>BSQW01000001.1:0-2400000 GCA_030161315.1 Eutrema japonicum | reverse complement strand
CTTGTTTATCTTCATCCAACTGCCTGACGCCTCTTTCCTCCTCCTCCTCACAAATCCATTTCGATCATCCTTCTTCCGATCAAAGTTCTCTTTCGAGCTACCTTTAGATCCAAGGGTTTTGCGGTCAACGCTTCTAGGTGGAGGTTTCATAAACTCATCACTTGATTCAGAATCACTAACAATTACTTTGGATCTCTTCTTCTGAAAATTCCGCCTAGTTCCACTAGAAGACACAGTCCTGCAAAGCCCATCGCTCTTTTCCTTTGAACTCAAGCAACCCGAAGAGCCCCGAGGAGTCTTCGCAACAATCCGTGAGCGCTCACCCGACCCACCACCCCGTTCCATAATCGATCACTACACAAAATCGAAAGTAGGGACCTTTAATTCTAGTCCCGTTTATAAATCCGATACCAAACCAATATAAAAAACCTAAATCGATAAAACCGATGCTCGATAAACATCAAATAGCACCCTAAATCACCGGATCCGGGGTGAGAAAAGAGAAAGTCCCGATCCTATCGGAAAACAGGAGAAATGAAAGTATCGCCGACAAATCTTTAAGAATAAAACGTAGCGAGCTCGTGAGCTTCGAGATTCCACTGTCGCCGGTTTCCGCTGCCGCCGACAATGTAACTCCGCCGCTAGCGAGAGGAAGGAGAGAGGCGGAACGGAGCGGTACAAAAGATTAGGAAACGAAAAGGATACTTTTATTTTCCATACGGATATATTTATAGGTATCCACGCTTATCGAAAATGAACCCTATAGTTTGTGATTTAATCAATTAGGCCCCCTCTAGTGAGAAATCGATCTCAATACAGCTAATTTCTAAACTGTTTCGAGTTTCGACTCTTGCTTGCCTCGGAAAGATCATTTGTGATTTGTCGGAAAAAAAGGCTTAATGGGCCAAAATATACAACCAAAGCCCAAATGTATTATAGAAGACATAAGCTATGGGCTTTATAGTTTCGTCAATATCTCTCTCATGTGTTCCTTTCGTTAGATAACGACAATTTCGGTATGTCCGTTTTCTTTTGATATCAAAAATACGTTTTTAAAAAAAATAAAAAAAATAGAACATGATGCTCAATTATCATGCATTTCAGCCTTTTGGCATTGTTGCTATGTAACCTTTCTTGCTCTGTTTTGAGCTTCTCCAATAAAAACGTTTTAAAAAAAAAACAAAACAATTTTCCTGTATTCCATATCTGAAAAGTAGTATTTTAAAATAAAAATTAATTTTATTTTTGAGTCTTCACATAAATCTTGTGCTATTTTTGTAATTGTCTCTGAAATTAAATGTGACTTTATATGCTTCTTTTAAAAAGATATCTAATTTTTCCATTTGGTTTTGTTGTAATTGAAAGATATTTATATAGAACATATAATCTTAATTTCTATTATAAATATCAATTTTATATATATGTTAACAAGTAATAATTTTGAGGATATGAAATCTACATTTTTATCTAAATTTGTTTACACACATTGAATTTCTATAACTTAAGCACAAATGTTAAATTTGTAATTTAAAATGATATTATATCATTTAGTATGAAGATCGTAATCTTCAAAATTATTATATATATATATATATATATGTTACCAGTGTTTTCTGATGACTACCTTAAATTAGTTAGTCTTTCTTTAAAAAAAAAATTAACTTTGTTTTGGTTATATATTATGGTATTTCAAATTTTACCAGATCATAAACGTACTCTTAAATTTAGTGTGCAAAAATGTTCAATTGGATGATGAAAATATGATTGAATTTGTGTTGACTATTTTTCCAAACGGAATGGAAGAAGGGGTGGACTAGCTATTAGCAAAAAAAAAAGGTATAGCACTAAATTAATCTCTAAGATATTGTTTGATCAATCAAAGAGAGATAAAATTGTCATTGTTTCTTGTCATTGCCCGATTTCAAAATTTGAAATTAGAGATTAGAACAAAAAGAAGAAAATGAAATCGAGTTTTTAGGAGGTTTGGTAACATATCAAATAAATGTTTAGTAAGAAAATAAGAAGAAGAACTTAGACCATCAGCATCCGAGACTTGTGTCTTGCCGAAGACATATGTTTTTCCAAAAAATTGATGATGTATCGCGACGTGATTCGTCGCGACATAAAAATTTAATTTAAAAAAAAAAAAAAAAAAGCGGAAGACACTCAAATTAGATCTTCAATGTAGGTGCTATAAGAGACTTGGGGGGGGTTCACGTGAGTTGTTGTTGACATATTGCGTCAGAGCAACAAAATTATAGTATTTCCAAAAGTCGCTAAGTCAATTATTACTGTAATAATAATGTCACCACTGTTTCAATTTCTTCTCAGAAAATCAGAAATCAGGAATATTTGTCGGACTTCATTACGAAATTACACTGTATATATATCTAAGACATTGATTTTATAATTAAGCCGATTTCTAACGTTAAGTTTTTAACTTTTTGTTGTCGTTTTTCACATTTTATGAGGACGAAATGTTATAAAAAGTTCTTTTATTTAAATCAGGTGTTAGATTCATCCAATTACTCAATTAGTCATGATACAAATATATTATTCAATATGATCATCGTTAATCCACATTTGAATAAATTATTGGATTGAAATTCAAAACTGGTCATTCAAAATGGATTGTTTGTATAGAGATGAAATTGAAAACTTTAATCTGCAAAGAATAAAAGAATCTAAGGTTTTTTTTTTTGTGCAACTCATTCTTCATTAAAAGTTATTTAAGACAGTACAGAGTAATTCATAAAGGTCCGTTTGGCTATGAAATCAGCCCTACCATTGGCCTGTCTATGGATAAAGAAAAATTTAATTGAAACAAACAGAGGGTTGATCAGTGCTAGATCGGCAAGGATCCCGTGGAGCTCCGAGAGCGAGGATCCTGAGTTGATTAAACGAATCAGGTGCTGCGAGTCCGAATATATGATCAGTTTGGTATGGTTCAAAGCTACAGCATTAATAAGAGCCGTCCTCACCGCCAACGCCTCCGCCATAAGGGCCGACGATACATTGGTGCATGCTGCAGAAAAGTCGGAAGTTTGATTTGGGCTGCTCTTAAAAATCCAGCCTAACCCTGCTGATTTTGAATCAGCCTTCCAAGCCGCATATGTGCAGCTAATAATGGTCCCATCTTCTGGATGATTGGGATTTTTGAAATGCCACGACTGCTTCGAAGTCGACGAGATCTTGGATTTGTCTTGAGCCAAGTACCACTCTCTTGCATCTTGGGCAGCTCTGAGAATTGTGTCTTCGGTCGAGAAGATCTTATCATTGAAGATCATCTGGTTTCTAGCTGTCCATAGCGCCCAAATGATCCACGGGTATTATAAGAGTCCTCTGCCAAGTCCAACAGGTGGAAGGGAGAAGCGTTCTCGGACTAGTAGCAGACCGGCGTTTACATCTCCTACTTGGGACAAGTCAATCATTGTATCTAACGGTGCATTTTTCCAGACATCTCGGGCAAACTGGCAGTGGAATAAAAGGTGAGTAATGGTTTCCAATTCATCACATCTACAGCATTTCGGATTTATTGTGAGCTGTCTTGAGAGAAGTTGTTCCCCAACAGGAACTGCACCTTGAAGGGCTTTCCAAATGAAGAGCTTTATCTTAGGGGACACTTGAACATTCCACACTTGGGTTCTCCAATCCACTGCTGGGATCGCCAGGTTATTAAGGAATTCCTGGTCTTCCGAGGCTGCATAATATCCTGACTTTGTAGTATACTCTCCTGTTGGATGTCTAAGCCAAATTCTCTTATCTGAAGCACCCAATTTGCTAGGTTGTAGTGCCATGATTTGTTGTTTAAAGTGCGGGATAAAAAATTCTATGGCTGATGGGTCCCATTCTCTTGTTTTTGGGTGCAGCAAGTCACTCACTAAAAGGTTTTGCAGAGCTGCGGGGGCAGGTCTCATGGGCTGCCATTTCTCACTAAGAGAAAGTCATGGATCGGACCACACCTTGATGGAAGTTCCATCTCCTACATCCCATCCTATCTGCTTTATTAGTAACTCTTGGCCTATCATGATGCTTGTCAGCCATGCGATGTATATGTAGGCACTTGACAGTCCAGGAAGGAGGAGCTATTGCAGTATTTACCAAAAAATACTCTGGCTAGTAAGCTATTTGGACACTTTACAAGTCTCCAGCTCAGTTTAGCCAGTAAGGCATCATTGAAGTTGTTTATATCCTTGAGTCCCAATCCCCCCATATTCTTTGGTTTTGCCATTTTATCCCAATCTAAGGTTATTATTATTTATTTATTTTAACTCGTTTTTTCTCTATATATATAGTAAGTTTTGATTCGTAGTAGCATTGAACTAGTTATAGAATTCAATATAATTTTTCAAATTAACATTAGATTAATCATTGAATAAATTTTTTTTCTCTTTTTGTTAATTAGTCATCGAGTGAATTATAAAACGAATATAATCTGAAATATATTGTTTGCATACTGATGAAATCGAGATCTAAAAA
This sequence comes from Eutrema japonicum, assembly GCA_030161315.1. Lineage (NCBI taxonomy): Eukaryota > Viridiplantae > Streptophyta > Magnoliopsida > Brassicales > Brassicaceae > Eutrema > Eutrema japonicum. Next base: position 2,395,521 of record BSQW01000001.1, on the reverse strand, counting down.
AAACTAGAGTTCACGATCAAAAGGGTTTGTCAACTATGCATGCAAATCTATATTTGAATTAAAGGTTACTAACTTACAATCGTCATTTAAAGATATAACCAATCTTAATGTTTACTTAAATACAATTAGTGTGTTATAAATGAATGAACAAACATAATCATAGTGACTTTCCTGCGATTAAAGATGAAAAGTTTGAACTTAACTTAAAGTCGTCTCATTGTATATTACTAGTAATAAATAAATAAATTCTTCCCGGCCCATTTGTATTTAATAATTCTTTCTTTCAAAAATATAGGTACATTAGATACAAACAGAAGAGACATAAAATTAACATGATCACTCATGATAAAGGTATTGTTATTATAATTAATTAAGTGCTTAATTTTATTGTCATTAATCAGACAGTTCGATACGTATATGTGCATACTAATTATCACATATTCAACTATTTGTTCACGGGCTCTTCTTCTTCTTTTCCTACAGCTTTTCAACTATGTATGCCTCTGTTTTCTTATTAATTAGTTTTTTTTCAAAGTGAAGTTAGTAGTTTTGATCAAAAGTAAGACTTTTATTTCTTTTCTTTTTTTTGTTAAGAAAAATTATGACATGGAGCATGTGTTTTTGAAAGCACGGGAGAATATTTGTTAATTGGAAAAAAAAACTACATCTTCCGATAAATGTTGCGGATGTAACCAATTTGACATTTGACTATTTGAGTGTGTGACAATTTTGTTGAGTTGGATGATCTCAAATTTTATCATTAGGATATAAATATTTTATACTTTCTATATATATATATACATCTTCATCATTTTTCTGAAAAAGATTTTAAATTTCAAATTTTCAACAAAAATATACTTTCAGTAATTAAAAAATAAGAAAAAAAATATAAAATGTTCATTTAATTACACAATTTTTTTCATTTATGGTCAAAGGAGTTTGAAAATGTATAGATAGAGACGATAAAATCAATCAAAGACATTGTATGTGGATTCTCATGGCCGATATGAATAAAATAAATAATTATATATATAAAAAATGAAAAACAGAAGGCCAGTACATTCTATTTGAAGGTACACCTTTATTGATACGAATATTTGATTTGGCTATCAAAGACAGAGCCTTTTGAGATTTCGTTTCCACTTCCTATACTAATGAACCTTTGTATTCTTATCGGATTTTTTTAAAAATAATTTGGACCGTTGTGAGAATTATACTGTGTTTTAATTATTAACTCTGTGTACAAATTGTCCATGCCGTGCTGTCACAGATTTACAAAATAATTAATTTGTTGAAACTCTTTTTTTCGTGTGCAACGTCTAATGATCATCTCTAATTCCCATTTTTATAAGAAAATCACCAGATTTCCAACTTAAATTTGGTGGAAAAACAATACAGATAGAATCATCTGTCTAACCAAAACAAATTAGAGATTAATTTTGTTCATAACGTTACGAAACAAAATTTATGTCTTTGTAATTTGGCAGTCGATAAACATGTGACTTTAGTAGTAATATCATACCGATTGTCGAATAGCACTGATTTTTCTTATTTATTATCTATTCCTAACTTTCTAGTAAAATGGATTGAGCTAAACAAGTTAAGTTTTCGTTATTAAAGGAGGAAGCACGATTGCGAACTGCCCGATCTTTTTATGGCAGCATGTATAATAGGTGAAAAGCAAAGAAAAACATTCGGTTACAAACTTACAAATGACAAAAAGCTTAAAATGACAATTTTTTACTATCTAATTTCACTTAAAATATATTATATCAATGAAGGATACGATAAATGTTGTACTAATCTTCTTAATACGTGTGAAACATCACAACCCTATTACTTGCTGGAGCATTGCACATTACTTCAAAGGAAGTAGAAGTATTAGTTAGCTTTAATTGGTCCGATGTTTGCCTTTTTAGTTTTTTTGTCGTTGTTTCTAGAAGAGTTTAAGTGATGGCATCACTTAATAAGCTAAACATTAAAAGTAAAGTGTAAAGTTAAATATGCGTATTTAATACACCGGGGACAAAAGGGCTGTGACTTAAATCCGATTCATAGCACGAGAGACAGACACCTGCCCAATCAACCTATTTATCGACCCTTTCATGTTTCCTCTTTTAAAGTTTGTCATATATATATATACACACACTCGTGTATATCAGTGTATTATGTATAAGAAGATATCAAGGGGAGAAATATTTGTAGATTTCTTCCCGTTTTTAGTTTTTACTTGTGAACGTTTGTCATATAAAGTTCCCTAACATGTTGTATTTTGTTTAAAACCCAACAAGAAATACGTTTGTTGTAGTCTTGTAGTATATATAAGAAAAGAAGAATATGTTTGTTGTAATAAACGTTAACAGAAAAGAAAAGAATATATGTTTGTTGTACTAACAATAAGATTCATAAATTTCAAGCGGAAAAAAGAGAGATTGATGTGATTAATATTATTGCTTTTAGAAACTATTGAAAGTTCAACGAGTTTTAAGTAAAGACGAATCCTTGTAATAATACCTGTTCCAACGGGCAGCTGTTAAAAACTCTTGACGCCGTTTGACCTCTTTTTCTTCTTCTCCCTTTTTATTTATTTATTTTAGTTTCTCAATTCCTAAGTTTACGATAATTCTCGATAGAGTGCTTGATTATATGGATTGTCGATAGGGTATTTGATTCTCGAAAATTGTTAATTTTGGACAATTCAGGATAATCTCTGAGAAATTCGATCGTTAGGGATATTGATGAATGTGAAATCGTCGATGAACAATGAGGTGAAATCATCGATGATCGCCGGCGGTGATCAATTCAATCCGCTAAAAAAAGATCGGCCTAATTTGTTATTTTAATATTTTAATCTCTTTAATCTTTAATGAATGTTAATTTAAATAGCTTTTCAAATAGAGTGCTATATTTATTAAGTTTTAATTTTTAATGCCATTTTAATCAATTTTTCCTAAGTTTATTCATGTTCATTTTTTTACTGGGATAAAATATGAATTTTTTTTTCTTTTATATAGTTTCAACTTTCAACACTTGCCATAACGTGAATTTTAGTTGATTCAATTTTTTACAAAAAAAAAATTAATATATTAAATCACTAATATTATATTAAGAATTCACTTATTTTATTTTATTTTTTGCTGTTGACAAACAAATTTTTACTAGTTTAATTAATAAAGCAATAAAATATTCAAGACATGGCCTTGACCGAGATATATGTGCTTGAGTAGTGTTAACGGCGTCAGCTGCCGTTATCTCTTCCCATAATATATACTCCAAGGGAATCTCTTTCACTCTCTCACCATTCAATCACTTCCATTTTTTCAAAATCTCTTTTTTCCCTCTCTCTCTCTCTCTCTCTCTCTCTAGCTTGAAGAACAAGCTTGGTATATTTGTTGCAACGGGCTAATTAATCAGTCTCTTTCACTAATAAAGAAGAAGAAAGGAGATATCTTTGTGGTTGATATCTCGAAAATGGGGAAGAAAGAGCAGAAGGATCATTCGACAGTAGAGAGCGACGACAAAGTCGAAGCTGTTCTTCATCTCCTTCATAAACATTCTCCTCTCACTCTTAAACAGGTTTGTTTACTAACTAATTAGGTCACTGATATTTCCATTAATCTAACAGATATTTTTTTGTAAAAAAAACAAAGTTCTGATTTTAATTTGTTATTGTCGGGTTACTAAATATTGCAGGAGAAGTTCTGTAACAGAGCTTGTGTCGGTAGATTCTTGAGAACAAAAGGAGACAATGTGAAGAAAGCAGCTAGACAGTTAAGGTCTTGCCTTTCATGGAGATCTTCTCTTGGCATCGGTATAATCTCTCTCTTAACTTTTACATATATATATGTTTGACATGTATATGTATATATATATATATATTCAGCTATTCTTGTATGTTTTGTTCTTTTCACGATATTCTTGTATGTTAATATACTCAAATACACGTTTATATTTATTCAGTCACGCGTATCGTACGTTACATCTTAAGCTTTATTCAGTCTAAAGTTATAAAATAATCAAACGAGAGGATGATCAGGGGCGAACCCACTTGAACCATTATGGGTTCAAGTGACACCCTAAAGATTTTGTAAAAATTAGTATATTGGTTAAAATATGCTGGTTTTTTAGAATTAATTGGTAAAAATAACATCTTTGACCCCATAAAGATGAATGTTAAATCTCCACATAACCCCATTTAATAATATTATTATTATTTTTTTCATTTTCATTACCAACTTTTTACATTTTACTTTTTTATATGTACGTTTATTTATATTTTTACTTTTTAACTGTCGTTTTCATTTTTTTATATTTAAAAAAAATATTTTAATATTAATTATTATAATATGACTCTGGTAAAAAAAAATTTTGGATCCGCCACTAGGATGATGATAGACTGGTTATTGTTTTGGATCCGTTAAACCATCTCCATCCGGGGTTCTTAGAGGAGGGGTTCTTAAAATTTTATAATGACAAATAATAATAAATATTAGAAGGGTTCTTAACTTTGAAAAAAAAGGTTCTTAAGGTTCTTATTTAAGAACCTTTTTAGGAGTTCTTAGCATAAGATTCTTAAAACTTATAATTAAAATATTGGTAAGAATCCCACGAGGGGTTCTACCATTGGTGATGCTCTTAGTGGTTATAGTTTTGTATTTCTTTTGTGTAATTAGAAAACAGACGTTTCGTTGCTTTTCTCGGGTTTTGATGTGTCCCATGTTTGAACATCGAGCGTTAAAGTGAATATCCACTCATTATGACACCCACTTATTTTTAACCTCTTCTATTTAATTTTTCAAGATTCTGTTTTTTTTCTTCTTCTTTTTGAATTTATTAAAGTATTATCTTATAATAACTACAGAGAGCTTGATCGCCGATGAGTTCACGGCGGAGCTTGCTGAAGGTCTTGCCTACGTCGCTGGTCTTGACGACGAGTGTAGACCCGTTTTGGTAACTTAAATTAATACTTTCGATGAATTTCTTTATACTAACCAAAAACATATAAATTAATACTTGGTTTTCTCTTAAGATTTTCCGCATTAAACAAGATTATCAGAAGTTACATACGCAGAAACAGTAAGTATAAATGACCCATACATATTGAAACGTAAAAAGCAAATATAAATAAATTCACAAACTTAATTTATAATTTTTAAAATAGGTTGATTCGTTTGGTGGTATTTACATTGGAGGTGGCAATCTCAACCATGTCCAGGAACGTCGAAGAATTTGTCATCCTTTTCGATGCTAGTAAGTTCTCTTGATCTTTTGCTATAGAAACTCCATTATTATCTCTTTTTTTATTTTTATTAATAATAGGAAAAAAGGGGAAAAAAGTGAAAAAAAATCAAAATATTTAGGTAACTATTTTGTCATATTAACCTTGATGGAGATATTGTCACGGTGAGTGCATATAAAACATAAATGTCTATTTTAGCAAAAAGGAGTTTGGATTAAAAAAAAGGAGACCGGAACATGTCGGAACTCCGGCAGGAAAGTGGGAGAGATAACGATCTGAAAATGTCCGTAGTGTCCCTGTTGAGTCACGGTCACACACGAATCATACAATCTGAATTATTGAGGGTATTGTTGGCATTTACTCTGATAGTACCCTTTAGCTTTTCGTTAAATGTTACTCTTTTTGATTCTCTGCAACTCTCACAGTACACCTTCCTTTTTCTTCATTTAATTTCGTCATTTGATTTATTTTGTAAATTGAATGATATTTCTCCCACGTTTTTAAAATCGCAGGCTTCTTCAAATCAGCATCAGCCTTCGTGAACATACTCGTGACAACACTCAAAATAGTTGCAGAGTATTATCCATGTCGTCTTTTCAAAACTTTCGTCATCGACCCTCCTTCTCTTTTCTCCTACCTTTGGAAGGTAATTAATTCGCCATTTCCTTTGGAGTATATATCTAATGCGATTGTATTTTAAAACTCACATTTTTTTCTTATAAATGAATTTGAATTTACTTATTATGCTCAAGTCCAAGCACCTATCTAAACGTAGTAACTACTTTTAAGTCAGAAGTCAGAGATTCTGATCCTCTACGTTTACGTGTAGGGTGTTCGTGCATTCGTGGATCTATCAACGGCCACGATGATTGTATCGATGCTCGATTTCCAATACTCGTTTGACTACGACGACTTCTCTTCTTCTTACCCATCACGAGTCTCCTCCCTCCGATTCGACACGTCATCAATAAAACCAGCGGACAAGATCGGCTCTTGCGCGTCCTCTAGGTTCGCCTTCACCGTGTCCCGCGACGGTCTCGACACGGTCAAACCATGGTGCCTCACGCTGACCGACACGTCATCATCCAAAGTAGGACACACAGGCGCGTACATCTCACCGCTAAACGCGCGTTCTTTCTCCTTCGCGTCGCCGGCGGCTAGGAGCGAGCCGATTGGTGGGCCCAGGAGGAGCTTTTTCGCTTCCACGCCGATGCCAGCTAGGACGACAAACCGTCACACTATCGGAACCCTCCGTGACCCGCGGATACCCCGCCCGTCTTTCTTCCAATCGCCGGCGGTTTTCTTCCGGCGAGAGTCACACGTCAGCAAAAGTGAGAAACCACGAGATTCATTTGTTCCTTTCCTCAAGTTCTATCGTAGACCGTACGATGAGATGACGTATAGGTCAAAGATGCGGCCCCCACTCGGTGGTCTCGTCTCTATTGTTTCTACCCAGATTAGACGCCGCCACGTGTCTTTATCTCAACGGTTCTAACTTATGAAAATCACCACCTCTTGAAGAAGTAAGTAGTATATAACTTTTGCCATAAAAGTTTTCCATTGTTGTTTGTTATTTCTATCATCGTGTATTTCTAATAATTTTGATCAATTGTGCATTTTCTATATTGGTTTGATTTCAAATATCTAAAGTGTTTCTGATTTTAATCTCGTTTGAATGCTTTGTATCAAGTTTATTATTTGAATTTCAACACCTTTAGTCGCTTTTTAATAGATGATGATGATTTAATTAATAATTACCATGGGCACATTTCGGGATAAGCAGCATGCCACAAAAAAAAAAAAAAGTCTTCGGGTTGGGTAAATATTAATTTGAAAAAGTAAGGGGAAAAAAAAGACAACGTGGTCGTGACGGAGAAATGGCTCATTGGGAAAATTCAAACGAGAACATGCGATGTTGCTGTTGTTTCTTTATTTGTTAGAGGATACCACCTACATGTGACCCCATTATTTCCTAATCATAAAAAAAAAGAAAAGCAATATACCGTTGACAAAACAATTGATGACAATAGAAAGATTGGGGAAATAAATAAAAAAAATATTGTAGTAGTAAAAAAAATGAAAAGAAAGTGTAAACTGTTAAAGTTTTTTCGCTTAATTTAGCTAAAAGACAAAGAGACATTTGAAGTTTTTAAAATGCATTCACTCACCTCACCTCACCTCTCACCTACTTTTAGTTATTTAGTCAGAATTAGTTCCAAATTGGAACTTCCAATGGAGGAGCTTTGAGCTACGTAATCTGTAGATCTATATTTCTTCTTTTTTGGGTACATATATACTTAAATTGGGATATGTACACATAACCCTTAGAAATTTCAAGTTTGTTTTTGTTTGCTAAAAGTTTGTTTATTTGTCGAAACAATTTAAGCATAACACAAAAGAAAAATACATACATAAGCCACGAGGGTTTATGGGTTTCTTTATTCAGCTAGTTTCAATATTTGTTAGGAATATGTCACTTCAGTAATTGTAGTGTATAAAGTTATAGTTGATTGAAAAGGTCAATGTGGACTTTCTTCTGTTTTTTAGCGGTTGTGTGTATATGCATAGTGTTGCGTTATAATATAAGGTTTTATTGTTGTAAACAGAATTATAGAAAGAAATACTTTATATATGCATAGAGAAATGAGTAATATGTCTTGGAGCAATTGTCGCCATTGCATCAAGGTTTATACAAAATCACATTTCTGAAGTGAGATGACGTAACTTGAGTTAGGCATTTTCTATTTGGAAGTATGTCTATAAATTTTTATCCAAGTATACTTGTATTTTTCCGAAAGGGTAAATTAAATTGGCCTTTCTTGCATAATTTTCGGGGTCATTTTCTTTTTTTTGTTTAACTGTTGATATCCTTTTTTTTAGTTACACTCTCGACTTTTATTCTTTGTCGGTTTCTCCAGTAATGAGTTCTCATTTGTCCCTTTCGTTTGTTACTTTTTGTAGTAAATTCCTAAAATTGATTTTGTCTTTTAAACGAAACTATAATTAAGTAAATTTCTTAGCCAATTTTTAAAAAAACATTAAACAAAATTTTTGGCCATTATACAGGATTTAGCTTTCGGTCGTTTTTTTTTTTGGGTCATACATTAATATATGTCATTGGTTAAGTGTTGTTGAATAACTTAATTTGTCTACGAGATAGAAGTGAGAATAATCCACATTCGAAAATAAATGTTCGATTCTGGATCTTGTATCAACTAGAAACTTGGAATCCAAGTAATTGTAGGAATATTAAAATGCGACTTTATTAAGACCCTAAGTTTCTTCTCGATTTAACAAGCTCATGTTTTTGGAAAATTCCAAAAGAGGAACTTTTTTGGATGCATCTTAATCCTCGTGTTGTTGGTTAATTTTATTTACTGATAACCAATAATTCATTCCGAGCTCGTTCTCTAGCTTAGAATATATATTACAGTGTTTGCAAAAATTACACTGTCATATTTACAATGAGCTAAATTGCAATTTTTATAAAAAGTATGTTGTCGATTTTGCAATATCCCACAGCTGATGAGCCCCTGCCCTAAAGAATCTTGCGAAATGATTTGTTTTATTGAAGATGAACCGAAAAATTCTCATGTCATATGTACTACTTGTGACACCACCTATTGCTTCAAGGTATGACAACTAATTTACTAATTTATTGGTGATGAAGTAGCATTGTTAGCTTTGACATGTTTCTTTTGTGTGGATAAAGTGTCGTGCATTTCATCTACCCACATACTGTGAAACTTATGACACATGACAGTCAATCAAAGATGATGAGAAAAACTGCCCAAAGTGTGGAGGAAGAACGGTTAAAGCTACCGGGTGCAGACACATGACTTGCAAGCACCAAGGATGCGACTATCAGTATTGTTGGACATGTTTAGTTCCTTGGGAATACCCTCACAGCTATGAACCATGTGTGAGACCGGAGAACAAGGATCTAACTATTCTAATCTGTCAAGATTATTTGAAAGACATTGAGGAGGATAAGAAGTGCGTGTTTGACATAATATAAAAAGTGAAGACTTATACTCCTATGGGGCTTTTTCATTTGGGGATCTATGCTGACATTTATTAAGCGGCTGCTAAACTGGTAATTATCTGATTTTCTTCTTCTTTTTCAAAATGTCTTGAAACCGTAGATGGATCAATTACTCATGAGTAAACATTACAAACTCAATTAGAAAACGTTTGTCATACCCATTGCTTGTCAATGTCAAAAAGGCCAGTGTCTCGTACCACATTTTATATACTATATTTAAGTACCACATAAGTAAATTATCTTCTTAAGTTATGTGGTCAAATTAGTTATTTGAAGATTTGATGCACAAATTTTGAACATTTATCTTTTTTGGTATTTACTTTTCAATTTTTAGTCATTTGTATTTATTTCATTATGCTTCATGGTTGTATTTTATATTATCTTCTAAATAATATTCTATAAACTGTAAAATTATTAGTTTATAAGCGTTGCATGGATTGAAATGAGTTTCAATTTTTAAAGTACTAAGAATTTTTTTATAAAACGTATAGGATACATATTTTTATTGAATTGTTTTCTTAGTTTGCTTTAAAAGCCATATCTTTTTTGCTTTAGATCTCTAAATTTGTAGGCATGCCACTAAATGTCCACCACATCGCGATGAGAAACTTAACGTAGACAAAATCGTTTTTTCTAGAAACAATCTCAATGAACCTATCTAGCAATGGAAAACTTGTTTACACGAGTGATTGCATGTAAAACAAAGGCTCATGTCACGAATTCCATAAAATTATCTATACTATGTCAATACCCGCATGTTTTTCTTCATAAGTTCTATTTTATTTGATATATTGTGAGTTTGTGTTTTGAGAAATTTCACAAAAAGTAATACGGAAACCAATCGAAAGAAAACATGATCCACTCATTGATTAGAGCATCAATGGAGATACCACTACGGAATTGAAACTTAAAAGCCCTCTAGGGACAGATTCAATATCACACAAAGGAAAAGACAAACAATATAATAAGAACAAATATTATATTTGTGGCAAATTGTAACTTAATTATGTTAGATCGATATTATTAGATGTTTTAAAAAACATGTAACATAAAAAGAATAAAAAGGTTTCAAAGCATGAGTAGAGTCTCAAGCAAATGAATCTTACCAAAATTATCGAAAAGAAATTCAAGAACACACATATTTGGCCATATTGTATTTGTAACATTTGAATATACATCATTAGTTTTCTTTTAAAGTTGTCATGATATATGCTGTTTCAACAAAAAAAAAGAGTGAAAAAATAGACCAACTACCAGATATCGAATGAACAATCCCACATCTAGTCTCATATATGCTTTGACCCCTAGCATGTTGAAACATATCCCCTTCCTTTACGATGACAACCTCTTCTCCATGTTGAATGAAAATTAGTTAAATATTTTCTGCCTAATCAATTACGTGAGAGGTACGTAGGTTACTCAATCTATTAGCATTTGGAGCAAGAGATACACCAATCTATTGTAATAACAACTAACTACCATCTAACCGTTAAAATTAAATAGTGGCTTGCACTTCGAGCATGCTTCTTCCATCAAATCACTATACTATCATCCTTATACAAAGCATTTTTTTTTAATTAAAACAGATAAGCATTCAAAACTACAAGCACACGTAATCAAATGCATACCATAAAATCATAATAGCACTAGTTAGAACTTCCTTTCAACTTTCAATTTTTTCTATGTTTTTTTCTTTCTTTCTGGACACATTTGTTTTGTTCTCAGATGAAAAGAAACACAATCATATGGTTTCTATGAAAAAGGTAAAAAGCCAAAGTTAGAATTGATCAATAAATTTCTGGACTAATTAGATTTCTTTGAGCTCAGCGACGACTTTTAGGTCAAGGCATCTAGTTCTTCTTGTTGTTGCTTCTTGAGGTATCTCTGTGCAGTTGCAGTCACAATCTGGCCGAAGAAATTCAAAAGCATCAGCCACACGACTCCGTTCCACACCGATGCAAAAGAGAGATCCCATTTCTTGACCTGAACCAACAAAACAATCATCCGAAAACCTCAAAATGCAGAACTATGCTAAATGGTAATGGCCTAAGGAAAGAGAAACGAAAAATATGTTACATTGATATCAGAAGTAACTGGAGGCGAAGCAACCAAGTACTTCTCTTTCATTAAGCGGAGTTTTGCTGTGAGCTCAGGCAATGCGGAAGCAAAACCAGGCACAAAGCTCAGAACATATATCAGCTCATTCTCTAGCCAGTCAAGAAGTTGATTATTACAGACGCATATGATGAAAACCGTCTGCAAAAGAAAAAAAATATTGACTTTGAGATCAACTACTAAGGATGAAAACGAAAGTGACACAAAACAATAGTATTATGAAAACGCTCACAAAACCTGTATATGTGTCTTGATGATTGCTTTTCCAATCAATGTCGCAAGGAAAAACTCCCAAAACGGTTTCTCGAATTGCCCACACATGATTCCAGCAAGGTCGAATAATGGGTTAGGAACCTGAATGTAAGGCAGAATGCAATTGAGATAAGCGCATCATAGGTTTTATGGAATTTAAAAGAGATGCACAAAAGTCTCTGCAAGCATTGAATTGTTCAGAAGACGCATCTAAAACGTACCGAAGCAAGAATCAGAATTGTGAAGAAGTTGAGGTATTGTGAATGTGATAATAACCAGCCTTTGATCTGATTTACGCGTGTAGCAATGAATCCATTATCCTCACCAGAACATGTTTCCAATTCTTCCATTTTGCCACCGGAAAGACTTGCTGCACAGAGCCAGAGCATTAGCAATCAATCTTGCTGCTAAATTGTTTGTCTTTGTTCATGTGTCTGAAATTTATTTCGAAACTTCTATATCTCATCAATTCACTCCCACTTAGATAAAGCTCAAAATCAAGAAGCTTCTTAAACCGGACCTATAATATCTATGTTGACACTAAACCACAAACATCAAGTAAGTTTGAGGTTTCATTTTTGTTCCAGATTGAATTTTCACCTGCCCTTGAGATAAAGTAAGGAGGAAGTTCTCCTAACGCTGTTCCTAGACCCCAAAGGATGGCTTCTATCTGAACCTGAGGCAATATGCTGCTAAGTGGAACTCCTGAAGAAAAAACTGGGGAGCCAAACTCGTGGCAAGGTTTATCAAGCCACGAAGGACTTTTCTTCAACTGAATTGTGTCATAAATAGCATTTTTCAAATCAACCCGCCCGCACGTCATTGCTTTTATGGTAAACAAAGCAATATGAGGACCCAAATAAAGAACAAATGTATGCAAACCAGATCCTGGAATCAGCAATAAAAGAGAAAAGAAGAGTATGTTAGTATTCATCAAAACATTTCAGCATGTGATAAAAAACAGCATTCTATCAGTGTTCTCTCTCGACATAAGATCGACGCAAACTATCCAGAAAGAAAAGAAAAAAAAAACGGGAAATAAGAAACTGATACAGAAATGCCTCGAGAGTGTAAAACATATTCTTACCAAGACCAATTGATGATGCAACACCTAAAAAAACCCACCATAGTCCAAATCTGACGTACTCAGATAGTTCTTCAAGGTGCTGCACGTGGAGAAAATAACGAGATATTACCATTTTCTTCATCTAAATAATTAAGTTAAACAAAAGAAGCTGATAAACTAAGGAAACTGATGACTTTTTTGATATGATGTTATTCGGAATGCCCTTATCATGAAGAAAAGAAAGATGGAGTTAACCCCAAACGCTGCACACAGCAACAGTCTGAATCTGTTTACCTTGACATGTGGGCCATCTAAGGTCACAAGAATAGCTGAGAAAGCCACAAGAATGGTACTGAAGAGCAAAAGCCAGCCAACATTTGCAAGAAGGTAGGAGGTAGATCTTCTAAGATATAGCAAAACAGCAACAAGAAAGAATGTAAAGGTTTTGAATGGTTGTGAGGTCAATGTAAGTTTTTCTAGATCCTGTTGATGCTTTTCACGCAATCCTGCAAAAAACCATAGAGCTAAATTTAGTCGCCACAGGTAAAAGAGGTACATATATCGTTTAGACAAAACACTCAAACTCTATGAATCAATCAAACACCGATAACTTGTGTCTAATCATACCAATCGGATAATCAGGCGCACACAAGTGCATATATGTAAGCAAAATGTATGCATCGATTAAAGACAGTTCAATGTAGCAATTAGAAAAGAAGGGACAATAAGGGAAGGGCACCTGAGATGGCAGGATTTCTAGAACCCATCTTTCTTTCAGATGGGACTCTGAGTCTGGTCTCTGATTCAGATGAAGATTGGGTTTTTTTTGTCTGGATGGATTTGGAAATTGGATGGATCAATGTCGATCTCGTTGAGAAAAGTACATATCTTGGCTTCTCCTGTGTTTACGGTGTGCGACCAAAATCAGGTTCCCGTTTTGTTGGATGTGGCGATTTCCACTGGGACTGGAAAACCGGTAATTGGTACATCGTCGGTTTACCAGCAAACCGATTTCTTATTCTCTTTGGTGAAAGAAAGAAACACTGAGACGTTTTGTTATAAAACCCTCTCGCTTCTCGTCCCTCACACGCGGCATAATGTCAGTTCGATTTCCCAAATCAACTTCGCAGATTCTCAGTCCGATCACTTTCGTCTCTTTGTCTCCTCTTCTGACTTGTAAGCAGTGCTCGATGATCTTGGTCTTCTCGAGATATCTCTTTCGGCTACTGCTCTGCTCCACAAGGTTCTAGGGTTTTTTTTTCCCATGGATTATGATTCCCGGTCTAATTCTGCTTCTTCTTAAACTCGAAAGAATTGAAATTTCACATGCATGCATTGTTGTTTTATGACTTTCCTTGTATCGATATGGCTATGGATTCTCTGAATTTACCATTTATCTTGGTGAGAATTTCGGTTTTCTTTGCTGCATATTCGTAGAATGTCAAAAAAGTTTTGTTCTTGCATTGCTTTTGATGGAGTATAATGAATTCTCCACATGTTTTAAAAATGCGTTTCACTGCACATGTTGAAAATCTGGCGACTCTGTCTAAATCTGTCTAAAACGTTCTGATTCAAGGTCTGCTATTTTCTGATGTTGATCCTTCCAGACTGATGAAAAAGTTGTTAATTTTGTGGTAATTGATTACACATTCTCAAATATTCTTTTTGTAGCCTGTCATTTGCAAGATGCCATCAAGAATTGCTGATATCCGGCTTGTAAGCTCACATTCTGAGGTCTGCAAACCATCTGATGATTCATTTGCTCTAGTTGATGCACTACCCTCTGATCGAACCAACCTGATAGAGCACAACCCTAAGACTTGTATGGAGATTGGATGCGGAAGCGGGTATGTCATAACTTCACTTATTCTTCTTCTCAGGAATGAAGTTCCTGCTGCTCATTATCTAGCCACCGACTCAAACCCGATAGCTACGAGGGTAACACGTGAAACTCTAGAAGCACATGGAGTTAAAGCTCATGTTATCTGCACTGATATCCCTTCTGCTATAGAGAAAATATATGCTGGCTCAGTCGATGTGATGGTGGTGAATCCGCCTTATGTTCCGACACCGGAATCTGAAGTTGGAAAGGAAGGTATTGCCTCTGCTTGGGCTGGAGGAGAAAAGGGCCGGTCTGTTATCGACAAAATCTTGCCTGTTGTTGATGTTTTGCTTTCAGAGAAAGGTTGGTTCTACTTAGTGACATCAACTTCAAATCTCCCTTCAGAGATTTGTCTGATGATGAGAAAGAAAGGTTATGCGTCGAGAATCGTGGTTCAGAGATCAACAGAGGAAGAGAATCTCCTTATCCTGAAGTTCTGAAGAGACAAGGATGAGGAGAGTTTGGACAAGGAGACATCTTTTCCTAAGTTCTTGGTTTCTCAGCTTCTCAGTTTTCAAGATCTTTATCATCGTTTGTGGAGAAACAATGGCGATGGATGATACTGGAAAGATGGCTTAAGCTCAGAACTTCTCTTTGAACTCTTAACCGTGAATTCTCTAGTGTTCACAATTCAATTCTATGAAAAACCGGTTATATAAACCGTGATTTAATTTAGTAAAGTTTTTTTTTTCCTACCAATGTACGATAGACTCGTTTCTTTCATGGGCCGATTAGTAATGTCTAATGGGCTAGGTTTAGGGCCCATCAGACCTGATAAGTTTTTATGTTCTTTCCTTCTTTTCTCGGTCAACTTTTCTGTTCTCCCTTCCTTTGTGAAAATTAAAAACGTTTTCTTGTCTTTTAAACCCTTTTGTAGTTTGTACTGTACACTTCCAGTTTCCTTCTCTTCCAAATCCGTTCGAATTCTCAAATCAGCATCGCAGATTCTTAGTCCGATCTTCCATATCCCTTTCGGCTCTTCGTTTTTATCCTAGTAGAGCTGAAATGGAGGTTGAATTCAAAGCAATGCTCGATGACCTTGATGTTCTCGAGAAATCTCTGTCCGATCCGGCTCCGATCCACAAGGTGTTTGGGTTTTGCTTCCGATCTCTTAATTTTTTTTCTTTAATCGTGTGAGATGTTTAGAGGAGGGTTTCTTCCAATTCTGGTTATTCCTCGTGAATTAAGACTCAAATTGCGATCTCTTTTCTGTAGCGTGGAAACGTTTAATGGATTATGATTTCCGTTCTAAATCTGTTTTTTTTTGTTTCCACTTAAATTCGAAAGAGCTTAGTTTTTCAAATGCATTGGTGTTTACGAATTATCCTTGTATTGATCTGGCTCTGGACTCTCTACTTTGCATTTCTCTTGATGGGCATTTCGCTTTCCTTGCTGCATATATGTAAAATGTCAAAGCTTTTGTTGTTGCATTGCTTATGTTTTTGGGTCTTGTTTCATGAATTCTTCTGACGATAACAATGCTCTGCAGCTGCGATCACATGTTGAAAATCTAGCGGCTCTGTCTAAATGTAATCCTCATCGGCGCTCCAAAGTCAAGGTCTGCATTATGTAATTGGCAAATTCTTCTAATTTAAGCTGACTATATATAACCAATGCAAAACGTTCTGATTTCAAGGGGACCTCTATTTCAGGAACTAAGTTCGGAAGTGGTAGATAGTAATCCTTACAGTAGGCTGATGGCACTTCAGCGCATGGGTATTGTGGAGAACTATGAGAGAATAAGAGAGTTTTCAGTCGCCATAGTTGTATGTATCTCCCACTCTATTTGTTTCCAAACTTTCCTCTCCATAGCTATACAATTTTCTATAGTTATTTGAGGAGTTTGCATGACAGGGAATTGGTGGGGTTGGAAGTGTTGCTGCTGAAATGTTGACCAGATGTGGTATTGGTCGTCTTTTGTTGTATGACTATGACACAGTGGAACTAGCTAACATGAACAGGCTATTTTTCCGACCTGATCAGGTACTTAATTCTTATTGAATTTGCAATGTCTCTTTTATTCACTTTTTCTTGTCTGCTCGATGCACTTTAACTCTTTTTTTTTCTGGTCGAGGACTTGATTCTGATATCCAAATAATGGTGACCGTAGGTTGGTATGACAAAGACTGATGCTGCTGTCCAGACCCTTGCAGAAATAAACCCTGACGTAGTACTTGAGGTAGGTTTTCTACTTGATCTCTTATCATACTTACTAGGATAATTACAGATTGTGCCCAAACGGGTGCTTCCAATTCTATGTCATTACTTATTAAGTGGAGGTCTTTGATGTATGATGTTTGTTTCTTTTGGCTCCTTCTGGATAATTTATTATTTATGCTAAGAATTATTACTTTCACGCCTACAGAATTCTTAAATCATAGTTTTATGCGGTTTCTATTTTCCTTTTTCTAGAGTTTCACAATGAACATAACAACAGTGCAAGGCTTCGAAACCTTCACGTCGAGCTTGAAAAACAAGTCATTTTGTCCTAGCAAGGAGGGCAGTGGTGTGGATCTTGTTTTGAGTTGTGTCGATAATTATGAAGCAAGGATGGCTGTCAACCAGGTAGCCGTTACTTCTTTCTCTAAAATGGGCCTTTTTGTTACAAATCCCACATAGTCCTTACTTCACCATTAGGCATTTTGATCTTACATTGTACATGATTCAATTAGTTACACCGTTTGATTATGCTTGTGAATGAAAAAGGATTATAAATTTTCTAGATTAACTTCTGATTTTAGTTTATCCTTTGATGTATAGGCATGCAATGAGTTAATTCAGACGTGGATGGAGTCAGGTAAATAGAATGAAAAGCTTATTATTATATGTACTTCTTAGTTTCTTGGGGCATGAATCTGTCTGCAATGTGAACTACCTTTGAACTTGCGTGTCTCTGTGGCTCTTACGCTCAAATGGATTTTGTCATATTCTGCTGCAGTCTTGTCTGTCCGCAGTTTTCCAGTACTGATGGATCAGTCATCCATTAATGAGTTATGGCAATTTATCCAAAACAAATAATAACGCCGAAACTAAGCTTCTGACCATTATAGATGCAGTTAATTTTTTTGTATTTTATATCAAATATTTTTTTTTGTGTGTGCACACATGCAACTTGTCATTCTGTCCATAGGCTAACAAAGAATATGATATTTTGTGCAGGTGTTTCCGAAGATGCTGTTTCAGGTCACATACAGCTTCTGGTTCCCGGAGAAACTGCTTGTTTTGCTTGTGCACCTCCACTGGTATGTTCTTTTCTTCTTATATCACTCGTACAACTCCTAACCAAACATACCCTGCCTTAATGCTTGGGAATGTTATAAGTGGAACATTGGTAAATTTAAGGATTTTGTGATCCAGGGTGTTGTTAATATTACAATTGCATCTCCTCTAAATAATCTCTGTATTTCTGTGGTAGGTCGTGGCATCTGGAATTGATGAACGGACACTTAAGCGGGAAGGGGTCTGTGCTGCATCTCTGCCTACTACTATGGTAATTTTTTACCACCTTACAATACGGTTGAACAACATTTGGATATCTTAACTAGTTATCATATAGCAGCTAATGCTTTTGTTTATTTAAGCTCTGTCTATGTTCTAAGAATTGCTTGATTGTCAATTCAGGGTGTTGTTTCTGGGCTTTTGGTTCAAAACTCTCTCAAGTTCTTACTAAATTTTGGTGAAGTTTCTCCATACTTGGTAAGAAGTCTAGGCTTTCTTCAGCTCTCCTCACATCTGTCTTTTTCCTCAAAACACATTATGGTTCATCACAGAATCATTATCATATAAATCATTTAAAGTTTTATGCCTGCTACTTGACGTCACAGGGTTACAATTCTCTGAAGGATTTTTTCCCAACCATGCAAATGAGACCAAATCCACAATGCTCGAATGTAGCTTGTCTAGAACGGCAGGTAACTTGAGTAAAATCAACTAAAAACTCTCTCAGCTCGTTTTTGTTTCCATGTTATGGTGAAAAAATGGGAACTCTCAAAATGCAGAAAGAATACATGCTTGCAAAACCAGCAAGGGACGCTGCTGCTAAAGCTAAGATGGAAGCCGATGCGTTAACAGCTATCGATGATGGTCCACTCCATGATGATAATGAGTGGAACATAAGGTAACAACTCAGTGAAATAGTTAAAAAGAAATCAAATTCACAAATTTTCTCCTTTCCAACCATACTTGCAACAAGAAATCTGATGTGTGTCTCATGCCTTTTTATAAGTGTGGTCGACGATGAAAATGAGAAGGATACTGCAAAAGCTTCCTCAAGTTCAGGTATTTTTAACTTGGGACTCTCTGTACCATTAATGTGAAAATGTATAAAATTGAAGTCTTCTTCTGACAATTATCTAAATCGAATTTGTGCTGTATAGATACATTGCCCGAAGGGCTTACTCGTGAGCTTCCAGTGGCAGATGAGTATGAGAAAGCAATAGCTATAGGGCCTGGAGAGACAGAGGAGGAGGATGACCTTGAAGATCTGAAGAAACAGCTTGAAGCTCTTAATGCTGCTTGAGTCTTTATGGGAGACAGAATATATATATACTTGTTTAGCAAATTTTAGAGGCGGCAAATGCAATTTGTGTAAACGAAAGAGAGTATTTGGGTTTTGAGAAACTGGATCTCATGGGCATATAAACTAAATACTTTATGGATGATGTTTTCTCCCTTTTATTTAATTTTGCAGATGTTGCATTGTTCTCTATTTTTATAACTATCCGAACTAGAATTTTATAAATTATGAAGAGGGTAATGGCACCGATTGAGACAACAAAAAATAAGGATTAAATAAGTCTTGGAAAATCAACTAAGATGGCGTGTGAATCGCGATTGACAATTGCGTTTATGGGTGGAGAACCAAATTATTTCCTTAACATGATAATATTTCCTTTGATTTCTGTTTTTAAAAGGTTTTTCATTACATTTTGAATTTTCAGTAAAACACTTTTTTGTATTTTTACTAAAAGAATGTAAAATTAAGTCGTAGAGATTTATATGTTAAAAAAAAAGATTATATTTTCCTTGCCAATATCCAACATTAATGCATGTAAGATTTGGTAGTAAATTATCTCCCCTTTTTGGCTCAAAACCGTTTGTTAGAATTCGTAGCTCTGTTAATTTAGTTAAACTTACGAAGACTTAGACCAACTAAATCTTTGGTTAAATATTTTAGTAATTTATTTCATTTTCATGTGATCCAACAAAGCAAGAAGAAAATAAGATTATTTGAAAAAAATGGTCAAAAAACAAATTATTTGAAAAATTCAACAAAATACGACTCGACCGTGTGAGAAGTGAGAATATCACACGTGTCGTACCACGCTTTTCATCGTGGATTGGTTCACATTACTTTACACAGATATCTCATTTATATTATGATAAGAATTTGATTGACTCACTAATAATTGTTGATTCTATACTAATTTAAACATAAAATAATACTTATCTTGGAATAAAATTCTGGTAGACATTAATGAGATATCCTCCACGCGGTCCTCAAAAACCGACCTACTTTCTCCTTTATCTCTCCCTATATATTTTACATACACACGCCATTTCTAAAGATATTCACAGATTTTATACATTCTTCATCCATATACAAAAGACATAATATCTTGCCTTGCCTTAGATCAAAGATCGTTACACTAATCATCGTTCGAAGATGAGCCAGTACAATCACAACCAATCTGCAGGTAAGAAAATTCCTCTGTTTATTTTTCTTGTCTTCAGTCTTGTCGGTTTAACAAATTAACCAAAAAAGGATTCTATATGTTTTTACTGATGATATATTATGTAACGTAGGAGCTAACCCTCCACCACCGATTTCAACCGATCCACCACCGCCGATCGGTTACCCGACGAGCGATCTGAGTCATGGTTCGGTGGCTCCTGTTAAAGCCGAGACCACCTCTAAGGGTGACGGCTTCTTGAAAGGCTGGTAAGTATTATATTATATTTAATGGACCGATGGGCTAAGCCCAAATAGTTTTTTTTTTGGGCCTTATAACTTTTGATCTTTTTGTTTGTAGTCTTGCAGCCATGTGTTGTTGTTGTGCCATCGACATCTGCTTCTGAGTTACAATAACATTGGAATGGTTTTTTATGGACGAATGTGATGTGAATTATTCTCTCCAGCCTTATTGTAATAAAAAAATTCTATTGTTGGTTTGTTAATTTCTTGTAAGACTTGTTGGGTTATTTTTTCCGAAACATATTATTGTTTTTATCTTTTATTTCTTGTATTTTAAATTCATTTCTCTCTTGCCCTCGGGCTCGGGTTTGTATCTTTAATCAAGGGATAATATATATGATTAATTTTTTTTGTTGATTTTGTGCACACCAAAAAAAAAAAAAAAATGGTTGATTTATGAACCAATGAACCTTTCAAAATATATATAATCGACAGTTTTATTGGTTTTATATATTTTAACTTTTTCATATCAAAAGACAAAAACTAAATTTAAAGCGAATAAATTGTTTTTTTTTGGTGTGGAAAAAACAAAATTTATTTAAAAGAGGCTAACGTCCATCCAAACGACGCCGTGTGCGATACAGCACTGACGGACATAAAATATACTCGGAGGATAAAGGTGGAGCCACGTCACCGAATATTTGATCCGAGATTGACTCGTGAATATCTCGCGATTTTCGGTTTTGGAAGAAGAAACGCAAATCCTCTGTTCACATTAGTTTATTATTAAGGATTCAATCGAATTGACAAGACAAAACCCACAATTGTTAAACCAATAAAAAACACAAAACCCTAAAAGTTATTGCTTCTCTTCCAAGTAACAAACCCTAGCTACCTTTTGTAACCTTGGTTGATCCGGGCTCGGATTGGCGGGTTTTCAACTGAGGACACATGGTTCAACTTGCTTTACAAGGACCAGTGATACGCCATCATCCCCGATTCTGTACACGGATTTTTGTTTTGGTTTTAACCAACGTCTCCGTTGCTCTCTCGTCTTCGTCGTCGCAATTGGTTCATCGGATTGAGTTTGCTCCGATCCGGCATGGTTAAGATCGACCGGTTCCGGTGGTAGCGTAACTTCGACCGTCAACGTGAGAACTCCTTTGTACTCCTCATCAACCGTTTGTGTTTGGTCACAGACGTACAAAATAATGTCAATAAGCAATAACTGAGCCTCGAATTCGATTATTCCAGAATCGACAAGTAATTCGTAGAGCGCTACTTTCTCTGGACAATCTTCGTCTTCCCAGATGAAATCATGGACGGTGGAGGAGAAGAAGATCTCTTCTAACGGAGAAGAAGACCCTTGTCGGAAAATCTTGGCATTAACACCGATTGTGAAATCTTTTGCTTCAGGTTGGTGTTCGAGTTGATGTTCCAGATTCGCTTCATAAGGAGAAGGAAGAGTGTTGTTAGTCTCCATGGTTTTTGTTTACGAGAAAAAAAAACAGAGTTTGATGATTGATATAATTCTGATCGCTGTTGTGACTAGATGCGTATATATAGCCGAAACATAAGTTCTTGTTTGGATTGAAATTGGTAAGACATTTAATATCGTTGTTTTATATTTTTCCTTTTTTTTCGAGTTGCTTATATCACGATATTTTGTTTTAAGCTTTATTTCCTTTTCTTAAATCTTCCCTTTTTTATATATATTAATTGATTTAATTATTAAAAAAAAACGAATGCTTTTTCCATTTCAGTTTCCATGAACCATTTCAATTTTCAACAATGTGGAATCTATCAGATTCTTGTGTTGATAATGAAACATTTGGCCTTGCTTGGCAAACAAGAAATAAAAAACAAAGGCACTAGACCCAGAAACAATCAAACAAATCTTCTTAAGTTCTACTAAACCCCCCCAGCACAAGAAATCTTTCATATAAAAAAACAATCACACCATAAGAGCATCCACAGCGCAAGACACATGTCTTCCGGAAGACACAAAGTCTTCCCAAAAAGTGATGACGTGTCGCGACGAATACATAAACAAATCATTTTTTTTTTTTTTTTAAGCTGAAGACAGAGAAAACTCTTCTGCAATGCATGTGCTCTAAGTGTTTAGTACTTTTTCCCAAGAATGATAGCTATAATGACAGACACAAGAGCCACTCCAAGGACGGTCTTCAATGTCATGAGACGCGATGTTTCAGCTTTCTGAGTTGTAACATTTCCTGAAGAAGACGAACGCGAAGGAGAAGCATCTGGCATCTTCTTGCTCTTATGTTGCTTTGGAGTTGAAAAAGATAACTCAATGTCTCGAGTTTTAACTTCTACTTCCCCTTTTCCCGTAGACTCGGTTTCCTGCGAGTTTGGTTTCTACATAAACAGAGTATTTTCGACAATTGTATACTAAAGAAACAGGTTAGGAGATTCGGTTTTGTATATAATATGACTGACCTTAGATTTAGAATTTGCAAGCTGCACTTTCTGTTCAAGATCTTTGAACAGTGACTCCAGATGTACGATCATACTTTTCTTTGCTTCAAGCTCTTCTTGTGATTTCTTTAAAGTAGCTTCCAATTCCAAATGCTTCTGAGAAACCGCTTCTTTCTGTTCCGCCACACAAATAAAAGAACCCAATAAGAGAAAAAACCAGAACTCAAAAAGATATCCGAAACGGTTTCCTGAAGTTTGAAGAAGAAAAAGGAAAGAAAGATTCATTAACCTCTTCAGAAATGATTGTGTGAGAAGCTTGAAGCTCTTTATGAAGCTGAAGCGTTCGCTCGTTCAGCACATCTCGGTCACTAGCCTTATGTTCATGTTCATGCAATTTTGAGGTCAATTCTGCAACTTTTTCTACCTGCCGAATAAAAAACCAACAAACATCATCAACTAGTGAAAAAGTATTCCAAAAATGTTATCACATAGTACTGAATTATTGTTACCTCTTTTTTCAACTGAGCTTCGGCTTTTTTCAATTGTTCTTCAAAGTTTGACTCCAACACCGACTTTTCAGATACCATAGCATCGGACTTAGACTTCTCTACTTCGACTTGTTCTTGAAGCTTTACGAGCTCATTCTTCGTGCTCTGATATATCTCATTGACTTGGTTATTCTCTTCTGCAAGGGAAGACATCTAAAACAGAGAACAGTGTCAAGTTTATCTTAAGATGGTTTATTAATACTTAATTTAGATTCTGAGAATGTCTGTCTACCTTTGATCGTAATCTTTCTCCTTCAGAAGTAAGATGATTTGTTAATTCTTCTATGGCTGTCTTTGAAGCCTGAAGCTCTTTTGCTGTTTGGTCTTTCTCAGCCTCTAAAGCAGAGAACATTGCCTGAAAATCGCTGGTCTCTGACCCATGATTGGCTAGTTCCTGGTTCAGCTTTAAATTCACCTCAGCCAAAGATCCATTTTCTTTCTCAATCTCTTTGATTGTAGCTTCGAAAGCCTTGAGTTTAGATAGAGCCTCTTCAAGCTCCATTTTTCTTGTATCAGCAACTCCAGATGCTTCAAAAACTTGCCTTTTATGCTCCTCGATTAGGTTCTCATGGGCTTTCAACTTAGTAATCAAGTCTTTAGCTTCTATGTCTCTCTGATTAAAACTTTTGGTTGCTTCTTCAATCTGTCTAGTTGCGGTTTCCTTCTCAGAATCCAGAAATCCTTCAAGTTCTTGAATCTTGATCTTTAGCTGGTTGTTTGTATCTGCTAGTAACTCATTCTCCAAGGACGACTGATCGAGATCTTCTTTCAAAGAAAACGAGTGAGCAGATGCTTCAGCCAACTTGTCTTCATATAATCTTATTCTCTCCTCGAGATCTTTCGATTTCTCAGTCAATGACTTGGCCTCTGTATCTCTGTTACTGAATTCCTCCATTGCCTTTTGAATTCTAAGCTCTGAGTGTTTATGCGAAGCTTCAAGCTCTATGCTTCTTGTAATAGCCTCATCTGTTTCTCTTGCTTGCTTCTCAAGTCTCTCTTCAGCGGATTTCAGCTTCTCTATCACCTCGCTTTCCCTTACTCCAGAAGCTTTCATATCATTTCCAATACTCTCTAATTTTCCTCGTGCCAAATCCAATTCACTACTGAGAACTCTTAATAGATTCTCAGACTCAGTTACCTTCACACTATATCCATTCACTGTATCCTCCAACACTTTCTTCTCGTTCATCACAGCACTTAGATTTTCTGACAATTCCCTCTCTTTCTCCATTGCTACACTTAAAGCAGCTTCAAGACTAGAGTTTTTCACTTGGTATGCTTCCAAGTCTTTCAGTTTTTCCTCTGCTTTCTCTAATTTTGACTGTGATGTTTGGAACAAACCTTCTAGCTCAACGCTGCGCTGAGTGCTTACATTTCCAAGATCTTCATGCTCTGCACCTTTCTGCAGAGCAATTACCAAATCTTCTTCAAGCTCAGAGATTCTCGCCGATGATTGGTTCAGAGACGATTCCAGTTTAGTAACCTGTTCTTGGTATTCCTGCATCTGTCTAGCCGAGTTTTTTTCCTCCTCTTCAGCGACTATCAAAGCAGATTTTAGTTGAGATACTTCCTCAGATAATTCCTCCAGAGATTTCAATTTCTGTTCAAGATCAGAGTTTTGGGACAAAGCTTGAGATAGATGAAAATCTGTTTTCTCCAATTTTTCATCTGAGATCTTCAGTTTCTCTTCAAGTTGGTCGCAGATCTCTTTTGTTTTAGCTGCATTACTAGTGATTTCTGCGACAGATTTTTCAAGAACTTCTTTTTCTTTCAACACTTCGGTCAACTTCTCAGTCGCAGTTCTGATTTTTCCTTCCTGGTCTTTCGATAAGGCATCGAGCAATTCCTTCTCTTTGAGTTCTTCCCTTAGCTTTAGATTAATGCTTTCCTGTTCACAGACTTTACCCTTAAGATCTTTGAGAGCCAATAACTCTTCTTCAAGCCGAGATTCGGAAGCTTTCTTCTTCTCAAGTTCCTGAGTTAATTCTTGAATAAGAGCTTCTTTAGAAGAAATCTTCTGTTCTGTCTCCAGCAAACGAGATTTCGAGTTCTCGAGCTCGAGGCCTAACCCATCAAAAGCTTCCTTACTTTCAGTTAGGTCCTTATGTTTAATATCATGCAACTGCAAAGCATCTTCCAAAGACTTCAACTGTGATATATGTCTCTCTTCACCTTCAGAAATTTGCTCTTGCAGCTTCTTTTTAACAAGTTCGAGCTCTTGGTGCTTCTTTTCGGTTTCTACTAATTTCACTTTCTTAGAAACAAGCTCGTCTTTCAAAAGGGTATTCTCGGATTCATACCGTTTCAACTCCCCCGTCACCTTTGCCACTTCAAGCTCCAGTTCTTTCGCCTTTTCTTGCGATTCATGTACTTCTCTTTGTGAACTGCTTGAGCTTCTTTCGATTAAAACCTGCTTCTCTGTTTTCTCTTCATCCTTAGTGTCAATCCCTTCTTTCTCAACTTTTACAAATCCACCATCAAATGTAGTATCCTCCTCTTCTTTCTCCGTAACTTTATCTTCCTTTGTCATTTCTCCATTCACATCCTGTAATAAAACCGTCACGCTACTTAATCTCCTAAGAGAACTAGCAAAAATAACTTGATAGATTCGATCCTACTTAAAGCCATGTTTAGAACTAAAATCTCCCTTTGCCATATCTTCAATCCCACACAAATTCAATGATATAAGAATAAATAACAATTTGCAAAAAAAATCATCTTCGAGTTACAAGGGAAGAAGAATTCACAAACAGATCATTACCTTAACAGAAACATCGACCGTCTTTAGATCCTCATGTGCACCTTTCACTACAGGGACCTCAGAACTCACTTTTGTTGCTTCTTCCATAACTATAATCAAGCAATTCCTATAACCTTTTCGTTCTGCAACCGATGAAAATCAAAAGGCTTTAAAATGTCACACGTCAATGTCTCGTATTAATCACCATGTTTTCTGAGTTCTGTTTCTTGCATCAACAAGATATATGATCAAGTTCAGTTGAACATTCCAACCGCAACAGTTTCATTTTTATAAAAAAGAAAAAGAAAAAGAAAGTCCTAACTTGTAAGAAAGACAAACCAAAGTCCCACAAATTGTATATAAAATAACAAAGAAGATAAGATAATCTCTTTGTGACCGTCGAGAGGCATACATCATTTCTTGTTCCATTTTATTATCAAAAAAAAAGATATTCAATTCAATGGTAGATTTGTTATTATTGCCAACAACATTCTTTAAAATATAATTAAAGAAAATAAAAATGAGAAGGTTTGGGAAATCCTTGATAAATATTCTGGTTTATAATCATCATATACAAATTACAATGTGAACAAACTCCAAACAGTATTTGCAATCAAACTTACTCTTTTTTATTTTGTCTCTGTAAGTTGAAGTTGAAGTTTGATCAATCATTAAGCGTAAACATATTCAATAACTATGTGATCATTTTTCTGTGTCATTTGACATCGACGCACTGTTCAAGATTCAACGTACCTTTTGGGGGGGGAAGGATTACAAGTTAACAACGGCTGTTATTAATTAATAAAGAAAGGATAGCAACGTACGGCGGTTTTATTATAAATTAACGAATATATTTGATATATTTACGATTAATATAAAAGGATGTGCTTATGGTGTCAATAAATAAAAGTCTACCCAACAAATAAAAGACACGTTAAATGCCCACCATACCTGTGGTGTGCATATCGTTTTTCCGAAACCGATAAGAATATTTTAAATTTTAAATATTTTAGATATGAAAATTGCATGAGAAAATGTTTTAAATTTATAATATTTTAGATATGAAAATGTGTATTTAACAATGGAAAGAAAACACTAGATCTTAGTAGTTTAAACATATTGGAGACGAATAGAATTTGTATAAACAAAATTAAATTCAACAAAGATAAAGAATCACAAAGCCGGTTATAATAAATATTTTAATTAAAATAATTATAAGCAATGGCGACCAGATGCAGAAATAAGCGGTCAAGTATATTATTTAAAAAAGACTGAAAAGAAGAATTGATCCAAATCAAACATTTAAAAAAAAGATTATTTAAAAATATATTGGATCGTAATATTAAATGTGGAAATAATCGGTCAAGTTTGGTTAAACACAAAACAAAGAAGATCACGGTTACAAAACTAAAGTGCGTGGAAGATACTAACGTCTCATCAAATTGACAAATTTCAACATTTATGCAATAAATGAGGCTAAACCGGGATTGAGAGGAGATAACCAAAGAATATTCGATGGGATTAACCTATTTTTTTAGACGCTATCTATAGATAAAGACATCTCTTGAAAGTTGAAGGTAAAAAGCCTAATTATTGAAAGAAATATTTAATAATATTACGATCCAAAAATATTAAGGAAAATTAATCGGTAATAAGAATAATTTCAAAGGCATTCAAATACTGTAATAGACTTGAGGTTGATGAACATTACTAGTTGAAGATGATCGATCCATTGATCGATTGAAATCATAAGTCGAATTTATCGCGATCGCTATCAGATGTAGTTGAATTTCCCGATTATCAAAAACAGAGAGACGACTTGGACCGATTCCAAAAAAAAACGAAATACACATCATAACAGCTAATTATTCCAAGGATCGATCAAGTCAAGGAAAAGAAAAAGAATAAAATCAAGATACAATCAAAGAACAATTCCACCGGAGAGAGAAATGCTTACTTGAAACTGCTGAGTCTGTTTCCTTATGAATTCTCTGTTTTTACTTTTTGGGATTTTATCTTAATATTCCAAATTTCCTCGCAGATGGGAAAATTATGAAAAATGCATAAAGACAAGAAGAAGATGAAGAGATGTCAACGGGAGAGAGAGAGAGAGAGAGAGAGAGAGAGTAAAGTCCCTGAATGTGCATATCTAGAAGAATTGATTTATTTCTTCTTTACATAGCCAGCCAATAAAACAACAACAAAACGGAGCTAAATACAATTTATCCATCATAAATGATTGGGTATCATAAAATTATATTTTCTAAAAAACCAAGAGAATTTGCTTTTTGTACTTTTAACTTGAAAACAATCATGATTTTTTTTCTTCTTCAATTCATACAAAATATAATGTCTAAAATAATCATAATATGGAGAGATTGTGATGCACTTTTAATATAATTAGTTACATTTTTTGGCAATAATTAGTTGCATAACAATATTGTTTTATGTATTATAAATCTAATTAACATGCAGTTCCAAATACATAATTACATTTTTTTTAATATTTAATCGTTATTTTTATTTTATCTTGGCTTAGTCCATCTGTAAAACCTAGCATGGCCCAACATATAATCTGCCCCAATCGATTAATATTGAAGAATCTTGACCATGTGGCTCTATTTTACTTATTTTCCTCATCTAACAGGATAAATTATGCAACAACTTCCTCCTTTTGGGAGATATCACTTTCACCTTCCTCCTTCAAGGAGAGAACTTTTCCATCAATTTCCCTCTCTATGAGAGGAGGTTTTTCTTTGGTTTCAAATCCGAGAAAAAATCTTAAATTTCCTACCTGTTTATTATCTTGCGTAGCGGTCTGCACGGACCAGAAGATTCAACGTATTTCGTCTCGACGAAATCCGAAGGTAGTGGAAAATTTTCAACGTCACAAGTTAAGGTGACTAAGTTACTTCCGGCCTAGCCGCGAACCTTATGCTGACGCATCCGGGTAGCTTCCGAGATTCGCT
The DNA here is from genome assembly GCA_030161315.1 of Eutrema japonicum. Taxonomy (NCBI): domain Eukaryota; kingdom Viridiplantae; phylum Streptophyta; class Magnoliopsida; order Brassicales; family Brassicaceae; genus Eutrema; species Eutrema japonicum. The sequence goes on along the minus strand of BSQW01000001.1, from coordinate 2,366,312 downwards.
GTCGCTTACCCTTGCTGAGTTTTCAGCCTTATCTTCTACTGCTTTCAAGTTGTATTATATTAACCTACGAGTTTTGATAACTCATCTTTATTATTGTAATCGTCAAGTTTAAGTGAATGAAAAGAATGGTTGCACAAAAAAAAAAGAGTTTAAGATATTGCAATATCTTTATATTGAGATAGATTAGTATTCTAAGAAAAATTGATAAAATTACATTATCAAGTAAACCTAGGAAAACTATTTCAAAGCAAAATAGTATAACCTATCCAGAAAATTAAGTAGAGAAAACCGACTATTCGGAAAGGGATTGTAAGCCAGCCTCATCTTAGTTATCATAAGGCCGCGGACAATGTATAGTCAGATAATCAGTCAATAAATGTAAATGGGGTGTACTCAACTTCCAAATAATGATATTTATTGAATGTGCATTTTTTTTACAATGATATATTATTCTATAACAAATTAAGAAAAATGTTACATCGATAAATTTATAATGGACAATTCTACCATCTTATGCACATCTAGACCAAACAGTTCTATTTACACTACGTTGAAAATCTCATGTAAATTTATCTCCATTAATTTACAAAAATAATAATAAATCGTATTTTTTTGGAATTCAAACTTCATATCTCATGATGTAGCATTAGTGAATTTTTGATCAATTATTATTGGGCGAAGCGGACTTCCACGAACATGTATATCTAGAATTGATTTATTTTTCTGTATTCTTTTTTACATAGCGAGCCAATAAAACAACAACAACAACAAAAACGGAGCTAAATACAATGTATCCATCATAAATGATTGGGTATCATGAAATTCTATTTTCTAATAATAAATGAATAATCTTTTCCAATTTTGTTAGTTCTATTTTTATCTGTGCACTTTTGAACATATATAGCATAATCACTTTATTACAACCTTTAAAACGTAAAAAATGATACTCCCTCTGTTTTTTTTATAAGGGATTTTAGACATTTTGTTTGTTTTTTTTTATAAGAGCTTCTCACATTTCCATGCAAAATTTAATTAATTATACTCATTAGTAGTCTTGGTACTATCATAAAACATTAATACTCCTTTATCTAATTGGATAACTAAATGATGTTATGGTAATGTTTAATGTTTCAAGAAAAAAAAAGATTTTCTTAATTCTTGTGCTTTTAGGGAAAACCCCTTATATAAAAAAACAAAGGGAGTATATAATTAAATCGCCTAATTTTCATAAATTTTTACATTTGAGATAAGTAGTTATATATATCATCGATAATACGATCTCCAAAATATAATTTTTCCCCCTAATCTTTCTTGTAGAAGTTATGAGCCTTTTTGGTAGGTCGATCTAGATTGTTTTAAATTTAAAGAAAGCAAAGATTAGAAAAGGGTAATTTGCAAGGCATTCCAACAAATCCTTACACTTCATGCAATTTCATGCTTCCCTTCTGTTTCGTATAAATAAATGTCTACTTTGCATTCTCCTATTCATTAAGTTCCTTTTACCTTTTCCCTCTCAAATCCGTAAAACAGCCAACCAAAAATTTCCAAAAATTATTTTGCTTTCCAAATATCATTTATGCAAAAAAAAAATGAAACCTAGAAGAATCTCATTGACTCTATCCGTAGCCATTTCCATAATAGCCATTTTAGCATCCAAAACTATCTTTAACACACATCCTAGAGCCTTTATGCACAATCCTTTCTATATTTTATATGGTATCAAAGCAATATCATGTTCAGCTATTAGTTCTGTTTGCAGCCATCATCATCATCATCATCACCATCATAAACCATCCGATACTAAAAAAAAAGTATCAATATGCGACGATTTTCCTAAAAATATACCTCCACCGGACACCGACGCGACGTCCTATCTTTGTGTGGATAAGAACGGCTGCTGCAATTTCACGACGGTGCAATTAGCCGTGGATGCAATCGGAAATTTTAGTCAGAGAAGGAACGTGATTTGGATCAACTCCGGCATGTACTAGTATGTTTTTGTAGTAACTATAATTTTTTGTGTGGCCAATTCAGTGTTATAATAACCATATCTAGTTATTTAAATTTAATAATAATATACATAAAGTAAATAAAATATAATTCTTGCGTGGCAGTGAAAAAGTGGTGGTTCCGAAGACTAAACCAAACATAACGTTGCAAGGACAAGGGTTCGAGACTACGGCCATAGCGTGGAACGATACGGCATACTCGGCTAATGGCACTTTTTATTGTGCCTCGGTCCAAGTTTTTGGTTCCCAGTTCGTCGCTAAGAACATTAGTTTCATGGTAATTTAATTTCGTTAAAAGCAATTAACATACTTAAATAAAAATGACTAGAACCAAATGTGTTTATTCAAATCAACTGGAGATGCCTGTTACGGTTTTCGGTTTATGAAATATACAAAATTGAACTAACAGCATTTTTTTTTTTTTAAACAACAAAATTTTGTTCAGTTTAATACGGTTTCATTTATTTTTTCGGTTAAAAGCAATTGACTAGATCTTTCACATAGGTTGATCTTAATGATGATGATTTGGATTGACCAATAATGACCACGAGTTGATCCAAATCTTTACTAAGAAATATACAAAATTGAACAAATTGAGCTAACATCATTTTTTTTTAACAACAAAATTTTGTTCGGTTTAATACGGTTTCGTTTCTTTTTTTTTTCCTTAGAAATAAAACTTCAGTTTGAAAGATTTCCGGTTAAATCGGTTTATTTTTTCGGTTTACTTCAGTTGGGTTGACGATTTTTCGAGATATGTAAATTATGAAACCGATTTGGTTAATTTCCTCTTCTATTCGGTTTTCGAATCAGTTTTTTGGGTACGGTTCTGTTAGATTTAACCGTATTAGGAGTCCCTAAATATCAACAAAACAGGGCTAATTAAATGTTGTGACAGAACGTGGCTCCGATACCTAAGCCAGGAGATGTAGGAGCTCAGGCGGTGGCGATAAGAATCGCGGGAGATGAATCGACGTTTGTGGGATGTGGTTTCTTTGGAGCTCAGGACACTCTTCATGACGATAGAGGTCGTCATTACTTCAAGGATTGCTACATCCAAGGCTCCATTGATTTCATCTTCGGCAACGCCAAATCTCTCTACCAGGTATGCATGTATTTTACAAGGGACACTTAGATTATTCGTTATAGAGTTCAATGGATTTCATGATTTTCCTGTATTAGGACTGTCAAATAATATCAATGGCGAGCCAAGTGAGCCCAGGGTCAAAGGCGGTCAACGGAGCCGTGACTGCAAACGGCCGTAACTCAAAGGACGAGAACAGTGGCTTCTCCTTCGTCAACTGCTCAATAGGCGGCACTGGTCACGTGTGGCTCGGACGTGCCTGGAGGCCTTACTCACGTGTCGTCTTTGTTTCCACTTCCATGACCGATGTTATCGCACCCGAAGGCTGGAACAACTTCAACGATCCCTCTAGGGATACGTAAGCACAAATCCAATAGTTTTTGTTTTTCTTAAAGAATGATTAATAGTAATAGTACTAACAATAATTAAGAGACATGTTCTTTTCTTTTTTCTTTTTGGGTTTAGGACAATATTTTATGGAGAGTATAATTGTTCGGGTCCAGGAGCCGAGATCTCAAAGAGGGCATCGTATGTTCAGAAGCTTAATGAGACTCAAGTTGCTCAATTCATTAACACATCTTTTGTTGATGGAGACCAGTGGTTACAATTTTCCGATCTTTAAAAGAAATAAGTAAAAACTAATTTCAATTAATGCACATAATTTTAATTTTTGTTAGTACTATTAATCATTCTTTAAGAAAAACAAAAACTATTGGATTTGTGGAATTATCTGTAACTATATAGTTTACAACATTACAGTAACATGTACACATATAGTGTTTATGGATTTGGAATAAAATATGCGGAATGAGTTTTACATGTAAACTCATATTAATTTGTTACAAAAATTTCATATCTGTGTAATTCCTATGTACAACGAGACTATTATTCGATATAATTATTTATGACAATCTAAACAAATATGGTGTTTAGAATTAAAAGGTAGATTTGTTGCTAAACCAAGAGTAAAATGTAACCCTTTTTTTTATATTATCGGACCAACCGGTTCGGTTCAATTTCAAAAAACATTAGTTGCAATTGCACCTTGACATGCGCATATTCCTCGGGAAATACTGCTCAAGAGAGAATAAAAGGAGAAGAACTTTGTAAAATATCCCGTTTTCCCAGGCGGTCGAATTTTACAATCTATCGGTGGATATGACTAACGACGCCGGCGATTCCAACGGAGACGGCCGTTCCTCCGCCTTCGCCACCTCCGTCTCTCCAGCCGTTACCGAGAGCTCGCCTCCGTCTGATCCTCCCGTCCGTGTCTACGCAGATGGGATCTACGATCTGTTCCATTTCGGTCACGCTCGATCTCTCGAACAGGCTAAGAAATCGTTAGTACTTCCTATCTCTTCGGGGAAGATTTCCTCAGTTTGCAGTCTCTAATGACGGTTTTTATCGAGTCATGTTCGCAGTGTTCTTTTCCCTCGTAATAAATTTATTGAATTCTTTGATTTCTAACGAGTGTTTTGTGCTTCAATTTCAATTTTGTTTCATGTTCTTACATTTGTGCACTGATTTTCCTTCTTTTATTGGCCAATCAGGTTTCCAAACACTTACCTTCTTGTTGGATGTTGCAATGACGATACTACTCACAAGTACAAGGGAAAGACTGTAATGAATGAACAAGAGCGATATGAATCTCTTCGTCATTGCAAGTAATGTTGTTTCTCCCACTAATGTTAGTACTATAGATGGTGATGGTAAACTAATTTAGCCTATATTACATCCCTTTTATCATACAGATGGGTGGATGAAGTTATCCCTGATGCACCATGGGTGATCAACCAAGAGTTTCTTGACAAGCACCGGATTGCCTATGTGGCCCACGATGCTCTTCCGTAAGAACTCACATCTCTTTTGTTATTGTCTTGTAGAAACATTGTTTTAGTTTCAAAATGATGGAAAGTTATTGTTATCATGAGAGAACCAGGTGAAGTTTGTTCGAAAGAACAGCATTTGTTCTCATTGTCTACTTACCCTACCCTCATTTGAAATAAATTCTATTCACAGGTATGCTGATGCCAGTGGAGCTGGAAAGGATGTCTATGAATTCGTGAGTCTCGAGTCGATGTTCATTCTCCTTTTTTCTGTTGCCATTATGTGTGATAGTCGATCTCTGTTTTAACTGAGCATCCATTGCAGGTCAAAAAAGTCGGGAGGTTTAAGGAGACTAAGCGAACTGAAGGGATATCTACTTCGGATATAATAATGAGAATAGTGAAAGATTATAACCAGTATGTCATGCGTAACCTGGATAGGGGATATTCAAGGGAAGATCTTGGAGTTAGCTTTGTGAAGGCATGGAATCATTTCTCGACTTCTTCATCTTGCTGTTTTGAGATTTTCCCTTCGAAGGGGTCAACTTTGGATATTTTGACTTGCAACAGGAAAAGAGACTTAGAGTTAATATGAGGCTGAAGAAGCTTCAGGAGAAGGTCAAAGAACAACAAGAGAAAGTTGGGGAAAAGGTATGTGTTTTCTCACCTTTCCTTTGTTAGATTGATCATCCGGAGTCCGTTGTTTTGAGTGTTAAAGGTTATCTTAGTTCTTGAGACAACATCAATGGATATATATGCATACTGTCATATGCAATCTTTTGATAATTGGACCCATTTAAAATGCATGAAAAATTGGAATTGCGAGTTAAGTCTTTTTATCTGATTTTTTAAGAGACATTTAACTGCGTCTTAAAAAACTGTGTGAATTATTTTTGTTTGTTTAACTGAACTTAGTACTAAGAGGGCAAGAATAAACCGAAAACACTATGAGACCATTCTGAAACTCATCACTATGAATTATTCTCATCATATCACCTTTCAGCCTGACGTGCCTGAGTAATTTGTGTTCTCAAAATTTAAAGCTCATCCTCTTCTCTGTGATTCCGTTACTGGTTCAGTAGGTATCCTTCTAGGAATTAGCTTATTTATCTTCTATTTGTGAGAGTTTGTTGTCACAATTCTTGTGTTTGAAATATTGTATACCAAGTCGTTGAATTGTCTATCTGTAGACTTTGGTAGCAGACAGTTCGCGTGTATGTTTAAGTCCACGCATGAAAACTGCATTCTGTCTTGTGGTGGAGCTCTCTCTCTATAAGATCTCTGATAACTTTGATATCTGATATCCGACTTGAATCATTTGGTTAAAGCCACATAGAATTACTAACCTCTAATTTCTTGTTCTTGCCACTATCTCGTTTTTGTTTAAAGACTGTTCTAAGTGCTAATGTGGTTTATTTGAAACCCGTTTTAATTCTTTCAGATCCAAACTGTGAAAATGCTCCGTAATGAGTGGGTGGAGAATGCAGATCGTTGGGTAGCTGGATTCCTTGAGATGTTTGAAGAAGGCTGCCATAAGATGGTAAGTTTAAACTCTGAAGAAACTAACAAACATAATCGGATCCACTTTTTGAGCGTGTTTTCTAGGGATTTCCGACTAATCTGTCATAAATATAACTTGTATACATATTATTAGGGAACTGCCATCAGAGACCGAATCCAAGAGAAGTTAATGCGACAAGAGTCCAAAGAATTGCTCGAGAACGGTCAGCATGAAGACACAGACGACCAGTTCTATGAAGAATATTTCGAGCATGACATTGTTGACAGCTACGAGGACGATGAAGAAGAAGAGTACTATGACGAGATTGAAGAGCAAACTAATGCCGCAACAGATGCAAAAGCGATAAAAAGTAACTAGAGGAACAAGTTTTATGTTATTATTCAACAGGTTAGTGCCTAGTGGTTACTACTAAGACTCGTTCTTTTTATGCCTTAGCAGTAAAATGCTTCTCAAATGACTTAGTTAGAGAGAGGAGCTAAAAAAACGTTTGTGCGATCTTTTATACTACACACATTCCTTTTGCTCCCCCTTTTATTAATTTTTTGTTGTTTTTTTATTTGATAGCCAAACAGTTTTTTTTTTAATTTTTTTATGCATTGTCTTAACTCGTAAAGGAATCACCCATGTTCTTCGTGTGTGGTTTGTGCCTCTGTGGTCATATCCGTATTTATTAGTTTGTTCTTGACTATTTAATTATTTTGTTTTGTAATCACGCAATTGAAAATTGAAATGAAGTATTATTTTGCCATTTTTTTTTGTTTGTCTCAACGTATTTAACCAATCTATACCAATTTCTATGTGCATAATACGACCAGATAGCAAATGCACATGTCAAGTACTTGACATGTGCATTTGCTATCTGGTCGTATTTCGAGCAAAACAAAAGGTCGTTGAAACTCAGTTTCAAACTTTGAATTTAATCCCGAATGAATTAATAATGCAAGTCTTTAACGAGTGGACTATTGATTGTATCACAAAAGAAAAGTCAATATGATTATTTGTGTGGCCCATGCATTAATCATCCGACGGTTTTCTTTACATAGGGTTGGGCAGTCGTATGATTATTTGTCTCGTCTAGCATAAATGCGAGTTTTGAATGGCATTAAATCTTTTTAATGCTCATTTTTGACCAAGGTTCGTTTAACAAAATAAACTTTTTCCGTTTCAAAATAATTAATGTTTTACAAAAAAAGTATTTTTAAAATATATAATGTTTTAAATTTTAACATATATTTTTTTTAGGGCAATTCTACAAAATAGCACCAAAAAACTTAATGTTCAATAATTTAGCACCCAAGGGTGAAAGTCACAAAATTAGCATTCATTAAAGGAAAAAGACTCATTTAACCTTGAACACAGATTTGATTATTCGCGACACCATTCTTCATATCGTCGGAAAAACTTTCTCATCTTCATCTCGCCGACAAATTGTTCCCGGAGCTATCATTCCCTGATCTCGAAGCTTTCCCGACTCCATTCTCTGATCTCGAAGCTTTCCCGACGCCATTCTCTGATCTCGAAGCTTCTCATAGCCCAAAATCGAGGTATTTTATCTTCTTCGATCAAAAATCTAAAATCCTCTTCCTCGAGACCTTACTCGACCAGTTACTGTAACTCGCATTACGATAACTAGCACAAACTCGATTTATAGATTTCGTTCATCTTTGTCTAGCTTCGATTTTGTTTCCTAATCGCATGTTAAGTGTCTGATTTCTAATCGATTCAAAATTAGATTCGATTAGAAATTTGGGGTTTTGGGATGTCAACAATTGTTTGGGGATGTCAACAATTTGGGGTTTCGTGATGTTTCAGTATGTCTTGAATCTTAAAAGAGTAAGAAGAAACTCATGGATGGTTTTGTGTTCTTAAATCACTTGTTTTGATTTAGTCTAATATTGGTTTCGAAACTGGTTTTTATTGATTAGACCTAAATGTCTTGCAGGATTGTTAACCTTCATTAAAGAACAATCAAGCAACAACCTGTTAGTTCATCAAAACATCTAATTGGCTTTGACTGGAAGACTCTATCTTGTTGGAACACAATGAACGCGAATAGAGATGGACTATCTGATTCAAAAGAGTCTTTCGTATCGAAGCTGGCCAAGCTCTTCCAGACATTTGAAGATGGGTTCAGTATGATCAATAGTCGCTTGACAACAATAGAGGAAGTTCTGGGAATAAACGAGAATCCTACTACACGTCAAGAAAAAACAAATGATGAAGGCAATTTCTCACAAACAGATGGTTTGGATCAGATAAATATCTGTAGCCAGCCTGGGGACAATACGAATGACCAGGTAATGTTCTGAAGTTTTCGTTTCGTTTCAAACTCTCTGAAATACTTCCGAAATGAATAAATGATGAAAACTGATCCTTTCTTGGGAATGAAACGTATTTCGGAAGATATATAACATATTTCGGAAATACTTCCGAAATAAATAAATGATGAAAACTGATCCTTTCTTGGGAATGAAACGTATTTCGGAAGATATATAACATATTTCGGAAATACTTCTGAAATAAATAAATGATGAAAACTGATCCTTTCTTGGGAATGAAACGTATTTCGGAAGATATATAACGTATTTCAGAAATACTTCCGAAATGAACAAATGCTAAAAACTGCCCATTTCGGAAGATATATAACGTATTTCAGAAATACTTCCGAAATGAACAAATGCTAAAAACTGCCCATTTCGGAAGATATATAACGTATTTCGGAAATATTTCCGAAATGAACAAATGATGAAAACTGATTCTTTCGTGTGAATGAAACGTATTTAGTATGATATATAACTTTGTTATTTGTGCAGAGATGGTTCGAGTTTTAAGTGTGTTGCTGCAAACAAAGCCCATTTCGGAAGATATATAACTTATTTCGGAAGATATATAACGTATTTAAGAAATACTTCTGAAATGAACAAATGCTAAAAACTGCCCATTTCGGAAGATATATAACGTATTTCGGAAATATTTCCGAAATGAACAAATGATGAAAACTGATTCTTTCGTGTGAATGAAACGTATTTAGTATGATATATAACTTTGTTATTTGTGCAGAGATGGTTCGAGTTTTAAGTGTGTTGCTGCAAACAAAGCTTCAACTGAAATAAAGAAAGATTCAAATGATGAAAACTGATCCTTTCTTTAAAATAAAACGTATTTAGGAACATAAATAACGTTTTTCGGAAAGTCTTCCGAAGTGAACAAAAACAGAAAACAATATTAAAAAAAAATGATATTTCCTGTTGACTTCCATGGGTAAAGTCTTCTAAAAAAGTATGTAAAGTATACTAAATAGTTTGATAAGCTTTGGAAAGTTTCATAAAATCACTTTGAAATGTAATAAGTCTATCATATAGGTACTTTGCAGGTACTCTTGTTGTGCCCTCCTCTGCAACATCTGCTGCACTTGTGTCCTTGAGACTTTGAACCGGGTACACCAAACTCTCCCGCTGATCTCTTTCTCATTTTCGGAGGTCTCCCGCTGCTTGGCTTAGTAGTAGGTGGTGCACATGAATATTCAGATACAGAATCTGGAAAAACACAGGTCGTTAAATCTCCACACGGATGTATGCTCTCAGCATATGCTTTAGCCCATGTTTCCGTTAAGTACATATCATCAACGTACTTGTTCTCATCCTTTTTTGTGCGCTTAGCAGCAGCAATAGCATGAATACAAGGAATCCTGTCAATGTCAAAAACGTAGCAAGTGCACTGCTTGTTTTCCAGGTGAACAATGTACTTCCGGGTTTCGTCCTTGACCTCAAACTCATATCGGTCCACTTGGAAAACATCAAGTTTCATTGCAGCATCATACCTTGCTATCATCTCCTTCACTACACGTGGTGTGACAAGATTTTTGTGTTTAGAAGCTTTTTCCCGACGTTCATGAAACCACGTTGTAAGAGTTAACCTAATGGTCTCAAGGAGAGAAATTATAGGCAACTCGCGAGGCAAGTTCAACATCGAATTCAGCGACTCTGCAATGTTGGTTGTCATAATATTGTACCGGTTCGCAGGTGCATAAGATCGAGCCCACTTTGCAAAATCAGAACCTTCTAAATAATCAGCTAATTTTGGGCTTCTTCTTCTTATGTCACTGAAGATTCCACAAAACTCATGACGAGTATAAGCATCAGCTGCAGCTTCTACTAGTGGCAACAATCCAGTTTTTCCAAACTTTGGTTTAATATTCCTCAAGAGATGAATTCGACAAATACCGTGATGTGCAAGTGGATAAATCATTGAAAGTGCTTTTGCAATGGCTGGAGCTCTATCTGAAACAAACACCAAATCAGACGCATCTGGGATCACACTTTTGAGCCCTCTAAAAAACCAAATCCACGCGTGTTCGTTTTCTGAGTCAACTATCCCAAATGCTAGAGGGTATAACGAAAAGTTACCGTCTTGTGCACTAGCTCCAAGCAACGTTCCCTTAAACTTTCCCTTGAGGAAAGTACCATCTACAGCAATCACTCTTCTCATAAGCTCAAAACCTCTTATCGATTGACCAAATGCAACAAAGGAGTATTTGAATTTTCCATTATCATCCAACTCAACATAAACCTTTGATCCAGGGTTTTTCTCATTAACCTGAAACAACCATTTTGAGAGGTTGTAATAGCTATCCTCAGGAGTCCCTCTTATCAAATTCTGGGCGTACTCTTTCACTTTCCAAGCTTGTTTGTAGTCAATGTGTACGCCATGGTCAATTCTGACTTGCTCCATAATTTGTTTTGGTTTGAGTCCATATTTCTTTTCTCCATAGTTGCTACAGAGTAAAGTGCCAAGAACTTTGGCAGAGGCTTGCCTATGGTTGGCATGTCTGTGTGTCGTATCACATGTATGTTTATGATTATACCTCTTCACCACAAAGTAATCAGAAGAAGGAAGCTTTGATGCACGCATCCTCCAGCTGCAATTGCCATCAACACAACCTAATATCGCCCTTGTCTTGTTTGACCAGAGAGACCTGAACTCAAACTTCCACTCTAATGCCCATTTTCTCATGTGAAGCATTAGCTCATCTTTGTTCTTAAAATGTCTGTTCACGTATAAATCATCAGAACCTCGGGTGGAATGTGATATACATATACTAGGAGGAGAAATATCTGGAGCAGGACGCAAAATATCAGCAGTTGAACATGTGCTTTTGTTTGCATCAGATGTTGAATTGCCACTTCCATTTGATCTATGAAGTTCCTACACAAATAAAGAGAGAAATTTGATATAACGTATTTAGGAAAGTCTTCTTAAATGAACAAGAAACAGATAAAAGGTTTCGTGTAGAGAGGAATTATGAAAGTACTATATTACCTCTTGGTATCCATGCGTAAATGAAGCATTCGAACATGTGTTGTTGTTTTGCTACACAAAGAAAGATACAAACGTATAAAAGAACCATTTAGGAACAAAAATAAAGTATTTCTGAAAGTCTTCCGAAATCTTCCGAAATGAACAAGAAACAGAAAAAGTATAATGAAGCACTCACATGAGAATTCCCGTAAGGAAGAATGTTGCATATATCAGTCACCTGAATCTGAATGTATCAGAAAAAGGTATCATGCAGAGAGGAATCTGAATTTAAATGAACAAGAAACAGGAAAAGGTATCATGCAGAGAGGATTTATGAAAGTACTATATTACCTGTTGATTTCCATGCGTAAATGAAGCATTCGAACATGTGTTGTTGTTTTGCTACACAAAGAAAGATACAAATGATGAAAATGATCATTTCTTGGAAATGAAACGCATAAAAGAACCATTTAGGAACAAAAATAAAGTATTTCTGAAAGTCTTCCGAAATCTTCCGAAATGAACAAGAAACAGAAAAAGTATAATGAAGCACTCACATGAGAATTCCCGTAAGGAAGAATGTTGCATATATCAGTCACCTGAATCTGAATGTATCAGAAAAAGGTATCATGCAGAGAGGAATCTGAATTTAAATGAACAAGAAACAGGAAAAGGTATCATGCAGAGAGGATTTATGAAAGTACTATATTACCTGTTGATTTCCATGCGTAAATGAAGCATTCGAACATGTGTTGTTGTTTTGCTACACAAAGAAAGATACAAATGATGAAAAAATGATCATTTCTTGGAAATGAAACGCATAAAAGAACCATTTAGGAACAAAAATAAAGTATTTCTGAAAGTCTTCCGAAATCTTCCGAAATGAACAAGAAACAGAAAAAGTATAATGAAGCACTCACATGAGAATTCCCGTAAGGAAGAATGTTGCATATATCAGTCACCTGAATCTGAATGTATCAGAAAAAGGTATCATGCAGAGAGGAATCTGAATTTAAATGAACAAGAAACAGGAAAAGGTATCATGCAGAGAGGATTTATGAAAGTACTATATTACCTGTTGATTTCCATGCGTAAATGAAGCATTCGAACATGTGTTGTTGTTTTGCTACACAAAGAAAGATACAAATGATGAAAAAATGATCATTTCTTGGAAATGAAACGCATAAAAGAACCATTTAGGAACAAAAATAAAGTATTTCTGAAAGTCTTCCGAAATCTTCCGAAATGAACAAGAAACAGAAAAAGTATAATGAAGCACTCACATGAGAATTCCCGTAAGGAAGAATGTTGCATATATCAGTCACCTGGAGAAGAAAACATTGGATTAGAAGAAAACATTAGATTAAAAAGTAACTGAACTATAAAGTATGAAGCGAATATTTATAACGAAGCTAAGAAATAACGAAGCTAAGAATATATACTAACCGTTACATACAAAGGAATCAGTTCTGGATTTCCTTTTATGTTGTTGATGAAACTTCTTAGTTGGCGGTCGCTTTTAACAAACACAGGAGGAAATTTCTCTGCCATAAACCTCATCTTCAATGGGAGTCCATAGCTAAGTGCAGCATTACTAATTGAGCAGTCAATCTCAAAGTCTTCAACAACCATCTCAAACAAATCATTGTAATTGAGATTTTCATCAAACTCAAACATTGTTGATCCTCGTTTTGTATCCAATACAAATTCACACTGAAGATTTTCGTTTGTTCTCCACTCTCCACAGACACAATAAATCTCAACCATATTTCACAAGCGCAATATATCACCTTCCTAAGCGTACCAACAATGAAGTCCACGCCTGAACTCCATCAAAACACAGAGAATTCACACACTTAACTTAATCGATTCACTAATTCCGCCAAATCGATTGATTTCAATTGGATTTCGCATAAGCATTATACAAAACGAAACCGAGAATCGAAACCATAAAATCGAAACCGAGAATCGAAACCATAAAATCGAAACCGAGAATCGAAACCATAAAATACGAAACGATGAAATAGTTAAAAATGAACCTGCGATATTGAGCTGTGACGACGGCTGATAATTCCGGCGATGACGACGGCACAATCTTCACAGATAACCAGATCAATCGCCGGCGATGAATTTCTGGAAATTGAATACAGTCAAAGAAATTTCTAAAACTTACAATGTTAAATATCTCAAATCCTATGGGCAAAGTTGTCTTTTGCCTCTTTAATGAATGCTAATAATGGGGCTTTTTTATTAGGGTGCTAGTTTGGTGAGAAAGTTTTCAAAAAGTGCCATTTTGATCAATTTCTCTTTTTTTTATCATCAGCTTCTTGGTTACATATATATAATGTTTTAATATATAATGCTCACTAAAATATATAATGTATAATGTTTTAAATTTCCAAAAGTATATTTTTTTATGATCAAACTCTTTAAAGTATTTTTAAAATATATATTTTAATTTTTGATCGTTAGTTAAATTATGTTTAATTAGATAATAAATAATGTTTTTATTTAAAAAACAAAATTATTTTATTAATCTATGTGCAAAAACTTTGAACATCTATCATTTTAAAACAAAAATAATATTCATGATTAGTTTTGGGGTATTTGTAACGCAGCTAGTCGTTTTAAAACGGATCAAATGCAAATGCAAGTACTTAAAATTAGATACTTGTTTTGGTCCACTGAATTTCAGCGGTCAGGGAGTTGGATTTGGAGGAGACTTATGAAGCTTAGACATCCTTCTCGACCGCATCTAGCATGTCAACTCCAATCAGGGAGCTCTGCTCTTTTCTGGGATGATGATTGGACAAATCTAGGACCCTTGATAGACATTACGGGTCCTAACGGGCCTCGAGTGTTAGGGCTCCATATCTCAGCAACTGTTTCTCAAGCCTGCTCAAACGGTGTTTGGCTAATTCCGCGAGGAAGGCACCCATTATTGAATCTCTTAAGGGCAGCTCTTCCACCCATTGCCCCAGATCAATCTCTTTTGGAATCAGATTTTTATCTGTGGTGGAATTCACTCGATGAGCCTCCAGGACAGTTTTCCACCTGCGGTAACTTGGTTCAATGATGTTTGGTTTAAGCAGAGAATTCCTAAACATGCTTTCCTGTTTTGGGTTATTATCAGAGATCGCTTAATCACTCGTGATAGGCTACGAAGTTGGGGTTTAGATGTGCCAAGTGACTGTCTCTTATGTGCATCCGCAGATGAATCCAAAACACATCTCTTCTTCGGATGTACTTACTCTACTGAGGTATGGTCAGCTTTTCTCAATCATCATCTTCTTACTCCTCCGCCTCTCTTTGATGATATCATAAACTGGTTGCTCACATCATCATCAGATGGGAATCTCAAAATTGTTTGCAAGCTCCTCTTCAAGCCGTGATTTATTCCTTGTGGAGAGAAAGGAATGCAAGGTTGCATTCTGGTGTTTTAAAGCCAACTCATGTTTTGGTGAAGGAAATTCAACTTACACTTCGCGCAAGACTATCTGGAATAGATCAATCTCAGCGACTACTCGCTCGCCTTTCTTCCTCTACTAGCCCACCGGTTCGTGAAAGTTTCATATCCACCTGGTTTAGATTCATTTGGAACTTGTCATCCCATGTGTTTTAAGTTCTTGCTTCACTTAAGTTTCATAAATTTCCATGTATTAAGTTTTACCTCTGTTTTCATCTATGTGCTCAGATGTGTAACTTTCAAAAGATGCCCGTTAAGGGATCAAGATGAATAAAGGAGAATCAGTTATTAAAAAAAAAAAAAAAAAAAAATTAGATACTTGTACAAGTCAAAAGTATATAGCAAAATATCTTCAAATGTTGAGGGCATTTGTTACGTGACCAGTTTTATCTTTACTGATGGCTGATGCCATACTCTTTTTTGTTTTGTTGATTGAACTTTAGGATAGATAATGTTGAACTTCGGGATAAATAATTCATTAATTAGTTGTCATATTCCACAAGTACCAACAACCACAACCCACCCAAAACAACGTACTTAAAGACTCCAGGTCGATGGTAGAGGAAGTCTTCGGTGATGTGAAACCAAGCTTGTACGAAGAATCAAAGTCATTTTGTTTTTTTTCTTCAAAAATCAAACTCATTCGGTGTGGACCATTTCACAACTCTTCGAAATTTGTAAATTAATGAAGAAAGGTTTTGTTCTCTTCAGACTTCAGTATTGCCCGTATTGCTTTATATATTAACTAGATTATGATCCGTGTATACGTGGATTTATAGTTTACTATTTTATAACCCGTGAAAATAAAAATATAAACGAAAAAATAGAAAACAAAATTAGACCTACTGTGAAAATAAACAATATAAGGTTGAGACCGTCAACGCGAAACGACTTATAGAGAAACCTAACAATTATTTATTCTTTCAAATTCCTTTTTTTAATTAAATTTTGTCACATATCTCCAAAAATTTAATTTCCATATTCTTATTCAAATGAGATATATTATATATATATATTTTTTTGACGTCATTTATTTTATATTATTTAAACACTAATATATTTATTTTTCCATACAAAACCAGAAAGAATTTTTATCATTATTTGTTTTATTAACTTTGTCTTTTAAGATAAATATAATTCTTCTATTTTTTTATTTAGTAATTTCTCTTTTTAAACTTAAGAATCGGTTATAAATTTTTTATTTTTTATTTTTTAATTAATTTGGCATTTGTGACCGATGTACATGTTATGTTTTACCTTTTTGTTTAATAATTTTACTTTTTGTTATTAATAATTAATTATAAGATTTCATTTTATTGTTAATATTACATGTCAAAATCTAATTGTTTTTTTTTACATATATCAAATTTGATCGATTAACTTGACACATATCACAATCAGATAAGTTAGCAACTTTGAAATATTCATTTTCTATAATAAGATACAAAAAGTTACAAAAAAATTCAAATAAAATCGTTTGGCTATATAATTAGTATAGTGTATAGCAATATCTTGGTGTGTCGTTGACCAAAGAAATTAATTATTCTTTATAATTTGTCGTTGCCATAGAAGTCTCTCGTCATTACATGCTGAGATAGACGGACTACTATGAGCTATGTCTTGCCTAAGAGAAAAGCGTATATCTACGATTCGAATCGAGACAGACTGTCCAGACTTGATAAAAATGATTGAGAATTCGATGGACGGACACGGACCGACGATTAATTCAGAACTAGATTATTTCTACCTATTTAGAGAATTTTAACGTAGTTCATATTTCTCGTATTTTAAATGTTCATGCTGATTTTCTTGCAAAAAAAATTCGAACATGAAAAATCTATTATTTTTCTCATGTAAGTTATACATAGTCGGTAGGAGTTGTTCCACGGAACCACCATTTAGTCATATGGATAGTTGACAACAACAAACAAAAACTTGTAAAAATATTTTTTTTTTTGAGGCAAAAATGTTTAATCAATTTAAAAAATGAAATAAATAATCAAAGTATCAAAAAGTATTGAGTGGATATTATCGTTTTTATTGGTAGGAAATGTCCCGCAAATCAAATCAGTACTCTTTCTTTCTTTGTAAAAGTTTGTTTTAGCATATTAGATGAGATCCACAGGAAAAATATCTACACATCATAAATGCAATAATTCAATTCCGTCAAATAGTAAATCTACTGCTACAAAAGTAACGAAGTTGCAAATTCGAGAGTTCGTGGGAAACAGAATTCGTGATTTTGTATTCTCTTCCGGGTTGGGCGAGACATTATTTCATGTGGGTTTTTTTGTGCTTTTCGTGATTTTAATTTCAAAATCCTGAATATATGCTTGTGGATTTGGTCGAATTGTGTGATCAGTTACGTTGGACTTCGTAGATTCTAAAATTGAATGTTTGGTGGGTGCTACTTTCGATGTCGCATGAATGCAGTAAACATGTCACACAATTGACAATTCATTCGTTCATTGTCAATTGTGCAAATTCACCTCGGTAACATCCATTATAAATAATTTATAGTATAATCTTTCAATAAGTCATTACCTAATTGAAATTACTTAACAGTAAGACAATTTATCTCGACATTAGCCAGTTTATAGCACTCACAATGAAACACAACGTCTCTAACCAAATATAAAGACCCAAAATTGAGATAAATATGATTATATAAAACAGCTCATAAATATATATATCGTATGTTATATGCTAACATACAAAAAAAACTCATAGACGCAAGTAGAACGACATTTGTAGATGAGCATGACATAAAAAAAAACTAAACGTTCTTTACATGACATCCCTTTCCAGTGATGTTTTTGTCCAGCATTTTTTATTAAACAAAAAATGTTAGTGCTTAAACCATTTTTTCTATCCTATTTATTGCACTACAAAAATTCACTATATATAAACGGTTTTATCTATATTATGTTTAAACGGTTTTATCTATATTATGTTTAGCATGGACAATTTTACCAATAGTACATGAAACCACAATAAACGGTTTTATTTGCTTCACATTAAAACATTCTGTATTTTGTGATAACAACCCCTATAGCTGATTTAGAAATACAAAACATTTAATCAACCACTAGATCAATAGGTTTCCACATTAAAACGTACTTTTAAAACATATTAATCATACTTAATAATTTTATGCATTTCTTTATTTTTATTAGTGTTTTAATTTTTGAAATAAGTTATAACATATATAAATAAAATATTCTGACTTATAAATTGGATAATTTGATCATATTTTCTCTTAATTAGGTGGATTTAGCTGTATTGCATTTTTATAAATAAAGTTCAAATTTAATTTAAATTTTGTTACAAAAAATTATCAAACAGATGACACAGTCTCATTTAATGGTTTATTTTAACACACTTTTTTCTGGAATTTGCTTTATATATATAGATTTCACTATTATGATTTTTGCAATACCTTTTTCTTTTTAAGTTCTATTTTTATGCGTACACTCCATGTAAACAAGATTGAAAGATTTAGATGGAATTATTTAAATAATACTCAAAAGTGCGAAAATGGGAAAACAAATGGAAAATAAAATGGGAAGATAGAGTAATAATATCGACATTATTAGAGGTTTGAGTCGTTTGACTTCCCATGTGCTTAAAGTAAAGAGAGTAGTCAAGTTGTGTGTTTTAGATAGTTCCGTACATTTTATGTCGACATTCTCTCGACATAATTTAGAGATGAAAAGAGTAAAGCTCTTTATTTTATACTAATATTTGTTAGCTTTAATTGTATTTAAACTATTCACGAGTAAAACAGTTTGAAAAGAGTAAAGCCCTTTCTCACAACAATTTTTTTTTTTGACGCTCTCACTTACAAAATCTAGAGACAATTGGTGAAATAATTAATTTTAGATAAAATATGAAGAATATAGCCATAGATAAAAACAATTAAGCAAGTAACCATCCGTATGTTTTGGTGACCATTATGTCCTTGTGACTAAGCAGCTTTAGGGGTGTAGTCTTTTACCTATAAAACAAAATAGACTGATTGTACGATTTATTTTGACACCACATATGTTTACCCTAATGAATTTTTTTTTTTACATAAATCACATACTGGTAACTGGTTCAACCTTGTATTAGTACCAAAAAACACTGATTTTATTTCACGTCTAACATGATTTGAATTTTGGAAAACAAACCCGAATTTTTTTTCATACGTCAATAATGGCACTTGTAACGTAGGAAGTCTATTTTTTCCAATAACATAGCAAGTCTATTTTTTAAAAGCGAAGACATAAAAAATCTACCAACTAAAAAATACAGACCTTTCATACAAAGTGAAAAAGATAGTATAGAAGCATTTGTGCACTTTGCTCATCCATATATTAAACTATCATTTACAACATGTCAATACATGGCTCATAGAGATTTCATCGCCGAGAATCCACAATTCGTTGGGTTACTCGACGGAAAAACCAAGAATCCACTTACTCAGAGCTTTTTAATTCGCTCGAGAAAGAGTTCGCCGTTAATTGATAAACAAGTTTTGGTGGTCCTGGTGATGGAGCAGCTTTTGATTTTGTGGCTAGAGCTATGTACAGAAAGAATCCAGCTAATACGAAACTTGGATTTGATGCATCGAAACTAATCAGTAAATGGTTTTCCTTAAAAATATAGACGTTCTATACACATAGAAATTAGCAAATAGAAAATAGCAAAATTACATTTGAGACAAAAGAAAATGAAAAACTTTTGTGACATGCCTCATAGAGGTTTCATCGCCGAGAATGCACCATGAAAGCCAAATAGACAGTCTATGTGTTCTATATAGACCGACGCTTTTTAACTACATTACATATCAATGTTTGAATTGAAAATTACAAATCTTTACATTGATTAGAATAACAAGTTTTTAAAATAGTATAGACTTGATAAGTAGAATAGATGGGGAGATGAGAGGAGTACAATATGGGAAGGAGAATGAATATAATGTGATATTTTACATGGATATTCTATACGTTTTGTCATTTTTATCAAAAGCAAAATTACAAAAAAATAGACGTTTTATACACACCTAAGAATTAGTGACTAATATTGAAAACACTAATATATAGAAATTAGTCTCCATTAACAAGACAACATTCTATATAACATTCTATAACAATAGAATGTTGAAAACAAAAAAATTGTCTGCCATTGCAAATGTAACTGATGATTCTAAGTTTCTACGTGGCATGTAACAAAGCAATCAAAACATCATAATCACCATAGAAAAAACTTTACTTTTATAAATCAGCATTTGAAAACAAAAAATAGAGATTCTATACAAATACACGTTATACACTAATAGTCATTCTATAATTGATAAAGTGAATGTAAGCGTCTAATTGTTGCCTTGTTCACCTTAAGGAAGACACCATTGAAGATCTGCACAAATGTTTAGCAAAAGTCGGCGATTTTTCGTCTTCATTGCTGTTACATCAAACAAAGTTCATATCCTCAATAAATAGACAACTACGTAACATAGCACATTTATGTTTTTATCAAAATAAAAATAGAATTTCTATTTTTTTGAATCAATAAAATACAGACAGTCTATGTGTTCTATATAGAGTAAACGCAATTTCTTAAATTCATCCTAATTTTTTATTACAAATTGATCTTAAATTCAACCTAATTTCAAGAGGGTAAACACAATTTTGCAGCTTCACCATTAAAAACAGCATCCTAAACATTCTTCTCTTATCATTAAGTAACAATCAATTAAGAAATCAAGACTGATAGAACTTTATGACCTTTAGCCAATAATTGTGGCAAACTTAGCAAATTTGATTTGAACTTGTAAGAATTACTCCACATCCAAATTTGATTTGAACTTTGTATGTTCTGTCTAATCTTGTGAAGAACGTCTCATCTCTAATCATGTGACATGTTGCTCCACTACCAATTAGCCATGCTATTTCTTCATAAATTTGACTTGCATCATAAGCTGTTGCAGTGAAATACAATTCGCCAAACCTTTTCTCTATTTCTTGATTTTGACATGAGTGAGCTTCTGCCTTAAACCTGTTTTGGCAGTTCTTTGCATAATGCCCAGACTTCCCACACACAAAACATTCTCCTTGAACTTGTTTTCTTTCATATGACTTTCCTTCCTTGTTCCTGAAATAACAAACATCTTCATTGTGATTATTCTTCTTGCAGATACCACACCATGGTGAATTTCCTTTTTTGAAGTAACAATCTTCTTCATTGTGATTTTCCTTTTTGCATGTACTGCACCACTTGTTCGTTCTCTGATGTTGATCTGATCTTTGACCAAACTTTGTTCTTGCATACAGTGCTCCTTCGATTGGTTCCTCATCTGGTAAATATTTTGCCTCATGTGAGATTAGTGATCCAACAAGATCTGTCACAGTAATCTTCTTTAAATCTTTCGTTTCTTGCATTAAAGCTGCTAGCCCGGCATAACTCTTTGGCATTGAGTTTAATATCTTCCTGATAACTTGATGATTTGTCTTCTGTTCTCCTAGTAAACTCATCTGGTTCACGATCTCCTGGATTTTATCAGTATACTCTTGAATCTTTTCTCCATGTTTCATCTTCAGATCTTCAAACTCTTTGTTCAAAGAATCTAGCCTCACAAGTTTTGCTTGATCATTGCCTTGATAGTTTTCTTGTAGTCTTTCCTAGATTTCTTTGGAAATGGTAGCAGAAACTACATTCTTGAGAACTAGATCTGCCACAGCCATCTGTAACAGTTGTAGAGCTTTCATATCTTGCATCTCCTTGTTTTTCCATTCTTCTAGTAACTCTGATTTTGGTTTTGGCTCCGGTGGAAGTCCTTTCTCGACAACTTCCCAAAGCTCTTGAATCTTCAAAGTAGTTTTTATCCTTGCAGCCCAAAGCTCATAATTTTGCCCATCAAATACTGGAATATTTAATGTTTGCATGTTTTTGGTGATGATGACGCTTCTCTTGCTTCTGCACGGATTCTGCACGAACTCGGATTTTGCACGACCTGGATTTTCTCCCGAACTGGATTCTTTTCACGAACCCGTATTCTACACGGACCTGATTTTTTACGAACACGGATTTTGCACGGAACGAATTTTTTTGTTTTTAATAAATGGTATTGCACTCAGGACCTTGGCTCTGATACCATGTTGGGATTTTGTGATTTCTCTTAAAAAAAATTTCTCTTTATTAATTTCTCTCTTTCTCTTTAATCTTTGTGATCTTTGTTTCTTTTGTTTTGTGATACAATAAACCTTAAGCCTAGAACTCTATTTATAGAGTTGTGATTCTAAACAATAATAGTAAATTGCTACTTCTTTATGATTTCATTTTTGCCCAATTTCCTTTCTCCTTTTGCCTCTTCTTCATGATTTCCTTTTTGCCCAATTTCCTTTGTTGTTTGATTTCCGTTTGGTTTGCTTTTCCCTTTTTCTTCTTTTTCTCTTTCTTGATTTTCCTTTTTATTTGTTCTTCCTTTTTCTTCCACAAATGAATCTATTCCAACACTATGTGAAGCCAGGAGCATGAAGATTTGGGAATTTAAAGAAGAAACAGAGAACTGGATCGAAGCTGAAACAGTACCGGAGATTGGAGCGACAGATGCGAGACGGCGCGTGAAGGAGAAGGGAAAACTGAAGGAGAAGACGTTGATCGGAGCGGCGGATGCGAGACGGTGCGTGACGGCGAGGAGATGAGCAGCGTGAGTACCGAAGATGGTGAAGCGGTGGAAGAGAAGAAAGCAAGCAACGTCGGTTGATGGATAAAAAAAAAAGAGCTATGCGAAGAAGAAAATAGATGAAAAGAAAAAAGAAAACAATAATTTGAGAAAGGGTAAAATTGTATTAATATATAATATACAGAGAATATCATATTCAGATTTTTTTTAGTTATTTTGTGAATTATAATTTGTTTGGTGGTTATACAATGCAATTTCCCCAAAATCTAATCCGTAAAGATTCGTGTTTTCTTTTACTCTCCCCTTAAAGTAGCTAGTTTTGAATTTTAAGTTCCCCTTTTTTCCTGCTCAATTTTAAAACAGATTTGTCGTTTAAATTCTTAGTTAATTAGATCTAACACATATCACATGGGCCATTGGTCATGAACTCATGATGAATCAATTATTGCGAATATACTTATTTTATGTTTAAAAATGAGTCACTCAAAAAATTTGGTAAGGTATTTTAAAACCATTTTCGAGAATTATTATGACTAATTTAAAATCTTTATAAGACAAAGAACTAGTAAGATGTTTTTAAAAAGGTAACTGTAATATCTACTATATATTAACATCAAAATTAAATAGGAAATTTACGTCACTGTTTGATGATAATGCTCATCGATCACTGTTCGATGATACTGCTCATCGTGTATAGACTTCGATACCTTTATACTGTGAGTCCCTAAAATATTGTCATATTCTCTTTCTCTTCTATTTTATCTTCATTCTCATCTTCTCTCTCTTCATTTTCTTCTTTTTTCTTTTCTCTTTCCCCTATCTCTCTCTTCTTCTTCTCTCTTATTCTCTTCATGTTGTTATAATTGTTATTGTGTCAATTACGTAAGAGAAACATTAATCATTTTTTATTATACTTATATATACACAATTTACAAAACAGTAGTTCACGAATTTAATTTGAATTTTCATAGTTTTTATGATATGATAACTAAGTTAACACAATAAACATAAACTTATCGCGATATCATATTATTTAGCATGTTAATCACTTATCAGATATTAGTGGTAGCACATTATAAGTATTCGGATATTATTGTTAGCACGATAACATTATATATAATATGTTGTTATAATTGTTATCATGTTAATTACGTAAGAAAAATATAAATATTTTCTATTGAATTTATATATACATAAATAAAAAACTTTAATTTACGATTTTTTTTATGATCTGATAACTAGGTTATCACGATAAACATAAACGTAACGCGATATGAGAATTGGGTTAACACGATAACTGAATTAATTAACAGTAGTGGCGACAATTGTGCTAATTCGTTCAGCAGCGATCGTATATTTAATGTTGCGACAGAGCATTTAATCTTGCGACCTAACATTTAATGCTGCGACAGAGTATTTAAAGCATGTCTCTTTCATGTAGAGGCATTTCGGTCCAAAATAAAATAAATTTTTGGTCAAATCTAATTTCATTTTGTCAATTGTTATTTTTCTAATAATATGGTCACCCAATTCACCCTTAAAATGAAGATAAAGAGCTAATACATAATTAGTTGTTCGTTTGTTTTTATCGAAATTTTTATTTTACTACTACACAATTTTTTGGTGATAAAAACTAGAAAATTGTCACAAAAAAGTTATTCAATCATAAAGAAAGTTATCTACCCTATAAAGAGAGAAGGGGTGCTCTCCAGGGACACATGTCCCCCCCCCCTTTATTGGTCATTTTTAAAAAAATAATTGCATATTAAAAATTAATTGACAATTAATAAATTGATACATGTCTCTTATATATTATATAGCGTTATGAGATATTATTCCTATCATGCATTTTTAATATGTTGGCTCGTCTTATTATTAAATCAATTTCAAGTTGGATCGACAAAATCAATGATAATGCAGAGCATCATGAAACCGAAGGAAATCATGAGATTTCTATCAACTACATCTATATTGGAAATATATGGAATCAGAATAAAATTCCACAGCAACGTTTCGTCAGTTACGGCGTGGTTAACAGAGTAGCCGATGAAAACGCCGTCAATCAATTACGTGATTTGAACGGCGAGGATTGGTCGCGGACGTGGTCGGATTTTGCGTCGGTGAAAAAGAAATTCGCGCCGGCGTCATTGCAGAGCCGGCAAGAGGAGGGAAGTGAGAGAGGGTGACAGAGAGAGAGAGTTTGAGGTGAGAGAGAAGCGCGTGTGTGGGGAGGTGACTAGAACGCGTGAAGAGGCATCATTTTCTGAATTTTTCCAGTTTTTTTTTAATTTTTATTTCAAGTCAAAGAGAGAGAGGCGATCATGTCGGATCCGAGAAAGGCGCGACTTCAGGTCCGTTGGACCCGACCGGAGAGATTTCGAGATCTAACTCCGCCGGCGTGCATTTCTCGGCGTCGCTCGATAGCGTATACTCGAAGAAGAGCCATAAAAGGAAGAAGCGTCTTTCCTGGCACCCGATTTTCGGGGAGAGGAAGCAACAGCCATGGATTATTCCGGTGTCAAGTTTCGTCGTAGTTCTAAGAGGGAAAACGCTGTGATACCCAACGGCGGCAGCGGTGTTATCGTCGAAGCTGCGTTAATGGCTGCCGAAGTGAAGGTAAGTGGCGGAAGCGAGAACAATTTACAGTGGGCATTGGAGAAAGCAGGAGAGGATATAGTGCAATTAGCGGTTTAAGAAAAGCAATGATGGCTTTTCGCTGGGATCTACAACGTTTTCAATGGACCCGACGCTCCAAAATTTATGATGGCTAATCTTTACCGGGATGTTCATAGTGAGTTAAAAGAAAATATGCGGTTATCCTAGTTTTTATAATAGATCACAAAAGAAATTTTGGACCTAATACTTTTTTAACGGTATGTATTATTATGGTTAAAAAAAAATTGTTTTTTTTTTTTATGTTGAAACTCAAATATGGTCAACTCTTTGAAAAAAGGAAAAAAAATTAAAATCATATTTATAAACAAAAAACTTTAAGAAAAAAATAATAAATAAATATATATATATGCCATAATAAAGTGTATAAAGATATAAATACAAAAATGTCTATAAAGATAAATTATATAATTAACAAATTCTCAAATAAATAAGTCTTCCATTAGAATATCACTTGCTAAGACATATCTATATGAATATATATAGAATAGACTATATATGATCTCTTCACCCCACTTATTGTTCTTAATTCAGCCATTTGTTCTCGCCGTCATCATCGAGGGACTAAGTTTAACACCTTTGGAAAACCCTAACTATTACGATGAAAATCACACAAAACGTCAAGATCTTACTCTTATCTTCTTATTCGTCTCCCTCCTCCTCATCGCCGTATCCGCCGGCGAGTCTAAATGCGAGTGTTCACACGAAGAAGACGAAGAAAACAATGCCGGAGCTGGGAAATACAAGATCGCCGCCATACCTTCCGTTCTCGCCGCCGGAGTTATCGGCGTTCTCTTTCCGTTATTAGGAAAATTCTTTCCGTCTTTAAGACCGGAGACGAATTTCTTCTTCGTGACGAAAGCCTTCGCCGCCGGCGTGATCCTCGCGACGGGGTTTATGCACGTGTTGCCGGAAGGTTACGAGAAGCTGACGTCACCTTGTCTAAAAGGGAAAGCTTGGGAGGAGTTTCCGTTCACTGGGTTTATAGCGATGGTCGCAGCGATTTTGACGCTCTCTGTTGACTCTTTTGCCACGTCATATTTCCATAGATCACATTTGAAGAGGTCTAAGAAGATCGGTGACGGTGAAGAACAAGGCGGTGGCGGTGGCGGTGGAGACGAACTCGGGTTGCACGTGCATGCTCATGGTCACACGCACGGGATTGTATCCGTGGAATCTGGTGAATCCGAGGTTCAGCTTCACCGGACCCGAGTTGTGGCCCAGGTAATTTATTCGTTTGTTCCTGTTTTTACTTTCGTATATAAATTTTATGGAAAAAGGTTCGAATTAAATTTAATGTTTTTTTTTAATTTATTGATTATTCTTCGTTTATCCTTTAGTATACTGTATACATGAAGATGAAGATACTATAAATATTTAAAATATATGTGAGTTTTAAATTTTAGTGCATAGTTTTTTGGTCCTGGCGTAAAGAGATTATTTGGAGAAATTTGTCCACATACTACTATAGGGTCCCCAAAAGATAAGAGTCATGGAAATCAACTCTTACTCTTAATATAGTGATTAATTCCAGAAAATAACTTTTAATACGGTTTGTACCCTTTATTATAAGTTTAAAATAAAAGTGAAGTCAACTAAATGTCGGAAAAATCTGAAATTAGATCACAAGATGCAATCTTTTCGTGTGTATGAAACTTAGCATAAAAGAATGAGTTACAATAATAATTGATGGGTCCATATGAAGCCACATGAGTTTAGTTCCCTTTTCCAAACTCTTTACGTAATTATCTCATGGAGTTTCCATAGATTCCTAGCTTTTTATGTCTCATGTAGCTTAATTTCTTTTTACATAAAAGTAAAGCTAATTAATTGATTCTATATATATATATTAAAAAAAAAGGTGTTGGAGGTGGGAATAATAGTACACTCAGTGGTAATAGGAATATCACTGGGAGCATCACAAAGTCCAGACACTGCCAAAGCTCTCTTTGCTGCTTTAATGTTTCATCAATGCTTCGAAGGTCTTGGCCTTGGTGGTTGCATCGCTCAGGTATCTACTATACTTTCTTCGTTTTTTCTTCTTCCATATTTTGTTCTTTCTACTATATAAACATTAAGGTCAATATACCATAAGGTGTATAGTATTCATTGATATTTTTTGCTGTTGGAAATATTCATTGATAATTATCTGTTGAATTTAGATAAAATGTTGTTCTTATTGTGTGTGTCGGCCATCCTTGCGGCTTTCTTTGACTCTTATCCACTTGCAAATTTCAAACAGTGATTGCTTTATCTTTTCAACTCTTTGTTACACACACATTTGACTTTTTTTACTTAGAGATTTTCATATTTATATATCCTCACTAAATTACAGAAACAAAGTTCTTCTAAATGAACAAAATTTGACCAAAACACATAGCCTATAACTAAATTCGGATAGAACGTATGTTAATTGTTGATAAAAAATTATACAAAATTTCTTAAGACTTTAAAGTATATTCCAAATAATATAAGATGCATATGTATCAATTCCAATTCTATTTTTTTTTTGCAACCTTTCTTATATTAAACCTTAACGGGGAGTTACAACCAAACCTCTAAGAGCCTGTTTGGCAATAGAGTCAGCCTCTGCGTTGGCTGCTCTAGAGATATGCTTAAACTCAATTACAAAGAAATAAAAAGAGCAAATAGAAATGTCGATCAGAATTCCATGGATCTCCGATATGGGCAGACTCGCCGTGATTGCTCGGACGAGTTGCAGGGAATCGGATTGGATGATCAATGACCATTGAAATCGATCTATGGCTGGATTGAATCGGATTGGATGATCAATGATCAATGATCATTTCCAATTTTATGTTATGAATATTAATTGATGAAACTAGCTAACGTACACGCCAAAATAATTCGGATGTTTGAATCACTAATAATCTCATATAATTTTTGCAGGGAAATTTCAACTGTATGTCAATTACAATAATGTCAATTTTCTTCTCTGTAACAACACCGATCGGAATAGCGGTCGGAATGCGCATTGCAAACTCTTATGATGAGTCAAGTCAAACGGCTCTAATAGTGCAAGGAGTCCTTAACGCTGCATCTGCAGGCATCCTCATCTACATGTCTCTCGTGGACTTTCTTGCAGCCGACTTTATGCACCCAAAGATGCAATCTAACACTAGCCTTCAAATCATGGCACATATCTCTCTTCTTGTCGGTGCCGGTATTATGTCACTCTTAGCTAAGTGGGCTTAAAAATGGCCAACCATTACCCTTATAGTTTTGTTAATACGAACGAGATGTTTCATAATAAATTGAGTATTGATTTAGAATTTTACTTTATTTTACCTAAATATGTTGTTGTATATTTTGTAAGGTGGATTTGTAAACAAAATTCCAGTTTTAGTTTATTTACCATTAAGATAAAGTTATAAAGTTATATCAAAATGTATTATAGCATATTTTAAGATATTTTTTTAATATATACGAAAAAATGAAGAGAAAATTTACATTTGAAAAAAAAATATTTGGTGTTTGGTAACCTCGAAAACTTGGATGTATTGTAACAATTTTTTTTATAGGTAAAGTAAAGTCAACCTTCTTGGAGTCCAACGATTCTAAATTTCTAATAGTCGAAGGAGTCTTGCATACATATCTCTGGTGGACTTTATTGCAACGGACCCCAAGATAAAAACTAGGCTTCAAATCATGGCCCATAACTCTCTTTTTGTCTGGGCCAGAATTATGTAACTCTTAGCTAAATGGGCGTAAAATGGCCAACCATTATAACTATAGGCAGCTTTGTTAATACGAGATGTTCATAATAAATATTGATTTAGAATTTAACTTTGTTTCACCAAAAAAATGTTGTTTTATATTTTGTAATGTAGATTTCAACTTTTACATATTTACTGTTTCCAGCATTTGTTTTTGAAAAATAGGTTAATTCGTTTCTGACAAAGAAAAAGAGGGAAACAGATTCAATTTTCAGAATTTTGTTTTCAAAAATATTTTACATTGCATTGAGGGATGGAGATGACAAATCTCTTGTAATATATGTTGGAGATTTGGAGAGATCGAATCATCACTTATTAGCTACAATTTCATAAATTACGATGGATATAAATTATAAAAAGGAATCGTAATCTTTTTTTTTGTTTGTTAATGGATATAAAAGGAATCATATTATCCCTTAATCGCAATGGATAAAGTCGGAAAAGAACACATTATTTGTTTTACAAAAATAGAATAAGACGTTTTCGAATTAGACAACTTAAACATACCAAAAACTAAAAAAAAAACGTACAACAAGAGTTTGGGAATCTGTTACTTTTTTTTTAATCGTATGGAAAAGAATCGAAATTAAGCAAATATAATCTTTTTTTTTGGTTAAAAAAGCAAATATAATTTTCGGCATTAAACTACCATTACAAACTTACTCAGTTTCGAAATTTTGCATATATATATATATATATATATTTTTCTTGAAAACATAATACCGAAATAATCAAAATGTTTTTCTCTCTAATTCGTCAGTGTTATCGCTCGTCTCCAGCAAATCGAGAGAAATCGTCATCTTCCACCGCGATTGATACGCACGCGCACATGACGACGATCTCTCGAAGTGTGTATCGCCACGCGCCGCTTTATCCAGAGCGGAGGAGGATCGACGGAGCCCGGAGATGGCGGCCATCTCTCTCTGCCATTTCAGAAGATGCATCCACGGTCTTCGCCGGAGCGAGTGTTCGTCGTCGAAGGAGTAAGCTCTCGCTTGGGAAATCTGTAGCCCGAGAAACGACATCGTACTCCCGCAGAAACACGACACTGAAGAGAGCCTGGTAAATAAACTACAAAATCATCAAATATTTGTTAATTATATATATACATATATATATATATGTATTTATAGTTAGGAGAAACATATATAACTTTTGTTTGAATGCAGGAGAAACACGATAACATACCGTATAGCATCGCCGGGATTTGCTCCTTCTCCGTTCATGTATTAAAATGTATTCTTCTTTTTACCTTCTGCAATGTCAAAGATTTTGCATAATATCAAAGGAAGTAATTCTGTTTGGTTTTTGTTAGTGTTTGATGTCAGAATTTTTCATATTGTCCTACTAATTTTAGGCTTTTCGAAGAACTATATGATATGAGTGAATTACTTCAAAAAAAAAAAAAAAATCCTAATTGTTCGGAGAATCTTAATTACTTTATTTCAATAATTAACAAGAGAAAACAATTTATATGGTGTTAAAGTTAGAGGCTAGATTGCTCTGCTGTTTCAATAGATTCTGATTTTTATTTCTATAGACCCACGTTGAGCTTACCCAAAAACAAGGTAGTTCAAACTTTTTGTTGTACATGTCCCTAACGATAGATGTCTTTTTTTGTGTGTTCGGATTTTCGGGCTTTCGTGCGGATTATGTGATATTCATATTAGTGGTTATTTATACATAAACTCAATAAACAATCTTAACTCGTAAAACCTTTTTCATTGTAGTGTACCCTCAATTAAAGATAAAATAAAATAAACAAGGTCGTCAGATTAACTATCTAGTATACTCATATAGTGAATTTACTATTGTAACAGTACTATGTGCACCGTAAAAATATATCAAGCTGAATGTCTTGTTCTTCAGTTTTGACCAGGAACATTGAGCTTAATCTAATGATTTATACAAAAGCGTTATGTTCTATGAGTTTTGGTTACTCGAACAGGAACCTTACATTTTCCTGATCAGCTTTTCCTAGATCTTCCTCAGAACCACCCACCGTACTGTAATGAGCAAAAATGTGTTCATAATAGCCTCTAATTAATAGCTTCTTATGGCTAGAATTTAGAAAACAACAAAGTTGAGAATCTTTATAATTACCTTTCAAACAAAAGTTTCTTCTTCTCTTGAAGCCTCAGATTATTTTCCTCCACTATGATCTTAACTAAATAAATAGGTGGTGATCTTCATTGTCAAGGAGAAGGTTTTGCTTGAAGAAAATTGGAAAAACAATAAAAAAAGAATGTTGGAGCACCATATATTTTACTCATAAAAATTATTGGAGATTATTGCTTCCCACCAATTGAACGCAACTAACTCCAGACTCTGTTGTACACTACAATGAGTCGTTTTTCTGATTGAAACTTGTAATAAGTTTTATAGTTGTGAAACATGATTACTTAATATTTCGAAGAATACATACAACTTTTCAAAATTTGGAAGTTATAAACACAAATGATCAAATATGATGGTGAACTTTGTTATTTTGAAAGGATCTCAAAATTGTACTAGTTAAGTTCCACATGTATGATTTTAATATCGACTTGTTTGGCATTGATCAAATCAATGATTCTATGATATGAATTTTCAAACCAGTTAAAATACACAAACCAGTAAATCAATCTTATATTTACCGTAACACATGCATTTTTATTAGTGAAATATCTAACATTTTTTAATTATTAAATTAATTTCGTGATTATTATGAATTCATAACATTTTTGTACTGACAGATGTTTATTAATTTTATACAATAAGTTAAAAATGATTTTGGATTGATTTTGTATAATACTATATTCCATAACTATATTGTTTAGTAGATATTATTGGTTTTTTTACTTTACTTTAATATATCTGTTTATTTATAATTCATTTTATTATATAGAGATATTGGACAAGTGCAACGATCTGATAGATTATAGTATTAAACATGTAGACATGTATAAGAATCTTATAACTTATAATTACCCACATGTCATAATACTATAAAAGAATTTCGACACGTTATCTTCCAAAAAGAAGAAGAGATATTGTAATAAGATATATAGGATTTAGAAGTAGGTTTAACCCCAACTAAAATAGGTTGGTTTAGAGAACATTCTATTACTTTCGTGTTGCCATAAGTAGAACATAAATCTTGTGGTTTTCATTTTAGTAATGGAAATATATAGCTTTTTATTTAAGTACTAATACACTGATCAGCCATCTTCCACGTAAGCTAAAATCTAATACAACTCTTCTAGCCTTTATATTAATCCATTTCTTCTCATAAAAAAGAGTACCATTCTTACTCCCTTCACACAATACATTTTCAATTTCAACAAAGAATCCGATCGATCTCTAATCTTCTTGATTCTCCCTTTTCCTTTCAACCTCTTTCTTGTGTGTTTCCAAAGTGAATTTAAAATAAAACTTTTGTTATAATGCAAAAAATGGAAGAGGGCGGAAAAAAAAGAGGGAAGATAGGATGCTTTAGTGTTGTAATACTTATTTGTCTTTTTTTGATCGTGGGATTAGATGTCTTCGCCGGTTTCGCGGGATTGCAAGCCGAAGCCGCCCAACAAGATGTATATATTTATTTATTTTTTCATTTATTCTTCATATACGTACATCGTAGTAAAACAAATGATGATAATGCATGGTTGCATTTTTGTTTTGTCCATGAGGCAGGTGAAGCACACTAGGGTATGGCTGCTCGAGTGTAAAGCTCCAAGCAAAACAGCTTTTGTGTTAGGGATAGTAGCACTAGGATGTTTGGTAGTAGCTCATATCATTGCCAATATGATCGGATGCAGTATCTCCAATACGGTCAAAGCACTCGCCGGCGTACCTAAGATCACTGGTTACATCAACGTAGCCTGGTTTTGTATCACTTGGTAATTAAAATTTAATACTCTTAATTACAAGTAAAAATAGATGTCATAATCATTACATAACTGTTCCAAGAATCATATCTGATAGCAAATCCAACCCTGCAGTAACATTTGTTATATATATATATATATAAAGGTCTTGATTGAATTTTTGTTACACAAATTGAAATAACGTGCCTTTTGTGGATCTGATGATGGTGGACAACAGGGTCGTAGGAATGGTGGCAGCAGGGGCTCTTACGATGGGGATATGGTCGAACAGAGAGTCGAGATCAAAATGTGGATTCACAAACAAAAATGTTCTCTCTCTCGGTGGCAAAGTGTGTTTCCTTCATGCCATTGTCTCTGTCGTTTTTTTCCTATCGAATGTTGTCGCTAAAAAAATCTGGTGTTTCTGAAATGTTCGTATAGATCGTTTTCCCCTAGAAATTATTGTTTTTCCAACCCAAAAAAAAAATGAAGAGTAAAAAGTTACATCGTATCTTATACTATTAAATAAAATGAATCAAATTCAGAAAATATTTGCATAAATTGAATATTTTTCAATAGCATATTCTATAATTAATATTTCACAAAACAATGCTTTAGTTCCGAGTTTCAATTCAGAACTTTTTAACCATAAAAGAAAAATACTTTACAAAGTAATGTCATATTTTGAAAGCGATTGTGAAAATAAATGTGATTACGACACTTAAACACTTTTTGCAACAGTTAATTCTCAAAGATAGTAAAGGATAGGATTTGATGAAAGTTTCAAATGACAAAGTTTCATATTATACTTTAGCGATACATTGAGTAAAAAGATTTCGGCTTTAGTACGTACGTAATGGATAAAGATGAGATCGAAAAGAAGAAAATGTACGTACTGTTTGAATTATATTTAGAATCCAAAAGTTAAGATCCTTATAACAAATCTTATTTTAAACATGAAAAAACGAAATTGTCGCTGATAGATTCGTATTTTTCGTCACCTGTCTCCAATGTATTCGTCCAAAAAGAGCCATTACGTCCCATTTATTTACCTTATTTGCCACCCAAAAACCCTCACAAGCAAACTGAATATCCCGATCTACTTGCTTTGTACCACACCATCCACATTTGCCACGTATTAGGATCTCCCTCGGTGCGATCCTGAGCACGTTATAAATTAAGAAACACAGGCTGGGAAAGTAACAAAGTGTTTCTTATGTTGATTTGTCGATAGCACAATCTCCAATCAAATTTATAAAAAAAAAGTTGTTCGTATCATTTTTTTTATTTTTGTTTTTGTTTTTGTTTTTGTTTTTTGTTTTCCAAGAAATGCAAATAATGGGATCACCAATGTGCGATCATTGCAGTATGGGAAGAGCCATTGTTTACTGTAAGACTCATTTGGCTAGGGTTTGTCGTCAATGTGACTGGACGTTACACCCTGTGACTGTGGATAGTCCCGATCACTCGCGGTTTCTGTTGTGCAACAATTGCGTTTCGCAGACCGCGGTTGTGCAATGCCTTGACGGATTGAGCCTGTGCCAAACATGCGTTTCAATAAACGCCAATGTCACCTCACGTTTTCTTCTTTGTAACGCTTCTAATAATATTTCGGGTTATAGTAGTTATCCACCAGATCTTGATCTTGATTCCTCTTCCTCGTCTTCGTCATCTTCTTTCATTGATCTCAATTGGGGATTTCCCTTTGTTTCATTACCTCCCAATAATAATGGGGACTCATCATCATCTTCTGGAATTTTCCAAAATTTTGACAATCATACAAAGAATAATAGGGATCAACAAGTGCAAATGCTTCAGCCCGATTATTATTTGAACATTCCTAAGGTATACCTATAGTTAATGTACGTGGGATCTGATTATTTTGACCGTATAAAATTTGTGCTCTTATTTCGATTCGATGTGTCTTGTGTGTCACCAGGATAGTTCATGTTTTGGCTTCAATGGTTACGAAATTAAAGATATAGAGAACGTTTTGCTGAACACTTTTGACGGCGACGGGGCAGTATTAGGCCTAAAAGAATATTTCCCCGTGGAAGAATTGATCCTAACCGGACAATTAAACGATGAAATAACGAAACACAGTGCAGAGACCACTACCGAGGTATTAACAAACATCAATCTAAATTTGTCGCATATTGATGTTATGGTTTGACTTGTTTTTTTATTTTTATTTTATTTTTGTTTGTTATAGATTCTATCATCTTCATCATCGGGTATGTCATCGGTTATACATAAAGATTACAACATTGAAGCTTTGGCTAATGCAAGTTGTGAAGATTACACTAAGAATCAAATGATTGGCTCAAAGGCAAAGGAAGAGACCAATAATAATAAAGTTGGAATATTCCCTAACGCTCTTGTTCAACTTGACTGTGGACCATCGCAGTTGATTCTGACCGATGAGATGTTACCATGGGAGGATCAAAGACCTTCATCTCGTGAATATAATCCGCAAGAACGACTAGAAGCGGTGAAGAGATATTTCGCAAAGAAGAAGAAACGCAAGTAGGTATTATTATTATTATTTCTCATGAAATATATCAAATTTTACGTGTAGTTAACTCCATGAAAGTGTGTATACGTATACTTACAATCTCAAGATTATAACAAATGCAGGTTTGGGAAGCAAATTAGATATGAATCTCGAAAATCTACAGCTGATACGAAGAGACGAATGAAAGGAAGATTTACGAAAGCTGGTGCAGAATATGATTATGACCCACGAGCTAATAGTATTGACAAAGACTAATAAAATCATGACCTAATAAAAAGATGGTTGCAATCATATGATCATCATCGTTATGGTTCCATGATGGTTCCATGATATTTTGGACTTTATTTTTGCCGAGGGTTAATTTGTTGTAGCACATGCTTGACGATTTCAAAAATATCACAGAGCGATCAAGAGACCAACGGGTTTTTAATTTGTTGTAGCACATGCTTGACGATTTTATAAATGATGGTCCGAAACACGATAAAAAATATGGTCTTTTATAAATTACAAATTTTGCAGTTAAAAAACTATTCTTTGTATTTCTGAAAAATACAGCAAATCAGAAAAAAAAAAAAACAAAACATTATTTCTGGAAAATAATCTTCTTTGCATTTTTCCCTAAATCATTCAATTTTTTTTCCATTGGTCTTTAGATAAATAATTATGTGACAACATAATATTTTAAATAAAAACATGGAGTTCAAATTTTGTACATTATAAACTATTAATATAAAACTAAATATGTGACTCATACAAACCTAAAAAATCTTCAAAAAATCGAAACAAATTCTGAAATATTGAAAAAATATAAATTTAAGAAAAAATATTTTTAAATAAAAATATATTACATTTTATCTTTTGAAATTTTTGAACTATAAATTTCTAAAAACTCAAAAATACAAAAATCCAAACAAATTCTCAAAAATTTATAAAAATTCAAAAATCCATGAATAACACATCACGGTTATACAAATTTTATAAAATTATTTTTTCTTAACTTTATATTTTTTGGAATTTTTTTTCGATTTTTTTTCGATTTTTTGAAATTTTAATGTAATATTTATTTATTTATTAATATTTTATTATTAAATATAAACACTGTTTCAAACCGTGTATAGATCCGTATAAATCTGTTAATGAAATGTTGTAAAATGAATACATGGTTCACAGTTGCGGATTTAAAATGGACAAAAAAATAGTTTTGATACTTTATTGAGTACAAAAATAGTTCAGATATTAAATTTTTTATCTGAATAAAATATAAAAAAATTCGTATAATATCCCCTATGGCTCGGATCTATAAAAAAATTCGTATAATATCCCCTATGACATTGCACATGTTAAGGGCAGCA
This sequence comes from Eutrema japonicum, assembly GCA_030161315.1. Taxonomy (NCBI): domain Eukaryota; kingdom Viridiplantae; phylum Streptophyta; class Magnoliopsida; order Brassicales; family Brassicaceae; genus Eutrema; species Eutrema japonicum. The sequence goes on along the minus strand of BSQW01000001.1, from coordinate 2,329,319 downwards.
AAATTTACGTTACTAAACGTTGTTTGTTTCATTACTTAATTTTCAATATTTTAATGTGTAATCTTATATGCTAACATCTAAAAAAAGAAGAAAAACACAACAATAACAAATCAAATCAAAACGAAACCTTTGTTGGACTAGTCCGATTTGTAATCTTAAAATTGACCCAAATAAAATTAGGAACGAGACATAGTTACTCATTACTAAACATCTAATAATTTAAAATTTTCAAAAAAAAATCTAATATTTTAATATATCATTATTATCAATCTAACAGAAAACCACAAAAAAAAATTCTGTTATCAAAACTGAATTCCATTAGATACACATATCTTCACTACCGTAAAAATTTGTATCGTCAACTAAATTTATAGAGACTATTTTTTTTGTATTTATCAGCTTATTGTCCCTACAAACATCTCCAACTCAGATGTACACTATTTTAAATCGAGAAATTTTAAAAGGTGGATAAACAACTGACCCAAAAAGACTCCCACACTCAAATTAAAATGTCTTTACTAAGGAACTAAAACAAATAAGCTCCTTCTTTGTCTACACCTTAGCTTCCGTGCGTAATCACAACTTAAGTTATTAAATAGTTAGGCCGCATTAATTCCTTACATTAAAAACCATTTTTACATTACTCTCTCCCTATGACCAACCTTCCTCTTCCGCCGCCGCTACAACCGCATATAGCCACCGTGACTTTTTTTCCTTTTTTTTGTTTAATATAACCACCGTCGTACCATATATATGATGCATTTTGAGATCTTTCCATTCATTTATTTATATATAAAGGTCATAATATACACCAAAATTTATCCTTCTTAATATATACTCCTAAGGAGATGTGTATGTTTCGACCCGTATCGAAAACCCATTTTTCCTCTTCTTCTTCGACTATCTCGACCCGTATGATAAATTGCATACTACTTTCTGTTTTGATTTTCTTGGTCTACTTCCTCGCATCGGTCTCGGTATCAAGGCTTCAATCTAAAGACTCCATTAATGCGGCCTACTTCTCATATTCTCAAGATCAATCTCAAGTTAGCTTAACACAGATCGATCATGTCGTCTTTGGGATCGGCTCGAGCACGAACTCGTGGCTTGCACGTAGAGAATACGTTAAGCTTTGGTGGGATGCTCAGAGAATGAGAGGCTGCGTCTTTGTTGACCAGCCGTTGCCGTCGTCTGAGAACCACACAGATTCCAATCTTCTCCCTCCAGTTTGTGTTTCCCAAGATACTTCCCGGTTCAGGTAACTAAGTTCAACTCTGAATATATATATATTTTGCTAAAGAAAATATTAATGGTAGTTCAACTCTGAATTCATCATCAATTCTATTAGTTGAGTTAATTAGATAGATTCTGCATCAGTCTTTTAATTAATCGGTTCCCTGAACGTTTAGTAGTTTTTATTTTTTTCACGAAATAAAGAAGGTAGATTTTGTGGCGTTATTATTTAAATCATATCGGTTGTAACGCCTATAACTTTACTATTAAAAGATTTCTTTTTTCTTTGACAACTACTAGTAAAAGAATTCTAGTTTTTTTTGCTGTGAGTAAACAGAATTAAAGTAAATAAGGCAATTAGAGATTCAATTAGAGCATTTAAAATTATAATACTATACTAATATATATGCTTATATTTTTGTTTGCTTATATTTTTAAAATTTCCACCTGTCAGAGATTCAATTAGAGCATTTAAAATTATAATACTATACTAATATATATGCTTATATTTTTAATTTTCTTGATAGACTGTAAACCGCATTGATCATGCATGCCTCTACACTACAGGTACACTTGGAGAGGCGGTGACAGAAACGCGATTCGAATCGCGCGGTGCGTTTTAGAAACCGTAATGATGTTCAACACCTCCTCAGAGGAAGTAAGGTGGTACGTATTTGGAGACGACGACACGATATTCATACCAGAAAACCTCGCAAGAACGCTCTCCAAATACGACCACACATCATGGTATTACATAGGAGCAAGCTCAGAGATTTATCACCAGAACTCGATGTTCGGACACGACATGGCGTTTGGCGGTGGAGGGTTCGCTTTAAGCAGCTCGTTGGCTAACGTTTTAGCTAAGAACTTCGATTCTTGCATCGAACGGTATCCGCATTTGTACGGAGGAGACTCTAGGATTCATGCTTGTGTTCTTGAGCTTGGAGTTGGATTGTCTCATGAGCCTGGGTTCCATCAGGTTTTAAATTTTTAATTTTTTCAAAAAATATTTGTTTTTTTTCAAAAACTGATTAAATATTTGTTTTTTTTTGTTTTTTTCCTAATTTTCTTAAGCAGTTTGATGTGAGAGGAAATGCATTGGGAATATTGACATCACATTCGAAGAGACCGTTGGTGTCTCTACACCACATGGCCCACGTTGACCCAATTTTCCCAAACTCAACCACTTTCTCCGCCGTCCGCCACCTCTTCTCCGCCGTAGAACTTGATCCTCTCCGTATATTTCAACTATCCGTTTGCTACGACCGTTGGTACTCTTGGACCATCTCTGTCTCTTGGGGCTATACTGTTCAGGTTAATATCGTTCTATCAGTTTTGCTACCCGAAAAATTAGAGTTATTTGCTTTGAGATTATAAGCATGTCCGAAATTTGAGTTTATTTCGGGTTGGTTTGTATGTTCAGAAAAATAAATTTCGGTTTGATTTTTCTCTTAATTTTATTCGGTTTGAAAGTTATGGTTCCGTTAAAATTTCCAGTCCTAATTAGATACATGATTTTGCATGATTGTCGTAATTAATTTGATGTGATAAAATGAAATTAATTTGTTGTTAATTTGAAATGTTAGATTGAGGGTAGGCATTTGTTTCTACGGGATGTTTTGCGAACACAAGAAACGTTCCGACCATGGCAACAATCCGGCGGGTTGTCAAGTGTGTACACATTCAAAACAAGAGAGATTCATCGTGATCCTTGCCAAAGACCAGTCACTTTCTTCATGGAACATGTTTCCTCTACTAAGGATGATATTAAAAGTGTGTATAAGCAAGCTAATTACGAGAACTGCACGTACGATCCCATTTCATCGCCTCGAAAAATCGAAGAGATTAGAGTGTTTTCAACAAGATTCGATCCCGATATCAGACAAGTAATTCATTCTACCTTTTTCTGTTTTATATTGAAAACAGGTTAAATAGTAGTATAATTTTTGTCATGATCGTGAAATCATTTGCTAGATTAGTAATTCTTTGTTGAAATGTCAATTACTAAAGTTTTTTTTCTCCTATAACTACTATTATTTTTACAATAAAATTAGGTATCAACAAAATTAGGACTCACATATTATTTACAAGGAATATAAGATAAATGCTTGGTAGATGTCAGTAAAAAAATGCTTGGAAATTATTTTAAATTATTTGTAAGTTTGTTTATCTTAACGAAATTAATTGGTTCGATGTGGTAGTTGAAGGCTCCCAGAAGACAGTGTTGTGATATTTTACCAACTTCTTCCACTGGTGGAAACATAATGGAAATTGGAATTCGAGAGTGCAAAGAGGATGAACTCATCTATATACATCCCTAGTCGCAACGTAACTACATATATATCACATACTTTCTTTTTTTAGTTAGATATTTGGCTTGTTGCCTTTCAACTTGGCTTGTTGGCTTGTTGCCTTTCAATTTTTGAGATTTGTAGTTAGATATTTTTTATATATTCACCGGCCGTTACCATCTTATATATGAAATATATCTGTTTAAGCTTTGAATATGCAACAAGAAATCATGTACGAGAATGGTAGATAATAGATTTGAATGGTAGGAGAAGAATCAGTGAAAAACTTTGACAAATAAATAAAAATTTACCGAATATTCATCCAAAGGGTGACTAATTTATTCCCTCTTAAAATATAGTAAAATTTAAGAATGATATTTTACTTCAATTACAAGATAAGAACCCAAGACAAAAAGCAAAAAGAAATTTAAATGTGACCGACCGTATTGACGCGGGCCAAATACAAGTCCGGTTTAACCGGTTAAAGCAAGCATTGTTGGAAATTGAATGATTAATGTGTTAATTAAGATTTAAAGTAAAGAAGTTATCACAAAAAGAGTTTTAGCGTTACCTTGCCTTCTTTCAATGGTAGAGTAACCCATTGCGTGATCCATCCCAATCTATACCTTCGCCCTCCGGAATCATCGAATTTACCTTATCTGCCATCGCCTCCTCGATTCGATGACGCAATCGCCGTCGGAGCCGGTGAATCACTCTGGCGAGGACTTCGTTCACATCGAAGAAGACTCCAGGCCTACCGGCGATATCTCGTTAAGCGACAGCATAGTGAATGTGGAGAAGGAGGACCTGCTCGACGAGCCGGAGCCGGAGCCTGAGGAAGATTATAAAGACTCCGATTCCGTGATTAGCGGCGGCGATGCAGCTGATGGTGATGGCGGTGGCGAGTGTTCATCGGAGACGACGAAGGTGGAGCTGCCGGAGGAATTGGCGAAAAGCGTTGTGATTCTGACGTGCGAGTCCACAGCGAAAGGCGGATCTTGTGATGTGTATTTGATCGGGACTGCCCATGTATCAAAGGTATTCTCTCTTTGCTTCTAAATTTGCCAAGGAGATGTATTGGAATCAAACTGGGATTCATGATTTATCGTTCTTGTAATCTTTGGAGAAAGCTGAATTGCATGTGAAATTCAAAGAAGCTATCAAACCTTTTTTTTGCAGACATTTCTATTGTTGGGGCCGTGTTTTTGGCTGTGTCAGAAGAGTTGCCGAAAATGGAGCTAGGGTTAGGATTTAGTAAGAAATCCCCAGCTTCTTGAAAGTTGCTAAATTAAGCAAGATATGGTTTTGGAGATTTGGGATGGGTTAGAACTTGATCTCAGCTTTGGATTTTTAGTCTAGTGTTTCAGAATCCATAGGATCTGTTATCGTCGCATCCTTTTCCTTTTGTTGCAGCTTCCCTGTTAGCACTTGGTTTAACTAGCCTGGATAAAAAATGTTGTTTTTGTTTGTTTACTTGCATAGGCCAGAGAAAACGCCTAGCTCTTTGTTTTTAATTAGACTCTGATAGAATAGCATTCTATTATTTATCATGGGTTAATCGTTGCCATTTTTGTTACAGGAATCCTGTCGAGAAGTTGAAGCAATAGTCAGCATCTTGAAACCAGAGGTTCTTCTCTTTAAATGTTCACCGATCATGATATCCTGTCTTTATATCTATGTTTGGGTCTAAGCACGTGGCCGATCATTACAGGTTGTCTTCGTGGAGTTGTGTTCAAGCCGATTGTCTATTCTTAAACCTCAGACTTTGAAGGTTTGCTTTCGAAAATTGTGATTCTGCTTCTCCCTTCGTATTTGGTTTACTTCTTCGCATTTTATGGCCATATATATATATCATTGTGTGAGATTCTGGAAAAGAATGTGCATTGCTGTTTCTTTTGGTAGAAGATGATAAATTTTGTTGCTGTCGCTGTCTATATTAACAATAAAGATAGATGCCCAAATTCCTTTATTAATCACAAAAACAGAGGATTACCGTTTTTTGAATGAACTTCTATGATGCTCTGTGTTGTCTGCTGGAAGAGTTTGCCTATAGAATGTACTTCACTTGCTTTATATGCTATGCTTTGTTGATGATATATCACTGATTTATTTACTTATACACGATTCTAGCTCTTCTAACCCGTTTGCTTATTCTAAAATGGTACTATGTTTTACTTTTCTAGGTACCAACCATGTCGGACATGATAGAAAGTTGGAAGCAGAAACAAAACACATTCGGAATACTTTATGGATGGTTTCTTGCAAAGGCAAGTTTCCTTCATCAAGATATTTTTCATGGAAGCTTAACTATCTGAACCAAAAGTTTACATTCTTTCCTTCTGTTAGATCGCCAGTCAGCTTGAGGTTTTTCCTGGTGCTGAGTTTCGTGTGGCATATGAAGAGGCCCTCAGATATGGCGGCAAGGTGATACTTGGTGATCGTCCTGTACAGGTGATATGTTCGTCCACAGTTTCAAAGCATTCTTTTAGTCATGTTATGCTTCTTATAACATGGAGTTGCATCTCTAACATTTTTCCAGTATATATATTCATTTGATTTCGATATTTTTTCCGAAGCAGATCACGTTAAAAAGAACATGGTCCAAGATGCCTCTAAGGCACAAGGTAAAGTTTCTATACTCCTTCCTGTTTCAAGCTGTCTTCTTGCCGAGCCCTGAAGAACTCAACAAAATGGTAAGTCTTACTGTATATATTTTTCTTCTCCTTGTCTGCACATGTAATTTAATGTGATTCGTCATAACTAGTATATCTATCGATGGTAAATTGGATCGCTTTAGCTGAAAGAAATGGACAATGTGGATATGGTGACTTTGGTGATTCAAGAAATGAGCAAGGAATTTCCATCTCTCATGGATACACTTGTGCATGAGCGAGACCAGTTAGTGTTCTCTAATCCCTCTATATGTAGTTTATCGGAATCGTTAAGCTTGGCGTATCATGAGTCATTATCTGAAAACTGAAATAGAAATGTTGGTATTAGCAAATACAGAGACCATTGATTGATTGGTGGGAACAAAAATGAAATTCTCAATCTCAGGTACATGGCATCCTCTTTGCTGAGAGTTGCGAGTGAGCACAGTTCGGTTGTGGCAGTTATCGGCAGAGGGCATATTAATGGAATCAAGAAGAATTGGAAGCAGCCTATAACGGTTTGTTGCTGTGAAACTTGTCGTTAACAGTCTCTGAATTAAGGAGCTTATTTTGTCTCTGGATTGTGGTTGTTTGTTTACTCCAATTCATGGAATTTGCAGATGAAAGATCTAATGGAGATACCGAGCGACGAGTCAGTATTTACTGTGAAGAGGATAGTATCATCAGTGGTAATTGCAGTTGCAGGGACAGCTATAGTTTCGGGTATACTTCTTGCAAGAAGAAGGTGAAAAGATTGTGATGGGGCAGAGTTTTTAGGTTCATTCTCCTGAGCCATACAAAGGAATGATACAAACTCAATTAACTTTTTTTACAGTCGTTTACTCTCTTCTTTTTACTTTTGTATGTCGGTTGATGGAACTTTTTCATGATAATAAAATAAAGCTTTTTTCTTTCTCCTGTATTTTTCTCTTAAACAGTCAAATGAATCAGTAATAAAAAATAGGACAATTTATCAAATTAGCACACTTTTACATTTTTGTTTCAAATTTAATATCACTAATTAAAAATGACAATAATAGCATAAATTTTGACAATAATAGTAGAAATTTAATAGTAAAATGACATAAAATTATTTTTTAATGGCAAAAACTAAATCCTAAATTGGAAATAGTAAACCTAAACATAATGTTTAATTTTAAAAAAAATTATTTTGAGTAAACAAGTATTTTTAAATTTATTTTGAGTAAAAAAGAATTTTAAATTTAGATGCTAGTTTTGAAACAAAAAATAAAATTTATACTATTTTAGGGTGTTTTTCTAAAAAAAAATATTTCACATAGTAATTTCTAAAGGCGTTCGGATCCTCTCGTTTGCAGATGGCAATGTACTCAAACCAATTAAAATGTCATGCTTTTTGTACAAGACAAATCAAAAAAAAAAAAACACTAATATACTTTTATTCTTTATTGACGAAGTCTATACCAAATCCATACACACAAAATCCCAAAAGGTCGCATCACAATCACAATCATCATCATCATCCTTGTTTATTTTTCACAAATACCCCCAAACTCCCACACACTTTACAATTTCACCCCTTAACTGTTTGCAACGGAACATTGCCTTCTAACCACTCCTGCTGACCCAGTCTTCACATTGATCCGACCCATTTTTTCCATCGACTTCGCAAACTCAGAGAAGAAAGTCTCCACCGAACCCTTCAAGATCTGGTTTATGTTTGAGAGGGTCGTTGGGTCAGTGGTTAGAGCAGAGTCTGACTGAAACAGTCCTCTACGCTTGAGAACGAGCTGGTAATAACTAAGATCAAACGTTTTACGGCTCCCTGGATCCATCTCCACGATGGTCGTGTTATCGTTGAGGCTAGGGCATTTCCTAGACTTGAGATTGGCTGCGTATTCGCTGTCTAAGGCCGGATCTTGGTCTCCACGACCCGTGAAATTGTAGAGACGGTTTGTGAAAGACGAGCAGTGAGATACACCGATAGTGTGAGCCCCTGTTATAACACAACACATTTTAATAAAAATCTTGAAACGTAGGTTAAAATGTTTTACTAGAGTTGTAACATTATAGGATATCACAAAAATGTACTTTTCTTCATATGAAACCATAAGACTTTATTTTGTAAATTGTTAATGCAAACGCGGAACGTAGACATGCGAAAAGAAATATGTTTGCATTTATAATTTACATTTGCTTTTAACGTCGAGAGACAAAATATTTGCTTTTGAAACAATCCAACCTAATTTTAGCAATGTGTGATATGGGTTTAGGCTTTACCGGAGAGTAAGACAAGGTCCTTAAGATCAAGTCCCTGGTTTGCAAAGAGTGTCTGAAGATTGGTGAAGTTACTGGTGGGAGGAGGAATGTTGGCTAATGCCTCTGATGCGTTCGATATCCTCCCATCTTTTCTTCCTGTCGGTACACTCCAATTTGGTCCTCCCTACAACGTACCAAATTTATGATGAGAAAATACTAAAACTTGTAATTTACAATAGTTTTATGCGGATCGCTTACAGTGAAAACTACGGCGTCTCGAGATGCTAGAGCGATAATATCAGCGCAAGAGACGATTCCGGGACATTGAGCTTCAAGCACAGCTTTGATTGCGTCGATGAAGCCAAACCCTCGAACCGTTAGGTTAGGAGGTGAGTCCCTCTCGGCGTTTCCTGACGTCGAGTTTATAAGCACTGATCCATCACAACCCTACATGTACATGTGAATATATCCGTCATTAATTCCGTAGCCAGATAGAATGTTTTCATAATATAAGATGAAGAAAATGAGAGCAAAAAAAAGAGTTTACCCTGACAAAACAGTCGTGGAAATGCATTCTCAGGAGGGCAGCCGCAAGAGAAGGAGCATTGGAAATGTGGTTTGAAACAAAATCTTGAACAATATTTTCGGCGTTAGGACAAGTATTGGCATAGAAGTTTATTTGCAGTTGAGCTTGGATTGGTCCGACCAATCCCACAAGAAACAGAGAGAGTGAAAGAGCAATCGTTCTCAAGCAATTCATCTTTATTTATGGTTTTTTGGGACACAATGTTTTTTTGGGGGGAGGATTATGTTCACTGTGTGGTGTACTGATACGTTAAAAGTGGTTTATATAGAACATTTTGCATTTTTGTTGGCAAAAAAACAGAACACTTTGCCCTTGCCTATTTGATAATGTAGGTGGGTCCATCTAAGCTAACTAACATGTGCTCTTATGAGTTGTCTTTTTAGTATTTTTGTTTGGACTCATAATCAGCGCCACTCGCAATAAAAATTTGTAAGTTCTAAATTCATGAATATAAATATAAAAATTTGTAAGTTCTAAATTCATGAATATAAATATAAATATAAATATAAATCATAGATAAATAGAGAATATGAGTTGTAAAAAATAGATAATTTTGTTGGCATCCAATGATGTTTTTTTTTTTTTAATGTTAAGAAGACCAATGATGTTTTTTCATAACACTATGGTCTTGTAATCTTGTTTATGAGAATTCATGGTAATTTCCTTTTTCTCTATTTTCTATTTTTTTTGTTTTGTTTTGTGTACAAAATAAATATATTTTCAACGACTAGTTATTAAGACGCGAATTTCAAACCCCCTAACTAACTATATCTACTTATAATGAGAAATTAATTTAAGTATTAGATATGATAAAAGAGGGTGAATGTTTGGTCCATAAATGGAGCTATATATAGCTTAATTGACTGTATTGAGACAACAAAAAAAAAAGAGAATTATATGATATCTAATTTTAGATTATTTTAATAATCAATTAATATACTAGTTGAACAATAGCCTCCATATATAAACAACTCGTTTCGTGATATCACTGATATTTCTTTATGCCAAAATTACAGTACTCGACCTAATCCCTGATAATACAAGTATATATTCAACTAGGAGAACCGCAACGAACAATTACTAACGGGCAAGAAAGCATTCCAAGATTATTATCGTTGTTTTATATTTTTATAATTCCTTAAGGTAATAGAAGATTAGAAGGTATATAAGATTACTTAAGGGATTCGGTAGCGATACTGATTTCATATGCGCCAAGATATCATGTGTTAATAGATCATAAAACTATATATATATATATATATACATTCCAACTTTACAAAGTATTTTTTTTTTTTGAACGAACTTTACAAAGTATATTCTTATTTAGAATGTTTGTTTTCTCCTAAATTGTTGTTGCTTATATCTGGAGCCTAGTCTTTATTTGCAACATGCGAATCAATATTAAAAACATTCTATTATAAGAAGAAGTGGAGAACAAATTAGAACTTCACACAACTTACGTTATAGAATAAATTTATAAATAAACCAACAAGGGCATTAAAATAAATAAAAGTTAACTGCTCAAGGGATTTTCTCAAAGTCGGCATCTTCTCAGCCGGCTATAAGACTCCGATAAATTGGAGGACTGGAATTATCTGATGGGTAATATCTGTGAAACAAAAAATAAGAATATGAAGTTAAGTTATGACTATACAAAATTGGTGGTTATATATTTTTAATTAGGCGTGTTGTTATTTTTGGTATAGTATTATATAAAAACAAAAGATGTAGCTCAGTTTCATAAAAACAAAACATCTGGGGGATTTTTATAAATACCATAAGATATGCTTCATTTAGTAAATAACATAAGTTATGTTGAATTTTCATACATAAATATCAAAAGAGTTCGGGTAGTTTGGTAAATAGTAGATGAAATTTTGCAAATATGGAAAATATACGTAGCAGATTTGCAAATAATAAAACATCGTTGCAGATTTATAATTATCGTAAGTTCTGACACAGTTTTGTAAATATCGAAAATATGGGGCGTTGTGTAAATAAGGAAAGATATGATGATTTTGTAAATATCGGAAGTAGTGGGTAGATTTGCAATATTGGGCAGTTTTGTATATACCGAAAGATTTAAGGCAGCTTCGTCAATACGGAAAGTTCTTTTGCAATTTTGTTAAAGTTATTGTAATTGTCATGTCATAATTTTTAGAATTAGAATAGAAATATACCTTCGGTAAAAAAAAACTATATGGCATGTCCATTACAAAAAAATTATCGTGCGACTAAAGTAATTGTCATCTGGTATAGTGTTGGTTCTGATTTCGTTTCTGCCGGTGTTGTTGTCTTTGAGCTCGGTTAGGTTGCTTCGTTTCGAGGCTCTATTCTTTTGATGCAGCTCCGGCGTCTACAGCTTATATGGGAAGGATCTTGGGATTTCTCATGTTCAGAGCTTTAATTTTAGAACTTAGGATTTATAGTTTTTGATCCTTCTCATTGGTTTTTCTAGATTTTAATTCCTATTTGTTTCCCTTGTTTTTGGGTTTGTTTCTTTTTTTTGGGCTTGTTATAGTTTATCTTAAATTTCCGGAGATGTTTTTTTAATATGCCGGCTGTTGTCTTTGGGAATTATGTTTATTCCGCCAGTTTTTGTTTCCGGCGAGGTTTTTTACCTCGGTCGGCTTTGTGTAAATTTTTGGATCGAATATGAATAAAATATTTTAGATGAAAAAAAAAAAAAGTAATTGTCCTCTTGCATAAACGTCTATCAGAATAATCACGTAACGTGTGATCCACACACGCCTTAAGAACATATTCTAGTTTTCCCAAAAAACAAACTTGAGATTTTAATTAGCAACTTGGATTTAGTTACTCCAAACAGAAATTTATAAAGTTATTTTACAAGTTTGTCGTTCGAAGCATGTCAAGTAGAAGAAAACGTGCAAGACATGCATGCATGTCCACTATGAAGAACTCCTAAACTTTATCTGTTTTAAACAATGGTCAATTGTGCTTTCTCGTGTTTAATATGGGCATTTTGAATATTTCTTTACTGTTTCGAATTTTTAATTTTCTTGGAAAATATGGAGGCCTGCAATTATACTGCAGATGGGTTATACTTAATATCTAAAATCCCATTTGACATTTTTCTATACGGAAGCTTTCAACGTCTTTGATTTATCTATAAAAAGCATGAGATTGTGTCCTTTCTCTGCATCTCCAAGCTCCTTTCAACATTTCTTGGCTAATACTCCTCAAAGCTAACGACCCGAGAAAGAACAATGGCGATCAAGACCATTCTTGCCCTTGTGGTTCTTCTTAGTGTTCTTGGAGTTTCAGTTGCTAATCCGAAGGGTCTTGACCTTAACTACTACAAACACAGGTGTCCAGACGCAGAAGCCATTGTCCATCGTGTCACAGTCCAATATGTTTCTCGCCAGACGAGTCTTGCCGCCGCGCTTCTAAGGATGCATTTTCATGATTGTTTCGTCAGAGTAAGTCTGCTTCACTTCTATGCTTCTTTGAGACTATAATGGATATGAAGAACAATGCTAATTCATTTCTGTGATTCATCATGTAGGGATGTGATGGTTCCGTTCTTCTGAAATCTCCAAACAAGGATGCGGAGAGAGACGCTCTCCCTAACTTGTCTCTGAGAGGCTATGAAGTGGTTGATGCCGCCAAGTCAGCGCTCGAGAAGAAGTGTCCCGGTGTGGTTTCTTGCGCTGATGTTCTCTCCTTAGTCGCCAGAGACGCCGTCTCAGTGGTAACATTTCATAATGGACTGGTTCTTTCATCAATTCCAAAACAGTTAAAATTATAGTACTACATATATATAACTTCTTCTTTTGTTGTTGCTTTGGTTTCACAGATCAATGGACCATGGTGGCCCGTTCCATTGGGTCGGAGGGATGGACGCATCTCAAGAAAGTCTGAGGTTATAAATTTACCATCCCCATTCGCCGGAATATCTGCACTGAAACAGAACTTCTTCGCCAAGGGTCTTAACACTAAAGACCTTGTGGTTCTCTCAGGTAATTCTAAAAACACTTATGTGCATTTCTCACCTTGATGTTACCAAGCAGCTGAATATATAATTCTAATGATTTCTTACGCAGGGGGTCACACCATTGGAATCTCCAATTGCGGTCTCATCAACAGCCGTATCTACAACTTCACGGGCAAAGGCGATTTTGACCCGTCGATGAACCCTAGCTACGTCAGGGCATTGAAGAAAAGGTGCAATCCCACTGATTTCAGGACCTCAGTGGAGATGGACCCAGGCAGTGTCAAGACGTTTGACTCTCACTACTTCAACATTGTGGCTCAGAAGAAGGGTTTATTCACATCTGACTCTACACTTCTCGATGACCCTGAGACCAAAAGCTACATTGACACTCAGGTTGCTACTGCTGGATCTTCATTCAACAAAGATTTCTCTGACTCAATGGTTAAACTCGGTTTCGTCGAAATCCTCACCGGAAACAAGGGTGAGATCAGGAAGAAATGCGCCTTCGCTAACTGAGTTTCGAGAATTCGGATTCAGAATGATGATTGAGTCAAAACGATTTCTGCTTATTGTGTTTTTTTTAATTTCTTGGTGAAGTATTTTCACAGAGACGAGAATTTCATCTGTTTTTTTGTATGTGTTTCAAGGTTCCTAAGTTATCTACTCATTTAACAAACAAAAAAAAAGGTTATCTACTCTTCCTTTTTTTAACTTTTAATTTGTAAACAATTACATCTCAAGACATTGACATTATTACTAAATCTCTATATATTAATTTATATTTTTAATATTACATAAATGTTAAATCTTAGACCATCTCCATCCGGGGTTCTTAGAGGAGGGGTTCTTAAAATTTTATAATGACAAATAATAATAAATATTAGAGGGGTTCTTAACTTTGAAAAAAAAAGTTCTTAAGGTTCTTATTTAAGAACTTTTTTAGGGGTTCTTAGCATGAGGTTCTTAAATTTTGTAATTAAAATATTGGTAAGAACCCCATGAGAGGTTCTACCATTGGTGATGCTATTAGAGAGGGCTAACAAAATCTGGTCACGGTTTCATGTTCCTTCTCTAACTCGCTCTTCTCTCCTAGACATAATTGTTAGAGAGGGATGAGAGTAAGGAATACAACTGTGTTATAAAAGGATTGGCACAGAGATTAGTTTGAGTGGGTTTTGTCACATACATATATTATAGACAAAGATTGTGTAATATCTAAAGAAGTGGATTAAAATGATAAATCTGAAAGATTAAGTTTTTGTAAAATTCGGGGATATTTTATGATCGATTCAAATGTTTAAAGTGAAATCCGTAAATAGTAAATAATAGAGGGATCAGTCTAAAATTACGAGAAACTTTATATTCGCTCATACAAATCACGATTTTCATGCATATAATAACATTAAGGGGGTGATATTAAAGAATTTAATTGAATTAGAAGGAATTAGACTTTCTATAAAATTCTACTGTTATTCAATGATGTATTTCATGAATTCTTTTAAATTCATGTGTTATTGGATTAAATATTTGTAATCATTCTGTTATATTACTCTAAATTCTAGTGTTATTCAATTTTATAATTTCTTAATTCTATTAAATATTAGTGTTATTAAATTTTATTGCAGTATTGATGATAGTGTCATTTGATAGGAATTTAATAGAATTTCAATGAAAAATTGTAAAAAGTCATTTCCGAGCATTTTTGCTGTCATTTTAATAGAATTTATTAAAATTCCTACAAAAAAACTTTTAAATTACTCAAAATCAATTGATTTTAAATTTATTTTCATTCTCTTAAATTCAATCATCCAATACCCCACCTAAGAGTATAAATGGTTGTATATTTAGAGGAATAAAAATTGGATAAAAAAATAATTTTCAGATTAATTTTTATAATTTTAGTAAGGTTGTAAAGTTGAAGGGAAAACTAAAGAGGCTGGAAGCAGAGGATATAATATAATAGTTTGAGAATATGATGGAATACAAAATGATGCAGGCGAAGAAATTGAACGTGTGTTCCACACATTTACACATGACAAGCAAAGTTAAGATTGTTTTAATTTTTCAGAGTTACATGAAAAACAGAGCTTGCTTCTAAAAAAAGTCAATAGTCTTTACAAAGAGCAAAAGAGACGGCCGAAAAGTTAATGACCATTTCAATATTTTTGAGCTTTTCTATATTTCATGAGAATTTTATAAAGTAAGCATCAAACAAGAATCTGAAAGATCGTGGAGGCCTGCAATGGTCTCATCCTCTGTTCTTCAACTTCAATCAAGAAAACATTTTATTATATATAAATCCGATGCTGACATATGACAATGGACTTTTTCAAAACGCCCTCGAGTGATCTATAAAAAGCCTGAGACTTTGTTATTTCTCTTCATCCCTAAACTCGGCTTAATACTCAACAAAGAAGAGAGACAACAATGGCGCTCATCAACAACTTTCTTGCCCTTGTGGTTCTTCTTGGCGTTGTCGGAGTTTCCTTTGCAGGGCCACGTATGAAGGGGGGTCTTGACCTCAACTACTACCGCTTCAAGTGTCCACAAGCGGAAGACATTGTCCACCGTATCACATTACAATACGTTTCTCGCAGGCCAACTCTTGCTGCTGCGCTTCTGAGGATGCATTTTCATGACTGTTTTGTCAGAGTAAATTAGTTTTGCTTAACTTGATGTTTTCATCACTAGGATTTCAACTATTGACAATGAGTGGAGTGGTCTATGTCCTTTATATAGTAGCGTTGGTCCCTTTATAGTGGGATCCTAACATAATCCTTTCATGCAAATTATATGAATAAGGTGATAGCATATTCAAATCAAGATAGATTCATATTCTAAACAAAATGAAATAGCTCAATAGCTTTATTGTACGAAGAAAGTAAAGGGAGAAGAAAAGGATTTGATTGTCACCAAGAACAAAACAACATTTAATTGATATTTTGATAAAAGAGAAGAGGCTGCGTTTTGTGCAGCCGAAGTTACAACAAAGAGAAAACATAAACACATTATTTATATGAATCTAATCTTGTATAAGAACCCTAAACACATGGGTTGGCTTATCTATTGGGCTTGTGTTGGGCTTCCATTAATACTCCCCCGCAAACTTAGCGTCGAGTGAAAAACGAGATGCGGAGTTTGATAGCTTGACAAAAAACAAGAGTGTAGAAGATCCATGTGAAGTAGTAGATGACTCTAATCAGCTTGGAGAATAGTCATTAGTGTGAGAACTTTTTCAGGTTCTTTTGACCTATTTGTCTCACAACGAGTCTAGGTTTTTTCCGCTTAACTCGACTAATCTATCTCACAACCAATCAGATTTTTCTTCCTACAACTACCTAAACCCTATTCACTCGTTGTTTCCTATCCATATACCACCAAAAACAACACTTTCACAATCTGTCATTCTCTTAAACATTCCATCGAGCACTTTATGTGCGTCCAACCAAACAGAAATTTGCAGCCATAATCAGACCCTTATAAAGCCCATTACTGCCATTCACGATTCCAATCCAGCAAACCACCAATCATCCAATAGCCAACATATTCTTTTCAATCTATTAATCTCTTGTTACGAAGCTTATGGAGATACCTCATGCCGACTTTTGTCGAAGAGGATCCTCTGGTGATGCATATCTCCGGCATGACCGCGACCTCCGAGATGCTTGCGGTGCTTTCCGATACTACCGTGTCCGGCGCTGACGAGACCATGCTACTTCGTGAACCTGATCGTCATTTTCACCGATATGCACCACTCTCGACACTTTTCTTCCTGCAGCTAGATCGAGTTGACTCACGGCTGAGACAACGGCATGAATCGCTGGAAGATGACACCCAAATGAACCGATTGGCTCTGATACCATGATAGCATATTCAAATCAAGATAGATTCATATTCTAAACAAAATGAAATAGCTCAATAGCTTTATTGTACGAAGAAAGTAAAGGGAGAAGAAAAGGATTTGATTGTCACCAAGAACAAAACAACATTTAATTGATATTTTGATAAAAGAGAAGAGGCTGCGTTTTGTGCAGCCGAAGTTACAACAAAGAGAAAACATAAACACATTATTTATATGAATCTAATCTTGTATAAGAACCCTAAACACATGGGTTGGCTTATCTATTGGGCTTGTGTTGGGCTTCCATTAATAGTTGGCAAAAAAGTTATCATTCTCTTCTAGGATTCGCGGCGAGAGAAGCAACGATGCCGGCAAAACAGAGGACGCCGAAGGTCAGCCGAAACCCTGATCTGATCAGGGGAGTTGGTAAATACTCTAGATCGCAGATGTACCATAAGAGAGGTTTGTGGGCTATCAAGGCCAAAAATGGCGGCGTTTTCCCTCGCCACGACGCTAAATCAAAGGTTGATACTACTTCGGAGAATCCCCCGAAGTTCTATCCGGCTGAAGACGTTAAGAAACCTCTCGCCAACAGGCGTAAGCCAAAGCCTACGAAGCTCAGATCCAGCATCACCCCAGGGACAGTGCTGATTATCCTTGCTGGTAGGTTCAAGGGCAAGAGAGTTGTCTTCTTGAAGCAACTTCCTTCTGGTTTGCTTCTCGTTACTGGACCATTCAAGATCAATGGTGTTCCTTTGAGACGTGTTAACCAGTCCTATGTGATCGGCACTTCCACAAAGGTTGACATCTCTGGAGTCAGCCTCGACAAATTCGATGATAAGTATTTTGGAAAGGTCGCTGAGACGAAGAAAGTAAAGGGAGAAGAAAAGGATTTGATTGTCACCAAGAACAAAACAACATTTAATTGATATTTTGATAAAAGAGAAGAGGCTGCGTTTTGTGCAGCCGAAGTTACAACAAAGAGAAAACATAAACACATTATTTATATGAATCTAATCTTGTATAAGAACCCTAAACACATGGGTTGGCTTATCTATTGGGCTTGTGTTGGGCTTCCATTAATATAAGGAGCTGTGCTAACCCCTGTTTTTTTTGTATTCATGTACATTATTAATCCAATTAGGGATGTGATGGTTCCATTCTTCTGAAATCTCCAAACAAGGATGCGGAAAGAGACGCTGTCCCCAACTTGACAGTGAGAGGCTTCGAAGTGGTCGATGCTGCCAAGTCAGCGCTCGAGAAGAAGTGTCCTGGTGTTGTTTCTTGCGCTGATGTTCTTGCCTTGGTCGCTAGAGACGCTGTTTTAGCGGTAACATTTTGCATTCAACTGATTTTCTCATTCCAAAACCAATTTAACATTAGAGTACGTACTAACTTATTTTGCTCATTGATTGTTTTCTTTGGTTTTTTAGATCAGAGGACCGTGGTGGCCTGTTCCATTGGGACGGAGGGACGGACGCATCTCAAGACTTTCCGAGGTTAATTTACCATCCCCTTTTTCCGACGTAAATACACTGAAGCAGAACTTCTTCGCCAAGGGTCTTAACACTAAAGACTTGGTCGTCCTTTCCGGTATACAAATATCTTTAAATCTTTTGACCTTTTTAGGATATGAAGCTGACTATAATATAATGGTTTCTTGAGCAGGGGCTCACACCATTGGAGTATCTTCTTGCGGTCTCATCAGCAGACGTATCCATAACTTCACGGGCACAGGCGACTTTGACCCAGCGATGAATCCGAGCTACGTTAGGCAATTGAAGAAAAGGTGCAACCCAACTGATTTCAGGACCATAGTGGATATGGACCCAGGCAGTGTCAAGAAGTTTGACTCTCACTACTTCAACATTGTGGCTCAGAAGAAGGGTTTGTTCACATCTGATTCAACACTTCTCGATGACTTGGAGACCAGACTCTACATTCAGACGCAGGTCGTAACCAGTGGGGTTTCCTTCGCCAGAGATTTCTCTGAATCAATGGTCAAACTTGGTTTCGTCGAAATTCTTACCGGGAATCAGGGTGAGATCAGGAAGAAATGCGCTTTCGTTAACTAGTTTGGATCGATTTCGGCTTTCAGGATGATTCAAGTTTAAAACGCTTTCTGCTTATTATGTTCTTTTATTCCTTCATCAAGTCTTTTTTCCACAGAAGTTCTTTGTGTTTGAATTTTGGAAATGTGCATGTGTGTATTATTTAAGTCATGTTTTTCTCCTTTCAAGAATGTAACCAATTGAGTAACAATCATTAACAGTGATTGTTTGTAATGAAAATGTTTATTTCTCTTTGAGTTTCAGAATAACTAGCTATATATATCGAAAAGAAAAAAACGACTAACAACTTCAAAATATTTTGTTTTATATATATGCACATTTGTCTTAAAAACTGAATTTGAAACCGAACCACGTATCTAAAATTGTATCAAACCATTTCAGACTTTTATATACATCTGAAAAAAGGACGTAACTCAAGTGAAAATTTATACAGCCTTCACAGGAGAAGGAAGCTTAGAAGCTGGGAAACTCATAATAAAGATGGTTGAAGACGATGGATGCCAAATTATTGACAGAATGATGGAAGAATTGAAATAATCATTGGCTTACTAAGAGGGCAAATTTGCTTTTTTTTGTCATGACGCCTTGTATGATGTTTTGGAATCAAACATTATAATAATGCAATCTAATCATGTTTGTTTTGCTGTCGCCGTTTTAACAAGACTTTTGTTTTGCTGTCACCGTTTTAACAAGATCGACTTTGGCGGATCAAAAAAATTAATGTTGAAAAATGCTAACGTTTTAAATTTGTGATTAGCGATTTGCCGCCAAACCAGTGACGACGAAATCATTTTTATTTCGACGTTGAATATAATGTTAGCGTCTAGACGTTTCGCTAAACGAACATGATCCTTCACGGAACCAACAACTATATATGAAACGAATTGTTTGTCGTTGTAGCCCGTTCTCGGCGACAACGAAATGATTATGAATGAATCTTTGAAAGCTGATGAACATTCAAAGAAACATGAGATTCCAAAACATCATACAAAGGAGAATGAAAAAAACTCTGTCTGAAAACAGACTTTGAGGAAGGAAAAAAAACATACAAAAGAAAGAATAAATGGAAACGGGTGAATCAATCATCCAAAGGGAGAGCGCTTTTTTTATATCGAACTCAGTTAACCGAGTTTAACCACTCAGTTAGCGAAGGCGCATTTCTTCCTGATCTCACCCTTGTTTCCGGTGAGGATTTCGACGAAACCGAGTTTAACCATTGAGTCAGAGAAATCTTTGTTGAATGAAGATCCAGCAGTAGCAACTTGTGTGTCAATGTAGCTTTTGGTCTCAGGGTCATCGAGAAGTGTTGAGTCAGATGTGAACAAACCCTTCTTCTGAGCCACAATGTTGAAGTAGTGAGAGTCAAACTTCTTGACACTGCCTGGGTCCATCTCCACTGAGGTCCTGAAATCACTGGGATTGCACCTTTTCTTCAATGCCCTGACGTAGCTAGGGTTCATCGACGGGTCAAAATCGCCTTTGCCCGTGAAGTTGTAAATACGGCTGTTGATGAGACCGCAATTGGAGATTCCAATGGTGTGACCCCCTGCGCAAGAAATCATTAGAATTATATATTCAGCTGCTTGGTAACATCAAGATGAGAAATGCACATAAGTGTTTTTAGAATTACCTGAGAGAACCACAAGGTCTTTAGTGTTAAGACCCTTGGCGAAGAAGTTCTGTTTCAGTGCAGATATTCCGGCGAATGGGGATGGTAAATTTATAACCTCAGACTTTCTTGAGATGCGTCCATCCCTCCGACCCAATGGAACGGGCCACCATGGTCCATTGATCTGTGAAACCAAAGCAACAACAAAAGAAGAAGTTATATATATGTAGTACTATAATTTTAACTGTTTTGGAATTGATGAAAGAACCAGTCCATTATGAAATGTTACCACTGAGACGGCGTCTCTGGCGACTAAGGAGAGAACATCAGCGCAAGAAACCACACCGGGACACTTCTTCTCGAGCGCTGACTTGGCGGCATCAACCACTTCATAGCCTCTCAGAGACAAGTTAGGGAGAGCGTCTCTCTCCGCATCCTTGTTTGGAGATTTCAGAAGAACGGAACCATCACATCCCTACATGATGAATCACAGAAATGAATTAGCATTGTTCTTCATATCCATTATAGTCTCAAAGAAGCATAGAAGTGAAGCAGACTTACTCTGACGAAACAATCATGAAAATGCATCCTTAGAAGCGCGGCGGCAAGACTCGTCTGGCGAGAAACATATTGGACTGTGACACGATGGACAATGGCTTCTGCGTCTGGACACCTGTGTTTGTAGTAGTTAAGGTCAAGACCCTTCGGATTAGCAACTGAAACTCCAAGAACACTAAGAAGAACCACAAGGGCAAGAATGGTCTTGATCGCCATTACTATCTCTCTCCTTTCTTAGCTCGTTTGCGTTGTTGAGTATTAGCCAAGAAAGATGAGACCGAGCTTGAGGATGAAGATAATGGAGACAGTCTCAGGCCTTTTATAGATCATCCTTCGACATTGAAAACTTCCATGGAAAGGGGTCAAATGGGATTTAGATAAACCCATTTGCAGTATTCCTCTGTTTCTTAATTAGGTTTGGAAAAACAGAGGAAGACATGGCTGGGCATCCACTATCTTTTTATCTCTGTTGGTGGTTGAATATAAAAATTTCCAGAATTATAAAAACTCAAAATCATGCAACAATTAAGAAAGCTTCAAATCCTCTTTTGCTGAAAGGCTATTGACTTTGACAAGCTTATCGAAACAACCTGTAATCGGGTGAGTTGTTTTGTCGTATATTAGCTCTCTAAGTACAAATAAATAAATAATAAACTGTTATCGTATGTGGAATCCACGTTCTTTCATTATCTTAGAAAATCAGCCAACTTGCTCAATTTAGTAATTGGAAACTCATATGGTTTAATGTACTGCACTTTCTTGTGGAAGAAGTAACGACCTAAAGACTATTACCCAAAAAAAAAAAAAAACTGAATCAATAGTAAATTCATGAAATGATGAAAAAAACATATGTCCCTTCGAAGAGATCTGATCAAATTAGAATATGATACAGAGAAAATTAACATTGTCTCTACGTAAAAGTGACACGCATAAATCGATGCGGTGGACTGGTCGTGATTGGGTTGGGATGATCCTTTTAAAAGAAGTTGAAACTTTAAGTCCGGGTGATGGTGGCTCAGAGGTTTGAAGGGTCGAAGTCTCTTAGCATAATTTGTCAAAATCCCAGGTTCGAGCGTCTTTGGGAACATCATTCACCATTTCCTGGATATCCACACGGATATGGGCATATGCTTTATGATCTATTTGAATACCGAAAAGAGAGTTTATCCGTAGGCTGCACCTACTCATGGGGATTAGTCTGGACCTCTCCATGGATTTGGGATATATCTTTGAGTCATAAACAAAAAAAAAAACTTTAAAAATGTATCATGAACCGTTGGTCCGGACCTCGGATCTTGGATCCTCTCGGTCTGGGTGTTTAATTTTTGGCCTTGCCACATGAGGGAGCCTAAATTTTATTTCTGTCTTACGGCCCATCTAGGAAGCCCAAAACATTAACCACGACTTTTTTTTTTTTTTTTAAGAATGGTTTTCTTATTTATTTTTTTTGGATGGATCATAGATCATATTAACATATGAATTTCTTTCCTAAAAAAACATAAGTGTGACACTGATTCACATGTGTGAGACGCGTAATTTACCACACCGCAAACTTAATATATAGCATAACACAAAAAATTGTAAACAGGTTTTTCACGATGCATATATGTTATTTTTTCCCATAATTTCCATATATCTTTATGTATCAATTTTTCAGCGGTGACCATGAAACAGATTTTGGATCAAATGTAGCAGTTCTCTTTGAACTAACTTTTCGTTATTTTTTTTGTTTTTGTAAAATAACTTTTAGTCATTTTATAAAAGTAGCAGGGCAAACTCAAAAAAATGTTAGGCATTGAATTATGAGCTTTGTTAGTAGGAGAGTACGAAAGAAGAGGAGGTTAAGTGCAAGGGAGGCATGAGGGCAGTAAATGGCCTAAGCCATGCAGCCTCTGTGTTAACATTTAATGCCAAGAAACTATTCGCCACCCTATCATATACGTACAGCTCCATCTATATATGTACATACATTCCTATTATTTAGAATAAAAATCAGAAAATAAAAGTGTTAATGTTTTTAAAAACTAATTTTATTAATCTAGGTAAGTATAAACTTGTTGGCAAAAAAAATAAGAGTGTAAAAGCTTATGGAATAGTGAAGTAAATACGCAGTATCGTTCTATATCTTCGCGTGATAAAGAACGTAACTACATATATGAAAGCATGACTTTTACAAATTATAACTTTTTAATGGGTGATTTGTATTCGAACAGCTTAATTTCACGCTATAACATAGCTAATTAAATGCTCAGGCCACTAAGTAATTAAACGTATATCCTTCTTTTCTTTTTTTTTGCTTTTTTTTTTAGTCACGAAACGTATATCTTTCTAGGCATGCAGAATGAAGTCTTATTTGAAACGATGGAATAAAATGATCGTATAATTAGGAAGTTCAAATTAAATTTGTATCTTAAAATTAAATATTTTTATATCTAAAATTGATAAGTCTTAAAATTTACTAATTGAATAAGATAATTAGATTATAGTTAAATAATTTTTTCTATAGAAATATATTTGTTTTAAAATATAATCTATGTAAAATGTGGACTACTATCTAATTTTCATATGAAAATGAAGAACTATATTAGCTATGCAGCGTCTAATTTGGTTGTTTTTGTTAAGTGATAATTTATATTTTAAAGCAATGTTAATGAAATTTCAAAACTACATATCATATATAATTTAACTCAAAAAAACATATCATCTTAAAATGAAAGGGCAACTTAAACAAAAAAAAAAAAGAAAACAAGTAATATATATATATATAAGATTAAAACAAAACAAAAACTGTAACATATCTCTTTGCTCTCTCTCTCTCTCTATAAGCGTGTAGGATAATTAAGTGTCCCTCTCTCACCATTTAATTGCATTGCACCCTCTCAATACTCTGCCATTACTATCCTCTCCCATTTTCCCCCTCTCTCTCTCTCTCTGTCCAAGATTTGCACCTACCTTTCAAACTCTTCGCTAAAAAAATAAACCGCTTCACATAACCATCACCGGTTTTCCGACATACAAATCTCGGACCAGACACCGATCCGCTCCTCTCTCTACCTCTAGAGTTTCGTCGCTTCTTCCTCACAGTGTATGTCTCGAAAACCTCATCATTTATATTTGCTCTATCATTAATAATGGATAAAAAAAATTATCTGTTAAACGTATTGGATCATTACACTTAAATTTCTTATCCTCTTCATAAGACTCTCACTTTCATGATGATTTTATAATCAAATATATCGTCTATGTTGAATTTTCAGTTAGTCATTTATTTTTCGTCTTTCTTTTCATTTTAACATTAATTGATCACTAATTTCTTTTATATTAAGATGAAATGCTTCCAATATTCTTGTAATTCCTGTCTTATTTTGCTTACTGACTTTCTAGAATATGTTTATTTTTAATTTAGCTGATTTATCTTATCAGTTTCTGCATAGTCAGAGATGAAACCCTCAAGACAACAATAGAGAGGAACATTTTGATTAAAACATTAAGAAGAAAGATTAAAGGTATTCTCTTCGTATGTCCTTCTTTTCACTATACGTTTGTTTTTATATAACACGTGTATATACTATATATACATTTATAAATTTATATGTGTGAAGTTAAAACGTTATATATGAAGATGATATTATAAAATAGCTGGAAAAATTTAATAGATCACCCAGGTCTTATGTCACGTTGGTTGTAAGTTGTATAATAACTTCTATGTTGGTCCGTCGCACCGTGCACACATATATATTACTATTTTTTTTTCATTTCAATTAGTTAACGCTTTTTCTGGAGAGTGTTACTTATTTTTAAACCTGCTAATGATTACGATATATTAATTACATTTTTTCAGTTTTCACGAAATTATTGGGTTTTTTTCATAAACAAGATAGAGTTGGGAATTTTTTTTGTACCTACCTACTTCTTGCCCATTTTATTTGCTTTGAACAAATGAGTCCAACATTTCTCTTTTCGCCTTCTCTTTCCTCTCCGTCTCCTAATTGAATAGCTAATCAAACACCTCGAAATTGTAATTAAATCATCATCCATCGAAGTTATTATTTGAGACATCAACTGATTTCCATCTACACTACACATGCTTCTTGAATCAATTTCAAAGTTTTCATTTTAGCTTGCTTGTTATTTTTTTTTTTTTTAAGGACAAAAAATTGGGAGGTTTGAACAATTCGGAGAATGTGAAATTCATTATTTTGGGTTGGTTATTTAATAACATATTAATATGTGATTGTGATGTTTTTTTTTTGTTGCAAGGCTCTTTTTTCTTGCTTTCAATTAGTGGGTCCTTTGTTTCCTACAACTCTACAAGCATCTCCAATTTTTTCGTTTTTCTATTTGCCTATATCCCTTTGTAAGATTTTCAAGAAGAAAGAAGATTTCAAAAAAGGAAGTTGTTGACGTGGAAACAGCATTGCCATATTTTTTTTGTTCACAATCTTGGCGAAATTTCTGTTCTTTTTTACTTGACTCTCGTACCCAAAAAGAAACCCTAATCCTTTTGGATATTTGACACAATTTTCTACACTTTTTTTTTTGTTTTTAGGGTTTGCTTTCAATATCCAGTGCAAGGAAAGATATGTTCGAGCCAAATATGTTGCTTGCGGCTATAAACAACGCAGATAGTAATAACCACAACTACAACCATGAAGACAATAACAATAACAACGAAGGATTCCTTCGGGACGATGAATTCGACAGTGCGAATACGAAATCGGGAAGTGAGAATCAAGAAGGAGGATCAGGAAACGATCAAGATCCTCATCACCCTAATAAGAAGAAACGATATCATCGACACACCCAACTTCAGATCCAGGAGATGGAAGCGTATGTATAATTTCACTCAAAAACTCTTTTTGTTTTTTTTAACAAATTAGTTTAATTTTACCATTTTGGTTGTTAAATAGATTCTTCAAAGAGTGTCCTCACCCAGATGACAAGCAAAGGAAACAACTTAGCCGTGAATTGAGTTTGGAACCTCTTCAGGTCAAATTCTGGTTCCAGAACAAACGCACCCAAATGAAGGTATATATTATGAACACATATACATTAATGGATCTATATATATATTAATGAAAATATATCTACTTGAAAAATTATGATTCCATTCATATAAAATCTCTCAATCACAACAAGATTTTAGGGAATTCCATAATATATATATATAGGCCTACCTAATGACAAGTTCTTGTGTGAATTTTTGGTGTTTAATTTAGAATTACTTCAGTGATTCTGGGAAAACTTTGGCAGATTTTTATGTTTAGTTAAAAGAATTGACTTAATTTTCTTAAGTACTTTTTGTTCAGTTGAAAAGTTGTGTTCTTTCGTAGAACTATATTTTTGGCGGATTCAGCCATAGAAAACTTGTTTAGTTAAAAAAAAAGCTTGCCCATTTAATAGCTTAAGTTAGATCCTTAATCTATATATAGATTAAAACGTTTTGGACTCAGGTGCTTACGTTATGCAAATACGGCGAAACACATAACGTGTACACAAGTGTGTTATGTGTGTGTATACATATATTTTTCCTCTTTTAGTAAAATCCTTTGTTGTGTCACTTTACTCAAGTTATAGAAACTATGGTTTTTTTAATTTAATTATACAATGATTAACAGCAACAAAGCAAAAAAAAAAATATATATATATATAAAAACTATAGAGACAACAGAAAATATGAATTTATTCGCGCAGAATCATCACGAGCGGCACGAGAACTCGCATCTACGAGCGGAAAACGAAAAGCTTCGAGGAGACAACCTTAGACCATGTTTATCGCGGGATCTTAAGCAAGTTTCTTAAGGGGTTTTAGCTAAAAAATAAATCAATATTAAAACAATACTTAAGAACCGTTTCTTAATTAAGAAACGTAAGAGCCGGTTCTTACGGGGCACGTGTCGTTCTCCGACTCTCCTCGTTCTCTCCGTCGACAAACATTTCTTGCTTCATTTGTCGATTCTTCTTCTGGTAAAGAAAAATTCACCCACCGATCCCCACACGCAGCTACTCATCGCCGATTTTCTTCGCCGACAGAAGAAAGAATTGAGGTAGAAGACGAATATGATTTTATCGTCGGCCGATCATCGATTTTGTTAGCTCTGAAAACCTGGTGGTTGAAGAAGACGCATGCGCGAATTCATCTCAATCTACATTATCGTCTCCTTCCTCTCCTTCCATCGCGAATTCGCTCTCACGCTCCCTTTGTCTTGGATGATCATCGGATTCTATTTCGCCTGCAGAAACAGGTGAAATCTTCTGCCAAAACTGCAGCCGATTAGGATAGGACAAATCCGTATTTGGTTTTTTAGGGTTGCTGAAAATTTTGATTTGGGCATCGATTTCAGGGATAGTCACCTTCAATTGAGTGTTTTGTTTACTGAACTCAAATGGCTTCCATACTTCTATGGTTTTAAAAAGATACGTGTTATTTGCAGTATCACATGAAGAGATATGCACAAATGGTTGTTAAGTTGATGAAATCGCAAGCATGATGCTTTTGTTGTCACTTGTAATTTCTTAGGGATTTTGTTCAAGACCAAGCAATGTCTGTAGAAAACATGTTCTAGGACGCAGAAGTAATTAGTTACTAGCTCATGAGTCATTGGTACTTGGAGGAATCAAGATGATCGACCAGTTCATCAACTTTGTAATTCGCCCTCCTAGGTACCACACTCCGGTCTCTTTTGCTTCTCTAAAGTCTCAACCTTTTTGCATTCAACTGATAGCTGCTGGGTTTTTATAGGGCTGAGTTTCTTAGTTAATTATTAGGATTTCTTATTTATGGGATGGAAACGAGGTCTTGAACAAATGGTTTCTTATTTATGAAACTGTGAATTATTATGATTTTTCTTTGTTATTGTGGGATGAGTATCTTCTGATCTTGATTCAGTTTAGCGTTTCTATTGCTCTTGGTTTCCAGAAGATGCGTTTGTATCTTTTTGGGACTATGTATTTGCTCTATGAGTCTAATCTGTCTCTAGTCTTGTTTCAGTGTTTGCTGCTGTGAAAATGCCTGAAAATCAGCATCAAATCTCAAGTCTTTATGTCATTTGATGAAAGAGTCAGGGCAACGAAACCGGACATTACTCTCACCTGAAGCTGGAGAGAGAGAGAAGTTGCAACTCAGTAGTGGCACATGAGGCAATTGAAGGAATTGTTCGATGAAACACAGCAAAAGGGTAAGCCGCTACTATACCGAAGAAGTACTAGAGTTGATGCCTTGTGTAAATTTGCATCTTCATAATAGCAGAGATTGAATTAGGGTATTGACAAGAACACAAAGAGTGTATAGCTAATCTGAATCATCTGAGCCAAAACAATACATATTTGTGTATATTCAAATGACTGATTATTAATATTTTTTTTAAGAACCCTTAATGGGGTTCTACCATTGCACCATACAAAACAATGAGTTTCTTAACAAGTGTTCTTAACCCAAATTTAATAATAAAAAATTAACTAAGAAACCCATTAGGGTTCTAGCAATAAACATGCTCTTAGATATCGAGAGGCTCTTGCAAATGCTTCATGTCCTAATTGTGGTGGTCCAACGGCTATTGGAGAAATGTCCTTCGACGAACATCAACTCCGTCTCGAAAATGCTCGATTAAGAGAAGAGGTATCTGAATTTATTCATTTTTTTCCCGGCAGATATGAATTAATTGATTAAAAAAATATTATATCAGTTTTAATTGCTTCCTTTTTTTGTCAAACGTTTGATATTGCTTCCAATTCACCAAAAATATATCGTTTCCACTTTTGATATTTTCTAGAAATAAAAAAATTCTTTAATGTATCACTAATATTAATTATATCGTTCTTTAATGTATCACTAATATTAATTCATTTCTTAGTAAAAAAAATATTTTACAATACCAAATTTATCATCTCTATAATTTGATCTTAGATTGATTGACTACTATACGTAGAGTAAATTAAGAATTGAAGCAGTCACTTTATTTTTTTTATTTTTAAAACATATATTTTGTGTAAAAAATAAAGAAATCTTAAAACGTATTAGCTTAAAGAAATGGAGATAGTAATTCATAGTAACAAGATAACTAACAACGTTAGTTCTTCTTGTGACCCAGAACTATAAATATGAAACAAATTCTCTTCTTGTTTGTCATCTAGATCGATCGAATATCTGCGATCGCAGCCAAATACGTAGGCAAGCCAGTCTCAAGCTATCCTCTTATGTCTCCTCCTCCTCTTCCACCACGTCCTCTAGAACTCGCCATGGGAAATCTTGGAGGTGGTGTTTATGGAAACAACCCAACCGATCTCTTCAAGTCCATCACTGCACCAACAGAATCTGATAAACCGCTGATCATCGACTTAGCCGTGGCTGCAATGGAAGAGCTCATGAGGATGGCTCAAGTGGACGAGCCTTTGTGGAAAAGTTTGGTTTCAGATGACGAAGAATATACACGGACGTTTCCTAGGGGGATCGGACCTAAACAGGCTGGATTTAGATCTGAGGCGTCACGAGAAAGCGCGGTTGTGATCATGAATCATGTTAACATTGTTGAGATTCTCATGGATGTGGTAATTAACATTTTTTTCATTTTATCAGCAATCTTGTCTATTTAAGAGTTCTTAACAACATTGGTATGATATTGCAGAACCAATGGTCGACGGTTTTCGCGGGGATGGTTTCTAGAGCGATGACATTAGCGGTTTTATCGACTGGAGTTGCAGGAAACTATAACGGAGCTCTTCAAGTGGTAATTTTTTTGTTAATAATTAAACTTGAAACTAAACACTTGGAACTGAAGTAGCCACTCTGTTTTGTCAGATGACTGCAGAGTTTCAAGTTCCATCACCGTTAGTACCGACCCGTGAAACCTATTTCGCACGTTACTGTAAGCAACAAGCAGATGGTTCGTGGGCGGTTGTCGATATTTCCTTGGATAGTCTCCAACCGAATCCCCCGGTTAGATGCAGAAGGCGAGCCTCGGGATGTTTGGTTCAAGAAATGCCAAATGGATACTCTAAGGTATTACAGTTAATGAAAACATTAGGTTATGTATGCAACAAAATTCAAATTCCATATTTTCTCTTTTTTAGTAGAGAGATTTAATGTAACAGGTGACTTGGGTGGAACACGTGGAAGTTGATGACAGAGGAGTTCATAACTTATATAAACACATGGTTAGTACTGGTCATGCCTTTGGTGCTAAGCGCTGGGTAGCGATTCTTGACCGCCAATGCGAGCGGTTAGCTAGCGTCATGGCTACAAACATTTCAACTGGAGAAGTTGGAGGTATATCATATTCTGCTTGTTTAATAGCTATTTTCTTAAGATCAGAATCAGAATCACAGCTCTATACTGATGAATGTGCAGTGATAACTAACCAAGAAGGGAGGAGGAGTATGCTGAAATTGGCGGAGCGGATGGTTATAAGCTTTTGTGCAGGAGTGAGTGCTTCAACCGCTCATACGTGGACTACACTGTCCGGTACAGGAGCTGAAGATGTTAGGGTGATGACTAGGAAGAGTGTGGATGATCCAGGAAGGCCTCCGGGTATTGTTCTTAGTGCAGCCACTTCCTTTTGGATCCCTGTTCCTCCAAAGCGAGTCTTCGACTTCCTCAGAGATGAGAATTCAAGAAATGAGGTAACTCTTTTAGTTACTAAGCTCTCTTGTTCTGATTTGGAACAGAGTTTTTATGTTTTTTTTTTCTGGGATTTGCAGTGGGATATTTTGTCAAATGGAGGAGTTGTGCAAGAAATGGCACATATTGCTAACGGGAGGGATACCGGAAACTGCGTTTCTCTTCTCCGGGTAAATGTGAGGAGATTCGTAAACCGGGGTTTTAACTCTTGTCATAATTCATATGATCGAGGCTAATACTTTTCAATCTTTCTTTATGGCACAGAGTGCAAACTCTAGCCAGAGCAATATGCTGATTCTACAAGAGAGCTGCACTGATCCTACGGCTTCCTTTGTGATCTATGCACCTGTCGATATTGTAGCGATGAATATAGTACTTAATGGAGGCGATCCGGACTATGTGGCTCTGCTTCCATCGGGTTTTGCTATTCTTCCTGATGGTAGTGCCAATGGTGGAGCCCCTGGAGGAGATGGAGGGTCGCTCTTGACCGTTGCTTTTCAGATTCTGGTTGACTCGATTCCTACTGCTAAGCTGTCTCTTGGCTCTGTTGCAACTGTTAACAATCTAATCGCTTGCACTGTTGAGAGGATCAAAGCTTCCATGTCTTGTGAGACTGCTTGAAAAAACCACCCATTAGGTAGTTTTAGTAAACAGTTTGCAGATTTTTTGTCTGGCTGTTACGCCTTTATGTGATCATACTTTTGTGGTTCTTTCTGAAGGAAATAAGAAAGTGGAAACGAAGACAAAAGAGAGAGAGCTTTTTCCGGTGTTAAAGGGAAAAGATTGAAAAAAAGCGGAGGAGTCAAGAGCGAACCTCACAAGATATACCATTGAGTAATGTTGTGTTGTGTTGTGTAGTGTTAAGTTTTGCTCTGCTTATTTGTTGAAACTAAGCAGTGAAAAACTTTTTACTTGAAAGAGTAAATGCAAATGGTTTTACGAGGTTCGGGAATTGACTTCCCCTGCAACATACTGAATT
Organism: Eutrema japonicum; assembly: GCA_030161315.1. Classification (NCBI taxonomy): domain Eukaryota; kingdom Viridiplantae; phylum Streptophyta; class Magnoliopsida; order Brassicales; family Brassicaceae; genus Eutrema; species Eutrema japonicum. The sequence goes on along the minus strand of BSQW01000001.1, from coordinate 2,297,687 downwards.
AGAAAAGTTAAAAGAAAAAAACTAGGTCAGAAATGCTTTAAACTTTTTGTTTGTTTGCTTGTGTTAGTTGTGTTTCTTCTTTCTTTCTTGTGGTTAGATGGAAACTCATCAGGAATTTGAAGTTTGTCTTTCTTTTTGGGTCTTTGCTTTGTAAGCTTATGGAAGTCAGTTTTATCAAAAAGCTCACATATTTACTTACCAGACAATGAGTTTCTCTGAAAAGGTCAATGCAAAGTAGTTTTCTGCAGACAGCGTTTACCTTTAGCCTAGGTTATGGTTTCAGTTTAAACCGCACCAAAGATAGCAGAAAGCCAAGCTTGAATTTGATCCCAACCAAGGAAACGTATCATTAATTGTTGCTGAGAGAACAATCGGCTGAACAGAATTCCAAAAAAGCATATAATGTTTCACCATGTGATAGAAAAAATGAGAGATAAAGGACTAATCAAATGAGAAAATCGCCCTCAAGCAAGCTTTCTCCTGGCCAAAACAGTGGATCTTTTGGTCGAATGAGAAACCAGACCACGAAGAATTGCCAAAATCAATAACGTTTTTCACATGTAAAAATGAATACCTCTCGACACAAAGTTATCGCATAAAGAAAAAGGGATAATTAGGACCGTCCCAAATGAGAAATCACCTCTAGGCCAGCTTTCTCCTGGGCATAATAGTGGATCTCTTGCCAACAGACCCGGTGCTTCTGTTGGAACGAGAGACTAAACCACGAAGAACAGCCAGAATCCCAATACACATGAAAGGCACATACATCATTAACAATCTGTCAGATGCCTTCCCCGAACCTATCATCTCTCCGAGAATTGCAGCCTATGAATTAACAGAAAACAGATGAGAAGAAGATCAAACAGTCAAGAATGCAGACTAGACATAAGTGTAGATTATAGCCACACAACAAAAAAAACTATAATGTTTTTTCCATTGCAGGGAAAAGAAATATATTTCCTCCAAGAAACGCTGATAAGCCAGATTATATATTTATATCATTCACATTGAGAACATTAAGAAAATTTCACAACTTTTAGCTAATTTCCAAATCAATGTATAGACTATGCAGTGTTGCTCATTGTCAAAGAAGGAAAGTTCTGAAATTTAAATGCTCAGCTTGAAAATGAGTGTACCATTGAAGTCACGAGGGAAGCTCCGTAGAGCAAGCAGGTGGTACCGAACCACGACTTTCCGGTAAGAAACGCGTAGACGTTAGCAATCGAGAGCGGCCATATGAATAAGAGCTCATGCCAGACGAGTCCAACGAGGAAATGCGGCTTCTCCATGAGCAAGTAATCTCCGAAATCGGCCATGTAATTGCTTTTCAGATCGGTGAGAAACGCCGGAAAGATTCCTTTAGGAAGTGCCGTTTGGCCGTCGATGAGCGGCGCAATAACCGCCATTAGAGCGAAGAATAAGAAGAGAATCACGTCGATCACCTTCCCAAAAGCTCCCATCTTCTCCGATTGAATTTTTCTGCTTCGAATCAGAGACTTGAGAGAGAGTTCCAAAAAGAGTCGTTGACTGGAAAAACCCTATAAGAAGAGTATTGGTTTACTTAACCGAATTAATAAACCGGACAGAATACTCCGGTTCAATCAAGTGGTAAGTTAAGATTTGATTTGAGACTTTCCCAAGAGCAACAGTAAGGGAACGATGAGCGAGACGAGACCAGTGCCGAGGAGAGAGAGTCCATGGGGTTTACCGGAAGGTCACCGTGAGCCCAAAGCTCATCGCTGCAACGATCGTGTCGAGGACGTCGTCCAGGTTCTCACCATTTCCTTCTTTGCTTCGTATCGCTTTTAAATTTCGATTTTTTTGCTTCTTCCTCTTGTAACCCTTTGGATCTCTCTTTGATTTCCTGCTATTTTGTTTTCGGGTTGATGAGTAATAGGCTTGTAGCATCAGAGATTCAGTGTAATCAATTTAGGGTTTTTCTAGGGTTCTGTTGCCTATCATAATCCATTGGCTTTTATGAATCTATCTTCAGTTTTGTTTGTTGAAGCTTGTATCATCAGCTATTGGCTTCTGTTGTAATACACAGTTGAAGAAGTAAAATTGCTTGGCCTGGAACATGATTGTTGCAAATTTTCATGAACAATAATACTCTTCATGGCCTGTTTATGTGATACATTAGTAAATTTTGCAGGCGTTTTTCGAGGGAAACCCATTTAAGACGGTTCCAGGGCCTTTTAAACTATTCTACCGATGCATGCGCTCTAAGCCAGGGTATGTGCAATTTCATACTCTACCATCAGGTGTTGTTGATATTAAGCTGCAGAATCTTTGGTTTTTGTTGCATTGACAGTGAATGATTCTTGATTCTTTATCCACCAGCTATTGCTCGCTTTACACTACCTGCTAAACCCAGTTTCTCGTCTTTCTGATTCATAAAATAAGACCTTTAAGCCTTTTCTGCGTTCTTGTTGCGCTTAATCATCCACGGTTCGTTATTCATACTAAATTTGGAGCCTGAACCATTCTTCTTGTTTTGTTTTTTTTGTCCAGAGAGGAACCAACAGAGCCATTCATATACCTCGACCTAGAACCTCCAAAAAGAGAAGTAAAACTTGAGTAAACTGAAATTCACTCCTTTTTCTTTTCCTTCCAACTTTTTAGCTGAGCATGTAAGCGCCAAGACTGTTATTTTAAGTTTCCCTTCGACATGTATCAGCAGCATAATGCCAATAAAATTGATACTTGGAGTTCCATTTCAATTTTATCTTCTGATGATTCTTTTCACTTGCAAGCTTCTATCTGAAATATACACTCTGATGAGGAAAAGAAGATGAGTTTACCATTACATATCAGAATAAGATTTACAATTTATCTCTGGGTTTTGGTTCCTTGAACTTTGCTATTACAAAATCTTATGATAATATCATCTACCCCACTAAGTATGTTAATAGTCATTTAAACAAATGGTTGAACTCTATCTGTTTAAGAAATTTCGTTATGTTGTGAATGTGAACTCCCAGCTTCACTTTGGGTAGTTTTGAGTTTCTTGATACTCTTCTGTTTTAGCATCTCCTTTATTTCTGCTTCCCTCCTATCCACAACTTTTATCAATTCCTTGAAACTCGGTGCTCGTAAACCTCTCCTTGATCGAGATGGCTCAGTCACTTCGCATGTCCTTTCCTCGTCGCCACCATCAGGTAGTAACCTCTGGTACTGCCAGAACACCCTCCAGAAGAAGACAGTGAGTGCCATGAAGCAAGTGATGCCACAGATAAGAAAGAGTCCCCAGAAACTCTTGAGCGAAAGCTGAGAGTTCTCACTGTTTGAGATCTGCATCGAGCATTCATGCTTGTAGTTAAGCCATTTCCTGTGGATTTTCTCGAGCTCGCCTTCTTCAGACATCTGCAAGATAGCCGTCGACATGTCTACAGCTAAAGGGGAGTCTCTCTGGAATGCCTGCAACATCGGTTTCAGAGATTCTGGTATAAGACAAACAGCAAACGATATATATACAGAAGTAAGTTTCATACAACCGATTTTACATACGAAACCCCAGCCTGTGCGTGTGAATTCTTGTCCTACTGTACGGAATTTGCAGTTGCTGTTTGACAAAAGGACTTCGATATAAGGAAGCTCGTCTACAATGGCTGCCACGCCACCATCCTTGGGACCAAGTTGAAGAGCAGAAAGGTACTGTTCTTCGTCTCTCAGTGGAACAATCCTAGAAGGAGCTATGTTAAGCTCGTTGACCAGATAGTTCCGAGCAAAGGTGCCATCTTGAACTCCAATTGGTTCGTTGCTCGTTATCAAGCTATCTATTCCTTCAATCCGAGATGTCAGCTGTTGAACGGTTAGGATTGAAGTGAGACTGGCTGTGTAGCTCGAGTTGATGATCAGAACCACGAATAACCATATGATCAGCACCAGCCTCCCCAATGCACTCACCGTGTTCTCCCCTAAAAGGTCAAAAGGTAAAAAGTAAAACAACTTTACTTCTCCCAGACATAGTAAGCTCCGGTTGACTCTGAGTTAGAGCGTACTTACTATGAGAAAAGAACATTGTTGAGAAGCTAAACCTGCAACAACGAAGAGAAGAAAATAAGGTCTAAAGGTAAATTCACGCTCGGTGTCAAGAACTGGGAAACTAACCAGAAGATGGTGATGAGTTGCCGCCTAGGAGGGCCACGGAATTCTTGATTCAAGCGGTGTTCGAGAATCCAAACGATGGCTCCCACAAAGAGAAAGAAGGCTCCAGTGACAGCCCACATCTCTATAGTGAACGGTTTCAAGAATGACCAAGGACTGGACTTGGCCTCCTTAACCGGAGCCACCACCACAAGCCCTGAATTTATAAACGGCTGTGTAAAGTCTACAAATCTTGTTCTGTTTGTAACAATCGTGATGTCTCCTACAGCTACATCAAAGTTCTGAAGAGAAAAAAACCAGGAAAAAAAAAAAGACGGGTTAGCATCTTTTGAAAGTTGTGAAGTTGATATTGAGTAATTTAGTTACTCACATTTGCAACAACTTCATTGATTAGATTGTCGTAAGAAGGATTTCTCTTCCCGTCTCCATATAGTATATAAGTACGTGGAACAGGATACGGAAGCAACTCAATCGCGGCTTCAAAGACATCGATGCAATAGCCTCTAACGCCAGGAGGGTTCTTGTCCTCAGAGACATAATCTTTATAGCTCACACGGTTAGGCACTGCGATTTTGAGCGCCTTTCCATTATTAGGAAACACCCATCCGCGAGGAGGCTTAGTAACCTCACCTGGCCATATGATTCCATAAAGACGTTGGTGTGCTGTAGATATGTTTGGAGGCTTAGAGTACAATGTATCTGGAGGCACCACTGAGAGTCCCGAATGATTTGACCAGTACCCGACTCTGCGTGGACCTGTACCTTCTATGTTTAGAACTTCGTAAGCCGGGTTAACCCGGTTTCTCTCTGAATCAAACTGGATTGGCCCCGTCACACCAGTATGATTCATCCCAAGAATGATCTCTAGAAATCTCTCCCCTTCATTGAATACACTTAGTGCTGATAACTGAATACTGCTACCGTTTGTTTTGTGCAGATTCGGATCGTGAGAGAATGTTATTTCATTGTTTTCTCTGAAGAAAACATCGAGGGCACGAGCAACTAACCAAACAGAGTCATAAGCATACAACGCATAAGAGTTGAAACCATCTATGGGTCTAAGATTCTTCCATCTCGCCATAAATTGTCTCTTCATACTAGTCTCGGTTGTGTAATGGCGGAAAGCAACCACTCCTTGCAAGAGATCCATCGTGTCCGAATCCACGGGCTCCATGGAATCCATAGCTGTAGGAAGCCAGTCTGTTGCGATCCAAACATAACCGCTTCCCATCATTCCAAGAGACTTAGCCACAGAGAAAATGTTTAAACCAGAGTCAGGATTCACATGAACAACGTAAACCTGAGAAGCCATCAGATTAACAGAAACCAACAAGTCTTGGATGAAGCTAGAATCTGCACCAGGTGTGATTGCAGCCTTGTAAGAGATCCTCGCGCGTTTCTTGGCTAATGCATCACCTAGAACAGATATCCCGTTCCTACCACACTCATCATCAACGAATATCGCAATGACTTGTCTCCATCCAGAATAGGATACAAAATCTGTGATTGCATACATTTGGAAGTAATCGTTCTGTGTGGTTCGCAGAAAATAAGGGTATTGGAGAGAGGAAAGAGTCGGATCCGTTGCGCCGAATGACAAGAGAGGTACATGAAGCTCATTAGCCACATAGGAGATCATGTGAGCAATCCCTGAAGATTGTGGGCCAATGGCTGCAACCACTTGGGTTTCCATCAGCTGCAAAGCTACACCATAAGATTAAACATAATCATCACTCGCTTAAACTCTCCTCGAGGCATTTTCACAGACTAGTTGTGAGCTAAAAAGTAGTTTGTTCCCTTTTGCTACAAGTTCTTAAGAGAGAAGAAGCAGTATATACCTCCCATGGTGCCAATAAATCCACTGCAATTAGAGTCTTGAAAGACAATATTAAGCTTGATGCCTTTAAGTACAGTTTGGTCCGCATTAACATCATCCATAGCCGCTTTAAGCGCTGGTTTAGCCGCTCTTCCGATGAAAGAATCATAAGTAAACAGAGCTCCAACATTCACAAAGCTTGGCCTCGGTGATAATGGCGGTGAAGAAGACGAGTTTCTTGAGAAATCACTTTTACAAGCACATTCCTTTGGAACAACCCACAAAACAGAAACGCATAACACGATTCTCACCATGGAAACTCCTCTTATCATCACGAAAAATCCCATCTTTTTTGCAATTTCCAGCAAAAGCACTATTTTGTTAAATGGGACTATGTAACCATTTGATTATTTGAACTGACACCTGCGAAATAAACAAATGCCCAGCATGAATTAAAAAATTAAGATTTAACACACACAACGCAAGAAAAAGACAAAAATGGTCCAGAAAATCTGATGAAAGAAGGCAAACAAACCAAGAAATCAAGACTTAGATTCTGTAGAGATTGGTGGATACACACTTGTGTATGTATACATAAAAATATTATATACATATAAATATATATGAGGCCTTTGGATTCTGTAGAGACTGGTGCTTACATGTGAAGCTAGAACTGAAAATAAAGAAGGGTGTAAGAGGGACATCTTAAAGATGGTTTGCCGAAAAAGGAAAAAGAAGCAAAAAGCGTTTATGTCAATTAATTAACAAATTATTCTTCACACAAATCAAATAATTAAACATAAACCAAACTAATAATATCGTTGATATTCCAACATGTAATAAAAGTACATGACTTAATTCTGTAGAACATGGCAGTGGCCAGTGAGTGGTTGAAGAATGAAAGATGTAAATATCGTAAATTTTGACGATATTTTTTTATATATGTTATTAAAATTAATTGATTTTGAAGTTGGAAGATAATAGATTTAATTGAATATACTTGAAAGGAGATTTCTTTGAGATATTTGGACACAAACTTGGGAGATAAATTCCCAAATTCAAGAAACTGTTATTTTCTTCGTGTGGATAAAAAACAAAATAAAATTATGCAAATAAAGAAGAAGCAACCTTGGAATAATCAGAGACACCATATTCTTCTGGGGTAAACGAGTGATTAATCAAACAAAAAAAGAGACACAGAGAAAAGATGAAGAAGAAGCAGAAGCAGAAGCAGAAGCAGAAGAACTGTATCTCAAACTCAAGCAAAGAATAATCATAATATTCTCTCTTTTTCTTCTTCTTTTTTTTATTCATTGTTTTTGGTTTTGGTTTTTAATGGCCATTTCTGGAGTGGTCAGTGGTAGATGTAGGCCAAGGTGTGGGGTATCCTTGCTTTTCTTGTCTATTCCTTTCTATTAAAAAATCTACTTTATTTTTCTCTCTTAATTTTAAAATATTTGCGTAGACAGTCACATTCTCAAATCTCTTTTAGTTTTCTGTACTATCTAAAATAATCTAACACTTTCTCTTGTAAAATGACCATTTTATCCCATGTTGATATACACATGTACAGTACACCCATTACTTTCGTGCGGTACTGTACATAGATTTGACTGAAAAATCATAATGTGTACGGTCTACAAAGTGCTAAATTCTTAAAAACTAATAAAATTTTGAAAAAAGTGACAAATTAGCAAAAAAATCCCCTTAATTTTTCAATTCATCCGCTATTTTCTTGTTTAGGAGGGAGAAGTGTTAAACCAATTTTCCGTATTGAGTTCTTAAGATAATCAAATAGTAATCTCTATAATATTATTTAAGAAGACATTTTTAAAAATGAACTTTGTTTTGTAAGTTATTACATAAAATACCATTACAAATAACAAAGAATAATTAAAATAGGAAATGATATAATTGTCTTTTATAATTAGTCATAAGAATATAGAAAATATTTATTTTGCATTAAATATATTATCTATTATATATTTTTAAATAATAATCAATCCATATATATTCAAAGAAAAAAATCTATTCAAAATCTTGATATATTTTTCACTATAGTTTAATATATTTTATTTGAATTTATATCAAAATAAAAGTTGAAAAATATTTTACTAATTTTATAAAACAATTAGACACAATAAAATTGTTTTTTTAAGAGTTCGTGAACTAACCACAAAACTAAAATCATTAAACGGTGCATAATAGAGTTATGTTTTCAAGATTATAGGTTTTACAGGTTAACCCGAATAATCACTGCAAAACGGGTTAAATAGACAAATTATTCCATTTGACAACTCTATCTATAATCATGAGTTAGACATATTACAAAATTCAAATAAAAACATTTTTTCTTAAATTTCAAAACAATTTATTTTTAAAAAATTACCCTGTGGGTTAAATCCTAATTTTTATTAATTAATTACATGGCCAAAACTTTAAAAGTGTGAATGTGACAAATCGAATTGCTCAATGTTTGTCAATTAATTTCACACTTATAACAATACAAGAGATATTTTCAGCCATAAATGTCGAAACACAAACAAAAACATAAATGCCATGAATCTCTATAATATTATTTAAGAAGATGGTTTTCAAAATGAACTTTGTTTTGTAAGTTTTTACATAAAATGTCATTACAAATAACAAAGAATAATTAAAATAGGAAATGATATAATAGTATTTTAAAATTATTGATTAGAATATGGGAAGTATATATTCTGCATTAAAGAGGTTATTTATTATTTAATTTATTAATTATTTTTAATGCTATATATTTTAAAATAATAATTAATTCATATATATTAAAAATCTTGCTGTATTTTTTACTATAATTTATTATATTCTATTTGAATATATATCAAAAGTTAAAAATATTTTACTAATTTTATAAAAAGTTAGACACACGAAAACTATTTTAAAAGTTCGTGAACTAACCACAAAAACTATAGTCATTTAACGGTGTATATTAGAGTTATGTTTTCAATATTATAAATTTTTGTGGGTTAGTTCGAATAATATTTTAATTCATTGCAAAACGGGTTAAATAGACAAATTATTACAAATTGACTGCTTTAGCTATAATTATTTGTTAATTATATTGTAAAATTCAAATAAAACTAATTTTCTTAAATTTAAAAGCAATTTCTTTTAAAAAATTACTCCGCGTTATAATTAGCGCGGGTTAAATCTTAGTAGTAAATTAAATACAATACAGTAGTATTGGTTTGGGACTCAGAATTTCATATGATAAAAGGTGCATGAAACATATGGACTCGACTATGCTTTGTCTTTATTAGATTGTTCGTAAGGAATATTATAATAAAGAGCTGCATTTGTTCCTTATTGAAGTTTAGTTTGTTAATAATATGCCCAACTTTTTCTATCTTTTGAGAAAAAAAAATATTTGACGAAAAGAAATCTCAACCAGTAAACTATACAGCTAGATTTTTGTTTTTTTCGAATTTCCTCAATTTGTTGTTTGGATTTTTTTCTGTGTGTGAGGGCCCATATCATATCATATCTTTATAATATTATTTAAAAAAATATTTTAAAAAATGAACTTTGTTTTGTAAGTTATTACATGAAATGTTATTACAAATAACAAATAATAATTGAAATAGGAAAAGATATAATAGTCTTTTAAAATTATTGATTAAAATATGGAAAGTATATATTTTGCATTAAAGAGGTTATTTATTATTTAATTTCTTAATTATTTTTAATACTATATATTTTAAAATAATAATCAATTCATATATATTCAAAGAAAAAATCTATTTAAAATCTTGCTATATTTTTCACTATAATTTAATATATTTTATTTGAATATATATCAAAACAAAAGTTAAAAAATATTTGACTAATTTTATAAAAAATTAGACATAAGAAAACTATTTTTTTAAGAGTTCGTAAACTAAACACAAAAACTATAGTTATTTAACGGTGCATATTAGAGTTATGTTTTTAAGATTATAAGTTTTTGCGGGTTAACCCGAATAATATTTTAGTTCACTGCAAAACGGGTTAAATAGATAAATTATTACAAATTGACAACTTTATCTATAATGTAAAATTTATAGATAAATTTTGATAAAAACAATTTTCTTAAATTATAAATTGACAATATAGTTAGTTAGGTATATTGTAAAATTTAGATAAAAACAATTTTCTTAAATTTCAAAATATTTAAAAAAAAAAAAAATTACTCCGCGCTCTAATTAGCGCGGATTAAATACTAGTCATATTTTATTTATCAACGGATGACGATTTTAATATATACCTCTATATTGACTATAAAAGATTTCGACATAAACACACATATTTGATCGAGCTTAATAACTTATCTGTTGCAATTCACTGACTTGAATCATACATTTTATCCAAACTCCACCTTGATTGGGTAAATTTTAGGCACAGCTATAAATTTATCACTATTTATCAATTTAACTGTTTGATCATTGATGGGTCATAAAAACTGAATCAATCAGATTAAACACTATTATCCTGTGATTAAAAACAAAATTATTGGGCTTACCCTTTGAATTAGCCCAGATCACGATGGTTAAATTAATGGGCCTTAAAATAGTGAGATAATGGGCTGTGAAAGCAAATTATTTCAAAGTAGAGAGGATAAGTCTCGAACTGGATAAACACTCTTCTCTCCATCCTCCTTCTGGAGAAGAGCTCCCTCTAGCAATGGCTTCCTCAGTCGTTTCTTCTTTTCAACCCAGGTACTATTGAGATTCTAAAAACCCTTATTCCGATTCTAATTTCTTGATTCCTCTAGGGTTTCGTCTTCTTTACTTCACATTTCTATTCAAAAAAAAACTCTTTGAATGGAGTTCATGAGCCTCCCAAATATGAAGAACTCTTTGAATGGATTCATGTGTTACTTTTCTCTTTCGAAATCGATGGAAATTTCGACTTGGTTGGTGATTTTTGTTACTGTGGATTTATAATTTGGAGAATTGAGTGTGTTAAGCGGAACTCAATTTTGTATTTTACAAAAAGCAGGATTTCTATAGGTTTTTAGTCATGGAAACTGAAAGTCTATAACAAGGTATCTCTTGTAAATTGACTAACGGTACTCTGGTTCGAATCCTAAGTTGTAATTTCCACAAGTGTTTATCTCTGAAGACCAAAAAAACACTTGTTTGTTTTTCAGCAATGTTAGGTCAGCATTTTTGGGCGATAGAAATGTGTTCAAGGTCTCCACCACGCCATTTGCTCAAGTGGGCTTCTCCAGTAAGACCATTGAGTGCAAGGAATCAAGGATAGGAAAGCAACCGATCGATGTACCATCCAATGTAACCATTGCATTACAAGGTCAAGACTTGAAGGTGAAAGGTCCATTAGGAGAGCTAGCTTTAACTTATCCACGCGAAGTTGAGCTTACCAAAGAAGATTCCGGTCTCTTGAGGGTCAAAAAAACCGTCGAAACTAGAAGAGCCAACCAGATGCACGGCCTTTTCAGGTTACAAAGTTCTCACCTTTTGTTATAACAATTGAGACATTGCTTGTTAATGTTACAAAAAGTCTGAGACTTTGGAGGGTTAGAGGTTGTTTGTTGCTAACCATTTATAACTTTTTTTGTGCTGTGTTTTAGGACGCTGACTGATAACATGGTTGTGGGAGTATCAAAGGGATTTGAGAAAAAACTTATACTAGTTGGTGTTGGTTATCGTGCGACAGTGGAAGGAAAAGAATTGGTTCTGAATCTGGGGTTTTCTCACCCGGTTAAGATGCAGATACCAGATAGTCTGAAAGTGAAAGTGGAAGAGAACACGAGAATCACGGTGAGTGGATACGATAAGAGTGAAATAGGGCAATTTGCTGCCACGGTTAGGAAGTGGAGGCCTCCGGAGCCGTACAAGGGCAAGGGAGTGAAGTATTCAGATGAGATTGTTCGGAGGAAGGAAGGGAAAGCTGGGAAGAAGAAGTGATCTTGTTATGTATTTACGTCTCCTTTCAATGTTAATGTGTATTGCTTAAATTTGTTTAGAAGAAAAAAGAATTATGTTTGTCTTGGGATTCTGGTGAATTTTTAAAGGAACCCATTGTTCTTGATGCTAAGGAAGTATGCTTTGATTGCAAAATTGAATCGTGAAACTATTCTCCATGATTCACTAATGTTTTTCGTCGATGGTACAACAGCTTCTAATTGAATGGTTCGAAAATGTTAATAAACCGAGAATATATTCTTCTGTTAAATTTATTTGAGTTGTCGAAAATGTTAAATTAACTATTTGGGATTCAGTTGAAATTCTTCTCTCGCTCTTGGCCTCTGCGTAGCTGCGAAACGAAGCTTGAAGAAGAGCCAACAATGTCAGAGCCTAAAACCAAGTACGATCGTCAACTCAGGTATACCCCCGTGAACTCTCTACTTCGCTCTCTTTCTTCTTTGGAGGAAAAGTTATGAAGTAATCGCGGGTACCCAAAATCGCAGGATTTGGGGGGAGCTAGGGCAAGCTGCTTTGGAAGAGGCGAGCATCTGTTTGCTCAACTGTGGTCCTACTGGCTCCGAGGCGCTGAAGAATCTCGTCCTTGGTGGAGTTGGGAGCATCACCATCGTTGATGGATCCAAGGTTGAAATCGGCGACCTTGGAAACAATTTCATGGGTATTGCTCTTCCCCTGCAGACAAATTTTGCTATATAGCCTCTTGAAGTTTCATGTATTCGTTCTGGGGTTTTGGGTATATATATATGCACACTTACTTCGGGTTATGGGGATTTTTTGTCATGTCAAGTGGATGAGACGAGTGTTGGTCAATCAAAAGCCAAGTCTGCTTGTGCCTTTCTCCAAGAGCTTAATGATGCTGTTAAAGCCAAGTTTATTGAGGAGAATCCAGACACATTGATAATTACAAACCCATCTTTCTTCTCTCAGTTCACTCTGGTTATAGCCACTCAGGTATCATTGGGTTTCTAGCTGTAACATTATCTAATGATTGTGCGTCAAAACTTTCCAAAGTTGTGATATCACCAGGCAAAGCCTTAGCTTTATTTCCCTTGGAACTGCTATACATGGGTCATGTAGCTTTCCCCATCCTTCACTGAACATTGCTTTATTAGTCGTTTCCTATTTTATTTAAGTCTCTTTTTTTTTCCACCCCCTTTTTCGACGTTGGTCTCTTGTAGCTGGTGGAAGATTCAATGGTGAAACTTGATAGAATCTGTCGAGAAGCAAACGTCAAGTTGGTCTTTGTTCGCTCTTATGGCCTTGCTGGGTTTGTTCGTGTCTCTGTTAAGGTAATACCTTTCTTGGCCCAATTTTTGTCAGAGAACTATTGGATTACTGAGTTGTAGTTGAGTATTACCAGTAGTATGCCGTGGTTAGGATATTAGCCAATTGGAATTATGCTAAGTTGTATTTTTGTTTCTTGTTTATCAGGAGCACACCATAATTGACTCAAAGCCTGATCATTTCCTTGACGACCTTCGCTTGAATAATCCATGGCCTGAACTCAAGAGGTACACTGCTCTCATTTCCTCTCTCATTATGTTTTTCTGGCATCCTTTAACATTGTGGCTGTGGATGGGCGACTGAGTGATATCTGGTATTCTAAACTATTCATTGAACGGCAGTTTTGTGGAGACCATTGATCTAAAAGTATCAGATCCTGTTGCACATAAGCACATACCTTACGTTGTCATTCTTGTGAAGATGGCTGATGAGTGGACTCAATCCCATAGTGGTAATCTTCCCTCGACCAGGGAAGAGAAAAAAGAGTTTAAGGTGTACTTCTTGTTTGTTACTTAGCAAATTCATTAGCTTGCTTTCTTTCTTTTGCTTTCTTGTTTTAATTTATCTTTATTCTTGAAATCTTAGGATTTGGTTAAGTCCAAGATGATATCTATGGATGAAGATAATTACAAAGAAGCCATTGAAGCCGCTTTCAAAGTTTTTGCTCCTCGTGGAATCAGTAAGTTGATATCTCGTTTGGTGTGGTAACTAACATAAAACTTTTTCATGGGTAAAATCACAGTATTTCTCATGTCGAACTAAACCTGGTTTCTGTTCCAGGCTCAGAGATTCAACAAATTAGTAATGATAGTTGTGCTGAACCGAGTTCAAATTCCTCTGATTTTTGGGTGATGATGGCGGCTCTGAAGGTTTGAAACTTGAAAATTGCTCTGCCAAGTTCATACTTTCATGTTCATTTAGGAATTGCAAGTGGTGGGGTTGATAAATAGTTCGAAATTTTACTTCAATGATTTTTTTTTTCCACATTGACTGCAACTCATTTTTATTTGTTCATAAAACCCATACATCACCACCTGCAGGAGTTTGTCTCAAACGAAGGTGATGGAGAGGCACCCCTTGAAGGCTCTATACCAGATATGACATCTTCAACAGAGTTAGTGCAACTGCTTTGATGGCACTGAAGTTCATCGTCAAACTATTTTTTCAGATTGCTGATGCAGCTGAATTGTTGCTTTTGCAGACTCTATATCAATTTGCAGAAAATCTATCAATCAAAAGCCGAGGCTGATTTTCTTGTCATGGAGGAGCGAGTTAAAAATATTTTAAAGAAGATTGGTCGAGATTCAAGCAGCATCTCAAAACCAACAATCAAGAGTTTCTGTAAGAATGCAAGAAAACTTAAAGTGAGAATACTAAACTTCCCAACAAATTTAATATGTATTCTAATGTCAATTTTCTACCTTGTTTACTTTTGCTTTTTGAAGCAGTATCAGAAACATATGTGTAGACTAAAAATACAAACTGCAATATATGCTTTGTAGGTATGCAGATATCGTATGGTAGAGGACGAGTTCAGCAATCCTTCTGTTACCGAAATTCAAAAGTGTTTAGCGGACGAGGATTACAGGTGCGAATGTCTTCATGAAGTCTGCCCTTTTCATATGAACACAAAAGCATCAGCTGATTTGAAAGATGACCTTTCTACAAAACGGTTGCTCTTTTGTTCGTCTCATGATACGTATTATAAGATGCTGTGATTGAATATTGCAAAACTGCTATTTATTTAGTTAACCTGAACTAACCGAAACTTCTAGTTAATCTTAGGCTTATACAGCAGAAAAATAGTCCAAATCTTTTCTAGGGTTGCATGTGGAAGCCAGTTGTTAGCTCTTATGTTAATATTGTTTACCGTCACAGTGGTGCAATGGGATTTTATATTCTTCTTAGAGCCGTGGACAGATTTACTGCCAACTATAACAAGTTTCCTGGCCAGTTTGATGGGTAAGAAAGTCACTATGGCAATAAGCTAAATCCTATTTCTGAAAAATTAGTCCTTGTTTGGATATTAATATGCTATCTATTTTGGTAGAGGAATGGATGAGGACATTTCTCGGTTAAAAACTACTGCCTTGAGTCTTCTTACTGACTTGGGGTGTAACGGCTCAGTACTGCCTGATGACCTTATCAATGAGATGTGTCGCTTTGGTGCCTCAGAGCTTCATGTGGTTGCTGCCTTTATTGGAGGAATCGCATCTCAAGAAGTCATCAAGGTTCATACTTTCTTCTTGTTGCTCTGAACTTATTGTTTAAATTCACAGCTTTTAAGAGATGATTGAACTTGTTGTTGTGTGTGTCTCTGTCTCTCTCTGTGTGTTGCAGCTTGTCACAAAACAGTTTGTTCCGATGTTGGGGACTTACATCTTCAATGGCATTGATCACAAGTCTCAGTTATTGGCATTGTAGAAGATCTTTCCTTAGACATTGGCTTGAAACACAGAGAGACGACCTTTATCATTTCTTTTTATTCTTCACTGAGTTAAAAGAGAATCTTGTTTCGGGGGGTATCGAGTAAAAAAAAAATTGTTCAAGGACGATTCAGCCGGCACAATCCGTCCGGATTTGCCAGGATCTTGTTTTGTCCTTAGAGGTTCCAAAATTTGAAGGGTTTCATTTGTGTTGAACACTTGAACTTGATTGAGTAAAAGCTAGTTTCATTAAATGGGCCAGAGTAAGCCAACTCGCCACATGATTCTAGTCGGCAAAAGGTTTCACGAGATGATTTATGCTGATTTCAATCATACAAACGACAATAATTTGAGTTATTTTAACATCAATTACATCAAAAGTTATTGTCAAGAAAATGGGGTCCAGGAGTAAAATCAATCAAAATGGAATATTAAAACTGTCTTAAAAGTAAATGGGCATCAAAGAATCAATTTGCTGCTTCATAAGAAAAGTAGGAAAATATAGGAGCCACAAATACAATTTGGGGCAATAAAGACAATTAGAAGTGGATGTGGGGTTATGGAAAATGCATGAATAATAGAGGCCACATACATTTTTTTTTTTAGAATTATAATATGATGTGTGTGCGGTTCAAAACGAATCTTTTAATATCTTAAGAATCATCATCACCCCTTGCGAATAGAATAACATAGTCTAAAATAGAAACTATCTTATTATTTGTTAAATTAAAGCACTAGGCTATAGACACTGTTGATATGAACATATTTGAAAACAATCAAAATCTATTTTTGTATATGAGTGTAACTTATTTTATTTTATGTGAAGCAAACAAATGAAAATCGTATTTCTATGATGAATTGTGGTTCTCTAAAAGCCTAACAAAACTAACAGTTCAAGCTTCAATCAAGACCAAATTTTGCTCATATGTTAAAAGCACCTATATACTAAATTAAAAAAAGGAAAACAAAAAGTGAAGATCTATTTTTAATTAAATGTTACTGCTTTACTCATACTTAATTACACCTTTAATTACGTGATAAAACATTCTTGATTTCAAATGAACATAGAAATTTCCTTAATCATTTTTCTATCATGAGATTTGATAAGAAAAGATGATGATTATAAATAAAAAATGGTTTAAGAAAAAAAAAAAAAAGTGGCTTCTGAAAAAGGAGTAGCAACAAGAAACAGATCGATGGATGATGGAAGTGGGATTGTCAGCTTTAAAGGGGTTTGCTTGAAGAAGAGAGTGACCAAACTCTGACATTGAATTAGGTGAAAGTGACAGTCTCCTCTTTCAAGCAAAGCACCTAACTTCTACCATGCACCCTCTCTCACCAATTCATTGATTGCCCAATGTACCAAATCAAACCGAGCATAACCGATCTTATCAATCGGTAAACTAATTTTGTGGTCGGTTTAGCGATTACTAGACCAATTGATTGGTTTAATAATTGCTTATTTTTTTAGAAAATGTTCTGATCGATTTTTGCTTCCTTCTTTTACGTAGCTCCAAAACCGGCCGGTCGGAAGATTTTGGTTAGTGATAGAAACATTTTCAGTTAACCGAGCCGTACCTTTCATTATGATTCTCTATATATTGAACGTCAATGTCGGTTGCGAGCGGTGTATACTTAAATGACACTCTCATTTCGCTGAATTTTTCCTTTTTTACTTCAAATCATTAATTTCTATGAATTATTGGTTGCCATACATATGAATATGTATTAAAAGTATGTGTCTACTTCACTTTTATGGTTATGTAAATTTTGATTCTTTTGACTTCCTCTTTGAGACACAAATGCCCATTATTATCCATCGATTGGCTAATAATAGAGACCTCACACTTGTTGAACCATGTAATTTATAGTCATTTGTGATAATATCATCGTTGTATCATGCACCATTCAAATTAAAATATCATAATGCATGTTGCAGATACCAACAAAAAACATCAAAATGGATTCCAAATTTGTTTTGCCGAAAATTTTAAACTATCTTATTTTAAAGAAAACCGAAAAACAAAAAACAAACTGCGAGAAACCATGTTATCTAAAAAATGAATCAAACATCTATTCAAAGACAAACATGTTTGAATACAACCATGTTATTTGATTAACAGATATTATGACACACCATACACGTTGTACTTGAGCATCATCCAATTCTCGAATTATAATAAGTAAGCATAAAAAGACCACAAAATAGCTTTCCATATTCACCGGATAAAAATATAATAACGATAGATCTGAAGCTTTATAACTATTGACATTAAAAATATTTGGATAACATTGATCCAATCAATTTATTACAGTATCGTCTGTTTGTTATTCAAATAAAATAGCACCGACTTCTTGAATGATCACATGCCATGAGGCATGAATCGCACGCATGATAGCACAACCATCGATGAAATATTTACGTGGAGAAAACAAAAACTTAATTCTATTATTTTCTCACTATTGAGTTCAGAGAGAGAGAGAGAAGGGTTTACCAAATCAAAAATATTTAATAAATATAGGGTCATAAATATATATATATATATATATAGTATATGTTTGTGTTTCAGACAGAAACTTCCAGTTATGACGTATGTGTGTGTTCCCTGGGAGTTGAAGATGCTTAATTGCTTATAATAGTATTAGCTGAATTTCATAATACTAATTCTTAAAAGTGCCATTGGAAATTTATTGTGGCATCAACTGATAAACTATACTGGTGTAAGTGTAACTTGGTTAGCTTAGCAAACTTATGTAGTATCTTTGTTTGGAATACATAATTTGGTCAATTTATATGTAGCCCTCGAGAAGATTTGCAACATATCACTCTACTATAAATCAAACATATCTTAAATTTTGATCAATTTTTTAAATGACAAGAAACCATGCAGCAACCAATCATTCAATAACTCATCAACTACTCCTAATGAGAGTTATGGCAAAAGAATTCAAGTAATTCAACAATGACCTAATATTTTTCCAATAAAAAAAAATATCCCTAACCAAGAACTAGACCGAGGGACATATCGATCGTCAAGGCATGTGGTATCATTTTGGACTTAAGTTACACAAATTCATAGCATGTGTACTGGTAAATCACCTATAGAAAATGTTTCAACCAAATAATATTAATAATTTAATAAAATTTAAGTTTATAATTAAATTTTAATTTAAAAAAAAAGAATTGAACTAATAAAAAAAAGATACATCCATATAAAATGTCTCAATATTGATGAGACACCCATATCAAATGTCTCAAATGAGACACTCATTCTCTTTCTTTTTTTATGGGTAAGTTATTGAAGATGCTCTGAGAATATCTGCATTTGCGAGATGTTCATAGAATTAGTGAGACACTCATAAAAAGTGTTTTAATTTAAATTAAAAAAAAACAAAATTGAAATCATCAGAAAGTGACATGTAGTCTTAACATTAGTGAGATGAAAGTGTCTCACTCTATACACTTTCTTTTTACTCTTTTTATTTATTTTCTTTTTTTAACGGTGGTTGTCTATTGCATATGCTCTCATGGTTTTATGAAATGTTGTTCATGATGACACGTGGAATAAGCTCGTGAGGTGGGACCCACTACTCATATTTGGGGATACGTTTTTTTTTTTGGCAGTGAGTGACCTTGTGATGCAAAACGGAAAGCATCACATGATGGATACAGTTCCAGTTCCAGTTCCAGTTCCAGTTCCAGTTCCAGTTCCAGTCCCAGAATCTCTGATGAACTGAAAATACCCAACTAAATAGTAATAACTGTCTTTTATTTGTCCTTTGCCACTCTTTACAATTTTTTTTTTTTTTTGAACTTATCTCTTTTAAACTATTCCCTCAATTTTTTAAATTTAAGTGTTTTAGAAAGGTTTGTCCAAAAGAAAATGTTTTAGAAAGAAAAAATGGTCTCACAAAATTAATATGTTGTATTTTCTATACCAAATCTGATCTAAAATTTATCAATCTCAATGTAATTCCATACATATTCTTCTGAAATTTTTATAGAGCCTATTTCTTTATCCTTCAGTCCACCAAGATATGAATGAAATATTTAAATCTTTTAAATTATCATCCGACAAAATTATTATATTTTGATATACCAAAAAATTATGGGAAAAAATAGAATCACGGTCGAACTTATTTGTCTTTTGAAACTTAATTATATTTCTTTTAAAATTCATTGAATAGTCAAACTTATATTTACTAACCAATTTGACACTCCCGAATACGTGGCCAGGGCCATCCCTAAGATAAAGTCAAAGTCAACCCACATCTCAAATTGCTACACATGCCGTATGTGACATACCTATTAACCAACTTTTTATCTAATTTTTTTGTTTTGCAACAAGTATTTAACTAATCTGTTAATTAGATGGAAGCATATGAAAACTCTTTTGATCAGAAAACTCTTTTGATCCTTGGTTGATCAATAGTTCACCAATATTTTTACATTAGAAATTTAAGTTTTGAATATTTATTACCATTTATGCAGATTGATGAAGATAAATTTTACATGAAATCTTTGACTAAATTTTTTTTTTTAATAGGAAATCTTCAAAGTAATTCATATAAAATCGTTTATAGAATCTAACAATTCTAATAATTTATAATAAAATAAGAAATTAATATTAAAAAAATAGAAACTTGATAAAAAAAATTAATTTTCTCTGCAAAAATAAAAAAAATAGAAATTGCGTTAATTTGTTTGATAATTAATTTAACGGATGACGGGAGCAGACCGATAATGATTCGAAATTCGAATTACAGATTTAATGAGACGCAAAACTAAATAAATTAACTTTGTTTATAGGGACAGTTTGGTAAATTCGGAAAACTCTTGGTCTGTTTATGAAATTGGAAGTGGACGGTTAAGAAGTCGTTCTGATTTCGTCTCCCTTCTCTTTAACGCCATCTCTCTCTCAAATTTCCCTGCGAAAATCACAGAGAGCAACACAGAGATAGAGACGAGAGAGCTTCTTTAATCTTCTCGCCATCTTTGAAAAACTCAGATTCTGGTTTCGGAAGAAGCTCTGGAGATTCTTGTTGTTGGGTCTACTTCTGGGTTTCGAGCTGGTTTATAGTGTTTGGTTCCGATGATGGATCTCATCGGCTTGAGATAGCCTACGGAGAGTTCTGGGGATCTTTATTTTTCTTTCTATTGTGAGGAAAATGTCGACGAAGATCAAAGGAGAGCATTCTTCTAGAAGCTTCGCATCGCGGAAATGGACATTACTACTCTGCGTAGGGAGCTTCTGCGTCGGAATGTTCTTCACCGATCGGTACTTTTTCAAATTTGTCACTGGTCTCGTCTTCTCTGATAATATGTTTCTTTAAAGATTCCGTTGATTCGTGCGTGTTGATATGAATTTTGACTGTTTTAGTCAATTCACAACTCAAGTTTTCATTTTTTCCTCAGTTGTTCCAACTTCTAATTTGAGATCCTGAGTTTTTGTTCGTCTTCTATTCGGATTCCAATTTTGTTGCAGGATGTGGAGTATTCCTGAATCTAAAGGCATGTCGTCTCGTCCATCCGTAACCGAAGCTGAAAGATTGACGCTGATATCTGAAGGCTGCAATCCAAAATCTGTGAGTTCGATCCATGTTTCAATTTGATCATGATTCTCAGCTTGTGTGTTATGATCTGATTAGTTTCCTCTTTAGCTTTACCAGAAAGAAGTAAAACGAGATCCCCAGGCTTTGTTTGGAGAAGTATCCAATACACATTATGCTATACAGTACGTTTTAATCTTGTGCTATGATTTCAAAATACACAACTTTCTGAATGTTTAATACCTTTTGTGTTGGTTTCCTCCAGGACATTGGATAAGACCATTTCAAGCTTAGAGATGGAGTTAGCTGCTGCAAGGTCAGTGCAGGAATCTTTACAAAACGGTGCTCCTGTATCAGATGATATGGGGAATAAGCAACCGCAGGGAAAGCGACGATATTTGATGGTCGTAGGGATTAACACAGCTTTTAGTAGCCGAAAGAGAAGAGATTCTGTTCGAGCAACGTGGATGCCTCAAGGTTTTAATCACCACTTTCTTGTTTCAATCTCTTCCGGACTCCTAATAACATTTTTTATCGTGGTCAAATATGTTTCTTGATGCTTGTTTCTGTTGAAAATGTTGCTTTTAGGTGAAAAGAGGAGGAGACTTGAAGAAGAGAAGGGGATTATTATCCGGTTTGTCATTGGTCACAGGTGAGAATCCAATTTTCTTTAGTATGATTTAGTTTCTTATGTGAGTTTTGATTTGTGGTCGCTGGATATTGATGCTGTGTGTCATTGATTCTATAGTGCCACGGCCGGGGGAATTCTAGATCGAGCCATAGAAGCTGAGGACAGGAAGCATGGAGATTTCTTGAGACTGGTATACTTCCGTTTCGAATCCAAGGCCTAAATTTTCAGCTCTTATCTTCTTCATTATCATTGCTCTGTTGTTTTTGACAGGACCATGTTGAAGGGTACCTAGAATTGTCAGGCAAGACGAAAACTTACTTTTCTACGGCGTTTTCAATGTGGGATGCAGATTTCTATGTCAAAGTAGATGACGATGTTCATGTAAATATAGGTAAGTTGTAGAATCTTCTCCCCTCGATTATATGAGGAAAACGAGTTACTATATACTGTTTTTGGTAATAGTAATTGGTTTAATATTTCACTGAAATGTCTGCAGCAACTCTTGGGGAAACTCTTGTTAGACACCGGAAAAAACCACGGGTCTATATCGGTTGCATGAAATCTGGTCCTGTCCTCTCACAAAAGTAAAACATCTCTCTCAGTTTCTTCCTTCAAACCTCTGATTCTTCCTTTTGTTAAGTCTTGTTGGTTTTATGGAGCAGAGGGGTGAGATACCATGAGCCAGAGTACTGGAAATTTGGTGAGAATGGGAACAAATACTTCCGTCATGCTACTGGACAGATATATGCAATCTCAAGAGACTTGGCTTCTTATATCTCAATCAATCAGTAAGATGAAGATGAGATTACATTGTATCCATGTTATCTCATGTGTCTCTTCGTTCTTATACATGTTAAATGTTTCAGGCATGTTCTTCACAAGTATGCGAATGAAGATGTTTCGTTAGGAGCTTGGTTTATTGGGATCGATGTTAAACACATAGATGATAGAAGATTATGCTGCGGCACTCCTCCTGGTAAGCCTTAAGCTCTTTTTCGTTTCCTGAAAGTTTTCTAGGCCTGATTTGATACTTTTTAGAAGTGATATAACTGTTGATCAATGAATAGATTTTGAGAATAGAGATTAAACGTCAACATGTTTGGTGTTGTGCACCTAGCTACAATAATATCTGCTTTAAAGCTAAAGCCTTAAAGTGAAAGACCCTATCTAAAAGAGATGCCTCGTCCCTATCAAAATCTCTCTACGGATACAAAGTCTTACCAAGAACCTTAATGTTTGAAATTGGACAAACACGTCAAATCTTACTTCTTGTTTCAAAGTTGTTATCTTAAAAGATTTAGTTTTGTTATTGCAGATTGTGAATGGAAAGCGCAAGCTGGAAACATCTGTGTAGCATCATACGACTGGACCTGCAGCGGAATCTGCAGATCAGCAGATCGCATCAAAGAGGTTCATCGACGTTGCGGTGAAGGCGAAAACACTCTTTGGAGTGCCACCTTTTGACCTATAAACAGATGAATGATAGAAAAAACGGTTTTGTCCAGCCACAAAAAAAAACAGCACAAAGATCAGACGAAGGTGTAAAAAAAAATACAATTCTTTATGCTTCTTAAAATTACCAAGAGATATCCACTTTTGTAATCATAGCTACGTAGGAAAGGCAGGACTAGAGAGATAACTTAAGTGTGAAACCTCTGGCAAGAATCGCGATTGCGTTTTGGATATGTTGCAATTGTGGCATAAGGAAACGGAACACTGCCCTGCTGTTTTGTTCTTTCTGGATGGCTTGGAAATGAAGCAACTTGTGGATTTGGTTACATCAATACAAAAAACTATGCCCTGCTTCTCTTTTGCCTACATATTGCCAAGACAGAAATCTAACTGTTATTTGACACGAAACTTATGGGCCTATCTAATGGGATATAAAGCTAAGTTTTTACCTGCAAAGTTTGGTTTTAGTTTTGGTATCAATAGTTCATTTGCATTGATGGTCAATCTCTCTGTCTACTTGACACCGTATCCATGAGTTATATGGTAATAAATAAATACTCGTGAATAATACTTGACTAGGGATTGACCCCCGCGCTTCGCGCGGGATTATTTTATATTCATGTTTTATAAATTTTTTATATGCTATATTTTTAGGAAATAATTTTTTTTTTTAATTTTGAATTTTAGTTTAATAGTCGGTTTTATGTTTATAATTGCATTGTGTGTATCTGCATGTGTTTTGTTATTTCTCCTTATTAGTGTTTGTAGACTGTAATTAGAATCACACAGTAGTCAAATACAACATATAAACACATGAAAAAATAATATTTCAACATAAATTAACAACATAATTAAGAGAAACCCGTTGTTATATACAAACACTAATAAATAGAAATAACAAAACACATGCATATACACACAATGCAACTATAAATATAAATATATATATATATATATATATATATATATATATATTACATTTCTATTCCTAAACTTTGTTTTGCTGATTACAGGGTATTTTTTTATCCTCCTTTTTTTGTTTTGAATTTTCGTTTAATAGTCGTTTATGTTTATAGTTGCATTGTGTGTATGTGCGTGTGTTTCTTTATTAGTGTTTGTATATGACAATGTGACTATTCATACTGAGGCCAATTATAACTTCATCAGACCGTCTACACATTAACTGATTGAAGTGCATGTACATATTTGAGTATTTAAAATTATATCTTTATGTACGTATAGTTTTAGATTGTTTAGAGTTACGCTCTCTAATAGAGAATTTTTTTCTAATGTTTGTACCTTTATGCTAATATATATTTTGGTCCAAGTATTGCTTTCTTTGTGAAAGATCGCTGACAAAATATATGTGATTTTTTCTTTGTTCCCCATCCCCGAAGAACCTATCCTCTCTCGCTTCTAAAAATCCAACCAATCCCATTCCCATATTTTTGGCGAATACTTATGCCAAAATTAGTTCATCAAACGGAGCAAAAATCCTATTATCAAGTGGTACTCCTCCTCAAAAATGCTATTTCTTGTTTTTAGAGGATATTTGCAGTTTTCTATCTGATGATTTTTCTCCATTCCTGATTTTGTAGTTTCAAAGGATATTTTTTTTTTGTGGATCATTTTGATTGTGAAGAATGAATTGTTGGTTTTGTTACTTTTTTCACTTGGTTTTGTTTTTTCATAAAATATCGAAGATCATATTAATAGCACAACTAATTGTTAATTGAACCTCATATATTTATAATTCATAGATGATACGTTTTCCTATAACCAATTGTTAATTTTTTTTTATTTTGTTAATGATGACTTTTCTTTTTTCCTACAAGTTAATTTAGTTTATAAGAGTAATTTTCTAATTTTTATTTATTTTACTCTAATCTAAATATGTGGGGTCCATTAATAAATGATTGTAGTGATGATGTGAATGACTTAGAATGAGAGAAAACTCTTTCATTATATAATAGATTTCCCTTTTCGTAAAGAAGCATAGGCTGAGACCTGAGTGAGAGGCTAAAATGGAAAGGAAGTTAAGTCTATTCTTAGGAGCGTGGCGCATGTCAGTTACTACCTGTCCCTTGGAAATTATCTGATAAGATATGATATAAAATTCCCATTTTTAAGAGATAATATACCAGTTTTGCTTGGGGAATACAAGGTCATTTTGTTTCAAGACTACTATTTAACAGAGGTTATACATGAAGAGGAGGATACAAATAATCCACCAATAAGAAGAAAAAACGTTGAGAAATTAACCAAAGCTATGGCGGAAACAACGAGTTGGATCCCAATATGGTTCCCTTTGTTGGTGTTGGGATTTTTTAGTCTGAAATGGTTGGTTAAGAAAGTGAATGTGTGGCTCTATGAGTCCACCCTTGGAGAGAACAGGCTCTATCTGCCACCAGGAGATTTGG
Organism: Eutrema japonicum; assembly: GCA_030161315.1. NCBI lineage: Eukaryota > Viridiplantae > Streptophyta > Magnoliopsida > Brassicales > Brassicaceae > Eutrema > Eutrema japonicum. The sequence continues at coordinate 2,272,038 of BSQW01000001.1, read as the reverse complement.
GTTGGCCTTTCATTGGTAACATGTTGTCTTTTCTCAGAGCTTTCAAGACTTCTGACCCTGACTCCTTTGCCCGCACCTTGATCAAAAGGTAAATCTATCTTCATATCTAATAATCCATGGATAGGTCGCAGACTTCTTGTATCCTTGGTTTTGATTTATGGATCCACGTTGTACTTTGTTTTTGCTTTCAAGACTTCCAAATGTTCCATCAATATTCACTTCTAGTTTCTACGTCGCAAAATTCTTCTAGTAGATCCATGTTATACCTTTGGTTTTGGTTTCGAAACTTACATTTTGCCATCAATGCTCATTCCTAGTCTCTATGTCGATTTTTTCTTCTTCTTCTTCTTGTAGTGGCTTTGATTCTCATTTCAAGGCTTAATTTTGCCATCAATATTTACCCTCTATATATGTCGTCAATGATGTGCAGGTATGGATCTAAAGGTATGTATAAAGTAAACATGTTTGGGAACCCAAGTATAATAGTAACAACACCAGATACCTGCCGGCGTGTCCTTACAGATGACGATGCCTTCCGGCCAGGTTGGCCAACATCTACAATGGAACTTATTGGAAGGAAGTCATTCATTGGCATCTCCTTTGAAGAACACAAGCGGCTCAGGCGTTTGACTGCTGCTCCAGTCAATGGCCATGAAGCTCTCTCTCTCTACATACCCTACATTGAAGAAAACGTCATTACTGCCCTAGACAAGTGGACCAAAATGGGAGAATTTGAGTTTCTGACTCATCTGCGTAAGCTTACCTTTAGGATCATCATGTACATCTTCCTCAGCACTGAGAGTGAGAATGTCATGGACGCGTTGGAGCGAGAATATACCGCTCTTAACTATGGAGTTCGAGCAATGGCGGTTAATATTCCTGGTTTTGCTTATCATAGAGCACTCAAGGTATCAATTAAAACTACCCTTCTTTTAACTTTTGTCAATTTTCCATCGTTTTGGAGATTGTTTGAGGATCATTACTCTTCGATTTTACAGGCGAGGAAAAAACTTGTAGCTGCCTTTCAGTCCATAGTGACTGAGCGCAGAAATCAGAGGAAGCAGAACAATCCATCCAATAGGAAAGATATGTTGGATAATCTTCTTGATGTTAAAGATGAAAACGGGAAAACTTTAGACGACGAAGAGATTATCGATGTTCTTCTGATGTATCTTAATGCCGGTCATGAATCCTCTGGCCACACCATTATGTGGGCTACCATTTTACTTCAGGAACACCCTGAGTTTCTGCAAAGGGCAAAAGTAAATGGAGAGATATATTATTTCATTTCCTTATCGTTAATCTATATTTTTTTCTTACGGATTGAGTCCTGGTAATTTGTGTGTTTGCATATGATGGTACTATAGGCCGAACAAGAGATGATCTTGAAAAATAGGCCTAATGGACAAAAGGGTCTGACTCTAAAAGAAACCCGACAAATGGAGTTCCTATCGCATGTAAGATTTTGGTGTCTCATATCGCAACAGTTTTTTTTTGTTTTTGTTCTGATAGAAAGAGTTGTTTCTTCACTAGGTTGTTGATGAGACACTTCGAGTCATAACATTCTCACTTACCGCTTTTCGGGAGGCAAAGACTGACGTCGAAATGAATGGTTAGTATATTATGTAAATACATGACTTATATGAAATACCAAACACCTCAACTCAACTTTTTTTCGATTAATCTTGCAGGTTATTTGATCCCAAAAGGATGGAAGCTTTTGACATGGTTTAGGGATGTCCACATGGACCCTGAAGTCTACCCGGATCCAAGAAAATTTAATCCTTCTAGATGGGATGTAAGTTAGATTTCTCATCTCGATCCAAAGAAATTTTATTCATTTATGCCCAGGAAATGATCTCGCTAAGCTCGAGATTTCAATCTTTCTTCATTATTTCCTCCTCAAATATCGGCAAGGCTTGCCAAGTTTGAATCTTTAAAATGTAAATCTTTCTGTATTATATATGTTGAAAATATACATACAATCATATTCGCAGGGTGAAACGGAGCAACACCGAGTGTCCAGTGATGTACTTGCCTCATACCAGACCAACTGATAATTGCTTGGCAAGAATCAGTTATCGGTAAAACATGGTTCTCATCTTCTCCATTAGGCTCTACTGAGATGCTGTTAGTAATGCCGTTACTCGATTAATAAAGTTATGTCATGGCTTTCACCAAATATTACTCTCAAAATTAAGCATGGTTAACCAAGTTGTTGGTGGTCGGGTGGTTCCCTTCCTGTGGTGAGTGTCGGTCATGTTGGTCTAGGCCAGGGATCAATTCTCCGCGGAAGCGGAATTACCAGGATAAACACTTGACCAAGTAGGACATTATAAATGGATTGGGTCACTCGGGGCCGAAAGGCATCAAAAAAAAAAAAAAAAAATTAAGCATGGTTTTTTTTTTTATAGCAAATCTCCCTTTGGATTTAAATCTTGATAATGGCAGAACTACGGTATTAATACAAACCAATAAATAAATATATTTGTCTAACCAATAAAAAAACAAACTTTTAATAGAATGAAGCTCATTAAGAAATCGTTGATAGAAATGATAAAATAGGATCTTGTGTGAGATAGAAATGGGGGAGAAAATGTAGATATCTAAAAGCCCACACATCAATACCCTGACAATACTACTGTCACTATCTGCTTCCATACAAAGACACAGAGACAAAATGAACAGCTTGGAGTCTTTGGATTGGACCATTTCATAATATTATCAAGACTTTGGTTTTTTCCCCTTTTTTTCCTTGAGGAAACAGCATAGAGAAGAAGCTTTACAGATCAGAGGATCCAATGTCGAGATTCTCGCAACGGTGCGACGTAATTGATCAATCTCTGCTCACTCTTTCTTGCATTTGATTCCTTTTCTGGGTCGGTAATTGGATCAATCCCCGTTTGTTGTTTCCTTACCTTGAATCCTCTGTTCTGAGCCCTAATTTTGGAGGAGATAGAAAAAAAAACCACAGAAAGGCTGAAACTTTTCCTGAAGAAATGGCGACTAGAGGGAGCAGATCGGAGAAAGTTAAGAGGATTTTCCAGCAATTCGACGGGAATCGTGATGGTGGGCTTAACCGGGAAGAGATGGCGGCTCTGGTCGTAGCTGTAAACCCTAGAGTGAAATTCAGCGACGAACAGATCAACGCCATTCTCGATGAGGTTTTCCGAACCTACGCCGAATTCATCGACCCAAACAAGGGCTTGACCTACGACGGTCTCCTCCGTACTTACGACGACGGCGCCGGAGATGTCGACAGAGATTTCGACGCATTAGGGCTCGAGCTAAACGCTGACGAGGCAACGAAAGGCTCGGAGGCTTCGTCTTCTTCGATTGCCGATGAGAGAGCTGTTGAGGCCCAGAAGAAGCAGAGAACAGCGGCTTGGGCGGTTTCTCCGAATCACGGAATCGTGTTTGACGAGACGTGGAAACTAGTCGACGATTTGGAGATTCTGGTGAAGAGATTGAAATCGAAACAGGAGAAAGATGGGAAATTGAAAGCAGATAATAATAATAATAATGTTGATGCGTTTTCCGACGCCGGATGGTCGAGAGAGTTAGGTCCCTCGGCGGAAATCTCCGAGAAGAGAATCTACTGGGAAGAATCTAGTCACGATTACACTGTGTTTGTGAAGGAATTGGGAGTTTTGAGAAGCAAAGCAGATGGAGCTAGATCCAGAGAAGAAGCTTTCGATGGACATATGGCCATTGGTAGGGTCTTATATGAACACCAATTGTTCAAAGAAGCTCTCGTTAGCTTCAAGAGAGCTTGCGAATTGCAGCCAACTGATGTTAGACCTCATTTCAAAGCTGGGAACTGTCTCTACGTTTTGGGGAAATGCAAAGAATCCAAAGATGAGTTTTTGCTGGCCTTGGAAGCCGCTGAGTCCGGCGGGAATCAATGGGCTTATTTGCTTCCTCAGATTTATGTCAATCTCGGTATCTCGCTCGAAGGCGAAGGTATGGTTTTGAGTGCTTGTGAGTATTATAGAGAAGCTGCGATTCTATGTCCTACGCATTATAGAGCCTTGAAACTCCTAGGTAGTGCGTTGTTCGGTGTAGGAGAGTATAGAGCAGCGGTTAAGGCGTTAGAGGAAGCTATATACTTGAAACCAGATTACGCAGATGCTCATTGTGATCTAGCTTCATCGTTGCATTCAATGGGTGAAGATGAGAGAGCCATTGAGGTTTTCCAGAGAGCCATTGACTTGAAACCTGGCCATGTCGATGCTTTGTATAATCTCGGCGGGCTTTACATGGATTTAGGTAGGTTTCAGAGAGCTTCGGAGATGTACACTAGGGTTTTAGCGGTATGGCCTAACCATTGGCGTGCTCAGCTCAACAAAGCAGTTTCTTTGTTGGGGGCTGGAGAGACCGAAGAAGCTAAACGTGCGCTTAAGGAAGCGCTGAAACTGACAAACCGGGTTGAATTGCACGATGCGATATCTCATCTGAAACATTTGCAGAAGAAAAAGGGTAAAAACAATGGAAATGGTAATGGAGGAGAAGGTCCGTTTATCATCGTGGAGCCTTCCAAGTTCAAGACCGTGGGAGAGAAGACGACTTTGAGGCCGGATTTAGCCACGGCTCTTCAGATTAGAGCCTTTCAGAGGGTCACGAGGCTCGGGAAATGCGATGTGGAGGCTGTGCGAAAGGAGATGAGAGACAACGACGTTCCTGTGTCGTATTCTGGAAGCGGTGGGCCGATGAAATCAATTCGGAAACCCAATTTAGAGGAGATTCTCCGGCGTCTGCTTAATTCCTTGAAACCCGAGACTTTTCAAGGAGCAATTAAGGCAATTAACGAGAAAATCCTTTCGATTCTTGATGATTCGGGATCTGGAAGAGTCGATATGGGTATGTTTTATGCCGTGATTGCGCCTTTATGCGGTGGACATTCAGACAAACGCAAAAGAGTTGCGTTCGATGCGCTTCTATGGAGACCAGTAAACGAAGGAAGCTCTCAGATTAGAAAATCGGATGCAGACAAGTACATCAAACTGTTGAGAGCTATTTATATTCCATCACATGGAATGAGTGAAATGTTAGAAGTTCACGGGGAAGAAGAAGCTGATTCCTCGATGACAGTAACTTTTAACCAGTTTTTAGCCATGTTCGACGATCCTGATTGGGGATTTGGTATCATATCTACGATTCTTAAACTGGAGACGAGTGATAGAAACCGACATGGAAACCATGTCTGCTCGGTTTGTCGGTATCCGATCATTGGATCCCGGTTTAAGGAAGTGAAAGCCCGGTTTAGTTTGTGTGACCAGTGCTACAGTGAAGGGAAGGTTCCTCCTTCGATTAAACAGGAGGAATACAAGTTCCGAGAATATGGGAGTGAAGCTGAAGCCATGAAAGCTAAGTGTGTCTGTTTCTCGATGCAATCTCATAAAAAACCGATTGCTACTTGAAAGAAACTGAGAATCTTTAACTCACCAAGTTTTTATTTATTACCTTTTTCAATTTAACTTGTGTGCATAGTTTTGAATGAAGTGTATGTTGTTGAGAGTGCGCAATGATGTTCTGGGAAATGAGATGAGAGGTGAGCAAATTAATTGGTTTGGTTCGGTTTACTTTTTTTTTTGTTATTCGGTTTTGTGATTTTACAACTGAATCGAAAACCAAACTTTCTTTTTCAGTTTGTTGCTGTTTGATTTTAATCTATATAAAAAAAATAAGATATTAATTTTTTTTTTCAAACTTATAATTTGGTATAAACGAAAAGAACCAATTTCGGTTCGATTTTGGTTTTCAGCCCACAAGCATAAGAGACCCTAGTGTTCTTTTCTAAATCTGAAAAACAAGTCTTGTGAAGAGTGTCTATTTTGGAACATTCGGACTGGATTAACCAAACCAAAAAAACTGTTTATATCACTATATCAGATCGAATAACTTCCGGTTTAATCGTGTAATGTTTTTTTGGAACCAACAAACTAAAATACAGTATATTCCAAACCGAATAAGAAACCAGAATGTTTACTTGTGCATCTTCAGTAACAAATTACTAATATCTAAGACAATGATTTAAAAAAAAATAACAATTGCCAAGATTCGGGAGTATCCTAGAAAGAAACTTCAAAATCCGGACCATATACCGGCCCAAGAGATTACAACATTTCTTTGATGAAATCAAGGTTAAGTGTGTCCTTAACAATGAGAAATAAGCCGAGAAATATCACAAGCATGATTCCAGACGACATAATCCCTTGCTCAACCTCTAACGGTAGCTTCGTCCCGCCTCGAACCGCTTCCAACAAGATCAAAGCCAGAGTTCCGCCATCAAGAGCCGGTAATGGCAACAGATTGATCACCGCAAGGTTTAGATTCAGCAATGCCGCAAACTGGAAAAGCCCATCCGCGTTTGATCTCGCAACTTCCGCTCCGACCGCAATGATCGCGACAGGACCAGCGACTTTACTAGCGGTTTGCGAGAAGTTAAGAAAAGTCTGTTTCAAACTGTCCAAAACATTGTAAGAGAGCCCAAAGAACTCTACCGGCGAAACTAAAAGTTTCCGTTACATTCTTCGGTTTCACCTTTGAGAATCTCACATTCGGTGATAGCTGAACACCGATTTTCCCTGTTCCATCGAAACTCTTATCCGGTGTGATCCGGATTTCGAAATCCTCGTTCCCTCTTTCGATCCTGAGCAACACATTGTGATTCGGATTCCTCTTTACGACATCGGCGACTCTGGAAACGGAATCAGAACCGGATTTGGGTAGTTCAGTGCCATCAACGGCTAAGATTACATCTCCCGGAAGCAAACCATCACGAGAAGCAGCAGAGAAAGGTTTAACGTCCGGAACAAGAACACCGGGAAAGGCTTCTTGAACTGGTAATCCAACGGATATCACTTGAGCAAATATTATAGCGTAAGCAAAGATTATATTAGCGATAATTCCAGCTGAAACCACAATCACTCTATCCAAAATCGGTCGATTCTTGAGCAGGTTTTTATCGTCTACAGGGATTTCACTGTCGGGATCGTTATCGGGGAATCCAACATATCCACCTAAAGGAAAAGCTCTAAGAGAGTATTCGACATTCTTGGAATTGAATTTAGTTAGAATCGGACCAAACCCTATCGCGAATTTACTCACATGGATACCTTGGAGTTAAGCGGCTAAGAAGTGACCGGTTTCGTGGACGACGATGATCGCCGTGAGAACAGCGGAAGCTTCGAGAACTGATTCGAAACTTCCGATATCGAATCCAGAGAGAGCTCGTGGTCTGTGTTCGATCGCTTCACCATCGTATGGGTTTCTCTTGTTTCTGAAGAAAGCTCTGTTCTTGGTGAAGTAGAGACTGTGATTCGAGAAAGCGCAGAGATCGGAGGAAATATGAGATTTTGGGAGATGGGTTTTGGATTTGGGAGGAAAATTTGAAGTTGAGTTGTTGAAACTGGAGAGGAAGTGAGGTATTCGGCGAGAAACTGGAGTAGAAGAAATGTTTAATAGCATGATTTCGTGAGGTTTGGAGAATTGAGAGTACGGAGAAGAGAAACTATAGAAGCCATTGAAAAACAGAGGAGATAAAGAAAAACATGTGTGATCTGTGTCTCTATGTGGATGGGATTAAACACAACTACACTCTCGTTCCTATTTGTTTTATTTTATTGATTTGTAACAATATAGAAAATTTGACTTTTCTACTTATCACTAGCTTCGTATGTTCGTCATCTCACTTTCTTTCAATTCATGTCAGCGAAACTGTGATAAATAACCAAAACGTTTTAGGATTGACCTTATTTTAGGCCCATTTCTAGAAGAAAAAAAGAAAAAATAATAAAAGGTAGACAATCTATTTTTCTACGAGAACTATCATATAGTATCAAATATCTTTTAAACTATGATTTCGATTTCGTTTCAGATTCTTTTCGTTCCAGATTCCTCCGAAAGTAAAGTTAAAGATTTATATCCTGAACAAAAAAGTTTGAAACATATATCTCCACAAATATCGGTTTTGATGGTTTGTACTCTAAATCCATGAATAAACTATCAAACCGTGAGAATATAGGTTTCAAACTTTTGTTTTTAGGGATATAAATCTTGAATTTGGAACGGAATCAGAGATACATATGGTGGTGGGCTCCTGCGAGTTCACTTAGTCCACATTTGAACCTCAAGCCCAGTAAAAATATGATAATTTCCCACTAAGCTCATATATGATATTCTATATTCATATATTTACATACTTCAAGACCATAACTGAGTCTAGTGCGCATATTCACAAGTACAATCTTTTTTTTGGTTGCCAAAAATGAGTGGAGAATCTCATTGGCGAGCACATTTTAGGGTTTACGTGACACAAATGATCAAATCAAATTGTACGGACACATATTCTCTCTACTTTACTCAAAAGATTTTTGGAGTCAAGTTATATTGTCATTGGCTTCTAGATGGAAGATCAACCTAATTTCAAACCTTTAATTCGTTATAAATCAAATAGCAACTAAAGTTTGCGCACCCTCGAAATCAGCCATCAAATCACTGTTATGAACAACACATCGTATCAGTAATTTTTTTTTTATTAATTACGAAATTCCCGAAACCCATACAACAAAATTCAAATGCAGAGCATAGGCAAAACCGCAAAAGAAGCTTTGGCTTCATGCGACAAATATATTTTGGTCAAAATTTGGGAGATTTTTTTTTTCCGCATTAGCAAGAAAAAGAAAAACATATAAAAAGTGTTGACATGAGTAACTTGTAATTGAGCGATAAGACTCTTACGTGCTAAAACGACCACTAAAAATGACTTATCCATTGCAAAATTTCAAAGTTTAACATGATGGACCGGCTCCCCACTGAAGGAACCAGAATTCGCACAGATCGTAGATTGGCGAATTCAGTTTAGAGTTTAGGAGAATTATTTTTATTAGATTTATAGCTGTGCCGTTGAAGGCTGCCTACGTACCCTTCAAATAGGGATCAAGCCAAAACGTAGTTCTTGTTACAAAGGATGTGATGAGATTTTTTGATATGATTAATGATGAGGCGATGGCCTCTTTATTTATAAGTCTTGAAGTCCTTAGCTCTTCCTTTTCCTTCTTGACTTTGTATTGGCAATTATCCTTTTTCCTTGAAGCTGATAAGGATAATCTCCTTTCTTTCCGGGATTTGCCTTTATCCAAATAAAGGAAATATTCTCTTTATTAATTAAAGGAAATTTCCCTTTAATTACGTAGATCGGTTTCGATGGGCCTTGAAGTTGATTGTTGGGCTGATTTCTATTCAAACCGGGTTAAACCGGGGGAGTGCTAAATCCCCCTCTAACAATTAGTCCCCCCCTCAGTTCGGCGAAGGAGTGTTCGAGTTCGGCGGATTTCTTTAGCCCGATTGGAATTGAAATCAGCATCTGGTCGAATTTCCTTTTAGACGTTGTTCGTCTTTGTTCCTGCAAAAATTACTAAAGACGAGAGATTGAGCTCGAGACTGAGCTCGGCGTTTGTTAGTTAGGCGCGAGGTCGGTCTCGGCTTTTCCAAGTTCGGTTTCGATAGTTCGTGCGGGACTGTGAGGTCGGCGAGCTGTGATTGCGAGCTGCCCAATTGTTTAGATCGGTGAATTACGATTACGAGTTGCCATACTGCGGGGTCAGCGAGCTGTGCGGTCGGAGAACTGCGATCGTGAGTTTGGCGAGCAGGGGGTTGGCGAGCTGTGGCCGTGAGTTAGGTGGGGCTGCGAGATCGGCGAACTGTGACTGCATGATGAGTAAGTTGCGACTGAGCTACCTAACTGTTAGACCGACGAGCTGCGACCGCTAGCTACCTTACTGTCGGATCGTCGAGCTACGACCACGAGCTGCTTTACTGCGAAGTAGGCGATATGTTCGATTGAGAGGTAGACGAACTGCTTGAGTTCGCCTTGATGATACGAACTGTACGAGTTCGGCGAACTGACTGAGTTCGGCTTGATGATACGAACTGTACGTGTTCGGCGAACTGACTGAGTTCGGCTTAGAGAGACGGACCCTGTGATTGAATTTGAATAGAAAATATATTCAAATAATAAATATATTTTTTGATAAGAGGTACCTGAATTTTAGGGAGTTCGGTGGACGAGGTATGATCGGTAAGTTTTTTTTTTTTTTTTTTCGGGTCTCGGACTTGATTTGATCGGAGCTTGCATCGTCCGGTCATTGCCCCAGGTGGAAATTGTGAGGAGCTTGGTTGATGTATGGTGGGCCAGAATCTGGGCCTGCTCGGCGTGTGCTTACGAGATCGGCGTGTTCTTACGAGTTCGGTGAGTGATCTCATGTTCGGCACGTCTCCAAGCTCGGTAGTTCGGCACGTCTCCAAGCTCGGCAGTTTGGCACGTCTCCATGCTCGGTACGTCCTTTGCTGTGATCGTGTGGTTCGTCTCGGTGAGCTCGTGATCTCCTCTGATTCACTGCCGAGGGATGGTCGTGAGGAAGGAGGAGATTGCAGTTCGGTGATTGGGCTTAATATCGTATCAGCATATGGGCCAAAAATCGATGCAAGCCCAATACAAAGAAAATCTGATTTTCTTCTCGCGTGGGCTTGGATCGTTGCAGGTCGGCGTCGGATATGCGTGAATCCAGTGATGGCGGCGATGGCCGAGCTCCAGAGAGCTTGAGCGATGGCGGATTGCGATGGAGTTCGGCGTTGGATACGCGCGATGGATCGAGACGGAGTTCGGCGTTGGGTATGCACGAATCCGGAGGCGGCGGCGATGGCGGAGCTCCGGGAGGCTCGACGTGGTGCCAGATTGCTGACGGAGTTCGTGGTTTTTCAGGTCGGAGAAGATGAGCGGTTTTCGCAACAGAGATAGCTTCTCGGGAAAACGGAGATGGCGTTCGAGCTTCTTTTTTTTTTTTTTTTTTTTTTTTTTTTTTTGATCGACGAACCGAGATGATTAGGGGTTTTCGAAAAAATAATTCTCCATAAACACCAGATTTTTCTTGGCCCCTCCTTCTAGCGCCAATTGAAGGAACCAGAATTCGCACAGATCGTAGATTGGCGAATTCAGTTTAGAGTTTAGGAGAATTATTTTTATTAGATTTATAGCTGTGCCGTTGAAGGCTGCCTACGTACCCTTCAAATAGGGATCAAGCCAAAACGTAGTTCTTGTTACAAAGGATGTGATGAGATTTTTTGATATGATTAATGATGAGGCGATGGCCTCTTTATTTATAAGTCTTGAAGTCCTTAGCTCTTCCTTTTCCTTCTTGACTTTGTATTGGCAATTATCCTTTTTCCTTGAAGCTGATAAGGATAATCTCCTTTCTTTCCGGGATTTGCCTTTATCCAAATAAAGGAAATATTCTCTTTATTAATTAAAGGAAATTTCCCTTTAATTACGTAGATCGGTTTCGATGGGCCTTGAAGTTGATTGTTGGGCTGATTTCTATTCAAACCGGGTTAAACCGGGGGAGTGCTAAATCCCCCTCTAACACCCACGGCTCATCTATGGGATTAGTCGGGTGGTAAAAATTCAGATCACTAATGTTAATAAAAAAAAAAAAAATCAAAGCGTTTTAAATCCCTCTAAAACTAAAACTGTAACATGTATATAGTAGACGAGTAAGTGGATAATACGCCAATTAGTCTTTCTTTTTTGCCGACATATATAAGACAATTTATAAGAAGAAACCAAAAAATGGAATAGAACGCCTAACTTAGTAGTGTGTCATGAACAAAACAACGTGCCCATTATTTTTTATTTATCTTTATACTTAAAATTAGATTGGGCTCCACATATAGGTGAGGTTTATAATTTAATATTTTATAAATTCGTTAAAATTATAGAATTTTGAAAAATAATAATAGATCATCAGTGAAATTAAATAAAATGAGATTGAGAATACCAATACAAAATCACATATAATTAAAGAATTATGCCAGAGTAACTATTATTTATTTTTATTCTCTCATTTTTTTCTTAAATTATTTAAAATTTGTCACATGTTTCTAAATATTTAGTTTTTCCTATTTCTATTTGAATTATGTTTGCCTTTTTATTAGTTAGCTACTCATATATCTATTTTTTAACTTTAATGAATCAAAACTCATATTTTTATTTCAATTATATATAAATTAAAAAAAAAATTGATTTCCCTTTTTCTTTTTTGAATGGAAATAAAATTATTTTTTTATTATTTTATCAAATTGGTAAAATAAAAAATAAATACATGTGTCTATTTTCTATTTTATGTTTGTTTAGTAAATTTTCTTTTCAAGATTAGTAAAATGTTATAGATTTTTTCGAATTTATAACCCCTTTTTTTGTAGGATAAATCTATATTTTTTGTTTTTGTTTGTAACTTTACATTTTAGAATTATGAATCGATTATAAATTTGTTATTTTATTGATAATATATGACAAAATCTAATTGTAAGCTTTTTTATACATGTCAAAATCTGATCAATTGATTTAACACGTGTCTCGATCAAGTGAGTTAACAACTTTGAAACATTCGGTTTTATATAATAAGATACATGATTGCATTTTAGGTATTTAACAAACATGTTGGTCCTTTCCTTTGGTTAGGTCGTCCTTTCAAATGCTTTCTTGTTATAAGATTAAAAAAAAATATTATTTTCTTTCTATTTTTTTTTGTTTAAAATAACTACTTAACGAGAGATCTAATTTGAAATCCACACTTTATTGCTTTTTCCAATACTCAAACGAAAAGGAGACCAGGTTCAATGAACCAGTATTTCAACCCTATGTTCTTCTTTTTTATATGGACTGTCGCCATGATTTTCAAACGTAAGCATGCTTAAAAAGACGAAGTATTATTATAGAGTCATATTATATAGTACATATTTCATATTTTATATAATTTTTAAAAAAGCAATATTTAGCTTTCCATCTACTTTCTTGCCATTAAAAAATGAATTTGGTGAAAGCTATGTTTATAATTAAGATCGTATCGCCATATAAATGTGCATATGGTTTGAGCAGAGACTTAAAGAGAGGGAAATGATCCCTATGCCTTCTCCGGAGACTCTTCGATCATCACTTCATTCACGATCGTATGTCTCTCGTTTCATCTAATTTATGTCATTTATAATCGATCTGATTGTTACTATGATATTATTCATAAATTCGTATATCTACTTTTCGCTTCCGTACATAAATATATGTATACATGTGTATTGTATACGTGTGATTGGTATTAATACATTTTCAGTGACTGATCATCATCAGGATCAAAGGTTGAAGAAGAAGTAAAGCGTAAATCATCTGATACATGTCGACAAATGATTGATGAGAATGAGAGAAAATGATCAGTTTGGATTTACTAGTTAACAGTATATCCTGGTTCGAGTTTGATCGAATCGATATCTCTTTTCTTTCGATTTGCTTCGGAGAAAAAGATGGGAGACGCTCATGGCTTGAGGCAAGTAAAACATCACTGTTATAGGGGGGATTAGCACCCCCTGGTTTAACTCGGTTCGAACCGAGATCGGTTCAATCAAGACCGGTTTACGATGGTTCGGATCGAGGATAAGTCGGCCCGAAAACATTGGGCCGAGCTCGGAATCTCGTTGAAAGCCCACCTCGGCTACCGATCTAGGCCCATCACAAGTCCGGTCCGTTACAACAGATGAAACCGGAATATTTCCCTTTTCCCACCGATCTCGGAAAAGGAAATATTCCCTTGGGCCGACTCGTCGAGATATCAGGAATTTATCCTTATCTCGGCGAGAAAACCGGAAGATTTCCTCTTCCTAATCGAACTCGGAAAAGGAGAAATCTTCCTTTCAACCGCCTCGAAGACACTATAAATAAGGAGGCCATCGCCTCATTCAGAAGCCACAACTTCCACAGAGACAGAGAATACAAGAGAGAGCTCATTACCGATCTTGAATCCTTTTGTCTTTTTCTTACTTAAACTCTGTTGTAACGCCGACCTTGATCAATAAACGAGATTCCGATTAAAGTACTGTTTTACCCCTTTTGTGTGATTTACGGATCAACAATTGGCGCCGTCTGTGGGGACAATAGAACAGTACTTTCGGATATCGTTTGATTGAAGTTCGGCAATGGTTCTTCCAGTCGATACCACCGCAGCCCTCGTCGACAGCTCGGACAACAACGGTCAAAACCCGCGCGCTGACGAACCCAATCCAGTCAATACCGAGCTACCAACAAACGGAGGAGGGCTTCCTCCGAACTCACTTATTGAAGGGGATAATCAAACCAACCCCCCGACAACTCTTCCGCCGCCTCCGGCCGCTTCGATATTCACGGATCCGACCGTCTTCATGGAAGCTATGGCGGCGCAGTTCGCCGAGATCAACAAAAGGAACGAAGAGCGGATCACTTCACTGATAGCATCCCACTTCGAACACCGAAACCAGACCGGTATCCTCGAACAAAACCCGATCACCCCCGCCAACGAAAACACGTTACGCCGAAATCTCTTGTCCGACTTAACCGACGCTCAACCCCCAGGCACGATCGACATGCCGACAAGAAGATCCGCGTCCGGTTCGGAAATTGACATCGCAGACCAAGCTGCCATAAATTTGGAATTCGCCAAGGTCCAGGCCCAACTACAAGATATACGGACCACAGTCCATCAAGCTACGAGTTCGGCGCCGGAGATCGACCGGGTAATTCAAGAGTCACAGAGGACGCCGTTTACCGACAAAGTCGTCAATACTCCAGTCCGACGATTGGAAAGAGTCAAGATCACACCATACGACGGGTTTACCGATCCTAAAAACTTCTTGACTTCGTTTGTCATCACAATGAACCGATTTCGTTTCAGCTCGGAAACCGAAAAGGACGCGGCCATGTGCCAACTATTCGTGGAGAACTTATCCGGAACCGCGCTCGATTGGTTTTCAACGCTCGAGCCAAGTTCGGTAAACAGCTATAACGAGCTCACTACCAAATTCCTCAAACGCTTCACCATGTTTATCAAGCAGAAAACAAAGAACGCCGAACTCTGGGCCCTCGAGCAGAAGCAGGACGAGCCCCTACGCAACTTCATGGAACGTTTCAAAACGGTTGTATCCCATTGCACGATCGACGACGAAGCCGCAATCGAGGC
Source organism: Eutrema japonicum (assembly GCA_030161315.1). NCBI lineage: Eukaryota > Viridiplantae > Streptophyta > Magnoliopsida > Brassicales > Brassicaceae > Eutrema > Eutrema japonicum. The sequence continues at coordinate 2,257,000 of BSQW01000001.1, read as the reverse complement.
TCTTTACAAAGCCACCTGGTACGAATCGGACTTTCACAGGGAGATCAAACGCAATAATCCAAAGACATTGGAGGACATCCTGCACAGGGCGCATATCTTCATCATGGAGGAGGAAGAAAGATCCGAGAAAGACAAACTATACGTTCCCCCGAAACAACCCGTCAATGCGGTCCAAACCCAGCAATCCTGGTCAAACACTTGGGTTCGGTCGGATGAGCCAACAGAGCCCGACAACACTGAATCCGCACCGTACTGCAATTTCCATAACCGGTATGGAAATCATTCAACCGAAGAGTGCCGACATCTACAGGAGTTCCTGATGATGAAGTACAAAAAGGGGGAAGTTCCAGTCGAAGGAGCCTTCCAACCCTCGAACAGACCGCGCCATTAAAAAAAAAAAAAAAAAAAAAAAAAAAAAAAAAAAAAAAAAAAAAAAAAAGAGCCGAGCTCCAAACGCTCGCACTACAAGAACCGAGCTCCAAACGCTCGCACTACAAGAACCGAGCTCCAAACGCTCCCGAGCTCCAAACGCTCGCAAAAAAAAGATCACCGAGCTACTACACATACGCTCGATTCTAATACCATATGAACTACGAATGGCTTGATCCTTCTTTCGAAGGTACGTAGGCAGCCCTCACAAGGCGCAGCTATAACATTAATAAAATTTTACCAAGGCATTCTACCGAACTCGTACAGTTCGTACCTTCAAAGCCAAACTTTATGTTTGCCGAACTCCAACAGTTCGTATTTTCAAAGCCAAATTTTATGTTTGCCGAACTCCAGCAGTTCGTATTCTCTAAAGCCAAACTTTATGTTTGCCGAACTCCAACAGTTCGTATTTTAAAAGCCAAACTTTATGTTTGCCGAACTCCAACAGTTCGTATTTTAAGCCAAACTTTATGTTTGCCGAACTCCAAACAGTTCGCATTTTGGACCACCAACGGTTCCCATATCAACGTCCTGGCCAGGCGATCTGATAAAGCCGAGCTTAGCTCGCACGCATCCTCATGGTGCAATGGATAATACACTTTCCACATTCAAAGCCGAGATCAGTCTCGCACCAACTTCTCAGATTATCCGAGCCAAATAAGCCGAGCCCGTCTTGCACACTCGGATTCAATGTGAGAAAACCTAGAGCATATTAAGATGAGCTGTTCACGTACTCTTAAACTAAACTCTAGGGTCAAGCCGAACGTCCTTCCTCGCAAATCTAAGCCGACTTCTCAACAGTCGCAAAAACTAATAAGCCGATTTCTCAACAGTCGCAAAAACCAGTAAGCCGGTTTCTCAACAACCGCAAAATCGATAAGCCGATCTACAATATGGATTGCCGACCTTGAGCAGGTTCAGTCGAACTTGTCCTCTTCACCCGGCTAAGACCGTACTATTTACGGCACCACTGTGTACGACAAGTTTGAGAAGTCGTATAAAGTACGACTTCAAATATATCAGAGCTCGATACCAAAAACTCACCGAATTCGAAAGTTTGTAAAATCGATTCAACCGTAAGAACCCCAATCTAAAGAGGATCCGTCCTTTCAAGCCGAACTTAAGCAGTTCGCCGAACTTGAACAGTTCGTATCATCAAGCCGAACCCAGTCAGTTCGCCGAACTCGTACAGTTCGTATCATCAAGCCGAACTTAAGCAGTTCGCCGAACTTGAACAGTTCGTATCATCAAGCCGAACTTAAGCAGTTCGCCGAACTCGTACGGTTCGTATCATCAAGCCGAACTCAAGCAGTTCGCCGAACTCGTACAGTTCGTATCATCAAGCCGAACTCAGCCAGTTCGCCGAACTCGTACAGTTCGTATCATCAAGCCGAACTCAGTCAGTTCGCCGAACTCGTACAGTTCGTATCATCAAGGCGAACTCGAAATAGAATCTGATCAGATCATACCGATCTCAGTTTTAACCGAGCTAAAGAATACTCCCCAAAAATTCGCCGAACTCATAAACTCCCTCGCCGAACTGAGGGGGGGACCAATTGTTATAGGGGGGATTAGCACCCCCTGGTTTAACTCGGTTCGAACCGAGATCGGTTCAATCAAGACCGGTTTACGATGGTTCGGATCGAGGATAAGTCGGCCCGAAAACATTGGGCCGAGCTCGGAATCTCGTTGAAAGCCCACCTCGGCTACCGATCTAGGCCCATCACAAGTCCGGTCCGTTACAACAGATGAAACCGGAATATTTCCCTTTTCCCACCGATCTCGGAAAAGGAAATATTCCCTTGGGCCGACTCGTCGAGATATCAGGAATTTATCCTTATCTCGGCGAGAAAACCGGAAGATTTCCTCTTCCTAATCGAACTCGGAAAAGGAGAAATCTTCCTTTCAACCGCCTCGAAGACACTATAAATAAGGAGGCCATCGCCTCATTCAGAAGCCACAACTTCCACAGAGACAGAGAATACAAGAGAGAGCTCATTACCGATCTTGAATCCTTTTGTCTTTTTCTTACTTAAACTCTGTTATAACGCCGACCTTGATCAATAAACGAGATTCCGATTAAAGTACTGTTTTACCCCTTTTGTGTGATTTACGGATCAACAATCACCAGTTCCCCCTTTCACAACTTCAATCTCTTTAATTTGTTAAAGACAACTATTACATAATCTATGTTTTAATTATTATACGAACACTTCAGGGTGTTTTTTCTTTTTCTTTTACATATGAACCTGAGGTTATGCAGTTCAAATCTATTATTTTTATGACCATAACTTGGCATACATCTGTAGCAATTAGACCATCTCCAAAGGTAGAATTCCAAATGGGGTTCTTAAAAAAATAAAAAATTTTGATTTCTTGTTTCCTGTTAAAGTAAAGTATTCATAGTCTTTAGACTATTTCAAAAAGCATTTGCGAACAATGCTACAATAGAACAAAGAATTTTCCTTTCTTAAAAAATAAAAACAGAGGATCTCCAAAATTCTAAAACAAAATCATGATTATTCAATATGAATAGAATGAAGCACCAATTGTTAATAATGCGTGTAACCCCAAAATACATAAAAACCTTGAAGCATTCACACATACACAATACTTTTTTCCATCTTTTGACCCCAGAAAATAAAATATAAACTTTGAAGCATTCATTCATTGACATTGCCATATTGAAAGTAGGTATGTTCTTCTTAAAGCATCCTCCTCTTGTGTTTCATGTGAACTCACAGATCCTTGAAGCATTCATTAACATTGCCATGAAGCTTTCGCTCCAAAACTTCTCCACAGATATTTCCCATCAAATGATAAAACGCCATCTTCTGCTTTTCTGTCAAATTAAATTCCCAAAAACCATTCAATGTCAAGCTAAATTCCCAAAAAGAAAAAAATGGATTCAAAGAAGAATAAATTTACCATGAGAGTTTGACCGAAATTGTTTTCTAACCTGACGCACTGTATAATCTTCTGCAATCTCTCCGGCCAAATTCCTGACATACTCATGGCCTAAGCTTTCCTGAAAGAGTATTGCATAAGAAAGGACCAGCAACAAATAACTCTGTCAAATTCTACCAAGAACCACGTTAAGGCATATCATAAGAGGAAACACACAGAAAACAAAAAAAGAATCCAGTGATATGAATATGAAGCATAAGAGGAAATGAAGGAAGATAACACCGACCCGCATACGAGGTTTGCGAATCCGACGATGATTCCAGAAGCAAAGATTGCATATCCAGCTCTTAGAGACTCAGCATCATACATCTTTGATGATGGCACACTCTCCAGCTTTGTTTGTAGTATGATTGCAACAATAACACCATATATAGCTACGGCTTCACAAAAGATTACACTGAAAATCAAAACACTTTGGCCCTGTTCGTTTGTGAATCTGGGTGCCGCGTCTAGAAATTGCATCTAGACGCAGTATTTGGACACAGCAGCTAGACGCAGTTCGTTTATGTGTTTAGCTTTGTCATCTAGATGCAAAATCTAGATGCAGTTTTGTTTGTTTGTGTGTTTGCATTTTTTATTTGGAAGCATTTTTAAACCAAATGACCAAAAATGACATGTTCTATCTTTATAACAATTTGTTTAATCTAAAATATATTTACAACTAAATAATTATCAAATTAATATTTAAATAACTTATAAAAGTCGCTTTAATGAAATAATTATATATATTTTTAAAAATTTAAATAACAATAAATCAATAAATATTTTTTTCAAAAAATCGTTTTTTGCGGTTTTGGCGAGAAATCGCTATTTTGCGGTTTTGGCGAGAAACCGCTATTTTGCGGTTTTGGCGAAAAATCGTTATTTTACGGTTTTGGCGGAAAACCGTTATTTTGCGGTTTTGGCGGAAAACCGCTATTTTGCGGTTTTGGCGGGAAACCAATTTTTTGCGGTTTTGGCGGAAAACCGCTATTTTACGGTTTTGGCAGGAAACCGTTATTTTGCTGTTTTGGCGGAAAACCGTTATTTTGCGGTTTTGGCGGGAAACCGCTATTTTGTGGTTTTGGCGTGAAACCGATTTTTTCGGTTTTGGGGGAAAACCGCTTTTTATGGTTTTGGCGAGATACCGCTATTTTGCGGTTTTGGCAAGAAACCGCTATTTTGCGGTTTTGGCGGGAAACCACTTTTTGCGGTTTTGGCGGGAAACCGCTTTTGCAGGAAATCGCTTTTGCGGTTTTGGCCGGAAACCGCTTTTTGCGGTTTTGGCGGGAAACCGCTATTTTGCGGTATTGCCGAGAAACCGCTATTTTACAGTATTGGCGGGAAACCGCTATTTTGTAGTTTTGGCGGGAAACTGTTATTTTGCGGTTTTGGCACGAAACCGTTATTTTGTGGTTTTGGCAGGAAAACCGCTATTTGCGGTTTTGACGGTAAACCGCTATTTTGCGATTTTGTGGAAACTGAATTTTGCAATTTTGATGGGAAACCGCTATTTTACGGTTTTGACGGGAAATCTCTATTTTACAGTTTTGGCGGGAAATCGATATTTTTAAGTTTTTACGCGAAAACTCTATTTTGCGATTTTGGTGGGAACTGTTTTTTGCGGTTTTGGCAGAAAACCGCTATTTTGAATTTTTTACGGGAAAACTATATTTTGCGGTTTTGGTGGGAACCGGATATTTTGCAAGAAACCGCTATTTTGAAGCTTTTATTGGAAAACTCTATTTTGCGGTTTTGACGAGAAACGCTATTTTGTAGTTTTAGTGGAATTTTGTGATTCCGTTATAATGACGTAATTTTTTTTTCTTAAAAATAATAAAATATAAATATTTTAAGTTTTGATTGTAAATGAGGGTATTTTAGACTTTTGTAATTTTTGATGCACTTTGGTGCATCCAAACTCTAGTTTCAAGTGCATCCAAAATATCCAATTATTTTGGATGCATTTCATTTTGCATCTAGTTTTTACATCCAGATGCACTTCTTATTTTGATAAAAACGAACTGCATCTCATATCTGCATCTAGACGCAGTTGCTGGATGAACAAAAGAACAGACCCTTTGTTCATTATTATATAGTTCTATAACCTAAAATCAGAAGTCAGTTTCTTGTATATCATTCAACAAGTCAAAAATTGACGAATCTTAGGTCAACCAATCTTTCTTCAATTCGATCTAATTTACACAATTTTTCTGAAATTTGCAAGGCCTTGAATCGTGGACATACCTGATGAGATTCTTCGAAGTAATACGAGGAGCTTCTATGGCGGCACCGATCAAACTACTTCCCGTGATGTAAATTCCCCTAAATCAGATACAGAGAGCAAAAATCTCCGTAAAAACGATGGTTTCGCGAATCAAAATTGGGAGAAAAATAGGAATAAGAAAGGATTTTATTACCAGGCAGCGCCGAGAACGGAGACGCCGATGGAAATGGCGGAGAAAGTATACGGAGAAATCCTCACCAGAGCCGTACCCCATGAACTCGCGTGAACAAATGAGAGAGAGAGAGTCGATTGAGAAAAAAAAAATTAAAAAAACTAAAAATCTAAAACCAATATCATTGTGACACGTATGAATCTCTTAAGGTTCTAAAAACTCTTAAATTAGAACTGGTTCTAAGGATATTAATTTTTTTTTAATTTAAATTTTGAGCAAATACTCTTTAAGAACCTCTTTAAATCCTCCCATTGGAGATGCTCTTACTGATATATCCCAAAAACAAATTTTAGAAAGATAAACATGCAAACTAAATATCGTTCCATTCTTTTAGCAAAAAAAAAATATATCGTTCCATAGTTCCATCTAAAACGGTTTAGATCACCTGTATATGTATACATGATTTTTTTTTAGAAAAGGTTATGTTCATTCATGATACATCTATGTTTATATATGTTTCTATGTATCTGTAGCAAATTATAAGATTTAGGATCATTTAAATAGCTAAGTAAATTTAAAAAGCTACAAAATGTACTCTCTCTTTTTTTTTGGTCAGAACAAAATGTACATTATATTTAGAGAAATACCAAAAAAGTCACATTTTTATGTTTTATAATACTTCTGAAAGTTGCCGGTGTGACCCAGATAGACGATATTAAAAAGCCCATTTGGAACTTACACGAACACTTAATCGTTCGATATTGATTTTAATAATATTGATTAGTACAAAGATTTGTCCATAACTATTAAAATTTTAACCTTTATTAAGTTATTATTCATTATTTTATAATTAGGAAATTTGGACCCATCGAACGTCCAAGCTCTCTAAAAACCTACCATGCGTCAGTAGAATTCAAACACAGATTTGATAGTTTTCACTTCCGGATAATTGGTTGAGCTTTACCATCAGGTCCAATAAGTAATTTTCTTTGTTATCCTAGCTGTGAAGTATCATAAGAATCCTAATTTAGGATGTAAGCATACATTCAAGCATGCATGTATATATGTAATGTATATACAGTTAATTGGAAGTGGATATTGAATGGTAGTTTAAACATTAAATATGTATAGTAAGGTTTAGACAATGTACTACGAATGCATGTGAGCCGAATTTATTTTCTCTCTATATTTTCACCGTTGACTATTGTCGGCACCGTTGACTCTCACTAGTTGTTATAAATTTAATTTTCCCATGTCCATGTATATCAATAATTTTTTTTTAATTTAATGTTAAAATATATTCAAAAGAAACAATACATTTTTACAACTTTAATTGAACATTTTTGAACTTAATAACAACTACTATCCTTGAGTTTTTCTTGTAGATAACCAAATTCTCAATCCATTCTCATATCTGATATCCTCATGTATATCAATCATGGGTGTAATATTTCCAATACCCAAGGTAAATGTGAGTGAAACTTAAAACAAATCACTATTATTTCAAAGAAAAAAAAACAGAAGTAAAAACCACAGTTTTTTTTAAAAAACCTAAAGGTTATTAATTACCTCATTGTAAATTTTCCGAAAAAGTAGTTCCAATTTTTAATTTTTTTTTTTTTGAATGAATAAGCATGATTAAATTTCGGATATGAGAGGGTCAACTATCGGTAAACCTCGGTTTAATAATTAATGCATGGTGATATATATACGAATGTGATGGATTGAAATGTCAACGAGTTTCGGATAATAGAGGAGAGTAATTAATGAGCAAAACTAGAGATCGAAAGCTTCTGAAGAGTCTGAACTAGTTAAGTGTAGATCTATTTTGACTTGAAAGAAGAAAATTTTCATTAAATGTTTCCCGCCAACGGCCCCAAACGCGTAGAACGTAACATGCATGGTGATCAATATTAATGGCTTCTTCATTCCACTTGCTTATTAATTTTTAGAACTCTAAAGATTCAGTTGTCTATTATATAAGGCAATGTTTAGTTCCAGTTACTGAGACACCACAAAACACACTAGAGAAGCGAAATTAGGGTACAGTCATTTCTCTAGTGATGGAACTTTTAAGACCGTTACTTGTTTGATTCTCTCTTTGGTTTTGCTTCATTTGTCTGTGGAATGTGTTCTTGGGGATGGATCTGTGGTGGGGCCTGCGAGGTATAGGGACGATGGTTGTAGATGGGGCCGGAGGTGTGGACGTGACCGGTTTGGACGCGGTGGTGGTTTAGGCGGCGGAGGTGGTGGAGGTAGAGGTGGGGGTATCGGTGGTGGTGCAGGACATGGTGGAGGTTTTGGAGCCGGAGGAGGAGTTGGCGGCGGAGCCGGAGGAGGATTTGGTGGTGGAGGTGGAGCCGGTGGAGGAGGAGGTATTGGTGGTGGCTCAGGTCATGGTGGTGGATTTGGTGCAGGAGGAGGAGTTGGTGGCGGAGCTGGTGGAGGTATTGGTGGTGGAGGTGGAGCTGGTGGTGGTGGAGGTGGAGGTGTCGGCGGTGGTTCAGGCCATGGTGGTGGGTTTGGAGCTGGAGGGGGAGTCGGTGGCGGAGCTGGTGGAGGAATTGGTGGTGGAGGTGGAGCCGGTGGTGGTGGAGGTGGAGGTGTCGGTGGTGGTTCGGGCCATGGTGGTGGGTTTGGAGCTGGAGGAGGAGTCGGTGGCGGAGCTGGTGGAGGAATTGGTGGTGGTGGAGGAGGTGGTGGCGGTGGAGGCGGAGGTGTTGGCGGTGGTTCTGGTCACGGCGGTGGGTTTGGAGCCGGTGGTGGTGTAGGTGGTGGGGCTGGTGCAGGTGGAGGACTTGGTGGTGGTGGTGGAGCTGGTGGCGGTGGAGGGGGTGGTGTTGGAGGAGGATCCGGACACGGTGGAGGTTTCGGAGCCGGGGGAGGAGTTGGTGGTGGGGCTGGAGGAGGATTTGGTGGTGGAGGTGGAGGCGGTGGCGGTGGAGGTGGTGGTGCTGGTGGTGGATCTGGTCACGGTGGTGGTTTTGGAGCTGGAGGTGGAGTTGGAGGTGGAGCAGGAGGAGGTGTAGGCGGAGGCGGTGGATCTGGTGGAGGTGGAGGAGGTGGTGTGGGCGGTGGATCTGGACACGGTGGTGGATTTGGTGCCGGAGGAGGAGTTGGAGGCGGTGCTGGAGGAGGCATTGGGCACGGTGGTGGTGCTGGTGGAGGTCATGGGATAGGACACGGCGGAGGAGGAGGCTTTGGGATAGGAATAGGAATAGGTGTTGGGGTTGGTGGAGGCTCCGGTCAAGGTTCTGGAAGCGGAAGCGGTGGTGGTGGTGGTGGTCACCGTTAATCAAAGCTCTTATTACCGAACTCACGTTTTAGTGTCCTCGACACTACTACTTGTCATTCTCTTTCTCTTGCCTTGCTTAAACAAAAAGAAAAGAAAAATGTATGATACATCATTTTTCATTTCGAGATGTATTTTCTTCTATTTTTGTGTAAGAATGTTTTCCGAAAATCCAATAAGAAAATATTGAATGCGGGTTGATCTTAATTCTTGGCTTAAATCAATATTCTAAACAGAACACATATGCAGCAGTTTTTCCGCAGATTATTTTTCCACATACTGTATGACTTTCGAATGAATTAACTTGTTTTATATACACAGGTCCACCTATTTCAATTTTGAGATCGTATCGTCAGATATTTCTCTACCAAACCAACATAATACGGATTTTTAGCTTTATAGCTATTGGCTATACCTCCATCCATTTTCAAAATTTGCATAAACGAAGATTATAAACAATTCTATTGCAGGAAATAACATGCCTAATGTTCAACGAGGCTGTAAAATTCCTTATAGAACATTTATCAAATCGCTCTTTTGTTGTCCTCGATCGATGAAACCTAATCCACGGCGTGGTACCGTCAAGACAATCTTTTTCTACAATGCTTTTGCTATATAACTATCGTCGTTTTTTAAGAAAAAACAAAAAAATGCTGACTCTTGATTCTTGAAACTTGTATAATCCTTAAGGACCTTAAAAACACTCATGAAATAACATCTCATAGTCACTTCCAACGGTTAAAACATCAACCAAATCAAATGCCAAATCTGTTATCGCTTGAGGAGAGAAGACCCTTTGGAGCAATGATCAACGAGTGGAACCTTTTTCTCGTCATGGACATTCCTAACCAAAGGACATTAACATCGGTAAATCCCACTCATATATCTAAACAAATGTCAAAACAAGTGGATGACCATGGGCGTTAGGATATCCGATCGGATTCGGTTCGGTTTATTTGGATTTTCGGTTCTTCGGATATAGGAATCTAGGATCCGTTAGGATATTTTAGAATTTCGGTTCGGTTATATTCGGGTTCGGTTCGGTTTCGGGTATCCTAACAATCATAAAATTAAAATAAAATTGGTTAAATTTGAATAAAATTGATTAAATTTAAATAAAATTTGTTCAAAACTTAACAAACATAAATACAAAATTCGTATATTTTGGTTATTTTAGGTCTCTCAATCATTTTGGTATAAAAATAAGTCATATCTTCGGATTTATAATTGTAATTTTAGGTTATCAAGTCTAAATATAATTAATATTTTGGGTATATAATTGTATTTTGGGTATTTCGGATATCCATTTGGTTCTCGGTTCGGTTCGGGTTTGGTTTCGGTTATTCGGATATAGGAATCTAAGATCCGTTCGGGTATTTTATTGGTTTCGGTTCGGGTTCGGTTCCTCTTTTTCGGATCGGTTTTGGTTAATTTTTTTGGATCCGGATATTATGTCCAGGGCTAGTAATTTGCACAAATGCCATTATTTTAAGGGCAATTGACCAAAATAGCACATTTTAAAATTTTTGTTACAAATTTAGCATCACTAGTTGAAAAAACAATAATAGCACAAATTTTGACAATAATAGCACAAATTTAATATTTAAATGACATAAAACCATTTCCTAATGGGAAAAACGTTTTTTCAAAACAATAATAGCACAACCGTGTGGCTCAAGCTAATATCGACCGATAAGGATAAAATCATCGTCATCAAGAGCCTGGACATCCTTCTCGCCCACAAAATGCTCACGTCCAATCTCTTTCACCATCTTCACAAACTCAAGCCTCTTAGAAAGAGGCAATGGAACATACGGTAACCTAAAAACCGGTTACCACGTTTGAAACAGGGTCGTTGGTTTGAGAATCGGGTTCCGTTTATATAGTTTAAGGTTTTGGTAAATTTTCTATTGTTACTGTGTGTTTTCAAAGATGGCTGCTTTGAAAGGTTATGGCTTGTGTTCTATGGACTCTGCTCTACCGTTCCCCTGTCCAAGGCGATTCGAGGGCTACAAGAGGTTCCTTCTCTTCTCCTCTTGTATGTAGATTTAATACATTTGCTGATATGTAACATTTTTCTTTAGCTTTTGTATTTTTGCTTAATCCAAGCTAGGCATGATGGTTTCTGGTATTGACTTGAATGTTCATTGTCTAATTGCAATTTTTCAATTGAATGATCTATTACATCCTCAGACGAATTTGGTGATATTAAATCCGTGTTTCCTGTCCTTGTGTGGTCTCTTGGTGAATGATTGGACATTATGACCTTAAGACTTGTTGATCTGCCCATTGAGTCAAGCTAGTTTATAACACAGGAGGAGCTCGAAATTGGTGTCTCCAAAAGCAGCTGTTGTACCGAATTTCCATCTCCCAATGCGCAGCTTGGAGGTTAAAAACAGGTCTGAAGTTTAGACTGACTTAAGTTTTATGTCGATGGATGTAAATATCTCGTACATATACTCTTTCGTTTTTTGTGCTTGCCAGGACAAACACAGACGACATAAAAGCTCTACGGGTGATCACAGCTATCAAAACACCGTATCTACCTGATGGAAGATTCGATCTTGAAGCCTACGATGACTTAGTGAACATATTCAGATACAAAACGGCGCAGAAGGTGTCATTGTTGGTGGTACAACTGGTGAAGGACAATTGATGAGCTGGGATGAACACATTATGCTCATAGGCCATACTGTTAACTGTTTTGGCGGAAGCATCAAAGTCATTGGAAACACCGGAAGCAATTCAACAAGAGAAGCAATCCACGCCACTGAACAAGGATTCGCTGTTGGAATGCACGCCGCTCTTCACATAAACCCTTACTATGGCAAAACTTCGATTGAGGGTCTAATCGCTCATTTCCAATCCGTTCTTCATATGGGACCGACGATTATATACAATGTGCCAGGCCGGACGGGGCAGGATATACCGCCTCGGGCCATCTTTAAACTCTCTCAGAGTCCTAATTTAGCCGGTGTGAAAGAATGTGTTGGTAACAAGCGGGTTGAAGAGTACACTGAGAATGGGGTTGTTGTGTGGAGTGGGAATGATGATGAGTGTCATGATTCGAGATGGGATTATGGAGCAACCGGAGTTATATCGGTTACTAGTAATTTAGTGCCGGGTTTGATGAGGAAATTGATGTTTGAAGGCTGGAACTTTTCTGAACTCAAAGCTTGTACCTTTGATGGATTGGCTATTCCACGAGCCAAACCCGATTGGAGTTAACACTGCTTTGGCTCAGCTTGGGGTATCGAGGCCGGTTTTTAGGTTACCGTATGTTCCATTGCCTCTTTCTAAGAGGCTTGAGTTTGTGAAGATGGTGAAAGAGATTGGACGTGAGCATTTTGTGGGCGAGAAGGATGTTCAGGCTCTTGATGACGATGATTTTATCCTTATCGGTCGATATTAGCTTGAGCCACACGGTTGTGCTATTATTGTGCTACATTAATAGCACAAGTTTTTTCAAAAAACTAAACCCTAAATTGGAAATAGTGAACTCAAACATAATGTTTAATTTTATTTTAAATTTATTTTGGATAAACAAATATTTTTACATAATTATTTGTGCTGTTTTCGTAATTTTAAATTTAGGATGCTAGTTTTGAAATAAAAAGTAAAATTTGTGCTATTTTAGGATGTTTCTCTTATTTTAATGATGGAAACTAAAGGAAACATTGATTTTTCTTTTATTTTCTCTTTGCATGCAACCAATGAAACATTGATTTGATTTGATAATATATATGTTGAGTTTGCTTTTTTTTGCTGTTGCAAATATATTAGTCTTTCTATTTCACTATAAGATTGATGTATTTTTGAATGCAAATTTCCAATTTTTTCTGTATACACAGAAGCGACTTTTTGGATTAATTAATTAAGATGTATGTATATGGTTCTAATAAAAATAAAATTTCCAATTTGTGTGTAACAACCCAATATTTAGATTTTTTTTCATCATTATTTATGTGTCTAATCCTTTTTAATAAAATAATATATAATATTTAGGGAAAAATATATTTTAAAAAATTAACGTAAGGATAAAAGAGTTTATATAGGCTATAAATAATGCTATTACTAGGGCTTTTCAAAGTTAATGTATGATTCATTCATTGATTACAAACCGTATACAAAAGTTAAAAGTATGTCATTTTAGGATACTAGATAAGTGATCTGCGCGTTGCGCGGAATTAAAATTATATCAAATTCTAATTTTTTATTTGTAAATTTCATTTTAAGTATTTGTTTTTTACGCTTTTAGTCTCGTTTAATGTTTTGGTTGGTCACTAATAATTTAATTAAATAAATTCAATATTTATATTTTTCTAGATTCTTGTATACTTTTTTGGAATAACCTACATACTATTTTCCTTATATTTATTTTTAAAAAAATACATTATACTTTCCACCATTTTGAAGACAATAAATGTACCATCTTTCTTTGTGATGTCAACATTGTTTGTGCCACAATTGTTTTTCAGTTTTTTTTTACTCTGTTTATATTGCTTACACATTAATATGACATGGATAGTAAGAAATTAGAACTAACTCAACATACTAATACCAAAAATAGCTCGATATAGGTTTTAATTTGATTATCTTTTGCTAAAAATTGGCTGTTCTAAAAACTTCATGATCTTATTTCCTTGGACTCTTAGATACTTTAAAAAGAAAAAATTGTTGGAGTGTTATTCATCATAATATTTGCAACATACAACAACACAAACGACATGCAATCCATTTTTTATATTAAAAATGTTTAATTATAGACTTCATCCATGACTTTTTCTTCACAAAACATATCATTTTTTAAATATTTCGCTTCTTCGAATCCATTAAACTATTAGAATTTGATACGAAGAAAAAATTCTCAAGCATGTGTTTCTCTTGAAGTATGATGTAGAATCATATTTCCACTCGCAATATGGTACAAAATAACTTGTATCACTCTTTACATGTATGTTTTGTTGTGGTAGTGTTTGAACATTCTCAAGCATTGTTTTTTTTCACTATTTTAGTTTTGAAATTTATATATATATATATATTTGTTAAAAACACAATATCATAACACTTTAAAATTTGAAGCCATGTAAAAAATATCAATCATTTCTATATGGTTCCAATAAAATTTACTTGTAAATACTTGATTTCCATCTATGGTATATGTGAGTAAAGAAAAAAAAGAGATATTTTTTACTTAATTTCTCATTTTCTAGAACAAATTTGTAGAGAGATTTCCTAAAAAACTTGATTATCCTTGATTTTATTTTGAATGTAATCTCCTAACACTCATTTTTTATTTAGCTATGACTATTTATAATCATTTTATCCCTTTTTAAATCTATTTTTTCTCTAATATCGTTAATCCATAATTTCATTTATTTGTTCTTATCTTTGTACTATTTTACATATTCTCGACTTTATATAATTAATTGTAAAAACTTATATTTACCTCAAATTTATAGTATTTTGTGACTCTCAAATAATGTAAATTTCATTATAAGAAATTATTCCTGGCCAAAATTGAATAATTTTTTTTCACTATATGTAGTAAATGTATTTTACATTCTTAATTTCATAAACATATTTTAACATTTTAAATAGGATAAATCTTCAATTCAATAATTTGGTTAAAAATCGTAAAATATATTGTTTTCAATAAAATATTTCATTATTTTTTAATCTAATTAGGATTGTAATTTTCTTTAATTCTTAATATCAAATTATCACGTTTTTCTATTTATTTACACTAAATTTTATATTTTTTTAATTTGTATTAAATAAAAATAATAATAAATATAAATAGACATGTATTATATAAATATTTTAAATATGTTTTAATGTTTAAATTAATGGTAGTGATAAGGTAGACACCCTAAATTGAAATAAAACTCTCCTATTATATAATAGATTTATTTATTAAAAATATAAACTCTATTTTTTTTTTTTTTGGTGCCATAGATGACATTTATAAACAAGGAAATTTCCTGATAAATTTGGTAGCTGATCGGACGGATAGAAAGTCGACACGTGGGATTTGTGTTTCCCGCCGTTCTCGACAGTTGCGCACAGTCCGTCCTCATAAGTAATACCTGTGGAAAGATAAAGCAACCATTGATAAACCCTAATATTTCCTCTTTCCTGGATTTTGCAATTTTGGGTGCGATGAAACTACGGTTCCGCAATAAGGCGATTCCTTTGTCGAGCGAAGGTAATCTTCTTGTGATTTCTTTCTAGCAATTTCTTGGAGAAAATCATGAATTTAAGCGCTTTCCCATGTCTCCGTTGGACTTTTCTTGTAGTAAAATCGCAACCTAAATACACATTCGGGAGATAACTTATTTCTCTTTTCTTCTTCTGAAATAGTTGCGAATCTTGAAGCGGAAGTTGACTTCAACCCTGATGAAGAAGGTTCTTCAGATCCCGATTCAATCGGCTCAGAATTCCAAGGTTTGTATATTATCTTTTTGACTTCTGTTTTGTAGTATATGATATATATATATATATATATATATATTTTCTGAAACCATGATATGTATTCCTGCTTATTGTCCTGAAAAACTTGCAAAAATGGTTTCGGAGGATATTCCTGATATACATTCACATGTGAACATAGGTGATGAGGAGGAGCAGGAGGTCAATGCTGATGATGATATACCAGATCCTGTACCTGCCCCTGTGCCAAGAGCAGGCACTAAAAGGAGAAAAAAGGAGAAAATTCTGCTATTGTGGGAGATCTGGGAAGAAGAGGATCAGAGATGGATTGATGAACATTTGATGGAGGATGTTGATTTGGATCAGCAGAATTCTGTGATTGCTGAAACTGTCGAGCCGCCCCCAGATTTGATTATGCCACTATTAAGGTACCAGAAGGAATTTTTAGCTTGGGCTTCAAAACAGGAACAATCAGTTGCAGGAGGCATTCTCGCAGATGAGATGGGGATGGGAAAAACCATACAAGCCATCTCTCTTGTTCTTGCCAGACGTGAAGTCGACAGGGCTCGATTTGGAAAAGCAGTGGGTTGCACCCTTGTCCTTTGTCCTCTTGTTGCTGTTTCTCAATGGGTGAGTGAGATTGCTCGGTTTACATCTCCCGGAAGCACCAAGGTCCTTGTATACCATGGGGCGAAGAGAGAGAAGAATATTGAACAACTCAAGAAATACGATTTTGTTTTGACAACATATTCTACGGTTGAGAATGAATTTAGGAGATGCATGATGTCGCCCAAGCAGCAGTGTGAATATTGCAGCAAGTCGTTTTATCCGAATAAGCTTAAGATTCATCATAAATATTTTTGTGGGCCTTTGGCTGTGAAAACAAGTAAACAATCTAAGCAGCAGAGGAAGAACTCGTCCAAGGAAGGCAAGGAAGCCGATGCAGGAGAGGTAAGCAAGATGAAGCGATCTAAGAAGAAGACTAAACAAACGTTAGAAGAAGATCATTTTGGTTCAGTGGATAGAGAGAAGTCTCTTTTGCACTCTATTAAGTGGAATCGGGTCATATTGGATGAGGTCAGTACCAAGACCCGCTGTTTGTTGGTGTTAACCTTTTGTTACTTTTTCCTTTCATGCCTCTTGTGAGATACATACAGGAAACCACAGCAGGAGAAGCGCACTGTAAACTGCCAAGAATAATTTTATGCCTTTCTCTTTTGTTTTTTCTGCAGTATCATATGCTTTTTTGTCTTTAAAGTGGCTAAATTTATGGATCTTATGTTGTTTACTCTAAAGTTTAATTTCCATTTCTTCCTACCAGGCTCATTACATCAAAGAAAGACGTAGCAACACTGCGAAAGCTGTTTTTGCTTTGGAGGCTACCTACAGATGGGCTCTGAGCGGTACCCCTCTCCAGAATCGTGTTGGAGAGCTTTACTCTCTGGTTAGTGAATCTTTCCTAAAGTCAAGATCTATATCAGTTAAACAGTATCGTCAACATCGCTGATGTGCCTATTTTGTTTTCCCTAGATTCGCTTCCTGCAAATCCGTCCATACTCATATTACTTTTGCAAGGACTGTGACTGTAGAATTCTTGATTACACGTAAATTTTTACCACACTCGATTTCTGGTTATTTTCTCCATTCTCGTAGTTCTGTTTCATAGTTCATAATAATTTCTGCTTTTCGATCTCCTTTGGCGGTGATTGCAGTGCGCATGCAAGCTGTCACAGCTGTCCTCATAATGCAGTGCGACATTTCTGTTGGTGGAACAAGGTAACTTTGAGGTGCTACTTTTTTATATTACCAAATTTTTGAAAGCAGAATCACAATTTTGTACTGTTCTTGTCTTTCTGATTTTTGTTATTTCCAATCTTGCTAGAATGTGGCCAAACCAATAGCATCATATGGAAGCTTGGATCAGGGAAAGAGAGCCATGATATTGCTTAAACACAAAGTTCTGAAGGACATCCTCCTAAGACGTACTAAATTGGGCCGGGCAGCTGATCTTGCCCTTCCTCCTAGAATCGTATGTTGCTTTGTCTCCCTTGTCTGATGTAAGCTCTGTCTACCTAGCTTAACCTCTACATATTGATTTACCTCTTGTAGATCTCTTTGAGGCGGGATGCACTAGATATAAAAGAGTTGGATTGCTATGAGTCACTATACAAAAACAGTCAAGCGGAATTTAATACGTTAAGTACCTTCTATTCTATGGATTTCCACTGTCTTTTGCTCCTTGGTTCATGTAACAGAATTTTATTATTGATTGTGCCATGTACATCTGTGTTTGCAGGTATATTCAGTCTGGGACATTGATGAATAACTATGCACATATATTTGATCTTCTCACCCGTCTGAGACAGGTGTGTGGCATCTACATTTTCCTGGTTCAACTAACCAGCCAATGCACTTGTTGGATGATATAGATTGTAGGTTTTGATGTATTTTCTCTGCAATTTTCGCAGGCTGTTGATCATCCATACCTTGTGGTGTATTCCCTTTCTAGTGGTGCCAACGCTAACATTAATGATGAGAACAAAAACGCTAACATGAATGATGAGAACAAAAATGAGCACGAATGCGGTCTCTGCCACGACCCGGCTGAGGACTACGTTGTAAGTGTATCAATTTTCTCGATCTATTACTATTTCATTGTATCTCTACTCTGTTTTCTCAGTGACTGTATCTTCTGGAAACAGCTACTTTCTTTTTACACTTTGTTCAAGAATATGTTAGATTCTTTTTAACTTGTTCGATTAATATTTCTTTGGTTCTTTAACTTTGAAGGTGACTTCTTGTGCACATGTGTTCTGTAAAGCTTGTTTGATTGATTTCTCTACATCCCTGGGAAAAGTAACCTGCCCGACATGCTCGAAACTACTGACTGTGGATTTGACTACCAAAGCTGGCACAGAGCATCAGGCAAGCAAGACAACACTTAAAGGATTTAGAGCCTCAAGCATTTTAAATCGGATAAAGCTCGATGATTTTCAGACAAGTACAAAGATAGAGGCTTTGGTATACGCTCTTGAATATTTACAGCTTATGTCTCTCCTCCAAATAATGCACCCTGTTAAGTTTATCTGGCATTTTGAGCCCTTTTCTTCCTTTCTTTAACCATTTTGTGATCATGTTTGTATGCAGAGGGAAGAAATCAGGCTCATGGTTGAGAGAGATGGGTCTGCCAAAGCAATAGTTTTCAGCCAGTTCACATCATTCTTGGACCTGATAAATTACACCCTCGGGAAGGTAATATCAGGAGCAACCCACTACTCGAATTTTTAATCAGGATGAAACATGCGAACAATGACTCTTTTGTTTACAACAGTGTGGGGTTAGTTGCACTCAACTGGTGGGAAGCATGTCCATGACAGCTAGAGATGTTGCCATCAATAAATTCAGAGAGGATCCAGATTGCAAAGTTTTCTTAATGAGTTTGAAAGCTGGAGGGGTTGCTCTCAACTTAACAGTCGCTTCACATGTAAGTGTGTAAGTTAACAATAACAACTATGGAGCGATGTGCACGTATTCAACATGTTCTCACATTGGTTGTCTCTGTAGGTGTTCATGATGGACCCGTGGTGGAACCCAGCGGTTGAGAGGCAAGCACAGGACAGAATACATAGGATCGGACAGTACAAGCCAATCAGGTTACACTTTAGTTCTCCTAGTATTGTTGGTGGGTAAGAAATGTTTTCGAATACAGGATTGTGATTTGTGAAAATTTACAGGATTGTGAGATTCATAATAGAGAACACAGTGGAGGAAAGGATTCTGAAGCTTCAACAGAAGAAGGAACTTGTGTTTGAAGGGTAAGTAAAAGATTCCCCCTACTTTGTTGATATATTTCCGAACATAAACTATTAATTTTTATGAAGAACACACTTTTGTTCATTACAGGACAGTTGGCGGCTCTCAGGAGGCCATAGGAAAGTTGACCGAGGCAGATATGAGGTTTCTGTTTACCATAAACTAAATCTAATAGAATAAAACGTTTTTGTATGATCATAAGAAAGATCTGGTACCATTAGTGATGTTAATATGGGCTTAAAGCCCACGGGCCTTAACGTGCCCTGTTTAAAAATGTTGGCCCGTGACTCGTTTTGAAATGTGTTAACATACCCGCCAAATAAACGGGTGTCCGTTTAAGTTTTTCTTGTTATATTAAAAAAACAAAAAAATTAACCGATTGTCTTCTTCTTCTTTGAGCTCTCTCTCTCTCCTACTCGAAACCCCGGTTGTTCAAGCAGTGAAACTAACGAAATCGCTTCAGAAACTCGTCTGCCATTTTTAGATCTGGAGGTGAAACTTGAGAATCGAGATTACAGATATTAATTCCTCTGTCCAATTTTTTTTCCATTTTGTATGGCACAGTAAATGCTCTGAAGTTTTTCTTCCTCTTTCTCTAACAATAAAGATCTTATTACGTTTTGCTTTCACAAACTATTAATTAAGTTCCTAATTTTAATTGATTGTTTTATTTATTTTTGGTTTCCGTTTGAAGGCTCAACAAATCTCCGAAACCGATTTGCTTCGATGTTTTAAAGATCTTTGTTAACTAGTTAAAGAGTCTTTGTTAATGTTTTATCTAAATTGTGTCTTTAAATAACTAAAAAAAAAACAATGTAGAAAAAAAAAATTCTAAACGGGATTAAACGGAGGGGCCTTAAACAAGCAAGACCTAAACAGATATGGAATGGGCATATAAACATCACTAGGTACCATAAACACTTTTTCACCTTCTTATATCTAGAGATTTGATGATGTGATGGCTCATCTACGATTTGATACTCCCTTGCAAGAAAAATGTTTCCGGATGATTCTTCTTGTGAATACTAGATGAAGGGGAAATGAATTAATAATTAAATGAGGTTAAGTAGTAAAATAAGGTAGGTTTCAAACTTGGCAACTATTTATTATACGATAACTAGATGTGTGTGGAAGCAACGGCATAATGAATGAATCATCAAAAATGGCCTAACCGAAGCTTACCAAATTACCACAGAAACAAACAAAAACAAAGGGAAAAATGCGAATCCTATACAAAGATTCCAAATGAATCTTTCCGTTTGCCTAAACCCTCAAAATTACTAACTAACCAACCAACTAATTCGGCATTCATTTCTCACTTTCCCAACAAGCAACAATCATTGCACTCCACAAATCCTCCTTTAGTCTAATTTTCATACAATTGTGTTCAAGGATATTTACTAATTACTAATTACGATTTCCGGCTTATAAGCTTCGTTCCTGTCCACTTAGGCTACTAGATTAAGACATCAAATTCCAATTTCACAACTGTTTTCACTCATTTTTTTTGTTTTTTAGATAAAAATGGATTATATTATAACAACGAACAACACAATTTGTAATTATGGGAATAAAAAATGATGAATTACTAAATGTACATGAATTTCTTAAAACCTCAACTTCTACTACCACATACTACATTCACTCAAATTTCAAAATTTCAATTTGCTTAAAACCTATGCATCTTCTAGACTAAACAATTTTCCCTAATTCAAATAACCAACACTTCCTCATGTGACCGACTAATCATTAATCATCCGTCGAACCGTGATCCAATCCTCACCGTCCATGTCCCATCTGGGATCCACCACAACCTGACCAATCCAGCTTAGCACTCCAATTCTCTCCTCGTGACATTCCCACCAGCTTGGACGGTCCAGATCATCTTCCTCTTCCACTGATCTCCAGAACATTTGGTCCGTCACACTTGTCGGTGAGCTCGTCACCAAACCGGTTAACAATTCCAGTTCTGTATTCGGTTTGGTTTGTAAGAACGGATGGTTTAATAATTGAGTCGCTGTCCATCTCTCCTTCGCTTCTTTTTTCAAACACTTTCCCAAAAAATCCTTTGCTTGTTCCGTAAGCGAGGAAGGCAGCTCAGGCGACTCACCCAAATACCCGACCCGGTATAGAACCGAAACCGGGTCGGTCGAATCCGCCCCAATCCACGGCGGAGAACCGGTAACCATCTCTATCACCGTACAACCCACCCCCCAAATATCACTCTCCTTCCCTTGCCTCTCTCCACGCGCCACCTCTGGAGCCATATACGCCGGAGTTCCTCTAACCGGTTCGGTTACTTCCGGTTCAACCCATTTCGCGCATCCGAAATCAGCGATCCTGGCCTCTCCGTTCTCTCCGACAAGCACGTTGCTTCCCTTAATGTCGCAATGCGCGATTCCCTTTGAATTATGAATATACTCCAATCCAAGAAGTATCTGGCGCGTGTAACTCAAGACCCGAGCCTCGTCGATGGAACCGCCGTTTTTGGCCGCCACGTCGGTCAACGTTCCGTACGGTGCGTACTCCATGAGAAGATTGAAAGTAGCTTCTCCATTGTTAAAGGGCTCTTTCGTAATTTCGCATCCTCTGTATCCGATCACGTAAGGAGAATTTAGGGAGGAGAGGATTTTGGCTTCTCTTTGCAAAAACTCCGACAGGTGAAACTCGGCCGATTTCACGGCGATTGTTTCGCCGGAGTCGTGACACGTGGCGGCGTAAACGGTGGCGGATGAGCCACGGCCTATGGTTTTTCCTCTAGTCCAATTCATTTGGAGTAGACTATTCTGAAAGTGTATATTAAAAAAAAAAAAAAAGAGAATGGTTTTTTTTTTTGTCTGTTTTCTTTCACTCGGTTATTTGAGAGAAGGTATATATAAGGGCTTTGATTTTTTTAAATTTTTTTTTTTTGTGTGTGTAATTAGATAGTGTATACTTTTGGTAACATCGAGTTTATCTACCAACGCAAAAACAAATTGGTATAGTAATATATTGTCGTTTATACACGTGGAGTCTTTAAGAAAAAGTTGATTACCAAATGTGATCCAATTTTGATGTGATTATGACCAATAAAATGTGGAGAGAAGAAAACTATATAAGTGTAAAAAGAAACGTGACCAAAGAGGAGTGACGTGGCAGTGAAAATTATCTAATGAAAGGTTCGATAGGAAGTGACGTGACACTTGGTTAGGAATGGTAGAGTGCTGCTTATTGGTCTTTGAGTCTAGAAGGTGATGACGTGTCGAGTTTCAGGTAGTCAAAATAACTATTTTGTTTCTGTTCCGACCGGAGTTCCGTATGTGTGTCGTCAGATTTAGGACGCGAGGAGGTGTCGACAAGTGCCCAAATCTTTCTCCCTTTTTTCCTTTGGCTTTTTTTAGGTAAACAATACTAGCATATTCTTTTTTCTTTTTTAGGTTCACATGAGTTAAGTAAAATACAAAAAAACAAAAATTATGGGAAAGAGAAGTACGGATTTATTTTTTATTTTTTAGGTAAAAGAAGTACGGAAATTTGGTAGAGTTGAAGCTTGATCGATCATATTCATGTTCTTCACACTTGGAGATTTGTCGTTACATTTCTTGTAACATATTTCTACAATCCTATTATTTCAAAGCAAAACAACCAAGCACTATTTGAGAATTTTAAAGGCATACTGCATACATAATATTTGTGTTTTGTGACGATTGTTTATGGAATTTCTATAAGGTTTTTGATTGAAAAAACCATAATTGCCTAAACAATTTGAAACCTTGGTCCTCCTCCTGCATAAGTTCAATCTCTAAGAAAAACAGCACGGTTATAATATTCAACTCTATATACTTTTTTACTAATGTAGGTTTTTTTTTTTTTGGTAAACCAACCTACTCTATATTCAACTCTAACCAACCTACTTTTTTACTAATGTAGGTTGGTTAATTATTATATTCAAATCGTCAAGAGATGAATATGAGACTAGGAAGAGCGGTGGTTTTAACCTCTGTCAGTTGAGATTTTGAATCAAAGAACTTATAGCCAAACTTTCATGAGCGACATCTGAGAAAAATTATTAACAACATTTAAAAACAAAGATGCACATAGAACCACGGGCCTTTTTTCTTTTCCCTTTTAATCGCGTGTATTCCAACAGTTAATTATACATTATTCATAAGTTTTGAAGACTTAGTGTGGTGCTCTCACCGTCACCGAATGTATATAAAAATTAAAGAAAATAATTAAAAACATTAAAACTAAAGGAGCTAGTGGTGGTCTAATAATAATACAAATGGACTTTTTTTGTTGTTGTGTTTCAGTTTCAAACCCATTTTGAAAAGAATAATTGTTTTTCAAATCGAAATATCTAAAGACTGACTCTGAATACTAAATAAAATTATAAGTCGAAGGTTCGAAACTTGTACAGTTTAAAAAAACAAAAAACATTCTTAAAAAAAAACAATAGGTTGATTTTGAACTACCTTTGTCAAAAAAACATTCCATATATTTAAATTTGATGAAATTTCAAATGATTGTTAAATATATAATTTTGGTCTAGAAAGCAGAAGAATTAATAATTTGATACTATAAATAGACGTAAACCTTTTTTCGATAAATTCTTGTTTTTTTGTTTATTTAATTTGACGAATTTATATGAAGAAGCAACAAGATGAGTTCACCCAAAGGAAGTGTACTGTTGGGTAAAAAGATAAGGAAAACGAATTTGGTCAGAGACATTTATGGCTGTCCACTGCAATACGCACATTCACAGCTCATACGCACATGTACGCTTTATCATTAACCACATGCAAAATAACTCCCACATTCACGTGTTTTCAATATTTGCATTTATTTTGTAAAAAATATGATAGTATTACAGTAATACTATTACTGTAGAAAGATTCAAAATAGGGTCAAAGTGTTGAGAAACAAAAAAGTTGTTGAAGAAACTTATTGTACATTGGTGAAAATTTGCGTACGTAGTATTTTAAGAAAATACCCATCAATAACCAATTATTACTAACGAATTCATATTATTGGATGTTAAAGCAAACTACCAAGTTACTCAAAAACTTTAAGACTAGTGAGTTTTATATATTGAGTAGTTGAATTTTACAAATTACACTACGCATAAATCTCAGCATTTGAATATATGAAAGTACCATGTGAATCTTGAAATGGTATGCATTTGCGTATATATATATTCAATGGAGTTAGTTTCTAACTGCAACCTACATGATGAAATATTTAATTTGATTAAAAACTATATATCATTAGGTATAAATGTTGACTTTGACCCATATGACATAAAATAATAAGGTCATCATTGCAATGCAACGCTGCTATGAAGCGGATAGACCCATTGCATTACCAAAAATTAAATATTGACTTGTGTGATTCTTAAATGTTTACAATACTAACTCAGATTAGGGATGTCAATCAGGCTGGCCCGGCCCGAAACCCGTAAAACCCGCATATATTTGAGTCTAGTCTCGCCCAACCCGAAAACAAATCGGACCTATATTCTAAAACCCGGCCCGATCTGGATAGGGCTTTAGGGTTTTTCAGGCTTTTTCGGGTTTTTTCGAACTTTTCTTTATAAACACAAAAATTCACAATTCTCAAATGAAAAAATAATTAAAACAAAATATTTATCAAAATAAATTTAAATTTAAATGTATTATATCAAATCCAATTAAATTTAAAAGCAAAAGTTTAACCAAAAAATAAACAAAATTCAAATAAATTATATTACCAAATAAAACATAAAATCAAAACACTTCAAATCTAGGTAGTAAAGTTCAGATTAGAATCTCATTCATCGTCTTCTAAATCCTCATCACCATCAAAAACTACAGATAAATAAAAATATTAAAATAATATTAAACTTTTAGAGATATAAATCATGTAGAAATGTCATTGAAATGTAAACACAACCAAGTGCATGTACAAATCAGTGCTTCAACGTTTTTTTGGTAAAAGATGATTTCTATATTTATCCAAGACATGCGCACCAACATCAGTGATGCCACTGTAGTTATCAGAATGCTTAGAACATCACATGTCATACGAGGTAACTCACCATAATGTTGTGACTGACACTTATATCATTATAAAACATTCATGTCTTCATAAAAAATCAGTTCCAACATATCGTCTTCTAAATATAGAGTCAATTTAGATTTTCCTTCTTCTGGTAAGTTTTTCATACGTTTTGAAATCATATGATAAGTGAACCCAAATTTAATAAGGCATACATAATCAAATAGTTCCGAGCTAGACCGAGCCCGAAAAACACACTAGCCCGATCGGGCTTAGTCCAAAAAGTCCAGTATTTTTTGGGCTTTTATTTCTAGGTCTGAACCCGTTGTTTTTCAGGGCCGGCCCTCGGACTTTGGCCCTAATTGACACCCCTAACTCATATTCAGTATTGGCGCTGTTGATTTTTTTTGTTTTTTTTGAGATTTGGGAAAAAAAAAATACTAATAATTTGTATAAACTTTTCTTCTTTTGGAAAGGAAAAGGAAATATGTTCCTACGTTGTTTGAAATAAGCTTTTCGTTTATGTTCCTAAGTTGTTTGATATACACGAAAAATAATTTTTGAGATTTGGCGGTAAATATATATTACTTTATATTTTTTTATAAACATTTCTTCTGTTGGGAAGGAAAAAATGGAAATATATGTTCCTACGTTTTGTATGATATATATAGGCTAAGGTTTATAATTTTCTCTAGTATGTTTTTGAGGCGTGTGAGTGTAGGAATAACACGTAGCATGAAAAGAAGAACAAATGAAAAAGGTTTATGTAAAATGATGAGAGGCAGCCTACTTCAAGCTGTTATGAATATGGCCACACAGTTATGAAAAAAAATATTTTAAAACTTTCAATATTGTTATTAAATCGATATATATCGATATATATATATGTCTATCTTCTTTTCAACAAATTAAACTAACAAAAATTAACATTACGATAGTTTAGTCGTTACCTATATATATATAGTCTATCTGAATTACAATTCATTATGCTTTAGCCTGTAGATCTATTAATACATAGATATAAATAATTTTTGTTATGTCAAAAATTAATAAATAAAAAGATATATTTCAATTAATATAATAAATTTTGTGTCAACCAGAATTAATATTTAAATATAATTTAAAGACGAAGTTTGTTACGCATGATACGCAAAGGCAGAATAGAGCGTTTTTGTCGCTTCAAAGTACAAACTTTAGATGTCAATATCAAAGACAAATTAAAGAGTATGACATAAGTAACTTATATACATTCTCTCTTATATAGGAAAAAACCAACTTACCTTTCTTTTTTAATGATCGAGAAGATGATGATGATATTTATTTTTTTGGGTCAAATATACATATCCAATGTTCAAAAAATAGCTAGGTGATAGTTAGGCGTGTGATGGGGACTAGAGTCTAGGCGGATTAATCGGGGCTTAGGCATTAACGATTTTTTTATTAATATATTAATATATTTTATATTTATATAATATATATTTTTTAAGTTTTTAGTGTTTTATTTAAAAATTACATTGGTAATTTTTTTATTTTGGATATAAAAAAAAGGAAAAAACCACTGTTAAAAAAAAAAACAAAAGGTTAGATATAGAAGAACGATGGGAAATTGGGAATACAAAAATAAAATCAATTAACATGATCAAAATAGTGAATGAAATTGACAAGACAAACATATATAGAAACATAATTGACAATTGACAATTGAAAATTGAAAATTGAAAATTGAAAATTGAAACAGAGCATAAATAAAACCAAACTAAGCAAAATATATAAAACAAACTTGTGAGAACTGAGAAGGATCAAGCGAGAAGTGATCAAGACACAAACTTGTGAAGCAAAACTAGGGAGAAGTAAGAACAATGATCGGCCTTCACGAAAGAAGAAGTTAGAAACTGTGGTGTCATGGTGATGATAATTATTAATTAACCCTAAACCCACTCTTCGCGTTTCATTTTTTTTTTCAGCGATTTGGTCCGGTTTTGCCGATTTTGCCGATTTGGTCCGATTTGACCGATTGTGCCGACTAAACTGATTTGACCGATTTTGCCCGATTTAATCCGATTTGGTCCGATTAGAACCGACTAAACCCGATTACCGATTTTTCTCAGCGATTTTACTAAAATCAGGTCGGTCAGGTCCGAACCAGCGCCTAGCCGTGCGCCTAGGCGGCGCCTAGGCCGATTTTTTGAACAGTGTATATATCTATGCTATTATGTATAACTCGATTTTGATTAATAATATATACCAGAAATCATAATTCACATAGCAAACTGCTTACTGCAAATTCAGAGGTTTCAATCAAAGGTTTTTAACTATATAAAAATTATCAAAATATGCAAAAATATTTAACGTGTTGCACGTTTACATTTAAATTTTTAAAAGGTAACAAATCCATATAAGTCTATTCAGTTTTCTTTTCTTAGTCGGTGTTAACTCCATTATACTGAAATTCAAACTCAATCATGTTTGAAATGACATCTATACTATTAAAACATGAAAACATTTTGTGTCCAAACAGTTATTAATATAAATATTTCTATAATTTATCTGGATTAATTATAATTATTGACAAACATGTCATTTAAAGATATTTATATAATTACGTGAATATAGAAAATATATGAATAGAAATTATTTAAAAGTTTTACATCTTACATATTACGTTCATTAGCATTGTAAATTTTTACATTTTACATATCAGTTTTATATATTTCCGTTCATTACTAGCAGCTGGTTAGCAAGTGGAGAATGAAGCTGATACATTTTTCCTCTCCAATATGAACATGTATTATCAATAGACAATAGTTATTAAACATGTATACTGTTTTGATAAAGACGACAGGCCTTACAGCTGTAGAAACAAATCATGCTCCCAGTTAGGTTAGAAAAATGGAAGAGGGCTCAAGAGCTTCTTTAAACAATTATTCAGAGACAAAACTCTTACCAACATTTTTTGGTGATAGCCTCACCACAGTAAACACACGCAATACAATCAAAGGAAACAAAAATAAGATCCCAAATACTTCACCAAGTTAGATAAGATCTATAAATAAGAGATTCTAATCAAAATTAACAGCATAAATATCATCAAATCTGTTTTTTTTTTATCAAGAGAATCTTATCAAATCAGCGAAAATGTTAAAAAAATTCTACGAAAAAGCCAATCTAAAAAGGCCAATACAAAATTAACAGATTGTAACATCTCTTGATTTTTAAAAAATTTCAGAATTTTCTATGATGCTAAAATCTAGCAATCACATCGAACGGCATTATCTCCTCATAATTTCCAAACTCTTATCACCATAAAAAATCTTGACTCAAATCTGTATAAATAGTCCTACGTTTACCAATAAAAAAAATCATAATTTCAAATCTCTTAAAAACCAAATTGAAAAAGTTGTAAAATAGTTGAGATATATGTTTGGAAAGAGAATAATTGAATTCGGAAATGTAGTATAAACATAAAAATACATATTGCACACCAAAATATTATCTTATCACTAAAATCTTAAGAATTACAAATTCAACATTTGAATCAATAACATGTTTTTATGTCTTATTTCTCATTTTACAATTTGTATATTACAAAAAATTGTAAAAAATAATTATTATTTCGAACAGGAACACATATTAGAATCTAGTTAGAGGATTAAAGACAACAATCAAGTACAACGTAATACTTTTTCTATTTGTTAAAGTTTGTACACGTGGATTAAGAAATTACTTATAGTAATTTTTATTTTTCTTATGGTAAAACATCATTTATTATCTAATTTATAAATGTTAAACGAATAATAAAAAGATTGTATAATACAGATAGTCATACTTAAAAAAAAATTATTTTTGCATTCAAAACACAAAACATCACTTAATTTAAAACAATTCATAAAACTTGACTAATTACAAAACAGAAGGAGTGGTTTTTAGTAAAACAAAAAAAAAATTAGTAATTGGCAAAAAAAAAAAAAGTATGCTTGAACTTGAAGCCAAGTTCAAAAGATTGATATGGGCCATGCAAAATATGCACAACCACAGTTTTTTTTTCGTCGACGCATAACCACATAATTAACCATGTGATTTCTGCTTTAAAAATACCGAATCTATTGGGAACGATTAATCGATCTCAGGCATGGCCTTCTTATCGATATCAAATTTCCGAGATCCTGAGTCATATAATGAAGTGGAGAGTGGATGATGAAATTTCGGCAACATATAAAAAGACTTTTCTCATTGTCCAAAATATTACGGTTGAAGAACGTTGTCGATTGTTACCAAAAAGAAAAGAAAAGAAGGGAACGTTGTCGATCTTAAGTAGTTACGAGTAACCTTTCATGGCTACAAGAGATTTTAGTTGGTGAGAGAGTTACTATCTCTATGTAATACCATTCATGTTTTTTTGTTATTGCTCTGTGCGTATATCCTCTATTTCGAGGCATGATTTTTTGTAAATGCCTCGAAATATATGAAACCAAATTGTGAGATATATGAAACCAAATTGTGAAGAAAATCAAATGAAACCAACTTGTGAAGAAAATCAAATGAAACCAAATTGTGAAAAATAATAATTAAAAAGCACGTATGCAAGATGCAACTATTGGCTTAATGA
This sequence comes from Eutrema japonicum, assembly GCA_030161315.1. Lineage (NCBI taxonomy): Eukaryota > Viridiplantae > Streptophyta > Magnoliopsida > Brassicales > Brassicaceae > Eutrema > Eutrema japonicum. The sequence goes on along the minus strand of BSQW01000001.1, from coordinate 2,227,068 downwards.
TTTTAGACTTAGAGACAAAGTTAACACTACTAGACCACGTTTTCAACAAAATCACAAAAAAAAAAATTGATGTTAACTCAATCGATCATTTAAAATATATACAAAAACAATTAGATGGAGCATAAATGTGAACTAACTACAAGTTTATACAACTTGCAAAAAAGATATTAACGTTCAATTCAATTTATTGCAATGTGGCTCGAACGTGATTAATATTACTGTTTATATGAGATTATTTCTGTTTACCGAAAATGAATTGATAAATCATACCAGTAGTTTTTCTGTCAGAGTTTTCAGTTATAGGACTTTAAATGTTTTTTTTTTTTGTTTTTGGGTTTGAGTACGAAGAAGTTACTACATTACACATCAGTCATTGATTGCACTCAAAACCGAACGTGGAATTTTTTTTATTCAGTCTATATTTTGAGGTTGTGATTTATCCATTGAATAATACGTCCCAGCCTATGAAATCCCGGACGATCATTTCATACGATTACAATATCAATTTCTTACAAAAATATGGTAACGTATGAGAGATTATTTCTAGAAAGGTGTTGGCTTGGAGAAGTTGTAAAAAAAAGTGAAACCAAACAGAAAAAAAAATCAAATTGAAAAATATCAATAAAGTTACAATTATATACTAACAAATCACAATAATTCATTTGGCGCCAGGGTTTAGTAGTTACCAAGCAATAGCAATAATATAATTTCCATTATTGTAAATAAAAGGAGTATTACCACCTCATTTTTGAGGTACAAAAGAATTCTGAGAATTAGAGTTATGGGAAACTAATTACTTTTAGAAACATAATTTATGCGTGGCTTATAAGTTACTAATCAAATTAAGTGGTTTCTCCAACAACAAGCAATTCACACTTGTGTTGTGTCATGCTCATTCTCATATTTACATTACATAGCCTAATATTATTAATTTTGAACTTTTGTTATGAGAAAATTGTCTCACTTTTTATATATATAAAAAAAACAATTGTCTCACGTTTAATACGGTTTTGCTTTCTTTATATTTGTAACATTTGTATCTCTTTACAACATCTTATTGTATTTTGATATTTTCACTAATTAAATCCCGAAGAAAAAGTCACCAATTACGACATAAAGAGACTTAAGTCCGGATGCGTATGATATTAAATCGTGGTTTACGCCACCGACAATTAAATCAAAACATGTATCGGTTGAAATAAATATATCGATGAGAAAGAAAAAAAAGAGTTGGGTGCTAATTTTTTTTGGGATAAATAATTCATATCAAATCAATCTCCATCTTTTAAAAATAATAACGTGTATCATGTGGATAAATATACAATTGTCGCTGAGGAAACCTCGAGAAAACGATTGACTAACATAATTTTTCAACTTTTTCTTTATGTGTATTTCAAGTGATGAAGCAGTAATGTATTTCTTAGATTTCTTTTTTTTGATACGCAGATTGAAACCATCATATCGTCGTATTTTGATAAAAAAAACCTTCGCCTTTTTTTTTCTTGTCAACATCACAATAGCCAATATATCAACTTTGTTGGAGGTGGGCCTAGCACCCCCAATTAGTTAGGCCCATCTTAGGAAAGACCCATCTTCAGCTCGGTCGCCGGCCTAAAAGCACCGACCCGCAAGACCCCTCTTCAGCTCGGTCGCCGGCCTAAAAGCACCGACCCGCAAGTCCCCTCTTCAGCTCGGTCGCCGACCTGAAAGCACCGACCCGCAAGTCCCCTCTCCAGCTCGGTCGCCGACCTGAAAGCGACGCACCTCGGCCCCGGTCTGACACTTCAAGGCAGGAATGCCAGAAGAGCAGAAGGCAAGTGGGAGTTGGTCGAACAGTGTATTGTCTGAGCAGGAGTATGGGCTGACCTCGACGTCTCACCAACCCTGCAGACTTGACCAAGGAGAAGAAGACACGTGGAAGAGTTGGTCAAACAGTACGCTGCTCTGCAACACGCCACGCCGAGCTCATCATGACCTCCATCCTCGAAAGCCGGAACACACCTCCTAGGCCACCTTACCCGCGAAAGAGGCCGAAGACGCCACGTGGCCCCGAGATCCCGGGGAGCAGGAAGCCAACCTCGGCTATATATACCCCTCAATGTCATTAATGAAGGGGACTTTTGATTTGGGCAATTTCCGACCTGTAACTAGCTACCCGACCTCTCTCTTTCTCTCTTTGTAACAAGACAACATTTTAGAACGCCGAACTGGACATCCATCGGAACCAGTTCGTAATTCTAAAGTGTTCATCTCTCTCATCATCAATAAAAGGAAACACGGCCCCCGGCCTACTCATCTCTCTCTGCGACCTGCTTTAATAGTGGTTAAACTGCTCTAATTAACGAAAATCTCACATCTCATCTCCTAATCACTCTTTAAACATACTTAGTGATCCCCGGGATCAACAAACTTCAATAGATTTATGACAGATTGTTGCGATTTAGATCATTACAGAAAATAAAAACATATTGATCAATTCTTTGAGTAGATGATGAACATCCAAACTGAGAATAAGATAAAAGAAAATAGTGTTCTTGTTCCATTGCCTTGGTAAGAACTAATCAGAAGATAAAGACAAGAGACAAAAGAAATTCTTCTACCAGAATACAAAAATTCTTTGGAGTTAGTGAAAAATGAGATACACACGTAGAAACAAACAATCTTCGAGCCCCAAGAAAAACAGGAGAGGCGAGAGAGAGATAGAGATAGAGAGTACAATATAATAATATTACTCTGTCTTGGAGATTGGAGGCACAGAGAGTTTGGTCTCGAGCATAAATGAGAGATCATGCATCTGTGACATCAACTCCTCCGCGACATCACTCTTTGACTTGTGAGATATTGATGTTGTTCCTACAATATCAAGTGTTTGATTTTTACCAGCAGGATCACTCGTTCTGAAAACAAACAAAAAACAGAACATGTGATTAGCTCTCAAGTTTCTTGTTAGTATGAAATGAAGATTGCTTACAGAGATTAGATAAAAACAAGTTTGGGAGAATATAAGAAACCTTTCTAAGGTTGAGGTTCCACAAGGCATGGCTTTGACTTCTTCTGAGTTGGTTTGGCCTCCAATACTTTCCGAAAAGAAATCAGAATCAAGGTCTCGGTGATTGTTATTTGCCCCAGAAGAGTTCATTTCCGGGTTCTGTTCAGCAGATGGATTCACATGGTTCTTGGGGGGCTGCATAGGTGTTTGTAAAACGGTCGAGGATGTGAAACTATCCCAAGTTCCAAAGATATCATCTTCTTGACCTTTGGCTACGCCATATATCACGCTTGGACCAGTATTCTGCTTCTCATCCTCGCTCTGTTCTTTAACATCGTTCTTAACATGAGCCAGCCCATCAAATATTTCCTCTTGGGAACTTTTCATGGTTTGAGAAAGTGGGTTATTAGGAGTCTTGGAGTTAACCGAGCTTGCAAAATCATTCCAGTCATTATCATCTGTAGGTTTCTTTTCATTGGTTTTCCATAGATCATCTCCAATCCAATCAATATCCATGGATGAACTTCCGTTGCCGTCCACAACCTGTCCCTCATTCTTATCATGGAAAGCCGGGTTGTTGTTTTGGGTCTTGGCAGTAACACTACCAAATAAATCATCTTGCAACCAATCACCAGCTTTGGAAACATAAGCAGTTGAAGAATCTACTGTTTTTTCATAGAGTAAATCTTTTCCGGAACCAAAGACAGAATCCATATGAGCAGCCAAATCAACCGGAGAACTTACAAACGGATCGCCACTAATTTTCTCCTGGGAAACATGTTGAAAGTCAGAATCCCAATCAGAAGAAGCAATAACCTTGTCATCGAAAGACTTAAGGCCAGCATTTGATGATGGTGCGCCCTCAAACAAACCAAAATTTCCATCCTCTTTAGAAGAACTATTTCTCTGACCATCTTTACCCTCGAACAAACCAAGATTACCATCCTCTTTAGAAGCACTATTTCTCTTAGCATCCTTACCCTCAAACAAACCAAAACTCTCATCGTCTTTAGAAGAACTATTTCTCTGAGCAATTTTACTCTCAAAGAATCCAAAACTCTCATCTTTTATAGAAGAGCTAGTTCTCTGAGCATCTTTTCCCTCAAACAGACTAAGGTTTTCATCCTCTTTAAAAGAGTGCCGAGCATCTTTTTCCTCAAAGAACCCAAAGTTTCCCTGCTCTGCTAAAGAAACACTATCTTGGGGATCTCGTCCCGCAAACAAACTAAGATTCTCATGTTCTTCAGATGAAACATTCTTCTGGACATCTTTTCCCTTAAACAAACCAACACTTTCATACTGCTTTGATTCAACAACTCCCTGACTCTTTACACTATCGAATAAGCTAAGACTACGGGGATCCTTAAAATCATCCTCCACGGGTTTGGGTTTGCTCTCTGCCGGATCCACTTTGGAAAGATCTCCTCTTCCTTGGACGAAATAATCGTCCAGATAAACTCCTCCTAGATTCAAAGGGTTTTTATTCTGCACCGATTGTCCATCGTCAGGTCCACTGTTTAAAGACTTTTCTTCTCTAGCAGACCATTGTATTTCCAAATCAAGAAACTTAGACACAGCAATTCCTTTTACGACGGGTGCCTTAGCTCCTCTGCTTGATCCATTCGTTTCCTTTAGTGGCTCTACCATCTCCTGCAGATGGAAATCGTTTCATAAAGTATGCTTCTTTTTTAATGGCACAACACCTCAAATTCTACATCTGACTACTAACTTTAAGTACCAAAAATTGTTTACAGAAAAAGCAATGAACTTTAATCTTCCCACCAAAAACCGAAACGGAAATAAAATTGTTGTATGAACGATATTGATGTTTTACCGATCCATCGAGATTAAGAGAGCTGAGAAACCATTTGTAACCAGAAGTGGAGGTAAACTTGATAGGATCAGGAGGATTATCGCTAGTCCGTTGCTGCTTGCCGCAGAAAACGCAGATTAGAGACTCGATCCCTCGCAGAAGCTTTCCTTTGCAGTTCCGGCAACGGAGGTACGGAACCGAAGCATCGAGCTCTGCGATCGCCTCCGCGGCTGTGAGAAGGCTGGGGATAGAGGAATCCGTGTAATCGCCGACGGGATCGAAGGAGGAGAGCTTGGCCTCCTTTCGAAGCGAGACCTTAAGTTGGTTGATCAGATCTAACGAGATCTCCGTCACCATTTCGTAAGGAATCTAGGGTTTCAAGAAGGAAGATTATGAGTCTCCCTCTTTGTCAACAATGCAGGATGTTTGAACACATGAATTTGAAGAGACCTGCCATCCTTAAAGGCCAAAAGCTTCTGAGATCAATTTTAACCGAAGATAACCAAAAAACCGTATCGAAATCGGTTTATCAGATCCGTCCACACCCAATTTGGTTATCTTTGAAACTTACCTACATACATAGTTACATACAATGTGTAATTGTGTACGGTTAGACCATCTCCAATGGTAAGAACCCCTCATGGGTTCTTACCAATTTTTTATTAATAAATTTTGATTAATTGAAAGTTTAGAACTTCTTTAGGAACCCTTAATTTTTTGCTGCTCCAATGGTTGAACCTCATTAGGGGTTCTTAAAAATAAATAATTAATATTTTGATAATTACTTTTTTTTTAAGTATGAAAAAGGATTTATGAAATTCCATAGAAAGCTAATCCAAAAACATAGGTTCTCAGACAGATGAAATTGAAAACTCAAAACATGTTTGAAGAAGATACACAAAAAGGCTTGAAGCAAAGAAGAACAAATTCTAAGCAGCACCCTTTCCCTTCTTCTTCTGGATCTTCTTCAGGGTATTGTGGCTCCGTTGGGGATGGTCAATGCTGACAACGACTTGCAGAATTCTGCAGGATTTGCTACATGCTCGATGACCTTCATTATACAGAAGTAACAGAACCATGAAAATGATATTAGAAACTAGAAATGGAACGGTACATATATCACATAAGTTTTACAAAGAGGAAGTGATGTAAGATCAGACTCCTCTGATTCTAACAAAACTCGAATGAACAGATTCAATGGCTTTGCGGAATGAGTGGATGGATTTGTAACTGATCGTAAGGCTTCTTCAAATGGGCAACCACACAATGAAGAAAGACTCACAAGACTGATTCTCTAAGGGGAAACCACACAAAGAGAACAAGACTTAGAACACCAAAATGCACACAGCTTTTGATAAAACAAAAATATTTCTTTTTATTGATAAAATTCGTGAATTGAAAGTACAAGACTAAAGAGCTTTTATAGGCTCAGAAACATGACCACCAACGGTCTAGACATTAAACATGAGCAAAAATCAAGCAAAAATTAAAGTAAGAAACATGACTTGTGGTGTAAAGATGATGAACTTTGAATGTGAGAGTTGATGGGGGGATTCTCTTGAGGCGGCTGAAGAGATATGACGAGCAGTAAGTCTTTGGATGTCTTTGGGCGTCTAAGATCATCTGTAGGAGACGGAGGGTCGAGATCTTTAGTCCAGAAGTCAACTTGATGCATAGATGGATAGTTGACAATTCTAGAAAAGGAAATATTCTTAAAAATGCCTAACTCTTCTTCCTTTGTTTCTTGGATGTGTTGAATAAATCTGAGAGCTTCTAGATGGTCTTGAGGCTCCACTTGATCATAAGAAGTCGTCCAAATACATGGAAAGAAGCTGGTTTCCTTATTCGCTACAGTTTCAAAATGGCTCTTCTTCGCCTTGGATCCTTTCGGGTGCTTCTCCTTAGCCTCCTCTGGTCTTGGCATCACTTCTAGTTCAGCTACTGGATTCTGAAGCTGTGGATTCTTAAACTGCAAATAACGTGAGCCCTCTAATTACTGGATCTACAAGATGACAAACATGAATAATGTCTCATTAGAATATATTCTCAGGAAAACAGTATTATAGTGCACCAAAGATCTCACTTACCAATGATTGATCAATCTCTGAAGGTGCTAATGAAATCACTCCAGCAAGCGTTTCGAAGGCTAAGCCTGAAAGAAAAGAAATCACTAGATACTGATTCACATCCGCACGTCACACGTCCATACAATAGATCTAGCTAAGGATAGCTCAAGCTTAATTTCCTAATTCTACAGCAGCCAATCTCTCCATGCAAATAGACTATCAGAAACGAAAACGGATCGGAAATGAAAGCAAAGAAATCAAACCCAAAAAAAAAACAGAAGAGTAGTCATTACTGGGAATAGATCGCGATTGATGAACGAGAAGGAGGCTCGCTTGAATGAGCCTCGTGGCGGACGAACGAAGAAGAGAGAAAGTGAGGAGAGAGAACGTCGGCGAAATTTTATGACAATTGTTGATTTAATTTTTTTTTTTTTGCCAATGAAAAGGCAACAGGTGTCTCTAAGAACCGATCCTAAAAACTCTTATCTAAGGATCGGTTCTAAACAATAAAACCATTTTTCATTTATTTTTTTCCCTAATAACTCTAAGAACCCCACTTATAAACCTCCGTTGGAGATGCTCTTATGGGTCATTCATTTTTTAAAAAAAGTTTTTTTTTTTGTTAATCATGCATTTTTCCTCTTCTTTTGAGTAATTGTGGAAATTTAGAAAACGAATCTTCTTGTTTCTTAGAAATTGAAAATTCAACGTTTTTACATTTTCTTTTACTCGTTTACCTCTCTTAGAGGAGGTCCAATGGAGGTTCAAGGGAATTCTTAAGTATTAATGGATCAAAAATAAATAAAAAAGTTCAATTTCCTTAAGAACCGATTCTTAGGGAAGGATTTTTAGAAGCGGTTCTTAATGAGGCTCTTAAGACAGGTGTCGAGTCTGCATTGGTTTTTGGTAAAAAAAATTTGGGAAAATCTTTCTCCTTCTCTCGACAATTTCTGGCGACCATTTTTCTTCTCTTCATTTTTGGCCGACGTTTTTCTTTTCTTCTGGCGAGATTCGAGCACAGAAAATCGGAGAGTTTGAGGACCAAATCGAGACCGCTTTCTCCAATCGCTTTATCAAGGTACGAATTCATGCACGTTTTCGTTGTTGTTTTTGTTAATTTTTTGGTTATTGCGATTGAAAATTAAATTATAGTATGTTTTATAATTTTAGTATGTTTATAATTTTTTGGTTTTATAAAATATAGTATGTTTATAATTTTAAACTAAATAAATTATACTATTAGAATCCCTAATGAGGTTCAACCATTGGAAGATAAAAAGGTTAAAAACTCCTCTAGAAGTTCTAAACTATAAATTAATTATATTTTAATCATAAAATATTCCTAAGAGGGGTTCACCATTAGTGATGCTCTTAGAATTTAGAACATTGTAAAATTCTGAAACATTGGAGTTAATCACTAAATAAATAGAATATTGATAAATTTCATATAATTAGAATAAATTTCAAAAAATTAGAATTTAATTATACTAGAACTTATGACCAAAAGAAAAGAAAATTATTCAAGGGCGGTATTGTAATTTCACACTCTGTCTGTTAAGAACTATCAGTGCCAATACTGTCGTTGGTCCATCAAAAAGGAATTGACATTGTGCTCTCAATGCATAAACTGGAAGATATGATATTTGTTATGTTTGGGATAAATAAAAAATATTATTATTATTATTATTATTATTATATATATGTTTTGTTTTTTGTTTATCTTGTTAACAATAACAAAATTTGTAATGAATTAATGTATTATTAACTTTCATGTTCAAATTAAAAGATGTGTGTTATATAAAATTAAAACCTTAAACAATAAACTATAGTTTATCAAAAATAGGTTGCATATATATAATGGGTTTGAGAGTTATTTTACAACGAAGAAACCAAAGTTTTTTGTCAATAGCATCAGTAATTGAAAATTTTGCAACTTTAATGCTTCATTAACTAACTTTATGGCTAAATTGACACTTTGACATGTGCCTATTTAATAACTGTCGACGAAAGGAAAAGAGTCAAAATCCTGTCAACAAAATCTTCGCTCGCCAAATTTTCTACATAGCGAATCAGACAGCTGAAATTGCAGCCAATCCCTGTTCGAGATTCCTTCACACTCGCCGAAAGATCGACTCTTTACGAAGACCCAGGTCGACGGATCTCGTGTTAATGGCGGCGAGTCACGCGGCGGCGTTGAAGGTCGGGCTAGCTTTGCTGGGGCTGAGCATGGTGGGTTACATACTTGGTCCGCCTCTCTACTGGCATCTCACTGAGGCTTTGGCCGCCGTTAGCCACTCCTCCGCCGTTTCAGTCTCCTCTTGTCCTCTCTGCACCTGTGATTGCTCTTCCCACCCTCTTCTCACGATTCCTAAAGGTAATACAAGTTGCAATTTTGCTTCATGTCGGGGTAAAAAAATCTGTGCCCGTGGTTAGATCTATGGGGAAAGTATGCTCATTTTCTCTTTCAGAGGAATGATGGGAATTTAGTAACTTCTTGTGTGTGCATCTGTGCTGATTTCTGTTTTCTTATATCAAAATTTGGTAATATAGCTGTTGGAAGTAACGATTAGTATTAGCTGGTTTATGAAGTTTTGGTTTGTTCCTGAGTTTGTGTCTGAGAACATATGGATAGACAATTATTAGCGTACTAACTAAGTGTGTGTTTTACACTTGTGTCTATGAACCATAATCTATCATGAAAGATTTACTCAGTTGTCCACATTGTTGTTTGTTTGAGTCCGCAATAACAGTAACGGCTCAGGTTATGATCTGTAAAATTCTCGGATTATGGAAGTTGAATTTTGCTGGCGACTGTTCTGGTCGTAGGAGTTTTTAAAATTATTTTTAGGATGTTACCGAATCCAAAAGATTGATCCTTTTTTTTTTACTTGTTTCCTTTCTTCTTGCAGGACTCAGCAATGCTTCTTTTGCTGGTGAGTTAATTGTGAAGTTCATTTCTTGAACTGTATTAGTTTAAGAATCATTAAAGTTCAGTAATCTGAGTCTTAGTCTTAATCATCTTGTTTGACGTGTAGATTGCGCAAAGCATGATCCAGAGGTGAACGAGGACACTGAGAAGAACTATGCTGAGCTTCTAACCGATGAACTGAAGCTGCGTGAAGCAGAATCTTTAGAAAAACACAAACGAGCAGACATGGGGCTATTAGAGGCCAAGAAGGTAACTTCGTCATACCAAAAGGAAGCAGATAAGTGCAATTCGGGTATGGAAACATGCGAAGAAGCTCGGGAAAAAGCGGAATTAGCACTCGCCGAGCAGAAAAAACTAACTTCTAAGTGGGAAGAGAGAGCTCGTCAAAAAGGATGGAGAGAAGGAGCCACCAAGTCAAATGGCTAAACCTGAAAGCAATGTTCAGGTTGTTTAGGAAACTCTAGGATTCAGTAAAAAGGATCTTAGTTCCAAACCACTCGTGTAGTTGTGAATTGGATTTAAAAAATGTAATGTCAACTATTATTATACTTTGCTACAAAAAATCGTATATGCTTCCAGAAAAAAAAAAACTCATACAATAACCCAAACTAAACTTTGGGTTACAAAATATGAACTTAGTATCAGATGCAGACTTCTTTTCAACAATAGCTTTCACAAACTAAACTTTCTTGCACAAGGCATAGGCTTAACACCGGACCTTTTTAACAGTCTCATGTGTATGGTGTGATAAGGACTTGCAACATAAAAATTATCAGAACTAGAGATGATAAGGAGAGAGAAAACAATGGCTTTTCTTCATGGAGATATCCTTAGGCGAGGAGTATTGTGAGATCATCCAAATTGCAGGAGCCTCAAAGGCTAAGGACTATGTTCATTTGCCAAATGCAATAAGCACATAAAAAACAGAGTGGCGCGTGCGAAGAAGATATATTGGGATATCCCAGCTGCTTGGCAGTTGCCTGTGAAGCTCGCTAAGATCTCTATGAAATATTTTGTTTCCCGTGGCTCCGGTTTGATGATCCTCGTCCTGCTCAAGCAGATTCTTGATAAGGTTCAATCTGAAGAAGAGGATTTTAATGGTCATGTGGAAGTCATCAGGGTGATTAATTCCAATGTATGTGGCGTTGCATAACCATAACAATATAACAATAACATATAGTAACGTTTTATCACAAAAATTTGTCATGTTAAATGATCTCTATGAACTACAATTATACGAGAGCTAGTCAGATAGTATAGAAGAGTGTCAACGCAAATTAGAATAATACAAACTGATGGCAGGAGGAGCAGTGTTGTAAATTAGCTATTTAGCTACGTCAACTTGCTTTGAAGCTTTATCATGTTTGACTTCAATTTTGTTGACCTAACCTTCGGAAACGCATACACAATTACACTAATGTTTCATTGCTACAGTTTACCGACAAAGTAACTCCATAATGAATAACTAACTCAGGGAGATTAATGAGTTAGCATGATCACTTTGACCATTTTCATCATCATACACGTTATCATTAATTTCCCCAGGATTCAGTAGGGTTCATAATCAGCGTTTGTATATATATGGCCTAATCGTGACTGATGTGGCAATTCAAATTTGAACATGGTAATAACATATCAGGCACAAACCATTAGACTACATATCTTGGTCGAACCAGCACTTTTATGCCCCGTATCAAATTAATTGGCCAATGTTGCACTCATGGTCGGCAACATTTGATAATCAGAATAGAAAAAAAAATAGTTTTAAATCAGCCGCAAACTATGAAAATAGACAATACAACCACCACGAACAGTTGAATTTTTGACATGATGAGATGTTGAGAATTTTGCATCTATAGTCTGTCCTTTCTCAAATTAAACATGAGATCTATTATATAGTATCAATCGGTCATTAGAGCAACGTCGTTTATTGGATATATCTCCAATAAAGATATCTCCAATATCGTCTTCACTAGCTAAAATATTCACAGCTGGTTTAATTTTATTACAGATAATCATGACTTTGAATTTAGTCTTCGGAGAAAAAGAAGGGAGAATTTTCCGGTCTCGTTTCTAAAAAAAAGTCAACAGAAAAATGTAACTTTACAAGTAACTTTGTCTCTTGTATTTCATATTCTTGAGTATGATATTCAAACAAATCATGTCGCTATCCAAAGCTTCATCATTCTGCATACGAACACTTTCACCTTAAAAAAGCTTCATTATACTACTCACGCGTAAGTAGCAAAACTCTGATATGTTTAAAAGAACAAAATGTGAAAATTATTAAGAAAATCCATCAATACGAAATTTTCCCTTAGTTTTTCACCAAAATACCCCAAAACACAGAGGAGTTTCCAATTTTAAATCATTTCTGAAAAAAATCGAAAGTGTGTTTGGATGGCAGAAAGCACAAATCCAATTGTTTTTTTTTGTCATCAACAATTCAATTGTTTATGGATGAAATTTTTAAAAAGCTGGAATTTAATGCAAACCGCATGGTAAATTTATAGTATATAATAGTATATTTATAGAGAAACCCACATTTATTGCTACTGGATATTTTTATTTGTTTTTCATTTTTGAGCTGATGAATTTGAAATCGTTGCATCTATAATCAATACTCACTTTTAAACCGGCCATTTTTAGGTGGGAAGTGGGGTTCACCGTTCACCATTATATTTATCATAATATCCTCTCCATTGCAAATTACTCACATATGTTTTTACTCATACGTCTCTTTTTATTAACTAACATACTACTAATCAAATTTTCAAAAAAAATCTAATCAAAGTTCCATCTAATGTTTAAATTTTGGTTTTCAAACAAACGCTTTAATTAAGATTTAAAATATGGTAGAACGCATCAATGCATGTGTGACAAAAATGGTAAATTTTTCTATTTAATATAGTCACGTAATATATTGACTATAATGGCACCTACAACTTATATATATAGTAAAAAAAATTATGTTGACAAAGAAGAAACTTTATGAAGTGGACCATATATGTCTACACCTAATCCCTAAATAAAATGCAAATATATACACACTCGTAACAACACATAAGGAAGTTTGTGCATCACACACATTATTTCTCATAATCATACGCTCTCTCTCTCTATCTCTCTCAAGAAAAAGAAACATTCTTCCAGAAAAAAATAAAAATATGAATCCGGGTCGTCTTCTCTGTCTCACTGGTTTTCTCTTCCTCGTTTTTATATCTAAAGCTTCAAGAATTCACGTTGAGAGACGACGCTTCTCCTCCGAACCTTCTACAGAAGAGAGAGGGTTTCTCCCTTCTCAATCCACTCTGCCGGTCGTCGGCGCCGGTGAAATCTTACCGGAGAAACGGAAGGTTAAGACGGGATCAAATCCTTTGCACAACAAGCGATGATGGATAAATTAGTTTCCCTAACACATACATACACACACTCTCTCTCTTTGTTTTTTGTTTTACCACATAGATATATATCACATATGTATATCTACTACACATTAATGTAGGATTTATCCAATGTTTTTTTTTTCATTCTCTTCTCAATACGTAGGAACTTAGATGTTTATAAGATGAAGCGTGAATCTATGATTGTAATGCGAGGAACAACAAATGTAATGGCTTTTTATTTCGTCGGATTTGGCCAAAAACGTAATTCATTGCTTTTTTTTTTCTTCTCAAATATGTGTGTATTGTGTTGTTTGACCAAAAAATAACAATTCAGTTTTGAATTGGAACGACGCCGTTTTAATCCAGTCACAAGACTCACAAGAGACTCTCTCTCTTTCTCGCCGTCGCCGGCAAGAGTCCTCGGTTTTGCTTGCAGCAATCTCTTTTCTTCTTTCTTTCTCCGACGGATCATGAACAGAGAGATACGAAACATAACTTCTGGACAGAATCAGAGATCTTGGATTCTTATAGAGAGATCCGGTATCGGAATACTTCAATCGAACCCGTCGCTTTTCTTAACCTTAAATTTCAATGTAACCCGCCTCGTGCTTTCCGAGCCGAAGTCTCCCTACTCAATCCTGCACCGGTTGTATTCCGCCGGTAAGCTCCAAATTATCTGCTCTCTGTTGAATTCGGTTGCTATCGATGGCTTTTAGTTTAGAGTTTGGGTTTGGCGATGGTGGACCGGCAAATAAAAGATTGAATTTGTGGAGGAGTTTTTCGATTCTGATTGGAGTAGACATGTATAACGGTAAATTGGTTGATGCAGAGAGACTGTTCGATGAAATGCGCGAGAGAGGAATAGAATCAGAAATTCATGTAGAGAAGAGGGTTTTTCAAGCCGATGTTTTTACTTATAAAAGTTATAACACAATATGATGAGGCGAAGCAATGGTCGTTCTGGATGTTTGATAGAGGTGTGAAGCCTAACACGGTTAGTTATACTAATTTGATCTGTCTGAGCTTGTCGTCCTGTTGAGGACTCAACATGGTTGATGGTCCGTTGCTTTGGGACTATGGACAATTTGCTGTCCATTTGAATCAATTGATCTCGCCTTGGTAAGAAGAAAGTAAAGTTGGCCTCTTTTCTTCAACCTCTGGTTAAAAGTCAAAAGAGCTTCTCTACAAGAAAGTGGAAAATATCCAATCTTGATCTCCAAGGCTGGGAAATCGTTTTATAATCCCTTTTTTTATTTAAAAATCATAGCTTTTATAAATTGGTTTACGAAGAGGACCAATCAACCGAAACAACAAAATAAAATGAGTTTTCTTGCAGGGAGACTCGCGGGAAAAGAAGCTGCCTACTTTTTCCAGGAATCCAAGCACGCTGTTAATCGTATCGCAGAGAAATCTCCGGCCACCGGCAAGAAGCTTCCATCTTCTCCTGCGGAACCACCGGATATTCAACCGGACGTTCTCCCGGAGATTCTACGCCATTCTCTTCCTCCTAGAATCTATGGTCCTCCTCCTGACCCTTTGTCCCTCTCCCAGTTCTCTAAATGGGCTCTTGAATCCGACCCGAACGCAACCGTTTCTATTTCCCCTGACGTCTTGAACCCTCTCAGAGGTTACGTGTCTCTGCCTTAGGTCACGTTCGGCCGCACAAGGTACTAACTTGATCGAAATTAGGGTTTTATAGTCCGTTTTACTTGATGGGAATTTCACAATTTTCGGTCTTTGATATCGATTTGTTTGGGTCGATTTAATTGCAGATGGGACATGCCAGATTCTGAGAATTCGGTTTTGGCGTCAACAGCTAATGAATTGAGGAGAGACAGATATGGCACTCCTGTAAATCCTGAAAATTTGAAAGCTGCTGGTGAAGGGCTTCAACACCGTATGTTCACTTCTCTTCTTTGTTAACCTTGAAATCAATCTCTTTGAACCTGGGTTCATGGACACTGGAGAGTTATCTTATCTTTAGAGAACGCGTTTTGCCTCGATCTGATAGAGGCAGAGAGATTGCAATACTGATGCGTTCTGTTTATACTTCCTTGCTTTTGCGTCCAACGGAACACTATGCATATGTTTATATATACAGCTTATAAAATTTGGATGGCAATAGAAACATTGGTATTATAGCTAATGTTACTTTATCATGTAAAATGCTTTCCCCGGCTTGTCTACTATACCCTGTAGGACTGCAATGGTAGTAATTCCAGTGAGGTTCCAGCTTACTTTAGAGAACCTTTATTTTATTTTTTTTGTGAAAATCAGATTTTTCCGGGGGCTAGGGTTCATGAGTTTAGTGTTAATAAGTGCATTCTGGGTGTCTGTTATTGACTGTGATGAAAGAATAATCTAAGCATTTCACTTTCAGCAAAACTTACATCAGGCAATTCTGGCAGTACTTTTGGTTATAGTTTTAGTATTCTTCTGAAGTATCTTTCTGTGTTGTAGTTTCTATGCTGTGTTTGTTTATATTTACAAATTTGGCTTATAGAGATCAAAGCCTTGGTGTTTGAGGTTAATACAAAAGCAGAAACTGTCGCCTAGAATAAAACATGATGAGATTGTCTGTTGTTCTTACTTGTGTAGAAACAGAGCAGAGCTTTTGTCCGATTTCGTAAACCGAGTGTTTGCCTAGCCTTGAGCCCTCTGTTTTTTTTTTAATGGTTTCTGCAGTTGGAAATGCATTTGCAGCCGCTACTGTTATCATATTTGGCTCAGCCACTTTGGTTTTTGGAATGGCAGCCTCGAAACTTGACATGCGTAATGTAAGATTGCAAATGTAACTTTGTTCTTACATAAATCATTGAGATTCACATTTGTAAGCTCGCTTGACTGATCTTGATGTTACTATTTTCTTTCTTTGTGGTAGGCTGATGACATAAGAACGAAAGGCAAAGATCTTTTTCAGCCAAAACTGGAGTCAATGAAAGAACAAGTAGAGCCCCTAAGAACTTGGGTAATGTTAAAAAAGATGCTTGCATCTTCATCGTTTTCAACAGCATTGGGTCATAATCATTAATACTACTAACCCGAAAGACTATAATTTCAGGCGGAAAACATGTCGAAGAAGTGGCATATTGAGAATAACGATGGTAGTATCAAGGAAAAACCAATCTTGAAGGAGCTTTCGAGAATTCTGGGACCCAAATCTTAAAAGGCTGAAACTTTGGATAAACGTGTTATTATATCAATAGAGAAAGCCAAACAGGAAAATGTATGTAAGATGGAATAAGATCTCTAGGTAAAAATATCAGATTTGTACTGTAAGACTGTAACAAGTTTCAATGTTGGTGTAAACTTTGATGTATCGAGTGATTAAGGTTTTGTATAAATAAACTTTGATGTATTCAGATCCGGCCGATTGCATTGTAGACAGGGATTGAATATGCACAATAGGAAGTTATGGCTAAAATTGTGAATGATATAATAACTAAGGGTTGTTATGTAATTGTTTCAATTGGGTTGTGGTCTATTTTGCAACAACCGTAGGTCTTTTTGCGGAGAGGTAAAAGATGAGTAATCAAAGAAAGAGATTAAACGGAGGAGAAAGAGATGAAGATGACGAGGAAGATGCAGAAGGTATCGGCGAGTGGGAGAGAGCTTATGTTGACGACAGATCCTGGGAGGCGTTGCAAGAGGATGAGTCTGGACTTTTACGCCCAATTGATAACAGTGCCATTTACCATGCCCAGTATCGCCGCCGCCTCCGCATACTCTCCGCCGCCGCCGCTGGTACTCGCATCCAAAAGGGCCTTATTCGCTATCTCTACATCGTCATTGACTTCTCTCAGGTATGTTTGTATTCCTTTTTGGCTCGAGGTCTATGGAATCGAGTTGCTGATCATGTGAATTCCAGCTTGAATGCCGTTTCAATTGAGTTGATTGCGCATATGTTGCTTTCGCGGGAACTTATATAGAAGAAAAACTATGCGGTTTGGGGTTATGTATAGAGAAGTGTACTCTGCTTCCACTTTTGAATCTTCGTTTGAGTTTAGGAGATCTCTGCACTTTCCACTTCTGAACAGTGTCTATTATGTGCTGTTTGTAATGATAACCTCACTATAAGTGGGTTTTTTTGTTTGTTTGTTAGAGCATGTGAAAATGAAGATACTGTTTCTTGCGATCCTTGTATTCTTTTGTTTCAGATTCTGGCAACATTATGATTTTGGATTCAAATTGGAGGAAGCTTGTCTTACCACATGGTTGTTTAAATTTCTTCTGTTCCGTGATATGTAATGTCTTACACTTGGTCTGTTTGTGGTGTTTAGGCAGCTGCAGAAACGGATTTCAGACCAAGCCGGATGGCCATAATGGCCAAACATGTTGAAGCTTTCATTAGAGAGTTCTTTGACCAGAATCCTCTGAGTCAGATCGGTTTGGTCTCTATAAAAAATGGAGTTGCGCATACCCTAACATATCTTGGTGGTAGTCCTGAGTCACACATACAAGCGTTGATGGGAAAGCTGGAAGCCTCGGGTGACTCCTCTTTGCAGAACGCCCTGGAACTTGTACATGAGCATCTCAACCAGATTCCATCTTATGGTCATCGCGAGGTTCTGATATTGTATTCAGCTCTATGCACCTGTGATCCAGGAGATGTCATGGAAACCATTCAGAAATGCAAGAAATCAAAATTAAGATGTTCTGTAATCGGGCTTTCTGCAGAAATGTTCATATGCAAACACCTATGCCAAGAAACCGGTGGATTGTACTCGGTTGCAGTAGATGAGGTGAGTTTAGGTACCTTCTACGTCAACATTGTAAATTTGAAATAGAAGTTTCGCGTATGCTTTGTGTCTTATTTTCTATCACGCAGGTGCATCTAAAGGATCTTCTGCTCGAACATGCGCCTCCACCTCCGGCAATAGCAGAATTTGCAGTAGCAAATTTAATCAAGATGGGTTTCCCACAAAGAGCTGCTGAGGGTTCAATGGCAATATGTTCGTGTCATAAGGAAGTTAAGATCGGAGCTGGTTACACGTGCCCGAGATGCAAAGCTCGTGTATGTGAGCTCCCTACGGAATGCACAATCTGTGGTCTGACACTTGTTTCATCGCCACATCTTGCTAGATCATACCATCATCTCTTCCCAATTGCTCCATTTGATGAGGTTCCTACTCTTTCAAGTCTGAATGATCCTCGGAGAAAATTGGGAAAGAGTTGTTTTGGTTGCCAACAGAGCCTACTTGGTGCAGGTAAATAAAACGTATATTGTTTGAACATCAGTAAATAAAAGTTAAGACAGGCTTAGTTAACCCTTGTTTAAGGTGTGCTGTCTCACACTTTGCCCATGTCCATATCTCCTCAGTTTTCGTCACACAGTGTATCAACGGAGAGCCATTCGCTTGAATATAAATGCTCATTGCTGCCTTTGTTTTGTGCAGGGAACAAGCAGGGGGCATGCGTAACATGTCGTAAATGCAAGCACTATTTCTGTCTGGACTGCGACATATACATCCACGAGAGCTTACACAACTGTCCTGGCTGCGAGAGCATTAGCCGTCCAAAATCAGTTTCCTTGATGGAAGAATGAGAGAGTGTGTGACTGGACGTAAGATTACGTCTCTAATTAGATGATATGTGAAACAAGACCAGTCCAATATGGCAAGTCCTGGTGGGTGTTTTGTGGAATAAAGGTTACAGATAATTTAGCGGAAGACTCCACAATTATCAAATCAATCACTCACTCACTCACCACCTTACCAGTATTATAGGCTTCTAGCAGCAAACATGATAATGTATCAAAGATATCGATACAATTGAATCCAAAAACGGCTGAGATATTTTCTGAAAAAAACAAAAAAATCTTGAATTATTGGCAGAATTATTCGGAGCTATATTGTTTAGTCGCAAGAAAAATATTTTACTAAATTAAAATTAAAATATATTCCGAGGATTAATATATCAATTTTTTTATTTCGGCTCGAATTTCTGCACTCACGAGGGGCTGAATTCAGTCAATAAAAAAAAAAAAAACTGTATCATATCCCTAAATATCTCTGTGTTTTGTTAGAACTTTGAAAGAGCAATATTTGTGAGAAGTACCTTCACTAACATGAAGACGACGAAGCATTCTCCAGGGTCCTCAGCGAGAATCAGCACTCTTCTTCCTCGAAGGCTTCAGCTGGGATCTCGATAAAGCCGTCTCTGGTTTTCTCCAAGGTCACTTTCCTCCGCTCAAAGAGCCGGCGTTGCAGCGATCTCGATCTCGATCTCCGTCAAGGTGGAGATACTCTACTACATCTGCCTTGAAATCAATGTATAAGATGGACGATGCAGATGAAGTCTCCAAAACGTGCTTCTCTTATACAATAACCTAAAGGCATATTTCATAACTAAAATCGATGTTTATTATCTAATAATGATGTTCATCTTGTACAGTTTGGATGATAGAAGGGAGCCTATTAGACTTTCCAAGGTTGCAACTCATGACGATATATCCCATGGAGAAAAAAATGGTGTCTAGAGCTGATCCTGTGAATTTTGAGGTAAATTCGATCCTCTCTTTGCCTTGTCCTCCATTATGACTTACCATGGGGAGTCTCAAATTTTTATTATTTATAATTGAATATAATATTATTCGTCTTTTACCTAGTCATAATCATTCTTGAAGTTGTAACAAATATACTTTGTAATTTCTCACAAGTTGTACCTATAATCACATCTTTTTCCTTTAAATGTTTTGTTTTGTATCACCACAGGGATCAGCCCCTAGCTGCAAAGATATCTGATAGAAACTGTCTTGCCCTTGTCGGATCTTGATTCGGACTCGGCTAGCTAATGGGCCTTTTCTTGAAATGGAAGCAGATTTGATTTATGAATCATTTGATACTTTCTGTACTCTCTTTTAAGTTTAACATGCAAGACTACTCATTTTATTATTATTTCTGATCTGTCTCAAATAACAGAACAAATCTCTCTTGCCAAAAACTGTACATCTCTCTAAACAAATATTGTACAAGGTGGTGGCTATACAATTTCTTCTATCAGGAATATACACTGAACCTTAGCTGCTCTTGGTTCCTCAAAGAATGGCTTATGCAGAGGAGCAGATATATTTTGGTTCTTGTGCCTTTTCATGAATTGGTTTGTTTCATGGACCAATTATCAGACTCCCCATGGCTGGCTGCTTCTGTTAATCCAACCTAGCTCACCTAGTCAACGTAATATATATTCACGTCCAATTGTAATCATAGAAGAAATTATGAGAAGCAAAAAAGACTCATTGTGCGTGTCCTTGGTCGAATATGTGGTCAATTTCAAAGTCAAGCAGTGTGACTTGACTCTTATCATCACTATGTAATTTCTTCATCACTTGTTTCTTCTTCTGTTGTGTCTTTGTGACCAGCTTCCCGTAGAAACGTCAGGATCTCGTTGTTCGTTGTTAGATTCCTCGATGTTTTTATTTCAAAGACTGAAAGCTAAAGCACGTGATAGGCACGTGTCTTTTAATGTTTATTATATTATCACACAGATCCATTCACTTTCATTTCGTCCCGAGTTTTCTCTCTCTCTTCCGTCAGCTCAGATGTGGGTGACGACTAATACCGTACTTGTACACCGACCCGATGCTCTGACCCGACTATCCGTTTCTTACCCGACCCGACTCGCCCACTCTCGCAAAGCCTCGCCGTTTTCCCGCTTCTTCCGGTCTCCGCCCAGGACGAAGCCTTTGCGGACGAAGAAACCAGGTTCAATTAGCTTCATCGACTTTTCAACTAACTTATATTTTAGATTCTAAAATTTTGTTTGGTTTTGAAAATTAACAGATGAAGATCACGAATTATCCCCTGTCCCGTCCGATGAGAAGCTCTCCGTTGATTTAGGATGGTTATCGGTTTTTCCTCATGTATCGGTTGCTTCAATGGCGAATTTTCTCTTTGGTTATCACATTGGGTATGGCTCTAGGTTGATATCGGATTAGTTTTGTCGCAAGTTTATAAGTAATAATACCTCAATTGGTTCTCGCAGAGTAATGAATGGCCCCATCGTGTCTATTGCACGCGAACTTGGGTTTGAAGGCAACTCTATTCTTGAGGGTCTTGTTGTGAGCATATTCATTGCTGGTGCATTTATTGGAAGCTTAAGCTCCGGTCCACTAGCTGACAACCTTGGCTGCCGCCGCACCTTTCAGATTCTCACCATACCCCTTATTCTTGGTGCCCTCGTCAGGTAATCTCATTTGCTAATGTTGGATATTATGGATGAACCAGAACAATGACAAGTCTTGTCTTCTTCTCTCAGTGCACAAGCTCACTCCTTGGATGAGATCTTATGTGGAAGATTTCTTGTTGGTCTTGGTATTGGCGTGAACACAGTTCTTGTTCCTATTTACATATCCGAGGTAATCAAACCCTGTGATTCCTTTTCTACTCTATGCTTAACTATATGTTCGGTGGAAGGGTCTTCTTGATTTTTATATTGAGTTTGAGCCAACCATTTTTATTCTCTAGGTTGCTCCGACCAAATACAGGGGCTCCCTTGGAACTTTATGTCAGATTGGCACTTGTCTTGGGATAATCTTTTCTCTCCTCTTAGGGATTCCTTCAGAAGCTGACCCTCATTGGTGAGCTTCATTTAACTCTGTTAGGCAACCACAGTCTGGTTTTCTGAATAACATTACATGATATCCTCTTCATTTCATTCTTCTCATATATGACTTCAGAAGCCCGAATTCATAATACTGTTCAGGTGGAGGACAATGCTCTATGTCGCGAGTATTCCTGGTTTTCTTCTTGCGCTTGGTATGCAATTTGCAGTAGAAAGTCCCCGTTGGCTCTGTAAGGTACAAGGCCGCCTCTTCATCATGAGGAATCATTGTTTTTCCATGTTGAAATCATGTCTCATGGTACTTGTTTAGGTTGGACGACTGGATGATGCCAAAGTAGTAATCAGAAACATCTGGGGGGAATCTGAAGTCAGAAAAGCTGTAGAAGATTTCGATTCAGTTATGAAGAATAATGGCTCCAACTTAGATAGCAGATGGCTGGAACTCCTTGATAAACCGCATTCACGAGGTTGTGTCAAGGTTCCTCTTAATGTTAGTTTTAAGTGTCTTTGATTATACCAGAAACTGAGAATATACAACTTTGTTTACATGACAGAACTATGTTGCTAAATTGTATGCGTGCTGTTATTATGGTTGCAGTTGCATTCATTGGAGGCACCCTTTTTCTCCTTCAGCAATTCGCGGGTATAAATGGTGTTCTTTACTTCTCATCTTTAACGTTCCAAAACGTTGGAATCACCAGTGGTGCTCAAGCAAGTCTATATGTCGGAGTCACAAATTTTGCAGGTGCTCAATTCTCACCTATATCAATACATTTGGATTATGATTTCTTTTCTACTTTTTCCAAATAAATTTCCCTTTTTCTGAATGGTTGGGTCTTATAGGTGCTCTGTGTGCATCTTATTTGATTGATAAGCAAGGAAGAAAGAAGCTTCTTATTGGAAGCTACTTGGGAATGGTAAATATCTTTTGTTTATCACATAAATTCTTTGCCTTTTCACTGCTTTAGCTTATATTGGTTGAATGGATTTGGTTTCACAGGCGGTGTCTATGTTTATTATTGTTTATTCGGTTGGTTTCCCCTTGGATGGAGATCTGAGCAAGAGTTTGTCAATACTTGGAACAATCATGTAAGAAGCATGAAGTCCATCAATCACTAGTCTCCTTTCCTCAGCTCTAGGTCGATCATATAGTACATAACGAATCATCTGCTTTGTCCTGTCACAGATATATATTAAGTTTTGCAATTGGAGCTGGTCCTGTAACTGGTCTCATCATCCCTGAGCTAAGTAGCAACAGAACTCGTGGGAAAATAATGGGTTTCAGCTTCTCTGTACATTGGGTACGTAATTGTTGTTTTTGCATATATAAATCATTTAAAACCTTTTTAACTATAAAGAAACACAAATATAAGTAGGACCTTTAACTTTCAGGTCTGCAACTTCTTGGTTGGTTTGTTCTTCCTGGATTTGGTGGAGAAATTTGGAGTTGGACCGGTCTATGCCGGCTTTGGCAGCGTATCATTGTTAGCAGCGGCGTTCTCACACCGCTTCACGGTGGAGACAAAGGGTCGATCACTCGAAGAGATTGAACTGTCTTTAAACTCCAAAGACGACCTGAGTTAAAAACGGAAGAAGGGAGAGAAAGAGATAAGACTTGGAATTTTTTTTAAATGTTAGTTATGGAAAATCATTTGAGTATATATTTAGGTATGCCAGTGAAGTTTGGTAAAGATATAAAAATGTGTCACATTTGACACATGTGAGTGAATGCAATCCATAAGCATTTTGTTTACAAAATATATATGTTTGTTCATCATTCTTTTTTTTTTTGTAATATAGAAAAAAATTGGATTAGCATATGCTGCATTGTAATTTCAATTATCTTAGTCCTATCCTATGCTAAGAACGAAAAAGGAATGTTATCTCTCCACGCTGAGACATTCTTGATTTATATTCTCATCAATAATATTGTCTCGATCCTTTGCTAAAATTAGTGAATCGTTTTTTTTCACGTTCATGTCGCAAGCCTCTTGCTGACAACTCATGATCTATATATATCATATATAATGGTTTGCACGTCTATAACAAAAAGAAAAAGAAAAAAATGATAATATTAAACGTAATCGCCTGAGATATTGAATCTAAAGATGCGAGCCACTCCATTGGTTACAAAAATTACGTAACAGCTTGTCATGGGATACGCAGCGCGTAGAAAATATAACTCATAAAAATTGTGAACTAATAATACCTTTATTCGAATCACTTGATAAAAATGTTATAAGACATCTACATCTACATTTATCATATATGATTACAATTCTATGGGATGCTTCTACCACGAACAACATATAGTTCAATTCGACGCGCCAAAAGCGCGCGTGTGTGAATAAAAGAAGTCTCTGATGTCTAGAGTCAACGTATATCTTTGTCATGTCTTGAAAGCCAATTAATTCTGCCTTGCACACTTTTATATTTAGAAGACAAAAAAAGAGTTTGAAAGTTTTGTCTTAGAGAGAGAAACACAAAATTAAGAGGAAATCTTTAGTTTCCCTTTCAAATGAAAACGAAAAAGATTTTCTTTTTGTAATTTGGTCTAATTCTCCCTCCGTGGTTAATCCCTAATCAAAGTGATTAAGAAAACCCAGAGGAAGAAGAAGACGACAATGCCGAGCAAGCTCAAAAAGGCGATTGGAGCGGTTAAGGATCACACGAGCATCAGCTTCGCCAAAGTCGCCACCGGAGCTACCGGAGGCGGCGATCTCACGACTCTTGAGGTAGCGATTCTCAAGGCCACGAGCCACGACGATGAGGTCCCTATCGACGATCGACTCGTTTCCGATATCCTCGGAATCATATCCTCCAAGAAATCGCACGCCGCCGCTTGCGCCACCGCCATCGGACGCCGTATCGGGCGGACACGGAATTGGATCGTCGCGCTCAAATCCTTAGTCCTCGTCCTCAGGATTTTCCAAGACGGAGATCCTTTTTTCCCGCGCGAAGTCCTCCACGCCATGAAACGAGGCGCGAAAATCCTCAATCTCTCGAGCTTCCGCGACGATTCCAACTCGTGCCCTTGGGATTTCACCGCTTTCGTCCGTACATTCGCGCTCTACCTCGACGAACGACTCGACTGCTTCCTCACCGGAAAATTACAGAGGCGGTACACTAACCGAGACCAAACCGGAAGAATCAGCACCAGCACCTCTGCCAGATCCCGGTTAAATCCTAGAACCGGAACTAAAAACCATGAACCGGCGGTCCGAGACATGAAACCGGTAATGCTCCTCGACAAAATCACGTATTGGCAGAGATTACTAGACAGAGCGATCGCGACGCGGCCCACCGGAGACGCGAAATCGAACAAGCTGGTGAAGATGTCGCTTTATGCCGTCGCGCAGGAGAGTTTCGATCTCTACGGAGACATTTCCGACGGATTGGCTCTTCTGCTTGACAGTTTCTTCCATCTGCAATACCAATCTTGCATCCACGCCTTTCAAGCCTGCGTTCGAGCCTCGAAACAGTTCCAAGAGCTTAACGGATTCTACGATCTCTGCAAATCCAACGGCGTAGGACGAACATCGGAGTATCCGAGCATTCAAAAGATCTCACTAGAGCTTCTAGAGACATTGCAGGAGTTTTTGAAGGATCAATCTTCGTTCCCGTCGAGCGCGGGGATGCATCCGTCGCCGAATAGTCTTCTTCCTCCGCCTCCGTCGTCTAAAGACTCGACGGTTTCGAGCTCGCTTGATTTTGGGGATTCAACGATTGAAATGTCGGAGAGATATTCGGATTACGGGTCGTTTCGTAGTACTTCATTGGAGGATTTGATGAGCAGGACTGAAGCAGGGACTAGTAGTCCTCCAATGTCTTGTCATTCCGAGCCTCACGGAGGACGACGAGACGACCCGAATGGGAATAATTTCGATACGGTTTCGACTAAATCTCTTCCGAATAATCCCTCTGTTTCTGCTTCCAATCTCACATTAAACCTGTTGGATGATGTTAATAACACCACGAAAACAAAATATGTGAAAGAGAAAAAGAATCAAGAAGATTCAAAGGTGGAAACTTTTGATCCTTGGGAGGCCTTGATGTTGAGAGATGATCCGAGTAAGAACATAGAAACGATTCCCGAAGAACCTTCGACCTCTGAGGATCAGACAGGTTCAGGGAATTGGTTGCTTGCGCTGGAAGAAACAGCTACGCAAGTACATGACACTAACTCAATGGCGATAGTACCGTTCGGATTAGACAGTCCGATGCCTGCGTCTCAAGCCACCAAGGACCAATACAATCCATTCCTGGAAGAACCAGCTGCGCCGTTAGCCGCAGCCGGTCCAACTGGAGATCCAATGACCACGTTCAATGCCTTGGCTGTGACGGAGTTTCAGCCGGAACTGACATTTCTGGTAGACGTTCCTGAAGCTTTTGAGCCGTCGTCTACGCCAACATTCAAGTCCACAGGGATTTTGCCGGTGAAGTTTGACCCATTTGCAACGTTTGAGAGTTTTGGGTTCGGAGAGACAGTTTCAGAAAATGGAGTGGTACATCAGCAATCTGTGTTGCAAGAACAACAGTTATGGTTGCAGAATCAAAAGAAGATCATAGCTAAGCATTTGAATTGATATGATCTTTTGTTACATTGTAAACTGTACTCTAACTTTGACATTTCAAGAACAAATCAAGATTTGCTTTCCATTATAATTGGGGTCAGCATATTCGGTTTGATTATGACTTACTGAACCATAATCTTTCATTTAGTATTGTTGGGTTGGGCTATCAGGATTGGGCCATTAAAAGCCCTAATATAATAAGTTAAAATGGTAAAGCCCATTCATAAACTGTTCGAAATGCGCCACACAACCTTTGCCGAAGGTTGTTTGCATTCACATCACATAATAGATGGATGCAACATATCTAGTATATGAAGATATATGTGCATCTATATATGTGTACTTATGTATATATGCGAAACGATATACTGTATGTATAGATGTATTATGTATAGATAATGAAGATGGAAGCGAAATGGAATAAAGAGGGTAGGTGAAGTGGGTTTTGTGGTGTCCATTGTGCATGAGATTGACCAAAGCTGTAGCTTGACCCCAAAGCCACGAGGGAGATCAATCAATCACATCATCACAACACATCTTTTTCTATTAAATACATATGTATATTAGCCCGCCACCAAAACTTTTATTACCCATTGACTAGAGTCGTTTTCATTTTTTACATTTATATTATATTTGTAAATTACACAATGGTAACATATTTTGGAGTACATGAACGTAGGGTTCCACTAAATTAGGTTTCTTATTACAAGTCTTCCCTCTTGACTTCTCAATTTCTTGTGTTTATTAAAAAAATTGTTCACAAGTCATACAGGCTGCTATAACCTATTATTTTTCTTCGTAATTTCGATTTCGAGTTCAAAATATTAGTAAACATGAAATAAAGCACGTCTATATCTATATGCCAAAGTTCATATATCAAAGAGTTACCAAAACTCGTCTGTGGTTTTAGTTTTGGAGGCTTCTTAAGAATGTGATGCGATTAGATTGTGAGGATGTGTGAAAGTATAGACTTTTATTATTAAATAATAATAATTTAATCATTTTTATCTTATAAAACATAAATGTTGACCCAAAAAACTAAGTTCTTTCTCCAGATAGAAAGGAAGTAGGGAACATTAATTTAGAAAAATCCACTTTGAGGAGAAGTCTATATGTGTATATCAGCTTTTAGATTATCTTTATGGCCAAAAAGGGAAACACGTAGTCGAA
Source organism: Eutrema japonicum (assembly GCA_030161315.1). Classification (NCBI taxonomy): domain Eukaryota; kingdom Viridiplantae; phylum Streptophyta; class Magnoliopsida; order Brassicales; family Brassicaceae; genus Eutrema; species Eutrema japonicum. The sequence continues at coordinate 2,199,579 of BSQW01000001.1, read as the reverse complement.
TCTGAACTCCTCCGCTGAAAGGAGACAATTTATTTGATTTGATCTAAACCGTTGAACCAATTATAAACCTTGTTTGTTGCTAATGAGAGTTTATGAAGCATCGATCAAAGCTGCAGTTAGGCCAACAGAAAAAGAAATAATTGAAAAAGAGTAAAATGATCTTCTAGATATTTAGGACATACCAAATAAAGCATGTGACGGAAAATATATGATTTTCTATAAAGAGTGGATGATCATGCATATACTAGAAGATTTTTCTCTCATTGTTTAAACGGTACAAGGATTTTCAACAACGTTCAAAATTGATGATAAATAGATGTTAACCCTAATTATCTGAATGATCACATCTTCAACTTTATTATTCTCATAAATCATAACATTTGGCATTACTGTTCTCATGCTATCTTACTATGTGTTGGATATAATATCTTAAGAGTTGACGTAAATTATACGTTGTGCATATTCACTTTTGCTTTTATTGATTAATAAATAACAATTCAACAACAACAAAGATAAAATATTAAGAAGTAAGTCATCAGTCTTTTTGGTCCACACACTAACATACTTTAGTGAATTTAAAAAAAAAAAAAAACTCACATAATAAATTTAGAATGGTGTGGGTCCAAAAACCAAATAATTACTGTAGAATGATAACCCGTGGAAGTAACTCAAAGCTCCACTCTTCTCTCTATAAAAACAATTCTCTGGTCATCAGATTTAGATCACACTTAAAAAGCGTCAACATAAAGTTAGGCAACAAAAAATTTAGAGAGAAGAGAGATGGAGAGTTTCCCGATCATCAATCTCGAGAAGCTTAATGGAGAAGAGAGAGGAATCACGATGGAGAAGATCAAAGACGCTTGTGAAAACTGGGGATTCTTTGAGGTATTATTTCAAATTATTATTTTTTTATAATAATAATGGAAGCTCGAAACTATGGAATTAAAATGATTTGATCTGTTGGTAAATTACAGTGTGTGAACCATGGGATTCCACACGAGCTATTGGACAGAGTGGAGAAGATGACCAAGGAACACTACAAGAAGTGTATGGAAGACAGGTTCAAAGAATCCATTAAGGACAGAGGACTCGACTCTCTTCGGTCTGAAGTCAACGACGTTGACTGGGAGTCAACTTTCTACCTTAACCACCTTCCTGTCTCCAACATCTCCGATGTCCCTGATCTCGACGACGATTACAGGTAACTTTTAGTTTCTGAACCGGCCCGGAATTTCTTTTCTCTATCCGGTTACCGGTTTGTTAAGCAATTCAACAATTTTGGTTGGTTCAACAAAGCAACATGAACCGGTTTATTGCCGATGAATGAATCAAGTACCAATTTGTTTTCTTTCTATATCTCGATTCAACCGGATTTTAAAATTAGTAAAAAAATTCGAATTTTATAACTTCTCAAAGATCAAGTTTTTGCGCAATACTGCGAAAGGAAACAAAGATATTCTTGCTTCTAATTGATAAACACAGAACGGGTTTGCTTATATTGGAACAAGTAATGAGTAAACCGACGCCGTATTGGGTGTTTTTGTTTTTTTACAGGACGTTGATGAAACAGTTCGCCGGAAAGATTGAGGAGTTGTCGGAGGAGCTACTAGATCTGTTGTGCGAGAATCTTGGATTGGAGAAAGGTTATCTTAAAAAGATGTTTTACGGGTCGAAAAGACCGACTTTTGGAACCAAAGTGAGCAACTATCCACCTTGTCCTAAACCGGACCTAATCAAGGGTCTCCGAGCCCACACGGACGCCGGCGGAATCATCCTCCTTTTCCAGGACGACAAAGTCAGTGGACTTCAGCTCCTCAAGGACGACGAGTGGGTCGGTGTTCCTCCGGTTAAGCATTCAATCGTCGTTAATCTCGGTGATCAACTTGAGGTATGTGCAAATCCAGATATTTAGATTTTTGAGCAGCGATTGGAATTTTATTTACCACGAGATTTCCTTATTCATTTTTCTGTTTCTCTTGTATATATATATTTGGTTTTGCGATGTTATGAATATCTCTATGTATCTATTGGGCTAAAAAAAAAAAAAACAGGTGATAACCAATGGGAAGTACAAGAGCGTGGAGCATAGAGTGATATCTCAGACGGACGGGGAAGGACGAATGTCAATTGCTTCATTCTACAATCCGGGTAGTGACTCCGTCATTTTTCCGGCACCGGAGTTGATCGGAAAAGAATCGGACAAGGACAAGAAGGAGAAGTATCCAAAATTCGTGTTCGAAGATTACATGAAACTCTACTCTGCTGTCAAGTTTCAGGCCAAGGAACCGAGGTTTGAAGCCATGAAAGCTATGGACACAACTGTGGCCAACAATGTTGGACCATTGGCCACTGCGTGATTTCTTTACTTATTTATAAATATTCTTATATATTTACTACTCGAATAATTTTCTTCTATGTGGTGTTCTAATGTTTAATAAATGTATGGTAATGATTTGGTAAAGAGAAACATAAAAGCTGGAATGTATCGAGATAAATAACATCTCCTCGCCCTTGTCACGAGCATGAACAATTGAATAATAATAACAACAAATGGGAAAGGTGTTCATATTCTGAAAAGATGAAATTACATTAAGCAAAGTAATCATAATCGTTAAGCAACAATTGGGATACCCAATAAAAAGCTATACAATTCTAAACAAACTCTTATCTATATACTTATTAGTATACGTATTTATCTACCTAAAAATGGTTCCATTGAGCAGAAAATTTAACCTTTTTTATTTCTTGTCGAAACAGAAGAATGATTCATCTGGAACTTTTATGTTAATAGATTAATCTCTCCTTTTTCTTGGCTTTCTTCTTTAAGATTGAGAGAAGATTTTAGGTTTTCTGTTTACCTGCTGGAACAAGAGAAAGACATAGGAATATGACTGAAGCTGGAAACGTCGAATACCTCCATGAATCTTTGATCTGAAACTCTAGCTTTCGCTGCTGCAAATCGCTGGTACTCATCGAATATCGATGTCAAACACCATTTCTGGAGTTTTCTTAAGCACCCAACAAGACAACCAGTCCGATGCTACAATTCCAAATTCATTTTATTTTATTCAATGGTAGAGCTAAAACAGATTAAAGAAGAAATGTTGAGGATTGGATAGTAGAATTACCTTGCCTCGCTTACAATGAATCAGAACCGGATGGTTTTTCTCATCTGTTTTTTGATATCGATAAGACACGAGTTAGAAAACATCCAAGTGTGGTTTCTTTGTATGGCTTCTATGATTCATACGTACCTAGAAGGACTTTGACTGCCTTGCGGATTTTATGGTCTGGAATATTCACAAATGGCTCCTGAAAATGAGAAAAAATGATATCTTTCTTAACGATTTTCTATGTCAAAAGATCAATCACACTAGTAAATTAGGATGAGATAAGGCAATCAACTAAGCAAGGTTCATACATAAGCAACGTCAACCATGTAAAAGGTTCATAAACAGGAAAAAGTATACAAGCACAAGCTATGTAGCATGTGAAACGTGATACCTTTTACCGGTTGCGTACTGAGAGAAAAAGATTCCTTCTTTTTATATTATAAAGTTTTCTCCACACAAAGGTCCATTGAAATACGAATCTATGACAAGGAAAATGCTTAGCAAGCCAAGAATATCAACGATAAAGGTTTCCTATCAAGCTCAAAGTTGTCACACTGAGCATAACGAATCTGAGTTGAGAAATCGATTTAAAACCAAAGTCAGTGAGATCCAACGATGTGAATATGTGGAATAATTACTTCCAATAAAATTACTCCACCAAGAAGAGAACTTAATTTAGTTTTCTTTTTAGCATGAAAGGGCAAACATGGTAGCAAGTATCTGAACGACTCCCCACATAAAGACTCTCAATAGAAGAAACATGAGACTATCCTAGGAACAGAATCGACACACAAGGCGGGTTCTGTGGGAGAAAAAAATGATAGCTACTGCATATTTAATTTAGCCCCTATTTCAGTTATCAGGATTCTAGATCAACTAAACTTACGTCCATACCAATCTCTTCAGCAAAGTAACATTCTTCATGACCCAGATGGGTATTATAAGTTCAAGACTCTGTGCTGAAGTTTCATCTCTTACCAGTGTTTGCCCAAACATGAACCACTAAAACATTTTTTTAAAAAGGAAGGAACAAAGTGTAGGTATTAAACATCTATCAGTTTCCCAGCAACTCCTCCCAACCTTATCAAGATTTAATAACTTACAGCTAAAATGTATACTTCCACAATCAACACGCTTTCTACAAGCTTTTACCATAAAAAAGAAATGGTTGAGGTGTTCTACTACTTGTCCACTCTCAAGAAACGCTTTTGCTGATGTATGAATTCATAAGATATCATATCTGTGTTAAAAAGTGCACACGCAATTAACATGAACCAAGAAAACAATATCAAGACAAGGCACAGAAAGTAAGCCTTGGAGTAGTGGATCGTTGACAACACTTGAGCAGCTCAGCAAACTGTTTTTTGTTTTTGTTTTTTTGACGTAGCCCATTATCTAATTTTAAATATACAGACACTATAAGGACCAAGAGTTGCTCAAGGGGCAGAAAAGAAAGAGTGGGGCCGAAGCAGTGGAGGTCAAGAGAGACGGAAAGAGCCAAAAAAAAGAAGAAAGATGTGTGCTTTTTCTGGTAACTCGTAATAAAAATATGGCTTGGAACAAAGTTACCATGTTCAAGACAAAACACGCAAACTAACAGATTTAGTAAACTCTCAAGTAACAGGATTTAAGAACAATTAGGAAAGCCCCAAATTGAAGAACCCGGACAGTAGTATTTAAGTTGGGTTATTAAAGAATTAATACCAAAGTTTTCGATAATGGACTCTCTTTGTGATGCGTAGAACTCCATAAATGCAACCAAATCTGGTTATCTAAGTCAGGAACACACTGCAAATACAAATAATCCAAGACATATAATTCCCCATCCCCCGGGTAAATTAGAATTACAGAACAAGCCAGAGGTTTAGCAATTAGGACGCCAGGACTTATGAACAGAGAGATGCGCACCTTTTTGCCTTGAATGCCAAACTGGAAAAGCCTGATTCCGTTGGATTTGAGGAACTGGATGTTACTCTCCGGGTAGGGCTCCGGACACAAATATCTTGACAAATTCCGAAATACCCAAAACAGAATGAAACCTAAAATCAGCAATTCATACGTCGACGTACAAAAATGTAGAAGAAGTTATACATGATTGAGCGGAGGCCAAGAGTCTGGAGAAAGGAGAAGTTGGCGGAATCAGGGAATCCAGACCGGAAAACACCGTTACCGACCATAGAGAAGTTGAGCGGCGGTATTAGGTTAAGTTCCTCGCCGGAGACCACTGGAAACGCATCAGCAACATCGTCCGCGTTTCTGTAAACCTCGATCGTACGGCAGACATCCTCCTCCGTAGTATCCTCCAGTAGTTGCATATCTGAAGAAAGAATCTAAAACTGCTGGGTAATGGAGATGGTCGTTAACGTAGCGGTTTATATAGACACGCTGTTGTGACTGTTAAAATTACTCTCTCTCTAAACAAGAGAGAGGGTTGATGGTGTCATTTGAGACACCAACAAATAAATTAATACACCCAATTTATACATTACACATGGCAATTTATTATTGGTCTAATTTTTTTTTTAAACTTAATTATTTAATAAAAAATATTATTTTTTTAAGGTGAAACAGCCCTAATGTTTTTAAAGAAATGAAAAAGAAGGGAGGGAGACTCTTACTTTTTATTTTATTTTATTTCTTGAAATCTCCATTTTATATGTAATTTTGTTTTTTCTTTTTACCTCTAATCTGTTAAATATACAATATGAATATAGACTTGATCTACAATTTCTAATTCATCCTGAATTGGTAGGAAAAAAAAAAAGGCATCAAAAGAAAACTATGGTCCTAAGGGAACACGTTCGAACTAAAGAATCCTAAATTTGAAGAAATATAGACTCAACTTTAGCTGAAAACAATACACGGAAACGTATATAATAATATCATATTTTGTTGTCACATAAATAATAATATCATATTACACGAATTTGTAACGGTGTATCTTAGTTTTTCTCTTGTTGGTGTATCTTAGTTTTTCTCTTGTTGGTGTATCTTAGTTATACATGCTATAAAATACATTGATATATATATATATATATATATATATATATATATATAAATAATTATTTTTGACATTTTCACGGATTAGGATAACTAAACAAAAGTGAAGCATTGGAAAATGTCTTGAATAAAAGAGAGGCTTGAATTGTTTTGTAAAAGCACTTGTAGAAACTTACGTTTATATATTTGTGGAATATTTCCTCTTGATTAGCTCATAATCATCTTAAGTAAATATAATAATCTTTTTTTGTATTTTACCAAAAAAAAAACAAACTTTTTGTATATAATCAAAGGATCATGAAGCAAAATCTAGACTAATTTCTGAATATTCGGTCAATCATAAATGAAATTGCATTGAAAATATATGATGATCTCTAATCCCTTAACTTAATAAAGCTTTCACTCATTATAGATTAACATGAATTGGTTTGAGAAATCAACTTAATGCAACAAATCATATTTTAAAATGAGTTGACGCGCCATCAACTAGTTATATTTAAATATATTAAAACATCAAAGTAAGAATATTAGTCGGTTTCAAGTATATATACTGTTATGTAGTTATACACTTTTTCAGCTTATATATGTTTAATCAAGTCCGATCCGAAGTATAAGCAAGTGAAACATATATATGACCTTAGATGACCACAAAATTATACAAAAAGAAAAAGGGGCACAAATATGATTTTTTGACATTAGTAAAACATATAAAAAATGGTATAATTTTGTTTATTTAATGTAAGGCATCCGCAAAATATTGGACCGGCCTGGGTTTGATATATCTGTTACGACTTAAGACTGGAATAATTGAAAACTACTTTCTATCAATAATTGAAATATGTAATACATTATTGAAATTTATGGTATTATTTGAGGAAAGAGCCGAAGAGAGAGATTCCCAGCGGAAAGAAAAGAAAGAGAGAAAAAGAGAGATTCCAGTGGACTAGAAGCTGACTCTGCAAAGTGGGAAGAACAATCACTGAGTCCGAGTCATGTGGCAGTCATACACACACCTTTATTTAATGTATTAATTAAGTTTTTATAGAATCTTTAGTAGATTAATTACTATTATTTTTTCATCATATTTTACGTTTTGCTTTCTTAAACTATATTGTTTTTAATGTATAATTCGAACTAGAATTCAGTCAATAATGCTAACATTGGGACCAAACTAGGTAACGAGAGGCCAAAATAATCGAGTTCGAATGCCATTTTTTTTTAATAAAAGGTATTCAATAAAAAAAAATGCAAGTTAAAAATACTGCATAATAATAATATAATGATTTTTTACAATTGAAAATAATAAAACATATATATTATAATGGAACGGGTTGTGTTAATTCACAATGTTATATAATACTATTCTCCATTTAAACCCGATAAAACGTATGTTATTGATAAAAAAGTCATTTTTGACATACATCAACGCCAAGTTTTGCTGATACTGAAAATGTCATTGCAACCTTCAAATATGTGTCTATCAAACCTAATAAAAACGAAATAATGCAAAGCAACAGAAAAGAACCACATCACGACAATGAATAATTAAAATCCACGTCACATTTTTGTCTTCTGCATAACACTCACAACAGAAAATTACGCTTTTATAATTAAAAAACAGATAATAACTAGCTAAAGACAGATTTTTCTTAATGTTTTTTGGTGTCTACAGTGAACTTTAATTAGATTAAAATACTCCACACAAAAAAAAAAATTGTACCAAATAATGTTTTCTTTAAAAAGAACCAAAAAGGTACATTCCAAGGAATATACCATTTGATTCCGAAGGGTTATAGGGTCGCGAGCACTCCGCCACGTACGAAAGTGTTTTTGACGCCGTAAAGGACCTACCGTAAGAAGAAAGTACGGAACAAATCATAATGCCTTCAAATCATCTTTGAGAAATTGGTTTAGTAATTTTCCAAAATATTCCTCCGGTTTTTTTTTAAGAAAAATATTTGAGATTTCCAAACACTAACAATTAATATTGATACTTATGTCAAATCACTACTTACATGCATGTATGGTTGAAACTTTTTTTGGTTGAAACATATATATATATATATATATATACATACATGATACATACATGTTTTGGGACTATATAATAAAAATACGAATACGAAAGTCCAATAATACAGAAATCGAATCTTCCGAAAATGGATATAAACTGAAAGAAGTCTCTACTATGATATTTGATAGGTTAAATTAAAAAATATTAATTGAACAAAACCTATGTATATACACCGATATTCATCTAGTGTATACAAATGAATTAGTTTTATTTTTTCCAAAAAGATACAGTTGGGAAAAAACAACTAAAGAAAACAAAACCGGCCAAAAAATGTAAAACCGGCTTAAAATTACAAATACCTAAAAAAGGGTGCTAGCATCGAGTTTGATCATCTTGAATATCTCACTTCACTTCAATGAATAATTAAACCTTGTTACTTCCTAGGTTACTTCATCCAAACAGTGTAATAGTGTATGAGACCTAATTAAACCTTTTTTTTATTGTCCTAGCGAGGGAAATATCAAATCATACACCATCTACATCAAATAGAAAAACATCGATTTCGACCAAACAAAACTACCTCCATTGGATTAAATATTTAATTCCACCGTCAAGACTTTATTATATCATATATTAATTGATTTAGTTCAGAGTATGAAGCAGTTTGAACATTTATCGACAAATTGTTTAAATCACTATAGTTCACTTCAAATTTTGATAGTTATACATCATTGACATATACATTATAAAAAACAAAAAACAAAGGAAATATTTCAACAACAGTAGTTGCATAAATAATCAAAATTATTTTCTTAAATATCTTCGAAATTTTTTATTACATTTTATTTTTAAAGCATTCTGATATATGCATGCTAGCTCGTGTGTGCCACTATTGGCATAATGAATGAGTTGTGCCGTTTAGGTTGTCCACATTTGACCGAAAGAGATGTTTGAATTTCCTCACCAAGAAATTGCACAAAGAGTTTCTTTCGTACAAGCGAGAACATGCATGTTATGGACACAAATTTTATTCAGTTTGGTTTTGGTTCAAATCGACTAAGACTTGTAACTCAAATGTCCTATAGCATTTTTTGTTTTTGTTTAAAAAATGTTGTTAGCATTTGGATTCTTCATAAATGAGAATACTGAAAAAGTCGAGTGTTTGATGGTTCGTCGATTCGATCCGTAAAAAAGGAGATTTCTTCAATGATGCCTTGGTTTAACTATCACTAAAGTTTTATCAGAGTTGCGAAAAGCTCATCGTCACTCATGACCGTTGTCTTAATTTTCCGTTCAAATATGTGACAAAATCAAATGAAAACAATATAGGAGACAAAAAAATACCATAAACAAATAATAACAAGAGAATATTATATTAATTAAAAACAAATATATTTGCAAAATGTTTTAGATTGCCTGTCAGAATATGTTTAATTAGAACATGAGGACATATGTTTATTTTAGAAAGCCCAATTTATTGGACCTTAGACGCAATCCATATCAGAAAAGGTGGGTTTACAAAACATATCCGAGGCCCAATCGTTGGAGGCAAAAGGAGATTGATCATCAAAAGGGTTTCGGGCTCTAGTTTTCAGTTTCGATACCTAAATAATAATCCTATATGAGTAGGGTTGGGCAAAACATCCGGAACCGAAAGATCGAATCGAACCTGACCCGAAAAAAGAGAACCGAACCGAATCCGGAACCGACAAAATACCCGAACGGATCCTAGACTCCAATACCTGAAGAACCGAAACCGAACCCGAACCGAATCGAGAATCGAATGGGTACCCGAAATACCCGAAATATAATTATATACCCAAAATATTAATTATATTTAGACTTGATGTAATACAATTACCCAAAATTATAATTATAAAATCCAAAAATATCAATTATTGTTAGACCGAAATAACTGAAATATCTAAAATAGTAAAAAAATTGAAAATTCTTAATTATATTTGTCAAAATTTAACCAAATTTTATTCAAATTTAACATTTTTTTAGTTTTTTCCTATATTTCGGGTACCCGAAACCGATCCGAAAATACCCGAACCAAACCCGAACCCGAATCGAATTTTATAAATACCCGAATGGATCTTTCAACCTAATACTAAAAAGACCCGATATCCGAAAGACCCGACCCGAACCCGGACGGGTACCCGAATGCCGAGGCCTACATATGAGCATTCAAACTTTGTACATTGTTCTTTCTTTAATCAACCTTTTCACATCTGGTGGAAACTCGAAATCGAATCGAGCGAGATCTATATGAAACAAAAAGAGTGCGGAAACTTGAAGTCATAGGAAGCTAATAAAGCACAGTCAAGAAAATATATATATTTTTTCCTCTTTTTTATTTTGAAGATGAGTAAGGTAAAAAAAAGAAGCGAATCCTTTACTTTTTGTTTATGCTGACGTGTAAAAAGTATTTGGAAGGGTCAAACAACAGAAAAGCGTAACACTCACGGAAAAGAACAGGGTGGTCATCGCAGCAGAGGATAACTACCTCGTAAGGGTAAAGGTAACGTGGCGGAGTATTGACGTCTCAAGATCACAAGTCTTACGCTGCTCCAGTGAGCACCGGATCGCAACCTTTTTTCTACCTGTGGGGCTCTCTCACTATTCAACTGCGAAGCACAAGATTTCTTGTGCCAGAAGAATTACTTCATTCTGACCATTTTACCCCTATTTGTTTCTTCTGTGAACGACATTTTCCCTAGTTGGCTACGGCTTGGTCCCCGAGCATATTTTTATTTTGTTTCAATTTTTATTCGTTTTCTTCTATTTTTTTTCCATCCATTTGGTATTTTTCAAAATTATCTATTTAAATATAATATTTTTTTTCCAAAGACACTGATTATTATTTTAAAGACATTGATTAAATGATATCAATAAAAAGATATAAGATCTATTTGTAATATTATATATACAATATTTTTTTGAAAATATATAGTAATAAAATATTTGTTATAATTTGAAGTACATAAATTAAAATTAATATGATAATCTATGATTACTGTATTGAAAATTAGGTTCAAATCTTTATTATATAAAACTGAATCTCTCAGTTCCTAATACGTATGATAATTTCCATTATGAGTGGGAAACTTTAGGTTCGAGTCCCTTGATAGGAAATATTTTCCCACTCACACGGACGTGGTCGAGTAGTCGGTCGGAAGAAGGCGGTTAAGTAAAGAGTACACTCCCACCCGAATTCGATTTTCTACTGACGTAGATACTCGAAATAAGGTCACAAACGTGTGTGGAAGCTGACACTGAGTTTCGGCCCAGTTGAAAACCCGTGAAGAGGCTTTGTCAGTTGAACCAACTCACTCTAGGCAATAGTCAGAAGGCGTGAAGTCTTACTGGTTTGGCATGTGGTAGCCAGTGTCTATCTCTCCAATCGGATGTCGATCGGATAGCATAGATCATTAAAAAAAAAAAAAAATTGAATGTTATTTAAAAAAGAATACACGCGAGGGGGCAATCATGTTGGCAAAAAAATGGAGACATTACTTAGACAAAACCGATGGTTAAAAAGAAGGAATAGAAAGAGAAGCAGGGGGAGGTCCACCTAAGCTCGGGACGATGGTTCACATCGAACCGTCACATTGAAGATATGAGTAGGGGTAAGATTGTCATTTAAAGTACATGCAGAAAATTTATTAACGAAGGAGGCAAAAGACTCATTACTCTTGTCACTCTTTTTTTTCATTTACTTAAAAATCACACTTTTATTTTTGTTTTTTCACACAGACATCGGAGGAGAGAAAAGGGCAAAAACCAAATAGAAAAGGAAGATCCGAAAATTTCCTCTGAATAATTCAAATCAGTCGGGAATATTTTTCCCCATTGGATCTGTTCTCATGAGAACTATCATCATCTCTGTGGAAAATTAAAAGGGTTTGAAAACTGTTTGATTTTCTTCTTTCTACCTCTCTTCTTCATCCACATTTTCTCACCCACAGCAAAAAAGAAGAAGCTGTTTCCCATTTTAGATGATCATTACACTTTATCTGTGATTCCCACCTTTCTTTTTGATCAAATTGTGACCGTCTTTTCTTACATGCGACCCATGTCAGACACTCAGCATGTTCAGAGCTCTATTGGGTCGATTCGATCTTCCGATAAAATCCAAGGTAAGTTTCTAAAATCTCCATAGATCCATATGATCGGGTTTGGTTTTGCCGTAATGCATTTGAAGACCTTATTGGGTTTTCCACTTTTGATCATTCGCTGTGATTTCAGCATTTACACTCGGTTATAGTTTTTGTAGCATTTCGGAATTTTATCTCGTTTCGTGTTTACGTTTCTGATGTTTTTCTGTTGCTGCTTTTCATAAGATTCTAGTGATCCGAGTATTAATCAATCATGTGATGTTTATGTTTAGATGCCTTTAAGAGGATGGAAGTAAACGAAAACGGCATGGCGCAATCGAATCCGAATCCGAATCGTCCCGGTGAAAGAGACTGCCAGTTCTATCTAAGAACTGGTCTGTGTGGCTATGGAAGCAGTTGCCGTTACAATCATCCCACTCATCTTCCACAGGTGAGAAAGATCATTGGAAATTCTTCCTCTTCTTCTACTATCTGGCTCGTGGCTTACTGCTTTTGAACTTCTTTATAGGGTATTATGTATTACAATGAGGAGCTCCCGGAGAGAATTGGACACCCGGATTGCGAGGTGCACTTCTTTTTCTCTCTCTAATTCAGCGTGATGCATTTGAGTTTAGCTTATTGTGACTTTCTTGAGAAATGTTTGTTTTCCAAACAACTTCCTCTTCTTGTTGCAGTATTTTCTGAAGACAGGAGCTTGCAAGTATGGCTCTACTTGTAAATATCACCACCCCAAAGACAGGAATGGTGCAGAACCTGTGTTGTTCAATGTTCTCAGTTTACCTATGCGTCAGGTTTTCTCATCGCGGTTACTGTATTCTTTTTATTCTTCTTCTTCTTATCGAACGTGGAAGATTTATTTGAGTTTCTTCTCCAGGGTCAGAAGCCATGTCCATATTACCTGCGAACGGGAACATGCAGATTCGGAGTTGCTTGCAAATTCCACCATCCTCAACCTGATAATGGACATTCTACTGCATACGGAATGTCTAGCTTTCCTTCTGCAGGTTTACATTATGCTGGTGGATTAACAATGATGTCTACATATGGAACTTTGCCTCGTCCGCAAGTTCCTCAGTCCTATGTTCCCGTCATGGTTTCACCTTCGCAAGGCCTTTTGCCTCCTCAAAGCTGGGGCACTTACATGGTAAGTCTGAACAGAAGCTACCAATAATGTATAGGTTCTAATTTAGCAAATTTTCACTTCCCTTGCATGTCATGTGATTTTGTTATGTTGCAGGCTGCGTCTAACTCCATGTATAATGTGAAGAATCAACCTTATTACTCCAGTTCTAGTGCAGCAATGCCCATGGCTGTGACACTGAATGGTGGTTTGCCTGAAAGATCTGAACAACCAGAGTGTCGGTTTTTTATGAACACCGGGACATGTAAATATGGAGACGATTGCAAATACAATCATCCCGGAGTCAGGATTTCACCACCACCACCAAATCTTATAAACTCTTTTATTCTTCCAGCGAGGCCTGTAAGTTTCTTGCTCTCTTTTGTAGCTCAAGTTCTGATTTTTGTAAACTGAAAGAAGAGCTTTGGTTACAAAAAGACGTGGTCTTGATTTGGTTCCTATATAAATTTTGAAGCGTGTAATAAGCCGCTGTTCTGCTTTTTGCTGTCCAGGGACAACCAGCTTGTGGTAACTTCAAGTCTTATGGATTCTGCAAGTTTGGACCAAACTGCAAATTCGACCACTCGATGCAGCTATACCCGGGCTTGACCATGCCTTCTTCTCTGCCTACTCCTTATGCTTCACGTGTTTCAACCCATCCGAAGATCTCACCATCACCAAGCCGCTTTGATTCAAAGTCTCTGTCTAATAATAAACCTGATATGAAGAAGGAAAGCTCAAAGGCTGAGAAACCAGGCGATGATTCTGAACAGTTGAGTAACTCAGAAGTTCAGGATTTGTATGAGAATTCGTCATCACCATGATCATGATTCATGATCACAGCATGGAGAATCATCAGCAATCTCCCCACTCAGGCTTCTAAAGATCTCTCTCTGCCTTTTTTGTTGAAGAGGAGGGGAGGTGAAAGTGTTTCTCTTTTTCTTTTTTGGATCTTTTTTTGGAGATGGGCCAATGGACATGGCTGAAACAAGATAGTAGGACGAAAGCAGTGATGTCACAATTTTCTTTTCTGTTTTTAACTCTGTTAATAATTTTACATCGGATAAAAAAAGACAGAATTTTTGACACACTTCGAGCTTTTTATGAAGGATATTCTAAAGTAAAGATTATACCATTTTTTCACTTCATCACACACATTTATTGAAAAAAAAATACTATAAAATTTTCAGATATTTGATTAAATTATTAGCAAAAAAATGAAAAATAAATCTTAATTTAATTAGGATCCCTTAATAATTTTCATTGGAACATTTCGAAGTAAAAGAGTTGAAAAGGTTTTTGTTTTTTAGGATTTTGGCCGGAGAAAAATCTGGGTGAAGCTTGGTCCTTTGCGTGACGGGAATCGTCCCCGTTGGGTTTTGTCCCCAACGCAAAACCAGATTACTCAATCTACTCCGCCGAGTCGACTCACTCCGAGTCTCTTCACCACCATCAGGGACCATGAATCGGCTAAGAGGCCGAGGGACATCGATTCTGGGTTACGCAGTTGTGCCTCAGCTGAAGAAAAAAGCCCAAAATTCATTAGTCGCTCTCCAAGATTCGTATCTCTCCACCAAGGTGATCGATCCCATTTTCTCTCCTCTATATACGTATTTGTTTTGATCGAACAAAAATTCAATTTATGTCAAATTTTGAAGAATTGAGTTTTTTGTTCATCAGGGTTTTCGTTAAATTTTTGTTTTATGTTGTATCATCTGCTTAATGGGATTCGTTATCATCTCTTAGGACTTGTTCGAGAGGCACAGGGTCGTGTTTACAGTTGGAACTTCTATAGCATCAGTTGCTACCGCTTGGATTGGTAATCTCGAATCCTTGCATTGTACAGAATCTATTAAATCTATTTGGATGTTTAAGTTCCTGGATTAGATAGCTTTATCTGTTAGGGTGAATTCTATTCTCTGATATCTGTGAAGCCTTTTTCTCTGATTGATATTAATGCCAAAAGTTTCCTAGTTGTTTACAATTCTTTGATAATGATAACTCATCTCCCCATAACTTTTCATTTGTCTCAAGTTCAGTACTTTGAGCTCTGTACATGATTTTCTGGGTCCTCTTTTTTTTTTTTTTTTTCTGCCATGATGCAAAACAAGTTAGAAACCGAGGTTCTTGTATGCTTTCAAAAGTATCTTATTGATATGTGTTTCTGTTTATACCAAGTTGACTTTGTGACTGAGTTGCTACCCATTGGATGATGAATCATTGTGCAGGTTATTCGTTACGCCATTACAATGAAACTAGAATCAATCAGAGGCTGGAGTCGATTGAGAATGCGGTTAGTTTCTATGATCAAGAGTTATTATTTATCGCTGTATACCTCCCTCTTATCTGGCCAAGTTTTATTGCACATATGAATATCTCTGTATTACATTGATGCATCAGATTTAGCTGCTTGCATATTTGGATTCATATAGCTGCTCTTCTGTGGAAACAATTGAAAATGCCTCATGTTTTTTTGACAACGATTGCTTCCTATTATAATGTCTGGTGACTGATCATTTATCATGAACATACAGCATTTCTATCGTTTGATTTTTCCAGCCTAGTTTCTAAGTCTCTATAGGCTAATAAAAGCTTTTTTTTTTTGTTTATTCGAAGACCTCCGCGGTTTAACCTTTTTACCCTTTAAAACATTCAGTTTCACGGCAGATGAAAAACTATTGCTTGAAACTTGAAACTATTGCTTCTTCTCACGGCAGATGAAAAACACCCATGAGTTGGAACGAGGAGAACTCAAGAAGCTCGTTGATCCAGTCGGTTCCAGGTTCACTTCAACAATTGCCACTGCTGGAACCACATTGATCCTCGGGTTTGTTTCCACAAAGATGGTTAGGTTCACAAGTTAGATGCTTTCATTAATATCTTTTCGTCTGTTATTTTGTCAGGTATGGCTTGGGTTGGCGAGGCGGGATATGGTATGCAAATAGGAAGTTTAGAAGGGAACAAATGAGATTGGCTGGGCAGTTCAAACCGAGAGAATGGAAGTTGTTAGGGAGAATAAAACCCCGAGCTTGGCCGTCGACAAAGTTCCTCAGACGACCATTCCCAAGGCAGAACAAAGCAACAGAAAATGCTTTGAAAACACCAGAGAGTGCGGGTTGAAGTATCGAAATCCGGTTTGTTCACAGGGGAGTAACAATTCAAAGCAATAGCTGATCGAAACAACGAACGATTATTTTTTACTCTCCGTAGATACTTGACATTAATGTAAGTGTACACATTGGTTCTGCCATGAAGCTAAAGGCTCTTCCGTCTTTGTTCCTTTCAAGTGAGAAGTTGAAATACTGTATGTACTTTATTTTTGTTTTTCAAAAAAAAAAAAAAGTGTTTTTTAATCATTATTTTTTATTTAAATTTAAAATTTAAAATTGTAACATGTATATCTTTCTTAATTTAGCAAGAAATACATGTGCTTAATCCTTTGCCTAAACCCCAAACTCCAACAAAAGTCGATTTTTAGCTAACCCACTGCAAAATCAAAGTCTTACATAAATCTTTAATATTGAATAACACTTAATTTTCAGTGGGATTTCAAAATCATAAAACAAATAACATAATTTGATAAGAATTTTAAAATAAATAATTTAATAACACGTGATTTTTACTTGGAACCAATAAACCTTACTTAGAAATGATAATTACTAAGCGTAGTGAAACAAATAACTGAGCTAACAATTAACCTTGCACGTCAAAATGTAAATTTCATAATTTGTAGTAGACCATTTTGTTGGAATTTCTTGTCCTATATGCATAGGAAAGTACCATTCTTCCGTTATTTAATCAAAATTTCATTCATGCAGTCGTAATAATTGAGCTTTAGAGTGTAAGGAGATCTCTGGCCCAAGCCCAATGTCATTCAACATTGTATCGTCTTTCTTTCTTAACTGCTGGTATCATATCATGTTCCGACATTATAATCGATCTGGACTTACATTATATAGGACATGATCAGACAGAAATGCTTAAAACTAAAAGATAAATATGATAACACCAAAAAGTTACGTGTTAAAGTTCATAACCAAAAAAAGAATAACTAATCTAATGAATACATACATTTGCTTTCATAATTGCTACAACTGCATCAAAATAGAATCAATACGCAAAACTTTATTGTGTTTATTACATTAACCTTATAAAAAAAAATGAATTAAACAGGAGGTATAATCAAACTCATGTGACGACTCAACCGCGGCACGTGCCCGAACCACTTGGGATGTTGGTACAACCGTTTGGACCTGACGGTGCCACCGGACCCCTTTGCAGCAACTGGAACACTAATCGGATCTCACCGTCGGCTCGAAACGGCCTAGCCGCTGCGACTTGTGTGGTGTCCAAGAAAATCACCAAGAATCCGAGCAAAACCAGTCCAAGTATCATCAATTGTCTCTTCATCATCGTTTTTCTCTTTTTTTTTTTGTATATTGAAAGTAAAAATAATGATTTGTTGGGCACGTAAACTCTAAAAGTTGTTGTATGGCTTTTTACTCTTTGTTTGCATTGTATCACATTTAGTTTGATAATGACCTATATATATAAGGTTTTCGATTATGGTGTTGGTTGACATTGTTAAATTGGTATCTTTGTGTGAATTTGGGGCTTTCGGTCTTACTAAGATATTCTTGTGGCTTGACTTTTACTAGGAAAGACTTAGTTTTCAACATTTGAAACCAAGCAATAGGAATTGATCAAACAAGTTAAGACACGACACGGTTCTCGTCTTGGACCGCAGTGTATATCGCAAGTAATTAGACCTGCAAAAAGGTGATAAGCCAGATTACCATACGACCGGTTAACGTTAATTAATCAGATCCTGGTCCACTTATTGATCTTGACTATTGTTTAGTTTTGGAGATTTAATTTGGTACTTGCGGCAGGTAAATGTTGGTTAAACAGATATATAGCAACCGGTAAAGTTGAAGGAATTGTGGTTAAACAGATCGGTTTACAAAAAAACTTGTATATAATTCAACTATTGATTCTCAAATGTTTTTATTTATTTATTAATATTTAAACGCTTCATGACTAAAATTCACATTCGAAGTTGGAGGTCAAGATGACATGATATCACCTAAAAACCGAAACCACTAAAGCAAGAGAAGTTGGAAATTTTCAAATGTCTCATAAAGCGAAAAATATTCAAATGACAAGTTTGATTCAGTCTTGAAACTCAAAGTCTCGACCAAATAAACGAAGACATGCATTGGTAGGTACATACGCACGTAAGTAAATTAAATACATAGCATTAACACAGTCCAACCCTGAAATTTCAAGGAAATTCTTAACTCAACAACACAATTGCGACCAAAAAGAACATAAAGCACGTGTTTTTTTTTGCTTTTAATAAAGTTTAAAGCCAAAATTCACAAACTGAAGTGTTCAATTCGTTTTTGTTTTTGTTTTTGTTTTTGTTTTTCGTGGGTTTATTATATTTTATTTTATTTTTGGGTTTGAACTTTGAAAATTATTAATTTATATCGGTTTGCTTAGTTTTGTTAATCACGGGTGTTGACTTTGTGTGGCGCGGGTAAATATATATATATTTGACTTTTCTAGCGGCGGCGATCTTTACCGCCGATGCTTCCGGTGAACAGAACCAGAGCTCTTTTATCTATCCTGAGCCAAACCAAAACACTACACCGTACTCAACAAGTTCACGCTAAGGTCATAGTCCATGGATTCGAAGAGGAAGTTGTTCTCGGATCTAGTGTCACTAACGCTTATATACAATCGCATCGTCTCGATTTCGCTACTGCTTCTTTCGATCGAATCCCTTCCTCGAATCGGAATCGCTACTCTTGGAATACGATTCTCTCTGGTTACTCCAAATCCAAGAGTTACGGTGAAATCTTAGGTCTTTACAACCGCATGAGGAGGAGTTGTGATGGCGTCGACAGTTTCAATTTGGTATTTGCGGTCAAAGCTTGTGTGGGTTTAGGGCTTTTTGAAAATGGGATGCTGATTCATGGCTTGGCGATCAAGTGTGGCTTGGACAAGGACGCTTATGTTGCTCCGTCGCTGGTTGAGATGTATGCACAGTTCGGTACTATGCAAAGTGCGCACAAGGTGTTCGACGAAATTCCTATTAGAAACTCACTTCTTTGGGGCGTTCTGATGAAAGGATATTTGAATTTTTCCAAGGACCCACAAGTATTTAGTTTGTTTTATCTCATGAGAGACGCAGGTTTTGCGCTCGATGCGCTTACTTTGATATGTTTGGTTAAGGCTTGTGGGAACATTTTTGCTGCTAAAGAAGGGAAATCAGTGCACGGATTATCCATTAGAAGGAGCTTTGTAGATCAGAGTGGTTATTTACAAGCCTCCATCGTAGATATGTATGTCAAATGCAGATTGTTGGACAACGCCGGGAAACTATTTTCAACAAGTGTTGACAGGAATGTCGTAATGTGGACTACGCTGATTTCTGGGTTTGCAAAATGTGAGAGAGCTATTGAAGCATTTGATCTGTTCAGGCAGATGCTGGGAGAATCGATTCTTCCAAATCAATGTACCTTGGCTGCCCTTCTTGTTTCTTGCTCTAGCTTGGGATCTCCACGGCACGGGAAAAGTGTTCATGGCTACATGATAAGGAAGGAGATTGAAATGGATGCTTTAAATTTTACATCTTTCATCGATATGTATGCCAGATGCGGGAACATTCAAATGGCTCGGAAGGTTTTTGATGTAATGCCAGAGAGAAATGTGATATCTTGGAGCTCGATGATCAATGCTTTTGGGATAAATGGTCTGTTCGAGGAAGCCCTGGATTGTTTTGATAAAATGAAGTCGCAGAACCTAGTTCCAACCTCTGTGACATTTGTTTCCCTTTTGTCGGCCTGTAGCCACTCGGGAAATGTCAAAGAAGGTTGGAAGCAGCTTGAATCGATGACAAGAGACTACGGGATTGCACCAGAGGAAGAACATTATGCGTGTATGGTAGATTTGCTAGGTCGAGCTGGTGAAATTGGGGAAGCTAAGTCTTTTATTGAAAACATGCCTGTGAAACCAATGGCCAGTGCTTGGGGAGCTCTTCTGAATGCTTGTAGAATCCATAAAGAAGTCGACTTAGCAGAAGAAATCGCAGAGAGGCTCTTATCCATGGATCCCGATGAATCAAGCATCTACGTCTTGCTTTCTAACATATATGCTGATGCCGGGATGTGGGAGATGGTAAATTGTGTGAGACGTAAAATGAGCATCAAAGGATATAGAAAACCAATGGGAATATCTGCAACTGAAGTCGGCTAGAAACATTTAGCTATTGATTATGCAGCATAGTTTGACGAAGAACGTATGAAATATGGAGCACCAAGATAGATAGATGATGGAAATCACTGTGAGGTAGTTCCAAATCCAAAGTCTACCGGAAAAGAAAACCCATGAAGATGAGGACAGCTGATTAGAGGTTGGAGTTGTACGAGCTGGTTGCTGCTGCAGTCATGAGATTCGTTGATATTCTTAAAACAACCGAAGAGGTTATCTCTCTCTCTTACAAGGATCTTCGCTTATCCAAAGCTAATTGCAAGCTGGATTTTTCACACTCACACACACACTAGCCATTTGGAAAGTTGTTAAAATTTTATTTTTTCGCCAGACTTGTTCTGCATTATCATACTCTTTGTTTCTTGATCCTTCTATCCTTGTTGAATTTATCGAGTTGGTATATAAAATTCATATATTTTTCTCCAATTATAAAACATTTTTGACAAGAGAGAAATTGAAAATCTATGGATGATAGAGAGTTTTAATAGAACAAAGATGAAACATCAATACACAAAACCAAAGACTTTTTTGACAGACACAAACAAATGATCATTTTGAAATTTGATATTGATAAAAAAACATTCTTGTCTGAACCCATACATCAGCTACTTTCATCGAAAGGGATTGAATTGGCATTTAGAATAAAAAATGATTCAACTTCCGCAGACACGTGTCCGATTTAGGGGAAACGGAACTTTACACTCGGACTCGATAAAACAACCGGCCGAGAGAGGAATTACTCTCGCCGGGATGAAATATCAAGCAATTCGAAGAAACAAGTATCCGCCAAGATTTCCGAAAGATAAATTCGGAAACTAACTAAGATCCGAAACAAAGTCGGAGTAGTCTCCGATTCGAGTCGGAACTCATGGGAGATGATTGATGCTACTGCTGCCTCCACCGAGTCAAAAGACGAGTTTTGAACAAATCGTGGTTTCTTAAAGACTCTGTTTTATGATTTCAGAGAGTTAGAACAGAGTAATACATTTCTGGATACAAAAACTTTACAGCTAATGTTTCAACTCCCACAGTCTATGGTAACTTTACCGATTTATCTAAGCCAATTGATTGGATTTCTTCTAGCAGATCAATCCAACAAGCAGCGTAGCCGCTTATAATTGGTCGACCAATGAATTACCTTAACCGGCTTTTAGACAATAGTAATTACAACGATTATTTCTTTCATATTCAAGTAGCATACCCAGTTTAGTCAAACATCAAATACAAAAGTAATATACAAAGCTTTGTTTGTCTTGGTACTTGTGAGTCTCTGGTCCGAATACCACACCATAACTGACACTAAGCTACAACAACTTGCTTTTCCAAGGCGTAGATCTTGGTAGACTCAAAGCTGTTGGGATGAATCCAAGTAGGCCACATCGCTGCAAACTGTGATTTCAGTGTTTGAGCAGATGATTTCCGCATTCTCAAGTGTGAATCCTCGGATTATAGGCAAAGGGAATCCCTTTTCTAGAT
This sequence comes from Eutrema japonicum, assembly GCA_030161315.1. Lineage (NCBI taxonomy): Eukaryota > Viridiplantae > Streptophyta > Magnoliopsida > Brassicales > Brassicaceae > Eutrema > Eutrema japonicum. The sequence continues at coordinate 2,177,457 of BSQW01000001.1, read as the reverse complement.
GGTCGTTTGCATATGGCACAAACACCGTTTGTATAACAGTCCACACTATTGGCTACAAGAAGATGGGAACAAGATTAATGTAAAGACTGAAATTTCTTTCCATATGAGTGCTTTAAAACGCTTGAGATGGTGCTTTTACCTGAAGAAGATGGAGATGAAGATTTCCAATGTTGCTCCATTTCAAAGACATGGAGAAATCTTCTAATCTTACACTGCCTCCAAGGTTATTACCCATGACTCTGAGAGCACCCGACCCTCGGATAACCTGCATCCAAGCAACATTGATTCATCTTTTACTGGTTTGCTAGTACAACATATTACAGCCTTGTGTCATTTAAAGACTTACCAATGAGATGCATGCCACTGGTATTACTTGGTCTGCTTCTAGAACATTAATTACTAGGTCTGCGTCAACATTAGCTCCGACATATTCCTCTGATATCTTTACAAGTGGAGGCGAAGACAAACTGATGTTGAGATTCATATCCTGGTTTGGGTACTTCTTGTATAGTTGTGGAATGATGAACCTCCACCTAGCAGTGTTTAAAAGAGACTGGTCTGGTACTTTATCCACTATCCATTGCATAAATTCTGCCTGAATATGGAATGATGGAAATCCTAATATGAGAAACAAGAGTAGAGTATAGTAATATTGTTTCAGAAGCATCGAAAACATATAGAACAGTTTTATCAAGAGCGTTTTTTCTAGTTGACTTTATTATACACGAGGAACCATCAGCAACAATAGTGGCCCAAACAACGAATATTGCACAGAGCATGAAAGCTACAGATGGAAATTCAACCAACATTACGAGTAAACATTAGGAACTTACATTGTAGTACAAAGCTGCAGCAGAGTTAAAGACAGCTTCATCCACTGAAATTCCGAGCATTTTAGAATTTCCAGGGCAGATAGCTGAAGATGCAGACTTACTCTTTAAGACTTGATTCGTTTCTCTTTTGGTGAACAAGCCATCGATCTCAAAAGTGATGGATGAATCTCTTAATATAGGATCACTAGTGAAGGTGACATTGAGTGCAGCTTTATCATCGACTGGGATATCCTTTGGAAGGCTTTGCAGGAATGAATCAAGATCTGATACTCCTTCACTGAGTTTCTTGGCAATCGTACTTTCCACACTTGCTCCAATTTGGTCTTTAAACGCATTAACCATCCTGAATTGCAGAGACGAAAACAAAGTTAACATGGAAAAACAAAAAAACAGCTACAGAAACCACCTGTCTTGCAATAAGCAAATAATTTCCATAACTGATAATTTCATACCCCTGATAAAACCATGATGCTCCTCCTTCCAACTTGATAGATATGTTTTTCACATGGCATCCACATTCTGAGAGAGAGAGTTTCAAGCCTCCTTCATCACTTTGCAAGCCTAGTGACAGCCCGATTTCCATGCCTTCAACCTTACCGAGAAGGCGAGAATCAGCACTCATCAAATTCCCTTTGTAAAACAGATATAAAAATGAGCAGCGCAACACACCGACTAAAAACAACTTATTGATATACCAACGCAGAAAGCAACATTCATCTCCGATTCCCATATGCAACTATGCTCTAAGTAACAATCACGAAACATAAAGGAAAAAAGCTCGAATCAAACTATGTAACATTTAAAGTCTTTTTTTTTTTTTTGAAATTAGATGTACATAGTAGTAGATCTGCCAAGTAATTGATCATGGATGAGCACAAAATTGGCAATAGAGCTTGGAGTAGACTTTGCTTCCGCTTCAATTTGAACAAATTCTTCAGTGTCTAGAATCTAGATCATACATGTACCAGCAAGTCATGGATAATTACCTGAACAGATGCAATCCCCTGGTCGGAGATTTCTATTGGAGGAAGCCAAGTAGTGTAAGAATAATGCCAATTCATACTCAAATTGCAGGTCGTCCCTGAAGCGACGATGACAACACCTGTCTCACCAAGCTTAACGTAAGACGACGCAACATCAAGCTCGTATATCGTGAGGTTCGACACGACAACATCGATTCCTCCGAGGAACGGGATCCTCACCGATTTCTCGATCCTGGGAATCTGGAGAGGTATAATCGACGCTATAGCTTTGTTAACTAGCAGGTTTTTGACGAAATCGAGGCCGTTTTGAGATACGAGAACCGATGTGAACGAATCGCTCTGCGTATGTGAAGGCAAGAAGAAGAAACTTTGCACAAGAAGAAAGAAAAAGCACCACCCAACATCCATGGCGAAAATTCAAGGTTTTATTTTTTATTTTTTTTTATCTCCACGCCAAACAGAGAAGCGTCAAACAAGTTGCGTAATGGTCCAAGGCACCACCCAACATCCATTGCTGTTCAACGAAGAACAGGTTAAAACATACAAGGTGAGTGTCAAACAAGTTGCGTAATGGTCTGGATTATTATGAAATGTCTAAAATAACCTTATCATTCGATTTGCATTGTCGTATCGGGTGGGGTAATTTGATTCAAATTGAAAGTTTTTGGGGTGAAAACATAGTATTTTAATTTTGAAATCGTTAGCAAACTTCATGCCGTTTTTAGCATTTTCTTTACTACACTGCGCTCCGTTTCTCTTCAGGGCTCTCGAGTATCATCATCTTACGATGATGCTTCGTCTCCGTCATCAACCTTCCCCAAATCGGCCATGGAAGCTAGACTCTCGGAGAGTCTTGGCCTCCCGTCTCCGAATCTTAACCATTGCCTTCTTACTAGAGATTTCAACTCCCTCTTCACTTATTTCTCCGATCGCACCTCCGTGCAAATCCCTATCGTCAGAAAACCTGTAACCAAAATCAAATCCTCAAGTAAACTCTCTCCTCCGAAATATTCAGAATCCAGTGCAAGTTTAGGTCGATATTTAGGGTTTGCATCGACGTCAGTCTCGGATTCTAATTCCGGACCGGAATTCCTGAAATGGATGAAACCTGCATCACGAAGCAGTCCAAGGATTCAAACACTAATGAAGCATCTCTCCGTCTTGGAGCGTGCACTCATCGCCGGTGGGATCGAGAAGCATAGTTCTTCAGTTAACAAACAAGGTGATAGAGAAGGTTGCGTATTGGTCTGGATTATTAAGAAATTGCTAAAATGCCCTTATTATTCGATTTGCATTGCCCCATCACTTGTGGGGGTAATCTGATTGAAATTGGAAGTTTTCCGGGAAAAAACATAAATGTTAAAAATATGTCAATCAAATCGAAAGTTGAGGTCTAAAAGGCAAAAGGGTGTATCGTAATTAGTCTCTTGTGGAGGCGGAGCGTCACGTAACAGAACAATCGAGAAGAGTCGGCCGCTGATCTCCTCAGCTTTAACCGGAATCCATGGCTATGCAAGCCGGCGTTCAGACCTCTAAGGTCCTCATCCTACTCGGCGCAGGTCTCTTATGATACCTCGATTCGTATTGCTTTGACTGTGATCTAAGGAAGGGAATTTTTTAAGAGTTTTTGAAGGTTTAGGTTGGAATTTATCTTAACTTCTGGCAATTTGATGGATCACTATGCAAAAATGATTCAGAACTTCTGCTTTGCTATTGATTTTTTTTGGTTGTTTCAAAGCTTCAATCATTATGGTTTTGACAGCTTTGGATTTCTTCTGTCTTGTTAGGAATGAATTCGTGTTCGGTCGATTTGCATAGAAAATTCGAAGCAGGAAACTAACTATCTATCTAATTTTATGGCGAATTGTGTAATGTGCATGTGTTCTCATTGTAATGTAATTGTCTGTAGTAAGTCGGATGCTGCTCTTTGTACTCTGTTTCAAAGTCTGTGGTACAGATGAGCAACTCTTTCCGGGTCTCTCTCTTAGTTCGGCTTAAAATGGTTCGACATGTGGGATTATTAAGGGAAACTTTGCTCTGAAAATCAGTGATATTTAGTTATTCTAACTTAGATGTTCCATCAAGGATTGTTCATTTTACACTTATGATTCGTATAACTCGATACTTGGTTCTGCTTTCATGTTCAAGGTGTCTCTGGTTCGATCGTATTGAGACATGGGAGGTTGTCTGAGCTAATAGCGCAGCTTCAAGACTTACTCAAGGGGGCTGAAGGAGTTGAAAGCACACCATATAAGTATGACACTGCACTCCTAGCTGCTCAGGTATTGTAGTTGCCTTTTGCTCTGTTTGCTTAATATTCTCATCACCTGAACTCAGATAATCCATTGTATATTACGCTTTCTGAGTTTTTCGGAATCATTAGGCCAAAGCTGGTTCCTCTTTTTTTCTTTATGACATAATTTTTCTTTCTTTTCCTAATAACCAGATTCGACAGCTCGCAAATGAAATCAAAGATCTAAGTATGATTAACCCAGTTACCATATTTAATGGAGATTCAAACTCCAACGGTATGCAAGACATCTTTATAATTTTTTTTTTTATGTTAAACTCCTAACAATTTAGGATACTTTCAGTGTCCTTGCTGTTTCTAATGAGAAGTAGAGAATTATCTTTTTTCTTTTGCTGATTCAGGCTATGCGTCTTACCTGGTCCCAGCCGCTGCCGTTGGAGCTATGGGATACTGTTACATGTGGTGGAAGGTGCCCGTCTCTTGAAATATGTCTTTCGTTAGAGTTTGTAACATGTAGTTTTTTCTTTATGCATTATATCATTGACTTCCAACGTAGTACCCGCGTCTTATCCCTTTTTTCTGTGTTGCAGGGTTGGTCATTTTCCGATGCGATGTTTGTGACAAAGAAAAATATGGCTGATGCAGTTGCATCTGTTTCAAAACAACTAAACGATTTGTCAGACACATTGGCGGTGAAAATTTATTTTGTCTAAACATTCCTTACTTGTTATATATTTTATTTCCTTGTGGTTTGTGACTCGGCGTATTTACTTATGCAGTCAACAAAGAAACATCTTTCTAAGGAGCTAGCCAAATTGGATTGGAAGGTGGAAGAGCAGACCGAGATATCTAAAATAATCTTAAGTGATGTAAGGCACCCATCTTATTTCTCATTTTCTCATATTGATGCCTTAATTTTTCCTAGGCTTCAGATTAAGATAATGATGCATTCGTCCGAGCGATCTCTCTGGCACTTGATTGGCACACTTGTACATATGGCATCCTATAAGGACTAGATTCTCATTTTTGATTTCCAAAATATTGTAGAGTACCTATTTATTAGCGTCCGATCTCTTTGGCCCTGAATTGTTTCTTGACATGTACCGTAGATTCCTGGCTGGGTTTTGCTATGACTTTTTTTTCAGTTTTAGGCTTGGCTAGCTCATTTTTATTTATGAGATTGTGTAGTTTCGACTATGGTCGCGCATAAGTTTCTTTTAAAGAACACCGTGATTCTCATCTCAGCGTTTACCTCCATCACTGCCCTTCTTTGATATACATTTAATATACTATTGCTCACATGAAATCTTGTTGTTTCAATGCAGGTAACCGACATGAGATCAAGCATTTCGCAAATTGGGTTTGACTTTCAGCAAATTAATGAAATGATATGCGGAATAGTAAGTCACATCTTTTCCCTCTTATATGCATATTTCTGGCATAAATGATTTCTATTAACTAAGCGAAAATTTTAGTTCGAAAGGACTAATATCCTTTTTCTTTCTTCTTCGTAATTGTCACTCTTATAACAAATTTTACAGGAAGGGAAGATTGAAAGTCTTGAAAGCAAACAAGTAATCTATCTACATCCATCCTGTATTTACTACGAATTTACCAATTCACATAATCAGTTTTCTTAAATCTTATTTATCTGAAACACACTTTTTTGTTGTTAAACCCTCAGGATGTGACCCTCTCGGGACTATGGCATCTATGTCAAGTTGCAGGCGTTAAAGACAGCACAAGCACTAAAGTCTTTCAGGTGAATGTAACTTACAAATTAAGAGAAACGTTGTGTTACTTAATTTTCACTTTATGAAAGGCCTGATTGAAAAATCTTGTTTCTGCCTTCTTGATTTAGGATGTTGGTGCAATATTACCCATAGATACAAAACCATCAGCTGATAACTCTCTCTCGGTAATAGTGCTACGAAACTATTCATTTTTCACCATCTAAACGTGTATTTTTTTTGTTCTATTCATTTTTCATCAAGCACAAAAGTCCCTCAGCTTCATTCGAAACACATGGAACCTAAAATGTTTTTAGTAGCTGTTATTTCATCATCTCGTGTTGTTTATTTCTTTGGCTTTCTAATGCATAAAAACTATGGAAATTCCAGGGTCTTCGGTTTCTAACGGAAGGCGAGGAGAGTGTAAACGTAATACAGAAGCCAGTTTTGGCGAAAGAAATTCCGTTGATGGTGAAACCGGTGGAGGAAAAAACAAAAGCTGTCGCGGCTGCTGCAAGAACTAGAGTTCATAGAGCGTATCCGGGTGGAATATCTTGGGTACGGGACGTCACCGGACTGTCGTAAAATATTATTTGAGTTGTTTTACAAAGAATTTGCTTTCATTCATCCCAACTTCTGATACTGGGACCGGGCATTTTATATTTTTCTGTAAAAAAAAAAGAAAGGAAAGAAGAAAAATTTCCAAGGGAAGTAAGGAACTACACATGTTATTTCATTCATCAACAATTTGTGTTGCCCTTATTATTTCTTGATGTTTGTAAAAGAAAGAGTGAAAAACGCTTTCACGTATGCTGAATGAAAATAAATTGATGCGTGGATTATTGGCCTTTTTATTTTGACAAGACTACTACAAAAACTACCGTGTACAATTTTACATAGATAATTCTACTGGTCTAAAAGGATCTATGATCAATGGTTTATCTGCACTATGTTTGTGATAGAGCACTTTACCTTTGACACGCTGGACCACGACGAATGGGGCTATGCTTGCACCGCGCTGAAAATCTCTTGAAAATATATATATTTTGGGAATCGAACTCCCTTCATTCCGGTATAAAAACATTAATGAACATTTGATTAATATTCTCTGGGCTTCCACTAAAATTTGCATCCTCTGGGCTTCCACTAAATTTTTTTTTTTTTTTTTTTACACAGATATCCTATGGCTATTATTGCATTAGTTCGATTTTAGCTGGGAGAGAAAGAAAAAACTCCTGTTCTAATTGGGCTAAAAAGGCCCAATATAGATATTGAGCTAGCCCAAAAATCCAAAATAATCCAATCGGGTCAATTAATTAAATACCCGACCGGATCTTGATTTGCTTCTTCTTTATCAACCGGAGGCTGGCATCGGAGGCTGCTTCTTTGCTCTCAAGTGTCTGGATCTTCGACGTCGAACCAAAATTTTCTCTGTTTTTGCTCCGTTTACGAGTAAGTCAGGCGCGAAAAGGACAAGGCAGAAGGAATCTGGTTGGTTCGCCATTATCTTTGGGGCTATCTTTTGAGTCGAAATCATACTGTATAGTTGTGGACAAAGACGCGTGGTCAATTGAATCGGTGAGTCTGATATTGGTGCTCCGTAGTTTTTTTCATGTAAAATTTGGAGCCCTTTGTTGTCGAATTTGGGATAATCACTCTGTACGGAGCATTCAATTATGCATTTGTTACTGGTTGTTGAATTGCGATTCATTGGGAAGTTCCATGGATTCTCTATGAATATTTAAAAAACTCATTGTTGATGTTTCTTCAAATTTCGTATGCTACAATAGAGCCGAGGATAATCGGAGAAGAGAAGATGAGCATTGTACCTAAGGAAACGATTGAGGTTATAGCACAAAGTGTTGGGATTACCAACCTCTTACCTGAGGCTGCACTTATGCTTGCTCCTGATGTTGAGTATCGTGTTCGAGAGATCATGCAGGTTACCCTTTTTTCTTTCTTTTTCTACTCACTCACGTCTTTGTGTTCTTGAGGTGTGTTTTAGAGTATTAGCAATCGATCTTACTGCCAATCCGGGACAAGGAATCAGCTTGTGAAACAATGGATCTTGTCTCATATTTTTGGATGTCTTTGCAGGAAGCTATCAAATGCATGCGTCACTCAAAGAGAACGACTTTAACAGCTTCGGATGTAGATGGTGCTCTCAACTTAAGGAACCTTGAGGTACTAACTAGAGACCAATTCTTAATTCCCATCATCTAGAGTAGAGTCTTGGTGGTGCACTGTCAGTAGAATGAATGTTTTATAGCTTCCTTGGATGATATAAAACATTTGTTGATATTTCTTTGGTGGAGCTATCTAGTGAGAAAGCTATATGGTTTCTGGTTTTGACCTTCCTGGTGCATATGAATAACACCATCTATCAAACATTGCTTTCACATTTTTCTCTATAGCAGTTCACTGAATCAAAGGCAGCTATATGAGAATGATCATATTTATTGCAGCCCATATATGGCTTTGCCTCAGGAGGACCATTACGTTTTAGAAAAGCTATTGGGCATCGGGATTTGTTCTACACTGATGACAGAGAGGTGGATTTCAAAGATGTAAGATGTTGGGAAAGCTGGCATAATTTATTCTGATTCAGTTAAACGTTTCATTTTCTTTTTCAAATATTTTCAAGAAATGTCATGATTCTAGGTAATTGAAGCCCCACTACCAAAAGCTCCCCTTGATACTGAAGTTGTCTGTCACTGGCTGGCTATTGAAGGAGTGCAGCCAGCGATACCAGAAAATGCTCCTTTAGAAGGTTTGCCTCTTATGCCCTGGGTTAGAGTTGTAAAGTCATTATCTATATTTATTGACATGAAACAAATATTAGCATGTACAGTGACGTTTCAGAGGTGACAATTGTACCCCTTGTTAAGTGGTGTAATTACTGATGTTGATGAGAGATCGAAGTACATATTTCAGATGCATCTGTATATATGATTTGAGAATCATCATGAGCAAGACAATTTGAAGAATTTCCTTGTTGTTCCCATCCTGAATATATTTCCACTTGTTTATGGTGTTTGTAGTCATTAGAGCACCTGCAGAAAACAAAATCCATGAACAAAAAGACGGACCTCTTATTGACGTTAGGCTACCAGTGAAGCATGTACTGTCTCGGGAACTTCAGGTATATGGCGCAGGCTGAATATCACAGGGATGTATTTTACATGCATAAGACTTATCTATTGTTCTCTCTGAACAGTTATACTTCCAAAAGATTGCTGAACTTACAGTGAGCAAGTCAAATCCTGCTCTGTTTAAAGAGGCATTAGTGAGCTTGGCCTCAGACTCAGGACTTCATCCTCTAGTTCCATATTTTACCAATTTCATTGCTGATGAGGTAACATAATGCACCACCGAGGATTCTTATAAAGAAATAAGGCACCCAATTATGTGAGGCACATTATAATATTATTTTCTCCAATGATGCAGGTATCACGTGGTTTAAATGACTTCCTACTCCTGTTTAATCTAATGCACATTGTGAGAAGTCTTCTACAGAATCCTCATATACACATAGAACCTTATGTAAGTTGCTCTCTGGATTATCATTTGCCTCTGTCTTAAAAAATATTATAAAATCATGTAGCTTCAATTTCTTTAGGATTTTGATGTGGATTTCTTAAAGTTGCATTTTCGTACTATGCATATTATATGGTTAATGGTAGTGTTAGTCCGACTTCGAGAACAATGTGCAAGTTCAACTACCCTCCTTGGTCCTTGGATGACCATAAATTATGCCTTGGATATGTATTGAGATAATTTCATATGCACTTGGGATAATGTTTATGAAAACCAGCATTGGGATAATGTTCACTATTAAGTTTGTTGTTTGGGCGTTGTTTCATAACCATGAAGCTAAGTGAACTTTTCCTTTTGGTGTCAGCTGCACCAGTTGATGCCATCTGTTGTAACATGCCTTGTATCAAGAAAGCTTGGAAATAGATTTTCCGACAACCATTGGGAACTTAGAGATTTTACGGCGAATCTGGTTGCACTGATATTGAAAAGGTTCATTCTTTCCCTTTCATTTCATGTAACTGTGTGTTTTTGTTTAATTGTGGGGATCATATTACTGAACATGATTTCTTACTGGTGCTACTAATGAGACGTTATATGGAGCAATTGTATGCAATATCGTAAGATGATAGTATCAATATATGGTCTACTAAATTTAAAGAGCAATAAGTGATAGCTTGTAAAAGTTTTCTTCACTGTTTAGAAGGGTTTTGGTCGTTGTCTCTCAAATCGATATGGGAAGATCTGAATTTAAAGATCAATACGTGATAGCTTGTAAAAGTTTTCACTGTTTAGAAGGGTTTTGGTCGTTGTTCTTTCAAATCGATATTAATCATCTCACCTTCATATTCTTTTAACATCCGAATCCTGTGGTATGAATAAAATGTTCCAGGTTTGGAAACACATACATTACTCTTCAGTCTCGTCTTACCAAAACTTTAGTCAATGCACTTTTGGACCCAAAGAAGGCTTTGACTCAGCACTATGGTGCAATTCAAGGATTGGCAGCTTTGGGGCACAGTGTCGTAAGTACTTGCTTTACTTTCTCTGATGCTACTTTCTGATTTGATTTCTTGATTTATTAGCGCCGTAATGCCTAGGAACAATGCTTGGTGAGACAGGCGATTTTCAAGGTTTTGATTAGTTTTATTAGTTTCCCCGGAACAATCTTACCCAGAACATCCTACTATCTAGGGACTCTTCAAGCATCTGAAAATCCTTGTTTTTTCTTCATCATTTTCCCTGCTTTTCTTCATTTCATTTAGGAAACTAGGAATTATATAGTCTTAGAACAGCTTCTTCATGAGCAAGATTATCGCTGGTGCCAGAAAACACTTAAGCACAGTACTCCTCCGATGTTAGCTGAATGTCATTATATTGTGTAGGTACGCCTTCTTATTCTGTCAAATCTCGAACCATATCTAAGTCTTCTCGAACCAGAGTTGGATGCTGAGAAGCAAAAGAACCAGATAAAGAGCTACGAAGCTTGGCGTGTTTATGGAGCTTTGCTGGTTAGTCCTTCGCCTCGTCTTTAAATGCATACATCCTTGTATAATCTCACCGTAATCGAAATCTCAGTAATTTCATATATGAACACTCAAAGGAACTTGTGAATTTTTTTTTTTTCAGCGTGCTGCAGGCCTGTGTATACATGACAGGCTTAAAATATTCCCAAATTTACCATCTCCTTCACCAAGCTTCCTCCATAAGGGAAAGGGAAAAATAATCAATACTGAGCCACGTAAGTTGCATCAACCAATTTACTTTCTCTGCATAATATGGTTGCTGGTGCTTATGTTCTGAAATTTTAACTGAAACCCTGGAAATAGTTACTGTAAATAGCTTTGGAGGGTCAGCCACATGCTTGGAGACTAGTTGGAGATTGCCGTAGCCAAAAGCATTTGTTTTTTATCCTAACTATAGTAACCTTATACAAAATATGGAACCAGAATCCGGGTTTTTGGCTTGATATACAATCCTATATGGCTCTGTGATAACAATTGTTTCAGTTTCCAACGTTTATTCTCCCCCTTTATAAATATGTCAGATAAGCGGAAGCTGAATGTAGATTCTTCAGAAAACCGGTCACCCCAGAAAAGATTGATAACTATAGATGGCCCGGATGGTTTACAATCGCAACATCACAGCGGTCCAGCTCCGATGCAAGTAGATAAACCTGCAGGAAATGAAAATCCGCCACAAAACTCTGTTCAACCATCCTCATCAGAACAAACATCTGATGCCAAGGAATCTGAAAGCAGAAACACAAGGGGGAAAGAAGGCGGCAAGGGTCGGGCTATTACGATGAAAGCAATGCTTGATCAGATATGGAAAGATGATCTTGATTCCGGACGACTCTTGGTGAAACTGTACGAACTTTATGGTGAAAGGATTCTTCCTTTTATCCCTTGTACAGAGATGTTAGTGTTCATCTAACCATTACTGAGGTACCTTTGCGGTTAGAACGGTTCTAGGCTTGAAGAGATTCTGATTTGGCATCCATAAACTAATTCAGATCCGTGCAAATGTCTTCAGGTCAGGTAAACTCTTTAATGTTTCTTCATGACCATGAGGGATATGTAACTCCTTGAGTGGTCTGAGTTGAATTGAACTGAGCCGAGTCAACATTGATGGCTTCCTCGAATTCAGAATCTTCCAATGTATATATTAAGAGAATTATTATAATGATTACTTTATTTGTTTCCTCTCAAAAACCACTCATGGTATATTTTCAAATCAATGATTCAATATGATGTAAGATTGCAACTTTTTTTGATAATTTTTGTTTATGTACGCTCAACTGCTTATTGCCCGTTATACATTTTATAAGATCCTGGTTCTCTGACTAGAGTGAAAACTTTTAGTATCATTGGTTAGGTGAGCCACTTTATGTTCACCTTCAGAGTGAGTTTTTGAGTTCACCTTATCAGCCAACATGAGAAGTTAAGTGCTTTGATTTCTCTTTTGAGTTCTTCTTTCTGCTCTTCAAATGTGCCTTGGAAGAAAGTCGCTGTTCCGTCTTCTACAACCCAAATTTCACTCTTGTCCTCTTCCTCACATACACGCGATATAAGTCTCGAGTCATGACTCACCAACACAACTTTATACTTGCCTAGGAAGAAAGTCAATGTACCCTCGAAGAAAGGCAATGTTTTTGGTTTAACATTATACTTTTTGATTAAGACAACTTTAACGATTCCTTATTTGTTTCATCTCAAAATAATTCATGATATATTAAAGATATTGATGTAGATTGCAATTTTTTTTTTTTTTTGGGATATTTTTGTCTTTATGAATGCTAGTATCTTGGGTGTACTACTTAGATTTGGTCTGTATAACGTTGACTATGAAAACAGTCTTAAAAACTACAAAATTTGTTCATGTAAATCAAGTTTCACAGACCAGCCACTAGAAAAATACGAGCCCAAACCGAAAATGTTGTGACCATCGGTTCTGCAATCCAATGGATTGGCTATCTCATTCAGTAAATGCTTTGAATGATACCAATGTGCTTGAACAACAGAGCTTTAGGCATGAACCTTATCCTAGGTGACCAAAAATGTTTCACTGGGAGTAATTTCTTCTGTTATTTCCTTTAACCGGAACAGAAGGATGACCCATCATTCTACGATTTCCCCTTCTTCTAGTCCATCTGTGTTGATATCCGTAGCTAGATTTTGGAGATTGCAGTTATCATCTGAATCAAATCCTTTTGCAAACTCACATTCAAAGTTGAAATAATCACCTGGGTTCATCTCGGCGAATAGATCAGCGTATGTGTCTATCAACCCTTGGTCAAACTCAAGCTCCATGTTAACGGCCTCGTCTTGTTCTGTTGGATCAACCTGAGGATGTGAATTGTCGGTAACCCTGCCCTCAACCTTGCTGTCCTCTAAGACTCGCTGACGCGGGTTATAGTTCATTTCTTTCATTAGATCAAGAACCTTTGGCTCGAAGGAGTTGATGTCGTCTTCTTCTATTTCCTCTTCTCGAAAGGTTATACCTTCTGTACTTGCGTGACCATCGTATAAGGAACCATTCGGAATAGGTGTGGTGTTTACATGGTCGAAGTCTCTGATAACTTTAAAGTCATAGCTCTGTGAAGGTAGATATACATGGATCACCGGGTACTCTAAGATAACTACTTTGGCAAGCTGTTGCCTCAAAGGAGCTTTAATGTTCAGCTCCTTGAAAGGAGCCTTTGCACCCTGCGACCAGGAGAAAAGTAATTAGTGTAAAGCATAGACGAGCAGAACAATGCAATCTGTGGTAATATTGATAGTTACGAACCAACAAAGACGAGAATGATAGTGGTTAACAAAACCAAACCTTTGGGTACTTGCGAATAAAGAGTATGAGAGAATCAAGATCCACATCACGAAAAGGTTTGAGCTTGTGAATCCAAGGGCCGGGCTTAAGATGATTCTCAATCACAGAGCAAAGGCTTGTATCTTCACCAACTCTGGGATGGATTGTTTTGAGTGTTAATAGAGACAGACCAATGAACAGGACCAAGTGTCTCAATAAACAAATATGAAATTGTCAGTCGAGGAGAATACTAACTCATGGTCAACAAGAACCACATCTGTAGAGTGGAACCGCCACTCAATTGTCCAGGAGATGCACTTTCTCCTGAAGCAAAAACCATCATCAGAAGTTACAGATTGGTCAATACTAAGGGCTATAGAATCACTTCAGTGAAAGCATCTTTCTTTATGGAGAAGATCAAGATCAATTACAGTGACTAATGTAACGCTGATTCTTTGACCACAAAACAGAAATTTGCAGAATAAAATGATTACCTATTATCATATCGAGACTGATTCTTCTCCCTCTTCAACATTCCACTAGGGAGAAACCAGAGCTTTGTTCTGCGGCTAGCAGCAGCACTTTGAAGGCTCCGAAGAGAGTAAGCTATCTTAAAAAAAGGGTCTTTGCATAACTGATTTCTCATTCTCTGAGCAGACTCGGCCACTCTTTTTGTTTCCTCAAGCATATTGTAGTCTAATATGGGAAAAGAAAACTTTCCATCAATAATCAACAAACAATTAGGGGACGAGAAAGTTAATACTATCAAGTCAACCAAACGAATTGTTAAAAGCATAATCCATGGAAATATGCATAAAAGGAGATCAAAGAATCAGATTTTAAATGTGAAAAATTTAAGATCCCCTTCCTCAATTTTGCCAAGAGATAAATCCAAAATTCACATACAGCCCAAATTATACCAGAGAGAAGGAGATTATCGTCGAACTGCGAGAGGGGAACGAAGTCGGTGAGCTTCCTTTTGCCTGTACAACCTGTTCGCTGCTTGTGGGCTTTCACACAAGGAAGGCCACACGATCGACTTGAACAGCCTGGACATTTGTACTTCCAAGGATTCAGCTTGCACTCCTCACAGACCGAATTATTCATTTTTTTTTTGATTCGTCGTAAAGGTTTTGGAGGTGGGAGACGACGCTAGGGGTTTATGGGACATAGATCGTCAAATTAGGGTTTAAAAGATTTTTTCGTATCTAAGAGGAGATGTATGTTTTCAATTTTACATTTTAGTCCACCTACTTATAATTGCTTTCGACATACATCGCAAACTTTTTCCGGTTATAATTGATCCATAAACAAAAAAAGTGGAATACAAAATAATAATTATTATTTTAATTGATTTGAAAATCAATACAAGATTTAGAAAACTTGTTCAAATCTAACATGTGGATTTTAATTTGTATATGTAAATCCGCATGTTTTTCCTCGGATTTGAGTCTTTGTATTTTTAACATGAAAATCCTTCCAAATTCACTAAAATCCATTATGAAATAAAATTCATAAGTAAATCTGTAGGATTGAATAACACATGATTTGAAAACGAATTTTAAAATTATAGAATTAATAACATTAGATTTGGTTTAGATTTCTAAATCCATTAAAATACACAAACCAATAACCTCCCCAAAGTGATGTTTATGTGATTTGGGTTTAGTTTGATGTGATTTGCAGTCCCGACTCTTATCCATGGCGAGAGGGGTGACCGCTCTAGGTCCAAAAGCCTAATTTTTAATTTTTAAATTTTTTTTTAATAAAGCCCATGACTTATATTATCCTTTTTTTGTTTTTAACACCAAAACCTTGATCTATTATTATCTATATTGGTAAATAAACAAGGTTCATATCTATATCTATGTGATTAACAAGATTGGCTCATAATCTAAAGGTATTTTGTATTCTGAAATATCATATTTATGATTTATTATAATTTTTTGTTTTTAAAAATAGCATATCATAAAAATATTAAATATGAAAAATCGGTAAAAACAAAACATTAATACACTTAAACTTTCTTTTAACAAGTTTATAAGAGCCAAATGCATGTTCTGAAATCAAGACTTTATAAGTTAAACCCCTTTACAAGTTTCAGAGGAGCAAATGCAGACATGTGAAGCAAACTCGAGAAATAGAGTCAAATGCATGTTCTAAATCAAAACTTTATTAATTAAACCCTTTACAAGTTTCAGAGGAGACATGTGAAGCAAACTCGAGCAATAGTGCAAGAAATAAAAGTGATCTATTTGAGGAACAAAGGACAAGTTGCAAAGGAATAGAAGAAGAAATAGTTCACCAAAGATGACAAACGTCTTCGGAGTATGTAACAATCAAGTTCGCCACACACCACAGACCAGCCTAGTAATCTGGTTTACTACAGAATACTTGTTGATCAAAGCCCAAACCGAAAACGTTATGACCATTGGTTCTGCAGTCAAATGGATTGGCTATCTCGTTCGGTAAAAGCTTTGGATGATACCAGGAATAGCCAATGTGCCTGAACAAGGGAGGTTCAGGCATGTGGGTGACCAAAAATGTTTCACTGGGAGTAATTTCTTCTGTTATTTCCTTTTACCGGAACAGAACAATGACCCATCATTCTACGATTTCCCCTGCTTCTAGTCCATCGGGGGTAAATATATGAGAGAGGAGATGTATGTTTCTGAGTTTACATTTTAGTCCACCTACTTATAATTACTTTCCAAGTACAAGTTACTAACAAGTTCATTTAACACTTTAGATTTGTGGTGTTGTTCTAAAGGTTGAAACTTTGACCGCTGATTTAATGAAAACGATGAAATATTAGAAACACAAAAGTACTGTTATTCAAAAAGAGGCATTGTTACAACACAAAAGGACTAACAAAGAGATTTATTCCTTCTTATTAGTCGTACGGAATCTGGATATACGCAGCATCACAGACAAATGGGATGTCTGCGTACATACCCGCAAGTGCACACCTTATGCTTTCAAGGACGGTAAACAGATAAGCAAACGCAACAGCGGTCCAGAAATGCATTCCAAACTTACCCCAATAGACTCCAAGAGGCATCCACTTGCTGACGGTTCCTATCACCTGTAGAGCGATTTCAAGCAGCATACCCATCACTACATGGAACCTGAAGAAGTGAGGCCATTCTTTTCTTCGCACTACCCCAAGATAGGCTACAAAGAAGTAAGCCATTAGGAACCAGCTGGGTAACCTCCCGATGGCGCCTAGAAACGGGTAGGTTAAGAATTCGAAATCTTCTAGAAACGGGTGGAGATGGTAGGCGGTTTCTGCGTACATCCAAGTTTCGTGCAGTGGCATCAGGTAAGGCAGGCATGCCAAAGTTCTCCACCACCATTGTGGCTTTTTGGTCATTGGAGGAAATCGGAAGCTAGAAGGTACATCTTTTGATGCTCTTGGGGCCAAAAGGGTTTTTCTGCGGACGACGGGTAACACGGGTAACGTACCAGAAAGACTACCTTGTTCCCCATTCAGAAGCCGGGAAGACGAGGCTGAGAGATATGACAGAGGCACACCTGAAATAAGGAAGGATGGAAGATTGAGTCAGATAAACAAAAGCAGAAAACTTTGAAACACACCAGTCACCAGTCACCAGCCATGAAAAAAATTCAAAGAAAATAATCTACAAATATATGGCAAAGATATATGATATCAAGTGTTTGGAACCATATGAGTAGAAGAAAATTTGCATGCCTCTTGGGACTCTGGGATTAAATGGTAAAGGTGATCCCAAAGAGTTGTTAACGACAGACAATGGACTTGGAGCAAGATAATGTTGAGTCCGTCCTGATGACTTGAATGCCCGAGAACTCGTTAGAACATGTGCACTTGGCGTGCTGCATCCACTCAGCATCATTACAAACTACCTATAGGAATATCAGGTCACACAAATTTTAATTTTTAATTTCATCAAGTACAAAAATAGGAAACAGAATTCTATTACAACAGATGATATAGTTCTATTACATATTTTGAAGCTTCTCAATCGCCATTTACAATCTGAATCTCCGAAAATATACACAGAAAACGAAATTATGAAATTTCTATTTCAAATTTTGAAGCTTCTCCTGATAATTCGATCCTTACCCCCCAGAGATTTCTAAACGAGCAGCTAGAACATTGCAAGACTCTTGGACGAATAAGAAATTAGAGAGGTAAACACAAGCAAACAAAATCGGGAAATTTGTTCTTCAGCCCATGAAATCATTTATAGGGAGGAAGTTGCGAACCTTCAAAAACCGAGGTTGATACAATCAAAGCTGGAGGTAGAAGATGAGTAGGGTTTATCGTGCATTCATCTAATCTTCATCCTCTGAAACCTATCCTTCACTCTCCCAAACCAACAAAGAAAAAGAAAAACTCAACCAACCAGCTTTCCTCTCGTTAATAAAGAATTACATTAATACCCTGAGGCCCAGACCGGCCCAAACACACATAAACCTCCAAATGAGAAAGAGGGTTCGGGGGAATATTAAACCGTGACCAGATTTGAAACTTTTTGTTTTTATTTTACTGTTTCCCCAGAAATAGTCTGAACGTCAAATTGACAAATTCCTTCCGCCGTCGGAATGTCGACTCCCGATCCCAACTCCTCCGCAACTGTAACGGTGAATCCATCTCTGGCCACCACATCCGAAACTCCGGCGATATCATCTGACATTGTCAGAACGCCGCCTCCCGCTCCGCCGCCACTGCCTCCGCCTTATAGAGCCATAGCTCCGCATCACCATCCTAACCAGTTTCAACAAGCTCAAAATAACGTCTACGCACACTCAATCCCAAACCGACGCCCACATACGCCTCACCAGCTTCATCACCAAGACCCGCCAAGTGTTCTGTACCCGTTTGCTCCTCCGGGTCGAGGGTTTTCAACCCGACCCGTCAGGATGAGTCAGCCGCTCGCTGCTGATCCTTCCGTAACGGCTGCTAATCAGAGTGGATACCCTCCTCGCCCGCTTTTGGCACACAATCATCGACAATTTGGGCCGAATCAAATGGAATCCATGATGCAGTTCATGAGAGCGAGAAATCCTCAGATTCATCACCCCGTGTCGGGTTCTCCTGTCGGGTCGGGTCCCATGAGAGGAATTCCCCATTTTTTGCAACCGCGGGTCAGGTTCCTATGAACTTGGTTTCGTGCAGTTCCTTGATTATTCAAATTTGGTTTATATGCTTCATCGGCCAAATTCTCTTGGATCTAGTTATGTTTCTATTTTAGGTTCCTCGTCCTGCTATGTTATCATAATTTTGATTCTAGTTTGGTCTCATTGTTTCTCTTTTTGTGGAGTGAGGAAGGCTTACAACTCCTTTTATATCTCAGCAAGTGTTAAGCTGTTTTTCTCTTCTCTTAATATGCAGCCTTGCACATATCACTTTGGTTATTGCTCTTGCCGTTGTCACATTTTCTCAGTTTTTTATATTTTGGTATGTAGGTTGCCCTTCCCCCAACTTCAATTCTAGACACTAGCAGGAATAAAAATTCCAGGTGAACATCAAATGTCTCTACCTCGATATTATCTTTGTTTTTTGTTTCACTGAGTGTATATAAGAAAATCTGTTCTAGCAACTTAGCTAGCTTGCTGTTTATTTTTCCATGTTATTAGAAGGCGGGATGCGGCGCTTGTCCTTGTTAGAGGGAGAAAGGTAAGCCTACTCCTTATCTCTGTTTTCATTTTCTTTTGAACTGCTAGATTGACAACGTGGAAAAAACATTGGTTAAGTTTAGATTGTGATACTTATCATATTATTCCAGGTTAGAATCACTGATGGAGCTTCTCTTTATTCACTTGGTCGATCGTGGTTGAGAAATGGTGCTCATGAAGGAATTCAGGTTCGCATCACTTTATGTTATACTGTTTAAGTATGATGCAAGAAGCTCAGTTTCTTAAATGTTACCACTTGACATAAGGATTCAGGGGTTGTACTTTTGGGATCTTGCTTTGCTGGGGTTTTGATTCAGAAGCAAACTTTAAAATGCCATATTCAAGCTAATTTGGAACTAGATCGAGGATTCTTTCTCAGTTTGTTGTCTCTTTTAAACCCCTTTTGTTGCTTTTACAAGCCAACCTTAGTTAAATGATCTTCAGCTGCACTCTCAAAGCTTCTTATAATGGAATAGCGCAGTTGCAATCTCTCCAGTGTAACTAAATGTGGGACTAATCTAACTTGCAGTTTCTCTGTTGACAGTCGCAAAGGAGCGATACAATGAAACCTTTACCAAAGCCATTACCTGTGGATACGATGGAAGCAAGTGTGCCAAATGTTCCAGCTGAGGAACCAACTGATGAAGACAAAGAGGTTTGTGTGTTTCTCTTCAAGAACCATAGAATCTCTCTGATCATAACGGAACACATCAGTAATAAAGTGATGTATGATTCAACTCTTTTCTTTGGTGAACTCACTCAGGACGAGGAATCTGTGAAGCAGTTATCAGAGAAGGATATTTTGAAAAGACACATCGAGCGAGCTAAGAAGGTGCGTGCAGGGTAAGTTCCACAATAGTTGTCTCCTATAAACTTCCCTGCAAGATTGGTTTTTGTGATGTATGAAAGCATTCTAGCAGAACATTTTGGTAATTGAGAAGAAATGGGTTTCAGATTAAGAGAAGAACGGTTGAGGAAGATTGCGAGGTACAAAGCAAGATTGGCTCTTCTTCTGCCACAATCCGGAGAGCAGTGCATGAAGAAGGATTGAAAGGGTAAAAAGTTTTGTTAGCTTGATATGAGTGTTGGTAATCTTAGCATAAAACCACGTACCGTACGTGTAGCTATCTTCTTTCTATCCGATAGATTAGAGTGTTCCATTTGTTTTTAGATTGGATATCTTTTTATATGCATTCTCTAATCACACGGATCAAATTTAAGATAATTGAACTTGGTATGTCAAACAAAGTAGTCGTTATCCCGAGTTTATTGGGAGAAAATACGCAAAAATTAAAATATTAATTTCTCTAAAAAGCAATTCAAAAATTCAAAAAAAGCGGAGAGAGAAATAACAAACTATCCTACTTTCTCTCTTTCTTTCAACTGCAATGCATCTCTACCGTAAACGTGTCACGCTGCACCGCTACTAACTATCTCTCTCTTCTTCACGTTCAATCCGCCATTTCACTAAATTTGTCAGCTTTTTCTCTCTCGATTGTTTACCTTACCCAATCTCAGTTTCTTACTCTCCAAGAGTCCGATCACAGTTTAAATGGCGGGGAACGAGTGGATAAATGGGTATTTGGAGGCGATTCTTGATAGCCAAGCTCAGGGGATTGAAGAACAACAGCAAACGGCTGTGAATCTCAGAGACGGAGGAGATGGACAATATTTCAATCCCACTAAATACTTTGTCGAGGAAGTCGTCACCGGCGTCGATGAGACCGATCTTCACCGGACTTGGATTAAAGTCGTCGCCACTCGCAATTCCCGTGAACGCAACTCTCGCTTAGAGAACATGTGCTGGAGAATCTGGCACCTCACTCGCAAGAAGAAGCAGGTCAATTGTCAGATTTCTTACATCAATTTGCTATGAAACCTCTAATATGATTATTATTACAGTTAGAATGGGAGGATTCGCAGCGAGTAGCCAACAGGAGATTCGAAAGGGAACAAGGAAGACAAGATGCCACAGAGGATTTGTCTGAGGATTTATCAGAAGGAGAGAAAGGAGACTGTGTTGGAGATATTATTCAACCGGAGACACCTACGAGACACCTGCAACGCAACTTATCCAATGTCGAAGTCTGGTCTGATGATAAAAAGGAGAATCGCCTTTACGTTGTCCTCATCAGGTATTTCTCTGTTTTTCCTTCTTGCTTCTTATTGATTCATTCTACATAAAGATAGTGTGTGTTCATTTTATCAGTTTGCACGGCTTGGTTCGTGGGGATAACATGGAGCTTGGTAGCGATTCCGATACCGGTGGACAGGTACATTGTGTCCCAAGTTTTCAAATCTCCGGTATCTCGGGTTTTAACCTGTTTTACATTTCAATCATCAGGTGAAATATGTTGTGGAGCTTGCTCGAGCTTTAGCAAGAATGCCCGGTGTGTACCGAGTAGATCTGTTTACTCGCCAGATCTGCTCATCTGAAGTTGATTGGAGCTATGCAGAGCCAACGGAGATGCTAACCGCTGCTTCTGTTGAAGATTGTGATGGCGATGAAACCGGAGAAAGCAGTGGAGCCTATATCATTAGGATACCATTTGGTCCGCGGGACAAGTACTTAAGAAAAGAGATTCTCTGGCCTTATATCCAAGAGTTCGTTGATGGAGCCTTAGCTCACATCCTAAACATGTCCAAAGTTTTGGGAGAACAGATTGGGAACGGGAAACCCGTCTGGCCATATGTGATTCACGCGCATTACGCGGATGCAGGGGATAGCGCCGCTCTGCTTTCTGGTGCGTTGAATGTTCCTATGGTCTTGACGGGTCATTCTCTGGGAAGAAACAAGCTTGAGCAGCTTTTGAAACAAGGGAGGCAATCAAAGGAGGATATAAATTCGACCTATAAGATCAAGAGGAGGATTGAAGCCGAAGAGCTTTCTCTGGATGCTGCAGAGCTTGTTATAACGAGCACGAGGCAGGAGATTGATGAGCAGTGGGGACTCTATGATGGGTTCGATGTTAAGCTCGAGAAAGTCTTGAGAGCTCGTGCTAGACGCGGTGTTAATTGTCACGGAAGGTACATGCCAAGAATGGCGGTAAGTACACCAAAAACTAATCGGCTTGGAAAAATCTAATAACTGTGAAGTAAGATTGAGGGAGTAAGTGAGTCCCGTTGCGCAGGTTATTCCTCCGGGAATGGATTTCACAAACGTTGTGGTTCAAGAAGATACACCTGAAGGCGATGGAGAATTAGCTTCCTTAGTAGGAGGTACCGAGGGATCTTCTCCTAAAGCGGTTCCAACTATATGGTCTGAAGTAAGTTTTCCTAAGCAGCTTCACTATCTTCTATCGAGGTTTGCTTTGCGGATTGTGTTTGATGTTTCATTGCATGAATTCGCCAGGTTATGAGATTTTTCACAAATCCTCACAAACCGATGATCTTGGCATTATCTAGACCAGACCCAAAGAAGAATATAACCACTCTTTTGAAAGCCTTTGGAGAGTGTCGACCTCTACGGGAGCTAGCTAATCTCGTAAGTACTAATATAACTTTTCTATTCAGGCAGAAATTAACGGCAAGAATACTCTGTTATGAAGTTTTTGTTTTTTTTTTTTCTGTTTTTGAAGACTTTGATTATGGGAAATAGAGATGATATAGATGAGATGTCGTCTGGAAACGCAAGCGTTCTTACAACCGTCTTGAAACTCATTGACAAGTATGATCTTTACGGGTCTGTTGCGTATCCTAAGCATCATAAACAGTCTGATGTTCCTGACATATACCGACTTGCTGCAAACACAAAAGGTGTTTTCATAAACCCAGCTTTGGTTGAGCCTTTTGGCCTTACACTCATTGAGGTAAAGTCGCCCATTGGTGTGCATATATATATGTATATAGTCCTTAGGGACTAAAGAGGAAAACAAACCAAACCGGGTTAACCAAAATTAAAAAATTGCAGGCTGCGGCTCACGGACTTCCGATGGTGGCAACAAAGAATGGAGGACCGGTCGATATACATCGAGTAAGCGAAGTGTCCTGAAACTGGAATCCATTTTAGATTGGTAATATGTCTTATTTTTTTCTCATGTGTTTTTTTTTTTATATATATATTTCAGGCATTGCACAACGGTTTGCTTGTGGATCCACATGATCAAGAAACGATAGCCAACGCGTTGTTGAAGCTGGTATCGGAGAAGAATCTATGGAATGAGTGCAGGATTAACGGTTGGAAGAACATTCACCTGTTTTCATGGCCAGAGCATTGCCGGACTTACCTGACACGTGTAGCCGCATGCCGGATGAGACATCCGCAGTGGCAGACGGATGCAGACGAAATGGCGGCTCAAGACGATGAATTTTCACTCAACGACTCGCTTAAAGACGTTCAGGACATGTCTCTACGGCTATCTGTGGATGGAGACAAACCGTCGTTGAACGGGTCTCTTGACCCAAATGCTGCTGATCCTGTTAAGCAAATCATGAGCCGGATGAGGAAACCAGAAATTAAGACTAAACCAGAATTACAGGGGAAGAAGCAGGTTGATAACGTGGGGAGCAAGTATCCTATATTGAGGCGACGGGAACGGCTGATAGTATTAGCGGTTGATTGCTACGACGACGAGGGAGCTCCAGATGGAAAGTCTATGGTTCCGATGTTTCAGAATATCATCAAAGCCGTGCGATCGGATCCTCAGATGGCTAAGAACTCTGGTTTCGCAATATCCACTTCAATGCCGCTTGATGAATTGACTCACTTCTTCAAGTCTGCCAAGATTCAGGTGAGCGAGTTCGACACGTTGATATGCAGCAGCGGGAGCGAAGTGTATTACCCAGGAATGGAAGACGGGAAGCTTCTTCCGGATTCTGACTATGCCTCGCATATCGATTACCGGTGGGGCAATGAAGGACTTAAGAACACTGTGTGGAAACTGATGAACACAACCGCGGTCGGTGGAGAATCTAGGAACAAGGGCTCTCCGAGTCTTATCCAGGAGGATCAGCCATCGAGCAATGCACATTGCGTTGCGTATTTGATCAAAGATCGTTCCAAGGTAAAGTGTTTGTTGCGGCTGTACTTATGGGTAACGCGATTTTTAATTAGGGTTTCTACAGGTGATGAGAGTTGATGACTTACGCCAGAAGTTACGTCTAAGAGGTCTTCGTTGCCATCCGATGTACTGTCGGAATTCAACAAGGACGCAGATCGTACCTCTTCTTGCTTCTCGATCTCAAGCTCTTAGGTATTACTTTTGCGAAAACGCAACATTAGTTATCTCTAGCTACTATTTCCTTATTATTGTTGAGATTTAATGTTTGGGGTGCAGATACTTGTTCGTGCGGTGGAGGCTCAACGTGGCGAACATGTACGTGGTGGTCGGAGAACGCGGCGATACGGACTACGAGGAACTGATCTCCGGCACACACAAGACGGTGATCGTGAAGGGGCTTGTGACATTGGGCTCTGATGCTCTTCTGCGGTCAACAGACCTTCGAGACGACATCGTTCCATCAGAGAGTCCTTTTATCGGTTTTCTCAAGGCTGACTCACCGGTTAATGAGATAACCGACATTTTGAAGCAGCTATCCAAAGCCACCGATTGATTCAACGTTTCATCCAGTCGCCCTTGTAGATGTTTACTTCTTTTGTTAAGTTTTGGTATTTTGGTCGATCGGATATTAGGATTTTATAAAATAAAAGTTACAAACAAATAAGCCTATAGTTTCATTCATAGGAGTTATTCAAATCCGAGAAACCAGATATATTGCAATGGTTGGAAATAAACAGAGAAGAAATTAAACGTTTTGATTGATAAACTGAACATTTTTTTACTAATCAAAATCTTTAAAAATCCTGATTGTAAATTTCCATAATAATGAAATAAAAAAATCATGAATCAATAATATTACTCCTCTCTGGATAAGATAGATTTTTTAAAAAATTAATTAAGAAAGGTAAACCTGGTTTCAAAATAGTAAGCCGGCCGGTTTGTTCCGGAGCGTCGGTTCGTCGCGGGCCGGCCTGACTCGCGCCTGCCTGCTACGGAGCAGCTGTAATTAATTTACTCAAGATAACGAAAAATCTACATCTCTCCAACGGAGAGAGTTTACACAGACAGAGTTTTGCAAATTCTCAAATCACTGGAGACGATCTCGTTTTCTTCCTGATTTCAAACGCGATGCGAAGGTAGATCATTCTAAAATTCTTGCTTCTCTTGCACTTTTCTGGTTTCTGAGATGCAATTTTCGTATCGATAGAGACATATCGGTTGGATCGGTGTTGATTTTGAGTGATGTTGCAGGTTAGGGCACCACCGGCTTCATGGGAAGACTGGAGGAGTTGGAACAAAGGGGATGGTGGCGAAGCTGTCTATCGGAGTCATTGTTCTACTGATCTGTACGCTCTCGCTGCTTTTCTCGGCTAACATCGGTGCTAATCGCGAGCCGACCCGTCCATCTAAGGTTAGTTCACTTTTGCTATGTATTTGGAGTAGCAATTTGTAGCTCAAGATCATCGGGTCTTCTGCGACGAATTGCGAAAAGTGAAATGAAGATGGAAGTATTCGTTTCGAGTTTCCCGAGTTCTGAACCAAATTAATTGCTCCAAATTTTGTTGATATGATATTTTTGAGCAGATCAACGTGGAAGAGCTATGGGAGAGTGCTGAGTCTGGCGGTTGGCGGCCATCTTCTGCGCCACGATCTGACTGGCCTCGTATGTTCATCTCATGTTTTGAGCAGTAAAGATTTAACTCCATCCTAATCTCAAAGTCTTAGGGCATTCCAAGCTTGAAATGATGATAAGAACCTTCTGATTCCTTTTGCAGCCCCTACCAAGGAAACAAATGGTTATCTTCGTGTTCGATGTAATGGTGGTTTGAATCAGCAACGTAGTGCGGTAGGTGTTCTATTATTTTATCAAGGTCGTCAGTTACATCTTTCTTCTCTCCTTTTACACTCCAATATTGTTGATGTCCTGTTTGGGTCACTTCACGATAAGTTTGTCTAATCTGTTAAATCTAGTTTTGTTGAGCTAGCTTCAACCCTCCACTATTAATCTGGTTGTTTTATCTTCGGTTTGACAAATATTGACATCTTGATGTTGCAGATATGTAATGCAGTACTTGCTGCCCGGATCATGAATGCTACACTTGTGTTGCCCGAATTAGATGCAAACTCGTTTTGGCATGATGCCAGGTATGTTGCTTCCTTCAGATCTGTTGTAAAGATAATTTTAGAAAATAAGTGTAAAATAAAAAGTTGATTATTATTGGTTACAAATGTAAAGGTAATGCAATCTGTATGCCTTACTAAGTATCATCAGACATATAAGTTCTAAGCAGATTTCTTTGCCTAATGGTTATGGATAGGTGTTGATGTGCGCAGAAGAGCAAATGGCATTGCATAAATTGTTTTGAGTATATGTTTGTATTCTCTAATATATGATTGCTTTATTCCCAGTGGTTTCCAAGGTATATATGATGTTGAACATTTCATTGAGACACTGAAGTATGATGTTAAGATTGTGGGAAAGATCCCCGATGTTCAAAAAAATGGGAAAACCAAGAAGATAAAAGCTTTTCAGGTATAGGCATAAAGGAATGTTTTGTTTTCATATAAGCTTGAAGTTTGAAAGTAAAGGTTATATACATGTGTGTTTGTTTTTTTCTTTGAATCAGATTCGTCCTCCTAGAGATGCTCCTATTGACTGGTACCTGACAACTGCTCTAAAGGCAATGAAGGAACATAGTGCTATCTATCTTACACCTTTTTCACATCGGTTGGCGGAGGAAATTGACAATCCTGAATATCAACGGTTAAGGTGCAGAGTGAACTACCATGCTTTGAGATTCAAGCCACACATCATGAAGTTGAGTGAATCGATTGTTGACAAACTCCGGTCACAGGGCCACTTCATGTCGATCCATCTTCGTTTCGAAATGGATATGTTGGCATTTGCAGGGTATGCTCTTTTGCAACAATATTTCTTCAACCATCAGCTGTAGTTTCATTTCTATTTAAGCAATTTTTATATATCAAACTTGGTTCTTGTTGAAGTGTCTTGCTAAGAAGTTGGTTGCCTTTTTATCATCTTACATACATCAGCGCACATGGGAACAATGGTTCATTGTCTATTTTCTGCAGGTGCTTTGACATATTTAACCCTGAGGAACAGAAGATACTTAGGAAGTACCGTAAAGAAAATTTTGCAGAGAAAAGGCTTATTTACAACGAAAGACGGGCTATCGGGAAGTGTCCACTGACCCCTGAGGAG
Organism: Eutrema japonicum; assembly: GCA_030161315.1. NCBI lineage: Eukaryota > Viridiplantae > Streptophyta > Magnoliopsida > Brassicales > Brassicaceae > Eutrema > Eutrema japonicum. Next base: position 2,149,934 of record BSQW01000001.1, on the reverse strand, counting down.
GTACTTGCTCTACTTTATTTCATGTTGAGCATGTCCACAGATAAGATAACTGATAAGCTAGACAGCAATAGAGGGATCATAATTACAGCTTCTATGACATTGTTGTAGGCTTTAGAAATGCAACATGACATTTTGGCTGATCCTTGTGGTGCAGGTAGGTCTTATATTACGAGCGATGAGATTCGACAACTCCACAAGGATATACCTAGCAGCTGGTGAACTTTTTGGCGGGGAACGGTTCATGAAACCGTTTCGAACCTTATTCCCACGGCTTGACAACCATAGCTCGGTGGACCCGTCTGAGGAGCTGTCAGCAAACTCACAAGGCTTAATAGGATCAGCTGTGGATTACATGGTTTGTCTCCTGTCGGACATTTTTATGCCAACATATGATGGACCGAGCAATTTCGCCAACAATCTCTTAGGTCATCGCCTTTACTACGGTTTCCGTACCACAATCAGACCTGACAGAAAAGCTTTAGCTCCAATCTTCATAGCTAGAGAGAAAGGAAAAAGCGCAGGATTCGAAGAAGCAGTGAGACGAGTAATGTTGAAAACAAACTTTGGAGGGCCTCACAAACGTGTATCTCCTGAATCGTTTTATACAAACTCGTGGCCTGAATGTTTCTGTCAGATGAATCCGAAGAAGTCTAGTGACAAATGCCCGCCGGATAATGTTATAGAGATTCTTGACAGCCGGTTAGAGAGTGTTGGAGATCCAGATTCATCTTCTCAGACAAATTCCACGGTCTGAGAAGGGTGAGGATCTTAATTGTAAGCCTTTGAAACAGTTTAGACCAAAACTTGTTTCAAAGAAAGAAAGAAGAGCAGAAGAAGAAAATGGTTTATTGTTCATACAGTTGAGATAGCTCTGTCAAACATTTTTTCTTTATGAAGCATATATTTAAATCTCCTTTCAAAATTTGTAACAAATTTCAAAATTAGACCAACCGTTTCTCTCGGACCATCAGAATCATGCTCCAAGTAAAACCATTGCTGAGGAGTCTTCTAAAGTGTGAGGTTAATGATGGGAATGCTGCCTCCTTTTGGTTCGACTCCTGGACAGATCTTGGTCCTCTCATGGATTATGTTGGTGAAGTTGGGCCTTCTTTCTTTAGACTGAGAGCTGATGCAAAGGTCAAGGAAGCAGTCAGGAATGGAAATTGGAATCTTCCAAGTGCGAGATCCGATAAAATGCAGGAAGTACAGGTTCATCTTACAACCATTTTGCCCCCAGCTGACTCCCTTGGGCCAGATATTTTTCTTTGGAGGTCGCAAGCTGGAGCTTACTCAAGGTATTTCTCCTCTCGGGGTACATGGGATCAATTGAGAACCGTATCCCCATTAGTTTCGTGGGCCTCTGTTGTATGGTTTAAGGAGAACATTCCTCGAGCTTCATTTATTCTGTGGCTCGTTATTCTACAGCGCCTACCAACGAGGGATAGGCTTCTCGGTTGGGGAATGGTTGTGCCGTCAACCTGTCCTCTCTGCTTCATTGGTACTGAATCCCACTCTCACCTGTTTTTTGAATGTGATTTTGCTAGAGAAATTTGGTTGACTTTCGCAAGTTCCCTATATGGTAATATGCCTACAACTCTCATGGATGTTGTGAATCTTCTATCTCAAGCTCCAAGTAATCTACCTCTGAGGTCTTCTCTATTGCTGAAATTGTTTCTTCAAGTTATTGTTTACACTCTATGGCGAGAGCGTAACGCAAGAATCTTTTCCACTCAAATCTCCTCTTCGAGGACTATCAAAAGGTTGGTGGATTGCACTATGAGAGATCGACTCTTATCTTTCCCTCCTCAGGATAGCAACTCTCCCTCTCTCCTTGAATTGTATTTTGGTTGTGTGTCTTATCCGTTCTAAACTCTTCTTTTGCTCGGATTCCATTATGGGTTAGTAAGGTAAGCTTGTAATTAGTAGGTTTTCTTTGAGCTTGTAACTCTTTATCTTATGGTATAAATCTTAACATTAAAACCAAAAAAAAAAAAAAAAAAAAAAATTTGTAACAAAATCTAAGAGAAGTGATGCGATTCTAAGAGAAGTATTTATTTTCTTTCATCCTTTGTGTTTTGTTTGATAAATTAATTATGACGGCCAAATAAAATCATCAGGATCTAAATGGGCCTGTGGTATCTAAATAAGCCCAATAGACACGTGAACTACTCTAGGGTTTTTGCTTTTCGTATATAAGTGTAGAGGGAACCGTGAAGTGCCGCCTCAGAAGTCGTCAGCTCCTGCAAACATGGTTCGTCCAAATTTCTGTTCCTCTGCTTCAGTTTGTGTTTGTATTCTGTTTCTCGTGCGTTCAATAAATGGTCTCTCTATATTGCCCCGTATGTTGTATTTTGTGGGGGTTTCGATTACAGAAACGTGGCCACTGTTATCTTTCATGATCGAAATCTTACTGCAATGTTCTGTTGTCTTTGAAAATTGAGCTTTTGGGGGACAATCCTCTACCAAGTATGGATTCGTTAGTGAAATTTAGAGTCTATGTTTTGATTGATCTTAGCTAAGCTGGTTAATTTTTCTGGAATCTAATTTGTTGATATGAAACAGGTGCTTCAAAATGATATTGATCTGCTTAACCCTCCAGCAGAGCTTGAGAAGAGGAAGCACAAGCTCAAACGTCTTGTTCAGTCACCCAATTCCTTCTTCATGGTACTGATTTGTAAACCTTTTTTTCCTTCTTATGAACCCGCTCTTATGTTGACTTAGTGTGTTTGAGGATCTTTTTAGTATTGAGATTTTGTTGTTAAACAATTTGTAATGAATTCGACTCATTTTCCTACTTTTAGACACCCCTTGAAAACCAGATCTCTCTGTTTAGATTTGTAAGTTTTGAGTCTTTGAATTTGATTTTCTCATCAACCTTTGAATTTATCTACTGTTGATCAATGTTTTTGTTGTTCAACTATCGGTAATGTCGTATAATGATTTGTTACCATTTTCATACTTTAAAAATTGCTAATCTCTCAGTTTAGAATTGTAAAATACATTTTTAAATCTGATTCTCTCATTTAGTCTGACTTGCATTGAAGTTTATCTACTCTTTGTGGACTCTGATTATTGTTTCTTGGTGTTTGTTAACCTTATTGCAGGATGTCAAGTGCCAAGGCTGCTTCAACATGTAAGATCTCAAAACATTTATTCCCTTCTGAGATATTTACATATATAAAGATACATAAAACTTATATGGTCTGTTTTTCGAAATGCAGTACTACCGTGTTCAGTCACTCGCAGACCGTTGTGGTATGCGGAAACTGCCAGACAGTTCTGTGCCAGCCTACAGGTGGAAAGGCTAGGCTCACCGAAGGATGTTCTTTCAGGAAAAAGTGAGATTGATTTGAAGCAATCATAAAATCAAGGCTGGTTTCTTTCGAGTTTTTTTTGTTTTGGCCATTATGAATTAACTCATTTGAGTTTAGAAGAAACCTTTGTTGATGTTTGGATTTTAAGGTTGTGTCTGCATTTTAAATTAGTTTGGATTTTGATTTTCTCTATGCAAAAGTTGGTTCCTTGTCTTGAATTACAGAGAAGCTATTAAATTAAATGAAGAGAATGTGAAAAACTAACTCTTAACAGAGACTGAAAAAATCAATACGAGGATTTTGGGATTATTCATCTTTTTTTTTTATATGAAGAAAGAAAAGAGAGGTTTCTCGACATTGTTCAGATAGCTTAACATCTCTCTGTCATTCATTTTTTTCAGAATTATAACAAAATCGAAGAGAGGTGATGAGTCTCCACATATACGTATTTGTTTTCTTTTTTAGTGTATCATGTTTTGTCATAATGGAACCGTCAAATAGAAAAATTATAAGATGAGATAATAGAAATATTCGGTTAACCGGATTGCTGGTTTTCAGAGTTTCTCTCAATCGAGCTCTTTCACATTTCATTTTATGTTGTGTTTTTTTTTTTGGCACATATGGAATTTTGATTGAACTTATTACAAAAACAGAAATTAGAGAGGGTTGTTTCATTTTGTAATCTCTGAATCCTTACCAAAAGCCAGCTACAATTTTTCTGCAAAACTCAGAGCTGACGATACCTTTTGCTTACTTAGTGTTGTGTGTTGGGACACTAAGATAGAACTTAGTGTTCTTGAAGTCATCTAGTAATGGGTTGTATCCGTCCTTTGTTCTCGTCTTTGAAGGTAAACCAAACTCGTCCATGAAAGCTGATGTATCGAGCTACAAGCGAAAAAAACATAAGAAGAAAAGAAAGACTGTTACTGAAAGTTTTCAGAAACATCCTCTCTTGTTGAAATGATTCAAGGAGAATATAGTTTTACAGTGAGAGTTCGCCTTTTCCTTCCTTTTTTCGATGGTGTCCCGTCTTTTTCCATCTTCCTCCATCCGGAACAATAATGGTCCATTCGTTCCAAGAGCCAAAAATTGGTTGGGAAAAATATATCAGCATCCCCCTGCAAGATCATCCAAGTTACATATGAATTGTGAGTTTTTTTTTTTTAAATGGGGCTACTCAATTTGCAATGGAGGATAAACAGAAACAAGTAGTCAAAGAAGGAAGTTTTCAGATCTCTCTCGCACCTTTGCGTCCAGATAACTACTGTAATCTGAGCTACATCCATCTTTCTGCAAAATACAAACATTTGTTTAAGAGATCATAATTATACTTCAAGGATGTAGTGCGGGTGAAAACTATTCTGTATCCTTGAACCAAGTTTGATATACACAATGGAGAAAGACACTCTCTTATATCGAAACCAAGTTCTTGTTGATTCAAACAATGACGTCTAGACTTAATTTTGGCCATATCTATATGGTTCAGTAATTAAAACAGTTCACACATCCTGAGAAAGGTATCGATGCATAGTTAGAAGGAAAAGAAAAGAACAGACCTTTGTTGAAACCAATGGGGCTCTTTCACCAGGAACTTTCACATCGGGCAAGAAGCTAAAGTCCGAAGCGATTAGGGACATCTTTGGCAGCTTTTCATGTAAAACCTCCAGCAGTTTCTGGAATTTCCAAAATTAGAACAGAGCAACACAATACCTGTTTTAATATGTGGACACCATCTTTTCTTACCAAACAACCTGTCGGAAGCCAACTACGTCTAGGTTTGGGAAATAGTTTATACCAAATTTCTTTTGGTTTTGAAACCGGATCATCTTCATGTTCTAAAATGTCAATGCAGCGCTTAATCAGTGGATCCTCTAAAGGCTTGTATAGCTCAGAGAGTGCTTCGCTGCAATTTATAAGAGATCGTGATCAATAAAGGCAGAAATGTGAAACCTCATTTCAACCAAACCGGTATTCTCTGCACCTCTCTGGTTTATTTTCAACCAAGACTTCCATCCATGGGGAAACTTGACTTTTAGAATAGACAAGATCGTGTGGGAGATTATCTAGCACCTGCAATGGCACAAGTTGATACAAATATTAGACGTAGATTCTTCTTCAAATACAAAATATCAACCAATCAAATAGAGCCACAACTACTTAATTGCGTACCTCGAGCATAATCACCCAGCACGGTTGTTGCTCCACATTCCCTGTTTGAAAAGTTACTCTATAAGCACAGATAGATAACTTCATCGTCACTAAACTGAAAATTGATGGATAAGACGTGGTGTACTAGTTTATAAACATCTTGACTAATAAGAGTCTCAAGAAAAATTGGGTATAGTCCCTACTCCCTAAGTTCAAATCAAAGTCAATCTAGCCGCATACCTTCATTTGATTAACGTTTTCTCTGACTAGTTTAATCTTCTAAGAATTTTACATTACGAAACATGGTGAGAAACTCACTAAGTTTACCATTGTCAACCTAACTAATTCCGGCATAGCCACAGAGAAGAAAGAAAAAAAAAACAGAATCTGCCTCATGCTGAACAGAAAGAACCTCACTCCATCCAGATAGGTCAGATGCATCACGACACTCAACTCGGAACTTTGATAGATGACTTCCAACTTGTGCAACAGTTTCCTCTTGAATCTTAGCCAGGGAAGGACTGATTTCTATAGAACTGATATACATTAAAATAGGATGCAGTTAATATAATTGTAACATGTTTCATAACAGGTTACTATGCTGAAGTTGAAGCCAAAGATGATTGTGTATCATTCATGCTAGCTGGACTTAAAAAGAGCGGAAAACAAGGGCATACGTACATGTAGCTCATGTTATTGTAGATTCTCTCAGGAGCATTCAACATTATGTAGTCCAATACACCCTTGGCACAGGTGCCCGATCCACCACCAATTTCATAAATCTAAGCACATGTTTCAAGTGTTATCGATTAACAGAAGAATCAGTGAAAATGTAGTCTTTAACTCACAAACCGGGATAAAAACCTTGCTGTATCCAGAAATTAAAACTTTTGAATCTATTTAAAGTTTTCGAAGCATGAACAACTGAGCAAGTTAAAGGCCTAGGCTATAACTAACTAGTTGCTCCTGTGTAGGCAGGCTGATAGGTAAAGATACTAGATTCAAGGCTTTCCATATAAAATAAAATAGAGAAAGATCACAGAAGGAAACCTTTAATGGAACTGAGAGATTAGTGGTTCGCAGTATGGCTTCTGCAATGCCATGAGCATACCAAGGCTACAAGAGATGATAATAAGAGAATAAGGGAAAGTGAAGGAGAAAACATGAAAGAAGCTATCCACGACATTTCACCTTGAAGAGCTCTACTGGAGTAAACCAAGAAATGTCACTCTGCTTGTAAACATTTTCCAATAAATTCATGTACGCCTTCCTCCCTAGGATATAAAGAGATAACATCACAAGCAATCCTGTAGAATTACAAGTAATTTTTGTTTACTTGAATTTTCAGCTTACCTTGAAGCTGGTTGAACTTAATGCTTCTCTCCAAAACCCCAACAGATCGTGATCGTTGAGAGAAGTAGCCCTGTTTTGGATCATACAATGCTGTGTGTATGAAATCTCGAACCTGTTTGGGTTGGTTATTCTCCCCAGATTTCAGAAATCGACAAATGAAAATGAAATCTGGAAAACGAGAGAGCTCGAAGCGATAAAGAAGAAACTCACAAGAACTGGTTCATCGCCTATGAGCTTATGAGTCGAGAAAAGAACTCGAAGCGATAGAAGGCGACGCAGCTGCTCGAATTGATCAACAGTTCTACTGCAAAACGGCTTCCCAGAAGAGATCAAACGAACGAAAGCCATGAGAACTCGCCTTCTTTCTCTCTACGATTTTTGCTTCGATGTGCCTAGTCTGGAGAGCGACATTCTCATATGCCACTTTTCTTTAAAAAAAATTCTACCATGCCATGTACTATTCTACATGCCATGTACTATTCTACATGCCATCATATATGTGTAATGCCCATTTTAACCTTAATGAAATTTGTTAAAAAAAAAAAAATTAAAACTGAAGAAAACTAGCGTCCCTCCCCCTCGACCCCGTCACCTCCCTCCTCCTCCCGAGCCGCCATTGTTGCTCAAACCGAGCTCCTTCAACCACGTCCTCCGTCACCTCCGGCGAGTTCTTCGTTCTCATTGGTCTCGGTTTCTTCTCCTTTCTCCATCGGATTTGGTGAGTTCATTGATAGGAGATTTGGGGATTTATTAGATTTAGGGATTTGAAAAGAAATTTGGTTGTTTTGGTAGCACATTTGGTTCCATTTGGTTTGTAATGATGTTTGATGGTAAGAATAGCTATTTCCATAGGTTATTTATCGAATTTAGAAGTTGAATGGTGGTAAATCTAGAGGAAACCACGATTTAGAATCGATCCCAAATCTGAAAATCTGCAGACTTATGACAACTGGAACATATGGTATAACTGAGAGATAGTAGGACAACTGGTTCAAATGGTATATAACTGAGAGATATTAGGACAACTGGAACAAATGGAATAACTATGACAAATTATGTAATTCGTAATTTGTGTTTTTTTTATCTTATTTCCAGGAGGCGATGAGGAAGAGGCACACAAACGTTCATTTTGACTATGGAGGGTACTATACAGAAGAGCATGAATGGGTTTCAATAAATTCCGTATACGCTATATCGTTTAAGACCGCATCTATGGAAGAGATAACTTATTCGATGTTAGTAGAGAAAATATGCAGGAAGATTGCGTTAGATGAAACCCCGAGGAAGCTGAAATTGAGTTATAGCGTATCTAATGCTGCGAGAGAGTCATATATTGTAGATGACGAGGACGTTTTTGTTTATTTGACGACATCGGATGAAAAGGGACTTCGACATGTTATGCATGTGGAGTTGTCGAATGATGATTTGGAAAAAAGTCAGTGGATCGATCAAATTTCAAGAGCGGGGCGAGGAAGTTCATTTGGTAAGAATTATGGGGAGCCGGCTTCAAATGGGAGAGTTGATGATGCAGATAATGGTGGAATCCTTACTATTTTCAGAGCTGGCGAAATATCAGAACAAAATAACGAGAATATCAATGAAGAGCCGATGAATGATGGTAATGAAGGTTGTGAGAATGATTCACGTAACGATTTTGAGGCTGTGGATAGCCCAGTGGATAACCATGTGGATGACGGTTTCGATGGTAGGCATGAATATGTTGAGCTGCCACCTCCTGTACAAGATAGTCAGTATGTTGAAGAATGGGAAGATGGTACGGGTCTTGAAAAGGGTCAAGAATTTTGTTCAAAGGAGGCAGTGCAAGAACTGGTTCATAGAGCTGCAAATTTGAACTGTTTTGGGATTCGTACGGTTAAGTCGGATACGGAGCGACTTATGCTACGATGTGGTCAAGCTGCACAAGGTTGCAAATGGTATTTACGAGCTGCGAGAATTCAGAAATCAGAATTTTTCAGTGTCAGAGTACATAGAAAGATGCATAGTTGCTCTCGGGCTGTTGCGAGCACAAGCAGTTGTAAACAGAAAGGCACACCAGTAATGGTAGCAGCTCTTTTGCATGAAGACTATCCAGGTCTATTAGACACCCCGAGTCCTAAAAATCTCATGAGTATTGTTCAAGGAAGACTCAGTTTGCATTTGTCTTACGCTACGGCCTGGAGAGGAAAAAAACAACATGTAAGTGATGTGCGAGGGAGTCCTGAAAAAAGCTACAAGATGTTGTATTCCTATCTGTACATGTTAGAGAAGGTGAATCCTGGATCAGTAACAGCTGTGGAATTGGATGCAGAGAAAAGGTTCAAGTACCTATTCATTGCTTTGGGAGCTAGCATTGAAGGGTTTAGGGCTATGAGGAAAGTGATAGTTATAGATGCAACTTTTCTTAAGTCTGTATATGGTGGTATGTTGGTTTTCGCAACAGCTCAGGATCCCAATCATCACCATTACCCCATTGCGTTTGGTGTAATTGATAGTGAGAAAGATGCTAGCTGGACCTGGTTTTTTAAAATGCTGAAAACAGTTATACCAGATGTTCCTGGAATGGTTTTTATAAGCGACAGACATGCAAGCATCATCAAGGCAGTCTTTGAGGTGTACCCGAGCGCACATCATGGACATTGTATCTGGCATTTGTCTCAAAACGTGAGAGGAAAGGTGAAGAAACAACACAAGGATGATGTCGCGATGAAATTCAGGGATTGTGCTCATATTTATACGGAGAGTGATTTCAACCGAGAGTATGCTGATTTTAGGAGTAGGTATCCTAAAGTCGCCGAATATCTCGATAAGAGCATAGAGCCGGATAAATGGGCAAGGTGCAAATTCCCAGGAGAGAAGTACAACATAGACACCAGCAATTCCGCAGAGTCAATGAACAGTGTGTTTAGGGAAGCAAGGAAGTACTCTCTATTACCTATGGTTGATGCGATTCTTGAAAAATTTTCTGAATGGTTTAACAAACATAGGAAAGAAGCTGGTGCTGCATCGGACCACAAGAGAGTGGTGCCTTTTGTGGAGAACGAACTGCACACACGATGTGCAATTGCATCGAAATTAGTGGTGACTGAGCTAAACGGCTTCCAGCTTGAATACAACGTTATTGGACGCGATGGGAAGAGTTATTTGGTGGACCTGAAAATGAAAAGTTGTTCTTGCAGATGTTTTGATATAGACAAGTATCCGTGTGTCCGAAAGTCCTGATGAGTAAACATATTTGCTAAGAACATGTATGTTGCTGTATTTCTCGGATCTTGACAACCAGGTTTAACTAAGTACTACTAAGAACATGTATGTTGCTGTATTTCTCGGATCTTGACAACCAGGTTTAACTAAGTACTACTAAGAACATGTATGTTGCTATATGGCATCGGATTTGTACAACCAGGTTAAACTAAGTACAGATAAGAACATGTCTGTACTCGGATTTGTACAACGGAGTTCAACTAGTACAACTACGAACAAAATAATTATACAATCATAATTATTAATATAATATCCAACTAATATTAAAAATGGTAAATTAAGTTGTAAAATGATTCGTAATACCTTAAGAAACGATTTATAATCAATAAAAACGAATTAAACATTTTCCTAATACATATGCTTGTTCTCACATCAAATACTCCGAATACTATAAGGAATACTTTGTTAATATTCACCTCTTACGATGGAAAAGAGTTGAAAAATTCGATTTCGTGCAAATTGTCTTATGAAAACCTCCTAAATGGTACATAAATGTGGAAAGTCACGTGGACAACTACAACATAATCATTTATATTAAGGTCCCACTTAAAATATGCAAATATCGCCAAAAGCACAACTATGATGTTTGGTGAACAACTGTACATCTAGGGGACAACTATGTTTAAACCACACCAAATTTTCTCACTCATTTCGGAATTTCCCTCCTTTTTTCTCACTCATTTCGGAATTTCCCTCCTTTTTTCTCGGAACTTCCCTTCTTCTTTTCCCCAATTGGTTAATTTTTTTATTTTTTTATAATCAATATACTTTTTTCTCGACACAATCACACATCCACTCATTTAGAACAATTTTCGTTTATTCCTTTTTCAGAGAGAGAGAGCGATTTCTAGGGTTTAATAGGAAAAAGGGAAAGTTCTCAAATTTCTGGATTTGGAAGGGGTGGAGTTCAACAATCGACAAAGGTAAGTTTTCGCGAATTCAATTTTTGAATTCTAGATTTCGCGATTTCGATTTTCGAATTCTGGATTTCGCGATTTCTGGATTTCGATTTCTGGGTTTCGATTTCTGGATTTCGGTTAAGGCATCTAGGCGATTTCTGGATTTCGATTTCTGGGGTTCGATTTCTGGATTTCGATTACGGCATCTAGGTGATTATGGATTTCGATTTCTGGGTAAATTGCAATTTTCCCGTTACAGTGACAATGCCAATAAGTGCAAGAGATACTGATTCCTCAGAAGAAAGTTACGAGGATCTCTACGCAAGAGAGGACGCAAACTTCGGTATTCCTTCAAAGTGTTGGTGCGGTAAACAAGTGAGAGTCGACGTGGCTAAAACTCCGGGGGATGAAGGAAGAAGATACTACCATTGCACAGCGAGTGGTGGTGGAGACCTTTGTTATGGTGGAAATCACCTTTTTCAGTGGTGGGATCATGCAATCCAAGAGCAGTTTACAAGAGTAGAGCTCCGACTAGATGAGCAGAGAGCTTCGTCTCACAGTGCTTTCAAACTCCATTGTGAGATGCGTATGGCCGTTGCCCAAATGCGTCAAGAAATTGATGAGATCAAGGAAAGCTTAGCCAAGAAGGACCACGAGATCCATATGCTGAGGGAAAAACTTTCGGGGAGAAGGAAGTGACTTTAGTTTATGCGGCTGAAGGTCCTTTTGTATTACGAATCTTATGTTTATGTTAATGTTTCTGTGGCTTTATAAGACTTGAAAACCTTATGTTTTGAAGGAACTTAAATAAGTTGAACTTATATAAACCAGTTGTTCCTTCATAACTTAAGTAAGTTGAACCTATATAAACCAGTTGTTCCAAAAAACTCAATTCAGTTGAACCTATATAAACCATTTGTTCTGAAGGAACTTAAATAAGTTGAACCTATATAAACCAGTTGTTCCAAAAACTGAAATACATAAAAATGATAAGTAGTGTGTTTCCGCCCAAACAGTTCATAACCAAAGAACCAAACTACTACAAACCCCTACTTCTTCGCAGGCTTCTTCGCAGGCTTCTTCGCAGGCTTCTTCGCAGGCTTCTTCGCAGGCTTCTTCTCAGGCTCCTGCTCAGGCTTCTTCTCATCAACCCACGGTGTCCTTAGATAGTCAGACTCTCCCCTTCTTCTCTTCACTCCGGTTGGTATTGGAGTGACACTGGGATCCTTCGCCTTCCTCTTCTTATTGTCTTTCTTTCCTTTTCCTTTCTTCTCTTTATGAGCCTCTACCTCAGCTGCATAAAAAAATAAACAAAGTTAAACACAACAAGGAAATCACCAATTCCAAAACCGCAAACAAAAAAACTCACTTATATCCTCGATGATTGGTGGAGATGGGTCAGGGACTCCACTGAAAAGAACCACACCAGCTGCATATGGAGTCTCATAAGCTCCACACTCACTTGTCTCCTCGATGATTGGTCGAGTTGGCTGATAGGATGGAGTCTCATAAGATCGACTCTCTCGATGTGTTGAGACAAAATTCTCAAGCTCTTTCAGTCTCCCATCCATCGCTTTCTCCAAGTCCATAGCCTTCTCTGTTATTTTCTCCGTGATCTTCTCAAACCCTTTCTCCATCGCTTTTTCCATCCATTTCTTCATCTTCCTCTCCAAGGCTTCTCCAGACTGTGCAGGTACATGCCCAGGTACCTGAGAAACTCTGTCAAGGCCAACATCAAATCCCCCAACGCCTTATAGTTGTCGGGGTAATCGTGGCAGTCCAATCCAGTAAGGAGGGCGTGCTCTCTCAAAGAGTACCTGATAGGCACTCCGTTCACCACAAACCAGGCTTCTCTCTCCTTCTCCGTAGATGCTGTCCGAAGGAGAAGCATCCACATGCCTTGAAGCATGTGGTTTGCCTCCTTAGGCATGTGGAACAGATGCTTGAATTGAGAATGATTTCGAAACCATTCCAACTCTTCATCAAGACCATCCTCAATGTACTCCACCGTCGATTTCAGCTTACACCTACTTCCGACCTTGCAAGTCTTGCTGTACTCGCTTGGACCAAAAAACATCTTCTCCGGCGGCAGTGGTTGGTTCAAAAAATCATCATCATCATCTTCATCTGAATCACTATCGTAGTCCTGTAAATAAATAAAAAACACTTATTACTATCACTTATCCACAGTTGAACACAGATGTTCCAGTTAGCCAGAGTTGTCCCTACATCACTGTTGAACTAAGATGTTCCAGTTAGCCATAGATGTCCCTACATCACAGTTTCATACCTAAGATGTTCCAGTTAGCCAGAGTTGTCCCTACATCACAGTTTCAATGTTCCAGTTAGCCAGAGTTGTCCTAACATCACAGTTTCAAACCTAAGATGTTCCAGTTAGACACATTTGTCCCTACATCACAGTTTCAAACCTAAGATGTTCCAGTTAGCCAGAGATGTCCCTACATCACAATTTCATACCTAAGATGTTCCAGTTAGTAAGAGTTGTCCCTACATCACAGTTTCGATGTTCCAGTTAGCCAAAGTTGTTCTAACATCACAGTTTCAAACCTAAGATGTTCTAGTTAGACACATTTGTCCCTACATCACAATTTCAAACCTAAGATGTTCCAGTTACCTCTTTTTCCTCTTCTTCCTCCATAACATTGTCTTCCCCTGCGATAGCAATGTTTTCTTCAACGTTTTCAGCAACGTTTTCTTCTACGTTTTCAGCAACGTTTTCTTCGTCGTCAGGAACTGTTTCTTCCCTTTCATCCACGTTTTCTTCCTCTTCTCTCCTTCCATCCACGTTTTCTTCAACTAAAATCTCTTTACTAACTTCTTCTTCTTCTTCTCCTTCATTAACCGTCACTTTCGGATTGGTTTCATGACAATCCATTGCTAAAACAACCAAAACTAGATATAAGTTAGACAACACATCCACATACCATTTTGAATAATCCAAACTAATTCGAGAACAATTTCATATCAAAACCGAAAGGAGAGAAGTTATGCATAATGGCGCTCATCGAAAATCGAAAACTAAGGCATCGAAACTAGCTTTGATTCCGTTACCTATTGCGAAGTCTGAGAGGAAGAATATGAAGAATCGCGTGGGTCTGAGGGAGGGCTCGAGATTTATGAGGGAGGGCTCGGGATTTTTGAGGGAGGGCTCGGGATTTCTTGGCAATCGACGAAATCGAAGACCAGAACGAATCGATCAGAGTCGCGATGATGTAGGGAACCGGAGTGGCTAAGCTCTTGTCGGATTTCGTGGTCGAAGGTCGGAATCGATGGTCTCGTCGCGGGGAAGAGCAAACATGGGGAAGTGGGAGGTTTTTTTTGTTTTTCTGGTTTTTATTTTGTTTTTCAAATTTAAATTAACTGAATTTGGGTTTGGTTCTGGATTGTTGGGTCTGGGTGGGTATTTTATCGGATCCAAGTGGTTGGATCTGTAATTTTCTAGTTTTGATTTGGGGTTTTCGGTTTTTCCTTCAATTTTGTTATAAAATTAATTGTTTATTAAAAATACAAAAAAAAAGTGGCATATGGGAATAATTTTTCAGAAATAGTGGCTTTCCAGCAATTGATCCTAGTCTGGAGCGACACTGAGGTTTAGGGTTTAGATCCGGTTCGGTACGCCAAATTCTAAATCCTTGGTAAATGCTGTGAAAATTCTGAAAACCAGTATCGAACCGTATCTGCCCAATTTTCCTTTTTTTTTTTTTTTTTTTTTTAGAGCATCATTATCCAGAATTCTTGATGGGATTCCTAACCAAAAAAAAAAAAAAAAAAAATAAACATTATAAAAACCGGTTTTTAAACCAGAGTTTTAAGAACTGGTTTTTAAGGGGGTTCTTACACTGTTCTTATCCATATGTCATCCCCTAATTCGCCGGATTTTTTTTTTACTTTTTCTTAACTTTAACTTAAAAAAAAAAAAACTGGCAAAAAAAAAAAATGAATTGGAATCTTTACGTAAAAAAAATCTTGCAAAAAAAAAAAAAATTTTAAACTTTTTTTAACTTCAACTTTAAAATTCTAAACTTTTTTTTACATATTAATGAATTGGAATCTTTACGTATTAAATTTTTTTTTTAAGATTCTAAACTTTTAAACTTCTTTTTCCTGAAGCTTCGACAATATTTTGTATGTTTTAAAATTCATGAAATGCAATATAATTTTGGTTTTATAAAATATCGTATGTTTATAATTTTGGAAACGTAAGTGCACATGTGGATCTCATTTCAAAATCTATGTTTAAAATATTATATTTTTATGTCAACTATGTTTAATTAAAAAAATAAACTCTATTTAAAATAAAACAAAATTATTAATTTTTTTTTTAAAAAACCCATTGGAGCAGAAAAAAACATAAGTTTCTTAACAGGGATTCTTAACTTAAATTTTATAATTAAATATTATTTAACAAACCCAAATGAGATTCTCCCATTGATGATGTTCTTATCTCCTCTTAGACCATCCACATTGGGGTTGTCCATTAAACAAACAAAAATAAATAAATAAATAAGAGAAACATGGGTGTCTAAAAAAAAAGTTGAGACATCCCAAGCTGACGTATCACGTTGTGATTGGTCCTTTAAAAATAATAAATAATTATTTAATTAAAAAAATAATATTTTTTTTGTGAGACATTTTGAGATATCTGGATGCTCTTAATCCAAATGTTTATTAAGTTTGATTCCCAGAAAATACAATTTCTACAGATTAATGAAGCTAATCTTATAAGAAATTCTTCAGTGTAGTACAAGTAAAATCATTCATCGTGATCATAGATCCTTATAGAACGGGTAGTGTTATCCGTTGTACAATTATTTTTGTAGTAGCTCTCATGATTTGTTTAAGTGTTAACCCCTCACCCTTTTTCTTAACATTTTGATTTTATGAAAATCCCACTGGTAACACCCGGATAATTTCTTGATGATATAAGTATTATTCTACGTATCGAACTCGATGACCACAACTCTGTAATTTCCTCGATATTATATAGTTTTCTCACTAGGTCAAAATATTATTTATATTTTCGTGCGCTCTACGTTACCTCCCCCTCCCTCGGTAAATAACTTCTTATTCCCCACTTGGCTAATGCTAGACCTCAGCTTCGGGTAAAATCCAAATTTTGATTTGATTGATCAATGAGAATGTTAAAAAATAGTAAATTTTCTACCTATTTGAGATTCCCTCAACATGTGGTTCAGATCCGTTTTCTTTGATTGATGATTCATTTCGGATTAAAACAAACTAGGATTCACAAGTTAGGTTTAGAAATTTGAGACGTGAAACGTGAAACGGGTCTATCAAAGATGATCAATGTTTTTGTATTTTCCCCATGAAATTTCGCAAGTGATTGTCTGAAAGAACATAGAGAGACTCTTGATGCTATAGAAAGTAGAAACTTATCTATTTACAAAAATGCCTTGTTTAGATACGCACAACTGGAATCTCACTGGTCTAATAGGCGCATTTCTGAATCTCGCCATAGCTTATTTACTTCTCTGTGCATCTCTTTTTATTCATCTCTTGTTGAGATTTCTAGGGTTTCTTCCAAGATTTCACAGTGGACGTTTCGGTGATGCAAACATGAAGAAATGCCTTCGAGGGGATCTAGTGAATTGTGCATCCGAGATAATTTCAGCCGTCGATCGATCGATAAAAAGCAAAATCCCCTTTGGTTCGATTACTAGTGATGATGATTCGAACCGGTTTGTCCAACTGAAGCTGGTGAGAAAGAACAATGGTGATATAAGTAATGCTAGAGTTAAGGATGAAACAGAGGATGTGTCAAGAGAAGAACAGAATGTCATTAACAATAAAGGTCTCGGTGGATTTAATCTGATGACCGTTCAGGGCATGAAGGGAAAGCGTTTTGCTACCCGAAGATCAAGAAACGGTCTTAAGAACCACAGGAGAGGCCGTGTGGATTCCGGAAATCTTGGATCAGTTTCTTCATCAGAAGCTTTCGATGAGACCGTAAAAGCCCCTTTGATGCAGCATTATGATGTCTTTGTCAGAGCTAAGGATGAGAGATTTTCCAGTGATGACCGCAGAGGTATTCTTTCTTATCTTAAGCTGATCAGCATCATCGTCATTTTTTATAGAGCTTTTGCTAATTGCTTCTACATTCGATGTTAGGCCTTGCTCTTCTTGAATGTATGTGTGTTGATCCGGCCATCCTTTTTGACCTTTCAAGATTGTATAATTTATTTGTTTATGCGATATGGATCCTCGGATGATTTTGTGTTGATTCGGGTTTTGGGACATTGCAGATGATGTAAAGACAGGAGAGAGGGTTAATCTGTCTCATTGGCCGGAACTTGAAAAAACTGCATCAATTAATGAACAGGTCATGTCCAATTCATCAGCAGAACTATCTTTTGTCAGAAATGTAGAGGAAAATTCTGTAAAGGATTTAGAGGAATCATTGAAAGAAGAAAGAGCTGCTCGAGCGGCGATTTGTGTTGAGCTCGATAAAGAGAGGAGCGCAGCAGCATCATCAGCGGATGAAGCCATGGCGATGATACATAGGCTGCAAGATGAGAAGGCGGCGATAGAAATGAAAGCGATGCAATTCCAGAGAATGGTTGAAGAGAAATCGACATTCGATGCTGAAGAGATGGTCATACTCAAAGACATTTTGATACGGCGTGAGAGGGAAAAAACATTTCTTGGAGAAAGAAGTTGAAGCTTATAGACAGCTACTCGTCGAGACAGACGAATTGGACTGTTCTTTAACAAGAGAGCAGAATCTTCCAGAGAGTACCGAAAAGAAGGTGAAACCGGGAGATAAGCAAAATCAAGAATCTCAAGAGAGAAGAGCTTTGCTTGTACAAGAAGTTGATGGAACAGTTCTTGATATGCCTTATAGAGAAGAAGAAAACAGAGATAAAAGCAGGGATCTGTATAAATCGGATTCAGAAGTTGCGTATTCGCGTGTGCGTGATGTTTATATGGTGAAGGACGAAACAGAGAACATTGGTAAGAAGAAGAAGAAGAATCTAGAAGAATTTTCTGTTAGCAAACCTGAAGAATCATTACAGGAAAATAGTACCATTGTCTCAGGGATTGCTCGAAAGCTTCCTCCATTATGTCGTCCACGGAGGAAGTCGCTAAGCTCTTCGGGTTCAAGGAGAAAATCGATGTCTGCGGTTGATTATGAGAGGTTAAAAATTGAGAATGAAGTGGAATTGTTGAGAGAAAGATTAAAAGCTGTTCAAGAGGAAAGAGAGGAGCTTACCAGACGAGCATCTTTGCCTCCTTTATCATCAAAGGTTAATTAAAAGAACTTTCCAAAACTCTTTGGTGTAAAAGCTTTTACCGAGACTTTTATTGTTTTGCCATGTCTTCTAGGTCAGGGTTACGTCAGAGAAGCGAGGTTGGAGAAGATCTTCCGTGGACCTTCACTCTTCTTGAAGCTTTAGTTTGTAGAGATATGTTGGTGTGTATGTATAAATACTTGAACACGTAGATACATGTTGTGTATTTATAGGATACAAGGTTGAGTTATCAGTAACGGGTTTAGAGAATTTGAGCCATCTCTATCATTTTGGAGCCAGGGAATTTTATGGTGTCCGTGGTGGAGGAAGCGTGTGTTGCAAGTTAGCTCTTTGTGATTTTTTTTTTATTTTGAAAAACCTTTTGCGGTTGTTGTATATATAAAAAATATTTGTGCATATGTGTTTCTTCTTCTTTTTTTTTCCCCCGATTTATATTTGTTCATTTTTTGTAGTTTGCGAAAACTTTTTTGACAGTAAAAATATATGGAAATGTATACATAAATAAACGGATACAGCATAAAGAAATCAGAAAACATTACATTTTTCGGATTATTAGGTTATATAATTTGGGTTTCGAAATTTTTGTTAAGAGAAACCATATACATTCTCCCTTCCGGTATTTAAATTCGTTGAAACAGTCATACAACAACATCCAGATAAATCGATTAAAAATATTTTTATGAATATCTCGTTGATGAAAATAGACTAGAAACCATAATGTTAATATTAGTGCACTAGTCGTACCTACTATCTAGCAATATTTAAACGTCTTTTGTTAAGTTAAACTTTTCAATTGTCAGATATATTCATATCCACAAAATAATAATTGTTATTCTAGTGCTCTATCTAATGGATTT
Source organism: Eutrema japonicum (assembly GCA_030161315.1). Lineage (NCBI taxonomy): Eukaryota > Viridiplantae > Streptophyta > Magnoliopsida > Brassicales > Brassicaceae > Eutrema > Eutrema japonicum. The sequence continues at coordinate 2,130,810 of BSQW01000001.1, read as the reverse complement.
TTTTGTTTGTTAATGTATATGTAAGATCTGGTATGATATTTTATAGATTGTTTGAGATAATAAATCTTCTCGGTTAGAATCATCATATTTATACGATATCGTCCATACTACTAAGATACAAATTAAAAAGGTAGAAATATATTATAAAATATCATTTTCCTTAGTTTGTCTTCACTTTTACTTAATTTTATAAAATGAGCAATCTAACCAATAAAATATTATCATGTTTTTTTCTATTTCATCACTTAAACTTTTAAATGAAAAATAGATTTCAAAAGTAATTGAGCAAGGTCAATATCATCATTATCCATTCTTGTCACTATTACTAATTTATAAGAAAATTATATTTATTTTTAAAATTGTGTATGTTTCCTTATTTGTTTCTTAACTTATTTGATAAAATCGTTTATTCAATTTATAGTTTAATTTTTTCGCACCACTCAAAAATAACGGTTCGAAACAAATTAATATTAAAAGATAAATATAAATTATTATCGTCTTTATATAAACAAAAAAAAATGTTGGTTTGAATGAAATTCATTGAACTATATTTATCACAATTATATATTAAAATACAAAATTTACTTAAAAAAAAAAACTATTTGTAGCCAATCTTCAAGATCAATATCATCAAACCTTTTAAAGTTATACGTTTCTAATTTATTTGATTCGAGAAAATATGCTCAAGTAGTATTAGTATTTAGTTGATGATAAGAAAAAAAAGATAACTTCTGATCTGTCCAAAACAAAAAAAAAACAGATAAATTCTGATAATTAAATCAAAATTTTGTTTAATAGATAATAGTTTATTGCTTTGTTATATCTTTTAGCCATTCTTACCTATATGGTTGAATTTGTTCAACTAGTAAACAAAACAACGAAATGTGCCAAGTCAAAGTTTGAATGTCTAGAATAAGTATTTGTGGCATCATAAACAAAATTGATATCTATCTGACCAAAAAATAACAAATTTGATATATCTCTCAATATATTAGATTTATCTTATCGGACGGTCAATAGTGAAAGAAAGAAAATTTCGGCTGTACGTTACGGCACTCTAGCTCATTCATTTCGTCTTCTTAATTTCGTTTTTAAAACATAAGAAAATATTTTATTCTAAGAGTTAAATATTTTCACATAATTACCACATAAGTGCTAGTTGTCTTTGTCATCTAATTGGGCCACAAATATGTTTAGGCAATGCATGCTTAGTAAACTGAACAGGTGTTAAATATTAGTCTCATAATCCAGAGAAGAAAACAAGCTCATCCTTATTTCATTCTTGTCCCTATTACTAATTTAGAAGGAAATTATATTAAAATTTATAATTATTTTTAGAATTGTGTATATTTACTTTTTTTTTCTTAACTTAATTAATAAAACCGTTTATTCAATTTATAGTTTACTTTTTCCGTACCACTCAAAAATAACAGTTCGGAACACGTATTAAAAGATATACACGTAGCATCGTCTTTATATAAAAATAGAAAAATAAGTTAAATATTAGTCTCATAATCCAGAGAAGAAAACAAACTCATCATTATTTCATTTTTGTCCCTATTACTAATTTAGAAGAAAATTATAATTATTTTTAAAATTGTGTATATTTCTTTTTTTTGTTTCATAACTTAATTGATAAAACCGTTATTCAATTTATAATTTACTTTTTCCGCACCACTCAAAAATAACAGTTCAAGACACGTATTAAAAGATATAAATATTAAAAGATAAACACGTAGCATCGTCTTTATATAAAAATAGAAAAAAATTGGTTTGAGTAAAATTCATTGAACTATATTTATCACAATTGTATATTAAAATACAAAAATTTAATTTTCAAAAAAAAAAAAATTGTGGCCAATCTTGAAGATCTAAATTTTGAATTAAAATAGAAAATTGTTTTCTTCCTTTAATTTAATATCATTATTTTTTTCTCTTTATTTTTGTTCCTTATATCGTGCATTATTTCTCATAAGCTCAATTCTCTCTCACCCTTTGGTAAATATATATAATTTTGACCTATTTTATAGCCTCCCCCATCTGTGTTATTTTCGTCATCTGGGTTCCTTATTTACACATTCATACGTACGCGTCCCTCCATTATATTCTCTATGCACTGCTTCACCATTAAAGGGATACCAAAGCTTTGATTTTTATGAATATTCAAGGGTAAATGGTTAGCAAAGGTGAGATTTTTCTTTTTTTTAATCATCATTTTAAAATCTTCTCCACTATTATTCAATCATATTTTTGTCGTCTGGGCTTTTGCTGCTTGTTGTTGTCTCGCGGGAAACCCCAAAAATGGGTTCCTTTTTTAAAAGATTCATTTTCGCTGTTGCATCTATCGAAAATCGATTCGTTGTTTGGTCATATAAACAGTGAATCGATGGCTTCCTTTGGAGAAAAGTTGTTGTTGGCCATTAATTTTTTAGTAGATGCATGTAATGTATATGTTAATATGCCTGTTTGAAGGACTTTTCTCGGTTTGTGTTCCTAAAAATCTCAGGCAAAATACGTTGCCGGCGCAAAAATTCCCCTTTTTGTCAGAGAGAGAGAGAGAGAGAGAGAGAGAGAGAGAGATTGAGTGAATAGATGTGTCTTTGTTATGAATCCTTAAAGTGTGGTTGCTTTTCTAGCACAAGTCGCTTTACATTTAATGGCAATCTGTCTATTCAGTTTTTGTTTTGCATAGAAGAAACAGAAGGAGGAGAAGAATTCATGGAGGGGCCTTTTTTACAGCTTTTTCCTTGAAGCCTTTATTGTTTCTTTTCTTGGACTTTGCAATCTCTTTCTGCTTCTTTACTGGTTTGTGTCATTACATCATAAATATGTTCCTTCAAGTTTTTCTTCATTTGCATCTCTGTGGATACTAGTGTTTAAATTGAACTCCTGTGTATCTTTGAGTTTCTGTTTTATGTAACACGGCTTAATACACTTTGATGTGCAGAGCCTTAAAGTCTCTGACTTTTGTTTCATTAATAAGCTGGAAAGTAAATGCTGAAGAAGGTTTAGTGGTTGTTAAAGAGGGTAAATGATCTTAAAGTGCTTACCAATTTTTTTAAATTTTTTTTTTTTGTCTTTTGGTTGGGTAAGGAATGGCATCAAGCTCTTGTCTTAAGCAAGGATCAGTGCCAATGAACAATATTTGCATTACCCCTGAAGCAACGTATGAGGCTGTGGTTGCAGACCCTAAGCTTTTCATGGGTTCCTTGGAAAGGCTACACTCTCTCTTGGGTACTAAATTCATGTAAGTTTCTTCTCTTTCCTCTATCCTTTCTTACTTTTGAGAGTAAGTTCAGTGGTTATCTGTTGGCTTTGACAGAAATTTGTGTTCAAGATGTTTCCATCTTTGAGATATTGCATTGTGATTGTAGGGTTCCGATTATAGGAGGGAGAGACTTGGACTTGCACAAGCTTTTCGTTGAGGTAACCTCTCGTGGTGGTATCAATAAGGTATGTATGTCCTCTCAAATGATATTTTGTATGATATCTGTTTTTTATGTCTCATTTATTCGCTTTTGTCCTGAAATCTTGAAATCTACATTGACATTTGTCCTTGGATCATTTTCCTTCTTTGAATTGCAGATACTTCATGAAAGGAGATGGAAAGAAGTCACTGCTACATTTGTCTTTCCTCCAACTGCAACAAATGCATCATATGTCCTGCGCAAATACTACTTCTCGCTGCTTAACAATTACGAGCAGATCTATTTCTTCAAATCTAATGGCCAGATTCCTCCAGGTTTTGCTCCCATTTACTATTTTACCAAATTCAATTTCTCTTTAGTTACTTCTCTTTTTTTGTTAACATCATTTCTTCTGTAGACTCTCTGCAGACCCCATCCGCTAGACCTGGACTCATGCAGGGAACCATAAGACCTTCTCAAGAACTTCAAGCTTTAACCTTTACGCCACAACCAAAGATCGATTCTGGAGAATTTGCGGGAGGTCTCTCAACTTTTTCTCTCTTTGTTTCTATACATGGTCTAACCAAGAAACTGTGAATTGCAAATCTGAGCAAAACCCTTTTCTCTTCTGTTGTTATTTCTTCAGGATCTTTAACTGGTTCAAATGTGATTGGAGTGATCGATGGGAAATTCGAAAACGGTTATCTTGTAACTGTAACAATGGGATCAGAGCAGCTTAAAGGAGTTCTGTATCAGCTTCTTCCACAGAACACAGTTGCTCATCAGACTCCGCAACAGAGTCATGGTGCTTTCCCTAATACTTGGAACAATAATTCCAATCCCCAGGGGATTACTGGAGGAGTAACAAAACGCCGCAGGAGAAGAAAGAAGTCAGAGATCAAAAGACGTGATCCTGCTCATCCAAAACCCAACAGAAGCGGTTATAACTTCTTTTTCGCGGAGCAGCACGCGAGGCTGAAACCGCTTCATCCCGGTAAGGATAGGGAGATTAGCAGGATGATCGGCGAACTCTGGAACAAGCTTAATGAAGAGGAAAAATCGGTATATTTACATTTTCACACACTCAAGTCTCTTTTTTTCTCCACAAATTCTTTTGGTTTGTCTCGTGGCTCCGTCTGATTTTCTCTCAATTCTAGGTTTACCAAGGGAAGGCAATGGAGGACAAAGAGCGATATCGAACTGAAATGGAAGACTACAGAGAGAAGCTTAGGACAGGACTGCTCATAAGTAACGCTGTTCCACTGCAACAGAGGCTTCCAGAGCAAAACGTAGAGATGGCTGAAGCTGATCTTCCAATAGAAGAAGCCGACGAAGAGGAAGAGGAAGAAGGCGATTCAAGTGGTTGTTCTGGCGAAAGCGAGCCACATGATGATCAGAACGGCGAAACTGATCCTGAACTGGAAGAGCCATCTCTGTATCCCTCAGGTCTAAACCTAAACCCGAATCCGACTGAGGTAGTGGTGGCTCCTAAGGAGAAAACCGGCGATGTTGTGATGGAAACATCTCCAATGAAGAAACCCGAAGAGCCGAGTGTGGTGGTGGCTGCTGAGCAGAACTGAAGATTCTTCTCTTGTTTCATTTTCCAGTTGCCATTTTTCGTATTCTACAGCCACAGGTAAGGAGGTTAGAGAGATGATAGGGTTCAGATATCGGTTACTTGTGGCACGAGACAATCTCTATTGGGCTTAGTACTTTGATTTTGCTGCTTTCTTTTCTTTTCTTTTTAATTTTAGATTTCTTCGGCAACAAGGCAGGTTTAGGAGTGAATGGTTTTAAGATTTTGTTGGTCTTAATGCTAAGTCTTGTTCTATATTTTATCTTGAAGGATTTCGTTATTTTCAATTTCATGGTAAAAGAGATACAGTATAATTGATTCTGCTATTGCCTTTTTAATCGTGATCTGTTATAACAACAAAGGCATAACTGGGTGAGAGATATTGAAAAATTAACACATCAAAACAAAAATAGCTGAAGGTTTGAGTTAAGGTTAAAATATCTAAAAGATTTGAGTTATACGTGCTAGGTTTAGAATTTGGAATTTAAAATTTATATATAGATTTAGTAATTTGATAAAATTTAGACATAAGTTCAATTTCTAGGTATGGTTCAGTGCAAATAAAAAAGGAAGAAACTTTCAGTGTGTGTGTATAAGGATATTTTCATTGTTTTTTGTTTTCGTAATAGATACCATAGAGCATAAGGCGAAATTGGAAAAAATGGACAAAAAAATTCACATATTGTCTTAATAAGATTTTTTTAACTTTTTCCACTTTTTGACTAAATTCCCATAAATTAAATGTAATAAATTATTTTAATTTTTTAAAAACATTTTTAACATTTTCGAAAAATACAGATAAATACACACAATGAAAGAATTATATTTTGAAAAATCGTTCTTATAAAATTGAAGTTAAAAATATATTTTTATACTTGTTCTACGAAATCCAGAATACATATTCTAGATCCACGATTTTGGTAGATGATGTGTTCTGCTATTTTTTCTATAATCTACCAAACCTATAATATACATTCTACCATTTGCTCTATGTTTACCAAACCTAGAATACACATTCTACCATTTGTTCTATGTCTACCAAACCTAGAATATATATTCTACCATTTGCTCTCTGTCTACCAAACCTAGAATATATATTCTACAATTTGCTCTATGTTCTACCAAACATAGAATATATATTCTACCATTTTCTTTATGTTCTACATAGTGTTAGAATACATATTCTACCTCTTTCTCTATATTCTACATTCCGTAGAATATAAATTCCACAGTTCTTTTATTGTTCTACCAACGTTAAAATTTGTATTCTACCAAAGTAGTTAAAAATATATTTGAAAAAATCTCGGAAAATCTAGTTTAATTATCTGTTTTTCACGTTTTTTTCACTTTTCTTCATGTTTTTATATGTAACCACTATATTCCTCTCTGCTTCCACGGTTTATCTTGCTCTTCTTCTACGTTTCTTAAAATTTTCATACTTTAATCAGTTTTTCTTTTCTTTTTCTTCGTTAATATGTTGCATATTTATGTAATATGTGGTGTATGGAGATCGGGTGCCAATAAGGAGTGGATATTTATTATTGATGAAGAAAAACGAAGTAGATTACTTACTTTGGAATCAAGTACTACTCTTGAGGAGTTAAAATTGATGGTTTTATAGGACTACGAAATCGATTAGAGCACTGTTCATGTCAAGTTCAGTTATTTACCTAGCGATTTGATCAACATCTTAGGATTTCCACCGATTAGTATCATAAATGATCGTCAAGTGAAAAAAAATTGTTGGGTATCCAAAGAAGAATGGGTCGATACAGTTGTAGGTGACATTTAGAACTATATTTGACAATCAAAAGACATTCGTTTTCCATCAGATTTGCGTTACTTGACTATTTAAAGAACTTTAGTCTATATTCCAGCTTAAGCTTCAACTGCTGTTTTTTACAGATTTGTTCAAAACGAATGAAGTACCCAGTTACAAAAGAAAAGCACTTTTTTCTGACAAAACCTCTCGACCGTATGGATTGGCTATTAATCTTTATATGTTCCAATATCTTGCTATGGAATTAGATTATTATTGTTTCTTTATCATCACCCTAATTCATTCAATTTGAACGGATTGTTTGAGCTAATTCATTTCGACAAATACTGTGAAAACGACATTTTCTGATAAAATATCTTGACAGTTTATACAGAATTTAATATGAATTAGCTCAGTCCTCCTGCTTCAAGGCTTCTGAAATGAACGATTTGGCAGCCAAAATCCCGATGTAAGCCAGCGTTGTGACTGCATTGTCGTATGCTGAGTGCTGGATGGTGTACACATGTACCCTTATAGTGTTCCAGTTGCTCTCCGTCCAGACCGGATCAACCATCCCCATAGAATCTGATGTGTTTTGTGGCAGAATCGTCCAAGCTCCATCGCCATACTTCAATCGGGTTGAATATGCTGGAACTTATTCACAAACTTGGTATCAAAGTCTTCAAGAACAACATCTGAAGTATGAGGATTCTGCAACAATAAAATATGATGTTATACATTTTTCACTCTAGGCCATCTGATTCAGAAACACATAACATTAAGCAATAAGTATACTTTTTCCAGTCATATCATATTCATGAGTTTTGCAACAAATTTAAATGAGATCAATATATCCATGCTCATATATCAACTGAAATTGAATTATATTTGAGGTTACTTCCTCTTTCAAACTCCGAATACAAATATGAATTGTCTTTCCATATATATACCTTTTTCATGAATGCCATCAAGGATGAAGGAGGCATTCCCGGGTTTGTAGTATCAGCTGAAAGAATCTTGATGTTCTTCGATGCAAGTGAATCATGAGCTATCGTTAAAGCATTTCGTGTCATGTTTGTAACAGAAGAAACCTAAAGCAGAACACCAAAAAGTGGAAGTTAAGTCGCCTACAGCAGATTCACATGATCTAGTGAATTACGCAAGAGTTTTAGAGTATCATGAATTTCTCACCCTAGTTTTATGAACAAAGAAGGTATTCATCTCTCCACTCAAACCTTTTCCAACAGATCCTATTTCAAGCACCTGTTAGATAAAGATATCATGTTCTTTCTCATATCAAAACAAAACAGAAACTTAATTAAAGTGAAACCCAAATCAAAGACGCAAGACTATTTGAGAACAATTGCATTAGCCATACACAACATCAAACATGAGACGTTTCTGTTTCTTACCAAAATTTCTCTCTAAAGCTAACTTAATAGTGTCAACACAGCTTTGTTCAATCAAACCAATCAAGCACACACCCGTGTATGCTCAGGTATACATGCGCAAGGATACAACAACATTAGGCAAAATTATATAAAAAAAATTGAACTCTTTGTTGCTGCTTTAATTTACACAGTTCTCCTAATTTTTCTAACTTTTTATTGCACGTTTATAAGCTAGTGACTCTATCACCGACTTTACCTACAATAACATTCCATATTTCCTCAAACTGTGAAGATTTATCAAGTGTTTCAGGTAATACTTCCGAAACTGTAGAGAGATTCTCTATGAGCGCAGAGGAAAAAGCGATAGAAGCCGAAGGTCTTAGGCGTAACAAGAATTTCCAATGCGATTTTGAACAAGCCAAGACATCAGAAATCCAAAAACCCAGATTAAGAAGCGTTGTCCCTCAAGTCAAAATTGACTAAGATTCCCTAGATCAATAAATCTGATTCCTTAAAAGACCATAAACCCTAATTAAAGGAGCAATGCTAAGACGGCAGGGAAAGAGAAAAAGGACTTACGATTTTGAGGCGGAGACGGTTGAGAAAAGTCAGAGGAGGAGGAAAGCCGGCGATGACGAGGAGAGGACGATAACGGCGGAGATGACGAGGAGTTTTTTTTTTTTTGCTCGTGAATGTTGTGATTTACCTGCCTTTTTTTTACATCATATTTACCAGTTTTTTTGTAAGTTTTATCGTTTCTTTTCTTTTATTATGTAAGGGTAATTTAGGATTTTAATTAATATAAATCTTAATAGGACAATGTTTAATGAGGAAGTCTTATTAGGATAATGGGTTAGTTTTTTTGACTTTTTTTTTCAATTTCCCCAAAGATTAATGAACTTAAAAATACAGAGATAATCGCAATCAGATATACCGAAAATAGCACAAATTTTATTTTTTGTTCAAAATATAGCATACTAAATTTAAAATTCCAAAAATAGCACTGTAAAAATATATGTTTATCCAAAATTATTTTAAAATAAAATTAAAACATTTATGTTTGTAAAATATTTTTGACTAAATAGATATGATGGATGCAGTGATGGTTAAACAGTAAATTAATTACTAGCGGTAAAAAAAACAGTAAATTACCAGAACAAACATATCTCTATAATATTATTTAAGAAGATATTTTTAAAAATGAAATTTGTTTTGTAAGTTATTACATGAAATGTCATTACAAATAACAAAGAATAATTGAAATAGGAAATGATATAATAGTCTTTTAAAATTATTGATTAGAATATGGAAAGTGTATATTTTGCATTAAAATTTTTATTTATTATTTAATTCCTTAATTATTTTTAATACTATATATTTTAAAATAATAATCAATTCATATATATTCAAAAAAATAAAATATATTCAAAATCTTGCTATATTTTTTACTATAATTTATTATATTTTATTTGAATATATATCAAAACAAAAGTTGAAAAATATTTTATTGGTGCATATTAGAGTTATGTTTTTAAGATTATAATTTTTGTGGGTTAGCCCGAATAATATTTTAATTCAATGTAAAACGGGTTAAATAGACAAATTATTACAAATTGACAGCTTTATATATAATAATTAATAATTATTAGTTAACTATATTGTAAAATTTAGATAAAAACAATTTTTAAAAAATTTTAAAACAATTTTTTTTTTAAAAATGACTTGCGCGGGTTAAATTCTAGTACTGTATTATTTAAAGAACACAAATAATAGCAAAAACTCCGTTTCTTGTATTTTTATATTTAATAATTAATATTATGTAAACAAATAATAATTATAAAACCGTCTGCGATAGGAAGTTAGTAAACATTGGAAAAACTAAATTTATAATGTTTTTTAATAAAAAAATTTGTAATGTAGACCGCCTAATTACGGACCGGTAAGGCAAAAACCAATCAAACCTTTGGTCTAGCGAATTTGGGAGCCTATCCTTTTTTTTTTTTTTTTTTTTTTTTGGTTTGTCGGAGCGATTTCTTCACATACTTTCGTCGACTCTCTGCCTGCTTTTGACGGCGGCACTAACAACGAAGCAGTGATAACATCTCTCGCTCTCTCTCCCTGTGTGATTAAGCTAGATCCCAATTATTGGAGTGTCGATTCTTCTTCAATCCTTGTTATGTGAATGTTCTCCTAAGCAACCTTTTGCTTCTTCTCCTTCGTTGTTTTTGTGGGTAAAATCTCTGGATTCTGCTTTTGCTTTGTTGCGATTGTTTTGAGCAACTTGTTCTCTTTGTTCCCGATTGAGTAGTAACAATATATGAATATGAATCTTACTCTTAGTTGTTTCGATGCTTCTACTTCTTTGAATTCTGTATCTTTGATTGCTAAATTCTTTGTTGGCTAGTACTTAGAATCCTGGAAATTTTAATGGGTACTACTTCTCAATTCCTAAAAAATCTTACACTTTTCTGAAATTGAAGTGGCCAGGTTCGATTGTCGCACTATTAGTCCGGAAATTTGAAGCTTGATATTGATTTTGAATCTTACCCTTTTTTGGTATTGATGAATGTGGATTAGTTTCTTCTTGTTTTTTATCTATGTATTTGTGATATTCCCAAGGTTTATCTATTGGTATCAACTTCATTGCTTCATTGTTTTTTTGTTGTTCTCAGTTGTATTTGGTGCATAAGAACTAATGGGAAAGAAAGCGAAGAAGAAGGCCCGAACTCCAACAAAGGAGAATCTGACCACGACACTCTCCAATAATGTCTCTGAACAGCCTAGTGAAGCAGTGAAAGAGAAACAAGCTTGTGTGCATTTCGATAAGGGTCTTAATTTGGATAAAGTGTTGGATAAGATTAAGTCTTCCCGGCAGATTAAGTGTCAAGAATGCAATGAAGGGGCGCACGATAAGAGAGGAGCTAAAGCCAAGGGTAATAAGGGCAAACATGGATTTTCTTCCTCTGACCCAAAATCTGACAAGAAAGCTATTTGGGTTTGTTTGGAATGTGCCTGTTATGTTTGTGGAGGTGTTGGTTTGCCAACTGGAGCTCAGAGTCATGTTTTGAGGCATATCAGATTGACGCGTCACCGATTGGTCATTCAATGGGAAAATCCTCAGTTAAGATGGTGTTTCCCATGCCATTCGCTTCTCCCTGTCGAAAAAGAAGAGAACGGTGAGAAGAAAGATGTGTTGTCAGATGTTGTAAAATTGATCAAAGGACGATTTTTGAACAATTTAACTTCATCTGATACCGAAGAGCAGAGCTCAGGAAGTGGCAGTATCACTAGTGATATTAAATTAGTAGGTACTGTGACAAGTGGTATAGAAGCAGGAGATGGTTATGTTGTGCGAGGTTTAGTTAACCTTGGGAACACATGTTTCTTTAATTCGATAATGCAGAATCTTCTTTCTTTGGATCGGTTACGCGATCACTTCTTGAAGGAGGATGTGTCTGGTGTCGGTGGGCCTCTTGCCTCTTCCCTGAAGAAATTATTTGCTGAAACGAAACCAGAGGCAGGATTGAAAAGTGTGATAAATCCTAGAGCCTTTTTTGGGTCTTTCTGTACTAAAGCACCCCAGTTTAGGGGATATGGCCAGCATGACAGCCACGAGTTGCTACGATGTTTGCTAGATTCGTTGAGCACCGAAGAATCAGCCTTGAGAAAAAAGCGTAGTACTTCTGATAATGATGAGAAATATACTCTCATAGATTCTGTATTTGGAGGCGAAACTTCGAGCATTGTTTCTTGTATGGAGTGCGGGCATTCCTCAAAAGTCTATGAGCCGTTTTTGGATCTCTCTTTACCTGTACCATTCAAGAAAACCCCTCCTAAAAAGCAGCAAACTGTTTCTCGAGGTAAGAAAGCTAAGCTTCCACCAAAAAGAGTCCCTAAGAATGTGTCAAAGGTAAGTAAAGTTTCAAAAGTCCTCCCAACTAAGGCTCTGTCGGAACTGAATTCTACGGGGAAAGCTGCGGTTGTTACAGCTGATTTGGATACATCCTGTTCCAGTTCTGCACCCATTGATAATGGTGCGGTTTCAGAGACTCCTTCGGTTATAACCCGTGACATTAAGCAGGCCTCAGAAAGTGTAACACAAAGTGATACTGTTTTTGATAGCTTCTGGTTAGATATTATTGGACCAGAAACCTCTGGAGATGGGACGAATTTGGATATGGTAGATAATGTTGGTGATAAAATCCCAACAACTGAGGCTAATCAAATTGTTCCCGGTCCAAATATTCTTGCCAATACCTCAGTTTCATTGGGTGATCAGACTTTGGAAGGTAACGCAGAGAGGCTGATGAAAGATAATGACGAATTTGCAAAGGCAGAAACCATCTTGGATGAAAAAGATGCACAAGCTACGCAGTCTGATGAATGCACCATCTTGGATGAAAAAGATGTACAAGCTATGCAGTCTGATGAATGCACAGCTACAAGTGGTATTTCTGCTGAAATCAATCAAGCTAGTTGCATCGGTGGTGATCCTGGTTTGGGGGAAAGTTCTTCCTCGGTGAATCCTTGGGATGAAGAAGAGCTCCCTTTGGTGGTTGCAGATTCGCAAGTTCTATACATGCCATACAAAGAAAACATATCCTATGATGATAAAACAGTTGTGGAAGGTGAGAGTGAGGCTTCATCTTCATTTGTTACTGGTGTTCATGAACCACAAAACCATGATTTTGTTGATTTTGGCGGTTTATTTGATGAGCCCGAGACTACTGAAGGGCCTGTTTTTGGACCTCCTTCAAAGGCTGAAGCTTCGGGAGTTGGTTTTATGGCATTCAGCAGCGAGTCTGATCCTGAAGAAATCGATGATTCGGGTTCACCTGTGTCTGTTGAGAGGTGTTTGGCTCATTTCACAAAGCCTGAGATTTTGTCGGATGACAATGCTTGGAATTGCGAGAATTGTTCAAAGAACCTGAAACTCCAACGGTTGAGAGAAAAGCAAAAATCCAAAAAGGTTGAATCGAGATCAAGCAACAACAGCAACGGATGGGTGAGTGAAATTGAAGATGGAGTTTCTGGAGAAACCGTTGTTCAAGCCATGAAGCAAGATCCAAGTGATATTTTTGGTGTCAAGGATAATGGTAGAGAAGCTATGGGTTCTAATTCAGCAAATGACAGTGAATCTGAAGATGAAGAAGCTGTAGATGATTCTGAGAAACTGGTGACAGTAAAGAGAGATGCAACTAAAAGAGTACTTGTAAACAAAGCTCCACTTGTCTTAACCATTCATCTAAAGCGATTCAGCCAAGATCTGCGTGGTAGGCTAAGTAAGTTAAACGGTCATGTTGCTTTCAAAGAATTCATCGATCTTCGACAATATATGGACTCAAGGTATCAGCTCCGCTCTTTTACATTTACCACATTTGGATCCGTTTTTTAAAACTTAGTCTCCATCATATGAAACCGCATCTTTGTTCTTTTGGTTGTTTCAGGTGTAACGGAGAAGACCCGCCCGTTTACAGGCTGGCTGGATTGGTGGAGCATTCAGGGACGATGAGAGGAGGTCATTATGTGGCGTATGTTAGAGGAGGCCAGAGAGGTAAAGAGGCTGATTCCTCCAGTGTGTGGTATAACGTAAGCGATGCACATGTTCGTCAGGTTTCACTGGAAAAGGTTCTGCATTCTGAAGCGTATATCTTGTTCTACCAACGGATCTTCTCACAAGACTAAAATTATTTTTGTTAATTTCCATTATACTGAAAAAGCAAAGAAGAAAAACAGTTTTGATCTTCTTCTCTCTACGGCTTTTGCTGGGAAAGTTTTTTTTTTTGACGATCACATTGGATCAAATACCATTAATTTTGTTGTTTATTATTATGATATATAGAGTTACGTTATACTTATATGTATTATCATAGACGTGTCTAAAAAATATTTGAGCTCTCAAAGGTGTTGCATTTTATATCTGAACGAATGTTTCAAAGTTGCTAATTTACATGTGATGTTAATTGATCAAATTTTGACATATAATATTAACAAAGTAAAAATTATTTGCGTGATTCTTGTGAAATGGAAATAAATATGCATATACGTGAATCATAATCTAGTTGTAGTATACACAAAAAAATGAGTTGAATCTTGACCATCCAAAAACAGAGGGATCTCCGTAACCAAACCAATCTTAACAGATAAATTCAATTTTTATGTCGGTGTTAGAACTTAGAACCGAAAACAACTGAACCGGCAGTGGAAACGATTGAACCGGCCCTACGTCTTCCTCTCTTATTAAAGGGAAAGACATCGGAGTCTCTGAAACCAAGTCCGTCCGAGAGATTGTAGCCATGGCAGGAGTATCGCTCAAGTGCGGCGATTGTGGTGCGCTGCTCAAGTTCGTGGAGGAGGCTCAGGAGCACGCTGAGCTCACCTCTCACTCCAATTTCGCCGAGTCCACTGAGGCGGTGCTCAATCTCGTTTGCACTACTTGCAGCAAGCCTTGTCGCTCCAAAACTGTACGGATCTTCGATTTTCATCGCGCTGTTTCTTTTTGTTCTTGATGAATTTGAGTCGGTTTTTGTTGTTGTTGGTGGTGGTTAGAAGTTACTCGCAGATCTCCTTGGGTTTTCCTTTTCGGGTTTTGAGTTTTAATTCATGCAATTTCGATGTTTAATCATTCTTTTAAACGATTTTGACTCTGCGATCTCGATCTGATGCGACTTTTACAACCTTTACTGTGGTTTGAAGTTGATGGATTTTTGAAGAATAAAAGAGTCCGAGTCATAAGGTTTCTGTTTTAAGTTTTGTTTGATTAATCAAGTTAAAAATAAGTCTTCCTGGTTTGTAGGAGATAAGTTTGAGGTTACGGGTCTTTAGCAAGTTGTTAGTTGTAGAAGCTATAAGAGCTCTATCTTGTAATCATTTTTTATCTGTGTGAAATACAGTACGATCTCAGTTCTTATATAGCTAAAGTTAACAAGTGGTATCAGAGCTATTAACGAACCTGAGAGAATATGAGTGAAAAAGATACTATGATCATACCTAAGTTTGATGGAGATTATGAGCATTGGGATATGCTCATGGAGAACTTGCTTCGGTCCAAGGAGTGGTGGGATCTCATCGAGACAGGGATCCCAATACAAGAAAGAGGAATCGTGCTGACTGGAGCTCAGAGAGCCGAGCTGCTAGAGAAGATAGCGGAGAAGACGGTCACAGGCCACAAGGTAAAGAATTACCTCTTTGCCTCGATTGACAAAATAATCCTGAAGACGATAGCAAAGAAAGATACCTCAAAAGACATCTGGGATTCTATGAGGACAAAGTATCAGGGCAACAAGAGGGTTCAGAGTGCTCAGTTGCAAAGGCTGCGAAGAAACTTCGAAGTTTTGGAGATGAAAGAAGGAAACACCATCACAGAATACGTCTCAAAGGTGATGTTGGTGGCAAATGACATGAGGAATCTCGGGGAAGACATACCAGATGCCAAATTTGTTGAGAAGATTCTCCGAACTTTGGTGGAAAAGTTCACATATGTGGTGTGTGCAATTGAGGAGTCAAACGACATCACGGAGCTGTCGGTTGATGGACTCCAGAGTTCTTTGCTTGTTCATGAACAAAACTTGAGCAAACACAGTGGAGAAGAACATGTACTGAAGGCCTAAAGTGGAAGAGGAAGAGATTGTTACTCATATACTCGGGGCCGAGGAGGATATCGAGGAGGAAGAGGAGGAGGACAAGGCAGAACATTCAACAAAGAAAATGTTGAATTCTACAAGTGTCACAAGATGGGACACTTCAAAAATAAGTGTCCAACCTGGGAAAAGACGGCCAATTATGTAGAGTTCGATGACGAGGAAGATGTGTTGCTCATGGCGCAGATAGAACTCGCAAAGACTGAAGGTGATACAGTGTGGTATCTGGAATCCGGTTGCAGCAACCACATGTGTGGAATCCGGGAATGGTTCACAGAGATTGATACCAAGTTTCGACAGCATGTGAAACTTGGAGATGATCTAAGAATGCAAGTAGAAGGAAAAGGGAGCTTGCGTCTTGAGATTAATGGCATAACTCAAGTAATTTCCTCTGTTTACTTTGTGCCGTTTACTTTGTGCCGGGACTGAAGAACAATCTCTTAAGCGTTGGACAGCTGCAGCAGAAGGGATTGAGAATCATTATAGAGGATGATATGTGTGAAATCTGGCACAAACAGCAGAAGAGGCTGATCATGCACTCAACAATGTCAGCAAACAGGATGTTTGTAGTTCTGGCAAAGGTGAAAAAAGAAAATGAAGACGCAGAAGTAAACAATATAGAGAGCCCTGTAGAGGATGCAGAGGAGATCTGGCACAAGAGATTTGGTCACTTAAGTCGCCACAGCTTAGTTATTATGGCTGAAAAATAGATGGTGAAAGATTTGCCAAAGATCAGTGTGAAAGAAGCTGTGTGTGAGACCTGTATGAAGGGGAAGCAGAATCGGGAAAACATACCAAAACACAGTGTGTGGAGGCCAAATCGAGGATTGGAGCTAGTGCATAGTGACATATGTGGCCCCATAACACCGGTGTCTGAGAGTGGTAGAAGGTACATCATTAATTTCATTGATGATTATAGCCGTAAGTGCTGGACTTACTTTTTGGTTGAAAAATCAGAAGCCTTTAAGGTGTTCAAAGAGTTTAAAGCTGCTGCAGAAAGAGAGCTAGGAGAACTATTGGTCTGTCTGAGAACAGATCGAGGAGGTGAGTTCAATTCGAAGGAGTTTAATGACCACTGTGCTGAGAAAGGCATCAAACGTCAACTTACTACAGTTTACACACCTCAGCAAAACGGAATTGCTGAGAGGAAGAACAGAAGCATAATGAACATGGTGAGATCCATGCTGTTTGGTATGAAAGTACCGTTGAGATTCTGGCCAAAAGCAGCTCAGTATGCAGTGCATATACTGAATAGGAGTCCAACAAATGTTCTTGGTGATGTAACACCTGCAGAAAAATGGAGTAAGCACAAGCCTTCGGTAAAACACTTGCGAGTGTTTGGATGCACAGCGTTTGCATTGATTCCATATGAAAGGAGGGTAAAGTTAGATGAGAAAAGCATCAAATTTGTGATGTTTGGAGTCAGCAAAGAATCCAAAGCGTATAGACTCTATAATCCAGAGACGAAGAAAATCATTATCAGCAAGGACGTCAAGTTTGATGAGATGAAACCATGGAACTGGGATGAAAAACCAGTAGATAGCAAGCTGATCCTTGAAGCTGGGGAGGAACAAGTCGAGAAAATTCCAACTCAGACAAGAGGAGAGGAAGAAAATCAAAATGGAAATGAGGTCGTGGAGACTGAGGTAACCCAGGCAGAACCCGAGGAGCAAACAGTAAGTAGAAGCAGCACCGGGAGAGCAATCGTAAGACCAGCCTGGATGAAAGATTTTCAGTGTAACACAGGAAAGGGACAAGCATTGCTGATACAAGATGATGAAGAAGATTTGATGATGTTGTTCACTGCAGAAAATGATCCAGAAAGGTTCGAAGAAGCAGTGAAACATGAAAAATGGAGGAAAGCGATGGAAGCTGAAATCAGTTCTATAGAAGAGAACAATACTTGGGAACTGATTGACTTGCCTACAGGAGCTAAAGTGATTGGGGTTAAATGGGTTTACAAGACGAAATTTAATGAAAAAGGAGATGTGGACAAGTTTAAGGCAAGATTAGTTGCCAAAGGATTCCATCAGAGACATGGAATCGACTTTCATGAGGTGTTTGCACCGGTTGCTAGGTGGGACACGATCAGGTTGATCCTTGCTCTAGCCGCTCAAAAGGGATGGAGTGTACACCAACTAGATGTGAAGAGCGCATTTCTACATGGAGAGTTGAATGAAGATGTCTATGTAGAGCAGCCCAGAGGATTTGAATCAAGACAAGAGATGGAGAAAGTTTATAAGCTGAAAAAGGCATTGTATGGACTAAAACAGGCACCAAGGGCATGGTACAGTAGGATCGAGAATTACTTCATAAAAGAAGGATTTACGAAATGCTATTGCGAGCACACTTTGTTCGTAAAAAGGAAAGGTGAAGATGTTGTGATCTTAAGCTTGTATGTAGATGATCTCATCTATACAAGCAACTATGTTTCAATGCTTGAAGAGTTCAAGGCATCGATGAAGAATGAATTTTCTATGACGGATCTAGGACGAATGAAGTACTTTCTTGGAGTTGAGGTGACTCAGGATGAACAAGGAATCTTCATTTGTCAGAGGAAGTATGCAATGGAAACAGTGAAGAAGTTTGGTATGGAAAACTCCAATCCGGTTAGAAATCCAATTGTTCCAGGGAACAAACTGACAAGAGAAGGGTCTGGACCTGCTGTGGATTCAACTGCATTCAAGCAACTCGTTGGCAGTCTGAGGTACTTGACTGCTACCATACCTGATCTTATTTATTCTGTTAACTTGGTGAGCAGATTCATGGAAAACCCAACCGAGCAACATTTGTTGGCGGCGAAAAGAATTCTGAGGTATGTACAAGGAACAATTGGATTTGGAATTCAATACAAATGTGGGGAAAAAGAAGCATTAGTGGGCTATGTTGATAGTGGCTATGCTGGAGATGAAGATGACAGAAAAAGTACTTCGGGTTATACATTCATGTTTGGAAAAGGAGCGGTGTCATGGTCATCAAAGAAGCAACCTATTGTCACTTTGTCTACAACAGAGGCAGAGTTTGTGGCAGCAGCAAATGGAGCTTGTCAAGCTGTGTGGTTGAGAAATGTGCTTGAAGAGATCGGATTTGCTCAGGAAAATGGTACACTGGTGTTTTGTGATAATAGTTCTACTATCAAGCTGTCAAAGAATCCAGTCTTACATGGGAGAAGCAAACACACCCATGTAAGGTTTCATTTCTTACGTGATCTTGTGAATGATGGAGTTATTGAGATGGAGTATTGTTCGACTCAAGATCAACTGTCTGATATCATGACAAAGGCGGTGAAGCTGGATGTTTTTGAGAAACTCAGAAGGTGTATGGGAGTGTGTTTGAAGAAAGAATAAACTGGAAGTTAGGTGTTTCCAGTTTAGAGGAGGAATTGAAGAATAAAAGAGTCTGAGTCCTAAGGTTTCTGTTTTAAGTTTTGTTTGATTAATCAAGCTAAGAATAAGTCTTCCTGGTTTGTAGGAGATAAGTTTGAGATTACGGGTCTTTAGCAAGTTGTTAGTTGTAGAAACTATAAGAACTCTATCTTGTAATCGTTTTTTATTTGTGTGAAATACAGTACGATCTCAGTTCTTATATAGTTCTTATATAGCTAAAGTTAACAGTTTTGAATGAAATCGAGTCTTTTTCAGTGCTTCCCGCTGATTTGGTTTTAGTTAGAACGCGAAGTTGTCAACTTTTTTCGCATAGCCTATTCTTGGTTTCTGCAATTTGGTACGAGTTTTATGACCAGAGCAATTTAGTAGAACGCGAAGTTGTCAACTTATCCTACTGTGTGCATAAACTAAAAAAAACCATCGTCTAGTATATTTCTGATTTCTTTTCTCGTTCTTATACAATGTGAAGGAAAGCGATTTGCATACAAAAAGAACAGGGCATACTGAGTTTGTAGATAAGACAATGGAGACGGTAAAACCCATCAGCTTGGAAGCTCCAAAGGTTGCTATGGAGATCGACCAACCCGATGGTTCTAGTGGTAGTGGAGAGGCTGCTGAAGGTACTGTCCCATGTTGACGCATATGTATTGCATTAGTTTCTGAATGTGACTTCAATGTTATTTCTTATGGTCTCTATCTCTTTCCTGCAGAGATGGTTGTCCCAGAAGTTGACAATAAAATTCTCGAGGAACTTGAAGCAATGGGATTCCCTAAAGCTCGTGCTACCCGAGCACTACACTACTCTGGTAAAAATCAAGCATGTCATGTTCTTCTCTTTTTATGGCCACTGATCACAATAGAGATTAGCTTATAGATTGAGTGTTATTCTTTTAGAATGGCGTTTTTAGCTTAGTCGTGTGCAGCTGAGCTCTTGAACACCTCATTTCTTTATGAACTCTGTATTAAGATATAAACCGTCATCTATCTCACTGAAGCTTGTTAATTTTATACGTAGTAATTTGAAGTTCTATGTCCTTTTTTCCATGTTGTGGTTGTCATATGAATTCTGAGGTCATGTTACACAATCAGATATGCTTCTTTTCTTCTTTTCTTCTTTTCTCTATCTTAATCCTTGTTCTGATGTCAATTTGTACAATGAAGTATGCTAGTCTATCTAAATCTCGAAGTTCTTTTATACATTGTGATATTCTGCTCCGTTTCATTTTCTGTAACATAATTTGAATTTCATTCCTTCAGGTAATGCCAGTCTCGAGGCTGCTGTTAATTGGGTGGTGGAGCATGAGGATGATCCTGACGTAGATGAACTGCCGAAGGTGAGTTTCTTGTCAATAGTTTCTCTTCAGCAGAATGCCTGTTTTGAACTGTTTTTTTTCCGTAGTGATTACACTCCAAATCTAGTAGTTCTTGTCTCAACGTGAAAAGTGTTTGCTTTTGCTGGATGTGACAATTTTTAGGACAGATTTTTCTGTTTATTTCTTTTTTCAACGGTCTTATTGTATAATGTTGTATTAGGCATGTATGTCGTCTTAAAATTTATTCACTTACTGTAATGTCTATGTTGTTGATTGTTTGTCTAGGTCCCTGCCAACTCTAATGTTGGGCCTCCTAAACCTGCTCTTACGCCAGAAGAAGTGAAGATAAAAGCACAAGAATTAAGGTTCTATGAGTATTCTTTTTTTCTGTCCATGTTCATATTCTTTTGTAGCGTGCACCAATGACATTACACATTTATCATGCATAACCTTGACTTTTTCTTCTTTCTTCAACTAGTATATATTGGCAAACTCTCAAATTTCTATGTTAATCCTGGAAGGTGATTATTTTAAAGTCGGATTATATTTCCCTCATTTTTTGTTGTTCCACATCTTAGGGAACGTGCACGGAAGAAGAAAGAAGAGGAAGAAAAACGGATGGAACGTGAAAGAGAGAAGGTTTCCTGTTGATCTTTTATTAAAAATGTGTTATCTACTGTTACTTAGTCTTATGATGATACAACCATGATTATTATTTTCTGTTAAAGTTATATTTTGCTCTAAACTCTTGAATTTATTATCGCCTGCAAATTGGTTTTTACTGACTGAAGCTCTACATACTGATTGTGCCATGGCTGAAACTGTAAGCACTTTTTTTGTTTGTTATCTTTTAACATGTTAGTATTTGGTTCAGGAGCGGATTAGGATTGGCAAGGAGCTTCTAGAGGCAAAGCGGATGGAAGAGGATAACGAAAGAAAATGGTTTGTTTCTTTTGTTTATAATGTCAGGATTGTCAGCTCTATTCTTATTTGTGTTTTTGTTTATTCAAGTGAATACTTATTGGTTGTGTATTTCAGTATAATCGCTTTGCGTAAAGCCGAGAAAGAAGAAGAAAAACGGGCTAGGGAAAAAATCTGTCAAAAAGTTGAAGAAGACAAGGTATCTTTAATGCAGCAGATTTACATACCTTTGCGTTACATTTTTATTTCTCAATAAGAGAACCTTGAAGACTCCTACTTATATTTGAACAGGCTGAAAGAAGGCGGAAACTCGGATTGCCTCCGGAAGATCCTGCAGCTCCAAAGCCTTCAGTGCCAGTTGTGGAGGAGAAGAAGGTAAACCAAAATGTTTTCAAAAGCAAGTTATACTTATCATCTCCTGTTATGTGCTTTTCTTACAAAGACGTTTAATTGTTTTTGTTTTTTGCAGAGTTCATTGCCTATTAGACCCGCCACAAAGACTGAACAAATGAGAGAATGCTTGAGGTCCCTCAAGCAAACCCACAAGGTAAAGATATCAATCCACACATTCCGAGCAACAATAAGCCCACCTAAGTTATATCAATCCAGCAAGTAATCTTTTGGAAAACGAAGAGAAAGGGTCAGGATCATAATCAAGACTATAATTTGTTGGTCTCGCGGAAACTTGTGTCCTGCGAAAGTGTTTGGCCTGAAATTTTGGTGGGAGGATAAAGTAAAACGATGACGTAATTACTTGTTGATTCAGGAGGACGATGCTAAAGTGAAGAGAGCGTTTCAAACTCTGCTGACTTACATGGGAAATGTCGCTAAGAATCCAGATGAAGAGAAATTCCGAAAAATTAGACTCACCAACCAAACATTTGAGGTAAACAATCTGCCTATAAATGTGCATCTAGTTTTTTACTAGGATAATGTTGAAGGATCTATAGAAATGATAGTCCAGTTTCTTACAAATCATGGTTCTTGGGATGGAAAAATGTAAACAGGAGAGGGTTGGTTCACTGAGAGGAGGCATAGAGTTCATGGAGCTATGCGGGTTTGAGAAAATGGAAGGAGGAGAGTTCTTGTTCTTACCAAGAGACAAGATCGATTAAGCCATTATCAACTCAGCTGGAACAGAGCTCAATTCCGCCATAAACAACCCTTTCTTTGGAGTTCTTTAAATAGCTGCATTCTCTTCGGTATTGTGTCAAAACTATTAAAAATTTGAACAATAGAGAACCTGTCACTATGAACATTACTGGCAATTTACATTCGTGTTATTGTCTGAATAAATGAAAATTTGGAGACCAATATTCTCCTGTTTGAAACGGTCAACGAATAGTATAATATAGTCCGGTTTAATTTGGTTTAGATAAGTAGGCCAATACAATATATATATATTGCATCGACCTTGAGATCTGATGAATCTGAGTGCTTTTGGAGTACGATGAAATCTCTTTATGTTCTTTTTAAACCCAAGTCTTCTCCCGCCAAGATATCTTTTCCGGCCGATCGTCGAGTCTCGCCGGACGAGTCTCACTTCATATCTCTGATTCACGCCTGCAAAGACAGTGTATGTCTCCGCCGTGTTCACGCCCTTATCCTCCGTCGCGGCGTCCTCAGTAGCCGCGTCGCTGCTCAGCTGGTTTCTTGCTCTTCTCTTCTCAAGTCCCCGGATTATAGCCTCTCGATATTTAGATATTTAAAATCGAAGAATCTGTTTGTTTTCAATGCTTTGATCCGTGGTTTGGCGGAGAATGCTCGTTTCAAGTGTTCTGTTCGTCATTTCATCCTCATGTTGAGGCTTGGTGTGAGACCTGATCGGCTAACTTTTCCGTTTGTACTCAAGTCTAATTCTAAATTAGGGTTTAGATGGTTGGGTAGGGCTCTTCATGCCGCGGCTTTCAAGGATTCCGTCGACTGTGATTCCTTTGTCAGGGTATCTTTGGTTGATATGTACGTCAAGACCGGAGAATTAAATTATGCGTTCCAAGTGTTCGATGAAAGTCCCGATTGGATCAAGATGGAGAGAATTTTGCTATGGAATGTTTTGATTCACGGGTATTGTCGAGCCAAGGATATGCAAATGGCTACAACACTTTTTGGGTCCATGCCAGAGAGAAATTCAGGATCTTGGAGTACTTTGATCAAGGGTTATGTCGATTGCGGCGGGTTGAACAGAGCAAGGCAGCTTTTTGAACTAATGCCAGAGAAAAGTGTGGTTTCCTGGACGACATTAATTAATGGGTTTTCTCAATATGGCCACTATGAAACTGCGATTTCAACTTATTTTGAGATGCTGGAGAAGGGCATGAAGCCTAATGAGTACACGGTTGCTGCAGTGCTCTCTGCATGCTCAAAATCTGGTGCTCTTGGATCAGGAATAAGAATTCATGGCTATATTTTGGACAATGGGATTAAATTGGATAGAGCTATAGGGACAGCTCTCATAGACATGTATGCAAAATGTGGGGAAGTTGACTGTGCGGCTACTGTGTTTACTAATATGAGGCATAAGGATATTCTTTCTTGGACTGCTATGATACAAGGTTGGGCGATTCATGGACGATTCCAACAGGCTATCCATTGTTTCAGACAAATGATGTATTCAGGTAAAGGAGTTGTCAAGGCTTTTCCTCTTTTCTTTGTCCCTCAATTCATTGAATTTAATTGCTCAAATTTTTGGCATACATACAGGAGAGAAGCCAGACGAGGTTGTGTTTCTTGCGGTTCTAACTGCATGTTTGAACTCAGGCCAAGTAGACTTGGGAATTAATTTCTACGATAGCATGAGGCTTGACTATGCGATTGAGCCCACGCTGAAACATTATGTGTTAGTGGTTGATCTGTTAGGTAGAGCAGGGAAGTTGAACGAAGCACATGAGCTTATAGAAAATATGCCGATAAATCCTGATCTTACAACATGGGCTGCACTCTATCGTGCTTGCAAGGCGCACAAGAGTAATAGAAGGGGTGAAATGGTGTCGCAAAACCTTTTGGAGCTTGATCCTGAGCTTCGTGGTAGTTATATTTTCTTAGGCAAAACATATGCAGCTAAAGGGAAGTATCAAGATGTAGAGAAAAAAAGATTACCATTGCAGAAGATAGTCAAAGAAAGATGCAAGGGATGGAGTTATATCGAGTTGGACGGTCAACTGAACAAATTTGTCGCAGGTGATAACTCTCATAGGCAAGCACAAGAGATACGTTTGAAGCTTGGGGAGATCATATCGCTTGCTATTGAGAGAGGATACATTACAGGAGCTGATTGGTCGATTCATGACATTGAAGAAGAAGAGAAGGAAAATGTTACGGGAATCCATAGTGAGAAATTGGCCCTTACACTTGGGATTCTTAGAACTGCTCCTGGGAACGCAATAAGGATCATTAAGAACCTTAGAATCTGCGGAGATTGTCATTCTTTGATGAAATACGTTAGTAAGATGAGCCAAAGAGATATTCTACTGAGAGATGCAAGACAGTTTCATCATTTCAAAGACGGAAGTTGTTCATGTGGTGATTATTGGTGATCATCAGTATGTTGCCTTGAGGTTCGAATGACTCAAAACCACCAAAGAAGAATGTGATGTTCTGTAACATCCCAGCTTGCATGAAAGTAGTGGTCATTCATGGCGCTTTCTGGTACAAATCTTGTCCTGTTCTTGTACACAAGAGTAGGAATTAGGACATGCTCATGAATTCTGAGACCAGGCCACACAGACCATGATTTCTCCATGAAAGGAATATTGGAGTCTGACAAAATCCCCGCATGCCTGGAAGTGAAAGAAAAGGGACTCAGGTGGACTACTTAAGGTGGAAAATTCCAATATTTTTCTATATACAATATAATAAGTTAATTTTTTGTAAGATAAGAAGATTGTGATTAAAGAGATGTTAATATATATATATATATATATATATATATATATATATATATGTAGTTGTCATGTGTATTATTGAAGGCAACGAAACACATGGGAGTTGTATGTGAAGCAGAGCCATCACATGAGAACAAATACCACTCGCCAAGGTTAATTGGGTCCATCACTTTTGATGATTAATATCTTGTGATCGTAGTCACTTTATATGGTAACTAGGTTGTGATCCGTGCGGAAGTGCTAAACAATTTTCTAATTTATTTTTATGGTTAATGTTTTTTTTTTCATAGCTAATATAATGGTCTATGTCCGCTTAAGATTTGGGTATTTGTTTCTTTTTGTTTTTTTTATTAAATTTATATCATATATGTGTTTGTTTGTTTATTGGATGGTGCATATTTTAATCTCTTTTTTTCTTTGGTGGTTACTTTTATGTAATTAGTTGGACTTTTTTAAAGGGAAGATATTTACATTTTAAAGTTTTTGTTGCATAATATTTTGTGTTTCATGTGAAGATATTATTATTGGAGATCGGAATATAGTGTTTCATGTACGATTATAATCTTATTTATTGTGAGAAATATGTTTGTGATTTTTAAGTCTATTTGTTTTTTTGTTTTTATTTTAAATTCGATTTACATATTTAACTCTAGAGAAAGATGAAAATTTAGCGAATACATAAAGTTATTGTTAAGGACTAAGCGCATTACAACAATAATAGATTTAACAATCAGTCAAAATTGAATCATCTATCCCTAAATCTCGACGGGGGTAACTGAGAAGTCAACGATGTCCCAAAATCTAAATAAAAAAGTATTTGAGAAGTCGGTGATTAATCCCACTATCATCAGAGGATCATCTTGCAGGCATTTTTTAAAAAAAATAGCTAAATTGTGAAACTAATCACTGATCAATTGACAGAATTTGTTGATTGTCGGATCCACCATCTAAGTCAGAAGCCAAGTTGAAGTCAATGATTCTTAATTCTCATGGTCGATTTTTTGTTTTCCTCCAAAGTGACACTATTGTTGTGACGTGATTGTCAAAGTGGTGGGAAAAAGCAATAGTGTGTTTTTATTTTTTAATACATGTTTGTTGATTTTTATTTATATAATATGTTCGTTTATTTTATGGCTCTATATCAGTTATATTTTGTGTAATCTATTAGATGAAGAATCTTTGTTGTGTGTTTACTATAGTTTAATATTAAAGTTTAGTTTTTGTGTTTTCTATCGATTGATATATGAACATGTGTTAATTTCAGCTTTTGCCACAGTTCAAATTAGTTTAGTGTTTTGAAGCACATAAGAAATGGTGTATTTTTATTTTCTTAATACATGTTTGGTTTTTTTTTAATAATAGGTTCGTTTATCTTCTGGCTTTATATATGTTATATTTTGTGTAATCTATTAGATGAATAATCTTCGTTGTATGTTTGTTATAGTTGAATAGTTTAATATTAAAGTTTAGTTCTGTGTTTTCTATCTTTGTTTTTGTATGTTTGCGATGCGCGAGTTTTTGTTTTTTAAGTTTTATAATAGTTTAATTTATTAATAAGAACTTTTTAATTCATTTTTAATAAAAAAAATCATTGCTTGTAGATTGTAAGCCTAATATTTTATTTGAAACTTAAATAATTGTTTCTCTTATTTCCACCTCCATTAAAATCAAAATGTAAGTGATAGTCAATCAGTTCAATATCTATGGTCAATCACTTCTATATTATTTATAAATAATCATGTTTGTTTGTAACTTTCATATCTTATATATATTTAAAGACCAAATAAATCATGTTATCCAAATATCTAAATTACTGAACGTTTTATTTTTATTATATTAAATTATGTACTTATTTTTTTTTTAAAATCGATTTTCTTAAACGATAATGAGTTTATTTTTTATTTATTAGATATTCTGCTTTTTTAAATCTCTATATATTTGTGATATGTTAAATTAATATTGTATATATTGTATACTATTAGTTTGGATCAAATAATATTCATTCACTAAACATCTTTTCGATATAAAACTTTAACCTTGTAACTATAATAAAGTGTGTAATATATTAGTATAACTAAAAAAATTAATTTATTATTCTTTCAATAAATTTGGTTGATTTTTTAAGTTTTCATGATATGAATATGAGAATGACCTTTCAAAATCCTTGCATAATTTAATAAAATATATAGTTAGTATGTATATCAAAGTTTTAACTAATTAAATTCTAAAAATTAAATATCAAAATGATGTGGCATACATATGGATGATATATGTTACATTAATATTGTATATATTGTCTACTATTAGTTTAGATCAAATAATATAAATTCACTAAACATTTTTTGATATAAATTTTAACTTTGTAACTATAATAAAGTGTGTAATATATTAGTAAAACTAAAAAATTTAAATCTATTATTCTTTCAATAAATTTTGTTGATTTTTTTAAGTTTTCATGATATAAATATGAAAATGACCTTTCAAATTCCTTGCATAATTTAATAAAATGTATAGTTAATATGTATATCAAAGTTTTAACTAATTAAATCATGAAAATTATATATAAAAATGATGTGGCATACATGTGGATGATGATGTACTAAAAAATTTAAATCTATTATTCTTTCAATAAATTTTGTTGATTTTTTAAGTTTTCATGATATAAATATGAAAATAACCTTTCAAATTCCTTGCATAATTTAATAAAATGTATAGTTAATATGTATATCAAAGTTTTAACTAATTAATTATGAAAATTATGTATAAAAATGATGTGGCATACATGTGGATAATGATGTGTCTTCACCACAAGAAAGCAAAGCTAACTTTATATATATATATATACTATTATTGTTGCTTCCCTTGTGTTATTTACCATTTAAAATTTGATTATTTTGTTGACAACATAATTATTACCTTAACTAGAATCCATTTTTTTTTTAGTACTGTATAGTGGCCATATATATACCAGTTTTTGAAGAAATATTTTTCCTAGAGCATTAAAAACTACTCTGATAAACGGGGAAAATTGACTTAAAAATATAATAGGGATATATGTGTAAAGAATCAACAATATTGAGGTTATATTTAATGTCCCTCTACGTCTACCGTAATAGGTCCTTCTCTCTCTCTCTCTCTGAGAAGAGAATAAACATTTTACAAACTTCGATTTCCATAATCACCGACCGACTCGCAGAACCTTTCTCTCTCGGATTGAATCTTCTCGACACTTGGGAAATTGAATCTCGCGACTTTCAATCGATTGATCGATCCATCAAACCCTAGAGATGGTGAGGAAGAAGGTCCCGGAATGGCTGAATAGCACCATGTGGTCTACTCCTCCTCCTCCGTCTTCCGACGACGATGGTCTCCTCCGTCATTCCACTGCCACTAAATTTTCATCGATGAAGGAGGAGGCAGAATCGATTTCCGTTGCTTCCAGGCTTAATTATACTCCTCCGCCTTCCACCGCTTCTTCGGTTCCATCACCGTCGCCTAGACCGCGGAACGGTAGCAGTATGTCTTCTGGCGGTAGTGGCGAATATGGAAACTCCGTTGGTATGTCTTCTGGCGGTAGTGGCGAATATGGAAACTCCGTTGGTCCTTCCTCCGAGGACTTTTCCCGCCAGGCTCATCTCACAGCGGAGGTCAATGCAACCTTCCTTTTTTTGCTTTATCAATTCAAATTTCCTTCCCCTATTACAAAATTGATCTCAGGTTCTTCTAGTCTGATTTGTTTTTTCGTCTTCTTGATCGGTTTTGTTAGTTATCGAAGAAGGTGATCAATATGAAGGAATTGAGGAGTCTAGCTTTACAAAGTTTGCCGGATTCTCCTGGCATCCGCTCTACTGTATGGAAGGTGTGTATTTCGTGGTAATGCAACATTGCATAGAACTGAGACTGAGATCCTATCTCTATGTCATTTGCATGAAAAGCCTTACTAAGCCACTGAAATACGATTCTCTTTGCAGCTTTTGCTTGGCTACTTGCCACCTGAACGTTCACTTTGGTCAACTGAATTGAAACAAAAGAGATCCCAATACAAGCACTATAAGGATGAGCTTCTGACGAGTCCTGTAAGTGATCCTGGTCTTTCGTTTTTTGCGTGCTATGTCTATCTAATTTGCTTTCAAGTATTTGCCTCTTTGCCAACTTTGTTAATCGTTTCTCTCATCCAGAAAGTTTCTTTACACAAATATCTTTTCTTGAAATGTGTTTGTACCTCTAAATGATTACGTGGTAGTTAGTCAGAAATCACATGGAGATTGGTGAGGTCAAAGGGATTTGACAATTTTGAGTTGAAGAGTGAAAGCCGATGCATGCTTTCTCGATCCAGAATAACTGACGAGGACCATCCTTTAAGCCTAGGGAAGGCGAGCATCTGGAATACATACTTCCAGGTACTACATCTTGCATCCTTGGCAGGTGCCTCGGTACATTACCTAAGGACAGGATGAAAGGCTATGGTATTCAATTTTTCCACCAGTTCAAACATCTACTCTTTTTATTAATACAGGATACGGAGACCATAGAACAAATAGACAGAGATGTCAAGCGTACACATCCAGACATACCCTTTTTCTCCGGTGAATCATCTTTTGCTTATTCTAATCAGGTAACCTTTTTGTGTTCTCATTAGCAAATTCTGACCATCAAGCTCAGTGACGTTTCCATTTGCATGTCTAGGAATCTATGAAGAATATATTGCTAGTGTTTGCCAAGTTAAATCAAGGCATCAGATATGTTCAAGGGATGAACGAAATTTTGGCGCCTATCTTTTATGTATTCCGTAACGACCCTGATGAAGATAATTCAGTAAGTAGACTCTCTTTTTTTTCTTTGCTACTGTTTAAATTACTTTCACATGATAGGATATACAATTTCAAGATAACAGTTCCAGTCTGGACCCTCAATATTTTCAAGATATCTGTTCTTCTTTAGTAAAACAATATCAAGACTGTTTCTACTATATGCTATTTCATAGAATTACATATGAGTAACTTGTATTCTATGAATATGAATCTGAAAATTTTACCATTTTTATTTTATAGAAGATCTGTTCATGTATGATCTTTCTTATTCAACCTTGTGTTTGCTCTTATCTCATGAACTTCAATCAATATCATATTATGCAGTCCCATGCTGAAGCTGATGCATTCTTCTGCTTTGTTGAACTGTTGAGTGGGTTTCGGGACTTCTACTGTCAACAACTTGACAATAGTGTGGTTGGAATCCGGTCCGCAATAACAAGGCTGTCGCAACTTGTTAAGAAGCATGATGAGGAACTTTGGCGTCATCTAGAGATCACCACGAAAGTAAGACATTGTTCTCTCTCTCTCTCTCTCTCTCTCTCTCTCTCTCTCTCTTGTAGTTAAATACCCCGATAGCTGACCATGTCAACCAGGTTACTATAGTATTGTTGTTCTCTCATGTACAATATAATAAGAAATGTATCATACTCTCTGAGATTGTTGACATTGTGTAAATCAGGTAAACCCACAGTTCTATGCATTTAGGTGGATCACTCTACTCCTGACACAAGAGTTTAGTTTCTTGGACTGTCTTCACATATGGGATGCACTCTTAAGCGACCCCGAAGGTCCTTTGGTAAAATATATTCTGAAATCAACAAATGAATAGAGATGCACAAGACTCATTAGTTCTCTCTGTTTCATGATCAACTCAGTTTATCTTGTATTGTTGCAGGAAAGCTTACTTGGGATATGTTGTGCGATGCTGGTACTGGTGAGGAGGAGACTAATCGCTGGAGACTTCACATCGAATATGAAATTACTTCAACACTATCCAACTACAAACATCAGCCATCTCTTGTATGTAGCTAATAAACTTCGTTCCAAAATGTTAGTTTAAGTCTTTTTTTTGTCCTAAACCAACTTTGTAGTTATACCCATTACAATACACTACAAAGCTTTGTTAGTTTTTTTACACGGCCCATTCGCTTAAATCGCAACATGTTTGTTTGGGGTCGTTTTTAGATATAAACGTGAGAAAGAAACAACAATAATCAGTAGCTACATACAATTTAGCCTCCTCGCAATTTTCCCCTAAATTTTCTTCAAAGCCTAATGGCTAAACCTAATTTCTAGTTGCAGATCACTGAAATAAAATAAAAAACGCTAAACCGTGGGAATCGCTGTGTATTCTCAAATCGAGTTATCTAAATAAGTCAAACGAATTTTGAACTTTTTTTATAAAGAAGAGATAAAACAAGTCTTCCAAGTCCCAAAAAAAAAAAACTATTTCTTTGTTTACTCTTAACAGATAAAACAAATTACGCACTAATTAAAAAAAAAAAAAACAAATCATGGAGAAGCGTATTCAAAGGCCTGTGGAGGTTGTGGCTCATCATCTACGGCCATAGCCGAGGCCGTAGTTGCTTGCTGGCTTTGGCCTGTAGCTGCTGCACCACCAGCAGGCGATGTTGTTGAAGTTGGTGCATCAGTCAGAGACAGAACCTCAGGCTCATGCGGACGCAAGTCTCTGAGAAGAACGAACCCTGATGGAGCTAGCTTCACCGGTACATATCTGCTTTCCTCCATCAGTTTTATGAATTTCTCCTGCCAAGGGACTACACGCGCTGGGTTCACTAGAATCTCAAACGTTGCTTCTGCCTCAGCCTTCTTCTCCACCGTTGTACCTGTGCTATCGACCTGACACAGTAACACATATAATCTTTACTTAATGATCCCAAAGACACATGGGATTCATCGTCAACATGATAATTAATGTTACGTATATGATTGCACTTTACCTGCATAGAGTCTGCTTCCTTCTCATTTCCTTTTCCAACTCCACTTTCATTACCAGGCTTTTCAGCCTTACCTTTCTGCTCTGCTTCTTTCTTAGCCCTAGCTTTCGCTTTGGCCGAGATTGAGAGCACAGCAGTTGGTAATTTGGCGGCCGTGTTGGCAGTAGCAACCGTGGTTGGTTTTGGATACTCAAACAAAGATGGCTTTGCGTGCGACATGAATTCAAACTTTGGGACTTTGAGATCGTAGTTCAAACCGATGAACGCCGTTGGTGAGAATGCCAAGCTTATGAAGTAAATCAACGGGTACCAATACCAAAACTGGCTGAAGACAGCAAGACCAATGACCGCAGTGACTTTGTCATGTTTTGTCTTAGAGAGCAGTCTTATCGTCACATTCCTTCCACCAGCCTCAAGAATACCTGAAGCCAAAATTGCTCCCATCTTGCTCATTGTATCTTCATGCTTGTCGAGTATTATCTTCTCAAGTTGGCGCCTGCAAAAACACAGACAGATTTTAGTCTACGAAAGGTAACTTTTCTCTGCCTCCCAATGCTGAAGGGATCAGCGCTTCACTAACCTAAATGCTCCAACGCGAGAATCGCTTGCTTCACTTATTTGGACCATCACCATGGCCATGGCAATCAGAGCACCTTGACGAACAAAGTCAACCACATCTGATGTCAGTGGCTCCAACAGCGATATCGCCTCACTCAGGCCAGTGCCAGCACAAGAGATGCCGACTGCAAGAGCCGCGCCATAACGAACATGCGGATTGTACGACTCAGAAAGAAGGGATACAATACGGGGAGTCTACAGTTGTAATATTCAGTGCAACCTGTTAACGAGTGTAAGCAAACCCAACCGCGCTAAAGGTGCTAAAAATGGAATATTGTGTCAAAAAGTTATTGGGACAAAAAGAATATGGACCGACCTGCTCTGCATCAGAGTATAAGACAAATCCAAGTGCAAGAACAGCAGTCCTCCTGACATCATCACTGACATCAGACACAGCAAAGTGCAGAAGTTGGCGGATGGCTTTGTTGTTTGCGGTTCCACTGTAAGCCAATGCGAGTGCATACATTCCACCATAACGGATGATAGGATCTTGATCTCTAGTCATCTGCTCAATCAATGTATCTGCTCCCTCCTCTCTACCATAAACTGTGAGAGCTATTCCTAGCGCCAGTCCCCTAAAAACACAATACCGGATGTTGGTTATTGAAACATTAAAAGAAATTACCATGCACCCACTCATATAACCAAAAGTATCCTCCAAACTCTAATTTACCTTATTATCTTCTCATGCTGTGTCTCATGAGCATAAGCGAGCATCTCACTTGCCTTCTCAGTTGCAGTTCCAACCAATAATAGACCCATGCTGATGCCGGCAGCTTCCCCAGCAACAGCACTGTCAGTGTAAAGCACGCTTTTGATATCATCATATATGTCTTCATCACCTGTCCCAAGAGCTGCCAAACCAAGACCTAAACAAGCTCCATGTTGAATAACCTGCACCCATAATTTTCCAAATGAAAATCAACTCCTCTAAACAAAAGACTATCTTCTTTGGTGATATAACAGAAGATATCCTGAAGAAAGACAGGGACAAATTACCTCAACACTAGTGCTGCGTAGGCTATCACGGAGAAATTGCTTGATTCCCTCGCCATGGTTGGCATGGATAAGACCAAGAGCATATAGTGCACCCCCTTCAGAATAAGGACTCCCGCCACCACCCGCTCCTCCCTGAGGCAAGTATGGAGCCATCAATGACCGACCCTGCTGTAAGTGACCCCTATGAATAACACCTAATCCCGCTGTAGCACTAAACTTAGCCCAATTGGTGGCCCTGCTTAGCCAATCCTGTATGAATGGGAAAGAAAACAAGATTAAATACTATGCCACAGAGTGATCTTTGGAACAAGTAAAAAAGTGATAGTGAAAGTATAACTTTACCAAATTCTCCCTGAGAAATGTGTCAACTGTCGTCGCAGCATGCATTATAGCATTAGCATATATTGTCGCACTGTGACATACACTGTTCCGCATCTCAACGGACTGTTTGATTGTCTTCAGGATCAGCAGATCCGATCTATAGACAAACAATGAAATATGTTACTATCTTGAAGAAACGACATAAGAAACAAATAAAAATATCGCTTAAAGATAAAAAACTTTAAAAGAAAGATTAACTGCCTCACTTGTTATGGCTGTAAAGAAACTGGAGGGTCAGCTGTATTGATGTCTCTCCAGATAAAATTCCCTTAACCTTTGTTAACCTCTCAGCGTACACAGCATCAGCAGGATCTGTTTCATGCTCAATTGGCTGAGATGGAGTCTCATCTGTCATCTGAACATCCCCTGCAGTGTTCTCATTTTGAGCAGTAGAGGTTTCTACGCCTTGAACTGCTTCTACAGGTCGGGTCTTGGGTGCTGGAAGCCGGTCTCTAATATTCATGAGAAATGCCTGGTGCTCGTTTTCTACAAGATCAAAGGCGATTTGCAATGCCAATAAAGCATCATCCTTGCTCTCCGAACGAAGAAGCTTCTCCAATATGCTTGCAACACCTTGCGGTTCATCCAAGAACATAAGGCACTGACAGATGCTCAAATAATCAGGAGAAGCCAGCTTCTGGTAGACATTAACAAGCAACCGAAGAACCTGCAAGAATCAGATGAAATAAGGATGTTATCATGTCCACATCAAGAGTACATAAATTCAACTAAAAAGGATTTCGAACAGATGCAATGAGTTACAGCTTACCATAATACTTGCACGAAAAGAAAAATTAAGATGTTTTCTAATCAACTCATAGTATCAGAAGCATACTACATCTATGAAAATTCAGTTCTGTTGCCACCAGACTCACCTCATGTCTATACTCTCTGTGGTTAACAAAAGAGTGGGAAACATTGATGCAGTAAGATAAAGTGCCCTGCACATTTTCGCTCTTTGTTATAGCTTCCTCCAACTTATCCAATCTCCGGCATTCTATAGCAATGCCCATGGCTTGTTGATACTTTCCGTCAGCGATACATCTGCAAAACAGAAAATCGTGTAACGAAAGTTGAATAGCTAAGAAGGCAGGAAGAAAAGAAAAAGAAAAAGAAAAAAAAATAGGCGTCCATACTTGTCTAGCATTCGTTCAACAATGGCCTCCAATCTTTGGTCACTGTCCACCACCTCATTTGACTCGACTGCCTTGGATCTGAGAATAGTATATTCATCTATTGCTTTGGCTGAAAACAAAACAGAAGCATTTGATGAGTAAACATTCAACATCGAACAGTCAGATTATCTTATCATGTCTCTGCATAATTTCTCAAAAGAAAGATGGATGTGCAAGTCTTATTGGTTAGACAATAGGTGGTGCAAGCTATTTGCTTATTCTTGCATTTAATCAGGTTGGTATGTTCTTGACTTTATAAGATTATAGTCAGCGGATATCCGAGCTACTGTCTACTGTCACAGATCTATGAAGAAAAAAAGAGAACATAACAAGAAGCTTCAAAATCCTTACATAGAAGAGTATGAACATAATCAGAATCCTCTGATGCATCAAATAAGGATCCAGCTCCAAGGGCATAGGATAATGAATCATTAAGCTCGCCCAAGTAATAGAAAACCTGAGATGAGACAGGATACAACAATGATCATGAGAAAAAAAATCGTAGAATACAATCACATAACTTGATTAGAAGAACGCTATCAGCCAACTTTCAAGGGAAGCAACCATAATGTATTCCTGTAACATGCACTCAGTATGATATACAACCAGTCATCATGTAAGTTAAAAAAAAAAGCTAAACTGCTAAACTATACCTTGGAGACCAACAACGCAGCAAGCTGTCTTTGATGCTGATCGAACTCTTCATCTTCGTATAAGCTCTCTCTTCAGAAAAGAAAAATGTCTCAAGAGTCGAGCTATACAAATCACTATAAGATCTGAAGCTAAAAGCACAGCCTCTACAACTTCAAAGGAACAAAATTTCCTCCGTAAGGAAGCATCCTTAGCTTATGGTCATTCAGAATCTACCAAATTTACTGCAGCAATTTGCTAAAAATAATCACTTGTGACCTAATCTAGTCAAGAAGAAGCAAGAGTAGTAAACAATATCCAAGCAAGCAAACAAACTCAAAAAGAAAAGACTTTAGAGAGAATACATGATTGGGACACTAGTGGAGATCTCTGGCCAAAATTGGTCGACCAATCTGTTGAGATATGAGAGGGCGTGAAGTTTCAAGGAAGGATGGGGTTCGTTGAGCATTGCTAGTAACCCACCGGCCGAACTAACCATGGCGGCGGCCATTAATGAAGAACCCTGATCGGAATCGGTCGGAAAGAAGAGTTGATCAGACGGACGAACAAGAACCAAACTTCGGAAAAACCTCGTCTCGAGCAATTACAAGATTTGAGAAAAGACTTCACTTTTTCAGAAGTCGAAAATCGAAATTCTGGACTTATCGAATATTAAGATACTTACCCAACAAGTCAAGTAATTACGCAATGCCCCTAATACTTACTAACGTTTTATTTTTCCCCCTAACAATATATGGAATTAGGATTTTCTGCAAATAAACCCTCCAAGTAGAACTTTTTTGCAACTCTACCCTCCATTTGCAGAAAATGCAGGTCAAACTTACCAAGTCCGATTCAACCCGCAATATAACCATCGGCCGTATATTGATTTTGCAGTCTGTATAAGACTGTGTATATGTCATCAAAACTACGTCGTTTTGATTGTTTTTTTAAAACCAGATAATGAAAAAGGAAGATTTAAACCCACAACCTCATGCACACTTAACACAATTGCGTTACCATTGTGTCGAGATCGTTTTTGTTGCTATAACCAATATAAATATATATATATATATATATTAAAACGATGTGTTTTGTTCTTTGAATATTTTTCCCGTCAAAACCGCAAAATCAGGTTTTTCCGCCAAAACCGCAAAATTAGATTTTTCCATCTAAACCACAAAATCACGTTTTACCATCTAAACCGCAAAATCGCGTTTTCCCGTCCAAACCGCAAAATCATGTTTTCCCGTCAAAACCGCGAAATCAGGTTTTCCCGTCAAAACCGCCAAATCACGTTTTTCTGCCAAAACAGCAAATTCACGTTTTCCCGTCAAAACCGCAAAATCACATTTTCCCGCCAAAACCATGAAATCATGTTTTTCCGTCAAAACCGCAAAATCACGTTTTCCCGTAAAAACCGCAAAATCACGTTTTCCCGCCAAAACCGCAAAATCAGATTTTTTTCATCTAAACCACAAAATCACGTTTTCCCATCTAAACCGCAAAATTATGTTTTTCCGTAAAAACCGCAAAATAACATTTTCCTGTCAAAACCGCAAAATCACGTTTTCTCGTAAAAACCACAAAATCACGTTTTCCCATAAAAACCGCAAAATCACGTTTTCCCGTCAAATCCGCAAAATCACGTTTTTCCGCCTAAACTGCAAAATCAGATTTTTTCATCTAAACCACAAAATCATGTTTTCCCATCTAAACCGCAAAATCGCTTTTTGACGGGAAAACATAATTTTGCGGTTTGGACGGGAAAACATGATTTCACGGTTTTGGCGGGAAAACGTGATTTAATGGTTTGACGGGAAAATGTGATTTTGCGGTTTTGGCGGGAAAACGTGATTTTTTTGTTTTGACTGGAAAACGTGATTTTGTGATTTTTACGGGAAAACGTAATTTTGCGGTTTTGACGGGAAAACATGATTTCACGGTTTTGGCGGGAAAATGTGATTTTGCGGTTTTGACGGGAAAATGTGGTTTTGCGGTTTTTATGGGAAAACGTGATTTTGCGGTTTGGACGGAAAACATGATTTCGCGGTTTTGACGGGAAAACATGGTTTTGCGGTTTGGACGGGAAAACGCGATTTTGCGGTTTGGACGGGAAAACGCGATTTTGCGGTTTAGATGGGAAAACATGATTTTGTGGTTTAGATGGAAAAATTCTGATTTTGCGGTTTTGGCGGGAAAACCTGATTTTACGGTTTTGACGTGAAAAATATTCAAAGAACAAAACACATCTTTTTATATATATATAAATATATTTATATTGGTTATAACAACAAAAACGATCTCGGCACAATGGTAATGCAATTTTGTTAAGTGTGCATGAGGTTGGGGTTCAAATCTCTATTTTGCATTATCTGGTTTTAAAAAAACAATCAAAACGACGTAGTTTTGATGACATATACACAGTCTTATACAGACTGCAAAATCAATATACGACCGATGGTTATATTGCGGGTTGAATCGGATTTGGTAGGTTTGACCTGCATTTTCTGCAAGTGGAGGGTAGAGTTGCAAAAAAATTCCACTTGGAGGGTTTATTTGGAAAAAACCCATGGAATTATGGAATTATGGAAACCAATGGGTAATTGTAAAAACATAACTAAACCAACAAACAAATCGGTACGTTTCTCTCAACTTTTGGTTTTCTAAATAACCGGTATACGATTGGATGTTCAATAAATGGAAGTCGAAGAAGAATAACAACTAATGTATCCAAACATAAAATTTAACCCTCAGTTTTCTTTATTTTATGTCACCCATCTAGGCTTGGAATAAAAATTAGGATATAGTAAATTAGTAACCTATAAAGATTTGATGTGATTAACCAAGTTGTAGTGAGTTAGTGATTTCTATTTGTTGAAGAATTGTCTTGTAAGTCGGTTAGGGATCGATTCCATTTAAATGTGAAATTATCTAACATATCATTGATCTGTCGAAATAATGTCATGTTTTCAATCCATTAAAAAATATGATGAGTAAACTATTCGACGGCTACATTTATCTTAACAAATTAATCGGATGGTGAAAATTTGGATCATCTACTGGTTATTAAAGAAAAATAAAAATTTGTTGTGATGACTATTACACTTGTTATCCGTACGAGTTGCGTGTTTCATATCTATGATTAGTATTTCTCTTGTGCGTATCAAATAAAAATGGTATGCCTATCACTTAATGGAAGATGACCAGATACTAACATGTCAAAATGTGTCCACATGAGCTATACAAATATCTAGGTCTCTCTTTTCTTTTTAGAATTTGGAAGAAGAAAAAAAAACATTTGGTCTTTTGGAAGTAACCATATTAGTTTCTGGTTTGCATCATTGATTGATGACACCTAAAAGCGTATAATAGCTCACAAATAAATGAAATCACATTTTAGGGTTTAGACAGTTCAATATTCCATAAATTGACATAGCCTGTCCTCAGAAGAAAAAGCGAAAAAAAGTTGGCCACATCTTTTATCAAGTTGAATTATTTTCTAGTAAATATTTTTTCTTGTAATCATACCATATATAGAGTTTGCACTCTAGATATGCAAAATAGCTAGGAACACACACACAAAATCTCAAAATCGGCTTCTTGTTTTGTTAGTGGCCTTAAAAAATTCTACAACCTTCGAATCAAATTTTAATCTAACTATGATATAAATGTATGATCAACATAATTCAATGAATTATATATAATAATTGGTGTCATAGGTTTCCCAATTCTTCAACTATATTTACATCAAATTGTTCTCTTTGTGTTGGATGAGATCAATAGGGCAGTTGGGCAGACAAAACATAAATAACTTGTCCAAAAAGAAGAAGAAACAAAACATGTCCAGTGACCGGTGAAACATCATTTAATTGTTACTCAAAGTAATTATATCCTAGTTTTTCTACAGGTTGAACCGGGCCGATCATGGTTTACTCCATACCGGTTTCTTGCCATTTCCTCACGATTATATACCAAACAAAATACATGCAAAATACCTCTTGACTTATTTACAATATATCTAAAGTAAATGTCTGAATTCTGATATATATATGTTGAACTAGTGTTGTATAAGTGTATGCATATATCTATTTGTAAGAACCGCATACATCATAATTGACCATTTTAATTTAATTAAACGCTTTGGCATAAAGTTCCCGGGTTACAAAAAAAAAAGTATAAACAAAAATGGAAATGACTCTTACAAGAAGTAAACCAAGTGATCCGGTTCATTACGACTACGTACAGTGCACCATGCACATTGACAATAAGTGCTATCACGATCTCTCTCTCTCTCTCTCTAAGCCTCTATATATACTACGTACCATGCGACAAGCAATCTCAAAAGAAAACATTTTCACTAATTTCAATATATATAACTACAAATATTTTTAAAATTTTGCAAGAATTATGGGTTTAATCTCCGGTAAAGCATGTGTGTTTGTTTTGGTGTGTGCTTTGGTCACAGATTTTACAATGGGAGAAACAGAGTTTGGTGATGACAAGCACTTGTTTCCTCACCCTCGTCCATTCCTCCACAAAGATGGCATCCACAAGAAGGGCTTTAAGAAAGGCTTCGGCGGTTTAGGCGGTGGTGGAGGTCTAGGTGGCGGAGGCGGCTTCGGAGCAGGAGGTGGTGGCGGTTGGATTGGAGGTGGAGTTGGAGGCTTTAGTGGAGGAATAGGCGGTGGATTTGGTGGTGGTGGCGGAGCTGGAGGGGGAGGAGGATTCGGTGCTGGTGGCGGAGCTGGAGGGGGAGGGGGAGGGGGAGGAGGATTCGGCGGTGGCGGAGGAGTTGGCGCTGGAGGCGCTGGAGGAGTTGGCGGTGGAGGCGCTGGAGGAGTTGGCGGTGGAGCCGCTGGAGGAGTTGGCGGTGGAGCCGCTGGAGGAGTTGGCGGTGGTGCCGTTGGAGGCGTTGGAGGAGTTAGCGGTGGAGGAGTTGGCGGCGGTACCGGTGGAGGAATCGGCGCGGGAGGTCACTGAGGGTTTGTTAAACTGTTATGTGCATTGACGAGGAGCTACAGTCCCATGCATTGCATGTATGTTGTCATTTAAAAAAAGAATAACTCAATTCATTAAAAAAAAAAAAATATATATATATATATATATATATGATATAATAAAGGACATGTATGTCGTTTCTCTTTAGTTTGAGTCGAGTGTATGCCGTTTTCGACATTGTAATGATTCTATTCTATCTTGCTACTTGGGGTAAATAAAATGAATAAAACGATCCAAAAATATATGATAACACTCCATATAAATATTTTGACTTTTGAGATATTATAGAGATAATTATCACCTAAATGTAGGAAGCCTTTAGCATTTAATTGGAATGAAGAAAGAGTAAACTTGAAAAGTAGTTCTAAAATTAATAGTATATTAAAGTCAACTGTTTAATCTACAGAGGAGTTCTTAGCTAGGAATATTTTAAAAAAACAAGAAAATAATCACAAATGAGACAACAAAAGCACTTTCTCGAGCGTAAACGGAAGTAAAAACTCGACGACAAAATGATTAGTACAGAGAGAATATTCCCAGTATCACCGGTCAAAAGGGTACAATGGTACTTTTGTAAAATTCTCCGGTGAGATCTACAAACCTTGTTTTTAAGTGACGGAGGATTTGCAAACAGGGCAAGCTTTACTCCGTCCTAGCCATGGATCAATGCACTGCACAATACACCACAGATCTTTATATCGCATAAACAAAGGTTGGTGTTTTTTTTTTAATTTGAATCAGTGAAGATCCTTACATCTTTGTGGAATTTGTGAAAACAAGGAAGATGACGGATAGTGTCCCCAATTGTCGGTGTTTCCAGACAAATCACACAAGTTTCTTGAAAATTATCGGTCTGCAAATTACACATAAAACACCAAAGCTTTTAAATAATAACAAAACTTCAATATGAAATTAAAAAAACAAATTGGATTTCACAAGTGAACCTTGACTTACTTGAACTGTGGACTCTGGCAAGTTGTTAATGCGATTAGTAGAAGCACCGCCATGTCGATGGTTGTTTTCATCAAGAGCTAGCAGCAATTCGTAATCATCTCTGCATCGTAAAATGTCAAAGATCAAGTTCCATATATTTAACAATCATATGGTAAATGATGATGAGAAAAAAGATACCATACTCAGTAAAGTCACGATCCATATGAAGAAGATTACTATTGTTGATGGAGTGTCCAATAGCATTCTCTAGATCCTCCAGAAAATCCATTCTCTGTTACATTGAAAAACAAGGATAAAGAATTATTTTTTAGTTTCACACGCATTCGGGATATAAACAGAGTTCATCAAAGAGAGTACCAGATCTAAGCCCATGTCATTTGGAAAACGGAGATTCAGAGCTCTGTGTAGTGAAGCAGGTGCACGGCCTAAACGCTGACCTCCTCTACCCCGTGCTGGTGCTCTAACAGACGAACGAGCCTGTGGAGGATTCACACGTCTCCTTGAAGGATTTTGTTGCAGTTGTGCTACCAGCCGACTTCTCCCACCTCGATTTGCCTCAATCTGTAAATTATATCCATTACTCCATTAGCATAAGCAACTGTTAAGATCTTCAGGATGATCTTAAAGCAAGATTTTTTTTAAGTGCAAGAACACATCCATGTTTGACAATGATTAGCCTCGCATCTGAACACAGAAAACCAATAGAACCCGGTGAGGAAAACACTAATGCAGGAAAGTTTAGTGTTTTTGACTTACCGTACTAGAGCTTCTGGTATTACGAGTAGAAGTACGGCTAGAAGAAGCACGGACAGAATTCTCTTCTTGTTCCAGCAACCTGGCTATGTTTTCGTCGAACTGTTACAACGTATGAAATTGAAATAAGACCATTAAAAACCTTGATAAAAGGATGGAACATATAGAGGATATCCAAAAAAAGGAAGACAAGGAAAAGTACCTGCTCGTTTCTAATCACCGTGGTTTCTTGGTACAGCTGTTCTTGCAATTCACGGGCCAATCTCTCATCTGCTTCTATTTGTCTTACTTTCACATCAGATTCATCGTTTTCAACACGTCTAGGAGATGAATCTTCAATTTCTAACACTTGTGTGCCTTGTCTTTGATGATTCTGAATTCTCGGTGGCCTTGAACTAGATGGTTCCCCAGAAGCTCCAAAAACAAAAACCTCTGGCTCATCAGAAATCGTCAAAGTAGCAAGTCCATTTTTTCGTCGCCGCTGTTGTCTAGCTTCTTTGTCAACTACACCGGTTTCCTGCACATCAAGTCTGGAAACGGAACTACAAATTCCACGTGTGTCACTCTCATCCGTCCGATTCATTTCATGGTCGATATTTAATTTCCGGTTGCGCGTACTAACCCACCCCTCCATCAAGGCATCTCTACTCGCCACCCTATTTGCATTGATTCAAACTTTTTTAGCACCCAAAAAAAAAAGGAATCTTCCATTTGAAACCCATTCAAACATCTAATGAAAGATAAGGAAGAAATATTACCTGCTTGGGGAAAATTCTGGTCTTTTTCCTCTAGCTCTTCCACGAATATGATTTTCAGAAACAATCTCTCTTATGCCAATCGAAGATGCAGTTTCAGGAGCTATTTCCTGTTCGACAGTAGTTGTATCCTTGGAATTGGTATCAGCAGCTTGTCTAGCTCTAGCTGCTATTGCATGTGGAGATATGCAGCCATGTCTTACCAGTCTTTTAGTGCCTTTATTCGGTTTTTTGTCACTGGAAAGGTCAATTGTTTCTCTATTAGAAACAGAGCCACAATCTACTTTTTCTTTACCCTTATTACTATTCCCAGGCAGCTTAAGAGAGTTATGATCACCTCGTAAAGGAGAACAATCATTACTTGAGCGCAATTCTCTTAAATCTTCAGAAGGTAAGCACCTCGATGCAGTAACATGAGCATGTCCATTACGTTGATTTAGATTTATAACCGGGTTTCTCTCTAGCGGAGCCGCGCAAGGATCAGTGCAGATGGATTTCCCTTTATCCTTCTCGACCGCCGTTCTCCTAAACAAAGCATTGCTTCCAGAAGCACGAGAGCGATGCCCGTTCTCAGTTCGTCTATCAGTATATTCCCGGTTTTCCCCAAATTCAGGGACTGGTGTTGCTCTACCGTTAAGGTAATTACGGTATCCTTCTCTGTGATATGTAACTAGTGCTTCTGGAGAATGTGGTCTTCTCTTAACCTCTCTGCTTATAGAACTACGTCGCACCGCTCTATCTGGAGTATCAGGTATGCTGATAACCATGTCAATGTCAGTGTTCTCCATCCTGAAACAGCTAACCAAATAAACAAGTAAGAAACTGAAGCAATGCTCACATAACATTGCACATTTAGCAACGGATTTCTCTGATTAGAGAGATGTGAATTTGTGTGTATAAGACTTGTTAAAACATAAACCCCAGATTATAAACACTACTTCCCCACTAAGATTAAGATCACAGAAGC
This sequence comes from Eutrema japonicum, assembly GCA_030161315.1. Lineage (NCBI taxonomy): Eukaryota > Viridiplantae > Streptophyta > Magnoliopsida > Brassicales > Brassicaceae > Eutrema > Eutrema japonicum. The sequence goes on along the minus strand of BSQW01000001.1, from coordinate 2,086,534 downwards.
AGCAAAAACAAACACAGGTCGAAATATTTCAAGCGAATTCTAGACAAAAACAATATCACATTCCTTGAAGATACTATCATCAAAAATTAGATACGAAACAAACAGACTACAGAGAATTCAAAGGAATTTTAGATAACAACAAAACGATGCAACAACTTGTTCCTCCCCATGAAAAAATATCGTACAGAACAAATCTCAGGCATCGACAAATACAAAAGGAAAGAGGAAATTACCCGATCGGAATATGGTTCCAAAGCGCGAATCGAAACCCTAATTGTTCAATGGAACCAAAAGCATCGATCAAATCAAATCATCTCATCTCCTGCAACAACGATTGGACCTCAGATCATTCCGGGTCGGGTAAGAGATTACTGGGTCGGGGTTTGGGTCTCAATTTGATGGTGTTGGACTTAGCCAATTCGAGTGGGCTTATGTCCGATCAATTGGACTGGACTTAGAATAGTTTTTATTATTTGTTTGATTTTATGGGGAATTTTTTTAAGTTTTAATTTTGCTACTGGTAATAACACATTGTATTTCGATTACATATATACTAGGATTTAACTCGTGCTATAATTAGCACGGGTAATTTTTTTTTAATAAATTGTTTTGAAATTTAAGAAAAATTACTTCTATTTGAATTTTATAATATGCATAACTCATGATTAATTATATATAGAATTGTCAAATAGAATAATTAGTCTATTTAACATGTTTTGCAGTATATTAAAATATTATTCGGGCTAACCCGTAAAACATATAATTTTGAAAAAATAACTATATTAATTATTATGCACCGTTTAATGACTCTAGTTTTGTGGTTAGTTCAGAAACTCTTTAAAAAACAAACTATTGTGTCTAACTTTTTAAAAAATTGGTAAAATATTTTTCAACTTTTATTTTGATATAAATTCAAATAAAATATAATAAACTATAGTGAAAAATATATTAAGATTTTGAATATATTTTTTCTTTGAATATAATATATAGATTGATTATTATTTAAAAATAGATAGTAGATAACATCTTTAATGCAAAATAAATATTTTTCATATTTTTACCACTAATTTTAAAAGACAATTATACTATTTCCTTTTTCAATTATTCTTTGTTATTTGTAATGGTATTTCATGTAATAACTTACAAAACAAAGTTTATTTTCAAAAATGTCTTCTTAAATAATATTATAGAGATTTATATGAGATATACCCTAAAATAACACAATTTTTTTTTTTTTTTCAAAACTAGCACTCTAAATTTAAATTTTCAAAAATTCCAAAATTTATTAATATTGAACAGTGTTGAAGATGAAATCCGGATTGTCTTGGTTCTTGTAATCTCAATTTCTTGTAATGAAAATCCTTCCTTGTTGTGTTCATCTTTATTTGAAATTGATTTTTCTCTGTGTCGTTTAGATAAATCGTCCGATTCTTATGCTTTAGTTCGTTGGTTTTTTTGGAATTTGTTATGATTCGTGACGAATTAGGGAGCGTTGGATGGCTTGATTGTGATCGACGTTATCTTGATTCAATTGATTTGTCTTGAGACGGTATTATTGTTTCTAATTCTATCGCTTCGTTTACAGTGTCTGTAATACTTAAGATTGTATCGATATTTACGATGATCCCAAATTCGACTTCGCCTCTTACTTATTGTTTTCTAAATAAATATATATATATATATATATATATATATATATATATAATTGAATATATAAATTTAAACTAAAGATAAACGATAATGTTTTGAATGTTTCATACTCGATTTACCAAAACGACGTCGTTTTAAACTTTTATGTATCAGTCAACAATCGTTAACGGTGCAACTAACGTCATGTGCGATTTTGGTGGAATCGACCACATTTATTTAGTTTATGGAGTAAATTGAAATTTGTATGTAATTCATGAAGTTTATAGCATTAGATTATAAGTAGTGTATAAATAATACTTAGTTCATAGATGAATAGGTCGTTTTCCCACAAATATTCAGCTACCCACTTACTCCATTTCATGCTTCCAATTCTTCAAGTCAAATTTGATTTTATTGTTTAATAACTATGAATATTGTACGTTGACATTCATAACGCGTTTCCTCGTTCAACGATAAATAAATGTTTCTAATTGAAATATTAATTAGCTATATTTTTCCAATAAGAATTACTACTACTAGTCTACTAGTATATACTTTACACGCAGTCATCACATAACTTTGACAAAAACGATATGACATCGTACTTCTTTGGGATTTGTTTAATGGCAAAACTAAGAAAAACGTAGTACCATAATCATTTATTGGGATAATCAAGTCACCAATTGCCTCAAAACCAATTATTTTTTTGGCTGTTTCCTTAATAAATTATTCGAGGAAATATCATCTCTTTCTCTCTCTCTTTTTCTTCAATTTGGCCTCTTCTGCATCCAATTTAAAACATTTACTATTTGTTTGGTATATAGTAAAACATAATAATTCACCAAACTTATTGATTACAATTGTTTTGTTTCAATTCTGGTAATTTGTTTTTGCTAATTTTTGGAGTAATTTAATTAGTTTATGACTATTTTTTTCTTCAAGTTTGACTCTATTAATTTCTCCATCTACTACTACTATAGTAATATTAAATGTTGTCCTAATATATTTGGAGGAGCTTTTAACGGTTATCATATCTTAATGGCTCTTCCCAGATTCCATGTAAGCTTCCCGACCGGACTTTGAACCTTCCCATTAGAGACAGCCAAAGGAACCGTGCCCATCTGCGGTTCCTCTGCCTCTAATTATTCCTTTCTTCCAACTTCAAATCTACTTCAAATCTACTTCACATCATCTCCTCTCTTTGCATAGATCCCTTCTTTCCTCAAAACTATCTTCTCGGGCGGGTTTTCCCCGATCTGGGTCGGATCTGATTCCTCGGAAGCAACGAATCTCGAGGCTCCTTTTGTTTTGCCTTTCGGGGAAAGGCGAGAATAGTTTCCAAGAGGGGCCAAAAACAAAAGATAAATCTTCCTTACTTCTCTGCAGCTGATTAGCTTCAATCGTCTTGATCTGGGTATAGAAAAAAATCTTTCCTTTTTTCGCAATTTCTTTCTGGGCTCGGAACAACTTCGTAGACTTTGTTTGGGATTTCGAATTCCGATCTGTTTTCGGGTGTTGAGTGGTTTAATTTCGATTCCTAGTGTCTTATCTCTGTTAAAAGTTGTCGACTTTAGGCATTTGGGGATTTTGCTTGGGTTTTGTCTCCAAGTTTCAGATTTGTTTACTCTAATCTGATATTGGAGAGTTGCAATTAGGTGTAATTTCCCTAAATTTGCAAACTTTAATTCGGTTTTCTCAGTTGAGAGGGTTTCATAGGTTTTAAGATGATGGGACTTGAGTTGGGTTTCTCCTTGTGAAAGATTGAGTCGTTTTAAAGCTTAAGTTTGTTATATATACACTCCTGCTAAATGGCAAGCATCATTGATGTTACCAAGTATGGTCATAGTCCTGTTCACCAAGCTGTTGTCACCAGAGATTACGCCGGTCTCAAGAAACTATTATCCGCTCTTCCGCAGATGCGTGACCCGTCTGAGGTTAAAAACGAAGCAGCTTCTGTAGCTGAAGAGACAAAAGCTGAATCAATTGCAGCTGTTATAGACAGGCGCGATGTTGTTAACCGAGACACGGCTCTTCATTTAGCTGTAAAGCTCGGGGATGAGACCTCCGCGGAGATGCTTATGGCTGCAGGAGCTGATTGGAGCTTGCAGAACGAGCACGGATGGAGCGCTCTACAAGAAGCTATATGTGGTAGAGAAGAGAGGATTGCGATGATTATCGTTAGGCATTATCAGCCTCTGGCTTGGGCTAAATGGTGCAGGAGATTGCCTCGGCTAGTGGCTACCATGCATAGAATGAGAGATTTCTACATGGAGATCACTTTCCATTTCGAGAGTTCGGTTATACCTTTCATTTCTAGAGTGGCGCCTTCGGATACTTATAAGATTTGGAAGAGGGGTGCGAATCTTAGAGCGGATATGACATTGGCTGGATTTGACGGTTTCAGGATTCAAAGATCGGATCAGACTATACTTTTTCTTGGAGATGGGTCAGAGGATGGTAAAGTTCCTTCCGGTTCTCTCCTTATGATATCACATAAGGATAAGGAGATTATGAATGCTTTAGACGGTGCTGGTGCTCCGGCTTCAGAAGAAGAAGTTCGTCAAGAAGTGGCTGCGATGTCCAAAACGAGCATTTTCAGACCTGGGATCGATGTTACTCAAGCTGTTCTCTTCCCGCAATTAACATGGAGGCGTCAAGAGAAGACGGAAATGGTGGGGCAATGGAAAGCAAAAGTGTATGATATGCACAACGTAGTTGTTAGTATTAAATCAAGGAGAGTCCCGGGTGCAATGACCGATGAGGAGCTTTTCTCAAACACTAATCAAGAAAATGAAACTGAAAGCGAGGATCTTGGAGATATCTTGACGGAAGATGAAAAGAGGCAGCTAGAGTTAGCACTCAAATTGGATTCACCGGAAGAATCTTCTAACAGCGAGAGCTCTAGGATTCCTCAGCCGCATAATAGTTGTTCTTTCGAGGATCGGGAGATTCCAGTAATGGATGGAAACGGATTTTGCAAACAGGAGAAGAAAGGATGGTTTAGCGGGTGGAGGAAACGAGAGGAAGGACACAAACGAAGTAGTGTTCCTCCAAGAAGTTCGCTTTGTGTTGATGAGAAAGTAAGCGATCTTCTTGGGGACAATGATTCTCCATCTGGTGGAGGAAGACAGATAAAACCGGGAAGACACTCAATGGTTGAGACTGTTGTGAGAGACGAAAACCGGGGAATGAGAGATTCATCAAAAGCCTCAACATCAGAAGGCAGCGGCAGTAGTAGTAAGCGAAAGGAAGGAAGCAGAGAGAACGAGTACAAGAAAGGTCTTAGACCAATTCTTTGGCTTTCTGAGAGATTCCCATTACAGACAAAAGAACTTCTTCCATTGCTCGATATCCTTGCAAACAAAGTCAAAGCAATTCGGCGTTTAAGGGAGCTTATGACCACGAAACTACCGTCCGGAACATTCCCAGTCAGGGTCTGTTTAACCTTCAATGATCATCATCATCATCATACTGTTCAATATTTTACTCATTTCATATATATTTTGTGTCGCAGGTTGCTATTCCCGTGATCCCTACGATTAGAGTACTCGTTACATTTACAAAGTTTGAAGAGCTTGAAGCTATAGAAGATGAGTTTGTTACACCGCCATCGAGCCCTACTTCTTCAGTCAAGGACAGCCCCAGAGAGGTAACACAGACCTCATCAAGCACATCCTCATCATGGTTTCAATGGATCAAAACACCGAGCCAACGTCCATCAACAAGCTCGAGTTCTGGAGGGTTTAATATTGGTAAAGCCGAAAACGATCAAGACCCATTTGCAATTCCAATGGGATACAATTGGATCACATCTGAAGAGAAGAAAAAGAAGATCCAAGAGAAGAATAAAGCTAAGAAAGGCAAGTCATCTCAGAACAGCTGAAGAAACCAAAAACAACTCGCAAGTAAGAAGATCTTTCTGTCTCTGAAAAAATAAAATACTGAAATAGGAAAATCTAGCAGGTTATTATTACTGGTTAAAAACAAAAATCGAACCTTTTTCCTGGTTCTTGTACTAATAAACTGGGCTTATATAATACCAAAACCAGGGAAAAACAAATTCAATTAAATATAGTTGGGGAAATTTAAGGAATGTTGTGGGTTTATGTTGTTGTGACTTTATATTTGCTAATGATTCTTTCTGTGTCTTTTGGTTTAATCCTTAGAGATGATTCTTATATATCTGTATCATCATCATCTTGAAATAAGCTCAAGTTGTTGGAGATGTCAACATTTGTTTCTTAGATCACTTTTGATTTTTTCTCTCCTCTTACTCTCTCTCGGCGTTATTAATTTCTCCATTAGACAGTGTTGTTATTACAGAACAGACGAAATACTCCTAACAGAAAGATTGAGAATTGTTCTTGAAAATCCGATGATAAACTCTAGAGTCTCATGAGAATTATGTCCAAACAATGTTAAGTGTCTTGACTCTTCTTAGAGTAACTTTAAGTTGAGTGGTTTTTACTCAAAAGGTGGAGAATTGTCTACTAGATTCAACTCATTTCAGACACGGTGGTAAGGAAAGAAGAAGAAGAAAACTCAAAAAAGATAAATAACATTGTCATTGGATTATACAGACACCACAATATTTTCTTTTAGAATGTCCTCCTGCATGCTCTCCATCCTCCGACGCGCTGCAATTAAATTTGACAAACGCAGATTAAGGTAAACCGGGTAACTAACGGTTTTCCGAATAAAATCGATCCAGATTCCAAAAAATCATAACTTTTCTTTCTTACATAAAAAAATTGGATCCTTTTAAGTTCTCTGTTTTTCTGGTAAATCTGATAACAGTTCTCTTCTATATATTATAACAAAAATCTAACTAACCGTTACGGAAAACAAAACCTTCAACAGATATAAATAAATAAATGTATGTATAGAATACCTAAGCTCGAACTCTTGAACATGAGCAATATCTTTGCCATGAGCATCTGGCCAGCTTACTTTCCTCTGTTCCAATCCTTTAACGACCTCCGTCTTGATCTTGAGGTTGCTTTTGAGACGGCAAGGCTCGCTGGATACGGAGGTGCAGCTTCTGCCACTGTGTCTTTTAGACGGCTGATGTTTTCGCCACCGTCGTCTTCCTCCTCCTCCTCCTCGGAAGTCAAGACCATCTTCGGCTTTCGTGTTCGATTTATTGATAATGTCGTCAGAACTAGTAGTGGTTGACGGTACGTAACAAGACCGTACCAAAGCCGAGCACTTTTCTCTTGTTAATGTCGCCAGGTGGTCCAAATCGATTCCGATCCAACCCGACCCCTAGTACTCGTTGGATACTTGAACACAAACTAGACAAATAACCTCTTTTAACAAGCAAAGACAAAAAATACTTGTGTTTTGGGTTTGTGTGATTAGGGTTTTAAGATTCGACTTGGAAGAGAATATAGAGAGATGGTGAAAAACATGATAAAGAAGAAAGAGAGTAATATATTAGTGTTGATGGTGAATGCATGTGGGTTTAGGCAATGATGCATTTTGGGCATATGGAGGCTTTTGTGGGGTTTCCTTGTATCGTTTTCAAGTTTAGGCTTGCATTCAAACAAAAAATTCGCATTCGATTTAGAAGTTGGTCCACTTGAGCGTTCTATATAAAAAATATATATTATATCAAAAAGCACTATTTCGAATCATTTACTCTAACAATATATATATATATATATATATATAGACAATTCGATTAGCTAGTAACACCCAATTGATTTTCAAATATATTAACATGTATATATAGTATAGAGAAATTCCTCAAAATACCATGGAAACAACTTTTTGTTTCAAAAATATCATCACTGCTTTTATTTTTCCAAAATACCAATAAATGATTTTTCCAAGAATACCACAAACACTAAAAATGAGTTTTAAAGGTTTATCATTTAAATATTTGGGGTTTGTGTTTAGTATTTTTAGGGTTTAATTTGAGAGTTTAGGGTTTAATTTTGAAGGTTTAAAATTTAGTTTTGGTTTTGTGGTATTTTTGTGAAAACAACAATTTATTGGTAGTTTTAGAAAAATAAAACTAGTGATGGTATTTTTGGTCCAACAAATTGTTTTCATGGTATAGTATATCAGTATATCTGTTAAGAAATAGAAACCTATATATATAATATATTGACAGTAACGTACACTGACCAAGGCCAACTGATTGAACTTTCTTTATTATGGTTTAATCCATATGATTGATTTATTAAAAACTAGAAAAATCGAAATGATCATCACCAACAAATGTGTAAGCTGCAACTGCATCAACATTTCAATTTCTAGCAGTACACCGAGAAAAACTTTCGATTTCTTTAGTTTGTATTGTACGCTCATCTAACACATAATGCGTCATTTTGTATATAGTGTACTAAATGTAGTATGTACACTCAAGTAATTAATACTACTATAATATATATAGCCACGCCATACTATATAGTCTATATTTGGTATATTATATACACAAATAAAATAGATGATGAAGGTATGTTATGCATTGGGCCATAAATATGTAATAATTACAGCTAACAACGAATGTTGAGGCGTGGCTTTGGAATGAATCATCATTATGATGTTCCCATTATAGCCTATATATCACTTTTATTATTTTCTCCACTCTGTAATTACCACCTTTTTCCAAAGGGGAAAAGAAGAAAAAAAAAACTCGTTTCACCTGTACTTGTTTTCTTTTCAATTTCGATCAATTGGTATAGTTTGCTACTTGCCGGATTTTCTATAATAAACCTGCAATTTGTTTATACACAATCGCGCTCTGAATTGAATTCTTTGAAAACAATTAAATAAATGGGAACTTCTCCCATGTCTCATCGGCTATGTAACACTCTATTTTTAATGAGTCAGTTGTTTAAAAAAAAAGAAAACAATTAAATCTTAGAGCTATGGAAAAAAGGGTATATACATAGATTGGAATAAAAATTTGCGGAATAATTTTTTATTTATTTCATCTTACATACAAAAAATATAATTAATTCACTCGGTGAATTTTTCTTTTACTTATTGAAGATTGTTTTGTGTTTAGAGTGTTTTAATGATGTATATTGCATCTCTATAATATTATTTAAGAAGATATTTTTTTAAATGAACTTTGTTTTTTTAAAAATTATTACATGAAATGCTATTACAAATAACAAAAAATAATTAAAATAGGAAATGATATATTAGTCTTTTAAAATTATTGATTAAAATACGTAAAATATATATTTTGCATTAAAGAGGTTATTTATTATTTCACTTCTTAATTGATTTTAATACTATATATTTTAAAATAATAATCAATTCATATATATTTAACAAAAAAAATTCTTGCTATATTTTTCTCTATAATTTATTATATTTTATTTGAATATATATCAAAACAAAAGTTGAAAAATATTTTACTAATTTTATAAAAAGTTAGACACAAAAAACTATATATTTTTAAAAAAGAGTTAGTAGATTAACCACAAAACTAGGGTCATTTAACAGTGCAAATTAGAGTTATGTTTTTGAGATTATAATTTTTTGAGGGTTAACCCGAATAATATTTTAGTTCATTGCAAAACGGATTAAATAGAAAAATTATTACAAATTGACAGTTTTATCTATAATCATTAGTTAGCTATATTGTAAAATTCAGATAAAAATAATTTCCTTAAATTTAAAACAATTTCTTTAGAAAAAAATTACTATGCGCTATAATTAGCGCGGATTAAATCCTAATTTAACAATAAAAAGAAAGTAGTATGTATTGCAGTTTCACAATTCTGCTTATTTGTTAACAATCTGATAATAATTTTAAATAAACTAGTATAATTGATAAAAAAAAAAAAAGGTTTGAACTTATATGAGATCCAATGATAACAAATGGTACACAACACACGATATAATTGATAGAAATAGAAAGTTGAGTTACAAAAGTAAAGTGCAAAATTAACAAATCCATAATATTTTTTGAAACCAGCTAAACAAAAATAGAGGGGCGAAACTGAATAATTCAAAAACTATGGGACCTAATTTTATGTCGAATAAAGCCAAGTCGTCGGGGGAGAAAAGTAAGCGCAACACCACCTGACTGACACGTAGGTCCATCTCTTTGCTTCGAAAGATGCACATTACAGATGAAAGATATGTGTCCCCTTAGAAAAGCAATAAACAGATGAACGATAATTGTTGACTTGTTGTGATATATAACCTTCGCAAAAAAAAAAAAAAAATTGGGTACTAGGATTCGATCTTAGTTGGGCACGTTATTTGGATTTATTGAGCATTAGTAGTAGTTTGATATGTTTCAAAGATTAGAAATCCATAACCGTTGTTTAGTTGCTTTTTTTTTTTAAAAGTGTAGACATTTTTTTTCTTCAAAATCATTAAAATATAAAGATTGACTGCCAAAAATCTTCTATACTTTAGCAGCCCAAACTATTGATTTCATCACTAAACCCCAGACTTATAATTGTAATCACTAAGAGCATGATTATTGCAAGAATCCCATGAGGGATTCTTATGAATATTTAATCATAAATTTTAAGTTAAGAATTTTTTATAAGAATCTTTAATTTTGTATGTTTCAATGATAGAACTCCTGAGGTTCTTATAAAAAAAAAATTATAATTTTGTTTTATTGTAAGTTAATTATGTTAAGCATGGACATTTATTTGATTATGTTATTCATCTTAAGTAATAAGTTAGAAAAAATTATAATTTTGTTTTATATGATTATGTAAAGCCAAATATTTGATTATGCTATTCATTCATCTTCTTCTTCTTCTTCGGATGGTAAAAAGATATCCGTAATCAACTCCAGGATGAGCAGTCTCCGTGTCGTTGAGGCTCCCGAGCAAGTTAGCATCTGGAAATTGCATCTGGTAAGTGAGGTTTGACGGTCTATCAACTAGACCATGTGTTGTCTCTTGACCAGACACATCGATCTCGCTTAATAAACCCAACAGCTCATCTACATCAAAAACTTCGTCCACACCAAAGTCACAGGGTTCTTGTTCATTGCCAATTCCCACTAGCCACTCATCTAAGGTCTCCTTTTTCGGGGCCAGTTCAATTCCAAAAGCATCAGCTGAGTTAAGTTCTCTCATTTCCTCTTTTACTTCCACCTCCTCTTTGATACACATAGAGCTATTCAAGGGAACATATCCATCCCTACCATCCTCTAGTTTTACGTGACCAAAACCAGATCTCACATTTGTATCCTCCAATGCACAAACTTCAGATTCATCTGACAATGTAGTAATCGAGCTAGACTCAGTGGCAGAAGTCGAAGAAGAGCCATTCGTGATGTCGGGAAGATTGAGTCGGGCAGACTGACCGTACATAGCTTTGGCAGCCTCATCATAGGCCAATGCAGCTTCATATGAAAGGGAAAGTACCGAGCCACAGCCTGGAACCTCGACCTGGCTCACGGATCTCAGCGACCCATTTCCCCCATGTCCTCTGTCTAACTCCTATGTAGTCACAAATCCCATTTTCAGGTCCTCTTAGAGCCCTTTGCAGGAGCCTTTCGCAACGGCTTGAGACCACCATCATCGTTGCAAGAAGCAGCCTTGGTCTTCTCATTGTACTCTCTCCATTTCTGTAGAGTCTCAGCTATATTGGCACCATCTCGTGACTTCCTTTTCCTGGGATAATCAATAGGCAAAGAAGCAAGATTAGCAACCTTCTCGACAACTCCCATCCCTCTTTTTCAGTTTCTTTTTTCTCTCCTCACAAATTCAACCTCCAGAACGTAATCACATCAAAGTAGATACAATGAGAAGTTTCACAATCTGCAGCATGACAGCGAGCAAAAAAGATTCCATCACCAACAAAAAACTCAGAAATTTTATAGTTTTTTCAGCTAAAACCCACTCATTTCCACAGCTCTTAGCCACAAACGAAGCCACCAATCGCACATATCTCATTCCATAAAAGTATTCAATTAGCAAAACCCTAAATTGAAACCCCCGAGCTTCCACCTATATTACACAAACAAACTTGGCGATACGCACAAGAACAACCACGATACTATAGAAACCAAATCTTAAATCCTAACATTTACATAAATACTAAGCCGAAACAAGCACCGATTTTAGAACGAATACACAGGGGAACAAAAAGAAGAGGAGGAATCGTAAATGTTTCAAACAAACCTGTCAACAATCTCCGACGGCATGAAAGAAAGCACTCGAACGAAGAAGCAGAAGACGATGATTCCGATTAAACTTCCGTCGAAAGCAAGAACAGAATCCGAAGAAGAAGAAGAAGAAGGGGATTGAATGTAAGCAAAGGCTTTGGGATGGTAAAAGGAAAAAATAATTGTTGACCAATCACGAAGTTACAGGTGACTCTTAAAAAATTGTTGACCAATCACGAAGTTACAAGTACATTTTTAACACCCAAGTTGGGTGTCTAATGTTTTTTGCAATTTAAAAAAATTAATTATTAATTTTTAAGACATTTATGATTTTTGACTCTTCCATTGTAGACACCTATGTTAAGGGTCTAAAAAATTTAAATATTATTTTTAATTCAATTTTGTTTATTAAACATTTTATTAATGAAAAAAACATTTAATACATTCAAAACATAAAAACATAAAAAAGTTGAAAACAATTTGAAACATAAATGAAAACAAAATATGTGTTCTGTAACATAACACCCCAACTTCACCAAAAACATATTTACATAAACACATACATATTTACATGAACACATATTTACAATATACAAAAATATGTAAATATGTGTTCATGTAAATATGTATATATTTATGTAAATATGTGTGTGTTTATGTAAACATGTGTATATCACAAGTTTTTCGAGAAGCGGTGAGAGATGTGGTGATGGAGGAATCGAGAAGATACAGAAGGGTTGAAGAGGAGATACAGATACAGAGGGAGGAATCGATGAGATACAGAGGGGTTGGCGACGGAGAACGAGCAAAGGATTTTGTCGGTCAATCAAACAATACAACAAAGACAGTTACTTGTTCAATCACTGGACTCTGTGATTTCATTTCAATATCAGTAAGATTTAAAAGAGAAAAAACTAACCATAATCAGCAACGGTCACTGGACTCTTATCAGATTTTGATTGAACATCTGACTGCAACAAAGCCTTTTGAACTTTCTGAAGCAACCAAAAAAAAAGATTCTATTAGAGACGAAAACAAAAATTGGATCACAGATTCACCACAAGCTTCATAAAAAGAGAATCTATTCCCAATTACAGAAGCAATACACATTCATCTCCAAACCCAGATGAAAAAACCTTCCGATTCCAGAAAGATATCACATCAAAGATTACAAAATGGGTTTTCTGAATGATCAAATTTTAGAATCTAGGTAAAAAAGAAAGATCTGAGACAGACGAAAACCGCAACCTGACAGAGACGAGCTGCGAGTGAAGCAGCTTTCTTAGCAGCATCAAGCTCTTTCTCGTAAGCCATCGATGAAACTACTCGGAGAGTAGCAAATGAAGGAGACGACTTCCTTCCGAAAACAGAAACGATACGGTTCGATGAATCTCTGGATCTCGAAATTGATGCAAATGTTTGAAGCGGAGCCTTGGTTGTTCGAAGAACAATGGATTCTCTTTCGGAGAAACCGAAGAGATAGAGAGGAAGAGACAGAGGAAGAGACGGAGAAAGAAAACAGATCATGCCACGTACGGGGTCTTAACTCAGAAAAAAAATCCTATTTAAGACACTTTAACTTGATTTAGGAACCTGATTTATTAACTTTATTATTATTTTAACTTATCAAAAGTTTAGACACTTCTTAAAACTTTCCAATGCACTTACCCTTAAGGATCTAAAATAAGATCCATTTCTTAGATAATTATGTTTTATTTATTTATTTTTGGGCTCAAAAAACCTAAGAACCTGCAATAATCATGTTCTAACCTACCCAAACAAAATGTTCAAAAAAAAAAAAAATCCTACCCAAACTATATATTTCCAACTAATTCCACATATTAAATAAAATCCATGAAATCTCGTTCAGTCACTAGAAATAACGTTTTAGGTAATCAACCCAGAATATAAAATCGTGTGTTATGAAATATGATTTTTTTCTTCTACTTTTAGCAAAATATTTTATATATTGTTTAGAGAGATCATTAAAGCATAATGGCTTTTAGGATGCCTATAATTTGTATGGGTGTCTATTGTCTAACATGAACTCTAATAGTATAAGAAAATAATATAATCACAGCTGGGAACGAACATCTATAAGCGTCTACCAAGTCACATTATGTTAGAATATCAGAATCATTTTTTCATCTAAAACCGCATATAAAGTGTAAACAGCTTAATTTTTTTAAAAAACATTTCACCAGTCAAGAAAATCCAGACGGTGGGCAAAACCATTGAACATTTTTTTTTTTTTTTTTTTTGCTTTTCGACTTTATTTCAAAATCCGACAATTACCACTAGAATCGCCACATTCTAGAAAACAAACCAAATCTTAGTTTTATAATAAAGATAAGGTGTATCGTATTAAATATCTCTATAATATTATTTAAGAATATATTTTTAAAAATAAATTTTATTTTGTAAGTTATTATATGAAATGCCATTACAAATAACAAAAAATAATTGAAACAGGAAAATATATAATAATGTTTTAAAATTATTGATTATAATATGGAAATTATATATTTTGCATTAAAACATTTATTTACTATTTAATTTTTTAATTATTTTTAATACTATATATTTTAAAATAATAATCAATTCATATATATTCAAATAAAAAATATATTCAAAATCTTGCTATATTTTCACTATAATTTATTATATTTTATTTGAATATATATCAAAAAAAAAGTTGAAAAATATTTTACTAATTTTATAAAAAGTTAGACACAAGAAAACTATATTTTTTTAAGAGTTAGTATACTAACCACAAAAACTAGAGTCATTTAACGGTGCATATTAGAGTTATGTTTTCAAAATTATAAGTTTTTGCGGGTTAGTCCGAATAATATTTTAGTTCACTGCAAAACGGGTTAAATAGACAAATTATTACAAATTGACAGCTTTATCTATAATCATTAGTTAGTTTTTTTTTTGTGCAACCATTCTTTTCATAAACTTAACCAACCCACATACAACATATAGAGGGAATTAACCATCCTCTTTGATAACTACAATACAACTTAAAAACAATAGAAGTTAAAACATATATATCCTTAAGAAAGGTTGACAGCGAATTTGAGTCAAGGCTCAAATGCGTCGATAGAAAATTTTCGGCATAACGCCATAACCGGAATATTAGAACATGGTCACCTTAAAAAGGGACGTTTAAAAACAACTCCTACCTCCGGAATTCGTCGAAACGAATCCGGTTGCATCTTCAGGCCCCGAACGGACCGCTACACAAGATGACAAAACTGTGAGAAAATTGAAAAGTTTACTCGACATTGAATCCGAGAAGAGGCCGCCTCTCATAGAGAAGGGGAATTGTGGAAAGGTTCTCTCCCCTCTCGGGGAGGAAGGTGAAATAGATCTCTTTCGTATGGAGGAAGGTGAAAGAGATCTCTCCTGTAAGGAGGAATGTGATAAAACGTAGTCGAGTTTTTTTTCATAAACCGATAATAACATTGTGCTCACTACAGAGATTTGATGGGCTAGGCCCAAACTGACCCAACGCCGTGCAAGGGTAGCGGATACGTCGTTGATGGCAAATATTTGCTCAGGTGGGTTTTCACCGGCGAAGAGAGGGACATGAGGGTTCTGCTAACCGAGGCTTCGAGAGAAGGTGGAGGAAGCGGGGATCTTAGTACCCGTTCCGGCTGGAAAGAACAATTGCTGAGCCGAGCGGAAAGTTGAGGATCTGAGGCAGATGTGCCGGATATTGATATAAGCTTCACCGGAAAAAAGCACCGGGACGACGACAAGAGTCGCCTGAGAGGCGGAGGTTGATGTGCAGCTTAACAACGCAGCGGACAGCAACCGCCGAGGGTTAGAAACGAAGAAACGCGACCAAGAAGGATATGGAGGATCAGGTGGATCTGGCGGCTCCGACGGAAGGGATCCAATCACCTATCGGCAACAGAGAGATCTCGGCAAGGATGCCGAAGTGGGCCTCGACGTCGATGTCAAGCAACATGGGAAGCGAGCGGAGCAAGAGCAAGGATGTCCAGAAACCATGGTTGGCAGCAAAACGGCGCCGGAGAAGCGATGTAAAGATTGAAAAAGATATCGTCGATGACGCAGGCCGCCAACAGAAAATGAAAAAAAAATTTCGGGATGCACACAAAACTACCTGACAGAGATGATAACGCCAGTCAGGTGGAATGGAGGTCGGAGACAGATCGCCGGTCGCTAGAAGTCATCTTGAGAGGAGAAGCGGCCGTCTCGTTCTCCATACCAGACAGAATTATATTTTATAAAAAATACATCAATAATAAGAACAAAGTAAAGTAATAGTTATATTGTAAAATTCAGATAAAAACAATTTTTTAAAATTTTAAAATATATATTTTAAAAAAAATTAATTCGCGTTATAATTAGCACATATAAAATCATAATTAAATACATTCAGCAAGATATGGTTAGGAGACTAATAAGATAATTACAATATTCAAAACAATACGACCCAACTGAAAACAAACAAAAAACAAAATTGGCCAAGTCGAAGTCGAATGAGAATAATAGGGACGGATAGACCACGTGGCGATATTCCATAGGTTTAAAAGACGACCAGACCGCGGTATTTTAGATCCAGTTGACGATAATGAATCAAGAGGAGAACCCGTCTAGGTTCCTTCTTCTTCTTCCACAATATAATTATTTCCTCACACATCCCTGGAGAGAGATAGAGAACGGTGTTACCGCTTTTAGGAGAGATAAAGTTGGTTTCTTCATTTAGAATTTTAGATAGAGAGAGAGAGATAAAAAGAGAGTTTTGGGATGATGAGTCTGAGAAGAGGAGGAGAGAGACAAGACTCGCCGGCGCCGTACAACGTTGTCCATAAGCTGCCTCACGGAGACAGTCCTTATGTCCGAGCGAAGCATGTTCAGGTAAAGAATATACCATTCGTGAACCGAATCGAATACTGTAGAGATTTGGTTGGGAAAGATGGAAAGTAATCTACAGAAATTTATTTGATTGATTCTAAGTTTTTGGGATTGAAATTGGAAAATGTTTTGGTCAGCTTGTGGAGAAAGATGCGGAAGCAGCGATAGAGTTGTTTTGGAAAGCGATTAAAGCGAGAGACAGAGTGGATAGTGCTCTTAAAGACATGGCCTTGCTAATGAAACAACAGAACAGAGCAGAGGAAGCTATTGAAGCTATTCAGTCTTTCAGAGATCTTTGTTCTAGACAAGCTCAAGAATCACTCGACAATGTCCTCATCGATCTCTACAAGGTAAAAATCTCACACCGATATCATTCCCCTGCCTGGCTATTGTTCTTAAGACAATAAAATTGACAAAATTGGGATCCAAATTCTGAGCAGAAATGTGGGAGAATAGAAGAGCAAGTCGAGCTGTTGAAGCAAAAGCTTTGGATGATATATCAAGGAGAAGCTTTCAATGGCAAGCCAACAAAGACAGCGAGATCTCATGGGAAGAAGTTCCAGGTCACGGTCGAGAAGGAAACCTCTAGGATCTTGGTACGATTACCTCGGTAGTCTTTTGTTTTGATTAGATTTCTCAAGTTTATTGATCAAATGAGCTGATGGGAATGAGTGATACTTGTGTCAATAGGGAAACTTAGGATGGGCTTACATGCAGCTAAGAGACTATACAGCGGCTGAAACCGTGTACCGTAAAGCTCAAGTGATAGAGCCAGATGCAAACAAGGCTTGCAATTTATGCACATGTCTCATCAAGCAAGGGAAGCATGATGAGGCGAGATCGATTCTCTTTCGTGATGTATTACAGGAGAACAAACAAGGGTTTGATGATTCGAGGTTGGAGGTTCGAGTTCAAGAGCTGTTGAGTGAGCTGGATCCACAGGAAGAAGAAGAAGCAGCGGTTTTCCCTTCTGTGCCTGTGGAATGTGAAGTTGGTATGGATGAGATGGCGGTTGTCGAAGGGCTTGATGAATTTGTGAAGGAATGGAGGAGGCCTTATAGGACAAGAAGACTTCCGATTTTCGAAGAGATCTTACCACTGAGAGATCAATTGGCTTGTTGATGATTCTCTGTGTTTGGATTGATGCTTTTAATACTGAATAGGGAACTTTTTGTGTGTAGGACAATGTAGCGAATATATAGTTTACTTCTTGTAAGCTGTTTTCTGGTGTCGTTTAACTTTTAATCACTGTAATGCCAAAAGGATCTTATATGAAATAGTTGATGTTATTTCCATCGTATAGAAACACTAATAGATAAATAATAAACGAAGGCCTAACCTATAAGAAGCAAAAATTTGATCTCCTAATTAAGGATCATTCACGGTGCGAGTCAATTTCTTTGCCTAAAAGAAAAGAGAACTATACCGGGAGAATTTCTAATCAGCTTAGTAGCAATGTGGGTCTGATAAATCGCTCGGGATCGAGTTTAAGTACACTTGAAGCCATGGCAAACCGACAAGATGATAATGAGAATCAAAGCGACTATGATGCCCAAAACTACGAGCTTTATCTTCATGTTGTCTAGCCACATTTTTCTTTTCATCTTCGTTCCTTGTGTTCTAAAATCTTGCGCCTTTTAAGACATTCAGAAACACAAGAGCATGAACCATGCAATGTTACCGCTTTATCCAGGTATGTATTTATATGTAGTGTCTATGCGGTATTAGGGAAGTGGTTATTAACCAACCTGTGAGCGAAGGTTCTCAGTTTTGTCTACTAATAGCTCGATTTTCTCGCCACGGTCAAGGACCTGCCACAGGGATGAATTGCAGAATTTCAGCTAAAATAAGCGGATTGTTTTGGTCATAGAGGAAGTCTATCCAAAACTTGTGAATTAATCATGTGCGAGAAATCATTTCTAACCTTCTCAATGTTCTCCATCATAACACCCTTCACTTCAGTCACCTGAGCCTTCACCTTGGCAAGTTTGCTAATCTCCTCAGGATGATCCACGCAATATTGCATGTGCTCCTTCAATTTAGACCTTCATTACAAGAAAACCACAGAAGATTGAATTTTGTTGTTGTTGTTGAAATGCTGATTTTAATGTCAAACTTACCCAAACTCTTTGTTCAAGCTGTTAGCTTTAGCACTGGCAGCTTTTCCACCACCATATCTCTTGCTGAAATCCTCCTTGACTCGCTCCAAGAAAGCCATTGGTATCTGCCTCCCAGCAGATTCAACAACGACGACACAATAGGCTGCATAGCAACATAGAGAGTGAAAATCTTTTTGTCACATTAGTTCCATCTAAAGCAAATATGTGCATTGGTTTCCTCAAACAGAGCATCAAAAACATAATCTTTACACCCAGAGGAATATATTTCTCAAGCATCCAAACAAAACAAGCCTTGGACTAATTCATATGCTGATAGAAATCAAAACAGAAACAGAAATCCAGAACATGATTTAGGTTACAAATGACCAAAGATTATATCTAGCCAGGACATGCATGAATATATATAGAAAAAGGAAAAATCTTGATATATTTTGCCAGAAAACTTGTAAATAAGAATCGGAGCATAAGGATTCACATGATATGTAAACAATTCCACAAGAATATCGAGTGCAACCAATATCCTCCAGATATACACTGATCTCGAACAACGTATAAAAAGGAATCGAGGGATAGAGACTGCACAAATCCAGATGAGGAGGTGTTGAGATCGGAATGAGAGACTTACTGAAGCCATTCTCAGCGAGATAGTTGAAAGTGTGGCCGTCGCAATTGTAGGTAAACTTGTTGTTTGAGGACGGAAGCTTCTGGAGGCACTGAGCGGCGACGGAGGTGAAATTGCCCTTGAACTCTGTATACTCGGCGAGGATCACCGTGCCGCGAGCGACGAAGCTGTAGATCAACGGTTGTTGTCCCATTGTTCCTGTTTTCCAGATGAAACCAAACAAAAAAAACCTAACAACACCACAATCCGATCAGAGAAATTAGTAAACGATGTAAATAAAATACCAAGTAACGAGGGGTAGAGATAGAGAGAGAGGAAGATGAATAGATCGGAGAAGAGAAACAAAATGAGAACGCTGGATTTGCGCCAGAAACAGTGTTTTCGTTCAAATGTTTAAAAAAAAATAAATTAATAAATTAAAAGGAAATATACATTTCTTTGTACTTTGTAGGTCCGTATTAATTGTTTTCCTTCAATTAATTAATATTAGCATTCCAGAATGGCTTCTTTTTTTTTTTAATAATGACAATATTTATATACATAACTCAAACATCCCTTATAAACTACATATTTCGTGAAATGTTTACAGTATATACCTCTATTTCCAGAAGTTTATTCAAAAAAATTTATAATCTGACTTGTTTTTTTTTGGGGGTGCAACGTATAAATTTAAACATGGATAATTGACCAAAATAGCATACTTTTTAATTTTTGTTTCAAACTTAACATCACTAATTGAAAATGACAATAATAACACAAATTTTGACAATAATAGCACAAATTTAATATTAAAATGACATAAAATCATTTCTTAATAGAAAAAAACTAAACCCCTAAATTGAAAATAGTGAACCCAAACATAATGTTTAATTTTATTTTAAATTTATTTTGGATAAACAAGTATTTTTTACATAATTATTTGTGTTATTTTCGGAATTTTAAGTTTAAGGTGCTAGTTTTGAAACAAAATATAAAATTTGTGCTATTTTAGGGTATTTATCTTTAAAGGATTGTATTTGTATGTAACTTAAAGAGTGTTTGTTTAATTGACAATATTGTTGCAAGAACAAGACCTTTAATTGCATTCCAATTCACCAACCGATCCTTCTTAGTTCTAACTGCAACCCAACTTTTTGTTTTCTTACCAAACTACAAAAATGTTGATTGAATTTGTATATGGATTTGATTGAATTTCAGAGCTTATGAGGCCTGTTTTTAAGGAATAAGATAATTAATGGACTCTGATCTAATTTGTGACTTAACTAAGACTGTGACCAATGCTGGATTTGGAAGAAAAAAGGAAGAATTTTTGAAAAAGACAGGCTCTGTGTTTCTCTTCGACCATGGGACCTAAACTTGTCCTCAAATTGGTGGTAATTACGATTTCGCCATTCGCAAGGTCCACGAGCTTCTTGGCCGGATCCAGGCAACAGAATGGGTCCAAAATCTCACGAGATTCGGTTTCGAAATTGTTTTCTAGACCTTCGATTATAGGTTTTATTATTACCCCCAACTGATATCGTGGAATGACTACTTTACCCTTGACTCTTTTTCTATTTTTTTTCTTCTTCTCCTTTTCCCACTTTAGTCCTCGTTTTGTTGTTGTTAAGTCCTCTAGATCTCTAGTTCTTCGATAAAAATTCTCTGATTAGACGGTCGATCGGATCAAATCGAATCGAGGATTTAGGGTAAGAAAATGGCGCAACAGTCGTTGATCTACAGCTTCGTCGCTCGCGGCACGGTGATCCTCGTTGAGTTCACTGATTTCAAAGGTAATTTCACCTCCATCGCTGCTCAGTGCCTCCAGAAGCTCCCTTCTTCGAACAACAAGTTCACCTACAACTGCGACGGTCACACGTTCAACTACCTCGTCGAAGATGGATTCAGTAAGTCATTATTGTTTGATCTATTACACAGCTTTTTAATGTATTCTTCACGCTTACACCTCGATTTGTGTCTAGGTTTCTTCGGTTTGTCTCTTTTCGTCTGTTCACTGCGTATTTTCCTTACGTTATCTATCGACTCGTGTAGATTTGTGCATTTTGAGTATTCTGACTTCTCTCACTAGCCGTTTTTAGGGTTAGATCTGTATCTATCAATTGCAATAGATATCTGCACTTTTACATATAGTTTTTGCTCAGTTTTCGATGGATCCGTGGTATGTTTGGTTGACACTATGTGGAAGAACACCAACATCGATCTCGATACGGTTTTTACTGGTTGCTTGATTTGCATAACTTATTTGCTTAATGTTTCTTTCGTCATGGGTTTTGACTCGCTTTATTCTCAACGAATCTAGGGGCCTCATTGTAATCTTTTGTGACAGATCCTTTCGTTGTAGCCATAAATCAATGCCACCTGATTATCCCGTAAGGGAAAGTCTTGTGCTGTATCCGCTATATGAGATTAATTTTGTTCTTGTTGTGCAGCCTATTGTGTTGTTGCGGTTGATTCTGCTGGGCGGCAGATTCCGATGGCCTTTCTGGAAAGAGTAAAAGAGGATTTTAACAAGAGATATGGTGGGGGAAAGGCTGCAACTGCTCAAGCAAACAGCTTGAATAAAGAGTTTGGGTACATATTTTTTTATCTCTTCTTTTGCTTCTGTCGATTTTCTCTTCAATACTCTTGGACTGACTCTTTTTGGTTACCTTGAAGCTCTAAGCTGAAAGAACACATGCAGTATTGTATGGATCACCCAGATGAGATTAGCAAGCTTGCTAAGGTGAAGGCGCAAGTCTCAGAAGTTAAGGGAGTTATGATGGAAAACATCGAGAAGGTTGGAATCCATGCCTTTCTTTTTATATATATATATATATATTTATGATTCACCCATGCCCCTTTTGCATTTCCGAAATCTAGTAATACTAAGTTACTGGAATCTCTTGATTTGGTATCTATTGAATGCATCACATCTTAGAAAATGTCCAATTTTACCAATGTAACACATGTTTTCCTGTTAAAACGAGTGTATTATTTATGAAACTCAATTCATTTGCAGGTTCTTGACCGTGGTGAGAAAATTGAGCTTTTGGTGGACAAAACCGAGAACCTTCGCTCACAGGTTAGACTCTGATGCAGTGCATACATATAAATGTCGAGACACTCGCACACAAATACAAATATAAAGCTGGTTCACCATATTGTCTTATCTCGTATTTGATTAAACAAACTGCTACAGGCACAAGATTTCAGAACAACAGGGACGCAGATGAGAAGAAAGATGTGGCTTCAGAACATGAAGATAAAACTCATAGTTCTCGCCATCGTTGTCGCACTGATTCTCATAATCGTGCTCTCAGTTTGTCACGGTTTCAAGTGCTAAGCCCAGAAAATTCAAAACCCTCTGAGATCTTTCTACTGCCTTTTCTTTTATTGTTCTATCATCATTCTAATGTTTCTGCTTGAGTTGGTTTTGTATAGATAGACATATATGTATGCTACAAATTTTCTATATTGCTTGCACCTGATGACATTTTGATCCCTTGCGAACCAGTATTTGCCAAGAGATCGAAAACTATTAAATGATTTTGCCGACTAATGACTGCTTATGGTGATGATGATAATAAATTGAAAATGACGATGATACCGACCTAGGTCATAAAATGTCTGGTGCTATAAAGCATGTTCGTTGAAGTGGTATTTTTTTACAAATTCTATATCTTCCGAGTCCCGATCACCTATGAAGAGCAACCGGTAGACACGAAAGTTCTCTTGTATACAGAAGCATCTTGTCTTAAACAAAGGCTACAAATTGTGGTTGACACGAGAGAAATATATATATCAATACAATTGAGAACACGAATTTTATTTGTTTTTAATGTTGCAAATTCCCCAATCCGTTGTAGTATATATCTATATCATTGTGCTATTCCAGAGAAATGGGCCGAAGATGTTATGGGCCGAAAAACCTAGTTTGAGACTCAGCTGCCACAGCTTTCCCGCTGAAAACTATTTTTCATTCCCGCTCAAAACTCACCACCAGATTCCGATTTGCCACTTCTGTTTCCCCACAAAATTCCGATCCGCCCGATCATATCAGAAAATGGAATTCGATATCCCGTTGCCGGAGGAGCTTGAGCTTCTCGAAGCCAACTCTTACTTTCATGAAGAAGAAGATGAGTACCTAAACTTCGAGGAGGCGCCGTATCCTTACCCAATCGACGACGATGAAGAAAAAGAAGAAGAAGATTACGTCGCGCAGAAGGAGCCTCATGTCCGACAACCGGAATCTTCTGATATCAACGGTTGTAAACGACCCAGGAGTCTAATGTCCGATCCGATTGTCAATCTCGACGAAGTCTCTCCCGCTTTTGAGAAGAGAAGCAAAATTGGTGATAATCGGGTAGAAATGGAAGGCGAGGACTGGTTACGACCCTCGCCGTTTAAGGAAGTCGTCCATGTGATGGAGGAAGAAGAAGAGGTCATTCCCCATGTGACTATTTTGTCCAGGTTACTACTGCTCACCAGACATATCGGCTCGGAAATTTTGTATTTTTTGTAATCTCGTTATTGGAGTTTTCAGATACGCTTCTGAGATAGACGGGGAATGCTTTCCGATCACGGCACCGGACGGAGGAGAGAGGGTTTATGCGAAATTCTGCCGAGCTTTGGGAGATGAAGAGGTGAAGAAATTGGATGTGAAAGCCAAGTCTCATGGTACGAAGATTTCAATTAAGCTTGCTATGTTCCGAAATTGTCTTCGAAATTCAATCTCTGCCCGTGAATTCTAAGATTTTTGTTTTTCCTAGTGTAGCTTAAATGAATTAGATCTGTATAGTATCGATTTCTTTCTTGGTAGGGAAATAGGTTAAAGATCAGTATAGCTTTAGAATATGTTATTTGGTAGTCTTGGCTTTGTATGCGAGAACTTCACTGTAGACAAGGTTTCTAACTCCTTTGATTTCTTTATGGGGCTTACAATCTTCTGGCAATAAATTTTCTCGGAAGTTAGGAATTTAGCATCCATTAATCTTTTGTAGGTCTTATCAAAGATCCCATCAGTGTTCTTCTACAACAATCAGAGAAAGAGGCATTTAACAAGGTGAATTTCTTGTTAATTTTATTTGCAGAAAAACGGTGTCAGTTTCGGGCTTTTTTCTTTCTTGTGTCGTCCGTTTACAATAGTTGTAAAGCATTCATTATTTATCTGTATGTGAATCATAGCTTGCATGGGCATAATATTCAGCAGTTGTGGATGATAGTTATGTCCCCTCCTAACCAGTATGTGTTTTCTTTGGACATTTAAGGTCTTGCAAACTAGTTCCGAAGATCAGAATGAAACCGTTACTTCAGAAACACCTGTAATGCATGAAAAACTCTGGGTGGACAAATATTCTCCGAGCTCATTTACTGAGCTTCTCAGTGATGAGCAGACCAACCGAGAGGTATTTTGCATATCTTGGTAAATGAGATGAATCAAGAAACAGTAGAATGATTTTAGAGCAGCGTCTGATTTGAACTAGTAGTTGATGTTCTAAACGTTATTTGCAGGTTCTGTTATGGCTTAAGCAGTGGGATGCTTCTGTTTTTGGATCTGAAATTAAGAGCACGACAGATGAAGTATTGTCAGCTTTGAAACGACATTCTACAACAAGTCATCGGCAAAAATCAGATTCAGCTTTCACAAGGAAAAATCAGTTCAATAGATGGAGTAAGGGTAGTTCTACATATCCTAAAAATTCAGACGTCTGCAATAGCAACACTACAGATAATCATGACTTGTGGAACAAAAAGTCAAAACTTACTGGTTCTCCAGAGCAAAAGGTGTGATAAACTGATTTAGACTTCAAACTTTTTTTTAAGAACTGTTTGTCGTTGTCTTGTACTAAAACCATTAGTATGTATCGGTCGTAAAGATTTAATTTTCATTGTTATTGTAGATCCTTCTGCTTTGTGGTGCCCCAGGGCTTGGTAAGACTACACTTGCTCATGTTGCAGCTAAGCATTGTGGATATCGCGTTGTTGAGGTATTCTTGTATACCCTTTACTTTCACAAGCCAAATTCATAATTTCGCTAGTTAAGTTCTTGACTGTTAGGATAAGCGGGGGCATCTCGCTTTTTAATTTCTTATGGTTTTGCATGCAGGACATTGGTTAATGTCCATGTTATCATTCCTTAACGAAACGATTGTTCATTAATTGTGCTGCCGAAACTTCTGTATATGCTAGTTTCTCATTAATCTGTTCTTGTGTAATAGGTTTAATTCAACCAGTCTTATTTTGCAGATCAATGCTAGTGACGAGCGATCAGCAGCAGCCATTGAAACTAAAATTCTTGATGTAGTTCAGATGAACTCTGTTACAGCTGATTCTAGACCTAAATGTTTGGTATGCTTGGCTTACTCTATGTTCGCTGGGGACCTTTTTCATCGTGTCAAATTTGATTACTCAGAGTTGCCTGAAGTAGAAGATGCTGACGATAATTTATGTAGGTGATTGATGAGATAGATGGAGCTCTTGGTGATGGAAAAGGAGCAGTAGATGTTATTCTAAAGATGGTATGTATGTGCATGCTTGTACTGGGCTCTGTGATTTAGGTTAAGTTTGGCAAATACTGACAATCAACTCTTTGCTCATTTTACCTCTATAAGAAAGATTTATCTAATTTTCTCTCTTTCCCAGTCACAGCAACTGCAAGAAGGTTTTTGGTTACTCCTATCTTACCTTGCTAGCTGTAGACCTCCTTTGATTCTCTTTGTCTTTTCTTGAATTTTCATTTTCCTTTTACATTTTCCCGAAGTCTTGAAGACCAATTCGGGAATATCTATGTGATAGCATTTATTAGTATTTAATTGTATCTTCGCTGCATAGGTGTTGGCCGAAAGGAAGCATGATACAGGAAAGGAAAATATAGATTATGGGAAGACTTCCTCGAAGAAGCAGCGGCGAACAGCACCACTATCAAGACCCGTCATTTGTATATGTAATGATTTATATGCACCAGCTCTTAGACCTCTTCGACAAATAGCGAAGTAAGTTCGACTTCCTGTTCACTTTGAGGGTCTCTTTTTCCTGTTTGTTTGGCGAAGCTAGCACTATTTTAGGTCAAGCATACTGCTTTCAAAATGTTTCTTGTCTTCGACACCTGTTGAGTATATCGGCCTATCAAATGCTCATTCTAGATAAACCTTCGCCTCTTAGTATGATGATAAGCTCATGTGCTTCTCTTGCAGGGTTCATATATTTGTTCAACCAACAGTGAGTCGTGTGGTAAACAGGTAACTATATTCTTTCTTTATTGTGCGACAGAAGAATTCTTTTTTTTTTTTTTCATTTTGGTAAGGGTACAGTCGTTGGTAACTGTTAGTCCAACTGTCAGTCACCTGTAAGACTAGTTTCCTCTCGGGGTTGAATGTCTGGAAATTTATCATTCCGCAAGATGTGATTGAACATGCAAAAATCGTACCTTAATGGTTTGTATGTTGTATTTAGAATCAGTGAACTATATACAAATTAAATTCAATATTTTTCTCCCTGTCTTTATTTATCTAGCAATTGTCTTACTAGGCTGAAATGTGCAAATGACAGGCTCAAGTATATTTGTAATATGGAGGGGATGAAAACAAGATCATTCGGTCTTAGTGCACTTGCGGAGTACACTGGTATCTTTCTCCCTTTCCATATGCTGATTGTGTTCACTTTAATTTGGTTCTTAATCTGATATATTGCCAACGAGTTTGATCTCATCTTATTTTAACTAGTTAGAGAAGACTTCCTTAGTGATTCTGCTATCTTTTGCCTTTTCTTTGCCGGTTACAGAATGCGACATACGCTCTTGCTTGAACACTCTGCAATTTCTCAACAAGAAGAATGAAACCCTCAATGTGGTGAGTCTTTGATGCGCTTCTTGCCGGCTGAGTGTTTATCCACTTTCAATTTGATTTAGCAAAACTCCAGAACTTCGTACCTTACGGAAAGCTTTGACTCACTGAAAAATCTAATTTACTCGACTATACACGTGAGAAGGAAAACCTGATTGGTGCCTTGCCAACTGAAATATAAAATGTCTTTGCTGGACCTATGAGCGCTCTTTAGTAGTTGATAACCAATTGTATAATGTGTTAATTCTAGTAGCTTTTCAACATTTTTGCTTTTTAGGCAGTTAGCTTTCTATTTGATTTTCCATTCTTGGAGATTGAGCCTTCTAATAAGCTAAACAATCGCCTCGTTCTTTCTCTTTTAGATCGACATTGGTTCTCAAGTTGTTGGGCGTAAAGACATGTCAAAGAGTCTGTTTGATATCTGGAAAGAGGTAATGAAAGCACAATTAAGTGACGTAGCTTGCTTTACCTACAGATCCACTTCATATTAGATCCAAGCTTGCTTCTTCTTTTTAGATATTCAACAAGAGAAAGATGAAACGAGAACGATCTAACGACGCTTCTGGCAGTGAGGCCAAAAAATTTGATTTCTTACACACTCTTGTATCTAGTCGGTACGTACAAGACACTGATTTTCTCTTTCATATTTCATAACTTTTTTTGCATGCATCCTTTATTCCTTTATGCTTAAGTAGTTATAACTGAATGTGCAGGGGTGATTATGATTTGATTTTCGATGGTATACATGAAAACATTTTGCGGCTTCACTACCATGATCCGGTGATGGACAAGACAGTAAGGCTGATTAATAATTTCCAATGAGCTGTGACTATTTTGTTCTGAAGTATTTTTTATGTGTAATCATTTTGATTTGAAGGTTAGCTGCTTGGAATGTCTTGGAACTTCTGATTTGCTGCATCGATATATTATGCGCACCCAACAAATGCCTCTCTACGGTAAAGCCTTTAAAGCTCAGATGATTATTAAGTCCTGTAAATAACACTTCTTGTTTTTTACCTTGTGATGCAGTTTATTTTCCTAGTCTGGTGATACCTATACACCGTCGAGTGGCCCAGATACAAAGACCAACTATTGAGTGGCCTAAGTCTTACCACAGGTGATTTTGGTGTCATCATTTATTGATTAAGAAAGACATTTCAAGCGTCTCTGCTTACTAGTACTTCTCAATATGAAATCTACCAGATGTCGAACGCTTATGGTGGAAAAGCAGGAGTCCCTGCGGTCTTGGTACCACAAGATACCTCCCTATATTGGGAGGCATTTGTCGATAAAGTCTTTCGTAGAAGACTCTGTGTCCCCGCTATTGCATATTCTTTCTCCCCCAACTCTTAGACCAGTACGTCTTCATTTGTTTACTCACTGATACTTTCGCGGTTTACTCCAACATCCCTGGTTTCATATATCCGCTACTCTTCTTCGGATAACATCTTGCTATGCTCCTCAGGTGGCATCGCATTTGTTATCAGAGAGGCAAAAGGATCAACTGGCGGGTTTGGTCATGCTTATGTGTTCTTATTCTGTGACTTATAAGAATGTGAAACCTAATCCTGCACTGAGTAACCTCAGGGAGGATGCTGCTTCAGATGCTTCAGTTCTTGCTTTAGATCCACATCTATTTGATTTCATTAGTTTCAAGGTTTTGTTCCTGCTTTTTTTTTTCTTCTTAGCATCTGACCACTATATTTTGCCTTTGGGGATAATACTCATCGTCTTTCCAACATTTGGCAGGGTCGCCAATTCAAACATCACGTACTCACCGTAGCAATGAAACAAGTGTTGGTACATGAAGTAAGTCTCGCATCTTCTTTGCTGGAACTTGTTAAGTAATGTGCCTTTTGCTGCATGAAGTTGTTGATTGGTCTGGAATTTAAATAAAATGTTATAAACTCAGGTTGAGAAGCAGAAGATATTGCAAGCAAGTGGAGGAAGGTCCGGGATCTTGAACAACCCTGAAATAAAGAAAACAAATCAAGACTTAGCCAGGAAAACAAATGAGTATCAGAGAGATCCAGTTACCTCAAAAGCTCCATCTGTCTCAGTTGAGAAGAAGGCCACAACTTCAGAACCCAAATCTAGTGATGTGAAAAAGGCATCACGCACCGCCCTTAGTTTCTTCGACAGGTACATGGAGAATATTCGGTCAATTTTCCCAAACTTGGAACTTGTTTGTATTTCATGATTGATCACTTTGGTGTCATGATGATCATATACTATTTGCATGGTTGTCGTGTGAGAACAGGTTTAGGAAGTCGAGGAAAGATTATGAAGATCCGGAGGATGTACAAAAGAGAGCAACCGCAAAAAGAGATTCACGCCCTCTTCTCTTCAAGTTTAACGAGGTATGAGGCTATGTTGCAACCAAAAACTCCACAAAAGGATGATTCTAAGATAACCGGACTAAATCAAAATTTTGTATTATGTCCACTGATATATATTATACTTGCAGGGTTTCACAAATGCTGTGAAGAGACCGGTTAGGATGCGGGAGTTTCTACTGTGATTATCCAATGAAGGGAAGTCTTATTAAATTGGTGCAATACTAAGCTTTAATCGGATTCAACCAAATGGATCAAGTGTGAGTGTAAATGTAGCAGTCAAGATGTTTGCATATGCTGAGTAGAAGAAAATGAAATTGTGTAAAATATATGCCAATGCGGAACATTACGCTATTTTGCTTTTATATTATTTTTACGTTTCATTACTATTTGTTGCAATAACTGTTCAACCTTGAATTAGTTTTTTTTTTTTATTTCCGTGGAAAGAAGAAGCTTACTAATAATTAGTAGTTCCCAACCTCCCATTATGTTCCTCTAATTTGTTCGTCTTTCAATGGCATCTGGAAAGTAAAATCCAATATAATATACTCTCGACCTATAAAGATAATAACCTATGAGGTTACAAGCTACTTAATTGTTGAACCGCAGTTCTTTCAAAAAAGAGAAGGAACAAAAAAAAAAACTAAAAATGGAGAATGGGGTGAGAGAGGCTCGAACTCTCGACCTCAGGATCACTCAGTAGCTATGAGACCTACGCGCTAGCCAACTGCGCCACCACCCCATTTTGATTGATATATCATTACAATTTATAATGGATGCCACAACAGGATTGCTAGCATTTTTGTATTTCGCCGGACAGAGTAATTCAAAAATTAATTCTAGGATTATGCATCAAAAGGAGATTCGCAAGCATGGTTTTGTCATAATATTTCATTTATTTTAAATATTAAAACGCAATTCTTTGTAATAATACTATTTATTTGTAGTAGCTACTAGCTAGTGAGTTGTAGTTTGTAAAAAAAGTCTCTCTGGCAAGGTTCCTTGGTCAAAGGCCTTATTGTTCTTCCACTTTCCGGACGTTGCGGAGCTCATCCACACCGTCTCCTCTCTCGAACACCCCCGCTGCTCCCATTCCCGACCCTGCGCGGTTTCCCAAATCAACCATCCCCAAACCATATATACCTCAGTGAAAGAGTGAGATTGAGAGTGAACATACCTATGCACATTGACACTACTCCAAAACGGCAGTCTTTACCACGACGTTTCATCTCGTGCAGCAGCGTTGCAACGCATCTCGCGCCTGAGAAAGTGTAACATAGTCTTGTTAGATCAGAGGAACTCATTAACCATATGGGTGGGGAGGAAAAATACCTGTAGCGCCTAAGGGATGTCCAATGGCTATGGCCCCTCCATTGACATTGATCTTCTCTGGGTCTAGCCCCAGCTTGTTACGACAATAAACAAACTGAGATGCAAATGCCTAAACACACGCAGTAGGGTTTTATATATACATAAGGACTACAGAGCAAATTGTATAGAAACAAGACTTGTGTTTTATTATCTTTAACCTCGTTAATCTCAAACAAGTCGATGTCGTCGAGTTCTAAACCAGCCGCCTTGACTGCAGCAGGAATCGCAACAGCTGGCCCAACTCCCATAATCGCTGGGTCCACACCAACTGCAGCAAATGTCCTGCAAGAGTGCTTTACTTAATGAATCAAAGAAAGGTCAATATAAAGTATCAAACTTACCTGAATACACCAAGAATGGCAAGGCCTTTCTGCATTGCGACACTCCTCCTCATGAGGAGAACTGCTCCTGCACCATCACTTACTTGGCTAGAATTTCCTGTTTCACACAAGTGAAGCATTGAATTCGCAAAAGAGATGGATCAAACAAACAATTTTCCCTGCAATGTAAGTAGAGTACCAGCAGTTGTGGTTCCGTCTTTCTTGAATACGGGCTTCAGCTTCGCAAGGCCGGAAAGGGTTGTGCTAGGTCGAATCCCATCATCCACAGAAACTGTTATGGGTTTCTCATCACCCGTCTTTGGGTCAACAATCTCAAATGTAAAAACCAAAAGTCATTAATTTGGGGAAAGAGCAGCTGACGCATCCTGAAGAATTTAAAATGCTCACGCAGCATCTACCTTGGTGTTTACGGGGATTATTTCATCCTTAAATTTACCGGAAGCAGTGGCAGAAGTGGCCTTTCTGTGAGAATCAACCTACAAATTTGACTCCATAAACTAAGGCTGGCAGGTAACATCAAGTAGATGCATTAGAACTAAGAAAGTTTATTCGAGTTACAGCAGCTTGATCCTGCTCCTCCCTTGAGACACCAAACCGGTGTGCTACATTTTCTGAAGTAATACCCATTGGAAGAAGGCAGCTTTGTGCTTGTTCAAACTTCTTCACCTAAATTCAACAGAGACATTCAATACACCTCCAGAAAGGAGTGAGAGAGGCAATAAGGCACGGTACCTTTGGGTTGACTGATCCTTTCCATCCCCTTGGACTGGTTGTCATGGACTCCAGCCCTGCCCCAATGCCTGTATCCAACGTATTCTCAGCTCAATTTTTCATGCCAACAAAAGACAATTCATGTAACCAAAGACGGTTACTCTCTTACCTATGTCATAAAATCCTGCTTTTATGGCAGCAGCAACGTCAGCAACAGCCTGAAGCCCGGATGCACACTGTCTGTTCACGGTTCTGATGGGAACAGTTTCTTCCAACAGACATAAGAGCATAAGAAGCATATAGCAAAGATTCTGCATACTAAAACAAGAAATCTTACCGGGGAAACCAGCATAGAATGCAGCCATCCTGCATTCACTGGCTCTCTGAGATCCAGGTCCTAGAACAGTACCCACTACAATGTCACCAACTTCACTTGGGTTGACATTTGTTTCTTCTATCAATGCCTGCCAAGAATTAAGAAGATACAACAAATAAGTGCAAATTGGAAAAAGGGGGCAGAAGAGAAAACACCAGCAAACATAATCGAAGAAATAGTCTGACATACTCTCAAAACAGATGCAAGCAACTCGTCTGGATATGTATCCTTGAAGCTGCCACGTTTTGCCTTGCAAAGTGCAGTCCTTTTTGCCCTGTGAGTAGTTTTATCAATATCACAAGAATCTTAGAAGAAAAGTTCAAAAAGGCAAGTTTTTCCATAAGGCCTTGAACAAAACTAACGCGACAATGACAACATCATCCACATATTGAGAGGTCCTCTGATATGCAGCACTGTCTCCCGCCAAGCAAGCTGAGGCCTTTGTGACAAGGCAACACAGTAAGAGAAACGATTGAAATCAAACACACTTCCTACAGAAACAAATACTAATCGAAGAAGAAGAAAACAAAATCACAAAATAAGCCTTCATCGAATCAGCTTACAAGCAGTGCGCATCGATTCAGAGTTATGATTAGAGAGAAAAGTTCAAAATCCCAAGCAAGGAGATCAGTGCAATTAGAGAAAGGAAAGAGGTAAAAAACAAAGAGATTAAGAGGGATCGGAGGAGCTTACAGAGAGAGTGTAGGAGGAGGACGAAGAAGGTTGAAGATGGTGAAGCAGTACCCTTTGTCTCTCCATCGCTTTTTCCATTGTTCGCTAAAAACCGTTGTGAGCAAAAAATGCCAAGAAAATAAAATTGTAAAAACTATGTGTTTAATCCGGTTAAGGATCGTCTGGAATTATTAAACCATCTTGTTTTTTTTAATGCTCAAAACGACGTCGGTTGTGATTAGGGTTTTAGGATATCAGCTGTGTATATTTAGAGATTCTCTCACAGAAAACTCAGACGACCGTCATTTCTTCGACGGCTCGATTTTTTTGTCAGCCGACCTAGACGCAGGCACCTTTCTACTCGCCGCTTCCGTTCATCGATCTTGTTTCCTTTCCGACGTAAGTCTCTCAAATTCTTAGGTTCCTTTCGGATTTGGAATTAAGTCTCTGCTTTTGTATTCCCTACCTTTTTGCTGTTGTTTCTTTTGGGTTTTTGGTTTCAATGTTCATTAAGATTTCTGGTAATTTTGTCTTTAGATTGCTGTTTCTATCGATGGGTATTTGCTTTTGATTTCCTCAAACGTTTCTGGAATTTCTGCTTCGTTAATTTGTTTTCCTTCGATGGGTTTTCGTTGATGCCAATACAAACAAGAAACATCAGAAAGTTTGATTAGTATCTCATAATATAATCTTATGCTTTATCATTAAGCTTGTGACATGTTTACTGAAATTCACTTGTTTGCTTCTTAATCTCTCTTCCTTAACGTCAGAGTTGTTGTTTTGGTGATAATATTGTATGATTTGTGCAGATCAATTTGCAAAAATGGTGCAATATAATTTCAAGAAGATAACTGTTGTTCCCAATGGGAAGGAGTTTGTTGACATCATCCTTTCACGGACTCAGCGTCAGACACCAACTGTCGTCCACAAGGGTTACAAGATTAACCGTCTGCGTCAGTTCTACATGAGGAAGGTTAAGTACACGCAGACAAACTTCCATGAAAAGCTCTCTACAATCATTGACGATTTTCCTCGCCTTGAACAAATCCATCCTTTCTATGGTGATCTTCTTCACGTGCTGTACAATAAGGATCACTACAAGCTCGCTCTAGGCCAAGTCAATACCGCAAGGAACTTGATCAGCAAAATCGCTAAAGATTATGTGAAGCTACTCAAGTATGGTGATTCTCTGTACCGGTGCAAGTGTCTCAAAGTGGCTGCTCTTGGTCGTATGTGCACTGTTTTGAAGAGAATCACTCCTAGTTTGGCTTATCTGGAGCAGATCAGGCAGCACATGGCAAGGCTTCCTTCCATTGACCCAAACACTCGCACTGTCTTGATTTGTGGATACCCTAATGTGGGCAAGAGTTCTTTCATGAACAAAGTTACCAGAGCTGATGTTGATGTCCAGCCTTATGCTTTCACCACAAAGTCGCTCTTTGTTGGTCATACTGATTACAAGTACTTGAGGTATCAAGTCATTGATACCCCTGGGATTTTGGACAGGCCATTTGAAGACCGCAACATCATTGAAATGTGCAGT
Organism: Eutrema japonicum; assembly: GCA_030161315.1. Classification (NCBI taxonomy): domain Eukaryota; kingdom Viridiplantae; phylum Streptophyta; class Magnoliopsida; order Brassicales; family Brassicaceae; genus Eutrema; species Eutrema japonicum. Next base: position 2,052,001 of record BSQW01000001.1, on the reverse strand, counting down.
ATCACAGCGTTGGCCCACCTTCGAGCTGCTGTTTTGTTCTTTCTGGACATTTCAGGTTCATGTGGTTACACCATTGCTCAGCAGGCTGCTCTTTTCCACAGCATAAAGTCCCTGTTTATGAACAAACCTTTGGTGATTGTCTGCAACAAGACTGATTTGATGCCCATGGAAAACATATCTGAAGAAGATCGTAAACTGGTTGAAGAGATGAAAGCTGAAGCTATGAAAACTGCCATGGGAGCAAGTGAAGAAGCAGTGCTTTTGAAGATGAGCACTCTGACGGAAGAGGGTGTGATGTCTGTGAAGAACGCTGCCTGTGAGAGGCTGTTAGATCAGAGGGTTGAGGCGAAGATGAAATCCAAAAAGATCAACGAGCACTTGAACAGGTTCCATGTGGCTATGCCGAAGCCTCGTGATAACATAGAAAGGCTCCCTTGCATACCTCAGGTGGTTCTGGAGGCTAGAGCTAAGGAAGCTGCTGAAATGGAGAAGCGAAAGACGGAGAAAGATTTGGAAGAGGAAAATGGTGGAGCTGGAGTTTATTCTGCTAGTTTAAGGAAGCACTACATCTTGCATCATGACGAATGGAAGGAGGACATAATGCCTGAGATTCTCGATGGTCATAATGTTGCTGATTTCATTGATCCAGACATTTTGTTGAGGCTCGAGGAGTTGGAACGTGAAGAAGGATTAAGGCAGGCTGAGGTTGAAGAAAATGATATCGAGATGGACAGTGAAGAGCTTTCAGAGGAGCAGAAGCAGCAGCTTGCTGCCATTAGAAAGAAGAAAGCTGTGCTCATTCGAGAGCATAGGCTCAAGAAGACAGTTGCACAAAACAGATCAACTGTTCCAAGGAAGTTTGACAAGGACAAGAAGTATACAACTAAGAGAATGGGTAGGGAACTATCAGCTCTGGGACTTGATCCATCTTCTGCAGTGGATCGTGCAAGAAGCAAGTCTAGAGGGAGAAAGAGGGATCGATCAGAAGATGCAGGTAGTGATGCAATGGATGTGGATGATGAGCAACAGGCAGACAAGAAGCAACGTGTGAGATCAAGATCGCGATCTATGTCGATATCAAGATCAATGTCAAGGCCTCCTGCACATGAAGTTGTGCCTGGTGAAGGATTCAAAGACTCTACTCAGAAGAAATCAGCCATTAAGATTAGCAATAAATCTCACAAAAACAGAGACAAGAATGCACGTAAAGGTGAAGCAGATAGAGTTATACCGACTCTGAGACCGAAACACTTGTTCTCAGGGAAGAGAGGGAAAGGAAAAACGGATAGGCGTTGATGAAACCAACCAAGGTAACTTGGCAAATTCCATTATCTCTGTCATTTTCTTACAGCAATCGTTTACTTGTTTTGTTCTGCTACTTTTTTCGCCTTGAAATGAAAATGCATTACAAATTCCATTAACAGTTGTTTGCTATCTCGACATTAATCTTTTTTTTTGTTTTGGGGTTCTTACAGCAGGGAAAATAGATGCTGGATCGATTGAAGAATATTTCTCAAGTTTTGGACTTTGCGGTTACCTTTTGTTTACTATTATTATTATGTTACGCATCTTTTGTGTTTTTTCTTGAGACATTATATGAAAAGTTGTAGCTTCTTCTGCGACCCATGTGTTTCAAGGACTAAGAATCGTTTATTTTAATTAAATTTTTGATGGTTTCTTTTGATTGTTGATAGTTGCAATGATCTGTTATATTGGTGATTGTCTCTGAGGATGGTAGGAAGTTGAGAACCAAAACGTCAGGTGTTTGATAAACAGAGTGAATGATCTGACTATTCTGTTTTGAGTTCAAATTCTGTTGCCTCGGTATTCTTAAAACGTATTTTCTTTTGATGAAGAAATACATTCGTTCCTTACAATAAAAAAAAATTGTGTTTTTTTTTACAAAATAGACCCTCAATTTTTCTTGATATACAACTTTTACCTGAACCGGTACAAATCTCATATTATAAATCTATATATTGTTCTCGTTTCATTTTATATTGTTCTCTCAACCAATACATTTTAAAACCCAAAAAAAAATCAAGACTCCATTCATGTACCTCACAACTTACGCTTGATTTATTTCATTAAGTTCATTGGAGAGAGCTTTCAGGTTCGTCGCTTGGGTTGCAAGGCAACAGTCATTGACCGGAGCCGATCAACAATCTCCGTGAACGATGGTCGTACTCCGGGATCGAACGACCAGCATTGCTCCATCAACTTTCTCCACTCTGCTTCACACCGTTCTGGTATCGGAGGTCTCAACGTGTTGTTCACAATTCCACCTTTTTATCAAACAAGACAGATCAAAATTTATATCAAACCCAATCCTTGTTCTATCGTTTTTGTTTCTGCTAGACACATACCAATGATGGCACCGCAATGCAGATTCGCATAGGGTTCTTCGCCTGTCAAAATCTCCCACATCGTGATACCAAATGAGAAAACATCCACCTGCAAAAACATGTGAAGATTAAACTTTTCTTCTTCTGTTACATACAGTGATGAAGAAAAAGACTCAAGTTTTAATTTTGGACTCAACCAACCAACGTACTTTCTCTGAGACGCGGTTGCTGCTCCCATTTAGCAGCTCTGGTGCCATCCATGGAAGGGTTCCTCTTACTCCACCAGACACAAGCGTGTTTCGTTTTATTCTCGACAATCCAAAATCACCAACCTGTAAATTAAACAGTGTTCAAGTGAGATGACAAAAAGACAGTACTATACTAATACAGTTTGGCTTGGAATGACCCGATTTTGGGGCAAAGGTTTACCTTGCAAATAGGTCGTTGTGGATCCCTCAAGTTTACAAGCAAGTTATCGCATTTAAGATCAAAATGAACAATATTCTTCATATGTAAATACTCCATCCCAAATGCAGCATCTAGAGTTATCATCAGCTTTTTGCGCCTATCAAGCGATCTGTGCAAATAATATCCATCAGTAAAATGATGTCAGATCGGAAAGGTCCTACAACTATTTGACTGATAATGTACCTGTCTTTTCTCTGCAAGACATGTCTCAAAGATCCGTTCACCATATACTCAGTAACTGTTGCCATTGTTCCACCAGGTCCATCTGGTACAACTCCATAAAAGGCCACCACATTTGGATGGTGAAGATTCGCCAATATCCGAGCTTCTCTCCAGAAATCTTTAGTCTGTTTCGAATAAGCGTTTGATTAAGACATCGCTGAAGAAATTGTGGTTTTGAAATTTGATTTAAAATACAATGACTCGACAGAAGAGCTAAACCTGTCGTGCTTGCTCTGATGATCCACCAGAGAAACAGCTATTCTTTATCCTCTTGATAGCAACATCAGTTCCTCTCCACTTCCCATAGTAAACAGTTCCAAATGTACCCGATCCTAGCTCGTGTAAGTCTTCAAGATCCGTGTTCTTAATTATCTGTAAGCCATAGATTCCAGCTTCAATCTCAACCATCGCAGCTTCGCTGAATGAGTCATCGGTGTTTCTGCTCTTCTTGTACTTTTCCTGCAATATAAAAACAGACCAGAGAGATGAACCCCAAACTGACACACACAAGGAAAGCCAGTACTTCCAGTCCTATAGGACAAATAATTTGCGTACCTCCATTGCTGATTCATGACCAGCATTTGTAATCTCTTCCTCCCTTGTGTAAGATTTGTGATCATCATCGGACTCATTATGTACATGAGGGACAATAGTAGCTGATAAGAGAGCATCTGAGGTTACTTCGTTCGTCACATCCTCAACTATCAAGTGTGGACCAAGCAGATTGTTTCTGAAGAAATCATCCGATTCCTGTGTGTGCATAAAAGCAGCATCTCTACTTCCCACCTTCCTAAATGGCATCCCGCAATAGTGAAAACTCTCTTCTTTAGGAAGAGGATTCTGAATTTCTGAATCATCATTATTTGTCTCCAGATCCTGCACATAGTTTATGGAAAACAAACTTAGACAAAAATAATAATAATAATAATAATAATAATAAATGCAAGCTTTACACAAGGAATACGGTAACCTATGCTTACACATCTCGGAACCATAGACTCCTGTCTCAGAAAGTCCACTGGGATATTTTTGTTGGGTGAGGAATAATCTGCTTGATCACTTGACATGGTTGTATTACACAGTTGATCTGTAGCTGAAGTGTGGCTTCTGATGAGAATATCTAGTGATATGTCTTGCTGGAAACCATTCAGTTTTTCCCTCGAACCATCAAGATGATTTTCGTTGGTGTTGACTGATAAAGAAAACACTGAGCTTCCTGAATCTTGTGAATCACTTGAAGTAACCCGAGCAGCTGGTTGATAATTCGGACTGAAATAACTAGTATTGTTACTAACATCATGTTTGTTTGATGCCTGATCAAAAGAACCGGGACTATGATCACGATCCATCCAATTATTAGCAACTTCTGTGTTGAGCTCAAGCTCCTTACTCCTCCTGCCTTCTGGATTCTTGAAATAGATATCATCACTATCTTCCCACTTTGACATAGCCACAACATGCAATTTATTTCTCAATATTTTCCATGGTTGTCTGGTGAATGCTTCTAACCCATTGTTGATTTGGCTCTCATCATGCAGTTGTGGATCAGAAAGAGCGTTTTTCTTAAGCGTCACTTTCTCGGGCCCGAGATAAGCTTGACCATGGGGGTAAATATCGTCACTTGGCCTCCGGTCATGACGATTCATTTCTGGATGCTTCTGCATTTGTGTAGTAGTCTCAAACAAGAACCTATCTTGCTGTGGGAAGTTTGGAGTAACCAAGTAAGGGCGATTGTTGTTGTCAAAGAAACCATTTTGACCAACCAAGAAGGGAATGTCAGTATTTGCTCTCTTGTGAACTGAAAAAGGAGATGATGGAGGAGATTGTTGACCAAATGAGTTACTCGGCATCTGCATTTTCGGCATAAAATGAACAGCATTCGCGTTCGCATACGGATTCATGAAGTTTGGACTGTTGCAGTCTTTGTTTTCCCATGTATGAACAGAAGTAGGCGAGTCTCGAAAATGAAATGTAGGGCTAAATTCTGAGGCATTCCCAAATTGTGTTGTCTGACTTGTCCCGCTTTGCCCACTGGAACTCTTCTGAGGACTCACATCCACAACACCATTAAGAGCTGAAACATAATGATAATGATCGATATCCGTCTGCTGGTGTGTGTTTCGGTTAATGTTCATATTCCTTTCATTGAAAATTTTGGGACTCTCTGATGATTCTGTTGAAGATACAAGAAAGACCCTTATCCTCTGAGATCCAGCCTTTGTTTCAGCTTCTTGATACTCTTCAATCATATGAAGAAGATCCTCATCTGAGCAAACGGATATTAGTGCATCAAGATCTTCTCCTGGTAACTGATACTTGATTGTATGCGGATGGTTGCACAAAGCATAAGTCTTGTGCATCAATTCGTTTAATCCAACATGTTTTCGTATTGAGATAATCCGAGTCTCCCCTCCAATGTACCTAAGCTTCCCATCACCAGGTCGCTGTAAGATCCTTCCCCCGAAACTACAAAGAAGCTTCAATATTTCCGGGAAATAGACATCTGATGTTGCAGCCACCCGAGGTGAGCCTGCAACATTTGCATCAGCTAAGTATCCGTTGGAGTGATTAATACCTTCTGAGATGTTGGAATCAACTCTTTGAAGCCCAAGAATTCTGTTGAAATCCTCATAAACAAGATGTCGATTATTATGATTAGCCTCAACATTTCTATTAACAACCTGTGCTCTTCGGTGACCACCAAAATCCCTCAAGAACTCATTTGAAAATTCCTCTCCTGTCTGAGAACAGATATTGTCGTCACCCGTGTTATTACCACAACCGGTTTCCCCATTTAACCTATCCCTACCTAACTGCTGACTGGAGAGGCCAGGAAACTCCATTCTCATGTCCTCAAGAAGCAACAAAAACAAAAAAAGGAAAGAGAGAATTAAGACCAAAAGGCTTAGTCTTTCTTCTTCTGAGGAACTAAGTCGTATTCTTCTTCCTCCCCGATGATATTACAGGATTTCTTATTCTTTTAGGCTCTTTGAGGAACTATAGCGAACAGGGTATGGAGATTCATACCCACAACCAATACAAATCCTCCAATGAACCAACACCTTGAGGGTATATTGCTACAAGATCATATCAAATCAAACAGAGATTAGAAGAGATTCATCCTCATTCGAACGTGTTAGACATTTCATATTTCAAAAAACAAAAACAAAAATTGAAATCCCCCCCCCTGCATAACAACAACAACAATTAGAAGCTAAGATTTCTTCAATTTCTTTTTATTTTTCTCTGCAAATGTTGGTCACACAAATCAATCGTATACACAGTAGAGTTAATATATATACGTAATTAGCGCATCCAGATCATAGATAAGACCAAATGTGTTGAAAACGAATCGTATTGTAAAAACTGAAGCTTGAGATGAATTTAATTACCTGGGGAAAATGGCCAAAGACAAATGAAAGAGAATGAGAATGAGATTAGCAACGGAGGAGAACGATAACAATCAAAGATGATATTTTGGGTAAACGAGAAGAATGTTTCTGGAGATTGAAAACAAAAAAAAAGGATTGTAGTTTTTCGAAAGTTGAGGTTTTTGATTTGCGAGAGAGAGAGAGAGAGAGACGCAGAGAAGCGTTCTCAAAAATAAACGCGGGTGGGACAAACTCCAAAAACTAACTCTCTGTCTCCAAAATCTCTCTTTTATTTTTGAAGTTATAAAATTATAATATATTTTTTTTAAATTGACTTTGATTTTATTAGTTTCACTTATACTCTGGAATCAATCCATCTATCTATTAATAATTATTATAAATCTGGATTTATTTTAGTTTTTTTCAAATAGTAAATTCATAAATTGCATGTGAAGGTTTTGGGGGAACGTTTTTACTTTTTTAGACAATTCTAGAAACTTTATTTACTCATCATCTCTTAGTTTTGTAACTAAATAAAACAGAAAATCCAAAATTAGTTTTTAAATCGTACTCCAAACAAAACAAAACAAAAATCAGAATTGTATTTAAACAACTGCCAAAAAGTAAATTAAACATGGTGCAGACATTATGATGTGCACGTTCAACATTAAACACTTTCATCAAATCTTTAAGTATTTTCGTCATTTCCTCCCGTTTTTTGTAAAATAAAACTTGTACAAATATAATAACATATCATCCATCCCCCTTGTTGGACTTTATTTTTAAAAAAGATAAATAAGAACATTTTACTCCATACGTTTCATAATTGTTAACTCCAATTTTAATGTTGGAAGAAATATGCCAAAATAATCCAAAGTTTATACAACCAACAAAAAAATAAACAACACTTATCTTTAATTTTAACCAACCGTTTGATGAGCTTTTCAATATACTAGTGACCTCATGACATTGCAACTACAAGAACCAAATTTGAAGTTTCACTAACAATATACCGTTTTTAAATATGAAACTAAAAAAGCACATTACTCTCTCTGTCTCGAGTCTTAATATGCATGAGAACAAACAAAGCCAACACGAGACAGCATCCAAGAACAAACATCACAGAGCTCCAAATGATTTCTTTTTTCTTGCAACATTCTTTTAGGGAAGAGAGATCTCGGAATTTGGTTTTACCGGTATGATTCAGGACGTTTAGGTTTGCTCTGTATCACTTGCTCGATCTTGTCCAGAACATGTGGTGTTAACAACGGGATAACATCAACAGCCTTCATGTTTTCTTGAATCTGTGTAGGTACAACAAAAAACTTCTTTCAAATCTTGGATTGAGATCTAGACTGACATTCACTATGTTCCTATTGAGAACCGTGAGGCTTATAAGAGAATGTGGGTTGAAAGAACTAACCTGTGACTCCCTTGTGGCACCGGTGATAACAGATGACACGTTAGGATTTGAAGCGCACCATGCGATTGCAAGCTGAGCCAAGGTTACACCTAGCTCATCTGCAATCGGTTTGAGACCGCTAACTTTCCTCAGCACGTCATCCACAAGTGATCTATTGGCAAGGTTCTGCAAGAGTATTTAAACCAGTAGATTATTAGATGCAGTAGCAGAAACGATTATGACCAAGAACACAAAAGAAAAGGCGAAAAAGGAATACTTTGTAGTTCTCCAATGCAAATCGGCTGTCCGATGGAATAGCTCCCTTGTTGTATTTACCAGTAAGCACACCCGATGCAAGTGGGCTCCAAGTAGTGAGACCTATGCCATGGTTGGCGTACATAGGAAGAAACTCTGACTCAACCTACAAAAGGTAAATAGCTTAACTTAAGTAAACTACATAACATGAGATCACAACTTAAAAAAGAACTGAAGACGAAAGAGTGTTGGAGTACAAACTTTGTGCCTAGCGAACATGTTGTATTCAGGCTGTTCGACGATTGGACCGACCAAGTCCAACCTATCTGCAGCTCCCCATGCCTCAGTGATTTGTTGAGCTGACCATTCACTTGTTCCCCAGTAGAATGCCCAGCCCTTATCAATCACATAGTTCATCGCCCTGACTGTTTCTTCGATAGGAGTTGAAGAATCCGGCCTGGGACAGACGATGACCCAATGCACAAAGGAAAACAATTTTCATATACATAAAAGAAGCTAGTGGTATTAAGATCAATGCAAAGATGCCCACTTTTTGAATATTCTGTTCCCATCAAATTCATATCACAAAGATAGCAAAATGCAGATCCGGATAATCGGCACAAAGGAGTCAGGAGATCAAAAGAAAGCCAAAGTTGAAACAAAAAGCTACAAACGTAAGTCATGATGAAGTTGATTACAAGATAATAAACTCTCAAACAGCAATCCGTTTCCCAAATCGTACAGATTTTAAATTGAAACGTATTTTTCAAGATATAGAAATCCGTACCAAAACACAAAAGCACTTGAAATCTCTGAAATTAAATGCGCAGACAACACAGTATAGTACAGAAGAAATTTCAGATTTAAAAATAAAAATAAAAACTTTTTCAATTTTTCCAGAGAGTCAAATGAAAAGCCTAGATCTCCATTTAAAAATATAAATCTTTCACCTGTGACAATAGAGCACATCGACGTAGTCCATATCGAGTCGTTTGAGAGAAGATTTGGTTCCTTCAACGATATGCTTCCTCGACAAACCTTTATCGTTGGGACCAGGACCACCCCAGAAGATCTTGGTCGAGACGACAATGTCGGATCGGCGCCAACCGAGCTCACGAATCGCCTGACCCATGATCTCCTCGGCACGACCATTTGCATAAACCTCGGCGTTGTCGAAGAAATTGACTCCGTGATCGCGACAACACTGAAGAATCGACTTGGCTTCTTTCACATCGAGCTGGTTCCCGAACGTAACCCACGCTCCGAAAGAGAGCGTACTCACCTTCAATCCCGATTTCCCCAAATTCTTGTACTGCATTTTGTTCGAAATCGAGACAAAACCTGTTGATCTAAAATTATCTCTCTCTCTCTCAAAAGCCAAAAGGTCTGTCTGAGTACTCTCTGTCAATAACAACGACGGAAAATAATGATAAGCTACCGGTTTGGTATATTTCCGGTTAATATGTTTCAAATACCATAATTCGAATCATGCATGTCTATAATCTTCAAGTCGCAAAATCAAACATTCGAATATGGTTCTACAATTTCCGGTAGAAGGCTATTCCGGTTTAATTGCAATTTGTATGTGATTTAAAGAAAAGAATCCCATGTGAGTGAGTGACTTTAGTCTAATCTCCTTATATCCACCAATCAAATGCCGTACACGTGTCCTTTCCTTTGATAAAAAAAGTTGCTTATTAATTGGAGAGAATAAAATGAAGTCACTGTCACGTGGAATGCTCCGTCACTCCACTTGGGGAATCTTATTTCGCTCCTTCACGTTCACACCGGAAGAAAAATGCACTTTTTTTTTGCTTTTTCAAGTTATATGTTTGGGCTTTGCTTCTATATAGGCCTTTTTAAGGCCCATTGTTACCTTATATGAGATGCTGGATTTTGCAAACAGGACGACGTTGACATGCTGACACTCTGTATATTATGAACATCTTAATTTCAAAATTTAATGATTTGGGCTGATAACCGTCAAATCTTGAAATGATGTTTTGGTTCTATATTTATTATCAATTAGTTATTATTATGGAACGACATTTTTAATACAATTTTGACTTTTTAAAATTCTCTAAAATTTTAAAAAAGTAGAAAAGAAAATAGTATTCAAAATTGTTTTATAAAGGTCTATTATATCCCTATTTTCCTATGTTACCAAACAAATTATATATATATATATATAACTATTACGTTTATTTTAAAGATGCACTTGTATTATTAAATTAGGGAAGTTTACAACAACAACAACAACAAAAAGTGAAGATTTAGTAATAATGTGTGAGAATCAAATTTATAATTATGAGTAGATATTAGGTAGAGCTTATGAAATTAGTTTTATTTTGTAATGAATGGGTTGGGGAAACATATTGCATTTGATGGCATGTGAGTGTGGGGTTTTGCTTCGTTGCAATCTAAAAGAAAATTCCAGTTTTATTGGCCACCAATAAACAAAAAAAGAAAGAAAAAAAAGGCAAAGATTTAAAAAGTTCGCCAAAATCTCCTAACAAGGGTTGACATTTTCTCTTGATTTTTTTTCTATATTCTTTTCTTCGTACGTTATCAAGTCCTAATTTTAGCTTTTCTGGCCCTTTTCTTCCATGTACCCCAACATTAATTATTTTTGTGTGTTAATCTGACATTGTTATTTGATATTTTTTAGATTATCTTGTTACAAATGATGTTTTACTGTTTAAGATTGATGAATTTAATCATTTGCAGAACAATTTCATAATATCTTCCATGATATCTGGACAGATATAACCATCTAGTATAGTATAGTATTGCTTTCCATTTTGTTCAACGTTGTTTTTACATATTTTTGGAATTATTTTTTTTCATGTTATTATTCTTCGTTTGTCTATTTTTTAAAACAAACGTTTATTTTTTTGTAACCGTTTATTTTTGTCTTCGTCTATTTTCTCGCAAATTATTGTGAAGAAGGTGATACTGGTGAATATTTCCAATGTCTCGTGTGCTCCTCTTCTTCTTCTTTTCATGCCATGGACGTACGTAGACGTATAAAGTGGACAAACAATGTTAGAAAAATTCTAGAATGATTTTTGTAACATCTCTATCCCATGTCTTTTGGGAGAACCGGGACTAGGGTATGCTATACGATGGGGGTACACAGGATCGCTAGAAAAACGTCCGGTAACAACAACAACCCAACTTCCGATCCAATCTAACCTGAAAGGAGACAAGGGAGGAGGGTTGAGCAATTTAAAATTACTCAGTGAGGATGAGTCATAAGAGACCCACTTTCCATCATCAGACAATAACCGAAATAAGTCAGAGAAAGTCTAATCCTAAAACAAGCTCAAGCAGGACTACTAACTTTACTTAACCACAGAATTGTACTCATCTAAAGTCATAGTCACACAACACAGTCTCACATACATAGTCACATCGTAATACTCGAGGTTCGGTAAAACATCCGCCGTTAGGGAACTGCTACGCACCGTTAGGGAACTGCTACGCACCGTTAGGAAACTGCTACGCACCGTTATACGTCACAACATCACCTATGTGAGGTTTGGTAAGGCCTCGCCGTTGGGTTACTGACACTTATCTTTATTAGTCGAAACAGCCCATCTGAGAGTCGCCTTCACCTTCCACCGTGGAGAACTGCTACGCACCGTTATACGTCAAAACAGCCCCCCAACCTAACAGTTCTATTAACCACATACATCCTTTAACAAGCACAAGCAACACATGTTTTAATGTTCTCGTTCTTTTTCTTAGATGCACATTCGATATTGGGTTTTTCTTATCAGAAATACACAGACGAGAAAATAAACAATTTATCAAGCAATGGATTCTTTTTAAGGTTCTATCAGATTAAATTCTAAATTCAATTCCTTGCTCTACATTCTCCAACAACCATCAATCATCATCAAGCAGGCAACACAAATCCAGCGGCTAACATTTATCTAATCCTAGCAAACAAATCTATCAGCCATGGTTTAAAACTAGACTTACGCATCATTAAAACGAGTATTGACGAGAGGATGGGAGCAGCTAGTCCTCACCTGACTGCATGCTGCGGAGAAGGAGGAGAAGACGGTGAAGGTGAAGTGTCCAGCTCGCCCCTGGTCTCATCGGAGGAGCTCGGTGAAGGAGGTGGAGAAGAATCAGACCCGACGTCGTGTACTGGAACAGTCATAACTCCTGATTCGGATCTCGGATTCGGACGATCTTGGTCTTCACGGAAAGAAGACCTCCGGGGCTTCAATTTGATAGGTACTGAGTCCTTTGGTTCGCGGCGGTTCGTCCGGAAAATAGCCCGCAAAGTGATGGCGGCAGTTAGGGTTTTTGGCGAACGGCAGATCCGACACTCGCCACAGGAATGGCGATAACTGAGGATTCGGATCTCCGTTCTGGTCAAACTCGGTCTTGAAAGAAAGAGGAGACACCGGGGTTCAGTTTGATATGCTATGCATCGTCTGGTTCGTCACGGTTCGTCGGAAAATCTTTCTGCAAAGTGACGGACGGTTCCTGAGCGGAAGAGAGACAAAGAGGAGGAGGAGGAGGAGGAGGTGACGCCGGTGGAGGAGGGGAGGTGGCGCCGGTGAGAGAGAAGGTCACACAGGGAGAGAGAAAGAGAAGCCGCGGTGAGAAAGAGGGGGCCGCGAGTGAGAGAGAAAGAGAAAGAGAGAGGAGGGAAAAAATATTAGACTAGAGTTTATTTCCCTCGCTAGGTTTATTAACGGACTTCGGTTCAATTCGGAAAAAAATTAAAATTGGACCGGGTTGGGTTATCACAACTTTATCCAAAAAAAATAGGTCTACAATGTGCATGTATTTTAAATAGTTAACTTTCGTTGATATTTCCAAAATCAATCTTTCTTATATATGTATATGTATACTTTATTTTGTAAGGTAAAATTGAAAGTAAAAAACAAAGGGTTGGTTTGTGACCTATTAGTATTAACTATTAAACTGTTAAGCGTTAAATGTAGATTTAGTATTGGATGGATCCCACTTGAATAGGGGACACGTACACCTTCGCCGCATCTGATTGTTGCATCTCCAATTGACATGTCTACCCCATCAATATGTTTGTCTAATTGCCTAATTATGTTATATATTGTCTCAAAACGCTAAGTATAAATTTGTGGGGGTTGAATGAAACTCTCCAGCTTTCATTTTATTAAAGAGGCACAGTGAACGTTCATGTTATTCTTTTTGTCTTCTCTAGCATTTTCAAAGATTTTGTTTTTAAAAAAAAAAATTGATGAAATAGTGTACTTGTCTTCGACTAACTTCTACAGAAAATAGCAAATACCGACATGCAAACATTAGTGATAGATACGAGTCATAACCGAGCAAATACTTAATCAGCAATAGACCATGATGTTGATTTCTAATCACTGCAAAATTCATATGTATGTATATTAGAACCAAAAAGATGATGATAGTCTCTCTACGACTCAATTACACTGTCTTAGCTAAACACATGCAGTTTTTATTTGTTCGCTTCGTAATATAATTGACACCGCATAGTTAGAACAATTAAATTAATTTGATACGTCTCTATCACACTTAACGTTGCAATGACACGTACGTTAGATATATCATATATATGAGAATCACGGAAGAGCCTTTCCAGAGTACGTCCGATCGAGAGGGATATAATTAAATCTTTGTTTTCTTTCTTGTATACAAATTTTGTCATTTACTTCATAACAAAAACAAAAACATAAGATTACAGAAGAAGAAAAACAAAAACAATCGACGTGTCTTCATAGCACAAAACGACGACGTACAGTGTCGAGTGGATCCAAGTTCCAACTATTCGATATTTTTGTAACGTTTGTGAGTGTCGGTGCTCTGGCTAATATAGTAAGTGTGTAACAAATAATTCGAATTATCCACTATATCTATATATAGATACCTGAAATGTATTTATATAATTAATACAGTTTTATACATTTATGGTATTGAGGCCTTGAATGTTTAGTACGTTTTTTCTAAACGCCGTGTGTTTTACAAAACATGTCACCATTCACCGTTCAAACGCAGATGTGGTTAGGTGCGGTTGCGGTTATGAAAAACAGCTTGGTGCGTTTCAGAAACAGAAAGAAAACATGAAACGCACGTGCTGTTGCAAAAGAATCAAAATAGGTGCGGTTAGGTGTGTTTTTTTTTTTTTTTTTCTGTCAACGATTAGGTGTGATTTACAGTTGACTTATGTATATATGTATCATATAATATTTCATTTTATATAGTTATTTTAATTCAAAAAAAAAATAAAAATATTTGGATTATAGCTTTGAAAATTATTATTGTCTTTGTCTAACTGATATTATTAGCTTTAAGACACACGCTAATAGTTTTTTAGTTTTATAATTTTACATATATATATATATATATATGTTTTAAAGTTCAGAAAATTTTAAAATAAATCATATATGCTAACTTTATCAAATAACAAAATTCTATTTGAAAAAAATAAAAAAATGTCATTAACAACGTGAGGTTGGACTAGTGTTTGAACCTATATAAGTAAAAAATGTAGACACCTAAAAGAACATGGGAAAATAAACGTACTCGATAATATTATATGATTTTACTTGGTTTTTGTGGATGTATTTTTTTTTAGCAATAAATATATTATTGTAAAATTTCAAACAAATTTATTAAATTTTAATAATTATTTATTTATGGTTCGTAATTAATTTATGAAAAAAACTTAATCATTAACAAATTAATAATTTTAATTTATAATTATATTAATATCATTAATCTATTTTATTTATAAATTATTTTTTAAAACTATATATCTCGCACCACTTTTTACATTTTCACCATTCACACATTTGAACCGCACCGTATGTTGTTTTTTTCACCATTCATATATTGTCCTGCACCGCTTGTTCCGCAGTAACCGCACTTGTTCCGCATGATGCGTTTCTTCCAACCGCACCGCACTAAAACCGCACCGCACCTCCTAAACCGCTTGTTCCGCACCGCTCAAACCGCTGTCACCATTCGAAGCCTGAATCATGAAGATGTGGCGTCTCGGTATTTTGATTCAAGTCAATCAACTGAAAATAGTTATTTTCTAAATTTAAGATATCTTCCTGACTTTCTTGAATAAAATTAATTTCATTTAGCCGGCTTAATGGTTAATGACACAAATCAAACACGGATAAATAACTTTTTTTTTTTTTTTTGATAATAAGGGTAATTCGGGCTTTTTACCATTCTACTAATCTATTGAATGAGTGATATTGTCGAGTAGTCATCGAGTTTTCAAATAGGTATATATAAAGTGTGACACAATTTTCGACAAACAAAATGAGAGTGGTTAGATAATTTCGCATTCGAGATAAATAGATCTCTGACCTAAATCAACCGGACAACCCCTCCACAACTAGGAACCACTAATCTATCACCCCTTAGTTAATATATAACTTTTTGTTAATAACAAGAATAATGTAAGTTTAAATTTGAGTGGTGACGCATCGACCATTTTTAATGCAATTTATAATGATACAGTTGCAATGTGGACAAACAATCCTCAGTCATAAAAAAAGAAGAACTATATATGCATGAACACTAATCGTCCACTTCATCAAAGAAAGTGACATTGTTTTGTCGAGTTTTTTTTTTTTTTTTTAACCAACCGGTTAAAGTTTTCCCATTGACGTATTACTTTATAGATTGTGGCTGATTAAAGATAGACACAATATATGATAGAAATTCGCCAGTAAAATGGTTAATGACAAAAAGTAATTACATAATCGGATAATGGTTTCTTGCTGTTTTTCACTTAGGTGAGGAAAAGGAAAACGAAAATAAAATAGATTAAAGAAAAGGAGAGAAAAACGATAAGTAAAATAGAAATTACTGGGAACCAATTTGACCCGCGAGTTTTGGCGTAACCAAACATTTCGCACCAACAAGATATCTTCTCTTTATTATAGCTTTTTGCACTTTTACAAAAGTAATTTGAGCAATAAAAGTGTAACAAAAAAAGTTTTAATAATTACCAGTTACCACCAATCCAACCTCTCCCATGATGAACACACATGGTACACATCATATATGTATATATAGAAATATACTGTGAAAGAAGAAGCACAAGGACGTTATTATTGTTAGGCCGCAAATTCAGAAATCATCAAGGTTCAATTTCCGCAAATACAACAGTACTTATTTATCAACTGTGTTATTTCGAAAGTCATTATAATGACTTATTCATCTATCATGGTATTATTCACTCATCAAAAACAAGAAAAGACAGGTTTAACAAAATTACGTAATATTTTTAAAATGTATTGGAAACTAAACTTTTAAGAAATAATTAAATAACTACTTGGAAATAATGTTGATTTATTTGTTTATATAAAATAATAAAAGATGACAATGAAAATGTCACTTTGGCAATATCATTCGGTCGAAATATACAAATTAAAAATATAAGGGTTGTATTGCTCAACAACACTCCATTACAATAATGTTGTTTCTCCTCCGGTTGATCATAATTTTCCATTATAATCAAACGGAGATGAGTATGTTAATGTCACCAAAATTCAGTGAGACAAAAGGTTCTGACTTACCGTTTGATCGTATCATCGATTGTTCGCATGTCGTTGGATCATCATTCTGTACACAACAACAAAAATATAACATAACTTCAATGTTAAGTTAAAAATAGTCGACTCTATTCACACAAAAAAAAGCTACCAGTTTATTACGAATTAGTTTAATCGTCAGCTGTCTTTTAAATGTTATCGAGTTATCTCACAAACGTTTGATTACTTGCCACCTCTTTATTTTTTCTTCTTTCTAAAATTCCAGGTCCTAGTGTGGTTATGTAGCAAATAAGCGCTTTTCAAAACCAATGACTTATAATCTAAACTCGAATATGTATTGAACACTTCTATTAGCCCTCCGACTTTTTTTAACGAACCGAAATTTCCAAACCAAACCGAACAGGAGTTTTTGTTTTTGTTTTTGGTTCAGTTATTTAGGTTAAACTGATCGAAACCATTTTAAAATTAATTCGGTTAGCGGTTTGGTTCGGTTGATCGGTGAACCATATTTTTATAATTTATAACTGATATATATATATATATATATATATATATATATATATAATTTATAATCTAATTTATATCGAATCATATCAAATTATAAAGAATTGTACTGGAAATATATTAAAATTTCTGAACTGAAAAAACAAACTAATATAATTAACCAAATTTATCTGAATTTATCCGATTTTTTAACCAAATTTGAACAAAATAATAAACGAAAACTTCTGTTCAATTCGGTAAATTTAAAACTTGAAATACATGATACCCGAATAAAACCGAACTGTAGTTTAGTTCAGTTATATTCGGTCTAAGTTTCTCGAACCAAACTATCCAACTAACTGAATAGTCTGAACCGAATTATATGAATAAACGGAAGTCGCAACCTAAAATTTATATTCATAACTATGTACATGTAAAAAGTTTAAAATGATATACGATTTATTTATATCACTAAATTTTTATTATCTTTTGTATTCTATTATGAGAAAATTCTATAGTTAAATTTGTCTGATATTTGAAAATTTTAAATAATTGGTGATTTATTTGAGAGTAATGTATGGTGTTTTGCGAATGACAAAAAACAGAAAGATAAATAAGATATCTTAATAAAAAAAAATTAGATAGATAGTCTTTCAAAAAAAAAAAAAATGTTATCAACATATCCATTATGCGGATTTTAACTTGAACTGTACCATTGATCAAGACTAAGACATGTGAAGAATAGTAATTTTACCGTCGGGGAAAAATGGAACCCACAGGGATTAGAGTGAGCTGGGAGACGTGGACCCATGTCCATGGATGAGGGCAGTCGCAGTCGTAACATTAGTCATACAATACGTCTGGTCTGAGTTATATAGTAAGGTTGGGACTGAGGGTAAATTAGTAAAAAGGGAATTAGGAAAAGCGTGAACAACAAAAACTTGACATTATGATGAGAGGAGTCTGGATTGTTGCATGGGAACATTATTTCTGCTCTCGAAAGGTAAATAAAACCAAATTTTAATCATTGGAGGTTTATTTTACTTTATATAACCCAGCTACGAATACTTAATATCACGACGAGAATCATTATAAGTTAAGGTTTAAGCCTTTTTGAATTATATAGCGTATATATATAACTATTTATACTCGATGAAATTAATGCTTCTTTTTACAAATTTAATAAAAACAGGGTATACATACTGTAATCAAACTAATGGTTAGTTATCACTATTGTAGTCTACTCAACATATCAAATTTGACTAAAATTAATTTTATTGATCATTACAAATTTTACATTAAAGATGAAGTTTTCGTTTAATAAAGAAACTTCAATCAGAATATACAAATATTAAGAGAAAAAAAAAATACAATTATTCATTTAAGAAAATGCTAGCTAGTAAAGATACCCAGTCCATTTTTCTTTTCTTTTTTTAGTTTTGATGATTTTTTTGCTTGTCATTTATATACATAAGAGAATGAGGCCAAACTTTTTGTGGCTTGACTTTATATTTTTTGGGTCATCTGATCTTATATAATGATAATAAACTACTCGTACAACATTTTAAGCAAAACCAATTAAAACACTTGATGTAAAGGATAACACATCCATTTTTTCTTACACTAAACCACCTTTATAAAGATTGGGGCTTTTACCAAAAAATATTGCTTCTAACACAAGCATGCAAAGGATCACAAAAAACAATCAAATAGACAACTAAACCATAATAGATGACTTGAAGCTACATATATAGGATTGTAGTCGGAGATCCTTTAGTGACATTTTGAGCAATGAAACTAACTCCCTCTATTAGTTGTTGATCCTTCTAGTTCCATTTTGAGCTTGATATATATAAACAAGGGCCATGCTTGTGGTCTATTCAAAGCACCCACAAATTCTGCCGCTTCCACACTAAAAATTAATTACTCTCTTGATCTCTTTATGGCTTGACTTAGTACGGTTTTTATTTGGTTGAAATGTGTTTTCAAACAAAATACCCATCTTTTTTTTTTGTCAACTAATAGTGAGAACATCGTTCTAAAAAACTAACAGTGAGAACAGTTTGAAAATTTTATATTTGGATAGTCAACGACTCAACGCGTATTCTTTAAGTTCTTCGTAAGTTTATTTTATTTTCTTTCTTTCTAAGCCGTGATTAACGCCTCCGAAAATCAGTGGATACTTTCACGGAAAAATAATTTATATTTAAATATATTTCATATAGTATATGTAGTATTTACTTCCAATACCCGCTAATTCAGCAGGAAACTATGACAACTGGTTTCCGTGTACGGAATTTTCCTCTCTCTTTATTGATGACGTGTCACTACAAGTAGACAAAAAAAAAAAAAGAAGAAGAAGAAGTTAATAGCATTATCTATTTTTTTGCTTCAGTCATATTCGCTTGCTGTTAATGCGAAAGTGAAAGCATCAGTTCGAAGCCAATTAGCTTCTCTTTTTTTTTGGGTTAAAAGGTTAATGATTCAGTTAAATTCAAAATCATTCAATCGTATTCAAAGGTCACTAATTAGTTTATTTTATAGGGTAAATTTCACAATCGTGTATAAGACAACAGAAGGAATTCTAGTTCACTAGATTTTGACAAACATTTAATCATCCTTTGTTTTGCTCGAACAAGTATGATGTTTGATTAGTACGGTTTGCTAAAACAGAACTGTATTTATTATGTTAAAAAAAAAAACTCAATTTATTCTTTGATAATGTTCTAAATTTATACTACTATTTAAGCGAGTTTCTTAAAAAAAACAATGACTAAAAACGTCCAAGAAAAGAAGTTGATAGAAGGGATAAATTACATGTAAGGAATAAAAAGAGAAGTATTGTTTGGCAAAAAAATAAATAAAAGTATTCAAGCGTGCGAGGTCACACGCTTGAGCAGTTAGTGGCGGTTAGAACGGTAAATAAAGAGATGGAGTTAACAACTAATCACGTTTAAAAAAGCAAAACGAAGAATCAAATTGTAGTACACGACGTCGTATGGTATAGATACATAACGGCCGTCTTAACGGCTCTTTTTAGTGTCGTCTTCATTTTTTTCCCCTCCCCATATTCTATAAGAGGGCCAATATATCTCCAAACTCGTACATTCTTCACTGTCTTTCCTCTCTCTCTCCTCTGCTCTAATTTTCTCTGACCACAACAAACACTTTGCTCAGCTTCTGCTCCAATGGCGGTTCTTCCGACATGGATTCTAGCTATGATGTGTATACTCTTCTTCGTCGGAGCAATGGAGAACAGTACATACGACAAAAACTCATCTCTCTCTAGGTCTTTATCTCTACTTGTCTCAGTTTTTTTATTATGGCATGTTCACATCTCTGTTTTTCTCGATACAGAGAAGAAGATTTCTTTTGTTTATTTGTTTTACATCAGTAATTCGTTACAATTTTTCATTCTCGAGCTACATTTTCCCTCAGATTCCAAAGAAAAATTCAACCGACAAAATTAGCAGCAGGGGAAAATAGTTTTTGATTTGTTTTTTTATCGCCTTTTCGATCTATTACTACAATACTCTCTTGTTCTGTAAATAAAATGATCTGAGCCGTTGAATTTTGTGTTGTGATCCAGATCCAATGATGTAGACCGTACATTCCGCTTTTTAGTTGCATACATACAATCATGAGTCAACGCTAGTGTGTAGTAGATACACTTGACTCTGTTTACTGTTTTGACCTCCGACAATGCGTACGCCCGTCGGAATTGTTCGACAGGGTTAGTTTCGTCATTTAATAATTATGTCGAAGATGATTCTCTCTCTCTCTGTAACGGTTTCTCCGGATATCGAATTTTATTGAGCAGTATGCGCATTCCCCAATGATTAAACTAAAAACATTACAATATAATCGCAATCATTAATTTTCTCTAGATTCTCAATTTTAGATTTTTTATTTCTCTAATGATTTTCCAACAAAAAAATTAGATCGGACGAAACCGAATGGAACAAACACGCAGTGACGAATCCAGATGAAGTAGCGGACGAAGTTCTCGCCATGGTTGAAATGTAAGTACTAATTTCATTTATTTTTCTTAAAATTATCAAGTGCAAATATATAATAAGTAGTGGGGGAAAGAAGTACAAATACTACTGGATATGGTCCTATAAATCCTAACTATGATTCATTTACAATTGTGTTGTAACTTTTGTTTCATTCTATTATTTAATCAACACCCATCCTACAAAAGCTGTCACATTTATTTCTTCTCTAACCAACTTATTTCTTTTTATTTTTATTTTATCTCATCTAAAAGGTATTTCATTCTATTCTTACTCAATATATAGTATTTTATTACATTTTAATACTATTTATAAGAAGTCTCAATTTTTTTCATATTCCTTTTTCAATTGTTGTCGAACTAAGAGCATGTCCAATGGTGAGGTTCTAAAAATGGATATCTAAAATTTTTAGAACCTCACCTTTTAGAACCCCAACATTTTGTATGTTAATTTTTAGAATCTGTATCTAAAAGTTCTAACTTTAGAACCCTTCTCTCTTATTTTTAGAACCTCTTCAATATTTATCAATTATATATCATTATAATTTTTTAGAACTCTTCTATTTAGAATTCCCCATTGAACATGCTCTAATACTTGTAGCAGACAGTTTTCACCGCAAACACCACATGCACTAAAGCTTGGCAGATCCGTGTCCAACGCATTATTGCATATGTTTTATAGAAAAGAAAAAAAATAACAATATCATGTCCTACCCCAAAATTAATTATCTTTCACATCACCAACTATATATATACGGCTGAGTACACACTGCGGATTCGTTAAATTTACTATCAAAATACGTACAATTAAAATTGTTTATTTCTTTTTTTAAAGACGAAAATTTTCTTAAATCATTTTGGACAGTTCCCATGTGGTCGTAACAGAATATTTACGCTTTATACGGTCAAAAACCAATAAGATCCCTAAACGGTATCCGTTAAAACGGACGGGCTTGATCGTCGTTATCCAACGGCGATTATTTGTTTGTCCTTATTTAACGGTTGTCTCTAACGTCGTTCGCTTCAAGAATCTTAGCCAGAGAACCTAATCCCACCGACACACGTCTATGAAAAAAGTCTAAATATATATATCATCAACCATGTGCACATGTTCTGATGTGATTTGAATTATTTATTTTAATTTTGTGGGGGAGATTCGGTTAAGAAAAATAAAATGAAACCAATCTAAACCGGTTTCAGGAGTGTAAGAAACCATACCGAGAGGAGGAAGCTGGGTTACTTTACTTGCGGAACAGGCAACCCAATCGACGATTGTTGGCGATGCGATCGCAATTGGCACAAGAACCGCAAACGCTTAGCGGATTGCGGGATCGGATTCGGAAGAAACGCGATCGGCGGTCGCGACGGGCGATTCTACGTAGTCACCGACCCAAGAGACGACAATCCGGTTAATCCTAGACCGGGGACATTACGTCACGCCGTGATCCAAGACCGACCACTATGGATCGTTTTCCAACGTGACATGGTGATTCAATTAAAACAAGAGCTCATCGTTAACAGCTTCAAAACGATCGACGGACGCGGCGCAAACGTTCACATCGCTAACGGCGGTTGCATCACGATTCAGTTTGTGACGAACGTGATTGTTCACGGATTGCATATTCATGACTGTAGACCAACCGGTAACGCTATGGTGAGAAGCTCAGAGACGCATTTTGGGTGGAGAACGATGGCGGATGGTGACGCCATTTCCATCTTTGGATCGAGTCATGTTTGGATTGATCACAATTCGTTGTCTCATTGCGCTGATGGGCTTGTGGATGCAGTCATGGGCTCGACGGCGATTACCATCTCTAACAACCACTTAACTCACCACAACGAGGTTTCTTATTAGACTTATTGCATCGTTACTTCGTACCCCGTAGCCTTTTGTTTTTGCGGAATTCGAATTTTGATGGTGTGTTTTGATCACTTTTTTAACAGGTTATGTTGCTCGGACATAGTGATTCTTACATGAGGGATAAAGCTATGCAAGTCACCATTGCTTATAATCATTTTGGGGTCGGACTTATTCAAAGAATGCCGAGGTATATATATATATATATAAAGACAACAAAAACAGAGTATGCTCTGTTTCATGAGTAGTTAAAAAGAACAGAGCATACTTGGAGAATGTGAAAAACAACACACTCTGTTCTATGGTTTGTTTTCTGACCAAATGCGGTTAACTTTTCTTGCAGGTGTCGACACGGGTATTTCCATGTCGTGAACAATGACTACACTCACTGGGAAATGTACGCGATTGGTGGAAGCGCAAACCCGACAATCAACAGTCAAGGAAACCGCTACGCCGCCCCGAGAAACCCATTCGCTAAAGAGGTAGAAACCCAATCAAAATCAGTGAAACCAAAGAGTGGTTTTGTGACTATGAGTTTGTGACATTATGATGTTGAATGTTTTTGATAGGTGACGAAGAGAGTGGACACACCGGCGAGTCATTGGAAAGGATGGAATTGGAGATCGGAAGGTGATTTGCTTCAGAACGGAGCTTACTTCACTTCTTCAGGAGCCGCCGCGTCCGGTAGCTACGCACGTGCTTCTAGCCTCGCCGCTAAATCTTCTTCATTGGTCGCAACCATTACTTCGGACGCCGGAGCTCTACCTTGTCGCAGAGGACGTCAATGTTCCTCATAGTTGTTTTTAACCGCAGCCCACCACCATTACCACCAAAATACAAAACCATCGTCCATTATATTCAGACAAAAGTGTATATTTTCACACATTTGTCATTTAAAAGCCAAATATCTTTTTTTTTTTTTTTGGGTGTGTATTTGTGTCGATTTTTCTCAACCTCGGATTTGCTTGCTTCAACCGCAAGTTAACACAAGAAAAGGGGAAAAAAACAACCTTTCATGTAAAAGAGAAACTCCCGAAGTGTTGTTGGTTCTGTCTGATCAACTCAGATTGTTCTTCCTCTGTCTATGTCATCTACTCAGAAAAAACAAGACTATTTTGTCTTGTTCTTTCTTTCTTTTTTTTTCGTATTTCTTGGGGTTTATATATTTTTTTTTGTTAGAAGGGTTCTTAAGGTTTATAATTTAATATAAGGTCTAAATGATTTGTGAATCTTTCTACTTTTCTTTGTATTTTTTTTTTGTTGGCTGGATTTGTTAGCTTTATTTTCCCATGTGGTTGTAACCTGTCATGATTGTACTTTTTAGCTATTTTTTTTTTTTACCAAAACTTTTACCTATTGAAGCAAGCAACCAATAGTAATTGGGGGATTATAAAAACTTTGCATTAATGTTATTTTCATTTTTTAAACATTATCAAAATTTTAATTGCGATAAATTCGACTAGCCAGCTATTTATCACCCGATGTTTTTCAATTTGCTTTCCTTATCACGTAAACTTTTAGAAAAAATATTATATACATTTTTGTAATACAACTAGCATCGTAAAACAATGTTAACAAGAAAAAAAACTAGTAAATATTTGTAACTAATAATAAATAGCTTAGATTTCTATTTCCTTAACTAATAAACTAGTATTCTATTAAAAATTGATAATCTAAATATATTTTAATAAATTTATGTGTATATAATATTCGTTTTAGAAATTTAATTTAAATTCTTGAAAATGGTAATTGCGATAATAATCTAGGAAACGTGCGATTTTAAAGATATTTTAATAAAATAAATTATATTGTTCTATACACTTAAACCAGTTTTTCTTTTTTGTTATTTACATTAGGTAGCAGTTTTGTGTTATACAATTACAGAGACCGTGATAACCTGTTAAGACCATCTCCAATGGTAGAACCCCTCATGGGGTTCTTACCAATATTTTAATTATAAATTTTAAGAACCTCTTTCTAAGAACCCCAAAAAAAGTTATTAAATAAGAACTTTAAGAACCTTTTTTTTCAAAGTTAAGAACCTCTCTAATATTTATCATTATTTGTCATTATAAAATTTTAAGAACCTCTTCTCTAAGAACCCCCATTGGAGATGCTCTTAATGAATTATATAAAATCTTAAACTTAGTCTGGATTTTGGTGTAAGAAACCCATAATCTAAATTACATAATATAAATTATTATATATATATATTCTTTCTCCTAAAGGCATATCTTTTTGTTGGGAAGAAAAATTAGCATATCTATTTTTTTGGGGGTCGAATTAGCATATCTATTTTTATTGGCTTTCTGCATTGGAAAGTTGATCGTTAACATGAAAAGTAAGAGAAGCCTAAAACACGCTAAATCGACTCCATGTGCTTACACATGGCAAAAAGATGATGATAACCTTTTTTAATTTCACCATCATTAAGATTTTATTGAGAATAATTATGTTTAACTACAACTTAACAGAGCATAGATTATATATACAACTTAAATTGATATATGCTTATAAGAATGCTATATTTTGTATAAAATTCTCCATATATGAAAAGATAAATATTGATTTAGTATCACTTAATATTAAACGATTGTACAGCGGTGGACAACACATTTATCACTTTAAAAGAAAAACATTCCAGTAATTACCTTTACAGCTTTACCCAACCAAATCAATTAAGATAAATATCTTTATTCTTCCTTCCAACACAAATCTCAATCATCTCTAAGGAGACCATACATCGTATTTACCATTATTATGCTACAAAAGCTGAGACAGAGTATCTACATAGTCCAGTGGTTTTCCAAAAGAGTTTTGTTTCGGTTTCCATTTAGTTCAGTTTCACTTCAATTTTTTTAGTTTTTTCTGTTACTAAACAAACTTAATAACCATAAGAAAATGAAACCCAATATAGATCAATTTAATTGGATTTAGACTCAAATTTAAGTCAGAGATATAATTGATCCAAATCATTAATTACCAAATAAATTCACATTTTTTTGGAATACTACTTAAATTTATTGAAACATACATAAATATATCAAATATGTATATATTTGTATGAAGTAACTAATCACCGCCAAGAATCTTGTTCTTGATGATCTCGGTAGCGTTTTTGGCCGTGCCTAAAACTCCAGATACAGATCCTTTAGCTTTTTCAGTGATAGAATCTGTTGTTTCAGTAACTTTCTCTGTCACATCTTTTGTCATTTTAGTCACCTAATTGACCAAATCAGTGAACAATAAATGTCTTAATCATCAGATAAATGTATATAATTAATTACGATAATCAAATAATCAGATTTGAGTTAATTAATTACGCGGCCAGCCGTAGTGGAAGCGACATCTTGGATATACTCGGTGGTTTCCTTCACTTGCTTCGCTCCTTCCTTCACTGCCTCTGCTGCTTCTTTCACATTTTGGCATTGCTCTGCCTCTTCTTTTCCCTTTTGTCATTTACCATAACCAATTACAATAGGGATATCAAAAATATTCTAATATAAAACTCAACCCTATGTGTATATATAGTTTCTAGCAAATTTCGTTAGGGTTTTGATTGGTAGCATTGCAGAGTTGCGAAATCATGACAAAAAATATGTGAAATAGAATGAAAAGTTCGGTGTAGATACAAACATTATTAAGACAGTTGAAAATCTTGGTGGAATTATAAATTTTCTTAGATTTTAATCTTACAAAATAACAGGATTACTAATTAAATATAAATCGCGATTTATGCATGATCGTATATAATTGTTATACGAGTTAACAATCAAACCATACGTAATAATTAGATATCAAAATATCATATCTTGTAGTTGTATTAAATTCTAATATTATTGGAATCTAATTTTTTTAACTTTTAATTATAAAACAAAAATTTCAAAATATCATGGATTTCCATTTTATTCGTTAGATACTTGAAGCTTTTAAATATTTCTATTTTTAAAATTCACCAGACTATACCAAAACCAAAAATGAACAATAACCAATGTTGTTAATTAAAAAACACATGTCCACTGAATCGTACTTGTAATGGCCTTGGTGACGCTGAAACGAATGCCCTGCAGAGTGGAAAACTCCTTGCCGTTTTTCCACTATATATTAGAACTTCGGCCAGTTTTGATGAAAGCATCGTAACTTTTGTATGAGATTATAGAAACGTTCGAGAGAATAAATAAAGCCCTCACAAATAAATAAGATCTTCTGATTATAATCCTAAGACGCAAACTCTATCTAAAAGCTTTATTTATATATGACCATCCCTTCCATCGCGGTCTCAATTCTGATCGTCCGGTTATGAGCATTTATAGGGTTCTTTAATTTGTGGTTTGTCTTTCATATTGGACACAATTTTCTCAAACCCCAATTGTTCGGCTATAGACTTGATCTTCGTTTTTTTTTTCCTTTGGCTATTTAATAATAAATGCTGTCTAACGTATATCAATTAAATCTTTCATTACCCTAATAATTATGATATCTAGGAAAATTATGATTTTCGTTTTCTACAGTATATATGGTTTAATTTAACTCCGTTTCATTTACACTAAAAAAATAAATGAAAACATGATAACCGTATATATGTGGTGCCTGAAGTGAAGACACTAGCCAATTACAGTTTACACACACAAAAATGAACCAACATTTAAAATTGGACCAGTCAGTTGTCAATCGTATAGTTGTATCATCAGACAGCCTTTACTAAGGAAAACATGTTATAAATTTTGTTCACAGCCAAATTTATGACTTTCAACTGTCACCAACCTTACATTTCGCTATATAAACCCTAGAAAACTCATTGTAAACCTCAACAGCATACGCGACGATCTAGAGAATTTATAAAATATAGAGAGGAGAGAAGAGAGAGAGAGTGAGATGTCGAGAGTTTTGTCAGTCGTTTGTGTCTTGCTCGCCATGTCATTCGTCCATGCACGTGCTCGTCAAGTGCCGAGTGATTTTGATGAGGGCAAGACGACGACACGTGACGATACAACAACAACCCTCGTGCATGCAAATGCAGCTGGTAAGTTACCACCAAAAAGCATCGGCGACAAAAAATGCATAGGAGGAGTAGGAGGAGTCGGTGGATTCGCCGGAGTTGGTGGCTACGCTGGCGTGGGAGGCCTAGGAGTGCCACTCATCGGCGGCCTTGGCGGCATCGGTAAATACGGTGGCATAGGCGGTGCAGCTGGAATCGGTGGCTTTCATGGTATAGGAGGTGGTCTAGGCGGTGTAGGAGGTGGTCTAGGCGGTGCAGGCGGTGTAGGAGGCGGTGTTGGAGGTCTAGGCGGTGTAGGAGGCGGTGTTGGAGGTCTAGGCGGTGTTGGAGGCCTTGGTGGAGCTGGAGGTGGAATTGGTGGTGGTATTGGTAAAGCAGGTGGTATTGGCGGTGTTGGTGGTCTAGGCGGAGCCGGAGGTGGTTTAGGCGGTCTAGGCGGAATCGGTGGTGGTGGTATTGGTAAAGCAGGTGGTATAGGTGGTGTTGGCGGTATCGGTGGTGGACACGGCGTGGTCGGTGGGATCGTTCCACATCCTTGATGAAGATATGAAACTTTAGTAGAGAGTTTTTATTTATTAGGGTTTAATTAAGGAATAATTAATTAGTTCGTATGTCATTGTTGGTCTTTTTCATTGGGTGATCATTAGTGTGACTAGTGATATATTTTCTCGTTTGTTTCGAATTCGGCCGTCGTGTTATGTAATGTGTGACTCTCTATGTTTAATCGTTGATCATTATTAGTTACGGTTCGTTTTGTTTAATTATGAGGTTCTCTCTTTTCCTAATTTTGCATGTTCAAAATCAAGTTTAGAGAAATTACTTATAAGGCTTATAACGATATTTGTTTCAATGGATTTTGTTTGAACTTACATTGATGTTTATAAACTCTACACATGCAACATAAAAAATCTAAAATTTTAAAATGGAAACAGTACCGTTTTAAAAATGAAAAAAAAATCTAAAATATTAAAATATCGTGTAATCGAAAAAGACCAAAATTTATAAAACATTACCTTTTTTTTTTTCTTTTTTTTTTCTGAACTTAAGATGGAGTACAAACTTACTTCCACCGTATCGAGATTTTTTATATGTTACACTATACTAAAAAAATCGGACTGAACGGAAATCAAATATCCAAATTCATATACATGGACTATTTCAAAAGAATCAATCGAAGCCGTGAATAACATCGAAAGTTAGTATATAGTAAAATTGAATAAGAAGCTAATAGATAAACTGATAGTAAATTAATGCATAATTAGCTCTACGTGCATATGATTGATTCGTGTGAAATGTCTTAATCCATACTTCAAATATAGTATATTTTAAGATGATATATCTTTAGTATTCACGAACGTAACACGATAAACGTTCCATAACTTGAAAATGTATTATACTCCTATTTACTAAGAATTTTATTTTTATATTTTGCAAAAGAATTCGCAGAGCTAGTCCAGTTAATTATTTAAAGCATGGTTCATACTAGTAAGAAAAATATAATAAATGTGGGGAAGACAGCAAGAATCCACAAAATGTATGAGCAATAATAAATGACGTAATAATTGCGTTGGGATGAGAGTGACAAAAATTAAAGAAGATACGTTTTGCATGTCAAACACTTGTTGGTGCCATTTCATGCATTGTCCTCTCTATTTAATGGCATAGTAAATTAAAGAAGATATGATTTGCATGGTTTTAATTTAATTGCTAGAGATGAGTGTCTCTTTCACTGGGCCAAACTTTTAAATTTACATCTCTAGCAGTTAATTACGACGTATATATATATACCCAGCTTCAAGTATATTTTTCTTGGGCTGACATTTGCAAGCCTAAATCTGTAGGAGGTTTGGGTATTAGATTGCTTGAGGATTTTGAGGTAGTTTTCTACCTGAAACTAATTTGGAACTTGTTCACTAGGGCGGGTTCTTTATGGGTGGCTTGGATAAATGCAAATTTGTTTGATAGGCAATGTTTCTGGTCCTCTCTGGATAGCTCTCGGTTTTCGTGAGCATTAGAAGCTTGCTGCGTTTAAAGCTTCTTCTTCTTCAATTTTTGAAGTGTGAAGTCAATGATGGTGCTAAGGCTCTATTTTGGTTTGACTATTGGACTGACCTAAGGCCTCTTATTGTTCTCTTGGGCGAATCTGGCCCGTCTCAGCTTCGGCTGCATAAAGAAGCAAGAGTTCGCGAGGCTACTCAGAATGGGAATTGGTGTTTGCGAGGTGCTCGATCTGATGTTTCTGAACAGCTGCTGATTTGTCTGACTTCCTTACCGATTCCTGACCCATCATCAGGATATGACTCTTATCTTTGGAGAACTCCTTCGGGTAACTACTCCTCCACCTTCTCGTCTAAAGGTACTTGGGATCAACTAAGAGTACTATCTCCTACTGTCTTGTGGTGGAGGATGGTTTGGTTCAAGGAAGCGGTTTCTCGGTTTTCCTTTCTACTCTGGCAGGTGTATATTGCTCGTCTTCCGACGCGCGACAGGCTCATATCATGGGGAATGAATGTCCCAGGTTCTTGTGTGCTGTGTTCTGCTGGCTTAGAATATCATACTCATCTTTTTTTTGAATGTGCTTTCTCTTGCTCGCTTTGGTTATCACTTGCAGCAAGAATCTGGCCTAATCCTCCCTTCCTCTTCCAATCTATTTCATCTTGGGTTGCTCAGATTAAGACATCTCCTCATGCTTGTTACCAATCTATTGCCAAGCTTCTTCTCCAGGTTACCTCATACGTTATTTGGAAAGAACATAACGCAAGAATTTTCACGTTGACTTCTTCTACTACTACTACTTCTATCAAAGCTAGCATCGACCGCATCATTCGGAATCGTCTCATTTCTTTCCCGGCACAGGCTTCAAGTGTTTCTCAATCTCTCTTTGAATGTTATTTTGGTTGTTTCTCGCATCCTTTGTAACCTCTTTTTGATATTCCAATTTTGTGATCCTCCTTCGGGAGTCTTTGGATTGTAATATTATTAGTATGTATCTTTTTCACTTTTTTTGGTAATAAAAATTAACATTAAAAAAAAAAAAAAAGTATATTTTTCTTTCTTTTATATTTGTATTTATGTTTATATGTCACTCTAGTATATTTTTTTGATAAAGACTCTAGTTTTTTTTGTTTTAGTAAAATATCATTTTATAACATTTCGAGACAACACATTTGTTGAAATTTGAATATCTCAAAAATTCCAAGACTAATCTTAATATATATAGTAAAGGCCCGTTTAATGCCCAATAAGATCCAACGGGGCTTTACATATCTTCGAAAGCCCAAACAAGTAGGCCGGAAAATTTCTCAATATTGTAAAGAGCGGGAAGCTAAGAAGTAAGAGCCATTCTTAGCTTCGAGAGAGTGAGAGTGAGAGCGAGAGCGAGAGCGAGAGAGATGGAGAACAATGCGATGAGGATACTCGAAGAGATCAAATCTTCCGATGTAAGCTTCTTCTTTGTTTCCAGCTTTGATTGATTTTCTAGGTTTCTGTAATCTTCCCAGCTAAAATCATCTGATTGTTTCGTACCATTTTGTTCTGGAGAATTTTCTCGCTTCCGGTCGTGAATTCGACGAATCGTCTCCGTTTTTCCATCTTTATGCTCCATTTTTAGATTAACAAAAATCAGATTTCTTCCGATTGCTTGATTTTGTTTTCCTTAATTTTCCGTCGGATTAAGTTTCTTGTACGATTTCTCTTCATTATATGGTCTGGATTGAGTTTCCGCAGCTTTAATCTGTTATCAGCCTAATCATGTATATATATGTTTGAGGGTGTATGAAGGAGTAGAACATTAGGAGTTGTAGCTATTAAGAATGGATTTAGCTGAGACTTGCTATGCGTTCTATAGAGTTGATTCGGGTAAATTATTAGCTCATAGGTCTAACGAGCTTCACTTTCTTCCATATTTGTACAACAGCTTATCGAGAACCGGGTTCAACTACTCACACGGCTATGTCAGTTAGATACAGAAGAGAATTCTGATGTGCCCTCTTTTGTGGAGAGCCTAACAGTATCTTTTATGTTCTCTTATTTTCCTCATTTATGCTAAGTTGCAGTTGCTGTCGAACTATGTTTAAAATCGAAACATAGATATCCAATCTCTCTCTATGCTTGTGACTGTTGGTTTCAGGGAAAATATCCTTGTAATAGAGAATTCAGGATACTGATGTGAACACTTTAGAGATGAATTTATATCTACTTCCGAGATGTTTATCTGTCACATATGTGCATTGCTGCTATACTACCATGCTTCACTTGTATGTTTCAAGTGTTCCTTGACTGCAGTATAGACACTCTGGGAAGACTTCACTTGTCTTGACGTTTCCCAGTGTTTGTTGAACAAGGCAATTCTCCCCGTGGCTTCAAAATACCTAGCTTTGGATCGCCCTGACTGCTCTCGATACTTTCTTGCTTTTGGTTCTAAGGTACAATGTTTTCAGTTTTGATGCGTATTTTCTGAACCTCAGCTCGGGATTGTTGTTGTATTATCTTTTCTTACTCCACTTCTTGTAGGTAAGCCAATGGTGTGCAAAACATTTACACATGTCTGTAATGTCGATGGAGGAGTCTCAAGAGGAAGAGCATTCAAACATTTTCTTTCAGGTTGGTGATGTTTGACGTTTCTGTAAGTACAAATCTCTCAGAGCTAATGATTACTGGCCAACTGAGTTTTTAAATAAATCTTATGCAGTTTCTTTTGGATTATCTTCGCTTTTCTGCCTCAAGCTTTACTGCTATTGGAAAAATATGTTTCATGAGTGATGAGTTCTCAGCTGTTACAGTTCATAAGTTTACTTCAGAGCTGTTGAATTTGACAAAGGAAGTGATATTGAATGCCAAGGTATCTTCGGGAATCATCTTAGTCTTTCACCAGTAGCTACTCACACCGTATCATGAAACTGGTTGTTTAACATGTGTTTTATTGAAATTACATATTACTACTGTAGGTTGAGATTAGTGTATTGCATCTGTTAATATCTTTCACCTTTCTTTTGAGACAGAAAGTTGAATCCTTTTCCTCGGAGATTTTGAAGGCTGCGCAAGTGGTGATTGACTCTTTTGTTCGTCTGTGCAAAGAGTTCTCCCCAACAGTGAATCAGTGCATAAATGAAATTAAGACTAATGGAAATGTAGGAATAGCAAAGATGGAGGAAGGCAATACTGTGTGTAATTTGGTAAGCATAATTACGCTTGGAGTTAATTCTCTGAGTGAATTGGGTATGCTTGCTGCAAGAGATGGTGGCAATCTTGTGACCATTCTTAATACATCATGGAAGGGTGTGATTACGTTGCTTCAGATTGACAAACAGATATTGGTTTCTAAGGTAGATGTTGGAGAAATCATTTTAAAGCTAATATCACTGATCAAGGAGTCTCTGAGATTTGCTGCTGAGGCTTGGTCTTGCTCGGCGAAGGGAAACATATCTGCAACAGAAGCCAGAAGGGTCTTTCTTCCTGTGAAATTTTATTTTATCAACGCTGTTAAAGTTGTGGCGCTGTTTCCAAGCCAGGCATCTATGGTGTTTAAGGAAATAGCACTCTGCATTTTGATGATATCTGCTTTCAAAGTTTCACTGAGTCAACAAACCCATGGCAAATCTGCGAGTGAAGTAATGACTGATCTTCTAGAGAAAACAACTGTAGATCTTCTAAGTGCACTGTTGAACGCAGGTGAAGCAACACAAGAATTCAGGCGCACACTTCTTGATTCGTTGTTCGTAGATGAACAATGTTTCTCAAAGCAAATTTGTAAGAATCAGAGCCATGATTCTCAGGAAAAACCATCATTGGTGGATATTTTGTCTTTATCTGTTGAATCTGCGACAAGTGCCAGAGTTTTGCTCCTGGCCCGAGTTGTATTGTTCCAGTCTGTCATGAGGTATTCTTCTGAGCTTGAAGCAGATGCAAAGTTTGCAATTACCACAAAGCTGCAATGGCTTCTCGACGTATTAATAGACAGAGAGGTTTACTCTTCAGTCCTTTCCTCTCAGCTTCCAATGGCAGATGGTTCTGGGAAGACAATTATCTGGGAATCAATGTTTTCAGCTCTGATTCTATCTCTCAAAACCCTTATGATTATTCTGTCTTCATCTCCTGCCTGGGAAGAGCTTGAAACATTCTTACTCCAGAATCTCTTGCATCCGCATTTCTTATGTTGGCAGATAATTATGGAACTCTGGTGCTTCTGGGTGCGTCATGCCACTGAGAATTTGGTGGCTGATATGATTAACAAACTTTGTGCGTTCATGATGGCAATGTCATCATCAGAAGCGCCGCTTTGTCCTGATTCCGTTCTCAGAAGAACTACAAAGTCCATCTGCTTTCTTCTTACTCACAGCCCCAAATCTTTAACAGCTCGAGTTTACAAATACATTTCTACTGGGAGCAGATCTGAATCTGCACCAGATGCATATCTAGCCTTGCTGTTAGACGGGTTTCCGCTGAATTTTCTTCCAGACAGAATAAAGAATGACGCGTATAAACAGATCACTGCAGATTTCTTCCACTTCATTGAGAACTTTAATGAGAAACCATCGAATTCCTCGAGATACACTGTGCTTGGAGCTCCAGTTTTTGCACTCTCTGCTTGCCTTCGGATACTGTAAGTAGCTACGATATCTACTCTCTACACTTCCCTAGAGATCTTATTGCAAGAGATAACAAAATCAGATATTAGTAATTGATATAATGTGAGCTTTAGAGTAGAAATTTTGCGAAGTACCCTCAAAATTAAGTGTAATGGATATTGACTTTTGTTGCTGTTCTTTGTAGAAAGATGAGCATATCAGAGATTGACTCCAAAACTCTAAACTTTGTCGTCGCTCTCATTCAAAAGTACAGAAACTCCAAAGATGAAACGACAAAGGATCGTTACAGTGAGATTCTCAGCGAAACACTGTCAATAATCTCAAGAAGCGAGCAGCTATACACATGCCAAGAGATGAATAGTGTCATAAGAGAGCTTCAAAGGCTTTTCATTTCAGAAACTGATTATCATCATCTCCATAAATCGAAGCCGAACCTCGCTCTCTTCTTATCAGGACTTAGCAAATACGAGATGTCTGAAACCGAAACCTGTCCAAAGAGCCGGGCGGTCTGGGAACTCTACCATTTGCTTCTCAGAAAACGCCACTGGGCATTGGTACACCACGCGGTTACTGCATTTGGGTATTTCTGTGCACGTACGAGCTGTAATCAGCTATGGAGATTCGTACCCGAAGATGCGGCTCTAGCCTTCGATATAGCTTCGGGAAAAGAAGCAAAAACAGAGCGTTTCATGTCGGAATTAAAGATGTTCTTGGAGAAAGAACAAGCGCTTCTCTCAATTACACCTTCACAAGAGGAACTCGAGTTACTTTCGAAAGACGGCACGGAGGTTAAGGCAACAATGCAGAAGCTTGTAGAAGGAAGAAACCAGCAGAGATCAATGGAAGTAGAGAAACGACCGAACAAGAGAAGGAAACTTCCAGAAGGAATTAGCAAGGGATTGGAGTTATTGCAGAGCGGAATGAAGAGGATCAACGAGGGTTTAAGGGAGTTTAGATCAGATGAAACTGAGAATGAAGAGTTTCAAAAGAGTTTATTGAATCAGTTTTCGTGTCTTGAAGATTTGGTGTCTCATTTGGTAAGCCTCGCTGCTTCGGACTAAGATCTAAGTTTCGTACATCAAGTAATAATAGTCTATTAGGGTTTATTGCCCAATATGTAATTGTGAGGTTTGAAGAGACAAAGCGTCAGTGTTCAACTGCAATAACCAGTCGATTCGGTTTGAACTTGAAACACTGTTACTTGATACTCCCTCTATTTCACAAAGAGTGTCATGTCTTGGCCATAGTTTTACTCATCATCTTCATCTATTTCTATCTCTCCCCTTTCTTTTCTCTATTTCGGTATACCTTCTGCATTATGGTTTGTTTCCTATTTGGTTTACTCTTTGTACCGTATCAGCGAAAGACTTTACCCTATCTAGATAAGGTTTTCTGACTTTTCTCAATGGATTGACCGATGCTTTTTTTCATATATGATGATGACTCATTGTTTTTCGATCATGATACATATAGTGTTAGAAATCTCAAATCCATTGAAAGAGAATTTTATCTGAATGTAAACAAGTTTGTGTTAATTGAGAAAGAAAAATCACCTCTTGTAGTGAATGTATGTATTATACAAAAAAAAATAGGATCAAACATTTTTCACGAAGAGATCAGAGCCTGAAGAATGATTCATTATCCTCCTGGGTGTCCAAAAGGACTGAAGGATCGTCCTTCCACACAACATCATCATAAGAAAACGCTTTGGCCAAACAAGATACCAACTGCTCATGAATCACTTCTTCTGAAGGAAGCAGCGTATCTGTCTCTTTCCTCAAAGATGTAACTTCTTTATCAGCAATTCCACAAGGCACAATGTGCTCAAAGTACTTCAGGTCAGGATCTATGTTTAAGGCCAAACCATGACAAGTGATTCCACAAGATATCCGAACCCCAATAGCACCCATCTTTCTATCCCCGACCCAAACCCCAGTCTCACCTTTGTGTCCTGCACGAGCTTTCACGCCATAAATTGAAGCAAACTCGATCATTGACCGCTCCAATGCCTCTACATAGTTCCTAGCACCAATACCGATGCTGCGTAAGGAAATGATGGGATACAAGATGGCTTGATGAGGGCCATGGAAAGTGATATCTCCTCCTCTTTGAGTATAGTGAAGCTCAGCTCCAATCTTTGTGAGTTCAGATTCAGGGATCAGTAGATTGTGATCGGTTCTACGTTTTCCGAGCGTGTAAGTTGGTGGATGCTGAAGCGAGAGGAGGGTATCGGGGATTAGATTAGCTTTTCTCTCGGAAACTAACTTGTCTTGAAGTTTAAGGGATTTCAAATAGTTGACAGTGCCTAACTTCCAAACCTCCAGGGTTCTTGGGGATCTCATTTCCTGCACATAATCCATAATTAATCACTTTCAGCTCTAAATATTTAGGCTAAATAGGAAGATTACTAGAGCCAAAATACACGGAAATTGTTCTTCTTTAAGTTTCTCAAACACAGACTTAATATTACTGATGGCATCTAAGCGCATGACTAAAACAGCAAAGAAGTAGCATACAAATCCTTAAGACAGCAACATCAAACGTACCAGGCCTGTGAGGCATTTCATCGAACAGGAAACGTGCATAAACAAAAGACATACACATTCGTACGAAAGCCGATGCTAAAAATCCATCAGAATAATCAAGGGGAATGCACCGTACAAGCGTAAGTAATCGCTCAAGTCAGAGATTTTGAATCGGTACCGTTCGGATTCTTCTCCTCCACCCGAAGAGTTTGACCCTCAAAGACAATTTTGGGTTTATGGTTTATTAAGCTTCAAAATTTAACGACTTTGCAATTGTACCCTTAAGTTTTCGAATCTCACAAAATCCATAGTCCGTCCATACATACCCACTTTGTTTTAACTTCCACACAAAAACCCAATGATCCAAACCACTAACAATTTATTAAAAAGGGATGATGATTTCTTCACATTGTACATCAGAATTCAGAATAATATGCATACAAGGGAAGGATTTGTACACTTTCAAAACTTAGGGGTTAAATTCAAAAGAAAATATAAAGGTTCAGTTTTCCAATAGTTTGAGCTTATCTAGACACCTGTTCATCTCTCGAATCTCGTCTTCAGACAAGCTTTTGCTGGATATCTGTTTAAACTTGTCCGTCTCGCACTTCAAGGCTGTGTCTTTACACGCTCTGATGCAACCGCTGATATCGAGCAAGTTCATGACCACCGGACAGTTCCCGATGCTTTTGACCATAGTCATTGCCGACCAAACTTGTCTGTGTTCCTCTCTTGATGATCTTACAATGCATAGCTTCGTGACTGGGTTCACATGTTTTACCTGGAGAGATCCGAGAGAAGATCCGAGACCGCACTCGCCGAAATTGACGAGGATACTGTCTTTGATTGCTTTGGAGAGATTGAATTGCGTAAGAATAATCGGAGTTCCTTCTCCGAGAAGATCCTTGTCCGGATCCAGAAAAACCTCCATCAACATGTACCTGTTCTTAAATCCCACCATGTTAGAGAAACACAAGCGGCGGCTGAAATTTCTTCCTAAGACTTAGGGCCCTTATATTTATTTAAGAAGAAGAACACAATCACGTGACTTGCCGATAAAATGGGCCTTAAGCCTGGTAAAAGCCCAGTTCATTGAAAGAACAACAACAAATTACTGTATGTCCCATTTTTGTTTGTTCTTCATCGGAACACTCGGTTAGCAGCAAAAGCAAATCGGATCCAGTGATCAAAGTCAATCCGATCGAGAGATTGAGGAAAGATGACGGAGGCGATGATAAGGAAGAAGCCAGGAATGGCGAGTGTGAAGGATATGCCGCTGCTTCAGGATGGTCCGCCACCGGGTGGGTTCCCGCCGGTCCGATATGCTCGCCGGATATCCAATACGGGTCCTAGCGCCATGGCCATTTTCCTTGCTGTTTCCGGTGCTTTTGCCTGGGGGATGTACCAGGTCGGCCAGGGAAATAAAATCCGCAGGTAAGAACGACATGTTACGATTTTCTAGGTTATAGCTCTCAATTTGGTGTATTTTGGTCTTCAGTGGGGTGTTTTTCGCTTCTCAATTTTAGGTTTCTCCTCTTGACTATAGAGTGATGACCAGAATCAAAAAGAAAATCTTGGACATGAACTTTTGAAACTTGAGGAAGTATATTCCCTAATCAGAATTTTATTTAGCTTGGTGCTAGAATTTCTTGGATTCAAAGTTGAATATATGTTCTCTTGATTTTGAAGCTCGTCATTTTTCTCTTGGAATTGGTCATCTTTTTGGTGGCCTCCGATTCAACTGTTTCAGTTAGTTGTGTTAACTGGAT
This sequence comes from Eutrema japonicum, assembly GCA_030161315.1. NCBI lineage: Eukaryota > Viridiplantae > Streptophyta > Magnoliopsida > Brassicales > Brassicaceae > Eutrema > Eutrema japonicum. The sequence continues at coordinate 2,013,153 of BSQW01000001.1, read as the reverse complement.
CAGGCTTAACCTTTGTAAATGTAGGCTTATTAAGCATTCTGCCTGCTGATTTGATGCCTTGTTGAGTTATTGTTTATTCTTCTATTAGTATTCCAAGGCATTTCAGCTAAACCTTAATCAGCATGAATTTAGACTTCAGGATACTGCCTTCATGTATAGAATAGAAAGTTCGTCAACAATCTGTAAACCCCATAAGCCACAGTTGTGTGTCTTTATGAAGAAAATATTGGTTCTCAGTTGTTAGATTGTTAGTCATTAGTAGTAGTTATATACTTCTGTCATCTGGCTTTGATCACAATCTTCTTATGCATTTGCCATGGTTTTATACTAAACAAGAAAAACTCGGGTTAATATTTGTTGACGTGGACTTCCTTAACGTCTCTTCAATTTTCTCGGGATGCAAAAAAAGTACCTAGTACAAGGTATCAAGATTTGAAGTTCTAATTAAGATTTGTGTGATGTGTAGGGCGTTGAAGGAAGAGAAATATGCTGCTCGTAGAGCAATACTTCCCATTCTTCAAGCAGAAGAAGATGAAAGGTAAACAAGATCCTCAACGAAGTCTTTGTTCCTGTAATCTTCAGACAGTGGTAATCTTGTTACAACTCCGCATTTTTTGTGTGTGTTAATAGGTTTGTGTCCGAGTGGAAAAAGTATTTGGATTACGAGGCTGATGTGATGAAGGATGTTCCGGGATGGAAAGTTGGTGAGAATGTGTACAACTCTGGTCGTTGGATGCCACCGGCGACTGGGGAACTCCGTCCTGACGTCTGGTGATTTCTCTCAAATTCATATGATGATGATGATGAATGAATTAATGTTTCGCCAAGTGTTCTATTTTTTTCTTTTTCATTGAGTAATAAGAGAGAATGATTCGACATACAGTTATTCTTGTGTTGGTTTTGCTGGAAGATTAATCTGTGTGTTTTTGTGCAAGTGTTTCAATGGTAAAATGAGTCAAAAACAGTTTCATCAGCTAACATGCAAGACTGGTTTAGCTTCTTTCCTTCGGTTTATTATTTGAATTCGGTTTAGTAAAGTACCGAACTTGGTTCATGATGTGGGGCTCCAAATCTAGCTCAAGCTGAATCCGTACCGGATAAGAGAACTTATTAATCAAAATTAAGGAAATCAATTCAGAAAGGAAAAATGGAATAGAGCCATACCCTTCAGTCCGGTTTAGACTTGATTTTCGAGTTTGGCTTGTTTTTAACCGGTTCATTTTGATGGGTCTGTGATTTTTGACTTTATCATTCTTTGCAGCTCATAAGCAAAAAATATCTACTCTCTCTCTCTCTCTCTCTGGGCAAACATGATTACTGTCACCTCCAAGCTCTCTCTGCTTCCTCCATTCTTCTCTGTCGTTAACTCTTCACGTTCGAAAGGTGCTCAATTTTGTGTCTGCCACTTTCTCTCTATGTTGATGTCTGTTCACACACGTCGTAGATTCTTCAATTTCTGTAAAGACCCATCTTTTTAGAAAATTTCGATAACCCTTCAGTGGAAAACGATCCTTGAAATTCGTATGAGGGAGGCAATTGTATGGAAGATTCTGAAGAATTTTGGTACTTCAAAAAGAAATTGGTTATGTCGTCGAATGCTTCAGTTGTCTTATCGAGTTTGAAGTTAGAATCCTGTGTTAGATTAGTACGTTTCTGGCTGTTTCTGTACATACAGCATCGGTCGTTGTCTTAATTTCTTATATTGACTGTGGTTTTCTTTCTTCTGAAACCTGCATCAAGTTTTCTTTGTTCCTTGTCTTCTGGTCTTTAACTGCAGATGTGAATACAGAGCCAAAAAAGAAAGTGAAACTAAGAGAAGACTGGAGGGAAAAGTCCAAACCTATACCACCCCGAGGCACCTATCCTGCCAAAGATCATTGCAGGTTCTGTCTTCTTTTGACCTCCCTATTTTTTTCTGGTTCTTATCAGAATTCTTGGTGTTTTGATGGATATGCAGTCGATGTGGGTTATGCGACACCTACTACATTGCCCATGTGAAGGATGCATGTGCATTTCTTGGAGATGGAATGTCAAGGATTGAGGTGATGTCCATATGGCCTTGAAATTGACAATATTTGTTACATTTTTAATTGATGGGTTAAGATTCTTATTTTGTTAAACTTCACGTTTTTGTGCAGAGCTTGGAACCTATTGTGCATGGTAGAGGAAGGGAAGCAGATTCCTTAGAAGATACATATTTTGGGGTCCATCAAGAGCAGCTCTATGCTCGTAAGCTGAAGCCTGTTGAAGGTACACTGATGCTAGGCCATTTTGTGTCTCGTTTAAGATGACGAAGCTTTGTGTTTTTGGTTACAGCGCACCAAATTATCGTGTCTCTCTTGTTTCTTTTTTATACAATGTCTGTGGAATTAGCTCAAAAACATTTTTCTTGTGATCTTAAAACTCTTCTTGAAAGCTATGTAACATTTGCGTTTCATGTGGTTGTAAAAAGGAATAAATTTTCACCTAAGCTCGAGAATCGGGCTTACCTTTGGGGTCTGCTTTTCATTCTACCTTTGGTTGCAGGAGCACAGTGGACTGGAATTGTCACAACCATAGCCATTGAGATGCTGAAATCTGACATGGTTGAGGCTGTTGTTTGTGTGCAGAGGTAAACTGCTGTTTAATTTCAGTGATGGACTAAGGCGATATTTATCAACGATGCTATAGATTTTTCCATCTAATCATGTAAATGATTTATTGAATTAACAGTGATCCTGAAGATAGATTGTCTCCAAGACCAGTATTAGCCAGGTTTTTCACCTTCCTTATGTGGTTTATATGAGGCCATACTCTTTCAAGTCTCCATTTTTTTTATTGTGGATCCATATTCTGGTGTTACTCTGAATTTAAAGGCCTCTTGATGTTTCATTTATTTTCATTCTAAGGACACCTGAAGAAGTTTTGGCAGCAAGAGGTGTCAAACCAACTCTGTCTCCTAATCTGAATACTCTTGAATTAATCGAGGTTATTTGCAGACCCTTCTTTCTTGCATGTGTTTTTGATTGCTGAGTCCATTTCCAATAGAAGTTGCGTTTTAACAGACTTCCGGAGTGAAACGTCTTCTTTTTTGCGGTGTGGGTTGCCAAGTGCAAGGTATGGTCTCTGACATACTTCTTTTTGGATTATAATTTTAAGTTCCTCCATACCATGACTCATAGTTTTGTAATGCAGAGTGATTTCTTATGCTGCAGCATTGAGATCAGTGGAGCAGCATCTGAATCTTGAAAAGCTGTATGTACTAGGCACTAATTGTGGTAATTTACTCATCCTATCCAGTCTCATATGCACAGGTGTTTTCAAGAAGTACTTATAATATTTGTGAATCAATAGTGGACAATGGAACACGGGAAGGACTTGACAAGTTTCTAAAAGCAGCGAGTAAGGACCCAGAGACTGTTCTCCATTATGAGTTTATGCAAGATTACAAGGTTACCACATAGACAAGCCGTTATCTATCAATTTTATACACTTTCAGCAATGAGCATTTGCTTCAGCAGTGCTATGCTTGTTTTGTCTTCTTTTGTAGGTCCAACTAAAACACTTAGACGGGCACATTGAGGAGGTAAAATTATTTCATTTTATTTTTGTCATCAATTGAAGAGGAATCACTTAAAATACTGTATTGCTTTTGCAATGTTGCAGCTTTGAGCCTTTTTTTTTTTATTATCTTCTGGCTAAAACAGGTTCCCTATTTCTCTCTACCAGCAAACGATTTAGTTGATGTCATTGCTCCATCTTGTTATAGGTAATGCCAGTCTTTTCATATAAAGTTTCGAAATTGGTCTACAATCACTGTATTGCCGCTGTGTCCTTCTAAAAAAAATCCTTTTCTTTTCAATTCTGCAGCTGCTTTGATTACACAAATGCACTAGCGGTGAGTGTTTCTCTAGCAATTAAGATGTCCTTCCAATTAGTTTAGAATCTGCCAATTTCAAACGCTTCCTTTTAACTCTATGTATGCTTAATCTAGGATTTGGTTATCGGGTATATGGGTGTTCCGAAGTATTCAGGTGTGAACATGACTGACCATCCGCAGTATATTACAGTGAGGTCAATATTTGTACCTGCATTATTAATATGGACCTCATAGACTCGTGAGGTTGGCCAAAATTACTTTGTTTAAGCATTAAAACTACAGGAATGAGCGCGGGAAAGAAATGCTCAGCTTAGTAGAAAACCTTTTGGAGATCTCTCCAACAATCAGCAGCGTAAGACTTCTAATCTTTTTTATTACTTGTTATATTTAAGACTTAAGAATCCAGTTATCAGGAAACTCGAACAAAACATCTTTTTCGCTGTTGTTTCAGGGTGATCGGCGACCTTTTGTGACAGAGACTGTTAAGGCAGACGATGCTGCTAAGTTTGGTATTTTTCAAACTTATTGAAAACTATTTTGTTTCTTGAATCATCTCTGCTTAAAGCCATATTCTTGTTCAAGCAATGCAAGATGCCAAGCATTTATTTCTCATGAAATGTATGCAACTAACATTGTCTGAAGTCTTCTAAATATTCAATTTTCTATATTTTCTCAGGTCGAGGTCCTTCTCAGCCGGCGCCACTATTTGTTGGAAACATAATCGCATTCATCCTAAGTTTGGTAAAATCCTCTCCTTATAAACACAAATAGGGAAGCAACTTCATAGCAAAAAGTCTTACTTGTAAATGCATTCTTGCTTCAGGTTGGTCCTAAGGGTCTAGAATTTGCTCGGTACTCATTGGATTACCATACCATCAGAAATTATTTGCACGTCAACCGCAAATGGGGAAAACAAAGGTAAAAATCTGAAGCACGATCCTAAATATAAATGTTTTTTTTTTTTGTTATTAATCGTGTGTTTCTATACTATCGGATCGCCCTCTAATAACCATTATCCTCTGCAGAGCCAACAGTCACATGCCTTCATATGCTAAAAAGATAGTAGAAATGTACAACAAAAACGGCGAAATAGATCAAATACTCTCCAAGAAATAAACATATAGGCCTTTCTCATGTAAGTTTACAAATGTTACACTCATTTTACATTGAGTTATGTACATTGGTCTTACTGTATCTCAGCTTGTAGTATGTTGGTAATATTCAAAACTATTTCCCTTGTGAATTTGGTAAGACACCGGCAAGAAAAGATGGGTAGGTTTGGTGTTTTTGACATAGAACAGAGAAGAAGAAACAGTCTCAATCGGCGGCTAAATCCAAATCACCCATGTGGTTTCCTCCATGTCTTTAGGTTAAAGTGATGTCTGAGTAAAAGGTTGCAGAGTTTTGTGTGAGAACATGAATAACTGTTTTAAAAGGGATGGGAACCAGACATATACACAGTTGGGAGGGAATTAGCTTTTAATGTTTTTTGTTTGGACCAGAGAATGAAGGAACCATTGTTTAGCTTCAGTCACTCACTCATCACCACAAATCACAAATACAAAACTTCAAATTTGTCCTTTTTTGTTTGTCAATTCTCTATATGAATACAAAAAATACAAAAAATGCTTTACTTGTAGTTTTATGATTAAGTAAAGCACCGCGTATCTGAATACAAAACTTCAAATTTGTCTTAAATAATGTTAAGAAGATATATTCGCATATTGCATACTTGGGATCTGAATCCGTTTCAAAATATAGATATTATTTATAATCGTTTTTTACTAGATGATATATATATATAGCATATATGATTCCATTGTTTCATTGATAGTTTCCTATAAACTATCAAATTAATTCGTCTTATGTAAAATAAACCATAAAACATACTCGTATTTTAATATGTTCTTTTTTATTATTTTCTTAAACGGATAAAATTATCAATTGTTTCTGATTTTTGGGAACGATACTCTGCCTTTTATATTAATAAAATGCATCTCTCTGAGTTTTTTTTTTTAAACGGATACATTATCCTTTTGTGTACAAATTAGATACATATATTCCATTTTTATTTGATTTTTATGGTTATCAGGTCAATTGCATCCCCAGTGGATTTTGCATATCCTAGTTAAAAGCATGTTTTGTTCTCTGGGATTTGAGTAATTTGTATTGATGGTCCAAGATAATCATGTGTAATCAATCATTTGTCAAATTAAATCATTACAAAAATGGTATGGTATGGCTAATAATTCCTAAATCACCAAAATAACAGCTCTAACTCGTGAGAGTATTTTCTTCCAATAATGAAACAGCATGATATTAGTTGTTTCTTTTTTTTTCTTATTTGTTTTCCTAATCAATAACAACAACAACAACAAAATATTAACCTAGATAAAACATAATCTAAAAAGGATAAAACATAAACAAACATTTGTCATATTAGATTAAGCAAAACTTCTTACAGAATTCAAAATCTAAAATGAAGGAAAAAAATACAGAACAAGAAGAAAATAAAGCATTCTCAAAACAAAATAATAACATACGAATATATATATATATATAAAAGCCACATCTTCCTTAAAAACAAAGAAAAAAAACCCCTTTTTCACTTTTTTTTGGGGGTTTTTTCTCCCGAGGAGAGGGCTTTTTGATTTTTTTGTTCAGAATTTTGCAAATACTAGTTTCCCTTTCTCCATTTTGTATATTTGTTTTGCCGCTAATATTGTTGTTTCTGTAATTAGAAATGTGAGATACATCGACGATGACGAGCTGCAGCAGTTTTATTGTGTTGCTTAGATTCTTCTTTCCACCTATTAGCGATATCATGAGCCACACTCATCGCGTCCAGCGACGCGCCGAACAATCCTTTTCTCGTGAACCCGACCGCATACAATCCGGCCTCTCCTTTCCATCCGTTTGGAAACGGGTTTTTCGGTATCCCATCATCGGAAAACAAGTCATTGTCCTGAAATCATATATATAAATCCAACATTTAATACCATTTTCGGATTTCTCTATCTAACCAAAAACTCGTACCACGATTTTGTCTCCTTTTTATATGTAAATGTTTTTTTTTTAACAATTTGTGTTTTTGCATTTATTGCTCTCACATTCAAATATCAATTTGGGTCGGGTTTCACCAAACTCGGACCGGGTCGGGTGGGTATTTGTGTTTTTTTCTTCCGACATCATTTAAATTGCCTAAACAATCAAGCCAAATCTTAAAGTCTAGATTACCTTAAGCCATGAAGGGACGTTGCTTCTGTATCCAGTAGCTAGAATAACGGAACCAATCTCAAGAACACGGCCATCGACTAGCTCAACTTTTCCTTTACCAAATTTTATGATTCCAGGGACGATTTTGATCTTTCCCGATCTGATTTTGGGGAATGCTCCGATGTCAAGAACCGGCGTTTTACCTTCCTTGTTCTTTAGCTCTAACGGTCCCATTTTCGGCCTTTTTAGGCCGTATCTATCTGTATTCCCCAGAATCATCCTCGCAAGAAGAAGCAAAGTCTTGTCCGCGAGCCAAACTGGCATCCATTTCATCATCTTAACTCCTAATTCAAACGTCGATTTCCCAAAAATCTCTCTTGGTAACACATGAACCTGTTATATCAAGAAGACCACAAAACAGAGTATCAAATGCTCTGTTTTTTAAAACATAGGATGCTCTGATTTTTGGGGTTATAAAGACACGAGAAATTTTGTACTTACAGAGCTACGAACGACCATTGATGGGTTCGCTCCATGATTGTAGAGATCGAGAGAGACTTCCATACCGGAGTTTCCGCATCCGACGACCAAAACTTTCTTCCCCTGGTACCTTCCACCGGATTTATAATCCCCAGCGTGCAGAACATCTCCGCCAAAGTCCTCTAGACCTTCAAAATCCGGCACAACTTTCTCAGCATTCTCTCCCGTAGCCACCACAAGCCACCTGCAGATATACTCAAACTCGCAAGAACCGAACTGCCCGCTCTTCGAAATGGTCTTAACCCGCCACAGCCCGAACGTCTCGTCGTACTTCGCAGACTGGACCGTCTCGTTGTACTTAGGGTTGATGTCGAAGTTGGTTGCGTAGTCCTCAAGGTACTGAATAAACTGAAACTTTGTAGGGTATTCCGGGTAATCCTCCGGGAAGGGAAAATTGGGTAATTGGCAAAACTGTTTTGGGAGATGGAGTTTGAGACGATCGTACGTTCTGTTTTGCCACAGAGAAGCAATACAGTTGGCTCGCTCGAGGATTATAAAAGGTACTCCTTCACGTTTTAAGCCCGCAGCGACAGCTAAGCCCGATGGGCCAGCTCCGACGATGACCGGACCGTTGACCCAAATGCAGCGTCGGGAGAAAATGTCGCCGTCCGGGATGAAGTTTTGGAACATACTCGAGATGTTGAGAGACTTCTTGTTAACATTTCCATACATCTTAAACAGAGTTTAGAGCTTACTTCTGTCTAGTTCGGAAGGAAAAAAACAGAGGAAATTTTAAGAATGTGTGAGAAAATGTTAGAGAGCTTTTGAGGATGGAGATTTAGTGTATTTGTGTTTTGTTGGATTGGAGAAGAAGATGTTTAAATAGAGAAGAAGACTTGAAGCAAATTGGTGTTTGTAAAATTAGTAAATTGTTTTTTTTTTGGAGGGAAGGACTGAAGTATTATATTTTTAACTTCGGAATGTTATTTAATTCTCAAATGATAAGCTTTGCAGCCCTCCATTATTTTTTAATTTTTTTTTAATTTTCATATTTCTACTTATTGTTATTAACTTAATCCTCGTCCAACAAATACAATAATTAGTCACAAGAAAAGTGGTTCAATATTTTGCATCTCTTCCTTTTTTTCTTTTTTTTTGACATCTGGAATTTTATTGAAATATAAAGTTTTACAAAATTCTAAAAACCTAAACGAGGGAAATAAAGTCCAAACGAAGGAGATAAAACCGGAGAAAAAAGTACATATCTCCGGAAACAAAGCCGACAGAATACAAAATTCGTCGGAGACAAAACTGAAATATTATGCCTAAACAAGAGAAGACAATCAAGTTCCAAACTAAAATTATAAACTGAAAACGAAACCAACAACTAACAATACCAAGCTAGCGAAAAACAGCAAAGATAGATCACTCTTAGAAATATATATAACTACCCATATGTTTAAATTTGCCCGCCTGAAAATAATTGCCTTCTAGTTAACTCATTAAATCTGTGAACTTTTTTCTTTTAACGATAGGATAATAGATTTCGGGTATTATAAGTAAATGTCTCCTGGGATGTATATTAGGAGCAAGACTGTGGTCGGTTAAACCCAAAACAATTTGTGGTCGGTGTGGACCGAATCGACTAGTTTCCATCTCTTTTTTTTTTATTTTACAAAATTGGTCTTAATTTGGTCATGCAATGCAACTATAAGTCAGTTAGTGATAGTATAGACAATGGATCGATATGTAAATCATATAATTTTAGGCAAATATGGATCCCGTAGACTAAATTATCTAACTTGTTGAAACAACCACATTTTTTGTTAGACTTGAAATTATAGTTCTTAAAATAAATCTCTCATAACTAGATGTTGATATATGCCCAAAATCTCATATTTTCATTCATCGCTCACCGATATTATAACAACCCCATTAAATTGGACTATTAGTCAAATAGAAATTCAAAGGCTAATGAAAGAAGAGAGATGACTTTGGATATACACTAGAGAAGAGAAAGAAAACAAGATAATTAAATTTGATGTCAGGTTGCTACCAACGTGGGAATCAATTAAGGGTAAAAAAAGGAGATACATATATATGTTCCTTATATGATCGATTTCAATGAAGAGACATGACAACGCATTTTGCTACACGATCATGTAAACACATAAACATGAAAGGTCCATGGGAGTTTCTCTTAGTTCCTCTTTGGTCTTATTTTAGAGAAATACTATGTAACAATGACTTTTTCTCGTTAAAAATTATCGCAATTGTCACTTACAAAAAAACTATTTATCAAAACTAAAACTTGTTCACATACGAATTTACTTTTGTTACAAATATAGATATTTGTTAGATTTTATCAAATTACTTTCGTCTGTGCTTCCAACATGCCTATTCTTTCCTAATTCTATGTCATAATCTTGATTTTGTAAGAAAATTTGTTTTTCCGGAACATAACTCACATAGACGAAGTTTTTTTTGTTTCTTGGATTCTCAAATTATATGTAGAGGATATGTAAAAAAAAAAAAGTTAGTTTATAGTCCATTTCAAATTAGATCAATCCATAAAAAGCAAATTGTAAGATATAACTAAATTTTAAAATTGTAGTATGTCTCTTTTTTTTATCATTTTTTCTTCTTCAGAAAGATAAAATTTAGAATTCCGCGAAGCTGTGGAATTTGAGGCAACGTGGTTAAACCTCCATCAGGAGTGGCTACACATCCCACAGACTTCCCAAATCCACACAGACTAATTAATTGTTTTCACAAATAAGAAAAACGAAATGCAAATCTCACCATAAACTGCTAAACATATACATGCACATATACATATCGCCACATCAAGCTATATTGTGTTCATGAAAAAGAAGTATACTAGTATGGATTTTAAACTTTTAAATGATAATTAGACTGCTAACCATCTCATGGTATTGATCTATGTGATTTTTTCCCCCTTTAACCTCATTAATATAGATAATTACATTTAGTGAAAATGATCCAAAATGATACAAAATAACGAATCAGTCATAATGCTTTAAAAGATTACAGCGAATGCAAAGTATTTATCATAACAAAATGAAATAGTTGAAAATCCGAATCTTCCGTTTTAGATTAGTAGATAGATTTGCTCAGGAAGACCAACTATCCTCGAACACCTCTATTTCATCGATTACGATTACCTTTATCAGTCAATAGCCGTTACACCCGTTTATTAACCTTCATAGCAACATACATGCGAAACGAATCTTGAAACTTTAAATAGATTTATAGTTATAACATTTGTATTTTTTCTTTTTGGTGGTGAAGATAAATTGTTATCAAGATCCAATGAACCTATCTATTTTTATAAATATATAATTTGGATGTTAAGACGTTCATTGGAATGTTGCATATTTCCAAATTAAACGTACAAACTTGTTGGAATAAGCAACAAGCATGAATGTTCGAACTAATTGACTTTATCTTGTATACACATCGATAAATACTCTTTCCATTTCTTTTATAAGTAGTTTTAGAGATTTTGTTTTGTTTCACAATATAAGTTGTTTTTATGTTTCTATGCAACTTTTACTTTTATCGAATACTGTGTGGCCAATAATATTCTGCAGTTTTTTTTATGATTGGCTGGATTATTTTAAATTTATATATTAAATGATATTTTGTATCTTGTATACACATAGATAGATACTTCTTCCGTTTCTTTTTATAAGTAGTTTTAGAGATTTTGTTTTGTTTCACAATATAAGTTGTTTTCATGTTTATATGCAACTTTTACCTTTATCGAATACTGTGTGGCCAATAATATTCTGCAGTTTTTTTTATGATTGGCTGAATTATTTTTAATTTATATATTAAATGATATTTTTTAGTAAAAGATGAGTTTTTTAATATTTGTGTTTTTAGCCAAAACTACTTATAAAAAGAAACGGAGAGAGTATTTGCATCATCAGTTTCTGAGTAATGGTTTAATGCAGTTGACATAGAGCCGATTAAGAATCCTCATAACTTTCCTCAAACAACTTTATTTAGAGTAACCTTGGTAATTAGACTCGGTCTTCGCAGATCATATATATCTAATTTCAATCGATTTCCAACTATAATTGACCTTATTCTGAGATCAAATCAAATTGTATAGCATATTTTCAAATCAAATTAAATAGAACGTTGAAGAGAAAACAACTGAAGAATGGAGGCAAAATCGCCAGAAACTTTTACACAAAAAAAAAGTAGAAGTAGAGAAAGAAGCACACCACTATAAAACTACATCAAGCTTTTGAAGAAGAATCGTCGTCATCTTCAATGTCCCAACTTAAGTCTTCATCTTCCTCTGGAGTATTAATTAATTAGCAAATTTTTATATTGAAAGATTTATTTTTCCAAATTGAGATGCTCAAAACTTCGAATTATAATGCTTTAACAAAACAAAAAAAAAACTTCGAATTCTAATGAGAAGCTGTAGTTATATATACGCATCATCAAACTACCAGTGTTGATAAATATGCATCCAAATCAAGAATATTTAAAGCTACTAGTATACACTAAAAATCTAAAAGTATATTCTTTTGAACAAGAACACTATTGACGACCTTTGTCCGATTTCTACTGTTGTAGCCAATTTGTTACACTCAAAATTTACAAAACTAGTAAATTTATTGTATATAATGTTACAACACTTTTAGATATTTTTCTTCACTCGAATATGCATATTGAAAAAACGAAAAAAGTATAAGTTAGAATTATTCTAAACTAAACCATGAAAAATTGCCCAGTTTTTTCTAAAAAACTATGCACGTATATGGCATATATAGTCAGATACTTTTTTTTTTGGGAACTTTTATATAGTAAAATATATTTGAAATGCATCAATCTAGAGGAGAACCAACATGCGCTTGCTTTGGCAGATAATTTAGTTAATTCAACTTTAATTTCTGTATAGAATCGGATGATAAATGAAGTTGAATGGAAGTTCTCGAGAATATTCGGATGTTCTTACCTTTTAGTTTTTTTTTTTACCTTTTAGTTTCACCGACCATTTCTGTAGAGTATATCATAACTCGTTTACCTACAAATAATATCGTAAACATATATATTGAAAAAAGAGCATTTCTTTGTAAGTATCTCGTAATATGTAATTGTATATAATTACATCTTAGACTGATTCATGAAATCTAACATACGGGATCCTGAGAATTAGGGGTGGGCAAAAAAACCGAACCAAACCAAATCGGATCAACCGAACTTCAACCGATCCAAACCAAATCGGATCAACCGAACTTCAACCGATCCAAACCAAACCAAATTAACCAAACTTCAACCGATCCAAACAAAACCATATTCTATATATAACCCAATCGATTGAAGTTTTTTTCAAACCGAACCGATAACACAATGTGCTTTTGTTAATTAGTTAATTAACAATATTCAAAATATAAATATATATTAACGGCTAAACTCACGTTTTTCCTTTTTTTGTTTTCAATTTCCATTTTTTTTTTTAATTTTTCAACATGGTTAATATATATTCTCTAACCATATTATCTAAGTATTTGATTAAGTAGGATAGTTTCATTTTGGTTTTAGATTTTTAGAGAATTATTTTTTATGGTTTCGTATTATTCTTGTTTTTATAAGTTGATTTTAAAAAAACTAAATTAAAACCAAACCGAACTAAACTCAAACCGAACACAAACTGAACCAAACTTGTTTCGGTTGAGTTTGGCTAGAGTTTTATTCAACTCGAATCAACCAAACCGAACCCAAAACGAATCCGAAATTAAACCGAAATGCTCACCCCTACTGAGAATATCGTGTTTTATAATTTATAGTCCTTAAATTGAGTAGTAGAATAATTGAGTAGTAGTATAATAAAACCTATTAACATTAAATCTATTAACAGTATTATGTACGTAGATGGATAATGGCACGTAGTTGCCGAATATTTCTTGGAATATACACTATTTTTTTTGGTTAATTTGATGCATAGAGAATCGAAATTAAAGGCGTGTTCGGTTCTGGTTGATTGGAGAGATTATAAAGTGAGAAGTGAAAACTAAAAAGACTTGGGGAATTGATCACATTTACCATATTCCAAGACTTGGGTAATGGTGTGGTATCATTTCCTAGAAACCTCGAGAATTAACATTAATGCACCGATAACATATATTTTAATATTCGCATGGTATGTTGGTTTAAATTAATTACGATTTAATTTATGTACATATATAATTTATTATCATTAATTAAAAAACAGATTAGCAAATCTTTCTTTAAAAAATAAAAAGTATTTGAAAATAGATTCTGCTAATAACCAATGTTTAAAATTAAAACAACTCTTTCAAACAAAAATAAAAAATAAATAACAACTCGATGAAAATAAAACAAGTTTTACTATATAAAACGAAGAAGATAACAGTTTTAAATTAATTTTAATAGTTTACAATTATATAAAAATATATATTTTTTAATCTTAATTAGGGAATTATAATGGACAATATATTTTACAGTTTTAAATTCATTAAATAAACTCTTCAAGTGCAAATAGTTTATTGCTAGTGGACAATAAAATCTTCTTGATAGAGAGAATATTGGATTTTGCTTATGTTTTTTCGGAATAAAAATTAAAATTAAAAGAAATATTTATGAGGAATACGATTGTGAAGCAGAATCTTTGTATATTATCACATGGAAACATGGAAAATGGAATAATAAACTCCTTTAAGCTAATAAAAATTTAACTTAATTTTTCATTTGATTTTGTGATCTCTCATTTGACCATTAGCAAAACCAATCCATATTTGCTTCCCATAATATTAATCAAAGTAGTGTTTTTTTTTAACTTTGATACAAATTATAAGAATTATTACAAAATAATTTTACAATGGATAACGTTACCCGCTTCATAAGGATCCACGATCACGCTGAATATTTCCTTATAAGTTTGATTATATTGATCTGCATAAATTGAATTTTCTGGAAATCGAACTTCATACATGTTGGTATAGAAGTATTAATGAATCATTTGGTCAATCACTAGACTAATTAGACTAATGGAGCTTTTACAATCAAAATAGTGTTATGTGCGATGATATACACCAATAAATAGTGTGTTACTATAATATTTTTAAAAGTAGTTACACATAGAAAACAATTATTATGTGTAAAACTCTTTATATTTTCTATGGAATTCGAAGATAAAAACATTATACTTGATGTAATAAAAAAAAATTAGAGAGGAGTTCTAACAATTTTTTTTTTAAAGAATCAAATATCACTTAATTTTCTTAGTTATATTTGTGTAAGTTTATATTAATGAAATCATATATTTTGATAAAATAATTATTTTATTGGAAGTTGTTACTTTTTGAATTGGCTCAAACTGGAACCATAAATCATTAGTATTATCTTTTAGTGTTATTAAGTTATCAAATATCAATATAAATAGCTTTTACTATACGATGAACTAAATGAAGACCATAAGTAGACTAAACAAAATATATCGACATACATAATCATCTCAAGCGACACTATCAGCCAAATTTTGGTCAAATCTTTTGGTGGGTATATTTGTAATGCCAATCATTTCTAACATCTGAAAATTATTTGGTATCGCAAAAACAATAATATTTATATTTTAGTTACTAAAATAACTCCTTTCTTCCAATAAGTGTAATTATTGCCAAAGAATCTCGGAAAGCAAAAAAAAAAGCCATTAAACATATATATTACGAAAGAAAAGGACAAATTATTGCTAAAGTGGAATTGCCCAAAAAAAAAAATTGCTTATCTTATTATATAAACACATTCTTTCTATTTTCATTATTAATCAGATTCGATCGGTTGACTCAGCTGCTTAATCATGTGACTTAATTAAAAAAAAATATATATATATAACTGATTAAGGACCCAAAATTCTATGTTACAAATCGAGCACTTTTAGAATTTGTTTCCAAACACATTTTATTTATTTATAATAAATTGAACATATTGCCAAATATGTATGTATTAAATATGTTGCCAAACATTTAAACAACTTTGTTTTTCATTATTTCTCATTTTTATTTATTTATGTACAACACTTAAATTAATACTTATTTATGATTTCACATTTTATATATTATAAATTTTAATTTATAAAAAACTTTATTCTGCACAGACGTGCAAGTTAGAATGAGAATCTAAGTATATAGAGAAGTTAAATATTGTCAAACATTTATTAAATCTATTATAAATTTAAAAATTACAAATTAAACATATTTGAATCAATAACACTTAAATTATTTATTATTTCTCATTTCATAATTTATATATTACAAAAACTTTACCTCGCACAGATTTAAAATCTAGTTTAACATAAAAGTCTACCTAATTTCATGCCGTATCTACAATCTATTGCCTTTTCCTTGTACATTTTATAAATCGCTGAATATTTATCTGGTAACATGAAAATATAAAAACCGTTTCTCTACAAAAAAAATGAAAATATTCCAATATTTATTTTCTCCTAACTGTTCTATGTGGATTACTGCTTGTTTAACAACGTATAGTTAAGTAGTTATGTTCTGGTGTTGATCCTTAATATTAGGGGCGGGAGCTGGTCATTTTAGTTCATCAAATAAATTCACTTAGAAACCAAACTAACTTTTAATAAGATGGTATTGTATACATGGGCGGATCCAAAAACTTTTTAGTATGAAGCACATCTTGTAATTAATATTTAGATTATAGCCATTTAAATAAATTTTTTATTAATTACTTAAAGAAAAACAAAATTTAGTGTGGGGCACATGCCATACCCCTTCCTCATTTGCATCCGCCCCTGATTGTATATGATGTATAAATACCATCGTATAAGCCCAAAAATCTAAGTTTTGAGAAGTATTTTAAAGTGTAGTCGTCTTCCATAGTTTTTGCCTAAGTTCTTGGCCACTTTTCTCTCATATTCTAAACACTTTGTTATTCATTTTATTTAGGAAAAATTCCATGAAAATATTTCAACTAAATTACGATAAGATTTTTAATATTCCAATTATTTATGTATCCAGAGAAATATTCTAATTATTTCATTTGCCCATTTAAAATTTTTAAGTGTGAATAATGTGCTCATTTTACAACATCTCGTTAACAGATATATACAAAACTATACACGGTTTGAAACAATATTTATATTTAATAATAAAATATTAATAAATAAAAATTATATTAAATTTTCAAAAAGTACCCACAAAATCGAAAAAATTCCGAAAAAATGAAAAAATTCCAAAAATAAAAAGGTAAGAAAAAATAAATTTATTAAAACCAAATACAATTATTTTAACGTTAAGAAACAATAATTTTAACATTAAGAAACTAATAATATTATCAAAAATATAAAGTTAAGAAACAATAATTTGTACGTGGATTACTAATAGCTGATAAAAAAAAAACGTGTTTTAGTAATATACAAATAGAAGATAGGGGAAAGAAGGAAAGAAAAGAAGATAGAGATGCAACTAACTCCATAACTGTAATAACTGAAAGGGTATGGAAATATAATAAATGATTGGAGTCAAATGGTTCCCTCAAAAATAAAAATAAAAATAAAAATAAAATTGTGATAGTGAAAGATGGCAAGTCCATGTGATCACATGTTTCTCTGATTTTATTTATACCATAAACCTCAGGTGTCTTCTTGACCATTGGTGACTCTATTTTTATTTATTTTTACTGGTCAACCCTTTAATTGTGATCTGTATTTTCTGACCAACTAATTTGATTTTATTCATATTTTGCGGGTTTTAATATGGTATTCGGTCCGACAAAAAAAGGCTTTCAGTTGGAATATCTATATATTTTTTTTTAAACTTGTTCATTTCATTTTCCAGTTTGCTTTTTATAATAATCTATTTTTAGTTTCAACGATTTGAAAAGAATAAATAAATAAATGAAGTTGTAGTTTTTTTTTAATTTAATTTTGTTACGTTTTATTTGGGTAAATCTGTTTTTATTTGCTTTTTACTGTATATTGGGGTTTTCCAAACAATTTTAGTTCGGATCCGTCATCCGTTTAAGTTTAAAACTTACACATTTATAATATGATCTAGGCTATTAATTTACATTAATGTATGTACTATTTAGATTAAATCAAGGGAAATAGTTTGGTTTGATTTTTAAGCGTCATGCATCGTGTCACACGTAATAGGCGGCATGTGGTAGCTAACATTTGTGATTTAATAATCGTTAACAAAACAAATCACAACCAAATTGTTAGTAGTCGGGTAGTTTTTTTTTTATGGTGAGTGTCGGTCCTGTTTATCTAGGTCAGAGATCGATTTCTCGCAGAAGCGGAATTACCAGGACAAACACTTGGTCAAGTGGAGCATTATAAGTGGACTGTATCATTCCCACCCGAAAGATTAGTATGGGCTTTTAAACTTGGGATTACTCTCGGAAACCGAAAGGCATCAAAAAAAAAAAAAACTAAACAAAACAAAACAAATCACAATATAATGAATGAAATTAATAATATATGCAGCATCATATTT
This sequence comes from Eutrema japonicum, assembly GCA_030161315.1. NCBI lineage: Eukaryota > Viridiplantae > Streptophyta > Magnoliopsida > Brassicales > Brassicaceae > Eutrema > Eutrema japonicum. The sequence goes on along the minus strand of BSQW01000001.1, from coordinate 1,995,072 downwards.
TTAATTTTATAAAGAGCACAAATATTCCTTCATTGATAATTAGTAATGGGTTTTAATTTTTTTTAATATTTGTGAAATATGTTAAAGTGACACTCTTCGGAGGGAATACTAGTTATATACAACATAGATGATAGTAGCTAATTACTTCTTCCGTTTCACAAACAATGTCATTTTAAAATTTTGTTTTTGTTTCACAAAGAATGTCACTTTATATTTTTAATGCAAAATTTTTATTAAAAATCAAGTTTTAACCCCATTGTTTTAATGTATTAATGAGAAAGAGAAATTTTGTTTAGTGTATTAATAAATAGTACTAAAATACTATGACTTAATCCGCGCGTGATAATTTTTTTTAAAAAAATTGTTTTGAAATTTAAGAAAATTAATTTTATTTGAATTTTATAATATGTCTAACTCATGATTATAGATAGAATTGTCAAAAATAATAATTTGTCTATTTAACCTATTTTGCAGTGGAATAAAATATTATTCGGGCTAACCAGCAAAACTTATAATCTTCAAAACATAACTCTAATATGCACCGTTTAATGTGGTTAGTTCACGAACTCTTAAAAAGATCAATCTTCTTGTGTCTAACTTTTTATAAAACTAGTAAAATAATTTTCAACTTGTATTTTTATATATTTTAAATATATAATATTAAAAATAATTTAGAAACTAAATAGTAAATAACCTATTTAATGATAAATACATATTTTCCATATTCTTATCAATAATTTTAAAAGATAATTATAAATTGTATATTTCAATTTTTTTTTAAAATGTCTTCTTAAATACTTCATAAAGATTGTCACTTTGATACTTTTCACACAAATTAAGAAATTTTGAAATTATACTAATATGTCTCTATTTAATATACTCATAATTAATTCAAAATGATATAAATACAAAGGTTTTTAGTTTTGGGTAAAGAGTAATTATGAGAATTAATTTGAAAAGTTGCATTGAAAATGTAAAATGACAATTTTTTTGAAACAAAACATTTATTCTAAAATGACACTCTTTGTAAAACAGATGAAGTAATACTTAATATTTTTTTTTTCTTTTTTAATATGTGTGAAATATGTTAAAATGATACTTTTTTGTAAAAGAGAAGAAGTATAGTAAAGATAAGGTGTTAAAAACTTTAATTGCATAGAATTAAAATGCTTAGGAAAACGGGTAAATGGCTAACTGCTTAATTTAAATCCGTCTCCCAAGATTCTTCCAGATGTACATTGCATTTTGCCTCAAAAATTTATCATCTTTCTTTTCAACCCTTATTTTAATAAAATATCAGACCTATTTGTAGGGGTCTATTATTATTATTTTTTTAATAAAAAAACAGGTTTATACGTGGTTGTCCTTTGTCAGCGTTTCTTTATTTAAAATTCTTCGATATCATACTTTCTAGTTTTACCCTAGAAGAGTTGACAAAAGGAAAATAAAAGTTTGTTCATGCATCAATCTCATGTTATATGCGTAAATTTGGACCAAAGACAAACCGGTTTGTAATCGGCTTGTTCGTTAAGCTAATCTCATTTATCTAAACCATTGTGATCTTTGTTGACCGAAATGAAGTGGCAAACGAAATACCAATCTGGGCCTAGTGGTTGAAGCCCAAAGATTTCCAAGGCCCACTTGGCTGTCATCGGTCTCATAATCATAATATATTGGGAAAACTACGTATTTCTCCCTCAAGTTTATGATATAGGTGTAGATCCATCCAAAGTTTCGACATCAACACATATCCCCCAAATTTCAAAGTTTAATACGCATTTCCCCCCAATTTGAAAGTTTAAGACGTATTTCCCCACGAGACGAAAGTTCTAACCTAAAATCCACACAAATGATGGTTAATGATGGTTAATGTCGGTTTACAATTTACCGAACAAATATTAACCAAATAATCTTAGAAATAAACCGGATTACAACCCAATTATAATTGGTATACCAGATTTAGACCACCCGAAAACTGAACCTCTAAAATCTCCAATTTTTAAACCAAAATCAATCTTATTATTTTATATATTTATTTTAATTAATAACATTAAAAAAATACAAAAGAAAAAAAAATCTTCGACGCATTCCTCTCCTTCGACGGTTAAACTCCAACCCGAATTCATGCCGTCTCCGTCGTCAATCTCCACCGATCCAACTTCTTTCAAATGCGCAGCTTGTGGTTGTCACCGTAATTTCCACCGCCGTGAACACTGAAATCAAAAATCCCCAAATAAAAAATCCCCAAATCTTAGAACCCTAAAAATGTTCAGTTGAACCAGTCACGAAACTCAAAATATCAATACGGCTAAACACATTCTTTTTTTTTTAATCGAACTAAACACACTCTTCATCATCTTCGTTATCGTTATCAACATCTCTCTGTAACTTTCTGAATTTCTGGGTTTAGAAAAAGTGAAGAAAAAGCAGAGGCGAGAATTCTTCAATGTTCAGTGATCCCTTTCCAAATCTACGAACTTTCTCATTTGATCATTGATTCATTCTCTATATAACCAACGATTGAAAAACAGAAGAATTTAAAATTAAATTTTTTCGATTCACTTTACATAGCAAATCCAAGAACACAACACATCAAATCTTTATTTCAGTTCCGTTCTTACAAAAAAAATTCTCGATCAAGACCATGGACCAAAGTTATATGTTCCATAAAATCTCTAGAAAGAATCAAAATCCCCAATTTTACATGATTCCTTTGAATTGGGGCTAAATTACATCCCTCCGACTCCTTCCTCCGTCGCCGCTGCAATTGACGACGAGTATGTAATCAGCGACGACTGGCGTTACCGTTGCCTAGCCGCATATTTCCCTTGCCGGCGTAAATACCCATTTTCCAAGCCAAGATACAAAATGACGCTCTGCAACCCAAAACCCAGAGAATGTCCAGAATGATTCTTGCGAAGAAGGAACAAAGAGACGTTGACGGGGAATCTCGACTACACTAGAGCCATCGATGGATGCAACAAAGGGTTTTAGAAAATAGGTTTTTCTTAAGCTGTGAAATTTCTCAGAAACCATAACTTCTTCTCTCTCTTCAATGAGAAATTTCTCAGTGTTTTGTGATAATGACGACGATGCGTTCCCCATCTCCTCAAGAAGATGGAGAAGAAGAAGCGAACGTATCAAAAATTAGGGATTTTGAAAGCAAAAACGGGAAATTAATATACTCAACAAAATAGGTGAAAAAGAAGAAGAAGAAGAAGAAGAAGAAGAACGGGTGAAGAAGAAGAAGATTTTTTACCCAAAACAAAAAAAGTGTTGGGGTCCGGTCGGGTTTACCAAACTGGTTGGGGTCGGGTAATAATTCGGTATGATATTAACCACACTGGTTTAGTATCAGGTTAAGCATGTTAACTATTCAAACCAACGGATATGGGAAAATACGTCTTAAACTTTTAAATTGGGAAGAAATACGTCTTGAACTTTCAAATTGGGGGATCTGTGCCGAAGTCGAAACTTTGGGTGGATCTGCACCTATATCATAAACTTGAGGGAGAAATACGTCGTTTTCCCTAATATATTATATCAAACTTTTGTTTTACACAGTTTGAATTTCCCGCCTTGAGGTTGCTGGACCTACAAGTAACGAGCGTGAAAAGAAGAAAGCGAGAGCCGTACAGACTAGACCCTCAATTGCAAAACGCTCTTGGGGGAAACTAGAAAAAGAAACCTAATGAGTTTTCTACAAACTCAAAACCGAAAGAGGAATTATAATATACATAACGATGCGAATCAATGGTAGCATTTAGAGGCTTAGGAGGAAGAATGCTCAAACATTTTCTCAATCCTTAAGAAAGTGGAAGTTGGGGTTATCAGCGAGCTCGGAAGCTGATTTTACATTCGCAAAGTCCTTCTCTTGCATGCAGTTCGAGATTTCATCGGTATCAAAAGGGATGCTGTTGTGTTCACACAAAAAAAAAAGGCAACATATTCAGGAGCTTAATTGAAGATGATCATATGATGTATGAAAATTAATGTTTTACAAAAGTGATTTTAGCTAGTACCTGGAATCGTTGTCTAATAAAAAGGAATGGCTGTCTTCATCTTCATTTTTCAATAGAAGTTTTAAGTTGGAAATCACCTGCAGTATTCAAAGCAACAATGAATACCGAAATAGAAAAGGCAACACCTCTTGTCTTTTTCGGGTTTATCAGATCTCAGACCAACGTACCTCTGGCGATAGGTTATGATTGTCGTGGTCTTCGTTCCTGCAAAGGGTACATATCCTATACAGTTGCTGAGTACTAAGAACCTGATAGACAGAGAAAGATCAGAAAAAAAGTTAACCAAAATTCAACTTCAATCTTTCTAAATATAACAGAAGGCTACCAAGGAAAAAGAGTTATTTTTCAGTTCTCCATGCTTTCCTCGTTATGAATAGATATATTTTCACAATGTTGTGATTCTGAATAGCCTGTCATTTTGTTCTTTTCTTTCTGGTGTCTAATTGTTCTTTGATGTGAGTTGTGACATCAGAGAAGCAGAGAGTTACCTGGCAAAGGTTACTTGTAAGATCTTCGTATGTAATTGTGGACTTTGGTTCTGTAACCTGAAAGAAGAAGCCCATCTACATTCAGGAACGAGAAAGAAGAGGGAGAGTGGTATACGTACTGTCAAGAGAAGAAGACAAACCAGGAGCATTACGGCTTGTCTTGTGTGTTTGAGTTCATCCCAAGAAGATCCCACAAACTGCATTCAAGAGAGCAAGTGAAATCATATGCCCTAGAAATGTTTTGTTACTAAAGCTGTTTTCAGACAAATTTTACCTCTTCAGTCGCTTGGCTACACCATGACTCTAGTTCATCTAACCCTGCCTTCACTTCCTTGCCCATGTTGAATGTGCAGTATTCTCGTTCGAGGAGAAGACTGCATCCGTCAGATAACAGCTCTAGTTTAGTGGTTGATGGCATGGCAAGTCGATGAGGGGATATAAACAATTACCTGTTGAAGAGTTGAACATTGATGTATTGGAAAGTTTGGCTGAAGATCTTCTGAACGAGAAATAGAGGAACCTGAAAGAGAACGTTTTTAGTAGGGAAATTTAAGCAGTAATGTGAAGCTTATATATTCTCACATAATTTTGCTTCCATGTGATGAGGTTGTGATTCAAAAGCCCAATAATGCTTCGCCAAGAGTTTGCTGGCGAGTTCTCCTCAGAAGACTTTGCTGCTTGGCCCTCTTTAGCTGGCGAATCCTCCTCAGGTGACTGCTTTGGTGAATTTGACTTAACAGCGAGATTCTCTTCAGATGACTTTGATGGTGTACCCAAAACAGAGGAATCATGTGATGAATTCTTCAGACTCTGTATCATTAGAAGAGATTTAATCAAATGAAATGATCCTTTCTTCTAAGCTAAAAGAGTCTCAAAGGTTTATTTTGTTGGTCGGGTCACCAAAGGTATACCTGAATGCAGGAAGAAAGCAGGGACGATACTTCTCGCTTCACATTTTCTCGGATGATTCCATACATTGTTTCAACATAGGCCGTAAGCTGCTGTTTAAAAAGCAAAGCAGGATATCTAGCATCTACTTGCTGCACCACATCAGTTGAAAGGTTCGGTGACGAGGTTGAACGAAAACCCTGAGACAACCATTTTTTGAGTACGCCTAGATACGTAAGGTTTAAGTGCTATGGAACATTCAAAAAATATGATAACAGTTTAGAGCTTGAAGAATCAAGTTGAACGGCCATCAAGACAGCAACTTTTTTTTTATCATTTTCTTGTTACCTGTGTCATCCTTCCAAAAAACGAAGTTGGCTGAGGAGGTTTTGTTGGACTTGAGCCAGTTGGGCTGTGTCTCAGGCTTCGTTGAAGCAGGAATAACAGAGTCGATGTGTTTGTTAGCCAATAAGCCAAATGATTGTCGTCTTCCTGATTCTGCAAATAAATAAGCAGAGGATTGCGTTAAGTTTTATCCATCTCATCAAGCATGGACCAAAATACATTGGTCTCTGCGTAATTCCTAACCTCTATTGCAGAACCAAAAACAGGAACAATTCGGTCAAATATACTGGTTTTTTCGGCTTCGAAAATTTTCCAGCGTATAAGACATTTATATATTGTAAGAGCTGCAACGGGCTTTCCATGACTGAAACCAACATTTTGGGATACACATTTGAGAAGAACGTCAACAAATTCCTGCATCATAGAAACATGACAACCATTGAGCCAGTGAAAATAAGAAGTATGATATAGGAGTAATGTTTCGTTAGGCACATACATGTGGTTGTCGTTCAATTTGAGATCGTCTAAAAGATTCTGTCCCAAACTTTCTTGCCGGTATAGGAGCAAGTGGTTCCTGTAAGAATGCAAAATCTGTCAGAGAAATTCTATCTACAAAGACTCGCGATATGCAAGAAGATGATTTGAGTCGACTCCAGAACAGTTTATCACTTACTTGATGTCCATTCTCCACAGGCTGCAATAGGTAAAGAAAAGAAGTCAAATCTTATCTTCAAAAAAGAAGTATGAGAAATAGTAAATTTACCGGGGCTCCTGTAAATGACACCTGGGGTGACATTTTCCGGGAAGCAGAATTAACCAGTGCTTGCTGCCGGCGAATTTGTTCTTCTGTTTCCATGTCAGAGACCTTTTCCTCAAGCCTAAAGAGAATAATAATATAGTAATTCATATGTACTAACTAGTGAAAGTATTTTGCACAGAGAAAAATGGACATTTTGGAGAAGAAAGAAAGCAAAACGTCAAACCTTTGCATCGATGTCTTCAACTCAATTAGCTTTGTCTCCGCGTCTAAAGCTTGCTTCAGCCTCTCTTCACAGAGTCTACTTGCTTCCTCATACTTCTTCTCTGTTTCATCTATTTTCTTTTCCAAGGAACTTACCAGATCCTGTTGAAAAATTGTATGATTAATCAAGTTAGAGACGCAGACAAAATCCACACTTTTAACAGAGAAAGGCTATAATAATATATGGAATACTTACATTCAGGTCTCTGTTTTGAGAAGCAAGTTTCTCATTATCAATTGAAGCATCCTCTGTCAAACTCTCTTCTTTCAACATGATTTTTCCCTCCTTTTGTCCATCTGAAGAATTGTTCCCATCGCTTTCATCGATTTTCTTCTCTAACGAACCTACTAGTGCCTAAGAATAGTTTCATTCATCAGATTAAGGGGACTAATAAAATGAACACACTTAGTTGAGCATGTTTGATCCATTCGTTTTTTTTTTGATCGAGCTACATCTTTAGAAAGGTTACCATGAGCCGCTCGTTCTCAGCTGCAAGATTGCTCACGATCTCGTAATCAGATGAAACATTCTCCTTCAACTGCTCTGTGATATTTGAGCTTGTTTCATCATGTTTTCTGTCTAATGCATCGATTTTCTTCTCCAAGGAACTTACCAACGCCTAAGAAATTTTATGCTTGATGAGATATATATTATCAAGAGGAAAAACCGAAATCTGTTACGAATCTAGATTGTGTATCAAAATCATTATCTAGGAATCCTACCTTCAGCTGTTGATTTTCAGCTTCAAGCTTGATGATTGCAGTCTGATCAGTTACCGGAACTTCAGCTGTTGATTTTCTCTCGAATTCACCATTTTTCTTTTGCAAAGAACTCACCAAATCCTTACAAGGAAAGAGAATAAAGACATAACAACAACGATGATGCATATAAAAATCTTAAACATAATCTTCAACACAGACACTGAATTCCGGGGAACAAAAGGTTCTAACATAGACTTTTTACGGACTAACCTTAAGCTGTTCATTTTCAGCAGAAAGATCGTTACTCATCTCAAGTCCCTTAGAGAGTTCTTCAAGCTCAAGTTTCATGTCCTTTAAAGCGGACTGCAAGCTTGAGATCTCCACAGTTTTGGTTTCTTGAGTTTCCATGAGCTGAAGTTTTATATCTGTTAAAACTGACTGTAATGCTTCGATTTCTTGAGATTTGGCTTCCTCGATCTCCATCTGTACCAGTACACTGATCAGATGCCTCATACATAACCAACAAAGTGACTACGTACAGCGAGTTTTTTTTTTCTTTTCTTCAGGAAATAGAATATTTTGAGTATTCGTTGATGAAATGATGTGTACCTTCATCTGTTTCTCAAGCTCCAAATTTGAAGTGAGTTCTTCCACTTGATTTTCCAGCTTAGTCTTTAAAGCGGACTGCAAGCTTGAGATCTCCGCACTTTTGGTTTCTTGAGTTTCCCTGAGCTGAAGTTTTATATCTGTTAAAGCTGACTGTAATGCTTCGATTTCTTGAGATTTGGATTCCTCGATCTCCATCTGTACCAGTACACTGATCAGATGCCTCATACAGAACCAACAAAGTGACTACGTACAGCGAGTTTTTTTGTTTTTTTTTCTTCAGGAAATAGAATATTTTGAGTATTCGTTGATGAAATGATGTGTACCCTCATCTGTTTCTCAAGCTCCAAATTTGAAGTGAGTTCTTCCACTTGATTTTCCAGCTTAATCTTAGCATCTTGAAGTGCTCCTGTTTCTTTAGCAGCCTGAAATAATGAAGAAATATAAGAAATTCTCTGCTTACATATTATTTTGTGAATTGGTAACAAAACTAACTACATTCTGTTTTTCAGTTCTCCACAGAAGACCTTATATACGAAAAAAAGATAGTGCCCGAAAAGTACAAAAATATTGCAACATGTAGCTCTCGTGGAAGGTCTGTTTTTTTGTAAAGAGCAGATTTAGTGAGACTAAGAACTTCATATGTTAGTAATCGAGTGTGTTACCAATTTAAGATTCCGCAATTCTTGGCGTGCGACTTTCACTCTCCACCCACATTGAGTGGTAATCGCTGCTTTCTTCATCCTCACATAATGTCCATGACACAAAAACCTTCTGATTTGACTCTGCGTAACCAGTAAGTTGCATGTCTTCAATACTCAAACAAGTAGATGAATGTGATAGGTATAAGATGGGCAAAAAAATAAGACAAAAGTTCATCAAGATGTGAGTTTAAACTTGCTTGAATAATGATTGCCGCTCTTCTCTTCTTCCTAAACTGAAGTTCAACTCGAGCAGCTTTTGCTCGCATCCCTGTCTGAACTGAAGAAGCAGAGGAGCACAGGCTTTTATAGGCTTTCTGGCAGATATAAGTCCGTGTCTGCTTCTGAATTCTCAGAGAAGCGGCTTCTCTTCGCATGGTCTCGAACCAAACACGTGCAACTTGTCCTAAATTCAGTTTGACGAGGGATTAAGACAGCCTGATAACATTTTCCAAAACCAACAAACGCATTCAACATGTATTACCTCTACACAAGGCTTGAATTTCTGTTGAAGCGACCTGCAATAACAGAAACTTCTTGCGAGATTGATAAGTAAGAACTTTCCTCTGAATAATCCGTGCTGAATGACCAAGAACTTCAGCTCTGTGAGCATCCAGTTCTGCCATTTGACCTGCCCTAAGAAACACCTTTGTCTTCCCGATCTATGTTACAAGAAAATTGTTAGTAAGGATTGTCATTTTTCGAATGATATATGTAGTAGCAGAAAAAGAAAGTTAGAATAAATCTTGTGCAGTGTTGACCAAGTAACATATTCAGAGATGGTGAAACTGCACCTGAAAACCTTTGAGGTCCGCTTTTGCTAGTAGCTTTTTGCAAGCGTCAACTTCGTCATAGCTATTATTAACACAAAATCCAGAACCAAAAAGGTGCTTTAAGTTATTCTAATACCTTAAGTCCCATTAGAACTAAACACAGAGAAATGATAATATATACAGGAATTAAGTGTTGGTTAAGCTACCTTCTCTCGGTAGTCTCTGGTGCTAAAATTCTGAACCGGGTCAAAAATTCATTGAAAGGCTTTCTAGTAGGATATCCAGCGCAACTAATCCTAATGGCTTCCATGACTCCCTGAGATCAGATGCAGGAAGTTCCACAACATCATGAAAAAGCATAAAAATTAATACGGTTGCAAAATTCAAATCATAGGGTTCTCTGAAACATTAAAAGCTTACCCCACACCTAAGTTGATGCAAAATATTTATGTTCTCAAAGATTTCTGGCTTTAGAAGGTGATTTGGTTTAACACAGCGTATGTAGTGTGGCTCCGTGGTGCTCAAACTCTCGAGCAAAGATTGCAGTTGTTGCTGTATGTTAGTACACGGTGAGAATCAAAGTGGATATTATAAGCAGAATCAGTTGTAACTTAACATTACTTCAGACCTTAAACTGAGAACCTATTGATGAGAACTTTGATGTTTTGGAAGATTCCTCTGGCAATGGTGGAAACAATGATGAGACGAAAGAACAATCTGAAGAGCTCAGGAGAGCTTGATGTTCTCCAACAATATAATCTTTGTTCTTGTCCAAGAAAAGTTCTGTCTGATAAGTGACCTGGAATCAAACAAGAGTATAGTCATTGGACCACGGTAATTTTGCCTTTATATCAAGACAAGCATTTAAGCAAGCGGTTCGGGTTATGAAGAGCACTAACATCACCGGCATAGTGGCAAATCGTAAAGTCTGTTTGAGCCAATTTTGGCTTGGCAAAACGCTTGTGGTCTTTAAAAGTCTGGTATAGCTTTTGTGCAAATGTATCATGTGTTGATCTTGGAAACATGCTGTAGAAGAAAACAGAATTCCAATCATTTTTTTCTGAAAACAAAAGAAAAGAAGCAACGAACAAACATGACCTTTTAAACATTACCAAGCCTCGTCTAGAAGGGCAATGATACCACCAGTTTTCTGGCATGAAAAAACTGTACGTCAGATACTCAAACCCTAACACTAGGCGCGAGGACAAAACTGTTTGACTACTAACCTTTTCAATAAGATCAAGGACATCCTGATTATCGATGAACTCTATGTAACTCCAGTCAATCTCTTCTTTAGTATATTCTTCTTGCTCCATCTTGAACACGTGCTGTAGAGTAGAGGAAGTTATGCATGAGTATGGGTCGGCCGAAAAACAGAACAATCTAGTGTCAGTGTCCAACCTGGTTGAAATGTTGCTGCAGCTTCTCGTTTGTCAAATTTATACAAAACTGTTCAAAACTGCAAATTGCCCGTGAAAAATGAGAAGACTATGTTGGAATTTAACTAAGGAATTATAATCAAACAGCCAAACCACGGAATAACCAGAATAATCATATTGTTCCAAATGTCAAGAAAGCTTTTAGCTAAGCAACTGAAATCTAAGGAAACTCGATAACAGACCATCAGCTCAATGTTTTAAGAAGCTTAATTAGAGAGCATAAATGTAGGAAGTAATGCAAGAATTCAATTATCAGTTCCAGAGACTTAACATATCAGCAAATGCAAAAGCATACCGGTTAAGCACCTGTTTGTCTTGAAACTCTCAAATCCATAAATATCCAGAACTCCAATGATGTGTTTTGAATTTGGGTCTTGGCCAATAGAATTATTGATCTTGGTAACGAGCCTGTAAGCAAGAAAATTGAAACCTTTTGCATAGAACCCCCAAGAATATAATAAATCCTTAATAAAGAATTTAGTTATGGTTAACCCTACCAATCAAACAATTTAGAATAGACAATTTTGGCTAGTGCATCTCTGCCTAGAGCTGCACTGCCAGGATCAAGCGACTTTGTAATGCTTTCATCACGAGTCACCATGACCCTTTTGCACAAGGAATCTTCTAAAGCTTTCTCATCACACCTGCAACAAAGAGCAAGTCAAGGCTCTAATTCTGGCTGACCAGAAAACCGTTTATCGGAGAAAACACAGACTAGTGAAGCATCTACATGAAAAGTTCTGCTGCCACTTTTAGATGGAACCGTGATTTTTCGTCCTTAGGTTCTGAAGCTTCTGATTCTTCACCCTTTGCAAACTCGATGTTCCCTAGATGAAGGATTGCAGCCACTACTCGGAAGATTGCATCCTGCAGTAGAAGAATGTAAGTAGAGTTGTTCCTATGACTCGGCATGTAAACAAACAACTAAAAAAAATTACCTGCTCTTCAGAATCGATCCCAACAACTTCCATAGCTTTCCTTGTAGCTAGGTATTCCTTGGAATCATCAAGCCCATCCAATGCATAGCAATTAGACTGGTTCAGATAGCGAAATGTGCTTGGTTTTCCTAACTTGTACCTCTCAGTTTCCTGAAACCTCGTGAAAGATACTGTTTTCGTCAGCGCGGATCTCGAGTAAGGTCAAACATGGGACATACAGGATCTCTAAGATTTTGAGCTAACACCGCCATTGAAGAGATCAGGCTTACCTGTTCCGGTGCAGCGCATAGCATGTAAAAGCAATGATAGTTTCTTTCAGGGTCAGAAACTTGACAAACCCGCGACCTCTCTAGCAAATATGTCCTGATAGCAGCTCCCGAGATTCTTCCCCTTTGATCGAACTGAATCTCCACAAACTTACCAAAACGACTGCAACATGGGATTTTCCTAAATATCTTAAAATTTGGGTTCAAGGAAATACAGAAAATGGACAAATCAACGAAAACGTGAGACTCATCCCCTCCACCTTGAATTATTGTTTCTAACGGTTTTTGCATTGCCAAAAGCTTCTAAAACTGGATTGGACTGAAAAGCACGAAAGTAAAACAGAGAAAAGTATGACTGGAGGAAACTCACTAAGTGTATGTTTTGCAAGAATATTTGAGAGAATATTACTTACCTCCAAAACTTGCTGCTCCACGGATCGTCCTTCACTCTCAGCTCTTCCGCCCATGTAGGCAAGATATCGCATGAGCATCTTTGTGCTCTCCGTCTTCCCAGCACCGCTTTCACCACTCACCAAGATCGCCTGGCTCACTCCCTCGTTGATCATTTTCCTAAATGTTATATTTTTGGTGATTGTAAGGCTGAAAAACAAATGATATGAAACAATAATAGAAGCTAACAGAAGAGTTACCTGTACGCAGAATCTGCAACCGCGAAAGGATGTGGACTCAACTCACCAAAAGCTGTGCCCTTGTACTGTTTCATCGTCTCACTTCCATAGAGATGGGGTAATCTTTTGAAAGGATTCACAGCTATCAATATATTTCCTGTGTATGTCTGAATTCATCATGAAAATAACAAAATTAGCTTGCGCAGACATCTTAAGATCAGGGGATGGTAAATGTAAGCAACACAATTCCTTGCAAGCAAAAAAAGATTAGTATATAATAGCTGAATTGCTTACATAAATTTCATTTGCATTGTATCGGCACTTTAGATTGAGCAGAACCCCTGGCTCATGCAAATATGCAAGCTTTGTCATGTCGTCCACCCCAAGTTCAGGGAACTCGGGGTCCTTGGGGTAGACAGCATTTACCTTTGCCACAACCTAAGAAACAAAAATGCATCAGATCTATGTGCCCCTTGTCATGTCCATGTAGTTTAAGAAATAAACAAATCTCAACTCTAATCTTATCGATTCCATTTTATCAGAAGAGATCAAAAGGAATGTTATGAAGATCAAAAGCTAAAACTTTTACTCAGTAACACAAATGTCCTCCATATCTAACAAGTTATTTTACTTTCTTTCAGAGGAAAGGAACATCTTTGGAGGGCGTTTCATTACCGTCTTTCCGGAGCAGTTAACTGTGATTTCTTCACTGTTGGCTTCTTCTACTTCTCCATCTATCCAGGCTTCATCTGGATCCTCCACCCAGACATGAGACCCTAGAGTTACTTTGGCTGAAGCAGCCTGCCCCATACATCACATCATAATAAAAACAGAGGATGGAATGGCCAAGAGAACAACAATGGAAAGTTTTTAAATCAACGAGAGACGGAAACGAAAATGAATTAAATGATTTGAAGAAACCGCAATGCAATTAGAGAAGAGAAAGCTCATACCATTATTATGGTCAGATTTTCCTAAAACGATCTCCGCTCACAAAAGTTTCGAAATTTCCAATCACAAGGATCTTCTTGTGAAATTTCCCAAACATGGATCCATTATAACGAACATTTCTCTTTCCCAGCTTCAGACTTTCTGATCGACGTCAAATTAGAACCGAAACAAAGGCTACATGCGGAACGATTGCAGCTGGGACATTAAACCCTTTAAGCTTTTCTCTTTCTAACACCGATCAAAGAAAATTTCCACAACTGTTACAGCTACAGATTTTCTCGCAGATCCTGAAGAATTTTCTCGCGTTTTCTTTCTTTTTCCGTGATTAGTTTCTCTCTTTTCGTCTTTCCCCCCGACGGACGTTGGAGAATCATGAAAATTTGCAATTCCTAAATTAACCCTCTCCAGTCCATTAAACCAACCCGGTTTATATATTCTCGATTTCAACGGATCATCAAAGAAGAAGCAACATTGTTGTTGTTGGCGTCTTTGTCGTTATTATTGGGCCAATTGTTTTCCTAATGGGCTTTATTTATCAATAAGGACATCTTCTTTTTTTCATTTCCAGAAAAGCCCTTTACGCCTCCGTCTTCCTTCTCCTCGCTCCGTCTCCAATGGCGGGTTTCAGTTCTCTAATTCCTAGGACGCCTCTGAAACGCGCCGTTATTAAAGCAGTCGGAAACCTAACGCCGGCGCCGTTAGCTATTATTTCGGCCGCACGAAACCTCTTCACCGGTGGAGGATGTAAAGGAGGCTACGAAATTTATGGTTAGTACACTCTGAATATAGCACTTTGAGGTTTTCATCATGATTTTCTTTTTTCTGTTCATGAGTTCGAACTTAAAGGAGCTGATTCCTTTAAGTGGTCATTTTGGGTATGAAATGTTTGTAGGTGAGCAAGGAATGTTTTCTCATTTCAATGGAATAAGGTAAATGCTCGGATTATGTCACAATTTAGCATAATTTCATTCATTCACGTGTTGTGCTTTATTTTCATTTCAGTTTTTCTTCCTGCTAATTAATAGCAAACCAAAACATGGGAGCAAAATCTTTTCTTTTTTCTTTTTCATGCTGCATCTGTGTTTTGACTCTGATGCTTTATCATTCTTCTCCAGTAATCACAAATCCACTGGTAATGCTGGCGCGCTATCTGGTCCGTTTGGTGTAAGTTTTCAGTTTTGAAATGTTTAAACTTCCATAAACACCGTAGAAACCTAATAGATATACTGGATGTCTGTTGCTTATTATAAAATTTGAAACACAGATTTTTTAGATTCAATTTGTATACATCTCATTGTGTTAGACATGCTATTTCTCAGGTCAACCAAACAAAAAAGCCCGCCTTTTTAAGGGTCCAATCGATGAGCTACCAGTTTGTGGCTGATTCCCATGTTTCTCCTAGACGTGTTGTGAAAACTGAGGTACAATAGAATACTCTGAAGATTTGGCCTTGTGTTTTGTTGGCCTAGTCTTAGTGTGAGCTCAATTTATGTTTTTTCTTTTCTTTTTCAGACAGATCTTATACATTTTGAACTATAAGTTATGCCACATACCTAATATATAGTATTCTCATTCAGTGCCCTGTAGATTTGTATAGTAGATTTTAGTAGATTTGTATAGTCAGACACAGAACTGATATTTCTGATGATCAAATACTTTGTCTAATCCATGTGCTTTTGGTTAGCAATTTCCTGAGAATTGTGCATTTCGTAGTTTATATGAGGTCCTTGGGATGCATTTTGTCATCTTGATGTAGGATGAGGAATATGTAGCGGATTCATCAAAGAAGGAAAACGCTGAAACCCCTAGGAGGCATCAAATTGGGGAGAACATACCCAAGAAGGATAAAATAAAGTTTCTTGTGAACACTGTAAGCAAAAGAAAAAAATTAATATTCTTCAGATATTCCGCTTGCCTTTACTAATGGTTTGTCAATGATGAGAATTTCTATATTCCTACTCAACCTTGGTTTCTTGTTCGTATTGTTATTGGTTTATTCGTTGGCTTATCTTTACAAACCCTTAATACAATGTGAACTATGCAGCTTCTTGATATTGAAGATAATAAAGAGGCTGTTTATGGAGCTCTGGATGCTTGGGTTGCTTGGGAACGCAATTTCCCCATTGCTTCCCTCAAAAGGGTAATAGCTATTCTTGAAAAGGAACATCAATGGCATCGAATGATCCAGGTATCTATCCCCTGAATGGTCTCTCTCTTTTTTCTCTTATTTGGGACTCAAGAACCATGAATAATCAAATACCCAGGAAGAACATATCCTCTATTTTATGGTAACTGTAAAAGTATAACAGAATCTGGGAGAGGTTTCTATTTCTTTTCCCCCGTTTAATGCTTGTAGGTAATAAAGTGGATCCTAAGTAAGGGACAAGGGAACACGATGGGGACATATGGACAGTTGATACGGGCGCTCGATATGGATCGTAGAGCAGGAGAGGCGCATGCTATCTGGCGAAAGAAAATCGGGAATGATCTGCATTCCGTGCCTTGGCAATTATGCTTACAAATGATTCGCATATATTTCCGGAACAACATGTTACAGGAACTTGTAAAGGTTTGTTCTTTTTCCCTTTGTGCCTAGGCTCTTTAGATGATTTGCAATTAGCTTGGTTTAGTCCTTGGTCGTTTCCTCTTCCCTGACCGAGCACTAATGGAATATATTGCTCATGGATTCTTAACTGAACTAGTTAGTTATGTCCTTACTTTGTATCGTGCTGACATCAAGCTCGCGTTTGTTTGTTTGTTTGTGGGTTATGAAGCTGTTTAAGGATCTGGAGAGTTATGACCGTAAGCCTCCGGATAAACACATTGTGCAGTCAGTGGCGGATGCTTACGAGCTTTTAGGAATGGTTGAGGAAAAAGAAAGGGTATTGACCAAGTATAGCAATCTTTTTCTCGGTACGGCATCAGATGATAAATCAAGAAGATCTTCAAGGAATAATAAGAAACCAGGTAGGTGATGATGTTGAACTTATGTGGTAATTAACCTTCAGATTGTTGCACAAAACCGCATGATTTGTAACTGTTTAAATTTTTGATTTCAGGAGTGAGGAATCCTGAAGCAACCACAGAAGACGCAGTAGATGATGCAGCTGAGTTACAAGAAAATGTGGATAATCACCAAGAATCAGAAGCTGCCACTGAGAAAGCACCCGAACATGGAGCATAAGTTGTGTATTTAATATGTCTTTAGTCGGTAAATTGTCGATTACAAGACACGCTGTGACAAAGCTCAGACCAACTTCTTGGGTTAGGCTTCGGTTATATGCACAAAACCGAATGGCAAGATTGTAAACTGTGTTCGGTTATCGTATTGGTGCGGATCAATTCACATGAACTGTTTAGGAACAAACAAAATATGATTTGGACAAATCTTCGATTCGATGACTTCTCTTGTCAAATTTTCATCTTCAACACCGACATTTGGTTCAATCGTCGACAAATCTTTATCTCCACTTAGTTATCTTCTCTTCTCTTTTCCCTTTTTCATCTTCTCTTCGATTCTTCCATTTTCATTTCCTCTGATTGGGGCGTAAAGGCTCGTGGCTGCAACGACTTTTCCTAGACCCTCAATTATGCCGGTAAAAGGCACACATCCTATTCCTATATCTTGATTTTCATTTTCTTGATGATTTCAATTCACCCCCTTAATTGTTGTTTAACTTGTTTGTGAAGGTTAACACTTGTTGATTATCTCTTAATAAAACTTGTTGATTATCTCTGTGCCTTTCTATTCAACCTTTAGCGTTTTGTCTCCTTCAAAATATCTTCTTCTTTTTTTCGAAATTAAATATCCTAATTCGTCTCATTCCTCGATTCGTAGGGTTTTGCCCCAAAATGATAAAAACACACCCGATACATACAAAGCTCCTGACAAGATTTCTTCTGTGTAAAGAAAGCCCAAAGCTTTCTCCGTTCTCCTTCCTCTAAGAAAAAGTTCAAGAATCATGATAAATCCGTTATTATCAATCCAGAACTCCCCAGCCAAGTTCTTGAAACCACCCTTTTCGTCCATTAACAGGAAACGACAACAAGAAGAGAGGCACAGCAGGAACAATACCCTTTCCATGGTGGAAACCAAATCAAGAAGAGCGACGACATTCGCGTGTCTCTCCATAGCTAGAAGAAGAAGCAGAAACAACGGTGTGTCTGAATCCGAGGAAACGGTTAGTTATGAACAAATGGGTGGTGAAGGAATCTCGGTTTTGTGTGGGTTGGGTTATTGGGTACAAGGATCGCGATGTTTCCCATGGCTTGCACTTAATTTCCATATAGTTCATAGCCTCGGCCTCCAACCATCGACGCTTCAGCTTGTGCAGTATTCTTGCAGTCTTCCCATGGTGGCTAAACCTCTCTACGGAGTTCTCTCAGATGTTCTTTACATCGGAAGTGGTCGTAGAGTTCCTTACATCGCCATTGGAGGTTAGTCTTTCCAAATCCAACCAAGGAAACGAACTTGCTGCTCCTAATTTCAACATGTTCTGAAATCTTGAATGTTTCAGTGTCTCTGCAGGTTTTAGCATGGGGTTCAATGGCCATGTTCCAAGGAGCTAGAGAAGTTCTTCCGTCTCTTATAGCATGTGCCCTCCTTAGTAACCTTGGAGCATCAATCACTGAGGTTGCAAAAGATGCTCTTGTTGCGGAATACGGTCTGAGATACCGAATAAACGGTCTCCAGTCTTATGCGCTCATGGCTTCAGCAGCTGGTGGAATCCTAGGAAACTTACTTGGAGGATATCTCTTACTCAGAACACCTCCTAAGATCTCCTTTCTTGTTTTCACCGCCGTGTTGTCTCTGCAGCTTCTTGTTTCATTATCTTCCAAAGAAGAATCTTTTGGTTTACCACGGATGACAGAGACGAGCTCTGTTTTGAGGAGCCTGAAGAAACAGTTATCTAATCTTAGGGAAGCAATTCAGGCGGATGAAATCTCCCAGCCTCTGATTTGGACAGTAGCATCCATCTCAATGGTCCCACTTCTCTCGGGATCAGTCTTCTGTTACCAAACTCAAGTTCTAAATCTCGATCCTTTGGTTATTGGAATGTCGAAAGTGATTGGACAACTGATGCTTCTCTGTCTAACCGTGGTCTATGATCGATACTTGAAGACACTTCCCATGAGACCACTGATCCATATCGTCCAACTCCTCTATGCTTTATCGATTCTCCTCGACTATATCTTAGTGAAGCAAATAAATCTGGGAGTTGGAATCTCCAACGAGGTCTTCGTGCTCTGTTTTTCTAGCTTAGCAGAAATGCTTGCGCAGTTTAAGATCCTGCCATTTGCAGTCCGATTAGCCAATATGTGTCCTCAAGGGTGTGAAGGATCAGTCACATCTTTTCTTGCTTCAGCTCTGTGTCTATCGCAAATAGTTAGCGCGTTCTTAGGCGTAGGATTGGCTAATCTGATCGGTATAACATCAAGTAACTATTCAAATCTGCCTTCGGGGATTCTCATACAGTCTCTAGCAGCTTTGGTACCTTTGTGCTTCATGCACTTTCTCCCAATGTCAGAAACTGTGATTGGGAAAGAAGTAAAAAGTAAGAGAAGCAGGATAAATAGACGAGTCGTGAGAGTCGTGAGAGTAGTTGAAGACAATATTGATTATCGACGAGGAAGAGAGTCAGAAGAAGCACAAAGATAGTGTGTTAAACATTTAGTAAATGAATAGTTCTCTACGGCGATAACCCAAATGTATATACAGAGATTTTGCTCTCCTGTTTCTTGCGGCATTATTGTAATATACCAAAACGTCGAAAACAGAATCTACGTCTTCTGCTATGAATTTCATCGAACACTTGTCGGGCTTCACAAAACTTCCCAAAGTTATACCGAAATCAATCATAAAAGTATGTGGGAGATAAAAACTAACATTACCTACTTTTGACCATGAATCAATTCTCAGTTCAAGTTTTTTGATAACAGGATCATGCGTTAACACGTTTTTTGCATAGAAAAGTTAGTGACTGCACCACCACTGTGAATTCCATAGAGACACCGATGATTTCTCTTGCACCGATTCGAATACCGCGACTCCGTAACAACAGCCAAATAAAAACCCACAAATTCACAATCTCCCGAGAAACCCACGAGACATGGTTTGGTCTTGTTCTTGGGACGGCTCGGTTGAAGATTTTATTATAAGGGATAGTCCCGTCATTTATTCATTTTCAACATTTCAGCCCCAAAGTCCAGTTACACTCAAGATTAGACATTAAATAAACCGAACTTAATCCTAAAAAGATTGTCTAAATATCGTTTTATGCCCTTCGGATTTATTTAATTTGGATATTTTATGGTTCCATCTTATCTCAATATTTGGATCAACTTGATTTGGAAGCAAAAAATGTAAGAAACACACAAATCCATATATTAACAAAAGAACACAACAGGCTCGTCAGATCGATGGAATTACTTTATTACATAAAGTTAAGAAGAAGAAGAAAGAAAAAAAAACACCTATATTATATCACAACTTATTATCCAAATTAACATCGCATAAACACACGACGACTCTAAACGGCCATTGTGGTTCCAACACCAGCCTTCTGCTCGCCCGCGTGAGTGCCTGGTACATGACCTTGACCTTGACCTGTAGCGTAGTCACGATCTCTATATCCAGGACCATACTTGCTGCTTAATGCACCTGCGTGGATCAACAAGATGTATAGCAATTGCGTGAACGTCAAGATTATAACGAAGGCTTCAATCATCTTCAATCTCCATACTCTCCATCCTCCTATATTTATTTGCTTGCATGCCAACCTTAATAATAAAAACAAAAACAAAACAAGAAAATTCAAAACGATATTCATGTATTCATACATGCGTAAATACGTCAAAAAATATCCACACAAAAAAAAAAAAAAAAATAGCACTCGTGTACACCAAATTTTCAAAGACCCATCAATCCGTTATAAAGTTAATTTGCATTCTAAAGTTGTACATGTCGTAAATTATAGATCTGATAAACTCAACTTTCTATATATATAAATATAATGATAAAACTATACCCCATGGCAAGAGCGGTGACGGCCCATGCAACAATAGCGGAAGATCCTGCGGCCGCAAGACTATCATTCCTCCAAAACCTAATATGGTTAGCTCCCGCCAACTTCGACGCTACCCCTATAACGGCGGCTAAGATCGAAAAAGTCAGGAAAAACGGCGTTGCTCCGTTGCCTCCGAAACCTAATTAATTTTTCATACAAGATTATTAGTAACAACTTTAGTTTAATTTAGCTAAACGACCTTATACATATATATACACAAATAGATAGAGATTTGAAGAATAGTCTTTACTTGGGTGGTTAGTTTGGCCGTTGATGTATTTATTGAGACACCAACTTGCGAAACCAAGTACAATAAGGTACATAACCAGATTCAAGAACAGTAATGGTGCTGCTATGTTTCTTCCGACCGTTGTCGCCATTTTTGAATTTCCTCTTTTACTCTTCTCGTGAGGTGAACCTCTGTTTTACGTACTGCTTCGCCACTCTTTTATCTAAATCCACAAAAGCTATTCACTTGTTTCGGTGATGATCGATATGTGCAGGACAAAGTTATATACACAAAAGCTTAGGTGTTTCTTGGCGATGATCACGTGTCATGCGCGAAGGACCTTCTGTGTTTAGCTGGTTACAGGTGGTAGGACACGTGTCGCATGGTTGTTCCAAAGTGTTGGAGATAGCCAGTGTTGTCCTTGCTCGAATCTCCAAGTGCATTCTTTTATATTATCTCCTTATGCTTTATCATATTAAATGTACGAAGCCACCATATATATTGGGGTCAATTTTTTGTAAAGATATTATTTATAATAATTCGCCTGGAGTTAATTAAGCCATATATTGGGAGAATATTTTTATCTATTGATTAACTAACTATGTCATCTTGAACAATTGTATATTTATATCGCTTCAGATAGTTTAATAAAAGTGTTTCAAGCAGAGATTGTTAAGATGGTACAAGAAGTTATAATTATGTTTAAGATTAAAATTAAAATTATGGTAGATATGAACACAAAAGAGAAAAGGAGAAGAGAAGTAATGAAAGAAAGAAAATTAAGAATAATTATACTGTTGTTCAACAAAAATTAGACCGAGTAAAAATAATTATTACTTTTATATTAGACGTCAAAAATACCCCAAACTTTTTCTGTTTTCTAAGAAAATTGTTCACTTATCTAAGATTTTTAGATAAGATAGGATTTCAGAGTAGTTTAGTTATAAAAAAAAGAAGCAAAAGCTTTACATTTTATTAAATGGATATTTTTCAGAGACTTATTATATAGCAGCAGCCATGCTCATGATAATCAGATGTTTTGAGACTTAATGTCTTATGATGTTTTGGATGAAACTCCTCCAATTTTCTCAAGATCCCGTTGTCTTGCTCGTTCCATTTTCCGCTTTCGCCATTCTTCCAATGCTGTGCGTGCGGATAGAGAACACAGATCAAAACCTTCATTTTGTAGTTTGTTTCTGATCTAAATTCCATACATAGCAATAGCATATAGACAAAAGGGATTATATAACCATTTTTACCTTTGAAGCTCGATGCATCGTTTAGCGCGCGGAAGTCCTTGAGCCGTTTAGAGAGATCAACAGCTGTATTCTGCTTCACGTCTTTCTCCTGCTCGGTTTCTTGCCCCGCAGATACCTCCTGTTCGATTTCTCGCACCTATCATTCAAAGAACATTTTGAGAATAAGTTGTTTTGAATTGTGTCAAACGTTGTTTTCCTTACTCTTTTGATGAGCTCTAAAGGTTGCATCGCGAGCCTAATTTCTTCGGCTTCCTTCATATACCGAAGCTGAGCTGCATGTATCATAAAGGTATGTATTGATGAATGAACGAACCAAGAAAGGCAAAAATAAACAACCTCAATAGTTGTGCAGAGAAACAAGATGATAGTTATGCTCTAAGAGCAATCTTCAGCTTTGATGTCGAATCCAGACAACAGTCCACGGGGGAAGAGCACAATTTCAAGTGTTCTAAACTCAGTTCAATAGATAAAAATCTAAACTTTCTCGAAATCGATTCTTAGCAATTGTAGAAGCCCTATATACATCCAACACGTACCCAAAGTGATACTGAATTCGAGAATTGAAGTGATTCAGCAGCGTATACACTAAATCTAGACAAGGGATCCGAAAATCTGAAAACTAGTCAACAAGCCAGAAGTTTTGTTGCTGTGAACAGATCCGAGAAAGAACGATGATTCCTCAAGCACCAAACTTTGATTCGAAATCCGATGAAATCCAGAGAAATTACGCAAAATCAGGGCTGTACCCAGAAGAATATTAACGAAAAGGTAGAGAGAGAAATCGCAACAAACCTGAAATGAGTCGGCGAGAGGAAGAAGAAGAAGAAGAGGAAGAAGATGAAGTGAAAAAGCCCTGAAGGAGGAAGAGGAAGATGAGAACGTTGACGATAGTGAGAGCAATTGTGGCGTTCTTGAAGGAAAGTCTCATACGCCATTGATGATTATGATCCATTTTTCAATTCCAAACCCAAATCTAATTGTGGTCTTTAGGATTTCACAAAACCTGGACTTTATGAAGAAGCATGAATCTTCTTCTTCTTCTACAGACTAACGGGTGTTTGAATCTTTGGTTGGACTCTTAAATTGTTAAATCTTTTTTTCTTTTTTAGGTAGCGATTTAACTATAAGAGATGTGCGTCGCATATCATTTAAATAATTTAATTTGGTGACAATGAATCCAGACATTTCTTTGCCTTAATTAAATTGGACTAGATTATCTTTTAGTAGATTATTAGATGTAAATCTCTATCAGATTAAGAAATAATCTTACTGTCTTCTCTGTTTTTGCAAAACGTTTTTGACTTAAGTCAATGGAAAAGACAGTAAACAACATCAAACCATATTAAGGAAGTGATTATGTTCATTTCTTGGAGTCAAGAACAGCCAAAAAGAAAACCACAAGAAACAGAAACTCTTATCACATTAGATAGCTTCAGCTATTTCCAATATGAGAGAAGAAATAAATAAAGACCATTCTCTGTGAGAACAGAGACAATTGGTACACCGCGAAAGAAGAAACAACTGGAAGTAAAACACCGAGAAAACTACAAACTGAATGACCTAAAGAAAAACCATATTCAAAACCCGAAAACCAAAAAAAGAAAACACGATTAAAATAAAATCTAGAGCTTCAGCTTTTATCGATTTTTCGGTATACTTTCTTCACATAGTATTGAGTAACTTGCCAAACTCAAAAACCCATAACAATGCCAGGCTGCCAGCTTTGTAAGGGAAGTTAAACAGGATTGTTTCTTTGTCTCTCCCTCTCCTCTTGATGCCTTGGAGCTGCCATGCATTAAGATTATTTCAATCGGGGTTTTCTTATTAGTCAAGAAGAGAAATCAAGAAACCAGAAGATGATCTTTAAAACATACCAAGTCCATTAGCTTCCGAGGTTCCCATGATCCGAAGCCTTTTCACCGAAGTGATAAACATTCTAATTTAAAAAAAAAGGTGAAATGGTTTTAGATCATAATAGAGACTAATCAAGTTCTAATACCAAGCCATTTTTCGATTCTTACCTCCACGGTACATCGCCCACAAGCATCCAATCTCCTTCCTTATCTTCATAAGTGAGTACAAACTCTGATGATCCATCTAAAAGTCTTAGAGGCTTCACCTTTTCCCGAGAAGTGGTACCTGATGTTTTTAAATATAAAATGTCAGTCAGACTCCATAGTCGAAAAGATCCGTTTTGAAGTATAAGCCATACTGACCTGTCATCCCGAAGAACATTTCCTCAAGCGTCTGAGCCAAGTTTTCATAAGACGAATGAGCTCTCATATCCACTTTTCTGCCTATACCAACTCCATCCATGTTCACTTTAACAAACCCTAAACCCTGAACTCTCCCATTCACCTTCATTGAGACATCTTTAGGCTCATCAACTTTCATCTTCCCCTCTTCTTCTTCTTCTTTGTCCGCTTTCGCCACCTTCGTAGCTTGGTTATTAACCAAACTGTTCATCCTGTGTGACCCAATTGGTGGCCATCCCACCACCTGACTGCTACAACAAACCAACGATTTTCACTCATTTACTCTCAAAATTCAGATGCAATCATCAAAACAAACATCTTACTATGACCAAATCTTAGCACAAGCATGAACGACTCCACAGCAAAATCTATAGCAGGACAAGCTACAAACTCATCGGTTGTGCAACATTTCGAGATACCAAAGTCTGATTCAGGGTATACTAGAACAGAAGCTAACTAGCTCCCTACACCAAATTCTGTTTCGAGATAGTAACATTTTCACATCATGCAACATCGAAGCAAACCAAAAGATTTGAGCTTTCTTGATAAAAACAAAAAAGAAAAGACGAACCTTGAACGAGGAGGAGAAGCTCCTTGGCGAGAGGAAGAGTCAGCAGCTCGTTTAGACCCAACGGAAGGAAAATCCTTAGCCGTTAGAATCCTCCCACGCTCCCTCCACGCGCCACCGCCGAGGCTGAGCCCTAATCCCAACTCCAGCTCACTCTCATCCGGAAGATTACTCTTCCCCGCCTCCAATTCTGACCTGTCACGCATGTCAATCAAGAATCCAAAGATATCGAAGAGAGAGTCTTTCAACAAACCACCCAAGAGAAGAGTCTCGATGACACAGATGGTGAAATCGTATGGAGACAAAAGAAGTGAAGCGTGGGTATTTAGGGTTTCTTCTTCGACCTTATTTGAGAGAGACGAGAGATGATGAAATCAGAGTAAAAGAGAGAGAGAGGATACTTGGTGGTGGAGAGAGTGATGAGAAATGGGACCCATCTGTCTTGTAATGGCCATAGCACAATGCCATTTTCTCTAACCAAAGTCTTGTCATTTGTTTTTAATATTAATTTTCTCAAAACTTTTCTTCCCGACAGTATCAAACCTGTCGTGCTCTCGTTGCGTTATTGTTGGTTCAAGCAGCAAGAGAAAGAGAGTCCCAAGAAACTTGTTTACGGTTGTGTGCGTGTGTGTGCATAACAATTTGTTATAATATTGGCCAAGGTTTTGCTTTCTCTTACATCATTGTTTTTGTATTTGGTGTAAAAGGTTATATTGTAATGCCATTTTTTGGTAAAGAAGCTTATGGATTCTATAATATATAGTTAGAGTCCTCAAAGTCTTACAAAGTTCACACAAACAAACTTGTATTTCAATTAACCAAAAAAATTATAATATATGTTATAAACATATAATGTAAAAAAACACCTGATTGTTTTGTCGAACAAACCTGAAATAATAAACAAGCAAAAAGGAGAGAAAAAAAAGATTGATGAGAATTTTGTTTTTCTCTGAGAATGATTGTTGTCGAACAAAAAAATGCATTATTATAAAATCGTGGTGATGAGATATTCATCATGATGTTTGATGATCCTTTGAAAACTTTTGCAGGCGCAATTGGTTTGTGGAAATTACACTTTTGATCAAAATCATTATCAAGGAGTACATTAATCTCATGCTCTAATCGATGGAAACTAAAATCATTACTACAAAAAAAAACATGCTTATAACAAATATTATTTTCATGGTTCTTTCATTACGTAGCGGTTCTTCTTCTATATACCACATCAAATATATTACAAATGATTTTTTTTTTTTTTAACTTTTTCGTTACAAATTGGTTTTGACATTTTATAGTTAGTAAATTATCGACATATTTAGCGGTCTCATCAAGATAAACAAAATTATAGCAAATATATGAGAATGATGAGATCCCTATATACAAATTACTTCACTATAAGAACAACGGTAATTATAGTGTTATATGTAAGTTTTATGTTTTATTGACTGGTTAAAAAAAAAAGAGACACCAATAATCTCAAATATTCTATCACTGTTATTCTATTTTTGGCAGCATATTCTTTCCCTTTTTTTATAATAATGTAAGATAAGAAGAACACAAAAAGGAATGAGTTATCAAGAACAGTAATAAGATTAATATATCTTTTACTAGAGCCACTCCTGCGTGATAAATCAATCACTCCGGCGCTTTTTCACCCCCCCCACCTCCCAAAAAAATGAAAATGAAAATAAATATATTAAAATTAATAAAATCCGTAAAAATCACACAAAGCTCAAGTCATCAGCAGAGTACGTGCGGTGCACGCGCCCGGCCCCACCTTTCTTCGAGTCGTCAGGACCCACCGAACCACCACCGCCGCCGCATACGAAACTGCATTCTACGCCGCAGATCTTACTGAAACACGAGAAAAGGCCGTTACCTCCGTCCGTATGACGCCGATTATGCTTCTTCACCGCTGGAGTTTTCCGCCTCGAACTTCTTCCTCCAGTGGCGGCGGCGGCGGGAACGATCGAACCGTCGAATTCGCTGCTGCTTACTTGGCTTGATCCTATGTCGTACAGCGGTGGCAGCTCCGTCCGCCATCTCTCGAGCTTTGAACGCAATCCTTCGATGCTAGATTCGTCGATGCTCCACTCGCTGAGTACTGAGCTTTCCGTTTCGTTAGCGTGAGATCTATCTTTCGCTATTTTCTCAGCCACTTCTGATGGCGACGGACCTAACTCCGATTCGGTTAAGATTCTCCTTCCGGCTAAATTCGACCTCATCGGTGTACCAAATTCGTGATGACTTTTCATCGGTGTAGCCATGTAGTTTGATCGCATCGGAGTGGATCCCACGATGTTGGACCTCATCGGAGTCGATCCAAGCATGTTTGACCGCATCGGAGTCTGCATCGGAGTCAATTCGACCATGTTGGGGGGCATCGGTGACATTGCGATTATGTTGGATCTCATCGGAGTCGATCTAATCCCGTTAGATTGCATCGGAGTAGATGCGACGATGTTAGATCTCAACGGCGTTACGTGCCTCGATAAGTACGGGGAGGCTCGACCGCGGTTATAATCCTTCACCGACCTCTGTTTCTCGTTCATCGTCGTCCTTCTCGGCGTTTTGCGTGATTGATGGTACGAACCGTAAGCCGGAACGTCGTGACTCTCTTGTCTCGGCGACGGATCTATGAGGTCCGATTCGATCGAATCGTATCTTTGCCTCGGAGGTTCGGGGTTTTTGCTAGGAGGCGTGTAATCGTTCGTCTCCGCCGCATCGGAATCCGTCGTGGCTGGTACAGTATCAGACTCGCTGCTCGCCAATGCGCTCGCCGGCTGTCTGTTAGCCAAACGGCTCCGTTCAGCTCTGCTCAGAAGATCAGAAACAACCATGGAGCTCGTATCGCTCTTCGTACGACGTAGCTCCGGCCTTGAGACTACAGACTGGAACTGCCTCGAAGACGGAGATTGTGGATTCTTGGAGCTACCTTTGATGCTGTTTAGATGCAAATGCTGCAAATGACGATCCTCTTCTCCAAGCAAATCCCTATATCCCACAGCAGACGAATCCATATGCGTATAAAGCGGCATACTCCTCATAGAACCATCAAGCAACCCAACACCGATGTTCAAAATCCCCTGAGGCCGACCTGAGGTACGACGAACCTGCAGCGCGACAAATCTCATTCCCGGAGGCGGCGTACGACGGTACTCGTTGTTACTGGTTCGGTATCCTGGACGACGACTAGGCGGAATGAGATTGCTGATGAGGACACGGACCGTGCCTACATGAACATCTCGAAACCAATGCAAGGCGTAGATTTCGATGACGACGGCGGAAGTATCGGCGTAGAGAAACGCCTCGTTGACTCGGAACACGAATTTGTCGTTCCAAGTTGGGTTTGCTCCGCCGCTGTAGTCGACGCGTGTGGTGAGTTTACGCTCGGAGTGAACCCAAGCCACCGCGTATGTCTTCATCTTGCGGGAGACAGGGGCTAAGTCCTGAGCTGAGATTATGTTCAGCTCTAGCAATTGAAAGGATGGGAACATCATCGACATTGTGATCAACAGATTAGAGTTTCCACATTAAAATATTTTTGGATGGATTTTTCCTTTCTTTTGGGGGGGGGGGGGGGGGGGGGGGGGTGTGAGAGAGAATTGCGAGAGGAACAATGAGTTGATCTCTCTCGCAATTCTGGATTCAAGATTCTGAGAAGTTGAATGACGAATGAAGAAGAGATAGATAGTTTGGTCAATGGTGGCAATTTCCGAAAGATTGGGAGAAAGGTAATAATAACAACCATTGCTTTTGTATTTGCCATCGTTATAAAAAAAACTAAATTTGGGTGTGTTTTTGTGAGAAAGACAACGAGTCTATTAGGAGTAATAGTGTGGTGTTCTTCAGCTGAAGTTTGCTATATTAGGAGATGGCTCGTAAGAATCAAGTTGGCATTAGTGTTGAACCTATGCACCAAAGTTTCTGTTTTTTTTCGTGGACCAATGAATTCGACAATTTGTCTTTTTTATAATTGATATCAACACTCAAAAAGCCAGTTCATGCGAGGAGCTAATTGTCCGCCCAAAAGAAAGGCCACCAAACTCACGTGGATATCAGCTATTTTCTTTGGAGTGATGGGTCAAATAGAGGGAAAGTAAACTTAAGATAGAAATTGGTAAACAAGAAAAATATCATAGGGGTCCCAGGAAATCTAATAAAACCCCACTTATCCTCTTTCCCTCACTGATGAACCTCAAAATTATCATCGTTCAGTCGTTGTCTCCGAATCAATGTCCACAAATAACATTTGAGGAATTTACAAGAGAGAGAGAGAGACCCAAAAGATGCTGAAGAGCGAGCCATCTCTCTCGATTTACTGCGATGATTCTGGAGATGGGTTCAAATCCGAAGATCCGGTAGCTGAAATCGAGGAGAATTTGAAGAGTACGGTTTCGATTGGTGATTCGGTTGCCGCCGACTTCAGTTTCGCGAAGCACAACATCGATATCTTATCGGTCAAGGAAGGTGAGAGAGGAGAGAGGGGGAAAGGGGCTTTTGATAGAGATGAAGAGGTTATTAAGAAGCTAGGGACTGGTGAGAGAGACGACGAACAAAGTTTTGAGATTGAACGACCACCAAGTCCTCCTATGCACTTAGCTGCAGGGCTAGGGATTGATAAGTTCGATTTGTATGGTGATGAGATCAAATTCGATTTACCGTGTTTCGATGATGACAACTGTGGTGATTACTACAAAAGAATGATCGAGGAGTATCCATTGCATCCTTTGCTTCTCAAAAACTATGCCAAGTTCTTGGAGGTATTTTTATTTACTCAAATCGTAATGTTGTGTAATGACTCTGTTTTGTACTAGTTTCTATTAAAGGCAAGTTTTTGTGGTTGTAAAAACAGTACAAAGGAGATCTTAATGGAGCAGAAGAGTATTATCATAAGTGTACTGTAGTTGAGCCTAGTGATGGAGTAGCCTTAGCAAACTATGGTAGATTAGTGATGAAACTTCACCAGGATGAAGCTAAAGCCTCAAGCTACTTTGAACGCGCTGTTCAAGCATCTCCTGAGGATAGGTCTGTTGGAACATTAAAACCATTGGTTATTCTGTGAAAGCAATTAACCTGAATGTATATTTTTTTATTTTCAGCAATGTTCTTGCAGCATATGCTAGTTTCCTCTGGGAGGTAAACGCTGACGATGATGAC
Organism: Eutrema japonicum; assembly: GCA_030161315.1. Classification (NCBI taxonomy): domain Eukaryota; kingdom Viridiplantae; phylum Streptophyta; class Magnoliopsida; order Brassicales; family Brassicaceae; genus Eutrema; species Eutrema japonicum. The sequence goes on along the minus strand of BSQW01000001.1, from coordinate 1,964,765 downwards.
TCTTTTGAAGACCTAACCCGGCAAGGGAAAGAAGACTTTGAGGTTTGGTTTTCATTCTCGAACCAATTCTCCACCTATTATGTTGCGTCTCACATTGATTCTTGTAGACATTTTAGGTATATGTAGAGAGTTTACTTGCAGATGGCTTCGAGTTTGTGTCACTGATAGGCTTTCGATTTAAGTCTCTAATGCCAGGTTTTGGTTTTTGTCCCGAAAAATAAGCCCGAGGCAGCGGAAAAACGCAGCTCAAGGTTGTCTGAAACAGAAGATGGAGAAACACTATGCCGATATGCGAAAGCGTTTTGGAGTATTAATGGTGACCATGAGAAGGCTTTGTTCTATTTCGAAAAGGCCATTGAAGCCTCTCCAAATGACAGGTACAAATATGAAATATCTCTTTACTCAATCTCCTTTGTTTTCCACCTTTGAAAATTGGAATGCGACCATCATCTTCTGTGTTTGGCCAGCATTATACTTGGAGAGTATGCTCGGTTCCTATGGGAAATAGAAGAATGATGATCATCAAGAAGAAGAAGTAGAAGAAGATATCTCTAGCTGAGAAAAAAAATCTCAGGTTCATAAGATCTCTCCTTGATGAAGAACAAAAAATCTCAGGTTCATAAGATCTCCCCTTCACAATAAGCATCTGTTGTCCCATTATCCTTTTCCACAACCCACATGTTATATATAAATATATGATTCAAGTTCCAACAAGATTTTTCCTTTGAATAAACTAAAACAAGGCTACTCATAAACCACATGCTTGAAGTTAGACCAAGTGGTAGATGACGTTTATGGGCAATGGAGAATGACAGCTACTAATTTTTCTATTTAGTTTGAAATTCTAATCTACACAATTTGTTCATTTTCATATGAAGAATTGATGAGTATTGAGACGTAGAAGGAAAATAAACACCCAATCTAATCGTTGGGAAATAAATGTGTGGTGATTATGAAATACTATAAGAGGAATACTCCGACTTCTTTCCATATCTGTATCTTGGTAATCCGGCAATGTTTCCTGCAGACAAAAACTCCATCAAATAATGTCTGTTGTTATGTTTTGGATTGAATGAAGAAGTGAAACTGTGAAAACCTGGGACGGCTTCGATTACAACTGAACAAGCTCCATTTATTTTAGTCTGGAAACAAAAAAAAACACAGAGGAAATAGATACGGGAATATGTCGGGAACAAAAAAATCAATGAATCGGAGAAAGTCTGATTACCACAAGGCGCTTGAGGTGATCTGAAAATTCAACGAAAACCCAAAAAATAGCAAATGTTAGGAAAAGAGGAGAGTAGAAATCGGAATATCGAATCCAACTTTTAATCCGAAATTACCCAATAGGATCTTTGTTTTCCTATCATGAACGATCGCAACGTGACCCATAAGAATCTCGGAGAGCCATTGGAACCGACGGGTTCAAAATCTCTTCGATGGGAGAGAGTAAAATAAACCAGTCAACAAAAAAAAGGAAAATAAAATAAAATCAAAGTTTGCTTTTCATACCACCCGAGGATAGGATCGAAGATTACACACCATAGTTGCGATCGAAGCAACTGACCATATCTGACTAAGAGGAGCTTTTCAAACTAGAAGTTGATGAGAGTAAAACATGGAAATGTGCACAAATTTGTGTAAAGAAAATATTTTTGTCAGAAACCGGCACTGGTCGGAGCATAAGAGCAATGCTAAACATATAGTGGCTGTTACAAAAATATCATTAGTTATCCTCTCAAATTTTGACACGTACTTATCAATTGAAATTCGTTACAGTCGCTCTCAGACTCTACAGTCCAGATTACACCTTTCCTTTTCACTGCTTGCAAAAAAACTACATTTTCTCTTGTGGCGAGCTATGATAAATCCCAAAAACGATTTCTTCATTACACTTTCTCATTCGCCATGAAAAGGATAACCGGCGAACTAATTCGATGGCTCATTACTTACGTTCCTGACTTCCTGTCTAACTGGTCGACGAATTGATTAATCTGTTAGTCTTACGGCTGGTAATGTACATATACATGTTATGGATTGTTTCATAGCAAAAAAATAATACATGTTATGAATTATATTCCAAAATGTTGAGAACTACAATACATTATACCACCATGAATTTAAACTATGACAACATATATAAGTTAACATATTCTATAATCCTACTCCGGCCAAATATTTATATGGTATTTTGTCAAAAACTCCAAATATTTCATTTAGTATAGATTCTCTCCAAAACAAAAAAAAACATTAAATTCGAAATCAAAAGTAGGGTCCACTCAGCAACGAACTTATGACCGTTAGAGGTAATTGGTCAATATTGTCCCCACTACCCTCACCAAATACCAACGTTACCCCTACTACCATTTTCCATTTCGTTTTTTTTAAACTTTCTCTTCTCTCTCTCTTTCTCTCTGAGATTACAACGTTATTTTCTTGAAACTTCTCTCTCTCTCTCTTTCTCTCTGAGATTACTGCGATAACGAATCACGTTCATTGTCTCATACCTCTGCAAAAATGGTGAGCATAAGACGCCGATAATCAATTTCTCCTCTCCGCCTTCTTCTCTTAGCCTGGGGAACTTTTGCTCCGTTCCAGTTCTCGAAATCTGATTTAATGTTGCCTTTTTTTTCTCTTCTCCTCTAGGTAGTCACTCAGAAGCTGAAGGAAAATGAGATTACCGGTCAAGACTCGCTCCTTCTGGTAAAAAAAACGCCTTCACCGAGCTTTCGTTTTTTGTTTTCTTATGGATGAGTGAAATTTCTCGTTCCTTCCTGGTGGTTTTCTTAGATATCGATCTGAGTTTTTTTAAATATATCATCTAGAGATGGAATTCGTCTCTTGATTCTGCTTTCCGTGCTGCGATGCGTTATTTTTGTTGCTTAATTTTGAAAAATCGTGATACTGTTTTTTTCCTTAATCCGCGTTAAACAGCTGAAGTTGTAGCTCTTTGACACTGACTTCTTTGTTTTTGGTCTTCGTTTTGTTGAAATAAACAAGGAATTTGCTCCGTATTGCTATCAATTACATCAGGGGATTCTTCCCTGAGAAGTATTTCAATGACAAATCGGTTCCTGCTTTAGGTAAGACGCTTAATCTTGGAAGTTTCGCAGCAGTATTTGTCATTCTCCGTCACCGATCCTACACAGACTGAAGAAGCACACTCTCTGGTTATCGATATGGTATTATAGACTTTTTTCCCTTACAAAGCATTGCAAGCCTACTTGAACTGCTCATCAGCTTTTAATTTGTCTGTTTAGATTACTTGAACAGGAATTAAGTTTTCCTTTCATGGTATTACCTGAATGGTTTCTAGTAGCAGAATAGAAATATCAAAAGGGGGTTTAGGTTTCTATAAAAAACAATTCTGTTTTTTCCTGTGTAGGTGGGCACAATCTTCTAGTTCTTGCTCATAAGCTTGGTCAGTACACACAACTTGGGACTACAATAGATGATGCTATAGGCGAAGCATTTGACAAGACAGCAAAATGGCTCGACCTTGATATGCGAAGGAGTGGTGGACCAGCTGTTGAAGAACTTGCTCTGGAGGATGATGCAAAATTTGTTAAGTTTAATCTAAGTGAAACTGGTTTGCTCGCTGTTTAGATTATTTTTTCTATTCTTGTTCGACTCATTGTGTGCATCATTTATGTTATGTTGTTACCTTGTTTTATCAGGTTCCGATGAAACATCATAGATATTGCAACTTTTCTTATGCTGGCTTGAAGACACAAGTGAGGCTAGCCATTGAAGCCAAAGAAATGTAACGTTTATAATAATCAAGATTTTATAATCAGCTTCGGTTATTCTGTGTTTCGTCACATATGAGGAAGCTTTGTGTTAAGAAAGTAATGGTCTTTTGGATGTGCAGCGATGCTAAATGTCCACTCTCTTTTGCAACAAACGAAGACAGAAGAAACCGTGATGATATTGCCGCTTCTTTCCAGGTAGAAATCAATATATGGTTTAATGTTCTTGTGAAATGCTGATTTCTAAACATGTTCGGTTTATATGAACCAGTAGCTGTCTTGCATCTGGAGGAAAAGTGCGAGCGAGCAATAGACTGGGCACTAAAACTAGAGCCTTCTATAAAACATATGGTGAGACATAAGATGAGGGAAAAAAACCTAAACTTCTGTTTTGCTTGACAATACGCTTCTCGTACTAATGTCAACTAATCTTCAGGTAGTCTATGATGGTGTTGCTTCAAACCAGTATGTACGCTTTCCACTCATGAAGGTAAAATTGCTCTTGTCTACTCATACTACTATTATGTTACACTTAATGTTTTAAACTCAAACCATTTAAGAGAATATTTTATGTTGTTAGATTAATTAAAGAATTTTGGTGTTTTAGCTGTATAATTGTGAAACCAAGTTAGACATGGACATCCTGTCTTTTAGATCGTTAGAGGTGTCACATGTTTCATTTGTCGTTTTACTTTTCTACTAGTTTTAACACTCAAATTTTCAATTAATTTGACAATTAGAATATTCTCCAAACTTTGAAGTTTTAGTTTACTAAAAAGAGCAAGTATGATGTTTAAGAGAATTGACTAGTGCTTTTTTTCTACCGTGAGATTGCTTTTGGACATGCTGCTTGTGGTTGAACTGAGCTAGGAGGAGAGACTCATGAAGGTAACATTGCTCTTGTCTGCTCATGTTACACTTAACGTTCTAAACTAAAACCATTTAGGGGAATATTTGATGTTTTTAGATTAATTAAAGAATTTTGGTGTTTTAGCTGTATAATTGTGAAACCAAGTCAGACATGGACATCCTGTCTTTTAGATCGTTAGAGGTGTCACATGTTTCATTTGTCGTTTCACTTTTATGCTAGTTTTAACACTCAAATTTTCAATTAATTTTCTCCAAACTTTGAAGTTTTAGTTTACTAAAAAGAGCAAGTATGATGTTTAAGAGAATTGACTAGTGTTTTTTTTTCTACCGTGAGATTGCTTTTGGACATGCTGCTTGTGGTTGAACTGAGCTAGGAGGAGAGACTCATGAAGGTAACATTGCTCTTGTCTGCTCATGTTACACTTAACGTTCTAAACTAAAACCATTTAGGGGAATATTTGATGTTGTTAGATTAATTAAAGAATTTTGGTGTTTTAGCTGTATAATTGTGAAACCAAGTCAGACATGGACATCCTGTCTTTTAGATCGTTAGAGGTGTCACATGTTTCATTTGTCGTTTCACTTTTATGCTAGTTTTAACACTCAAATTTTCAATTAATTTGACAATTAGAATATTCTCCAAACTTTGAAGTTTTAGTTTACTAAAAAGAGCAAGTATGATGTTTAAGAGAATTGACTAGTGTTTTTTTTTCTACCGTGAGATTGCTTTTGGACATGCTGCTTGTGGTTGAACTGAGCTAGGAAGAGAGACTCATGAAGGTAACATTGCTCTTGTCTGCTCATGTTACACTTAACGTTCTAAACTAAAACCATTTAGGGAAATATTTGATGTTGTTAGATTAATTAAAGAATTTTGGTGTTTTAGCTGTATAATTGTGAAACCAAGTCAGACATGGACATCCTGTCTTTTAGATCGTTAGAGGTGTCACATGTTTCATTTGTCTTTTCACTTTTATGCTAGTTTTAACATTCAAATTTTTGATTAATTTGACAATTAAAATATTCTCTCAACTCTGAATTTTAGTTTACTAAAAAGAGTAAGTATGATGTTTAAGAGAATTGACTATGTTTTTTTTTTTTCATGTCGTGAGATTGCTTTTGGACATGCTAATTGTGGTTGAACTGAGCTAAGAAGAAAGGAAAGGTAAAGTTGCTTTTGTCTGCTTATATTGCTATCATGTTACACTTAATGTTCTAAACTGAAACCATTTAGGGGAATATTTTATGTTGTTAGATTAATTAAAGAATTTTGGTGTTTTAGGTGTATAATTGTGAAATCAAGTAAGACATGGATATTTTGTCTTTTAGATCGTGAAAGATGTCACAAGTTTCATTCACGAAATAATTGTTATTAAGTTAATTATTGTTAGCATGTTAACAACATGTTTTCCGGTGTTGCCAATCGTTTGATGAACATGTTCGCCGGCGTAGTCTACCGGAAAATAAATTTTCAGGCTAATAACATTTTTGTAATTATTTAGAATAAAGAGGATATTTTTAGTTTAATATTTTTCTCCCTTTCATACTGACCTAATTTCAAGATATCAATTGTATATAACTAATTTTTGAGTTAACTATTAATATTGACAACTTTAGTGGAAAATTACCTCAGAGTCATTTAAGGAAAAAAAAATGGTAATGTAATAGTTAGTGCAATTGATTGAGAAAAACAAAAATCCTTTTTCACATTTTTTTGGACATTCTAAATGGTCCTTACATCCACCACAAAATCCCTTCCTCCCAAGAAGCTGAACTAGCAAAAACAAAATAAATTATAATAACAATTTTCATGAAATTAAAAAAAAAAACTGGACTAGGGAATCTAATAAGCACCTCGAAAGAGAAAGAAAACAAAAAAAACTTGTGCCTCTTGTGAGGGATTAGACTCTTTTTGTTCTCTTCCTCCCAATCTTCAATAATCTGCACAAAAAAAAAAAAAACATTAATTGTAATGACATTTCAATATGATCTCCCTTTATTATATTCTTCGTCACATGTGCATGTGTTTGGTACCGTCATGTTTCTTCTTCATCAAGTTTTTGGCAAAAAGCAAGCAAATGACAAGAAAGCCAACACCAGCAGCTCCTCCTACTATTATTGCCACCGTCTTGCCTGTTGCTCCTGACATATTTTATCATATTTTGTCATCGATATTTATTCTCAAATGTACTATGTTGATGATACCAAAAGTACTTTTGAAGAAAATAATATGATCTTCTCATGGGTATTTAATGAAAGCCATGATAAATAAAGTATTATTAATTGAACTGCTTATGGCTAGGAATAGAGAATCATATGAATTATTAATTGAAAACTCCCAAAGAATAACTGTTACCAATTAATAGATTAAGGCCCACATTTCTATCTTTTTCGCTAAAAAATTACTAGCAACGAGAGAGAATCAAAATTTCACCTGTAGAAGACGAAGGATCTGAATTCGAAGAGCCAGAGCTGGACGAAGAAGACGAAGAAGAAGATCTCCTTGGGACACCATTTGGGTAATAACTATATGCGATGAAGCACTTATGTAGGTAAATCTGACCGGAGATTGAGCTTCCACACTCGACCTGAGCTTTCTCGAGTGCGTTCTTGACGCACCCGCTGCAATCGGAATCTCCGACATCGCCTTCGCATTGTCCTAAAACGTAGACAGATTCGTAAGTTGTTGCATAGAATCCGTGTCCTGAAACGACCCCGTTTTGCATCACCCCAAACGCCGTGTCCCTCCTCTCCTCGAATCCTGTTCCGGCGATGTTGTTCTTCCCACAAGTCTTGAACAGCATCTCCATCCCTGCAAACGTTAAACCGGAAATCTATGTTTCAAGCGAAACCAAACCGGTCCAATTGGTAACCTAAACTGAAACGACCCGGTAATCTAAAAACAAGCCAAGTTTTTCACCGTAACCGGTCCAATTGCCAAATAAAAACCTAAACTTGAAACTTTCTTTCTCTGGTTAATCGAAGCGATAGTCTAATTTCTGGTTTTGGTTAAATCGAACCGATCATTCAAATCGAGGATGTTTCTCCCGATTCGATTGTGATCTCAGGAGGCGGTTTATATAACAAACCAACCAATGGTTAGTGTAATTAAAGGTTAAATCGACGAGCCCGAGGAATTCAATTTCCGGTTCGATTGAAGCCAAGGAAAGAAGAAGAGGAAGAAGAGGAAAGAAGGGTTACCTGAAATTTGAGAAAAGCCAGCGACTTCATAGAGAAGATAACAGCCGGAAAGCTGAACCCTAGAGGCAATGGTTTTGCCACAGAGCTTGTCGGATAGAACAGGAAGACGACTAACACAGTTGTAACAATCATGGTTGCTCAAATCTCCTCTACACTGAAAGAGACCAGTGATTGTGGTCTGGCTTGTTCCTGTAGTGGTCTTGTAGAATCTGGTTTTAGTGGATTGAGAGACCAATGAGCCGAACATAGCAGAGAGAGCTTGTGAGTATAAACCAGATGGATCTGAGAATTGCTGTTTCGCGCATCCTTTGTAGATTAAGGTTGTGTATTCGGTTGTTGCAGATTCTACGACATTGAGATCTGGAAACAGTAAACTCATCAAGAAGATGGTGATGAGGAATGAGATTGAAAGACCCATTTCGTGTGTGGACTGGGCTCTTTTGGTTGTTGTGGTCTGTGTTTCTTTAGGGTGTTTTGTTAGAAGAAAAGATTAGGAAAATCAAATCATTGGCTTTCTCATTGTAGGAAGTGAAAGATAGAATCTTTGTGGGATTTCTTGGATTTTTGGTTTATGGGTTTTTGAGTTTATGTAATTGGTTGCTTGGTGGCTCAGTAAAGCTTTAATCTTTGTTCTTCTGTCTGTCTTCTAGGTTTCTGGGTTCCTGTTTTTGGCTTTGGGTGGCCACTCTTTCTCTCTCTAAGACAGACGTGTGAGAAGTGATTAGGGGGGAGAGAGAGAGAGAGAGACTCTTTTTCTCTATTAATGAATGCTTCTGAGCCATTCAGTTCTGAGACGGTACAATGTTTTGATTTACTGCACAGCAAAAACAATAAATAATTGTTGATTGAAAGCTTTAGTAACAGTTTATTTATTGCTTAGCCTCCTTTTTACCACCTACTACTAGTGGCCTTTGAATCTAATTCAAAGTTAAAAGTCATTTCAAGGACTTACTTTGTAACAATCTGGTTTGCAAGGTTGGTTATTTTGGAAACTGAGTAGAGAAAGATGCAAACTTTCTTGCACTTGATAACTGATACCAAAATATGTTAGTAAAAAATTAACTAATAACGGAATTAAAAAAAGATGGGCTATAAATGGAAAACTAAAAAGGCAGGAGAGAGAGAGAGAGTTGGAGGAAGTGAAAATGAATCTGAGATTGGTGGGAGAATGCGAAGATTGTGAAGTGTGTTTTTTGACCAGAGTACAGTCAAAATCTCTGTCCTGTCTCACCATTTTTCTAATTTCTATGAACACACCATAACTATTTTTTTGTCTTCATTTCATTGTCTCATACTCATAAGTCATAACCCTTTCCCCGCAAAAGTAAAAAGAATTTCTAACTATCAACTTTCTATATATAACACTAACACCAAGGTATAATTATTACTGTTCAAAGTTTCAGATTTCGTATGTTTATGTCCCACAGACTTGCTGAACTATTCATACACGTTTCATTTTAAAATATTTAGTGAGCAGCCAAGGATAAAGTAGTAAACAGAAAGATAACAAAAATATATGGATTCTTTCAGATCAAAGAGACAAAGATGAATTGCAGATTCTTACGTTAAGATGATGTTATAGAATCTTTTGGACTTGAAGTTGTATATGGAGGAAGGGAAAGAGAGAGCTCAGGATTTTCAGGGGCCAAAGAATACCAAACAGGAACTGTAAAGATACAACATAAATCGAGAGAATTGAGGATTTAGCTACTCTTGATAATGAGACTTGGGGATATATCTTTTCATGAATCTTGTGCAGAATCTTCGGTATTGTCATCTCCAGGTAAACCAAATATTCTCAGATTACGGTCCATTGAGCCGACTGCTATGTATTTGGAATCCGGACCAAACTTAACACATGTTGCTTTACCTGCAAGTTCATGGATGATTCACAATGTCTGCAATATAGACTCAAAAATGGAGGAAATAACAGTGAGCTTAATCATATATCATTTACCTGTACCGGATAGATCGGGAAGAGACTTGATTGGGTTCCACTCTGCTTTAACACTGGCCGTTTGGAATACTCTAAAACATTGAAACACATAAGCTTTTATTATTACGATCTGCAAGATAAACATATACATACACCCATAGTGTATTTCTGGTGATAACATATTCTTGAAATTCCACAATTCTTTGAATATTTCGTTACCTAGTGAGCTCCTAGATCAAATCATTTCATTTGTATATCAATGTAAACCTCACCTTATATCTGAAGCAGCAATGCCAAGATAAGATCCGCTATGGTCAAACTCCACTGCACAAAACATTTCATTCTTGTCTTAGAAATGAAAACCACAATCAACAAAGTGGACTAGCAAGAGGTGCTCAGGCAGTTGAATACCTGAGTTTGCTTCTGGAAATTCAAATGTTCGGAAGTTCTTTAACTTGCGCAGGTCCCATAACCTAACACCATCCAGAGCAGCAGTCTGAACAGTTTCAAGAACAAACAAAAAATTGGTCAGTACAAGTGGAAGCTGGTGATTTTCGTCTTTCTATTTAGTTGGGTCAAAGTACCCACCGCGAGGAAATAGCCGTTTTCAGAAAATGATACAGAGGTGATTTCTCCAGTGTGTCCACCAAACTTCGCCACATTTGCCTATTAGCCGATAGAAATAGATGAAATTTAGGTGAGCACAAATGGAGAATACTGAAAAACGGTTGATGATCTCAAGAGTTGATGTACAAGAAAGGTCAAGGGGATTCTACCTGACTCTTTACATCCCAAATTTTGACAATAGATTGTGCGGTACCAGTTCCAAGAATGAGACCATCAGGATGGAAAGCAGCAGCCGTGTAATCCACCTTTTCGGAATCATCCGTCACCTGAATAATAACAACACACATGAGAATGGCAAGTTGAAGAAAAGGGTTATTTCTAATGAGTCTTATTTCACATAATGTTTCTCATTCTTTCTATAAACATTGTTATGTTAGCATACGAAAAGAAAAGCTGAAACTGGAAAAACAGATATCAGTTTGGCAACCTGGGCAAGGCATAAACCGGAGGACAGATCATAGAAGCACCAGGTACTGTCAAGCGATGCCGACACAAAGTATTTATTCGTTGCATGGACAGTTACAGCTCGCACCTGAAAAGCACATCATTGCTTTTACGTTATAACAGAATAAATATATGTATTACAGGGAAAATTATATGTGACCGTAGCCTAAGTTCTTCAATTCCATCCTTACCTCTGCAGAGTGATCTTTCAATGTATGTCTACAGGCATAGTTCCCATCCTCGGAACTCCCCCAGATACGGACTGTCTGCAGAGTGTCAAAACACCAAACTAATACCCATCAGACAAACGGTGATGCATATCATTATGATCAACCATAACAAAGAGAGACTACAAACGATCAATGGTGTGATAAACCAAATTTATGTATGAAATGCATCACGCTAGGTATTTAAACAATTTGTTTAAAGATAGCACCACGATTTATAAGGTAAGTGCTTTTTATGGTGACGTGTATCACCAGGATCACTCTAGATAGTCTAATCAGTTTTTCAAACATGACACGATGACTTTTACAAGAACCAAATTTATAGACTTTAAATAAACAAGTTCATCTCCTCTATACTACTCGTTATCATACAAGAACTAAATTTCACAGCAGCTGTGTGAGCAGCAACTAAAAAAAATTATAGACTTTAAATAAACAAGTTCATCTCCTCTATACTACTCATTAAAATCATGCAATACTCAACAAAGGACAAGAGAAGCTCCTATACAGATGTTGTACAAGCACTACATAGAAAAACTATATAAAACCATCAGATTTTAGGCCTGTATATAAAATCTTGACTTACCTTGTCCGATGAAGCAGTCAAAACAAGATCAGTGTCACCTACAAACTTAATACTAGTAACCTGCAAAGGGAACAGTGCATGTCAGGCACAAACTAAAGTGGAAAAGTTCAAAGAAAAATGTACGGTAAAACACAGACCTTCTTTGAATGACCAGTCAGCGTTGACAAGATTTGTCCTGAAGGACGATCAAAGAGAACGGCAGTTGTATCAATTCCCCCGGTAGCAATGACATCCTGATCATCAATTCAATGCAGTGACTTCCCAGAACCGAGAAAAACATCATCATGTGATGAATGGAAAATAGAGAAGCTACAGGTGTCAAACCTTGGAATGTAGGATGTCCATTGAAAATATACCAGGTTTGTTGGTCTTGTGAAGTGGGTGGCTTGAGAGTTGGGTGAACTTCTCCAGAGCATCAATTGAAGCCAATGTTGGAGGAATCTAGAGAACCAATGAGGAAAAAGTATTAAGACAGAAAATCCACACGCAAAATCTAATAAAACACAAAATACAAAATACAAATAAAGGTATCCGTTGAACGGTATGAATAATAAAATACAGAGTTAGCATGTAGTTCTCTCATGACTTCTACTTTCCAACCAAGATACTAATAGATGTGAAGCTAAGTGCATTACCTGTCTCTTTTTACGCTGCTGGGAAAGAGCAGCATTACAATCTGTCAATTCTGTTATAACTTCAGCCAAAATTCCAAGACGCATTTTCTTTGCATCGGGCCCCAGTTCACCATCATCAGCAGCTATTTTGCAACAATAAAACATAGCAACTTGTTACAGTAACAGAGAAATGACTGCATACCCAACTTATTTTGAGAAGAATAATGTATAGGCATACCTCGTTTACCATTACTAAGAGCAGTATTCGCTGTGGCAACTTCGGGGGCTGCAGGTAACTGCCTTTCAGCCTCTGCAAGCAATTGTCGTGCTTCGTCTCTTTCTTTTTTAAGCCTAGCAATCACACGACAAGCAGCATCATGCTGCAAACAGAAGGAAAAGTGTACCCCCGAAAAAATCCATCAATCACCTTTATCACTAATAATTAATGGAAACGTCCAGGAAATGAAAACTGGACTTCATGATAAAAATATACGTAAATCATATACAGGTGGTGGCACAGGCACTTAATCATAATTACCTGATATAAAGCATGACTTAGCTCTTGTCTCGCAGTATGCAGTTGCTGTTCCAGTGCAAAATTTGATAGCATCAAACTGTCCCATTCCTGCAAGTAAAACAAATAGATAAAACTTTTAAGCATTTATTTTGCCTAATTAAACATTACTGGTGAACAATTCTATCTTGGTAGGAGTAATAAATTGACAACTGATTCAAGCACCAGCTGCGCTAAGAGTAGACTACAAATCTGATATGTTAAATAATTTAAACAGCCACGTGGACCTAACCCTGTATAATCTATCAAGTTCGTAGATCCATATAACTCTATATGATCCTTATAAAAAATAAAAGACAAATTTCAAAGCGAACCTTCCAAGAAGAAAAGCAAGCATAAAACCGCAAAAAGGTGTGGAAAAAAAATAATAGCAAACAATATAAAAGCTTACAGTTTGGAACATTCCGAGCAATCCAGGGATGCTAGCTGTGTGTAATGGTTTTGGTTTTACAATCTGCAAAATGGTCCCAGAGAGCGAATCAGGCTACAATAAGTTTCTGCAAATACTGCTCTGTGACAAATAATATTCCACCAGGTGCATTACCTTTCCAGTTTTGATTGGAACAATGTCGTCAATGGTATGTGGTTCACCAGTAACCGGGCATTTCCCATAATCCTACAGGGGTACCAAAAGCAATTTATAAATTTTTACCAGGGACAACGTTGACGCATACATAACCAGGATTTTATCCTGGAAACCGGATATAAAGTATCAATGTCTGACTATTAAGCATTATATCAAGCTACTAAGGATCTTAATAGTTCCCATAAGAGTATAAAACCAGATGCATTGACAAATCTAAAATCTAACCAAGGAAAATTTTGAAAAATGTGCAAATCATGGAGGATACAAGGATCGCACTAGTTCCAGAAAGTGTACATCACCCAGAATTTTGAACTTTTACACTAGTACTAAGAAATTATCTAAAGCAGATACAGAGGTAAGAGAGGGTAAACAGCTGAAAAACCTAGATAGGAGGCGAACCACGAAGAAAAGCGAAGAGCTTACCGATATATGCCTCTCGATTAGTCGCTTCTCGTATAGCAAACCCGACTTCGTGGAAACCACAGGCTCCTCCGGAACTTCGCCGGAAACTGTCCGAGAAAAAATCACAGTGTCATCAACAGAAACCACCCAAAATAAAACCCTAAATCTGCAAATAGAGAAGAAAGAGAAAAGCGACAAGAAGCCTTACTTGCGCAGTTCATCTTAGTATGAATGAATAAGAGGAATATGAATAAGCAAAACCAGAAGATTGATCGGTGAGGCTAGAGCAACCACTTTAGTGGCTGGGCTAGGGTTTATCTACTCCGGTCCGGCGCTAACTAAACAAAATCGCGGAAGCCGGGAGGATAGAGAAGACGGAGAGAGAAAGATGCAAAAAAATGAGACGCTCAGGGCAAGTTAGAGATTTCTTGCTACAAACATTTGGGCCTTTAGTCCGTTAAGAAAAAAACATTTGGGCCTTTACGATGGCATGATTTGTGAGCATTTGGGCTTTCTATCAAGCCTATTAGTAAAACGATTTGGTTTCATCCCTTTCTTTTTGACAAATAGAAGATGATATATTATTTTTATAACCAAATAAATACCTAAATCGTTTTTTATTTTTATTTTTTTATTCTTTACGAACTTGGGAGTAATCCCAAGTCTTTAATGGACTCATACTAATCTTTCGAAGGGTATGAGACCGTCCAATTACACCCCACGTGACTAAATAATTGTGTTGGTATAATTTTGTTCCCGCGAAAAATCGATCTTTGACATAGATCAATAGGGCCGATTTTTCCATCGAGAAGGAACCATCATATTACCACCACTTGGTTAAATATCTAAATTGTTGATGCTATTTTATAAAAAAATTCTTTTTTCTATAATCAAAATGATTTAAACGTTTAGAATTCATAAAGAGAAAATGAAGTATATAATAACTTCATCTTTCATGATAAATAAATAAAATATGCTACGAAATTATCTTAATAATCAAGAAAACCATTACCGATTACTATTAAATAGTACAAGCCATTGAAAAAAAAGGGATTCCTTTCACATAAAATATCTGATTGTTTGTGTAAAACAAGTAAATTTGATGACATAAAAAACAAGTAAACACGAATTAATACGGAAATGTTTTGAACGTACAAAATGAAGCTTTGAGAGAAGAACAAAGGGAAGGGAAACCCTATATATGCGATGCTTATTGTCTTCCTACTAGCTATGTTTTAGATTCCAATTACGAAACATACAGAATCTTATCATGATTAGTCCCGTAATATATATTTATAAAATTCCAAGCTCATTTGATCGAAACTTAAAACTGAATAGTTTACATAATTTGTTTGCATAATGCATATAACTATCCTAAATCGTCAGAGTTTCTTTTTTTTTTTAATAATAATTCATATCAGAGTTCGTAATTACAATTCTACTATATATCGACATGGCTTATAATATTAAAATAATATGCATATATCATCGACAAGTTAAATTAGAGATTTTTGTCAAAAAAAAAAGTCTACAAATAAGGTAGGACGACAAGGTACGGGCCATTCCCATTGCACGTACGACAGGTTCTTTCTCTTTACATAAAAATTGTATTCTCAGAATCCAAAAAATAACTGCATTACCTAGATTAAAAGCGAAGAGCCTTTATGAATAAAATCATTGTTCGTATTAAACTATTTATGGTTTACTATAATTATATTAATCTTCACATAAGCCTTTTTCAAAAAACAAATATTATGTTTTTTATTTTATTAAAAAAAATACACTTTTGAATTTCTAGTCTTGTCTGAAAGTAGTTCTTAATAATATAATTGTGACAACTTTACAATACTCAAATCATCCCTCTTCTATATCTAAAATCGAACCAACATAACAATATGTTATGAAACTCATATTAACATTATATACCTGGGTTAAAGTAATATAAAACAAAAAAAGTAATATATATAAAACATAGATCAATTCACTCGTTATAAATTAATTTTAAATTAAATTTTCACAAATTTTAACATAAACATAAATTAAAATAAGTAGAAGAATTGTAATAAAGTATATCATCAAATCTTATATAGTGAGAATTTGATTCAAAATCAACCAGAATAAACGCTATTTAAGATTCAACATAATATATATGTTAGAAGTTTACATCTAACATAAGATGAGTGGATTTGTTAGGAATTTCATATTAGAGATGTAATGAAACCTACAAATAAACAATCATAAATGAGAAACATGATTTAATCTACTAGTTATCAATTGGTTTAAAGTTGGAAATTCATGAAGTTTTTTTAAAAAAGTAAAACAATTTTTTCTAACTAATTTAACTTATCATATATACTTCAATGCTACTCTTAATATCTCTTATTGCTTTTTTATTTTTCCGGACAAATTTATGCGTGTGCAATATTGTCCTCAATGCTTTTGTTGAAGATGTTCATACATATCTTTAAAGTATCGATTCATCAAATCAGCTTTGATCTCAAGCTGTATCTTTTTCTTTTTGCCAACAAGTAGCTGTTTTTATTTTTCTCTTTAAATAATTTATTGCAACTCCATTACCCCCGATTTTAAAATATTATAAAAGTATAATAAACAAATTCGTGAGCGGTGATATGTATTGTATTAGAAACAAATTATTTTGGAATCAAAATTTGGATACATTTTAAAGGAGAAAATACTTAGATACTCATGCCAATGATTTTCAATGCTTCACACACTTCACAGATCAGACCGAATAAGATATTCACAAGCGATGTTCCAATCCAACCAATACCACAACAAATCAATTGAATACTATGTTTTTCTTGAAGACATTTTTCAGTTCTTATAAATAATATTAGAAGATATAAATTATGCGAATGCTGTTGTTGTTAATATTCAAATTTAAACTCGACTGAATACATATTATTGGCAGAAATAAATGAAAACAAAACACATGGAAAAGTGGGTTATCTTTGATCAAATACAGTTTCATGATAATGAGTATGGTTAAAAAGAAAAGTACCATGTTGACAAAAAAAAAAAAAGTACCATGTTTTTCAATATTGTATTATTTGTAGTTTTGTTGGATAATTTAAATAACATTGATGCAAGCACAGTGGCGGAGCCAGAAAATCTAATCATCGGGGTCATATTTTTTTTTTAAAATTGGGTCAATTTACTATAATAAAATCATGAAAATAAAATGTCATTGGAGTCAATATTTTTTTTTTGACTGGAGTCAAATTATTTTTCTTAACCAAAATAAAACTAAATTTTTAAAAAATCTAAGCAAAAAAAAATTAAAAATTAAAAATTCATTGGGTCAAGTGACCCTCCTCCTTGCTCTCTACCTCCGCCACTGTGCAAGCATACCCTTTCTTTACGTTACCTCGATCAATATTCCGATCTATAAATTTATCTTTTCACATGTTATGATCAGTTTCAATATTTTTGATTATGGATGTAAGAAAAACAAACAACTTAAGAAAACGACACCTCGAAGCATGATATGCTAAAAATATCACTGTCACGGAATTTTTATCCAGAGGAAACCATTTTTCTATGAAATTTTCAGCTCTGGAATTTAATTAAGCATCACGTAACTTTTTTTTCATGAAATAAATCTTTGACTTTGAAGTTGAACGATCTAATGTATCTAACTTTTTTTCAATATTTCACTGACCTGGTCGTTTTTTTTTTTTTTCTTTTCCACTTCTTAGCAGCATAAAAAAAAAGCAGCCAAGTAAAATAAATTAGAAAATGAAAAGAAAAATTTGCCAAACAGAAAAAAAAAAAAAAAAAAAGAAGCCAATTCTATAAATAGAAAGCTTAATTTAGTACAACTTTGAGTAAAAAAGTCAAAATAATCGGAAACAAAAGAATTGGGTCAAACTCCATTACCGGTCAACAAAGTCACCACTTAGGTGGGACCATAATTTCCACGTCAACTCAAAAATATACCCGATTTTCTCCAACAGCAACACGCCACGTCACGCTAAGGGAGAAACTCCTAGGACCAGCGCGTTTAACGCTAATTTCCACGTGGCATTTTTCAAGGCCTTATGACATTTACACACACCAGTTTACATACATACACGTTTAACCAAAAGTATATATAAATGGTTACGTTAACTTCCATAACCTCCAATTAGTTTCTCCAGAAAGCTGTAAGAAATTTATTTTCTTCTCTGTCTTAAACAGAATTGTTTTTGTTCTGTTTAATTAATTATTATCTGTTTCCCCCAGTATTTTAATTCTATGGATTTTCATGTTCAGACATCACTCCTCCCACATTCGACAAAGCATTCAAGAAAGCAATAATTTTCCCTTTTCCTGGGAAATTTTCTCTCTCGAGTTTTTTCCCAGAAAATTGTTGGAGTCCATAGAAAGAACACATAAACATGTCGCAGGACGTAATTTCGTCTCATGAGCAGCTCTCGATGGTAATTCTTTTTGACATTTCCTTAATTTTAATATCTCCTCCATCTTTAATTCCTTTCTCTATATTATGGAAAAATAAAATTTCTGCAATGTTAATTGTTTGTCTTTGAATCTGTTTTAAGACCTTGAATGGTTTCTCTTCTTTGTGTTTTTATAGAAAACATATATATTAATTCCTCTATATTGGTATATAAGAAGATAATTTTTTCTACTAGGTTAATTAAGTATATAAAAAAAGATTCTATGTCTTACATTTCTTAAATGATTAAAAAGCATTTGATTCTGAAAACTGTCTATGAACATAAATGGATAGATAGATTTGTTTTGTTCGGTTTGTAATACGATGATCGCATCAATAGCAGATTGGTGCATGTATCAAACCGCTCCAAAAAAATATCTATTATCTAGAAATCGAATTAGGTTTATGCACAATTTGAAAGGAATATCTATTTTATTCTAAAATCTAAGTTTCTTTTAGGTAACATCGTTTTCTTAATTATGTATTCCAATTTTTTTTTCTCTTCAAATTGCTTCATTCTTCTTACACTTGTGTGTGTGTGTGTGTGGTTATTCTTTTCAATTTATTCATCTCCAAAAACTCTGAAACGACAATTATGAGAATAAAGTTTATAGGGCAAAGTTTCAAAAAAAAAAAAAAAAAAAAGAAGTTTATAGGGCTAACTCCTTTGTACGGTGTTTTATGTACTTTATAGCCAACCACAAATCGTCACAAGACATATATAAATAGAACAGTTAATCAGAATTCAAAAGATGCCACACCTGTTTTTTTAAAGTAATTCTAGTACTTCAACATGAGCTGTTTTTGTAGCAAATAGTTATTTGATTACATAATGTTTTTGTATATATATGTTAAAGTATTAGGTTCATGTTTGTTAAAAATACAAAATAAGATTTTTTGTTCTCTTCTAGTGAACATACTTTAATGTTAATAAACGCAATAAAATAACCACTCACGCCCTTAGTTTGTTACTTTGAAGGAAAACCTCACAACATGAATTCGTACTTAATTGATGTGTAATAAAAAGGATTCTTGTTCTTATTTAGGCCTTCATTTTTATTGTAAAAAGTTTCAGATGTTGGTTTCTTACCTGGCAATGTTTTGATTTCTCGACGCAAAAGAAACACCAGAATCCAAAAACTTTCCTTTTATGGAAACTCTCCCTCCTTATCGCTAACTTATTTCTCTAGATTCCCTCTTTATCGTTAAACTCTCCATCCTTAGCATACAAAAAAAAAAGATTCCCTCTTGATAAAAAGCAACAAAGATCTGATCGTATAAATGTCCACTTCTCTCTAAACAACTGTCTTAAGTTCAAAACTTAAAACAAACCTTTAGGCCAGTTATCTGTGTCTTGTTTCGCAAGAAAATCCGACCAAGTAGCGTTTTATGCAAGCCTTCAACGTATGTCTCAAACACAAGTACATGTAAACATTTTACTATTATTTTTTTTCCAGCTAATTCAATCTTAACTTGTTGTTTTTATTTTGTAGGATGAGATCACAAGCCCTCTCACCGCACAAATCTTTGATTTCTGCGATCCACAATTATTTCAAGATACCTTTAATCAAGCTTCTGAAGTGACCTCTGCTTCAAATTTTTGTGGCTATGTCGAAAACAACAACAATAACTTTCCAGACAAATCCAACAGCGGTTCGAATCAAGATCACGAAGACAACAACAAAAATAACGACAACGGGGATTTATCGATCATATTTGATTCACAAGACGATTTCGATAACGATATCACAGCTTCCATCGATTTCTCTTCGTCTATTCAATTCCCAGTCTCCGATCAACTCCAAGACCAGTTTGATTTCACGGGGATTCAACTTCATCAGCCTCCGAACATTCTCTACTCTTCCTCTTCCGGTGATCCTCTGCCTCCGCCTTTATCGGTTTTCGAAGAGGATTGTCTTTCTTCTGTCCCAAGTTACAATCTTGGCTCCCTAAACCCTACTTCCCCTTCCTGCTCTTTCTTGGGTAATCCCGGTTTACCAGCTTACATGGCCGTAACCGGGAATATGATGAGCACCGGTTTAGGCATTGACAGATCTGGTTTGTACTCAGGGAGTATCCATTTTGGTTCTGATTTCAAACCATCGCATGATCAATTGATGGAAATCCAGGCTGATAATGGTGGAATGTTCTGCCCAGATTCGATTAAACCCATCTTCAATCCAGGAGATCATCTCCAGGTCTAAATTCCAAAACTTTTATATAAGTGGCAAATAGATTTCGAATTGAAATAAACAGGTATGATACCTGCGTCCGATTCTGACCGGTTTTCGGTTTTTGTTTCGAAAAAGGCTCTTGACGGTAGCGAGAACCAGAACCACCTGGTGGCAACACCGGTTCTTCCGCAGTTAGGAACAGAGATAACCAGTTTAGACGACGCGAGTTTCAACAAAGTCGGTAAACTCTCCGCCGAGCAGAGGAAAGAGAAGATTCATAGGTACATGAAGAAGAGAAACGAGAGGAATTTCAGCAAGAAAATCAAGGTGTCTGTGCTTAATTATCATTAACCCGAATAAACCATTGGTCATTCATATACCGATTTCTTAATTCGTTTTATTTTGTTTCGGTAGTATGCATGTAGAAAGACATTGGCAGATAGTCGTCCAAGAGTTAGAGGAAGATTTGCAAAGAACGATGAATTATGTGAACCAAATAGACAAGCTTCTTCAGGCCATCACGAAGAAGACGATGATGATGTAAGATTTATCTGGTTCGATTATACAATTAAAACCTTATGATTTTTTGGTTTAATGTGATAAACCGTTTTACGACCGGGGTTTGGTTTGCAGGTGGGGGTAAAGGAAGAAGAACAATTGGTTGATTCTTCGGACATATTTTCACACATTAGTGGTGTGAACTCTTTCAAGTGCAATTTTCCAATCCAATCTTGGATTTGAGTTGATTGATTACATGGTCTTATTATCACAAGAATAGTATTTTTTATAGAGGTCTATTTGTATATTTACTAGTACATTTTTTTTTGTTGGCTATGTATGACTCATATTTTGTCGGAGATATTTAGAACGTAAGACAAGAGAGAGATGAATAAAACTGTAGCTAGTGAAGAGAGAGGGTTTGATTATGTTACATAGAATATTACAAAATTTTGTAGATATAACTAATATAACATGGGATGATATTTATGATATCGATGTCTATTGTATTTGATGGGTCTTTGTATAATAATAATAATTTGCGTATTTTGTATGAGACTTTGGCTTTTTCTTGATCATTTCTCATAACCAACAGTAAATTGTGAATTGGTGATCATTTCTCAAAACTTTTTTTATAGTCAGAAAACGTTTTTGTTATATCGAGCTTGACATGTTTGAATTTTGAATTTTAAACATTAATGCGTAAAAGATACTTCAAGATACAACCAAAAAGTCGAACAAGAGTGCCTCGATTCAACCCCACGACCCAATGCGAGACAGTAATACTTTTGTCAATTTGTTGGTTGGTTTACAGATTCCTAGTTTTAATCTCCTGAAAAATCGGTACTAATTTGGAGAAAATTATACGATCGAAGGGGTCAAAACAAAACATATATAAAACATATATAAAACCAAAAAAAAAAAAAAAAAACATATATACATAATTGTAACTATTGAAGAGGATAGTTTAGGGGTTAGGTTCTATATACTTTAGGGGTGCTTTATGGGTTATGGATTCCTCAAATCTCGCATCATCCCCGAGCATTCTCAACCTCTGTTGCAAAGTTACTCTTCAGATCATAGTGTATTCAATATGGCATGAGAGAAATGTCCGAATCTTCACAACGGATTTTTTTATAGTAATTTTACATTTTATGATTAGTATTATTATTTTTTTTTGGATTTTTTTTACACATATTTGAATCTGATCAATTATATCGGGTCACTACTTATATATGAGTTTTAGACAAAAAAAAAATTTGGGCCATTTTTCAAATAATTTTTTAAAAAAAAATTTAGACCCATGACAAATGTCCATGTTGTCATGAGTCTAAACCGGCTCTATTGATATGTATCACGATCAGTTGAGTTAACAACTTTGAAACATATAACTTTATATAATAAAATAAGTGGAGATTATCTTAGATATACCTACCTCTCCAATCTTTAATTCAAATGCTGTATATATAAAAAATAATTCAAATAGACATGTTTTACGTGTTCTTTGTGCATGGGGTTTATTTTAGTAGAAAAATCTTGTTTTGTAACTACTATAAAAATTAGTCAATTAGATAGCTAACTTTCCAATTTGGTTGAACAAAAGAAAAAACTTACCAATTTACAACCATTCATAATACTTTGAACAGTGCAGTTATTACACAATAAATACTATATCAGAACAGTTTAACGATGTTTTTTTTTTTTTTGGTAACTCATGGTCATTCCAGGCCTATGAATGGGCCCAGATTAATTTATGGGGAAAAGATAACCCACGGATAGACCCCTTCCCGGGTTTTCAAATGAGCCGTAAGCAATGAGTCTATATCCGTGTGGGTGTCCAAGAGAGAGTGTTGTAGTTGCTTGGGTTCGAACTCAGGACAAAATTGATTAAGCACTCCACACCCCATGTTCTTACCACTAGCTCACTCAAACCTAGACAGTTTAATGATGTTCTTAGTACGATTAAAGTATTGAATAACGAATTAGAATGATAAGTTGATAACTAAGTTATTTAAGTTGGAAGCAATTTCTTTAGTAGATTAAACCCAAAAAAAGGTCTTTAGTAGTTTGAACATTTTAACATGATATTACATTATTTCGACCAATCATATGATTAAAAAGCAATTCTTTAAAATAACATACTTTTAAGTCGACCGCTCTCATGCAAAACTGTGGTCAGAGATAAAAAAAATAATAGTTATAAGTTAACAGAAAGTGACATAAGTGTTGTTTGATCCACCGAACACACACGCACCTCCCACTAAAAGCCAATTAACCAAAAGTTGAGAAAACAAGACTTAAGTGGGAACAATGAAAAATCAAATCAAATTATATAAAAGTGGATACAACACGTTAGCTTTGTACAATACCCATTTCTTTGAGTCACATATATCTTGCTTCAAAGCTTTGCCCACTTTCTTCTTACTCAATGATTCCTTAGCAGGGAATTTTGCTTATGCCTTAAATTTGGCGAGACAGGCGAAAGAAGAGCATTAATCCAGAAGGAGAATTTTCACCTTAGTTGAAAATATTTCGTTGATCCAGTTTTGATTCAGGTAAAAAGCATTGCAATGAAAAAGGTTTTTTTTTTCCTTTTGAAAACGAGTATTTTGGCTAGAGGTTACCAATGAAAAATGTATATTCAAAAGAACTTTGGCTTCTTGACTTTCTGATAATATAAGCTTTGGCTTTTTACCAAATAAGCTCTGGGTTTCAAATTCTGTTTTTGGTTCTGTATATTGCTTTTGAAGTTTGTTTCCAATCTTTGATGCATTTGGTTAAGAAAATGTAAGCCGGTAAATGATTTACTACTAATTTGGATAAGAACATGTCCTTACACTATGATTCTTTCAGTTCTTGAGTTTATACTGTCCCAATCTTTGTTAGCTATTCACTTAGGAGTTATATCATATGTTCATATTTATTTGTCTTTCAGATTTTTTATTGTTTAGAAATTCCTCTTGTTTATATCTCGAATTCGACAATAGAGCTCGGTTTTTAGATTGAGCAAAGCAAGGTGAAAGATGGAGGATGATACTCCTGAAGCTCAAAAGAATGAAGATCCATTGATGAATGTCAGCAATGATGTGAATCCATCAAGCGAATATGGCTTATTGAAGTCGAGAAACTTGATTCTACAGAAAGATCGACAACACTTGTCGGTTTTGAGCAGCGGAAAGTGGTTACAGATTGTTAAAAACAGTCCCAGAGTATCATGTGAGGTCTCTACTTCTCCAAGTCATTTTTTCAGACAAAACAATGCGGCTGAATCCCGGATTCGAAGTTCTCAATCCGAAACGATGCATGAAAAGGTAATCTCTATATCGTGCAAAATCTCCTCGTCTCCATCTATAGACATTTCTCAGGGAACCCTTCAGTTCACTATGAGAGCCAATGGAATGCCTCGTTTTGTTTTCAAATTAGAGAACCAAAAATATATTTATGTGGCAAGCTTGAGCAGCAATGTTAAAGATCAGACTGATTTAGACTATTCGTATATGATACATCTGCAAAGAGAAGAATCATCATCATCATCATCACATCTAGTTGGTAGAATAAAGGTATCAACATTGTTCTCACGTTCATCGTTGAATGAGAGAATCATAGAGAGAGAGTTTGTTTTGTTCATTAGCAATGGCGAGCATTCACAGATACTACCGTGTAGGAAGAAAAAAAGAGGATTGTCTAAAAAAGTAGTCGATGTAATCAAAAACAATCAAAGTATCTCAAGATTGAGATGTTCTTGGGATCAGCAATTCCAAGAACCAAGCTTTGAAAACAACCTTCCACCAAATCTTGAAACATTAGCTGTTGTTGTGAAAGAAGAGTTTCTTGAAGAAGAAACTGGAGGTTGGGGATTGAAGTTCTTGAAGAAATCGTCGTTGGTCCAAACTGAGAGTGAAAGTTCAAGATCTTTGATAAGTTTAGATGTTGTGATTTCTTCGGGGATTCATGGAGGGCCTGACGATGGACCTTTGAGTTTGATAGAGAGATGGAAATCTGAAGGAAACTGCGACTGTGGAGGATGGGACTTGGGTTGTCCCTTAACCCTTTGTAAAGGCGGCCAACCACAAAAAGACCATTGCAATCTCTTCGAGCTATTCACAGAGGTAAAATATTAACATTATTTTGATAATGTAAGATCAAACTAGAGGTTGATGATGTTAGCAGTTTTCTTTCGTGTTGTTTCAGGGATCAAAACATGAGACGCCTGTATTAACGATTGTGAATGTTCGAGGAGGACTGTACTTTGTTCAATTCAAGGCAAAGTTGTCCGTTTTGCAATCTTTCACAATTGCTTTAGCATTTATACATAGCCAGAGCAAGGAGCTACGTCCGTTGCAACTATAATTAAATTACTTATTGATAATTTATTTTTAACGTTTTCATTAATTTTATAACAAAGAGTCTCTATACCACTGAATACTGATAATGTGTTTCAACTTAAAAGTTTGTCCAGGTTTGATAACTTTTATTGCTCAATTGACAAGACAAATAGAATACTAGAGCTGCAAAGACTGAGAAAAATGTCTAAATAAACAAATCTTTGAATGTCATACATATTGTCAGAAAATAATAAAACCATGCTAACAAAATTCTCAAACTTTGTTTTGATATACTTCGAGCTCCAGAAAGATCTAGATAGATAATCATATGCCGGCAAAAACAGACCAGTGATTGATCTTATCTTAGACAATAGCATTGGCAGCACTAGCAATCCTTGGCCAGAGATCTGCGCATTCTTTCCCAATAGGACCGGTAATTGCAGAACCTAAAAAAATACACACACACAAGCCACAATTTCTGATAAGGTATTGATCCGAGAAACTCATGATGTCAAAAGAAGAACAGTTGATTTCTGAATTATGCTAATGTTGACTGATTATAAGTATTAATAGAACAGTACCTTTCATTTCTCCCTTTGGGTTGACGATGACTCCAGCATTATCTGTGAAATGGACAAACAGACAACCGAATTAGAATTTGTTTTCATACACAATCTCAAGTGGGAAAACAAACAGTTGAGAAGAGACAATGACTTAGTTGAGGAATATTTAGAGTCCAAATGGAGCAGATGCAAGCGTTCAAGCATTAAAGTATCTGTAACGATGGACACAATTAAGTTTCCCAGTCTTGTAACCGTATCAACACCCTCTAAATGTGTCGGTGGATACTTGACTTAAGCCTGGTAAATGTGGAATTACACAGCTGACAAAGAGCTTAATACGAACCTGAATATGACTAAACCTTGCGGAATCACAAATCATAGAGTCAGTAATGCAACTAGCATTACAAAACAATTGTTTAAGAGAATAAAAATATCGAGTTCAAATGGAGCAGATGCAAGCGTCTAAGCATTAGAGTATCTGTAACGATGGAACACGTTTAGGTTTACCAGAATTGTTTGGTATCACACCACCCTCTGAATGTGTCGGTGGATACATGACACATTTCTGGAAAATGTATGAATCTAAATCACCATTAAATCTGGTCATAACCAGAACACATCAACAGTACGACGGTTTATTTCTATCTATTCGTAGGCAATGCAAGACGTAAAAGATTTTTTTTTGTTTCAGTATTTGGAGTCCAAATGGAGCAGATTCAAGCGTTTGAGCATCAAAGTATCTGTAACGATGAACACACAATTAACTTTCCCAAAGACTTGTAACTGTATCTACACCCTCTAAACGTGTCGGTGAATACATGACTTAAGCCTGGTGAAACAACAAATACCATAGAAACCACATTTTTAAAAGGGTTTCGAGAAAATAAAATTACCTTCGAAGTACATGAAGACACCATCCTTTCGGCGCCATGGTTTCCTCTGCCGAACGATAACGGCAGGGAGAACCTTTTTCCGGAGATCGGGCTTACCCTTCTTGACGGTGGCCATCACCATGTCGCCGACACAAGCAGAAGGTAATCGATTAAGACGACCTTTAATTCCTTTCACCGAAATGATGTAAAGGTTCTTCGCACCGGTGTTATCGGCACAGTTCACTGTCGCCGCCACGGGAAGACCCAGCGACATCCTGAATTTGTTACCCGATGTACCTCCACGCCCTAGTCAATTTCAAATTCAAAATACACATTAAAGATTTGCTCAAGTACTATGAAAAAGATCAGGATATGGAGAGCGAAAACGGTAAAAAGTTAACGAATCTAAACATTTTGGTACGAACCTCGTTTCGACATTTTGGACGGCTCGATCAGAATCTGGAGGCTAACTGCTAGGGCTTCCGGCTTAGTTTATAGTGACGCATACTTCTAGGGTTTTCACTCGGCTGAAAGGAAGAAGAAGACAATTCGTGTAAAGCCCAAAATTTATCTTAGGCCCATCAGAGCCCACGAAGAGTTTTATAAAATTAGAGTCTTTGGGTTGTCCCACATCGGAAAACATGAGGAATTTAGCAGCGGAAGTTTCATTATAAATATAAGTCTTGTTCCACTCACACTAATCACACAGCCATGTGGTGAGCACAAAGCGAACTATTCTTTCGCCTTTTACTAAAGAATACCGTGTGTTCTCCACGCTAAGTGGCATACGCCTATTTTTGGAGGGTCCTCACTGTACAGTGGGGCCCAACAACTTCTAAGTTAAAATTTATGTTGAACCTGAATAATTGTTATTTATTTTTGAGTTCAAATGTTAGGTTTATAAAAATCGCATTTCCGACGGCTTGGGCTGTTCCATGTCGGGTGTGTTTTTTTGTTTTTTGTTTTTTACTTTTCCTGACGCCGATTTTGACGACGATTGGTTTGTGTAACTTCAGAAAAAACGTTTTGCAGTTATATATTAATTTGTTGAAACCAACATTTGGATTGTTAGAAATGCATTTTTTAAGTCACTGTGTTATTGCGATTGATCAGCAAATTTCTTGTGATTGCTTAACTGTTTTTTATGGTTTTGTGGATTATGAAATCTGAATTTGTCTGAGAAACCTGAAGATATTACTGCTACACTTTTGTCTTGTTACCACTAGGACGACTGTGAACTGTATCTTCTACAACCTTGTAATTTTAGTGGTTCCATACTCTGTGTATGAAACTTACACTAAATTTGAGCTCAATCAAGTAATTATCTTTTGTTGGAGACTCTGACACTTAAGCATGGGTTAAAAGTTGTTCTTCTTCTTATAGTTCTTGAGTACTGGGTTTTTTATTTGTTTGTTGTTTGAGCAATTGAACACAATAGTGTTTCTTATTTCCGCCTTCATCTGATGTTTGCAGTGAAGTGAGCCAGACAGAAGAAGATTAAACAGATTCTTGCATCGGCACAATGATGCACTTTTGAAAATTGCTATCAACCACCAGTGACATTGAGCTCGTCCTTGCATCCATATTTATACTCTCAACAATCAATTTTGGCGATGACAGTCTCAAGATTAGGCATTACAAACACAAGTTTGTCAAATTTTGTGAGCAGAAAATTCTGACAGCAAAATGGAGTGACTATAGGTTACAGTTGTACTGTTAAATAGAGACTGAGCTTTTTGCATATCATCAAAATTAAAATCCAAAATCTTCAGGTATTGTTCTGTTTTATAGGGTTTCGATAGTAAATTATGTATTCTTTCTGCAACATCAAAACTTGTTTCATTGTAGCAAATTGACCTATTTCATGTTACTTTGGGGCGAACAATGATTATGGGATTCCATCTTTGTCAAAGTTATGAAGTCACTGTGACCTGAACAATGATTATGTTCTAAACGATGAGAGCCACATGTTTGAATATAGTTGACCGTACTTGGAAGTTCGAAACAACTCCATCGTAAGATCATAACTGTTCAGTATAACAATTAAAGGGCAAAATCGGAGTAATATGTTCAGTTTCATCATAAATTTTCTGTCGTAACTTGCAATGTTCAGCAGCTGCGGAACAATGTTCTTCACCCTTGTCTCTTTTCTCTGTTGAGAACTCGCAAACGAAACTGCTTTAGACATAATGGATACTAAGAGCATGTCCAATGGTGAGTCTCTAAAAATGGGTATCTAAAATTTTTAGAACCTCACCTTTTAGAACCCCAACATTTTGTATGTTAATTTTTAGAATCTGTATCTAAAAGTTCTAACTTTAGAACCTTTCTCTCTTCTTTTTAGAACCTCTCCAATATTTATCAATTATATATCATTATAATTTTTTAGAACTCTTCTATTTAGAACCCCATTGAACATGCTCTAACGACCCAAATCTTATCTTCTTTTTTCCGGACACATCAACAACATGAAGGTGCAAAGGTATGTTTTTTAAACAAAATGCGCAAAGGTATGTTGAGAAACAATCTAACTAAATTTCAGTTTATGCTTTATGCTGGATTATTTTGTTAACAGAGTCAGGTTATATTTTGTTTTGTTTTGTTTTTCTTCTTCTTTAAGATTGTGTATATGGGAGAGAATACACATGGAATTTAGATTTGGCTTCGGCAGAAGTTACTTGGAATAGGAGTTTTGCTATTTCAGGTTAATTTTTATGAGTCCTCCTAATTTTTCTCACATCCTCTCTCCTTCCTAAGCACAGAGAAATTTGCTGTCGTTTAGCTTCTTCCAAGTTGTCTCTCCCTCTTCCACCTCCTCATGTCTCTCTATTTTTTTCCTTTATTAGTTGGAAGAACTCATTCTCTCTCCTCTAAATTCTCTCATTTCATAACCTCGACCCCGTCTGGTCTTTTTTTTCCCTTCCTGCCTCCCATCCGCGATGGCTCGTCATTCACGGAGGGAGTCCTTTTCAGACTTGGCCGGCTCTGTGGTTTGTCCTGATACTGATCTTCTCTGGCCATTCGGGAAGCTTGATGGGCTTGATCGGGAGGAAATCCGCGAAACCGCCTATGAGATTTTTTTCGCGGCGTGTCGGTCATCACCTGGATTTGGAGGCAGAACTGCTCTCACCTTCTACTCGAAGCACAATGGTGGTGACCATCAAGGAGATGGAGTAAGTGGAGGAGGAGGAGGGTCCGGGTTGCCTAACGTGTCTGCATTCGGGTCTTTAAGGAGGAAAGAAGTGGTGACAACACCAACAAGCCGAGTGAAAAGAGCGTTAGGGTTAAAGATGCTAAAAAGATCTCCGTCTAGGCGAATGTCGACGGTAGGGACAGTTGTGGGAGCCGTGTCAGCTCCTTCGTCCCCCGGTAATGGAAGCATAGGAGGTGGTTCATCGGGCCACAATAGCCCCAGAGCTGGGTTCTTGACGGTCCCGTCTTCTCGGCCTAGGCGACCGTTAACCTCTGCAGAAATCATGAAGCAACAAATGAGGGTGACGGAACAGAGTGACACTAGGCTTCGAAAAACCCTAACGAGGACGCTTGTTGGCCAAGTAAGTTCTTTTGCTTTCTCCATTATGAATTAAGCTCCGTTTCTGGATTAATTGAAGAAATTGAATGTTTATTTTAACGGTTATCCTCCAGACGGGTAGGCGAGCTGAGACGATAATCCTTCCGTTAGAGCTTCTCCGACACGTGAAAACATCAGAGTTTGGTGATGTACATGAGTATCAGATTTGGCAAAGACGACAGCTCAAAGTCCTTGAAGTCGGTCTTCTCCTTCACCCATCAATCCCTCTTGACAAAGCCAATAACTTTGCAATGCGTCTCCGAGAAATTATCCGCCAGAGCGAGACGAAACCCATCGACACCGGAAAAACCTCAGAAACAATGCAGACACTCTGTAACGTTGTGGCCTCCTTATCCTGGCGCAACACCAACCCGACCACCGACGTATGCCATTGGGCTGATGGATACCCCCTTAACATTCATCTTTATGTGGCGCTTTTGCAATCGATTTTTGACATTCGTGATGAGACATTAGTTCTTGATGAGATCGATGAGCTCTTGGAACTCATGAAGAAGACATGGTCGATGTTGGGGATCACGCGTCCTATGCATAACTTGTGTTTTACTTGGGTTTTGTTCCATCAATACATTGTCACCTCTCAGATGGAGCCAGACTTGCTTGGTGCCTCGCATGCTATGTTGGCTGAAGTTGCCAATGATGCCAAGAAGTCTGATCGCGAGGCTCTTTACGTGAAGCTTTTAACCTCCACACTGGCTTCTATGCAAGGATGGACCGAAAAAAGGTATTTCATTTCGTCTCATAGTGGACTTGACCAGACAAAATTTAAACGGATTGCGAATGTGTGATTATAGGTTGTTGAGCTATCATGATTATTTCCAACGAGGGAACGTGGGATTGATCGAGAGTCTTCTACCATTGGCGTTGTCGTCGTCTAAGATTTTGGGGGAAGACGTGACCATCTCTCAAGGGAATGGTCAAGAGAAAGGTGATGTGAAATTGGTCGATTCTTCAGGGGATCGCGTCGATTACTATATTAGAGCCTCTATCAAAAATGCATTCTCAAACGTCATTGAGAGCATGAAAGCCAAAATCGCAGCAGCAACAGATGAAAGAGAAGAAGCGGCGAAGATGTTACTTCAGTTAGCTAAGGAGACAGAGGAGCTTGCTTTGCGCGAGCGCGAATGTTTTAGCCCGATACTTAAAAGATGGCATTCGGTTGCAGCTGGTGTCTCCTCGGTTTCTCTTCACCAGTGTTATGGTTCGATCTTGATGCAGTACTTAGCTGGTCGATCGACTATCACTAAAGAGACTGTGGAAGTTCTGCAAATGGCAGGGAAACTCGAGAAGGTTCTTGTGCAAATGGTGGCTGAAGATTCAGAGGAATGTGAAGATGGAGGCAAATGGCTTGTCAGAGAGATGGTCCCATATGAAGTCGAGTCGATTATATTACGACTTTTAAGGCAGTGGATTGAAGAGAAATTAAAGACAGTTCAAGAATGCTTGCGTAGAGCAAAGGAAGCTGAAGTACGTTTATCAAATATTTACTTGCGGTTCAAGTATACATATTGATTCATCTGTTTAAATCTTTATTTTTTTTGTAGACTTGGAACCCAAAATCAAAATCAGAACCCTATGCACAATCTGCCGGAGAGTTGATGAAGCTCGTTAATGATGCGATCGATGAGTTCTTCGAGATCCCGATTGGGATTACAGAAGATCTGGTTCACGATCTCACTCAAGGATTAGAACAACTCTTCCAAGAGTACACCACGTTCGTTGCATCTTGCGGTGAGTGATAAACGAAAGCGTAAAAGGGTAAATCCGTCATTACGTAACTGATTGGTTCTCTGTTCTTATCAGGATCAAAACAGAGTTACATTCCTACGCTTCCTCCTCTTACAAGATGTAACAGAGACTCCAAGTTCGCAAAGCTTTGGAAGAAAGCCACGCCTTGTGCTGCGTCGACCGGTGAATATCTTAACAACCTCGGTGCCGCCTCAGGTATCTCCGATGGCCACCACCCGCGCCCCTCCACAAGCCGCGGGACCCAACGCCTCTACATTCGCCTCAACACCTTACATTTCCTAAGCTCTCAGCTTCACTCCCTCAACAAAGCCCTCTCGCTCAACCCGAGGGTCCTCCCAGCGACCCGAAAACGCTACCGCGAACGGACCAGCTCATCCTCCTACTTCGATTTCACGCAAGGGGGAATCGAATCCGCCTGCCAGCATGTCTCTGAAGTTGCAGCGTACCGGCTAATCTTCCTTGATTCATATTCGGTCTTCTACGAGAGTCTCTACATCGGAGATGTCGCTAACGCGAGGATCAAACCAGCGTTGCGGATCTTGAAACAGAACTTAACGTTAATGACCGCTATTCTTGCGGATCGAGCACAAGCATTAGCGATGAGAGAAGTCATGAAGGCTTCGTTCGAAGTGTTTTTAACGGTTCTACTAGCAGGAGGATATTCCCGAGTTTTCTATCGAACGGATCACGATCTAATCGAAGAAGATTTCGAGAGTTTAAAGAAACTTTATTGCACTTGCGGAGAAGGGTTGATACCGGAAGAGGTGGTGGATCGAGAGGGGGAGACGGTGGAAGGAGTTATCCAATTGATGGATCAGCCAACGGAGCAGCTTATGGAAGATTTTAGCATCGTGACGTGCGAATCAAGCGGGATGGGATTGGTCGGGACGGGACAAAAGCTTCCTATGCCTCCAACGACTGGACGATGGAACAGGTCGGATCCAAACACGATATTGCGAGTACTTTGCTATAGAAACGATCGTGTTGCTAATCAGTTTTTGAAAAAATCGTTCCAATTGGGTAAACGAAGATGACACGAGAAAACGAAGAACAAACAAAAAAAGATTGTCGTCTCGATAAGACGTGATTCGTCGTGTAAAGAAAAACACTCGTCGGCATGTATAATATATAGATTATCTCAGATAAATAGAAAACCCGTTCGTTGTTTCAAAGGTTATGATTCTCGATCCATACTTTTTACGGGCCTAAGCCCAAAAAAAAAACCTAAATTCACCTAAATATGTTAGCCCGGTTTGGGGATAATCGAGTTAGTAGTTCAGTCTCAAACGACGCCGTACTGCTCTATGCTCTATCTCTTTCCTCTCCCCTTCGCATTAGGATCAATGGCCAAGATGCCATAAAATGGAAAAGCAAAATCTGATGTGCCATAATGTAGTCTAAGTATCATAAAATATGTGTAATTTCCATTTTGCCCTTAATGAATTGTGTTTGTGGCATTGTTAATTTTATGATAAAAAAATAATATTGAAATAATTTTTATAATTAATAAATAAAAACGAAAATTAATTAAAATTTTGTTTTTTTTTCTTTTTCTTCCCAATTTATCACCTCACCATCGACGGACCTCAAGAACCAGTTAAATCTCATTTTCGCCGTCAGATCCTCGCCTCTGCCTCGTCCTCGTCCTCCTCCTCTGCAATCAATTTCTTGTTCGTAGCTCCTCTCCCCTCCTCCATTGTTGAACCTTCAAAACTGAGTGACTTGTTCTTATTTGGGGATTTAGGGATTTCACAATTTAGAGATTGAATTTGCGAAAATTACATGTTTTAATATGTAAATTGGGTTGGTAACCAAGTTTTATGTGATGATTAGGTCTTTGCATTGGTAATTTGTCGAGTTTAGTTGTTGAATCGTAATGATTCTTAGGTAGATTAGAATTAGAACCCGAGTTCATCACCAAATCTGCAGAAGAGGACAACTGGTACAAATGGTACAATTAAAAGATAGAGGACAAGTAGTACAAATTGTATAACTGAGACAAATTGAGTAATTGCTTATTGAGTATTCTTTTATTCTATTTTCAGGAGACAATGAGATCAGCCACACAAACATTTCAATGGATTTCAAGAAGTGTTAGTAATACCGTCGAATTACACCAAAAATTCAAGAAAAGTGATTTCCATTCTCCAGAGAACGTCACCGAAAGACGAAAAACGAATAATAAATTTGGATAGTTGGTTTCAGAGCAAAAGTAGCATGGATAATATGAAATTATCATTTTCCTAATACATATTATTGGTTTCACATCAAATACCCCTTATGATACAAGGAAGACTTTGATAATGTTAACAATCTTTTGATGGAAAAGACCGAAATATATGATTTTGCGTAATTTGTGTTATGCAAACCTTGTAAATGAACTGCAATAATCGAAAATTATATGGACAACTACAAAATAATAATTTATATTAAGGGACAACTGGAAAAATCCTAAAATCGCCAAAGGAAAACTATGAAGAATTTTGGACATCTCGACAAGTTGGTACAACTATGTACAAAATTGACGGCACATTTGACGACGCACATGTTACTTTGACCGTGCACATGTCTATTTTAGTCGGGGCACGTGTCCTCTAGCTTCGTGGATGGAAATATGCAAGGTACAATTGGACAAGTATGGACAACTATATGTAACTCCTTAATTTTTAAAAAATTAATAATTAAATTAAATTAAACATATAAATAAAGTATTTACTTAAGAAATGCAAACACGTCTTAAACTATAAGGAACAATATTAATAGCATGGATAATATGAAATTATCATTTTCCTAATACATATTATTGGTTTCACATCAAATACCCCTTATGATACAAGGAATACTTTGATAATGTTAACAATCTTTTGATGAAAAAGACCGAAATCTATGATTTTGCGTAATTTGTATTATGAAAACCTTGTAAATGAATTGCAATAGTCGAAAATTACGTGGACAACTACAAAATAATATTTATATTAAAGGACAACTGGAAAAATGCTAAAATCGCCAAAGGACAACTATGAAGAATTTTGGACAACTGGACACATTGGTACAACTATGTACAAAATTGACGGCACATTTGACGGCGCACATGTTACTTTAACCGCGCACATGTCTATTTTTGTCGGGACACGTGTCCTCTAGCTTCGTGGATGGAAATAAGCAATGTACAAATGGACAAGTATGAACAACTATATGTAACTCCTTAATTTTTTTAAAAATTAATAATTAAATTAAATTATTGGTTATTTTGACATTTTCAACACCTAAATTACATCTCATAGTTATTCTTTTGTTGTTTGATCCCACATTCTAGATTCTTTACCGCCTAACCTATGACAGATCAAACAACTAAAGAATATTCTTTATACACACTCCTGAAGAAATGTGTATAAAGAAGAAGTTACATATAATGTCTATAATGTCTATAATGTCTTGATGATTACTATTACCGCGTTGTATTATATCATGACTCTTTATCGACGAAGCCGCCGAGTTTCTCGTCCTCAACTCAGCTAGCGAACTCGCTTCCGCAACCGACTCACTCGGCGTAATCGCTTCCAAGTTCTTCGTCATATGAACATTCCCAACGAGTTGACTCAGCACGACCGATTCCGACACCGTGCTCTTTTTCTTGTGCTGCTGCATCGTCGCTCTCACGATCTCAGTGTGCATCGAGCTCGATAATTTCCTCATTCCTTTGGCTCCGCCGATCAAAACCGACAGGTTAATCTCGGAGGTTCTCTTGTTGCCGCCGTGTTTAGAGGATACAGAGAAGAAGAGGACCGAGTCGGGGCTCCGATTTCGAATCCGAGTTAACGGGTCACCGAGGAACAAGGAGGTCTTTGCGTCCACAAGCATTACGTGCTTGAAATTGCGCCGGACTCGACCGAGCAGCATTGGATAACACGCCCATCTCCTCAAGCTTATCGGGACGTGGTCCATGAACCCAGATAGCGAGTTTTCCGGGTCCAGTTCGGTCACGTCGAAACCCACGACCGACCCGTGAGTCAACTCGGCTGACTCGGTCTCGTTCGATGCTGAATCGCTGTAATTAGCCCGATGTGTCTTCTTCCCCCAGATAGGCTCAGACGTCTCCTTCTTCGATTGATTCTTCATGAAGCGGGACAGATTGAAACCCCAGACCGAGTCGATTTGATTCGACGAATTCGAATATCGGTGAACACCGACGAGCTTCGAGAACGAGTCGTTCTCTTCCTCGATCAATACAGCGAATCTCGAAGCCGACGAAGGGGAATTGAAGAGTAATACAACATCGGATCGGGAAGTGACCCCAGAACGGTGGAGTAACCGCATAAAGAGGCGGAGATCTTCCTCAGTCGTATCGGAAGCGATATGAGCAACAACCAAATCGTGCATGCTCTTGGTTCCTCTCAGAAACAGCGTACCCATTCCCTATAATGTCTATAATAGTAATCATCAAGACATTAAGATAGTGGAGAAGAGAAAAAGTGGAGAAGAAAAAATGTCGTTGAAAAAGATAAAAAAGAAAAGAAGAGAAAGATATTTTGTAATTATAAATTTATATTATAATTATTATTTTTTTATAAATGTAAGTTGGGTACATATTTATGGGTTATTGGGTTTGGGTGGGTATAACCCTGATTTTTTTGTGGTTATAAAGATAAGTAAGGATAAAGAAGAACTTTCCAGGGTTTAACTTATTAAAAAAAAATCAAAATTAAATTATGGTTTTTGAGACTATTCTTTTCTAATTTATGGCATATCAGCCTCGCGCTCTTCGCATTATCCTTGTTGAAGTCTGAGAAAAATGGCGACGCAAGGGCCATGGCTGCGGATTGCTTCAGTTTCTCCGGCCAAATCAGTCGCTAAGGCAATGGCGACATCAACGGAACTCGGGTTTCTGACCTCCCAACTCAGCGGCGTAAGAATTTCACATGGTTGCAGTGACGTCATAAACCGTATAGCTTTACCTTCCGCTCCCTCCCTCCAACCTATCGTCGCTCGTACGCTTCCCTGAAATCACTGTTATCGATTAACTTGGTGTTAAAGTTTGAATTTTTGGGGTAGCTTGTCTGAAAATTGACTAGAATTGATCAGTGTTTCAAGTCCTGATTTTGGTACTAAATTGTGATTGATACATCACAACAAAAGCGAATAAATCTTCTGTCTCTCCATGGCTTCTTTGCAGTTTTGTCAGTTTCATACATTGTGTAAATGTTTATTGTTACCATGTTTAAACACTTTCCTCTCTCTCTGTGGCTCTCTCATCTCAGGTAGAATCTGCCCTTTTACTGGGAAGAAGGCAAACAGAGCAAACAAAGTTTCTTTCTCTAACCACAAGACCAAGAAGTTGCAATTCGTCAACTTGCAATACAAAAAAGTTTGGTGGGAGGCTGGGAAACGTTTTGTCAAACTAAGGTTATCAACTAAGGCCTTAAAGACCATAGAGAAAAACGGGCTTGATGCTGTTGCCAAGAAAGCTGGCATAGATCTTCGTAACAAGTAGAAAATGTACATTAATCTTAATGAGGTATGTACATTTCTTATCATCTTTTTGGTACTCATGATGCACAATACATTACCTGTTTTTGTTTTCCATCTCAATTCACTAGTCTTTATGGAATTACGACTTATCATAATATTTCTTCCTCACTCAATAGTTGAATATGCTACAACTTTATCCCATTCTTGGCCTTGTCGGGTAAGCCACATCCCCAATGTTTAGCCCATCTCTAACATCGCCAAACTATTAAGAAAATTCAAAAGTGCTTTTTTTTTTCCTAGCTTTGATCTTCTTCAGTAGAATCATGGCATTCAATGATCACTGTTTCGACCAGAACTGCAACAACTAGAATCTCTACTATGATTTCATTACCCCTCTGGTGGTTAATCATCGTCTTTGTGAAACAAATATGTTTTTCTCTGTGGAACAGTCAAGAATCACGAGACTGTTCACATACATACACACAGCCACGGGTGACCAAGACCATTATATGTTTTTAGTCTTTGTCACTGGTTTTATCATCATTACATATATCGACTGATTGCACAGTAGAATTCTCGGGTTTTGCTCTCGTCTTCTTCATGGATAGCTCTCCTCCTCCTGATCCTTTCACCTTCCTATGACGTGATGTAGACTTTCTTTGAGGATCAGAACTGTCTGAAAGAGGGTAAGAACCTTCCATGTCGTTAACTGAGACAAAACGCCTTCTACTGACTGATGAATCATTCGATGAATCTATCGACCTGTGCCTACTCCTGTGGTGACGTCTTGACTGTTTTGGTAGCATATCCGATGACGACACGTTGCTGCTTCGCCTAGGCGGAGAACCGTTTTGTGAGACCGTCTCGGATTTACGCCTCGTCTTCTTCTGCTTCGGTTTCTCGGGAGGAGGCAACAACTCTTGTAATCCAACTCCTTCTCCTATTGGATTGTCGTTGACATCTCCTCGGGTAACTACTTGACCGTTCTCAATTTCTTGAGGTTTGAAGTCACTCATCTACAGTTTTGTTTTTGTTTTCCACCAATGATGAGTATACTTATTACGTATATGCGGCAAAAATACGTAGAAATGTACAAACCGTACCCAGCTTGGCGTATTGGCTGCGGGACCGTCGGATCCGATGTGGGCGACATGCTTTACATCGGTGGGAAACCCGATCTGCATATTATGGTCTTTATCTTCGTCTGCAATTTTAGATTTTATTCATACAGAGATGTGACTTGTGTTACAAGAAACATCAAAAATGTTGTTGCGACTTGTGAAGTGATGACATGACTCACCGAAAATCTGAGTAATGTAGCGAAGGCCTTTAAGAAGGCCTTTCACGGTTGTCGTCATCTCGGGAGGAATGATTTCCGGTTAGAACTTCAGATGCTGCAATTCTGTGAATGCGCCAAGCCCTAACTTGTAGAGCAAACAAAAGAACAAATCAACGTTTCTGTCATTCAAAGGAATCTTAACAGATTAAGAGAGCCTGCCAAAAATATTTTAAAACGATCGTACTGGACAAATAGTTTAAAAGAGATCAGAGAATTTAAACCTTTATTGCATTGATTTTCATTTTCTCTTAACAGAGAGAGAATCGAAAAGAAAAAAAAATTGGAAAGAGGGTGAGAGATATTCAGAGATAAGGTTTCAGAAAAATTCTTTGTTGAGAAGAAGAGGGAGAGGACTAAATTTCATCTACCGAAAAAAAAAAAAACATTTTCAAGGTTTTTATTTTTAATGTTTATATATACTTTTAAAAATAGATTTCTTTTTCATTTTAATGGAGGCAACGTAGAGTTTAGTCGATGCAAATAAATAAATAAAAACTAGTCGACGAGAGGATTTCCCGGGTCGAGAGGAAGGAGACAAGACCACTAACACACAAATTATTTTTCTTCTAAAATGACAAATTGTAATTGCAAAATGGTTTCAGATGGGAATAGGAAGAGGAAAAATATAAATCAAAAGTGAAAGAAAGAACATATTTATTTTTTCCCTGCAGAAATTGTTTGAGAGTAAATGTTAATCTTGAATTTTCATTGCATTTGGTACCAAACTGTTTACATCAACACTAGTTTTCTTCAGACAC
This sequence comes from Eutrema japonicum, assembly GCA_030161315.1. Taxonomy (NCBI): domain Eukaryota; kingdom Viridiplantae; phylum Streptophyta; class Magnoliopsida; order Brassicales; family Brassicaceae; genus Eutrema; species Eutrema japonicum. Next base: position 1,925,154 of record BSQW01000001.1, on the reverse strand, counting down.
ATTGTACTTCTGCAACAACTTAATTATATTAGCTGAAAAGAAGTATAGATAAATTGGAGGAAAAATTGACCCCTTAGAGTGGCATTAGTAATTTATAAGGGTCACTCAAGAGCCTAGAACAGCCGACCTCAGTGAGTATTAGTATTTGTTATTATTGAAAAGTGCGTATTCTAACCAAGCAATATTTTTTGTATATATTTGGAAAGTCCATCTATTTTTTACATATTGAAAAACATCTCTCTTTCACGTTAATCATCTACCTCCCTCTTTGTCCATCTATTTTTTACATATTGAAAACAAACGAAGGAGAAGTTAGGATTTTTTTTTTTTAAGAGGTAGGATTTTTTTGGGTTTAAATTGACACAATATTGTTCAATACCATCTCGATTTTGTGGGGAAATGTTCTACAATATTCATCAACAAAATGACTTATGATCAACTACAGTTGTACGTATATGGTGATTCGGTAAATATATATTCTTTACAAAACGATTATAATAAAGTTGTGTACGACGATAGACAATCGTGTACGTAGACGACGTTAAATAACACAAGATTGCGTAAATAACACATATTTTGTCCCTTGTCATGCCAAATTCGATCAAACAATACAGTTGGGTTCTCGTCTGATAATCATGAATATATTAAACAAGAATAAATAATGCAAAATGAAGAACACCTTATGGAAAAAGAAAGACATAATAAACTAATCATTCCAAAAAAAAAAAAAAAAGACAAAACAAAACAACAAAAACAAAAACATCAACTACAACAAAAACATAATAATGCTTCTCAAGAACCCTAATTTCTCCGATCGAGAGTCATATTTTGCTTGTTTTATATCAAAGAGTCACAGCCTTAATGTCAAGTCGATGGAACTCGAGATGGCTCCGCCTTTCTCCGTCACAGTATCATGCGGTCTCCGTTGCTCCAGCTGGCAAATAAGCGGAAGCGTACGAACACCTTCCGATGACATCGCCGGAAAAAGATCCATCAGCTTCGGCTTCTCCTGCTGCCCAAACAAAAAGTTAGATTTTTTGGCCGGATTTATCGCCGGAAATCCTTGATGAAACCTCCCTTGTTCATCTATATAACCACTACGGTAATAGTTCAAGTCAAAACGATTCCTTGCCGGAAAAGCATGATTAGGGTTCCGGTATAGTTTCGGGTAGTGGCGGAAGGTGGTGGGTGCGGCGGCGGCAGAGGAAGAGAAGGTGGAAAAATGATGATTGGAGTGAAAAGTGTCGAAGTGTGACATTAGGTCTTGAGGTGTTAAGAAGATTCGGTTACATAGAGAACATTCTTGGTGTTTTGAAAATCGCCTGAGATCCTTTTTCATGCCAAACCCACCAATCATTTTCTGCAAATCTTTATGCATATATTAGTGAAGATGCAAGAGATTGAGATTTAGAGGGAGAGATAGCTATATGAGATGGAAAAGCTAGGCACATCTATTGAACTATTTATATACAATGTGTGGAAAAGAGATGAGATGATTCAAACACTATATTTGAGGAAATATATTTTCCTGTTTGATAATATTGTCTTAATTTGATATGATAATGATAATGAGGATGAATAGTTTATATGTCAACATGCATGTATTCATTTCAGATTTGTTTAAAAAATGTTTTTTTCTATAAAAGAAAAGAAAATTATATATATTTATAGATATATCTAATCATATAAAGAAGTCAAACATTGTAAGGAAACATTAAAAGGTAGGATGATTTAATGCTAATTAAAACCTTAAGAATAACAATAATGAATGTTATCATTTTCGGAAGGATATTAATGAGAGGCTGATTATTTGTTGTGGGAAATTAATTCAACACTTTTGGGAATTTTTAGTATATTTTTTTTCATTTTTTCTTTCTTTTAAGGGAATACATTTCTTAATTGCTCCCCTGAATTATAGTTTTCTTTTGGTAAATCGTAATTAGTTATTTTGGTAAATATTAATAAAAATGAATTCTTTGTTCCTGGTCTTCCATGTGGATTATTCCATCTATGATATTAACTATTCCAAATTTGTTTGTAAGATTCATCTTTATACGGAAATTGATTTTATTACTTCGCTTATGTGGATTAGTATAGAAAACAAATCCAAATACAAATAGTCATAAATCATGAAAATGTGATTTAACATGTTAAATTTGATTCATTACTAATTAGTAAGTACATAAGTCAGTAAAACAGAGATTTTTTATATTCAAATGGTAAAGTGTACACGTGATTCTATTCCATTGGCAAAGATTTATTTCTACTATTGCTTGCTATACCACCAAAATATAAATTATAAGATAATGTTAAAAGTGGACCCAAAAAAAAAGAAGGATCCAATCACATGTTCTTACATTATTTTGTAAGAATTTTATAATTTATTACATTATACTATGAGAAGTAAATTGGATAAATGATAACAAAAAAAAAATGACAGTGATTTTTTTTTAAAATAGCAAAAATTATAAAAAGTACAAATATCTTTCTTAACTTTTGCATATCATGATGAATCAGCGTAAAAGATAGAGATGAATTAAGCATAATAATACAGCTGAGCCGACTATTGATTCCGCTAATAAAACATGTTCATGCATATATTCATATACATATACTTTTATCAGTGTAATTAACCACAAGGGAAACCATCCAAATAGTGCGAAAATGTTATATGTAGATGTTTAATTGTATATAACGTGTCAAGAAAGTTACAAACGTTTTGCATCAGTGTGATAATTAAAAAAAAAATCTAAAATATGTGGAATCTTTTTATTTTTTTATGTTTTAGAAATAAGAATTTAGAGTTTAGAGTATTCAATCAAGACTATTTTGTTAATATATAAAATTCTGGAAAATTATCATAATTTTGATATAAGCTGAATGTTATTTTCATAACTCTACCATCAAAAATAAAGAATAATCCACTGAAATCGGAGAGATATCATACAACGTAGGAAGTGAAAATGAAGCATATACATTCTAATAATAGTAACTTACTAGACAATGAGTTTAATAACAAATAGAATGAACAACACTGATATTACGAAGTTAAAAAGGCGTATATATATTTATCACATATTTTAAAACAAATCATGTTTCTTTCTTTCTTAACAATAATTTCTCAAACAAAGATGGATAAGTATCACTTGGCTTGTCACTTCCTCTTCCCGTTCCCAATAGTGAGGAACTCGAGCGTAACGTCAGGCGGAATGCTCGATGGTGCAGCCTTTGTGGCTAAAGAGGAGGTCGAAGGAGCAAACTGGGTCCTCTGAGCTGTCGAGGACCTGCCGTTGTTTGGGACGAGTCTGCTCGATCGATTCTCTGTGAAATCAGCCGAGGCAGTGGCTCGAACACTTGACCCAGCAACTGCTTTTCTTGAAGAACCCTGGTTCCTAGATGAAGTGGTTGGTCTCTCCTGGTTTAGCTGATTCAACGAAACGAAAGGTTCTTTTGTGTGAGTCCATAGTTCTCAAATCCCACAATATACAACTACTTAGAAGCAGGACAGTTTCGGTTTAAGATCTTCCGGTTGCCAAACAATAAAAAAGATTGGATTTTTAAGGAGGTATTTGATGACTAACCGTGTCTCTGGATGCAAGAACATTCTCTGAGGTTTTTGGTCTACTAGACCGATCAGCTTGAACGCCGGTTCCTGAGCCATTTCTTCTGGTGTATGCCTCGAAAACACCTGAGAATCTATCGCGGGTATCTTGCCCAACTGCATATTATTCAGAAGAACAGTTTGTTAATATCTGAGTTTCTTCAACAACTACCTTTAAAAAGTTTTGGGTATAGCATAACGATATATCTTTAACCAGAAGAAATCTGACAGAAAAGACAGGTTAATTTTGCTCTGGATATAGTGGGATCATACACCGATTGTACTAAACTTCAGCAAAGAAATCAAATCGGGTAAACAAGGAAACATGAGCAATGAATAAAGAGTAACTCTACCAGTGATTTTAAAGTCAAAAAAGTTTATAAGTAGAAGCAGGTTTTAAAATCTGATGCTTACTTGAAGGCTTTTCAGCTTTCTCGGCAGATGGTACTGGAATATTCATAGCTGGTCTTAGGCTTGGCTATTGGAACAAGAGGAAAAGCGTGAGAAGGATCATACTCTATTTAAAAATAATCACGATTCTGCAAATATAGCTTCAGAATGGTGGACTTACTCTTGGTTTGGAACTGGAACTAGAACTGGAACTGGAGCCGAACTGCGGATACCTCAATATTGTCCAATCGAATACATAGTCAAACTGATAACCTGCACAAATAAGAATCAAAGCAGTTTCTTGAGTATTTTGTTAAAAGTCTTCAAACATAAGTACATCAGACTAAGTGAATTCGACAATTTCACAACCTTCTCGGATAAATAGTTCTCTGAAAAGCCTCTTTAGGTATGAATAATCTGGTTTGTCTTCAAACCGTAATGAACGCACATAGAGGAAATACGATGTGAACTCAGGTGGAAAGTTTTTACAGAGGACCTGCCAAAGAAATTTTTAAGGTAACTTCAGAACTTTGAACTCAAAATACTGCAAAACCTCGCAAGTCAATATACCACAGAAGTTTCTTTTTATTGGAAAGGGAACCAATACCTCCACTGGTGTAAGTCTTTTCTTTTCACTGATCTTGTCATACTTCTGCTTTTTGGTTCCTGCACGAAGGCCTTGCCAAGGAAGGCTGATACAGAAATGAAGGATCAGGGACAACGATACAAGGAAGCATAGAAAAGTGCAGATTTATCAATTTACCTTCCTCGAAGAAAATACATAAGCATATAGCCAAGAGATTCCAGATCATCCCTCCTACTTTGCTCTGTGTACGAGATATTATATTAGAATATTAATTAAGAAAATGATGAAGTGTCACGTCTCTCAAATGCATACAAAATGATGGAAAGAGCAAAGACGACAGCCGCCTCGTGCATATATGAGAGGCAAAAAAAACTCACCAATTCCAAGATGGGTGTTAACACTTGCATATCGAGCTGTTCCTGTAAGATTCTTGTTTTCTCTGAGAAGCACAGTGAAAGCCATTTAAGATAACAAATGAACTTTGGCAGTCGCAAATTCTTTTGAGTACAAAGATTGCTTGACAGAAAACATTGAACAAGTTGAAAAATACTATTGCAATACAAGTTGTGAGTTAAACACGGGCTGGATTCTTTCTACATGACGAGACTAAGTATGTACCTGTAGGGAATATGCTTGTGTGTTTGAAGATCTCTATACTTTTTCGCAAGCCCGTAGTCAATGATGTAAACCTGCAAAGGAATAAACGAAGATGTATAAAAGAGAAGATATACAAATGTAACTTCCTTGCCAACAAGCTCTCAAAACAGTAGTCTTTTGAGAACTCACCTGGTTTGCTTTGCGTCCAAGACCCATCAAAAAGTTATCTGGCTTAATATCACGATGAAGAAAGCCTCGCACATGCATATACTCGACTCTATTTATCTGGAGAAATCAAAATAGAAACCAAAGTGTAAGTACATGCAAACAAACATTATTGCAAAAAAAAAAAGGGAAAAATATTTACCATCTGATCTGCAAGCATTAGAACTGTCTTTAAAGAGAAAGATCTGCTGCAATAGTTGAAAAATTCCTCCATACTAGGACCCAAAAGGTCGATCACCATACAGTTGTATTCACCCTCAACCCCAAACCATTTGAGGTGAGGAATACCAGCTTCAGGAAAACAAGGACATATTATATGAATACAAAGATAGAAGATTGTTCATGATTTGAACTTGAGAGTGAACACTATATGCAAAACCTACTTCCTCCTTGGAGAAGCATATAGAGCTTTGACTCGTAATGAAGCTGAGGATGCCTAGCTCGAAGAGGTTCCTGCGTGAAGAAGCAAAATATCAACACACAAGGATAAGAAATATTTATCGAGTTTAAACCCCAAGACAATCTGGTACGTAATCAAAGGAGGATAAAATGCCAAAAACGAAGACTCCAATTGTTGTACCATAACCAGCATAAAACTCACAATGGCCAAGAATAAGAAAGCAATTACGATATTATAGCATACGAATCAAAACCAGACTTCACTAAGCTCATGGAAAAGAAAAGTAAAACTCGAAAATAACCACTTATCACTGACACAATAACATTGAGATGAAGATGGAAATGGTTCACATTGCAACTTACCAGCTTAACAGCAACTTCTTCTCCAGTTTGTACATTCACTCCTGAAACGAAACAAAACAAAAAATCAGAAAAAGTATAAAGATATAAACAAGAAAAAATCAGGTAAAATAAAAATTCAATACCTAGAAAAATTTCACCAAATGATCCACTTCCAAGCTTTCGTCCCAGCTTGAACTTGCCACCAACCACACGATCCATATTTTTCAATCTTCAATAACAAAAAAAAGTAGCCTTTGACAGACTTAGCTTCACCGGATGTTTATTGGTGATGAGAACTCGTGCTTTAGTAACCTTGATCTCTGAAATTACTTTCACCCAGATCACCAATCGCTGTCGCTAAAATCCGATCGAAAGGATACACCTAGATCGATTTCTCAAAGGCCTATATACAAACTATTCTACCCAGAAATTCTAGTTAAAAACACCCAGAATTTTCTTCTATGAGAAACAAATTCACAAAAAAAAATACAAGCTTTGATCGTTTGATGGATCAAAGTGTTTTTGACCCAAATCGATTTGCGAAATAAAAAACTAAAGTGCTCTACTTGACAAACTTAGCTTCTTGCTACAACCAAACTGAAATCACCCATTTACAAACAATCATCATCATCATCAACATCGAGCTGTGGCTGACATCTTTCGAAACCAAGCTTCAGACTTTCGAAACGTGATCGGTTTGACGAAAACTGAAGGTGAAATCTGATCTATAATGCTACGGATAGAGCTGGATTCAGTTGATTTTCTTGGAAAGAATCTGATTTTCTAGGGAAAATCACACAAATCAGAAGAGCCTCGAGATATTTGTGTGCCTTATCTTGAATAGACAAAAAGAAGGTCAATAACTCTGCTTTAGTTGCGTACGTATTTGTATAACTCTCTTTTCTCACATGCTAATGTTAAATAAAGGTTACCTAATTTTCTTTTTCTTTTTTATTTTCTTTCAATTTTGGCACTATTATTAGTAGCTCAGTCACATATATATATATAGAAATATATGATACAACAATAAATCTCAACATTATTATTAGTCGATATAAAATCTTTTTAGGTCTGGAATTGGATGTCCTTTCCTTTTTTTTTTGGTATTCATTAAAACGGTATATATTATATATAGAATCATTTATTTTCCTGAAGTCAAAAAAAAAAAAGGAAGACCGAAGAAAATTTCCATTATAAAATTGAAGACTTTTTGGTATTAATTCAGGGATTCGAAACAATCCCAATTCGTATATTTTTGTTTTTGTTTTTTGGGTTGGTTCTTGGAACAACTTTCTTCTCCAAAATTGAACCAAAGAATGGACTTTGTGGCACCATAATGTGTATTTCGATGGCGAAAGTGAAAAGAGCATGGAAAGAATGGGCGTATGCTTTTTTCCTACATGGAACACTCGTGTAATGTCCAAAAAAAGACCATCCCGGAAGATGGATCGGTGATTTGTCGTCTTTCTATCATATAATGGAGAGAGAGTCTTGAGGGCTGCCCAAATTACTCCAAGAAAGTTTTCAAGTCAATCATAACTTTGAACGTTTTTTCTAAGATGATGAGGCAGCAAATGAATATAGTTATCTTCTTACATTAAAATGTCATTATCTAAAAGTTGTTATTTAAACTTTTTTATCTTTTGTTTTGCATTTTCTTCAACAACCTGTCAACCACATATGTCGACAGCAAAGATCTTAGTTTAAAAACAAACATTCATACCAAACATAAATAGTTCAATTCTTATAAGTATACATATATATTCTAAAGACACACAGATAAGATCATAATTCATACTAATTAAGAATGTTTGAAGAAAGTTTGAATAATTTTAGTATTATATAGTAACGCTTATGTTGTACAATCAACTAACAAAATCAAAACAAAACTATTATAAACTTGTGGGATAAAACAATTTATTTCTTCCTTTTTCTCCTCCTGCTTTTGATTTTATTACTCAGTGTCCCTAAGGCTTTCACTGGTGAGCCACAGTTTCTTCTGGACAATAAAAACGACATTGCTCTCACCATCTTCATTGTCTTGGTCAAGTTCTGAACCTGTTGTTACCTTCTCCGATGCCACAATCTCCCAATGCAAAGCCTGCATATACTTCTTTATCGATTCAACTATGCTTTCCTTATCTCTGAAGATGATGAATCCTGTAGGTCTAAGAATCCGATCCATCTCCATTAATAGATCCTCCGTGCTGCATCCTTTGCTTCTAATGTCTGAAAAAACGGTCCACGCATGCAAGAGATCGTATGTTCGCGGATATGTAGAGAAAGACTCGCACCTAAATTCAGTCGGAAACAAACAAAACAAAGGAATGATGAAAAATGTGAGCTCTTGTTTCATCATAATCGAGGGAATGTTTGAGTTTTTAAGGTTTGGGGTTTGTACCAGTTATGATTTGTCCCGATTAAACCACGGTCGTAGATCAGTTTTAGAGTGTTGGGACCGTCCGGAGAGACAACGTTCATAACCCAAACATCTTTGTCTTTTAGAGCAGCTGCGAAAGAGCCCATATGAGCTTTCATGTCCATTATGTTCCTCACAGTGTTTAATTTGATTTTTGACGACATTAGATTCCAGTAACTGTCCACCTGTTGTCTCCAAAGTTCCTGCAAACAAAGAAGATAAACAAAGGAATGTGCTTTAATTATAAACCCTTGGAAGAACGGACCAGAGTAAAAGATCATTGGTCGGGAAAAGATTGCGATTTTAGTACCGTGTCTTTCTCAAACATATCGGTTGAATAACCAAAATCTGCAAGACGGGGAGGTGGAGAAGTCACTCTAGCTGGCCAAGGAGCTAACCCACTTCCCTTGGTTTTATGGTCATCTGTTATAAAACAAAAACAAAAAACAGAGCAAGACTGTAAATTACGGCATATACACGAAACCAAATCAAAAATCTCATAAACCAAACTGAAATACCTTAGAAGCAGAAACCAACCAACTTTGCAAAAACGACCCAAAAAAAAAGCCAACAGTACCGAAAAAAGCAAATGCAGAGCATACTTACGCATGGAGTAAGGAGTGATGCAAACTTCCATGGACACACCCGAAACCGCATCAGGATCAGCGTCTGAGCGACAAAGAGGAGGCTGTGTCCCGGGATCTCTCTCCAAGTAACAGTCATTACTTAAAGGTTTCTGCCAAACAACAGTTTGGTTTCTTTTAGCAGCGATTCTCCAACACATTCGTTCAACAAGAGCACTCATCTCCTTCCAGATCCTCAAATTTTCTTCGTCTTGTGCATAAGCTTCAGGAGACGAATAAGCGAAATAACCACCCGGTCTTAGTACCCGATCAAGCTCGAGAAGAAGGATCCCGTCTCTTTGGAGCCAATCGATCCTACACCGAGAGCAATGAGCTAGCTCGAATGATCTGCTCGGGTAAGGAAGTCTCTTGGTGCCTAAAACACCGAGATAAGCAGGGATCCCTCTCTCTAATGCAAACTGGATTTGGTTCTGGTGAACATCATTAGGCGCTACTGACATTGCCATTATATCAGAGGAAAGAAGGTAAGCTCCAAAACTCGCAACTCCGCATCCAACATCCAGAACCGTTCTTAATCTCCCTTCGTCGTTCAATACATCGTTAGAAAAGTTAAGCATCTGCAAGTAAAAAAAAGTCATTAGAAACGAGTAATCATTAGACAAAGGTTTAAGTAACCGAGCAAGAGAGGCTTACATTTGCAATCGATGCAATGTATTTATCAGCTCCGTAATGGAAATGAGTGCCACCACCGGGAAACACAATTTTCTCGCCTTTTACAACCATCCAGTTCTGATCAGATTTTTCTTTTGCAAGGTGAGTGTGAGGTATGTTTGCTTTCCACACTTCATCTCTGCTCTTAGGCCACTTAATAGGAACCTAAAACCAAATCAATACAAAGAACAAAACCATCAGGAAAAGGTACCAGAAACCGATCAAATCAAAGCAAGAAGCAAGCAGATTAAGCACCTTGTAGCCAGATGGAGGAGGAATCAAACAATTAAACTTTCTTTCGGGAGGGGGGCAATGTCGTTCATAATGTTCCATTAGAGATAGATCCAGCTTCAACCTCATTTGGTAGATGAAATTTCTATCTAAGCAAGGGATTATTTCCGAGTGCCGGTCATCACAAACCTTAAAATATACCAAAAGTTAGCTTTTACAATAACATATCTCAACACATAAAACTTGGCAGCTAACAAACTTTGAGATTTCGATATAAAAAAAAAAACAACTTACAGGGAAACTTTTGGCCACAACAAGACTGTTTTCTCCATTGGTCACAGATTCATCCTGTTTGGTATCACCATTATCATCATCTCCACCCAAATAGGACGATCCGAGTTTTCTCAATGATCTTCCATATTCCAATGCTGATGCACCTTGGCTAGAGGAACCATAGTACATATACAAGAAACATACGAATAAAGCCACGATGCAGACCGAAGCAATTAGACGCTTCTTTTGGCCTCCATCAGATCTCCCTCTCATCATCCAAACGCAACCCCAATTTTAAAAAGAGTTTTAAGAGCGGTGTAAAGAAAAGGCTTTCCTCTGTCCCTCCCTCTCTGTCTCTCTCACTCTATGGCTATGTGAGTTTCTGCATAAATCAAGAACAGAACAGTCAGAAGTCTGAGAATATTTTAGTATTAATGTTTGGTAGATAGTCACTGGCACTAAACACAACATCACATTTACAAAGTTAATCAATAAGATTGAGGTATTAAAAAGCAGCCTTGGAAGGTTCAGATCCGTGTTTATTGGGTCAGAAGCCACACACAAGTATCTTGATTCAGAGCCTAAAGTTAAGTGGAAACCAAGTAACAGTATAAATCTTTAATTTTGGAAAGAAAAAATTGGTTTTTTTCTCAGTCAAAGATTGAATTGAAATAGAACTAGTAGATCTGGGAGTAGAGTGTCCGCTTCCATTTTCTCGGGAAAGCTTCGAATGAAAGTGTCAATTTCCCGGGAAAATTGAACCAAAAACACTCATTGATTGAGAAAAAAAAAACGGAAACATTCTCAATACACAGAGAATGAGATCGAAGGCGGAAACGAATCTCAGTAGACGAAACCCAGATTATCAAAATCGAATCTCGACAAAGAAAACCCAGAAAACAAAAAAATGAAAAACTCACCGAGCAAGAGGAGTCGACGTCCGGGAATGGGAGTGAGCCAAGTTAATCTCTTTTGGATTCAAATGAAAGAGTGAGGGTTTTGCATATGAAGGGAAAATCGTAGATATCAAAATAAAAGAGAAAACTTTAGAGATTCAGATCTCAGGAATGATGCCTTTTTTCACTGGCTAAATGTTTTTTGCCTATTTTAGGGGCGATAAGTACAGTGTGTTCGTTGTAAAGGCTTAAAAGGTCTCTGTCTTAGCTCTTGTGTCCACACTACTGTCGACTTGCTGTAAAATTTTCTTTTATTATAAGATTATTTGGAGTATATGCGAAAGCGACTTTTATTGGGATTTTTGTAATCTCTGCAAGTAGATTCGACATAGGGAAAAAAGTTTAAAAATACACAAACTCTATATAATTGGGACTTTTAATACACGAACTATTTTGATACTCAGAAAAATACACAGATTAACGTTGACATCCATTTTAATACTCAAATTATCAATCATTCTTTTTTTAATACATAAACTATTAAATTTCGTGTATTTTACAACATTTATATTTTGAAAACCCGGTTTTACCCTCTTTTATTTATCAAATTCGATTTATTTTATCAGAAAAATAAAAATTAATAATTTATAAAAATAAAAATGATTATTTATTAGATAAAACAAAAAAAAGAAAAGAAAACAAATTATTCTCTCTGCAATTTTCGAGGAACAGTCGGGTAATTCTCTTTCGTCGTCGACCACCACAGCTCCGGCGAAGAAGACAACAGAACCCCCAGATTTTGCGACGTCATCATCTGCTACACCGTGTAGCCTACACGGATCTTGCTTGACCCAGAGGGAAAAAAAACATCCGCGAATCAAAATCCCCAGAATTACTCTACAAATTCGAATCAACTGCTCAAACCTTAAGCCTAGCTTTCCTAAACGACAGGTGATTTTCCTACTCTATATATATGTTGCTCCGCTTGGTGTTTGAATGGTTTAGCAAGAGGTTCTCTATATATTTGAGTGATTACCCCTTCAGATGTCTGTGCTTAGTATTAGATTCAATTGGTTATGGCGTTGGTTCTTCAAATTCAAGTCTTGCAAAATCGCTAGATTTTGGGTTGATTTTATTTGTGCCCTTGATTTCGTAAGATTGAAATCAAAATTGGGTTTTTTTAGCTGAGTTGTTATTAAGTTTGATTCTGCGATTTTGGGATTTCAAATACTGAAAATTGATTTCAAATTTTAGGGATTTGGTGGTGGATTCATCTTTGAGACGACGGAAACGGGTTTTAAATTTGGTGAATAGAACAGAATCGGTTTTGGAGTTTTGGATTTGATGGGAGTAGAGAAGAAGAACGAAGAACGAAGAACGAAGAACGAAGGAAGAAGAAACGAGACGAGAAAGGAGAGAGGTGGAGATAAAAAAATTATTAATTGAATAATTTGTTTTTTATTTTCTTTTATTTTGTTTGTTTTATCGAATTGAATTTGGTAAATAAAAAAGGCAAAATCGGATTTTCAAAATATAAATGTGGTCAAATACACGAAATTTAATAGTTTAGGTATTAAAAAAAAAGTGATTGATAGTTTGAGTATTAAAATGGATGTCAACGTTAGTTTGTGTATTTTTCTGGGTATCAAAATAATTCGTGTATTAAACGTCCAAATTATATAGAATTTGTGTATTTTTAAGCTTTTTTTCCTTCGACATAATGCGTTTTCAGTTTCATCATTAATAAGTAACAACAACCCACATGGTTTTTTTTGTTTTTCCTAACTTCTGATTTTATTAAATAGTAAACGGATAATACAAATAGTTTACAAACCATTGAAGTAATATATTAGAGATTTGAGCTTACTTCAAAAGTAAATCCACAGCTTCATTACTCTCCCGATTCACATGATCTAATGAACATAATGGAAGTTTCGTATCCAATGACCAAACTCAATGGTTTACTCTCTAAGTTTACTCTAATATATTGTTTTCATTATGTTCGTTGGGAAAATCATGGTGTTTATCTTTCTTTCTTTTTTTTTTTTTTTTTGTTCTTTTCGAGTTATTTCTTGCAATTTTTTCTTTGTTTCTAGCTTTTTTAATGAAAAAGTGACTTGACGAATAAGAAAGAAAACCAGTTGTCCATATCAACACGGAATAAAAATCCGTGTTATGTGTCGGTCATTACTGATCCAAAATGACGACCGCTGATTTATTTATTTCAATCACCATTTAACTCATGTTATTTCGATTTATTAATTTGCCATAATCAATCAAATTAATATCGCTAAATATCCCTCACCAAATCTGAAGCTGGTGGGATACACATCTAGCTGAGATTACGAGATCTAGATCCGACCATAAATGATCTCACAATTCCACATAATATTCTCAATCCCCTAAATATGTAGAATCCTATACTATTAAAATTTAAACATTTTTAAAATTTTTTTTTGAACATGTATTAAATCTATACTATAATTTTACATATATTTTTGGTTTTTTCTTCATCAGTATTCAAATATAAGAGTTGAATCACAAGTTATAATATAGATTTCGCATAGCACGGATTATAAATATGGTATAAACATCAAAACACATATTACACAACAAATCAACAAAATATTACATTCTCACTAAAAACATAAAAATTACAAATTCAACATATTTAAACCAATAACACTTAAATTATATCTTATTTCTCATTTCATCTTTTATATATTTTAAAATTTAATTTTCAAAAAAATTATTCCGCAACCACTTAGCCACTTAGAAACTACTCCACTTAATAATATTATTAATAATAATCAAAACATGGGATGATGAGAACACAAATTATCATTTCAATTTTTAATTTTAACTATTCCACAATATCCTAAAACGAACCCATAAACTCAGAACACTAATCCATGAATTGATTCCACAAATTTAATGATAACAGTAAAGTTCAACATTCCACACTTTAAAAAAAAATCAAGTTAAAATGCCATTCTTTGATGTTTTTGACTGTTCTATTCCTCATATTTTTTCTTTAATTTCCACGATTTTACCCCAAGTCCGTAGTTTTGCCATAAAAAAAAAATCTAAGATACAAATAATAATATTACAGCATAGAAAAAATAAAAAATTCACGCGAGGTCACAAAGAAACCTTTTATTTCAAAAGAAAGAAGGGTCTTTGTACCTTCGGAAAACGGCTTCAATATCAGCCATAACTTCCGGCGATAACGGCCGCTCCGTCATCAGCAAAGCATCGATGTCTTCTTTAAGCTGTTCCAACGATGTGGCCCCGATGATCGTGCTCGTCACAAAGGGCCGGTCACGTACAAACCCGAGAGCTAACTCTACCGGAGTTAAACCGTGCTTCTTCGCCAACTCAATGTATTGTATCGTTGCTTCCTAAGATTCAAACAAAATAAATTTAACTTCAAAAAACTTTCACGACGTGGCTTTTACAACTATAAGCATAGTTGGATCAGGAACAAACCTTGGCTAGGGATCCCTTGTAACGTTCCATGAATCCTGGGAAAAGATTCAGCCTTGCATTTCTTGTAGCTTCCATGTCCGTAACCAAGTATTTTCCAGACAACGAGCCGCCTCCAAGAGGGGAATAAGCAAGCAAGCCAATGTTGCAATTTTTTGGGTGGCATACTTCTACCAGATCAACTGTGATATCAACCCAAGACCAGCAGAATTTAGGACATGCTCACAAGGTCATAAGACCAAAGTGTCTTCACTGCTTTCTATGTTTCTAGAGAGACTACCTTCAAAACGGGTCCGAGCTAGCAAGCTGTAACCATTCTGGATGCTCACAATCTTTGGTAGTCCTTCAAGTTTTGCTGTGTGAACAAACTCCATCACTCCATATGAAGTTTCATTTGAGACACCGATGTAGCGAATCTGTTACAGAATTTCACGGAAACTTCAAGATTCTGTTTTTGAGATCTACACTAAAGGAGTTTTAAAGTTTTTTTTATTAATATCTGTAGAGTTAACTCAATATATCTGATGGTTAAGGAGTAGCACTACCTTTCCTTCATCTATGAGATCCTGGAAGGCTCTTAGCTGCTCGACAAATGGCACACTAGTTCTCCATTTCGATGGATCATAGTAGTTATCACCAAAGAGTGGTACATACCGATCTGGCCTGGACTGGAAAAAAACATCAGAATCATGATTTTGCGACATTTGATGATGAATATAGAAATAGTTTGCATATGAAATGGAAAAATAATTTGCACAAGAGATGTAGCATATGAGTTAGGCTTAGGGCACAAGATAAGCCGATGTTACCAGTGTATTTGAAGCAAATCAATGTAGTCCGTGCCAAGGCGCTTGAGACTTTTCTCAACACTTTCTTTGATGTTAGCTGTATCTACACGCGTGACCTCGGCATTGTCCCGCACGTACGCTGTTCTTTCTGAGTACCCACTTACTTTAGTTGCCAAAACAATCTGTACACAGAAAACACCAATTAAAATTCTATTAGCATTGACAAAGACGATGATGACTTTGCTTAACAGTTAGAGCATGTAAGAAAGAGTCAGAGACAGCATAGATTAGTTCCTTGTCTATCAACAGAATCCACAAACCAAAGAAACTAGCCAACAACAATCTGCATCCAAAGCATGACAGAAGGTGGTACCTTGTCACGGCTCTGAGACTTCAACCAGCTACTGATGTAAAGATCCGTTTTACCTTGGGTCTCCTTCTTCATCGGGACAGGGTACTGTAAAAAAACCAATAAATGAATTGATAGGTCACTAAAATAGATCAACCACACGAGTAATCAGATGCGAAAAACCTAGACTCAAGTGTTAAAATTTTAACAACTGGATAAATGCTGTATAGAAGAAACACATATATCTGTTTCAAATGCCAAACAGTAGAAACAACAGTGCTCAGTCTCGAAATTCTTACCAAAATACTCAAGTTCCTTCATCAAGAAAGATTAATCAAGCTGCACTATTTTAAAGACACCAGCCGTAAAGACACGGCTTATAAGTGACCTTTTCCATAAAACCAAAAAAATCCCTATATGTACATGTGTCTTTAAGCTCATACATATGCAATAGTCAGTATCGAAACACATATACATAAAGAAGAAAAGATTCATACACTTGCATTCATATCCACCAAACGTGAAGAGAAAGATGAACAAATAAGATAAAACTCACAGCTTCGGCAGTGTCAATGCAGTTGATACCATGTTCAATAGCATAACTCAGCATCTCATGAGATTCTTTCTCAGTATTTTGCTCCCCAAATGTCATCTAAAATGATTTTACACAAAAGAACAAAAACAAAATGATTACACGACAATGTGATAATCTATTACATTTGATCTGATCCCACAAGTCAAACCAACACCAAGAACTAAACTAATATTCCTCGGTCATTACATTAATTCAGGTTAAAAATTCTTGCTTTATATTGATTAAGAAACCCAAAACTGAGTACTTGTACTTTCGATTCACCAATTCTTCAAGAGAATGGATTTACAGTTCCGGGAATAAACAGAAATTAGTAGAAAGCATAGGAGATTCATCTTACAGTGCCCATAGTAATTTCGCTGATATTAAGGTCGGCGTCCCCTAATTTCCTGTACTCAATATCATTCTTCGTCCAACTTTTCGCCGAAACCGACGTTCTGCATATTCTCCTCCGAACATTCGGTGACGGTGTTACATGGCGGCGCGTGAAGGCTAATTGAGCGAAGCCTCGGATGTTGGCAATACTGTTATTGCCGCTGACCGGCGGAGTGACCGTTGAGAAGGTGACGTAAGATGACGCCATGCCGGAGAATCTCTATTGGACGTGGTTCTCGCCTTATCTCTACTGTTTAAATAATCACCACGGTTTAAAAGTCTGGGCTCTAGTGTATGGGCCTTATTTCCTCTTTAAGGCCCATAGCATAGATTTATTGAATATCTCAATATCATAATTTTTTTCCAAATTTAAATCCTGTAATCTCAGATTTGGTTTTTATTCTTTCGAGATAATATGATTAAACTAGATGACGTGGCATGACACTTTCGATATCTCCGACCACGAATAAATAAACCCAGAGTGAGCTCCACGGATACAAGACTCTACGCTCTCTCTCGGGAATCCCAAACACCGATCCGTTTTCCGGCGATAATCTTCGGTCTAGATCCGATGGCGAAGGAACCAGTTCGTGTTCTCGTTACAGGGGCTGCAGGTAACTTTATGTATCTTCTATCTCCGATTTCGGATCTCTGTCTCTTGCTTACTCTAGTCAGATCTCTGCTAAGTCTTGCTTATGCCGTCCGAATGTTTTGTCGACCGATGAATTAGACGGCGAGTCTTGTTTCGTTGGATGGATCTGGGCTGGCATATGAAATTTATTGGGTGTCCTCACTTTGCTAGGCTCGAATATACCAGGATCCTTACAATCTGATGCTTTGTGTTCTTGTTTCTACGTTTGAGTGAATCATCGTGCGTCATGCAAGAACCAACCAATTTTCTTTATTATTATTCTTGTCGATTGATAACATTTTGTGCTGGTTGGATTCAACGTTGACCAACAATTGATTGAATTCAGCTCTCATATTTGATTAACTCTGATTTGTTTTTATAATTAGATGAAGTTTATAGTTCGTATTTGAAAACATTGTTCCCGCTACAGAAGTAACTAACTATTGTGGTTGCGCAGGACAAATCGGATACGCTCTTGTCCCTATGATTGCGAGGGGAATCATGCTTGGTGCTGACCAGCCTGTGATCCTCCACATGTTGGATATTCCTCCTGCTGCTGAAGCATTGAACGGTGTGAAGATGGAGTTGGTCGATGCTGCTTTCCCTCTTCTCAAAGGTAGTTACAGTTTCTGAAGTCGTGTTCAAACATATTGTTTTTACTATGAATATCTGCAAGATGATGAACATTTGACATCTATTATCAGGTGTTGTTGCTACAACTGATGCCGTTGAGGGATGTACTGGAGTCAACGTTGCTGTTATGGTTGGTGGTTTCCCGAGGAAAGAAGGAATGGAGAGGAAGGATGTGATGTCCAAGAATGTCTCAATTTACAAGTCTCAGGCTGCTGCGCTGGAGAAGCATGCTGCTCCAAACTGCAAGGTGACTGGATCTGTTTGCCTCTTTTTTCTGACACAGGGAAAATGAAGCCTCATCCAATTTTAGTTTGTGA
The DNA here is from genome assembly GCA_030161315.1 of Eutrema japonicum. Classification (NCBI taxonomy): domain Eukaryota; kingdom Viridiplantae; phylum Streptophyta; class Magnoliopsida; order Brassicales; family Brassicaceae; genus Eutrema; species Eutrema japonicum. Next base: position 1,906,729 of record BSQW01000001.1, on the reverse strand, counting down.
CTGGATCTGTTTGCTCAAAACATTCTCTCTCGTTTTGTCTTTTTTTTCCTTGCTTTTCAGGTTCTTGTTGTTGCAAACCCTGCAAACACCAACGCACTGATCCTGAAGGAATTTGCACCATCCATCCCTGAGAAGAACATCACTTGTTTGACAAGGCTTGACCACAATAGGGCCTTGGGTCAGATCTCTGAGAGGTTGAGCGTGCCTGTGTCTGATGTTAAGAACGTGATCATCTGGGGAAACCACTCATCCTCACAGTACCCAGATGTCAACCATGCTAAGGTGCAAACTTCGTCTGGAGAAAAGCCTGTCCGTGAGCTCGTCAAGAACGATGAGTGGTTGAATGGAGAATTCATCACTACCGTTCAACAGCGCGGAGCTGCAATCATCAAGGCGAGGAAGTTGTCTAGTGCACTTTCTGCTGCCAGCTCTGCTTGTGACCACATCCGTGACTGGGTCCTTGGAACTCCAGAGGTTCATAACACTCTTCCCATTCTTCGCAAGTGCTGTTTTTAATAGCCGTTCTAACTTGACTTGTTCCTTTTTTTGGTTCCATTGCTCAGGGTACATTTGTTTCCATGGGAGTATACTCCGATGGCTCGTACAACGTTCCATCAGGACTTATCTACTCCTTCCCTGTCACCTGTCGCAATGGAGAGTGGAGTATTGTCCAAGGTAAGAGAAGCTTTTACAACTCAATTCTGAATCCCTAATTTGCGCTTACTAATTTGTATTTGGTTGATTAGGCCTTCCCATCGATGAAGTATCGAGGAAGAAGATGGATTTGACGGCAGAGGAGTTAAAGGAAGAGAAGGACTTGGCGTACTCATGCCTCTCTTAAACCAATACTTTTCTTCTGAAGCCAATTTTCATCTATCAGGTGTGAGATCATTAAAGCTTTTAGGGCTTTTGTCGGAATAAAATATCTCTAAACACTGTTTTCTAAACCTCTCTGTGGGTTTGTCTCTTTAATGAGCATAGTACCTGGTCTGTTTCTAAACCAGGATATCGTTTATTCTGTTTCTGGTTTTATGTGTCTGCTTTGGTTTACCGTTTACCCATAATATATTTTTAAAAACATTAAATTAAAAAATTTTGCAACTTCATGGTTACCTCTGTGCTTAATTAATTCGGTTTTTGCCATTAGCCCAAAATTGACGAACTCTTCGATATTGAGTTTGTGCGATTATGCGTAATGGTGTTGTGTTGCAAAAAAAAAAAAAATGTCGTCTAGTCTTGCAGCAAAACGGTAGATATTTTTTTTCTTTTTCAAAAGGTTTCAAAATGTCGTCTAGTCTTGCAGCAAAATTTACGCGAGTTTTTTTCATGCTTAGAAATAAAATTTATACCAAACATCCAATGAATTAGATTATTATGTTTATATTTTTCGATGGCCCAATAAATCAGAAATCGAATCATAAAGCATAGGCATTAGGCACTGGTCCACTAATTGGGGTATACGAGGATTCGAGTTTTAGAAAGGGTTCGAATACGAATATTCAAAGTTTAAAAGAATCTAATAATATTTATTTACCTTTTGCCTTTTGTAAAGTAAAAAAGCAGAGAGGATATTTGTGATTAGATTCGGCTTGTAAATGAGAGTATCAAGTTCTTACCTTTAAAGTTATATATTAAAGAAAGCAAGCCTTATTACAGCAACATTAATGGATTATACAAAAGTGGGCATGACCAGAATCGTGTTCATGAACCACCGTGTATTTGGACCCTTTTCTCTAACATAAGGGAAGAGGATAATAATAGTTCACTGCACTTCAGGCCCACTCAACATTTCAAATTCAATCTCTTGTAAAATATCTTATATCAAAAAGTTCGTTGACGATCCCCAGAAATCTTAAATGAGCAAATGAAAATTGAGATGTCGGTAAAAAAAACAATTAAATTCCAACGCCACTAGTTGTGGATAAAGCTGTCTACTTTTTTGTCTTGTTCTGAATATTATATGCACATTATTGCATACAAGATACTCTCATGGGATGTATTTTCGTCTTCCACTAGATCTCAAATCTTTCACTTGCATACCCAAAATAGGAGAGTTAGTCACCAAAAATAACCTTGAAGATCTTTGTCCCCGAGAGATATCCACTCTGATTGAGTTCTGGTAAGAATTACCAAGATTTTGATTTGTTAGAACATCTAATTCTTGATTATACTTGGTTTTTATTTACTAGATCTTTTTAGTTGGAATTTCTCTCTGTTTTTTGGGGTTATAGGGTTAGGGTTAAATCGATCCCTCCCTTTTTGCTGATATTTTGAAAATCAAAGATCACAGCTTGTTTCTCTGTTTTTGATCTTTAGCTGATTGGTCTTGTTCGCTGATCATAACCCTTTTCCCAGGAGGAGCTTCTGGTCTGAAATCATGGCAGAACTTGGACAGAGTGTGGATCTTTAGCTGATTGGTCTTGTTCGCTGATCATAAGTATGGCCACGAACAAAAAGACTATAGTTTGGTTCAGAAGAGACCTAAGGATTGAGGATAATCCTGCTTTAGCCGCTGCTTCTCACGAAGGATCTATTTTCCCTGTTTTCATTTGGTGTCCTGAGGAAGAAGGACAGTTTTATCCAGGAAGGGCTTCAAGATGGTGGATGAAACAATCACTTGCTCACTTATCTCAATCCTTGAAGGCTCTTGGATCTGAGCTCACTCTTATCAAAACCCATAACACCCTTTCCGCGATCTTGGATTGTATCCGCGCCACTGGTGCCACAAAAGTCGTCTTTAATCACCTCTATGGTATTATATCACTGTTCATTTGGTTATATTATCCAACACTTAGTGTGCAGCTGAGGTTGATGCAATTACGTTTCTTTGTTGTAGATCCTGTTTCGCTAGTTCGGGACCATACCGTAAAGGAGAAGCTGGTGGAACGTGGGATCTCTGTGCAAAGCTACAATGGAGATCTATTGTATGAGCCGTGGGAGATTTACTGCGAAAAGGGCAAACCTTTTACGAGTTTTACTTCTTACTGGAAGAAATGCTTAGACATGTCCATTGAATCCATTATGCTTTCTCCTCCTTGGCGGTTGATGCCTGTCACTGCAGGTAAAACCTTACAAGAGTATGCAAAAACTAACATTTTCAAACAAAAAATGGGTTGAGAAATTTTGTGTGTTTCTTTGTTAGCAGCTGAAGCGGTTTGGGCATGTTCAATCGAAGAACTAGGGCTAGAAAACGAGGCCGAAAAGCCGAGCAATGCGTTGTTAACTAGAGCTTGGTCTCCAGGGTGGAGCAATGCTGATAAGATACTAAACGAATTTATCGAGAAGCAATTGGTAGATTACGCAAAGAACAGCAAGAAAGTTGTTGGGAATTCAACCTCACTGCTTTCTCCATATCTACATTTCGGGGAAATAAGTGTCAGACGTGTTTTCCAATGTGCTCGGATGAAACAAATCATATGGGCAGGGGATAAGAACGGTGAGGGAGAAGAAAGCGCATATCTTTTTCTTAGAGGGATTGGTCTAAGAGAGTATTCTCGGTATATATGTTTCAATTTCCCGTTTACTCACGAGAAGTCGTTGCTGAGTCATCTTCGGTTTTTCCCTTGGGATGCTGATGTTGAAAAGTTCAAGGCCTGGAGACAAGGCAGGACTGGATATCCGTTGGTGGATGCCGGAATGAGAGAGCTTTGGGCTACTGGTTGGATGCATAACAGACTAAGAGTGATTGTTTCGAGCTTTGCTGTGAAGTTTCTTCTTCTTCCATGGAAATGGGGAATGAAGTATTTCTGGGATACTCTTTTGGATGCTGATTTGGAATGTGACATCATCGGCTGGCAGTATATCTCCGGGAGCTTACCCGATGGCCACGAGCTTGATCGCTTGGACAATCCTGCGGTAAGCTACAAAACTTATATAGTTAGGAGTTTAAGCTAAATGTCGGTGCTTACTGCGGTTCAGTTATGTTGATTTGTTGGTTTATTGGGTTCTGGTCCTTCTGGACAATCGTAATTGAAATGGAACTGAATCTTTGTTGTTTGGTTTGGAAAAATTTCGATTTGGTTGGATTGATTTTCAGATACAAGGCGCAAAATATGACCCAGAAGGTGAGTACATAAGGCAATGGCTTCCCGAGCTTGCGAGATTGCCAACGGAATGGATCCATCATCCATGGGACGCTCCTTTAACCGTACTTAAAGCTTCTGGTGTGGAGCTTGGAACAAACTATGCGAAACCCATTGTAGATATCGGCACAGCTCGTGAGCTACTCACTAAAGCCATATCAAGAACTCGTGAAGCACAGATCATGATTGGAGCAGCGCCTGATGAGATTGTAGTGGATAGCTTTGAGGCCTTAGAGGCTAACGCCGTTAAAGAACCCGGTCTTTGCCCATCTACGTCTTCTAACGACCAACAAGTACCTTCGGCTGTTCGTTACAATGGGTCAAAGAGAGTGAAACCCGTGGAAGAAGAAGAGAGAGACATGAAGAAATCAAAAGTTAGTAGAGAAGAAATGGACTTGTTTTCGACTGCTGAATCTTCTCATTCTTCGACGGTTAGGAGTGTGTTCTTGGTCTCGCAGTCTTGTTCGTTGGTATCAGAAGGGAAGAATTTGGAAGGTATCCAAGATTCATCCGATCAAGTTTGGGAAAAAGTGGTTGAAAAAAATGATCAATATAAGATTTAAGTTGTTCTTGTTGTTATCTTATTTATATAAAGCCTAACATGTAGAAGAAGTGTGAATGTGTCTTTTGACTGTTTGTCTCTTTTGAGGATGCTCAGAAGGAAAAGATTGAATAAAACATATATATAATGCTCTGATAGATACGGTTTCTGTATGGATGAAAAATATTTTTATATTTCTCTTATTTTAATTTTTTTTGTATGTTTGAAACTTCAAAGTATCCTTAAAAATATTTTTAAAAAGTTTATTATAAGTCAGAACAGTAAATCTTATTGATAGGCCTATCTTCAAAAGCCTTATTGATAGGCCCATCTTCAAAATCAAACGACGGTCTCTGTGTGGTCCATAAGCCAATTCTCCCGTTGATATCAATCCGCCGGTAGATTTCAGTCCAACGGGAAGCGGAAAAGCAACTACGGCGACTCATATGGCGTCGTCGAAGGGAGGAAACACCACCGCCCATATCAATACTCTTCACAACCGTCTTTATCACGCTCTCAATCTCGGTTTCAGGTTTTCCTCTTCTATTCTCTATATCGTTCTCTCTTTGTCTTTGGCATCACCTGTCGATTCACATGATTCTCTCATCTTTTGTTCTGTGCTTATCTACTCTTGCTACTCTCGATCTCGTTGTTTCTGCACGGTTGATTGTTTTTTTTTTAATTCCTTTTTGAGTTTGTATCCTGAGTAGCTTTGGTTATTGATTGGTAGGAGGGTGTGTGATGAGAAGGAGAAGAAGTGGGAGTGTACTGATATCGAGATACAGAGGCATGTCGTGAGGTCGATTTCAGCTTTTCTTGATTGTTTTTCTCGAGGAACAGCAAACAATCGTCTTATCAAGGTATAGACGAGTTTGATCCATCTGTGTTTGGTTGAAATTTCGTAAATTTTGATTCCAACCCTTTTTTTTTTTGGTGCTGCTTAGGATTCAATTTCTGACATAGCCGAGGCCTTGGTGTTTATCCTAGGGTATAAAAACAGAGCAGTGGTGGGTTTAGCAGCCAATGTAGTTATTAGGTTGATCCGTATTGTTCCTCCTTCTATCTTGCAACCATATTCTTTGGATCTCGTGGAGTCTTTATCACCTCTGTTAAGTTGTCAACAATTGGAAGTTTCCCTTCCCTGTGCTATTGCTTTGAACGCAATTCTCTTAAACGTAAGAGAAACCAAGGAGAAAGAAGTGTGGAAGATTTTAGAAGATGCAAAAACTGTGGTTTCCGTCACTGGTAATCTGCAGAACTTTTCCGAGGGGAGTATGTCAGTGGAATGGTTTCAGGAGATGGCTTCGCTTTTGAGTACAATAATGTGGAAGTGGCCTCAGTCAAGGTATTCTGTCTGGCACAACCCTGCCTTGATGGTTATGTTGGAGAGTATTAGTCAGAAGCCTGATATGGGCTTGAAATTTGCAACTTTGAAGCTGTATTCTTCTGTAGGTATATATGGTTGTCCAACTATATATTTTGTTATCTACTGAGCTACAAATATCCAAGTAAATTGGCCTTAACTTGTCCCTTGGGTGCTTCTCTGTTTCAGTTTTTTGTGTTCATGGTGCCAATGAGCTACTAGATAATGGGAAGCCTATGTTAGATATGATGATTAGCTGCATGGACGAATCAAGCCCCCAAAATGCTCGAATGGAAGGGTTAAAGCTAGCACAAAGGCTTGCGGTAATAGTGCTTTATTCTGTTTACCTTTAGTCAATTATTGTTTTGGATATCTAAGCCGTGACCGTTGCTCAGACAGGTAACCAAGAGTGCTTGAAGATGATAAACAAATGTTCTGAGCCTCTAGTAAAGGCTACAGTTCGGACCATGGGTAAGTGGTTCGTAAGCTCAGGAAAGCTTGAACATGATCAGATGTCTTTGCTTGTGGAGGCTTGTAAACTGGCTCTAATCACTCGTTGGGAAGGAAAGCATCATAAATATTTCTGGAAGTACCGGATCTCAGAAGCGCTTCTTAGTCTTGTTGTGGAGAATTTTCATAGTCAATCCTTGGATGGTTATGCGTCTCTGGAAGAAGAAATTTCAGTTGCTGAGAAGGTACTGAATGCGAATTTTCTACCTAGTCTGAGGTCATATGTTTGGGATATAATTGGATTCTTGGCAGCTCACTGTGAGGAAGAGTTCGATTCCATTTTCCATGGAGATGAACTCCGGCTCAACTTTCTTGTCACATGTGCATGGTAAGACACTGGTTGTTTTTTCCTCAACCGCTTCTTTTTGGATATAATCTTATCTATTCTGATTATTTTTTCTTTCGATATCTTAAGCTTGACCTTTTCAAGGTCGGTTCAAAAAGGCTATCAAATATGTCAAAACGATATTATCAGCGCCTCCCAAAGCGAGTCAGCATCAAGAGCAGTGCTAATGATGATATATTCTCCCTCCAAATACATATCATCGAGGGCCAGAGTTACCCTCTCGTTTATCCTAGGAGAAGATGGTGAGCAAAATTTGAATTCCCTTGTGAATTTCCTAAGGTATTTTCCATCTTCGGGAGGTTATGTACTGCCAAATATACTCCAAACTACCGTCTGCTTGGTGGCTTTGGCATGCTATTCATCGATCCCTCAGTATGCGAGTTTCATTTTAAGAAACCAGGGTTTGGAGATACTGTTATCTTTCTGTAGTTGGTATCAAAGGAATCGAGACAATATTGGAGCATCAAGTTTTGCATCTTATCCCCAGAGCATCGCTGAGAAAAGGATATGTTGCTGGGTATGTACGGAAGACTGGGACAGCAAAGATACTTTTCTTCTGTATGCTCTCTTGGCTTTGGCCGAATTGGTAAATCATTCTTTCTCTGAACAGAATCACGCCGAAGAACTTTCATTGAAGAGAGAAAATGTGAAAGATGCATCACACTTCAGGAGATCCGAGATGGAACTTATGGCTCTGGTCCAAGGTGGTATGCTGGACACATCCTAAGCTATCTTGGATACTATGGCTTCCAAGATAAGTTGTGGAAAAGGCTCATGGGAGCTTATGAAGATGAGGAATGTAGTGATATGCGACTTCTTTTTGCTAGTGGGAATAGTGCCAGTGTAAACAAAGTTATTCTCGCTGTCAGGTGTCCAATGTTGCTGCCTCCCGAAGAGGGAGCCCACAATGGCTCGACTATATCAACTGAGAATTCTCAGGGAACCGTTCAAGAAATCCGCATGTCTGCCAACGTGGATACTTTGGTGCTTGTGAAGTTATTAGAATTTGCTTACTCTGGGTATGTGGAAGTAGAAAGCACGGCACGGAAAAAGCTAAAAACTTTGGCGAGACATTGTAAGTCAAAAGTTCTGCTGCATATGCTCTGTAGAAGAAGACCCAAGTGGGGATCTTCAATACCCAGAATTGATATACCCCTTGCCCTCTCTCCTAAACTCATCCATTTCTCGTAAGTTTTATCAGTCTCATCATTGTTTTCGAGGTTAACAATCTGATAAACTCAAGAATTGATAACTGTTTTCTTTTAATTTCAGGGATGTTATATTAGTACCTAAAGAAACGAACATGGCTGGCTTCAACTGCCGTTCGTGTTCCTTTACATCTCCTCATGCTCACTCTCACCGAGTTATACTGTCGTCAGGCTGTGAATACCTACGTGCCTTGTTCCGGTCCGGGATGCAAGAGAGGTATGTAATAGTTACTCTTAGTTAACACAATTTTTCTTTGGCATACAGAGCGAAAAGTATGTTGGTGGCTGTCTTAGTTCTATGATTTTTAAATATCCAAATTTTAGCACCTTCTAGACAATGGGGTGGGCACTGGCCGTACACCCAGTAAATTCAGGTATCCATTACACGGCTCAACCCGAATGGATACTACATCTGGTAGATCACGGGTATCCATGAGAAATCAAATACCCGCAGATACCAAGACTCGAGCGGTTACCCGAACCAAAACTAGCTGTGAGGAATTCACGGGTACCAAGCGAGTCAGAGTGTATGGGTATGTGTGTCCACCCTTAGTTCTTGTAGACCAAACCTACGGAATTGTTTGGTGTTTTTTGCTGTCCATGTTGCTGTAATGCGGGCAGAGACGAATGCATTTAGGAGCTGTCTAGTGTTTTCATTTGGGAATAAAAGGCTCAAAATCTAATATAGTTGCAATATTCTCGTTTGCAGCCATTTGGATAGACTAAACGTCCCAGTGAGCTGGCTGGGGTTAACTAAACTTGTGAATTGGTTCTACTGTGATGAATTGCCAAACCCTCCATCGGGTTGCAAATGGAACAACATGGACACGGAGGCAAAACTACATGAGCTTCAAGCTTACGTGGAGATATACTCACTGACCGAGTGGTGGATAATGGAAGATCTTCAAAATGATTGTGCTAAAGTGATTCTCTCTTGCTTGGAATCTGCTAGAGAGTTATCGATCAAAACAATTGAACTAGCTGCAAGTTTCTCGATGTGGAAACTGGTGGAGGCAGCTGCTGATCATGCAGCTCCTATTTACCATCAGCTTCGTGACTCAGGTGAGCTCGATGAGCTAGATGATGAGCTGGTCAACTTGATCCGAACCGCTGCTGTTCAGTTTTCTCAACAGGGTGGTTAAATTTGCCGAAACAAAAGCTAAAGAAAGAGAGGTTTGACCGTTTTGAGAAATCTGGAACTGAGATTTTTTGGTTGTGTGTGAAGAGAGAACGTGTCTTCTCATCATCGTCCAAGTATATAAGATCTGGGATGGTTTTGTTAGTAATTTATGGACACTAATCCCTAAATTGAAGATCGTGTACGTACGTGTTATATATAATGGTTTTCGATAGGGATCAATCTGTTGTGGGATTTTGTCAAAGCGTCGTTTCAATAGAAAGAAAAAAAAAAGACATAAAATTTTGTGGTTGACCCAAAAAAAGAAGGTACTTTACAAATTAAATTTTGTAAGCTATATGGTAATGTTCGAAGTTGATGAAAATGTTTGAACAATTTCTTCAAATTTCACTTTATATATATATATAAAAGAAAAAAAGTAATTTTTCTATAATGTAAAGAGAGTCCCGATTTTTTGTATTTCTCATTTTGTATACAAACCCGCGAAAGGTCAAATTCGTAGGAAATTATTTTTACGTTTGTTTTTTTTTTTTTTTTTTTTTTTTTTTTTTTTTTTTTTTTTTGTTGCCTTTCGGCTTAGACTAATCTCCCACCCAACACAGCCGACTTATAATGTCCCATTTGGCCAAGTGTTTGTCCTGGTAATTTCGCTCTCGCGGGGAATCGATCCCTGGTCTAGACCAACAGGGCTGACACTCACCGCAGGAAGGGAACCACCCGACCACCAACAACTTGGTTAATTATTTTTACTTTATTCCCAATATATTACATCCATTTTCCTTAACAAAAAAACAAACAAAAATTTCTTGGAAACTTTAGAAACACGAAGTGTGAAAGAAAGGGAGGAAATGGTGAAAGCCCTGAAGGAATCACTTAGCGTTGCAAAAATGCTATTTTACCATTTTATTAATATCATCATCGCCGGCTTGAGCTTTTTCGTCGACTTACGATCTTTTCTGCTTATCTTTGGTTTCGAAGCTCTTTGGTCGTCTCTATAATATCCGCAACTACCTGTTGTTGGATCCTGTCATTAGATTAGAATTAATCCCGTTATTGCATAAAAAAGAAAAAGAAAACAAAATCCTTGATTCCATTTATTATGAGTCCTTTAAAAAAGCTACGATGCATATTAAAAGATTTTGTAAATATATTATGTATGGTTTATGCAATTGTTTGGTGGGATTAAAATAGATGTTTTTGTTATGGTTGCATGTATGTTTGTGTATAAATAGGAGAAAGCTTGTAAGACACAATCTATATATAAAAAATACTCTTGTATAAAGGAAATAATAATAATAATAATGATAATAAATAAGTTTGTATTTCGTTTTCTTTGTTGCACATCGGCAAATTCTATTTTTTTTCCTTTTCGTTTTCGTTTTCTTACGAAACTGAACTCGAACGGTTATAACGTAATAACAGGTGAAAAGTGAATAAAACGGACATTTTAAGCTTGACGAAACGGTCATCGTGGGTCCCACACACCCAAGGACCAAGCTCTAAATATTGTGTTTTAGGGTCTAAACGCTTCTCTTCTTCTGTTGCCTGATCTCTTCCTCCTTCATCCTCCTATTGTGTCTGCTATATATATATGCAGCCTTCTTTAGAAATCTTGAAGAAGAAAAAACACAGATATCCAAAAACAAAAATGGTGTCCAAAAACTCGATCGAATTTGAATTTGAGCACAAGTCTTTGGAAGAAACGAAAGCTACAGGCCTCGTTGAAGCTCAAGTCACTTAGGTACCTCCTATCTTTGGCCTTCCTCCAGTTGCCTTAGATGACAAGAAGCCTTCTGTCTCTGCCTCAGACTTCTCAATCCCTACCATCGACTTTGCAGGCGTCCACGTGGACACTGTGTCACGTGAAGGTATCGTAGAGAAGATCAAAGACGCTGCAGCGAAGTGGGGAATTTTCCAGTTGATCAATCATGGTGTTCCTTTAAGCGTTCTTGAAGAGATTAAAGATGGAGTTGTTAGATTTAATGAGCAAGATCCTGAGGTTAAGAAATCTTACATCTCGCGCGATTTCACCAAGACATTTAATTACCACAATAGTTTCGAACGTTACAGTTCGTCAGTTGGTAACTGGAGAGACAGCTTCGCTTGTTACATGGCTCCTGATCCTCCATACCCTGAGTAACTCCCAGTGGCTTGCAGGTAATTTCGTTTTCATTGAGAAATCTTAATAAATATTGATTCTAACATCAGTGGCTCAGGGATGCCATGATCGCATACTCGGATCATGTGAAGAGTTTAGGTGGTTTGCTCTTTGAACTTGTCTCAGAAGCTCTTGGTTTGAGCTCTGAGACTCTTAAGAGGATGGATTGCACCAAGGGTTTGCAAATGATCTGCCATTATTACCCTCCTTGTCCACAACCTGACCTAACGTTTGGCACAAGGAAGCATACCGACAACACCTTTATCACCATTCTTCTTCAAGATCAAATCGGTGGGCTTCAAGTTCTTCATCAAGACTGTTGGGTCGATGTCTCGCCTCTTCCCGGGGCTCTTGTCATCAACGTCGGAGATTTCTTGCAGGTACGCTCATTGATACCTACTTAACTAAAAGTTTAAGTGACACGGTAACATAGAAAAGAGGTTTTAGTGAGAAAGTGATACATTGAGTTTCTTTCTCACCCTTTTATTTGGTTTGTGTAGCTCATGACGAACGACAAGTTCATAAGCGTGAATCATAGAGTGCTTGCAAACAGAATTGGACCGAGGATTTCAGTCGCGTGCTTTTTCTGCTATCCTGTGAATCCGAATTCCACAGTTTAATTACGGACCAATCAAATAGCTTCATTCCGAAGAAAACACTCCAAAATACAGAGACATCACTTAAGAGTACACCGTCTAGATTGTTTTATTAGGAGATACGATATTATCATCACTAGTAGAAATATCTCGTATAGTCACGATTTAGCCACGAAATGTACCGTGACTATACGAGATATTTCTACTAGTGCATGTATAGAAATATTTCTTTATTTATGTAATCGTGTATCTCCTATACATAATAAAACTACATTAAACCTAGGATATACACGAATACATAAATAAATATATATCCTATACATGATATTATCATATCTTTTAATATGTTTTAAAGATATTTGTGTGTTTTATGCATCTCTTTGTTAAGCACGTGTCAAATAGTAGTTTGTGTGTGTATCATAGTACGTAACGATTGGAACTGTTTGGTGTAAATATTTCAGACAACTAAGGTAATTCGTGCATCTGTTTGGGTCAGTCCTTATCCTTGTCCATGCCAAGCTATTATATTCTTGACTCTGCAACAGTTACCTCATAGTCATAGGTAGTCTTATTGTATAAAGATTCAACAAATAACAGCAATCTCACAAAGGCTACTTTGGTAATGTACGAAGTAGAATTTGTGAGCTATAGAATGGTAATGTTCGAAGTTGATGAAAATATATGAACAAGTACTGATATTTACATTTCGTAATATATAGAACCCCCTAAAAAGGTCAATTCGTATACAATTATATTTTACATAATACATCCATTTTACTTTAAAAAAAAAAATCAAACTTTTTTTAACTTACTTAGAAACACAGTGTGAAAGAAGGATAATATAGCAAAATAGGAAATGTTGAAAGTCCTGAAGGTTTTGGAAGCTCTTTGGTCGTTTTTACTTCCCCTCAATAGATTAGTACTAATCCTCCCGTCTTCGAATACAAAAGAAAAACATACTAAACTTATTGATTACGTTTTGAGTGCTTTAGAAAAGAAAGCTACGGTGCAAATTAATAAATTTTATAAATGGTGTATATATATATATATATTATGTATATGGATAATGAACTTATTTGGTGGGTTTAATCATTAAATAAGATGTTTGTACAACTGTCGTATGTATATGCTTGTGTATAAAACAGCAAAAAAAAAATCAATAATTTTTTTAAAAAGACTTCTATTTTTCACCTGTTTTTTTTTATTTTTGGTTGCACATAGAAAAAATCAATAACGCTTATTTTTTTTCTATTGATCTTTCTTATACAAAAGAAAAATATATACTCTTCTTACAGAACTTAACTCGAACGGTTATGTCAACAAAACGGACATTTTAAGCTTCACGAAACGGTCATATTATCGGTCCCACACCCCCCAAAGGCCAAACTCTGAATATTGTCATTTATGACTCTCCAAGCTTCTCATGTTTTGCATGATCTCCTCCACGTTTCTCTTCCTCCTCCTCTTTATTCTTCTTCTTATTGTGCCTGCTACTGTGCTACATAAGCAGCCTTTGTGTGAAATCTTAAAAATTAAATCAGATAAAACAAGTACATAAAATGGTGGTCAAAAAGTCAATCGAATTTGAGTGCAAGTCTTTCGATGAAACGAAAGCTGCAACGGTTGGCCTCGTTGAAGCTCAAATCACTAAGGTTCCTCCTATCTTTGGCCTTCCTCCAGTTGTCTTAGATGACAAGAAATCTTCTGTCTCTGCCTCAGACTTCTCAATCCCTATCATCGACTTTGCAGACATCCACGTGGACGCAGTGTCACGTGAAGGCATTGTGGAGAAGATCAAAGACGCTGCAGAGAAGTGGGGAATTTTACAGTTGATCAATCATGGTGTTCCTTTAAGCGTTCTCGAAGATATTCAAGATGGAGTTGTTAGGTTTCATGAGGAAGATCCTGAGGTTAAAAAATCTTACTTCTCGCGCGACTTCACCAAGACATTTATCTACCACAATAATTTCGAACTCTACAGTTCTTCTTCTGGTAATTGGAGAGACAGCTTCGCTTGTTGCATGGCTCCTGATCCTCCAAACCCTGATGAGCTCCCAGTGGCTTGCAGGTGATTTCATTTTTCATCGAAAATTCTTAGGAAATATTGAAGATATATATATATATATATTGATTCTATATTTCTAACATCTTTGGCTCAGAGATGCTATGATCGGATACTCGAAGCATGTGATGAGTTTAGGTGCCTTGCTCTTTGAACTTCTCTCAGAAGCTCTTGGTTTGAGCTCTGAGATGCTTAGGAGCATGGATTGCATGAAGGGTTTGCATATGATCTGCCATTATTACCCTCCCTGCCCACAACCTGACCTAACTTTGGGCACAAGTAAGCATTCCGACAACACCTTTGTTACCATTCTTCTTCAAGATCAAATCGGTGGTCTTCAAGTCCTTCATAAAGACTGTTGGGTCGATGTCTCGCCTATTCCCGGGGCTCTTGTCATTAACATCGGTGATTTCTTGCAGGTAATCTCACTGATCCATAAGAGCAACTGAACATAAAACAGAGGTTTTAGTGAGAGATACATTGAATTACTTTCTCACTTTTTATTTGGTTTATGTAGCTGATGACGAACGACAAGTTCATAAGCGTTGAGCATAGGGTTCTTGCAAACAGAGTTGGACCGAGGATTTCAGTCGCGTGCTTTTTCAGTTCGAGTATGAATCCGAACCCCACAGTTTATGGACCAATCAAAGAGCTTTTATATGAAGAGAATCCTCCAAAGTACAGAGACTTCACAGTACCAGAGTACACAAAGGGATACATTGAGAAAGGTCTTGATGGAACATCGCATCTGTCGAATTTCAAAATCTGAAAACACACATGAAAGAGTAGGCCTTCTAGTTTGATGTAATATATTTCAGACAGTAAGCTAATCGCGTGCTTCGTGCTTCTGTTTGGGTCAGTTCTTGTCCATGTTAAGCTATTATGGTCTTGAGGTAGTCTTATGGAATATCGCATCTGTCACATTTCAGGATATGAAAAACATAGGATAAGTAAACCTATCCGCTTTGATGCAAGATATTCAAACAATGTTGTGTCTCTTGCAACTGTTGGGTAAGTCTTTATTCATGTTAAGCTACTATGTTCTTGGGTCTGCAATAGCAAAACCATTATATTTGTGTAAACAATTCATGATTGTATCTAAAGATTTAAACTTTATTTACTTACTCTTTCTCGAGGCTCCGTGACTTAAACAATTTTTATCAAGGCTGATGCAGCGATCTGAGATTAAGCTCAGTCAAATTGTCTTCACTGTATCAACGAGCATTTGGTCAATTTGATCCAATAGTCAGAGCATCAGATTAGTACCTGTCTATGGCTTTATTCACCTTCTCCAATTCACAGTTAGGGTTCCCGAGGGGATGATTCCAGAACGAGCAAGATCGCAATCGTTTAAGGAAATCAGATTGAAGCGGCGTATCTGGTAAGAATTGGAAGGATGAGTTCGATCTGACCTAACGGCGGCGGAAAAAAGGGTTTCGGTTGAAATAGAAGATATGAGGTTTGACTGACGGTGGCTCGTCAGCAACCGCCGGTGGGTCCAGAAGCGACGACGCCGTTGAAGCAATCAAACAAAGAGATTGGTGGACACATAAAGGTTTCTCTGTGCTACTTATAATAAGACAGCGCACATCTATATCCTATTAAAAAGGGAAGCATTTTTTGTGTCAAAAAAATAAACTTCATATAAAGATATAATTTATTTAGATAACTATATTTTTGTTGTCAAATAGATTTTTTTTTTAAATAATCTACATGGTATTTTTTTTGTTAGATATAGACATTTTAATTAATTATAATATTTATAAATAACATTTAATTTATATTTAATTGATTAAATTATTTAAAATATAATAACATTGATACATGATTGTAAAGATTAAATATAAATTTTATGTTTGTATGTGGTTGTCTTGGTACTTAAGAGAAGAGATTTTAATCCAAATTTGAAAATTTAAGTGATCTCCAAATTTAAAAATTTATGTTTGGTTTAATCTGGTTATTTAATTGAATTATAATTAGACCAAATGATATAAATTTTATTATTAAAACATTTAATTTGATAAAATTTTAAATATCCAAAATTAGTAAATATTTATATTATACGTAATATGGTGGGGGTGGGTTAGTGTTATGTTTTATAATTATTGTCATTTGTGGGTTGGTTTGTCAAAAAATGCAAGGTAGCAAAACTGATTCGAGGCAGATTAAAAGGACGGCTTAGCCCATTTTAACAGTCACTAGATTCTATCCCGCGGGGGTGATAAAATTATTTTTGTATATCGATTTATATTTTAAATTATATATTGTATTTGATTAATTTTTTATTATCTTAGTTTATAGTATAACATTAGTTGAAAATATATATATATAATAATAATTAATAGAATTCTTCAAACCAAAATAAGACATTTTAAAGCAAATAATAAATATATATGTTTCTACAACAATCCTGATGAATGAGAGCAAAAAAACAACCCCAAAGTCTCTCAACCCTACACATGGACATAGAAACACTGATGAATGAGAGCAAAAAAAAACAAATGCGTATATAAACCAGAAACAAAAATATCCAAACCAAACGACATGTCCTCCTATATATACTTGGGTATGGTTTACCACTATTCCGGCTACTTTAAAGAAATTTTGTTCAAACATTTATATAATAATCAAAATGTTCACCATGAGTTACTGAATTCAATTGCTAATAGAAATGGTTTTCAAAATGTGTGTATAAGGTAAAAATGTAAAACACAGTAAAAATGATTTTGCTAAAAAGACGCATATTTTCCGGTATTGGAGAGTGCGAGATTGGTTTGTATGTGTTTGTGATGACGCTAAATTAGGGATGGACTTAAAACTGATTTTTGTCAGTGTAGAGATGAACTTAACCCCCCCCCCCCCCAAAAAAAAATTAGTTATTATTTGTTGGAACTAATTTTTTGTCAAAGCCTGAGGGTTTGATAAAATTATGTTAGTGTGAAAAGAAATGAGTTAAGCTCTTTCTAATGAAATGTTTTCATTAACCGAGAAATGTTTTCTCGTGTATATATGTTGGAATGGTTGTGTCTTAAATGAACAACATGAGAGAAGAAAAGCCATACGTGCGACGTTCGCATCTTGGGCCTTGATTGGGCCCGTGGACTTTTTGAGGTATCGATCGATACCCCTTGGTATCGATCGATACCCAGCGGGCCGACTTAAAAACGCAGCCGCCTAGGTTATTCTAGAAATATTCTTTTTCTGTCATGGAAAAACCCTAGCCTCTCTCCTATATATACAACACGATTTTCACCTAAAAGATCATCCTCTGATACACAATAAACACTTACTAAAAGTTCTAGCAATCGTTTCTTCAATTCCCTACTGCTTAGAGTAAGTTTTAATTTCGAGAGTATCGTAGAATAATGGTCGATAGACATGAATCATGGTGTTGATGATTCAGTTAAACTTTGGTTGTATCCTGGGACTCATGGATCTATAAAACCCCGTCACACTACGGGAGATTCTTAGAGTTAAGGAAAGAGATTTATCTCGCCTCCTCAGATCTTGTATTGCTTTATCGCTTATAAATCGTCTGTTCCTTAAACTGTTTATTTACATATTACTGTGATTAAATCTTTCCTGTCTGTAGTGTAAATTTTGGTCCTACAATCTTAACTCTAAGAAGATCCAATTTTTGTTATTACTTCAATTGGATCTTTAATCACGAGTAAATAAACGTTTTCAAACGGTTTTTAAACGATTCTTCTACTGCTGATGATACTCAAACGTTGTCAAAAAGCTTTTAGCAATTTGAAACGTGTAGTAGAGGCAATCTTCATCTCTCTCTATTTTTTAAGAAGATGTTCTTCTGCTAGTGATACTCAAACGTTAATCAAACAGCTGTTTAGCAACTTGAAACGTGTAGTAGAAGCAGATCTGCTTAAACATCTTCTAAAAAACCGTCTTTAATTGCGATTAAAGAACGGTATAATCAACGAACACACATCTG
This sequence comes from Eutrema japonicum, assembly GCA_030161315.1. Lineage (NCBI taxonomy): Eukaryota > Viridiplantae > Streptophyta > Magnoliopsida > Brassicales > Brassicaceae > Eutrema > Eutrema japonicum. The sequence goes on along the minus strand of BSQW01000001.1, from coordinate 1,888,773 downwards.
TTCTTGATAGGTTCGATTCAGATCGAGGCCTTGTGAGTATCGATCGACACCCTATGGTATCGGTCGATATTGGACTAAATTGTATCGGTCGACACTTAAGTGTATCGATCGATACCATGCAAACAGTGTATCGGTCGGCACCTCAGTGTATCGATCGATACTTTGCATCGACCAAGTTGGTCTATGTCGATCGATACTGTGTATAAGACACAGGTATCGATCGACACTGGTGCTATGATCGATCCTGTGAAATTCACTTGTATCGATCGACACCCAGGGTATATCGATCGACACTGAGCGTGTATCGATCGATACCAGGTTGCTTCGAATGACACAGTATGTGCATCGAGCATCAATAGGAACCCATGGTGTATCGATCGACACTAAATGTGTATCGATCGACACCAAGATGCTTCGATTAACACAGTATGTGCATCGAGCATCGATCGACACTGTGGTTTATCGATCGATCCTGTGTAAAAATTCACTTGCATCGATAGACACACAGGGTGCATCGATCGACACTATATGTGTATCGATCGACACAAGCTGAGCATCGATCGACACCGAGGTGTATCAATCGACACAAGCTGATCATCGATCGACACCGAGGTGTATCGATAGATCTTATGCAAAACTCACGTGCATCGATCATCGCCAAGGGTGTATCGATCGACACTGAGGGCATCGATCGACACCATATGGGTGTATCGATAGACATTGTGTGTGTATCGATCGATACCAAGGAGTATGGATCGACACCAATGCGATTCAGTTCGATATCAGTCTTAGAATTGCGATTCTTGAGTTCATATATCGGTACTAACTGAAAGTTGTGTTCTCATTAGCTGAAAATGACAAACAACGTTGACAACAACTCTGGAACTATGGAGAAAACCAGTGACAAAGTGGATCAAACGACTACGAGTCTGATCAAAACAGTGAAAGCTCAAGCGAACTTGACAGAAGCTGACATGTGTGCCGTGGTCACTGAGGCCAATGTTGCAGAGAGCCATCCAAAGACTTGGTGGTTCGACAGTGGTGCAACCAGACACATCTGTATGGATCGCGAGATGTTCTCGACATACACAAAGAACAAGAGTGGTGATAAACTCTTGATGGGAAATTCCGCCTCGTCGACAGTTGATGGTCACGGGAAGGTTGTTCTGAAGCTCACCTCTGGACAGGAACTGGTTCTCACGAACGTCGTACATGTACCAGATATGCGCAAGAATCTGATCTCTGGATCGCTCATAAGTAAGCATGGATTCTCTGTGAAGCTGGAAGGTGATAAGCTGATCCTAACGAAGAATGGGATGTATTTGGGTAAGGGTTTTGTTTGGGATAATCTGTTTAAGATGTCTGTTGAGGCAGTAATCCGAAAGGATAATGTAACCGAGGCTTCCACCTCAAAGAACCCTAAGATTAATGATAAGAAACCAATTGCTTATCTCGCTGAGTCTTTTAATATTTGGCATGAACGATTAGGACATGTTAATTTCAAGTCTATGAGTAGATTAATGAACATGAACATGATTCCTAAATGCAAATTAAGCAAAGACAGATGTGAGGTTTGTGTCCAAGCCAAACTCACTAAAACGCCATCACCCAGCGTTCAAAGAACAACAGAACCTCTAGGTTTAATTCACACAGATTTATGTGATTTGAAATATATTCAAACCAGAGGAGGCAAGAAATATTTCGTGACTTTCATAGATGATTGCACGAGATATTGTTACATCTTTCTACTGCGAAGTAAAGATGAAGCCTTGGACAAATTTAAAGAATACAAGCTGGAAGTTGAAAAGGTCAGAAGTGATAGGGGTGGTGAATATAGTGAACCATTTGATGCATTCTGTAGAGCACATGGCATTATTCATCAAACAACTGCTCCCTACTCACCGGAATCCAATGGAGTTGCTGAAAGAAAAAACAGAACTCTCAAGGAAATGATGAATGCAATGTTGCAGGAATCTGGGTTAGCCCAGAACATGTGGGGGGAAGCTCTGCTTACCTCTAATTATATCCTGAACAAAATTCCACACAAAGTCACAGGAAAAACTCCTTATGAACTTTGGAAAGGTAATGTACCTTCGTATGTATACCTGAAAGTGTGGGGGTGCCTGGCAAAAGTGGCAGTACCACTTCCGAAAAAGGTCACCATCGGACCTAAAACGGTAGATTGCATTTTCATCGGATACGCGCACAATAGTAGTGCCTATCGATTTCTGGTACATAAATCAGATATACCAGACATTCATGTAAACACAATAATGGAGTCAAGGAATGCATACTTCTTCGAAAATGTGTTTCCATGTAAGGATAGAGGAAATCCTAAACGAACTCGTGACGAACGAGATGCTAGCAATGAGGCAAGCACTTCAGGCACTTCTACAGAAGTAGAAGAAGCTGAACCGAGACGAAGCAAGAGAGCTCGTAAGGAGAAGACATTTGGCTCTGAGTTCATAATGGCATTCCTAGCGGAAAGTGGTCCAAGAACTTTCATGGAAGCGATGTCTACACCTGATGCACCTTTCTGGAGGGAGGCATCTAACAGTGAAATCAACTCAATTTTGCAAAATCATACTTATGAGTTGGTAGACCTACCTCAAGGTTGTAAACCTCTGGGCTGTAAATGGGTCTTCACCACCAAGCTAAAAATCGATGGCTCTATAGACAAATATAAGGCCAGGCTCGTGGTACAAGGATTTCGTCAAAAGGAAGGTTTGGACTTCTTTGACACTTATTCTCCAGTGACGAGAATTACTTCGATTCGCATGTTGATTGGAATCGCAGCTTTAAGAAACCTTGAAATACATCAGATGGATGTTAAGACTGCTTTTCTAAACGGAGATTTAGAGGAAGAGATCTATATGAATCAACCTGAGGGTTATGTTGCTCCCGGACAAGAGAAGAAAGTCTGTAGACTTGTCAAATCGCTATATGGACTCAAGCAAGCTCCGAAGCAATGGCATGAAAAATTCGACAGTGTAATGATGTCAAATGGCTTTCACATCAATGAATGTGATAAGTGCATCTATATCAAAAGTACTTCACAAGGTTATGTGTTGTTGTGTTTGTACGTAGATGACATGCTAATCATGGGAAGCAACAAAGATATAATCATTCAAACAAAGAACATGCTAAGTGGAAAGTTTGATATGAAAAACATGGGATTAGCTGATGTAATTCTAGGGATTAAGATTATTCGAAATTCAAAAGGAATAATTATGTCTCAAGATCATTACGCTACAAAAATCCTAGAGAGGTTTAAGACCTACTCCAATGGGACTGCAAAAACTCCACTTGATCCTCATCTTCACTTGACAAAGAATTCAGGTGAAGCAGTGTTACAAGTGGAGTATGCAAGAGTCATCGGGAGTCTAATGTACTTAACGAATTGTACTAGACCCGATTTAGCACACTCGGTAAACGTACTAAGTCGTTACACGAGCAATCCAGGTCATACCCATTGGAGAGCCATAACTAGGGTATTAAATTATCTAAGATACACCAAAAGTTATGGGCTGCACTTTGGTAAAGAACCAGCAGTGCTGGAAGGGTACAGTGATGCCAATTGGATTTCAGATTCAAGAAACTCCAAATCCACGAGTGGATATGTCTTTACTCTTGCTGGTGCAGCAATATCCTGGAAATCTTCCAAACAAACACTCCTGGCCAGATCAACCATGGAGTCAGAGTTTGTAGCTTTAGACAAAGCTGCTGAGGAAGCAGAATGGCTTCGAAATTTTTTGGAAGATATCCCAATGTGGGAGAAACCAGTGCCAGCATTACGTGTACACTGTGATAGTCAGTCGGCTATCTCTCGGGCACTGAGTAATCTATATAATGGCAAGTCTCGTCATATAAGAAGACGACATAAGACCATTAGACAATTGATCTCAACTGGTGTAATAACGATAGATTACATCAAGTCGGCTGATAACCTAGCGGATCCGTTTACCAAAGGTTTGCCGCGAGATCAAATTGTAAAATCATCAAAAGGAATGGGTTTAAAGCCTATAGAAAAAGATGATGTTTGACAGATACCCCACCTATGTGACTGGAGATCCCAAGATCTAGGTTCAAAGGGAAACAAAATTAAACTGATTCGAATTGAGCACTGTGAGACTATGTCTCTGCCCAGTTCCTAGGATGATATAACAGTGCTACCTGTGGATAGTAAGGATAAGCGTTGGCTTTTAATGATTGCATAGCTATGTAGATAGTGGAGTGTGACAGGACACTTCTGAAAAACAAGCTAATAAAAGATCACCTAGTGAAGTGTGAAATGGGGCCGTTTCTAGGAGAATGAAAGAGAAGGCTATATTCTCCAAATTCACTCACGAATACCAGGAATGTTCAAGGCCAAAATGAACACAATAGAGAACAAAGTTCTACGAGAAGATGTCTCTGTGCGATACCTGTTGTCTAAGTTTACATAAAAATCCGGGCGGTTCAAGACATCATGTTCACCTCCTGGCCGAGTAAACTCGACAGATATTAAAAATGTTTGGTTCAAAGCTGGAAAATGCTACCTCTCAGATACAGTTACATTTTCGTATACTCTCGAAAGTCTGTCTACGTCTAGATGAGTCTAGTCAAGTATGTCTAGTAAAGTCTAGTCTGTACAATTTTCATATGTTCTAGAGTCATTTCTATTCATGTGGGGGATTGTTGGAACTAATTTTTTGTCAAAGCCTGAGGGTTTGATAAAATTATGTTAGTGTGAAAAGAAATGAGTTAAGCTCTTTCTAATGAAATGTTTTCATTAACCGAGAAATGTTTTCTCGTGTATATATGTTTGAATGGTTGTGTCTTAAATGAACAACATGAGAGAAGAAAAGCCATACGTGCGACGTTCGCATCTTGGGCCTTGATTGGGCCCGTGGACTTTTTGAGGTATCGATCGATACCCCTTGGTATCGATCGATACCCAGCGGGCCGACTTAAAAACGCAGCCGCCTAGGTTATTCTAGAAATATTCTTTTTCTGTCATGGAAAAACCCTAGCCTCTCTCCTATATATACAACACGATTTTCACCTAAAAGATCATCCTCTGATACACAATAAACACTTACTAAAAGTTCTAGCAATCGTTTCTTCAATTCCCTACTGCTTAGAGTAAGTTTTAATTTCGAGAGTATCGTAGAATAATGGTCGATAGACATGAATCATGGTGTTGATGATTCAGTTAAACTTTGGTTGTATCCTGGGACTCATGGATCTATAAAACCCCGTCACACTACGGGAGATTCTTAGAGTTAAGGAAAGAGATTTATCTCGCCTCCTCAGATCTTGTATTGCTTTATCGCTTATAAATCGTCTGTTCCTTAAACTGTTTATTTACATATTACTGTGATTAAATCTTTCCTGTCTGTAGTGTAAATTTTGGTCCTACATTATTTTCATTCAAATACATAAAACACAAGGTTCAAAAATATAATAAAAATCAAAGACTCAGGAATACACTGAAGTAAAACCGAATTAATAATATTACAACAATGTAATTGACTATATTGAGACGGCAAAAAAAAAATGACTATTGATATCAAAGTTAATATTTAGCTTTCTCTTTCAGTATTTGAATTTAAAAAAAAATATATATATCTAAGCTCGTTTAGATGAATCTCATGAAGTTACAAACATATCAAATGATCATATAGCTTCCACGTTACAAAACATAAAAGGATGTTTCATAAATTCATTATTTTTAAATGATGATTAATACATTCTCAAAACTAATTACACAAGGACCCGTTTGAACTTTGAAGTTCTAGAAATTACAATGACCCGCTTAAAGAATCCTATTCGTTATAGAATGGATTGACAATTACAATTTATTTGGCAATAATACAGCTTTTTACGTTTGAGCTTTTTTTTTTTTTTTTTTTTTGTTGGTTATAATTGGGAATGGTCTGTCGACACGTAACTTTCAATCTATAACGATTGTATTCCCTTTATTGCCTCTTACCCATGTTAATATTATTATTCTTGTTATAGTTCTCTCCATATTCAAGAAGTTCTTCCAAAACACTATCGTCCAAGTATTCAAACTCAAAAACTTGCCTCGACGAAGAAGAGTTTGCCGCGGTGCCTGCAGAGCTGGAGGAAGATCCACTTCCCATATTATACTCATGAGGGAAGTTGAGAATGGCTGCTGTGCCTCTCATTGAATAGGCGGCTCGGTCATAGGCTCGAGCGGCGTCTTCCGCAGTGTCAAACGTGCCTAGCCACACACGCTCGCCGTGCTTTCTGGAATCTCTTATTTCGGCTGCATATTTTCCCCAAGGCCGCCTCCTTACTCCCCGGAACTTCCCTTGCTCGGCTCCTCCTCCTCCTCCTCCGCCACCACTACGGCCTCCTTGATCCATATACTTTTTGTGTGAGAGAAGAGAGACAGTGGCAAAGTGAGTACGAATAAGAAATGGATTTCTGAGAGTTGATACGAACACGAGTTTGAGCGTATGTTTTTGTCTTTGTGTTGTGTGTGTTTTGTTTAAATCTGCATGGGTTGGGTTAAATGAAGTTTCATTTGGGGAATTTATAGGCTAGGAAACAAGTGGGTCCATTAACCTAATATTCGAATTTAAAAGCCTCCACTTATCAAATCTTATACAGATTCTTTAATTATACCCTTTTTCTTTCAACATCTATGTTCCTTATATCATATATTTTCCTTGGAGTTATTTGGCAAACCATTTTGTTATTTATTTGGAAAATTAAGAGAAAAAAAACAACCATTGAATTTACAAGTCTGAAAACAACTACTGATCCCAAAATGTACAAAATCAGGTGTAACAAAATCAAAACATTTTTTTGTTATATCCATTAAATTGTTATTTTTGTGTTTAGATGTTTATATATGACAATAATGATGAACTGATTTTTTAATATATAAATAGGAAACTCATTGATTATAATTGTGATGATTAATAGAGAAACAAATCTCTAAAACAAATTAAATCCTAGAAAATTATATATGTATGTTTTAAAATATTAACATCTAAAACAAATTCGGATTTTGTAATAATTTGCATGGAATTAAAAAGAATGGTAGGATGCAGTAAAGTTTAAAGTCAAGTTTTGAATTTACTTTTATCCGCAATTTATGTTTTTACTCACTTACATAGATTTTTGTTTTTTATAAGGAAAACAAAAAGTAATTTTGGATTCAATGTTTATGCTAAAAAATTTCTAGATCTTTTAACTCGAACTTGAACTTGTCCAAAAAGTTAGAGAATTTAACTATCAAATTAGACAGTTCCTTACTATTATATTAAGTAATATCTTATGGTATTTTTGGCAACAGTAATGGAATTTTTGTTACAAAAAATATGGTGTGCAACTGAATAAAGAGAGAACCATAGTTGATGGGAGGGCCCATCGGAATATGTTTGACTTTGGTAGTGCCCACGTGGGTTGACTCTCAAAACCGACTCAGAAGTTTCCGTTTGACCACAGTTATACTCGTTCTTACAATTAATACGCGTATAGGGGTGACTACTAGGGTCTATGTTCTTGACATGACTCTACTTTTTGAAGATTTTTTTTCTCCTATAGCTATATTTTCACATCAATTTCTTCTTTTTTTGTATCTAGTCTTTTGGTTTTTTTTTTTTTTTTATATCAAGTTTATGAACATTCATATAACCAAGCAAAAAAAAAATTTACATATTCATGTATTGAAGGGACCCCTAAAATAAGTAATATTGGGGTCTAAAGTGTCTGCTTGGTCTTACCACTGATACTTCAGTTCCATATAAACAGATGTAAGTATCTGGTTGGGTTGTAACTTAAAAATATTATGTTCACATTTAATAAAACTAATATTTTAATTTTATAATAGATCAATTGTATTTGTAAGTTGTGAACATAAATACAAAAGGTATTCGCAATTTGAATTTATACTAAGCATCTCACGCTTGCGTACAATTTACAAAATTATTTTATTTTAAAACATTAACTATCATAGTTTCATTTGATATTAATTAACACAAATTTTAATAATGTAAATATAAATACAAAACCAAAAAAAAGAGAGTCAAACTTATAATCAAAATATATGTAAATATCGCCTTATAGAATCTAATGAATATATCATATAACTACATACGGACATCTTGAGCCAACAAATTAATATTAGCTTCTATTATGTTAGCTAGGTCCACAAAACTCATCGCTAAAGTTCCATCGAATTAACAGTAGGTGTCACTATCAGTAAGAAACTTCTACGAGAGTGTTAGAGGGGGATTTAGCACTCCCCCGGTTTAACCCGGTTTGAATAGAAATCAGCCCAACAATCAACTTCAAGGCCCATCGAAACCGATCTACGTAATTAAAGGGAAATTTCCTTTAATTAATAAAGAGAAGATTTCCTTTATTTGGATAAAGGCAAATCCCGGAAAGAAAGGAGATTATCCTTATCAGCTTCAAGGAAAAAGGATAATTGCCAATACAAAGTCAAGAAGGAAAAGGAAGAGCTAAGGACTTCAAGACTTATAAATAAGGAGGCCATCGCCTCATTCTTGAGAATCTCAAAATCCCATCACATCCTTTGTAACAAGAACTACGTTTTGGCTTGATCCCTATTTGAAGGGTACGTAGGCAGCCTTCAACGGCACAGCTATGATTCTAGTAAAATAATTCTCCTAAACTCTAAACTGAATTCGCCAATCTACGATGTGTGCGAATTCTGGTTCCTTCAATTGGCGCTAGAAGGAGGGGGCAAGAAAAATCTGGTGTTTATGGAGAATTATTTTAAAACCCTAGAAATCCGACAAACACACCGAACTCATCAGACCGCAGCCATTGAACACGCCGAGCTCGCGGAGGCAAACTTATCGTACCGCCGATCTCGAACTCAACGTGACGAACTCACTTGCCGAGCATGAAAACCACCATGACCAGAGAAGATGTAACTTGCATGCCGACCAGGAAGCACCCGATGCTGACCTCACTCACCATCACCGCCGACATGAAAGAAGATCAGATTTCTCTTTTTTGTTGGGCTTGCTCCAACGTAGTCAAATTCGGTAAAAAAAAAAAAAAAAAAAAAAAAAAAAAGGACATCCACTGATAGATCCAGCTCGTCACTTATCGATTATAGCTCGTCTACAGAGCTCCCTAAAATTCAGGTATTTTTTATCAAATTTTTTACTTGTTATTCGAAGATATTTTCTTTTCAGATTATATCACAGGATCCGTTCCTTCAAGCCGAACTTAAGCAGTTCGCCGAACTCGTACAGTTCGTATCATCAAGCCGAACTTAAGCAGTTTGCCGAACTCGTACAGTTCGTATCATCAAGCCGAACTTAAGCAGTTCGCCGAACTCGTACAGTTCGTATCATCAAGCCGAACTTAAGCAGTTCGCCGAACTCGTACAGTTCGTATCATCAAGTCAAACTCAAGCAGTTCACCTACCTCCCAATCGAACATATCGCCTACTTCGCAGTAAAGCAGCTCGTGGTCGTAGCTCGACGATCCGACAGTAAGGTAGCTAGCGGTCGCAGCTCGTCGGTCTAACAGTTAGGTAGCTCAGTCGCAACTTACTCATCATGCAGTCACAGTTCGCCGATCTCGCAGCCCCACCTAACTCACGGCCACAGCTCGCCAACCCCCTGCTCGCCAAACTCACGATCGCAGTTCTCCGACCGCACAGCTCGCTGACCTCGCAGTATGGCAACTCGTAATCGTAATTCACCGATCTAAACAATTGGGCAGCTCGCAATCACAGCTCGCCGACCTCACAGTCCCGCACGAACTATCGAAACCGAACTTGGAAAAGCCGAGACCGACCTCGCACCTAACTAACAAACGCCGAGCTCAGTCTCGAGCTCAATCTCTCGTCTTTAGTAATTTTTGCAGGAACAAAGACGAACAACGTCTAAAAGGAAATTCGACCAGATGCTGATTTCAATTCCAATCGGGCTAAAGAAATCGGCCGAACTCGAACACTCATTCGCCGAACTGAGGGGGGGACTAATTGTTAGAGGGGGATTTAGCACTCCCCCGGTTTAACCCGGTTTGAATAGAAATCAGCCCAACAATCAACTTCAAGGCCCATCGAAACCGATCTACGTAATTAAAGGGAAATTTCCTTTAATTAATAAAGAGAAGATTTCCTTTATTTGGATAAAGGCAAATCCCGGAAAGAAAGGAGATTATCCTTATCAGCTTCAAGGAAAAAGGATAATTGCCAATACAAAGTCAAGAAAGAAAAAGAAGAGCTAAGGACTTCAAGACTTATAAATAAGGAGGCCATCGCCTCATTCTTGAGAATCTCAAAATCCCATCACATCCTTTGTAACAAGAACTACGTTTTGGCTTGATCCCTATTTGAAGGGTACGTAGGCAGCCTTCAACGGCACAGCTATGATTCTAGTAAAATAATTCTCCTAAACTCTAAACTGAATTCGCCAATCTACGATGTGTGCGAATTCTGGTTCCTTCAGAGAGGTTTTCGTATAAGTGAACATTCCATAGTATCTTTCATCCGTAAACTCAATTATTTTACTGTCAGTGTTATCGAAATTGAACTTTATAAACCTATTAACCTATTTGTCACGTGGGTCTTTCTAATGATGCATGCATCCTTGTGATTAAGGATCAAAATATCTATAACTAACGTTAAGTCAGTTGGAAAAAAGCATGTCCAATGTATCTAGATGATGGTGAATTCATGATCATGGTCACAAAGTAGATTTACTTTTTTTTTTTTGGCAAGCCCTTTTTGGCTGCTCCTAGTGGATTCGATCTTCTATGTGTCCGTACATAAACAAAGTTGGTCTACAAAGCAGTTCACTTTCCTCTCTCTCTCTTTTCTTTTATATCTGGGCTCCTTTCCCTTTCATTACAATATATAAAAAATGATTACGATTTCATTATAATTAAGTCGTTTAAATCTGACTTGGCTTTGACTTTGAATCCGTCCACGACAAATAATATGTTAGATGTACATATTAAATAGAGTAATAGCAATAAGTTATTATATGTTGGTTATTTATATGTAAAAAAATAATGATCGATGAAAAAATTGTAAATAAATTAATTAATTTATTGGTTGCTTATAAGGATATTGCGTGTGTTTTTTGCAATATCATTTTATAGACTTTAACCAAAAAAAAGAAGATAATATGTTAAATCCATAAATAGTTCTATAGCAATCTGTTATTCCATCTAAAACGCACAAATCCTTGTTCAGACTCCATAGTTTTCTAGCAATTTATTATTAAAAAACAATTACTGTTATTTAAAGGACAATTATCTAAAATAGCACATTTTAAAACTTTTGTTAAAAATGTAGCATCATTAGTTGAAAATGATAATAATATTACAAATTTTGACAACAATAGCACAAATTTAATATTAAAATGACCTAAAATTATTTTATAATGGGGAAAAACTAAATCCTAAATTGTAAATAGTGAATCCAAACATAATGTTTAATTTTATTTTAAATTTATTTTGAATAAATAAGTATTTTTACATAATTATATGTACTAATTTCTGAATTTTAAATTTATAATGCTAGTTTTGGAACAAAAAAAAATAATTTTTGTGGTATTTTAGGGTATTTCTCTTATTTAAAACCCCACTAACACAAATTAAAATTAAGTAGAACCTAGACAATATATATAACCATAATATAACATTTGTTTTCCAAAACTCCAACAATTTTTAAACTTCAGTATCCGACTTCTCCATCTTTCATGCATTAAAGTCGAGATTGGTCTTCTATCGTAATTCAACAGTAAGCGAATAATAAGAAACTTGGAAATAATGTTCATTCTTTTATTAGATTAATAATCCGAAAAAAAAAAGAATATTGTGTGGTAATTTCATTTGTTGTCGCCATTACGACTAGTGTAAGGGCTCTCTCGAGGTTGAGGACAACATATAGCTAGACTCAAGACTTTTGATGTCTTCGTGCATGAACCAACTAATTGAATATCATATAAGTATTATAGTTTACTTTAAGGAGAATCTATCATATAATCGGCAACGTTCATGACGGAGCGAGCACCTAAGCAAATGTTAAATTAAATACCAATGAACATGAACCCTAACAAATAGATGAAGATTATAAAGTTCAAAATAACAATTGAAAATTATTTAAAACGTTATGGATTTAATTAGGAATTTATAGTCTTTTATGAATTAGTTAACTAATTAACAGCATTCGAATTTCGTTGGAGAAATGAAGTTTAATTTATTAACAAACTCATCATACTGTATATAGCTAGTAGCATGATAAATAATTTTTTAAAAACTTTTTAATCTATGATTTATATACCTATCATTACTTGCATATTTTTAATTACCTAAACTTAATATTTAATACTAATAAATGACGGCTGCCTCAAAGATATTCAAGTGAAATTAAGTATAATTATACTTGGAATAAATTTGAATTTTAATAGCCAAGCCCAAGTATAATAGCGACCCACATGACCCACGCAGCTTTACCCAAACGGGTCTAGAAATTAGTATTCTTTTTAATTGTCGTTTTATGATTTTAATTTTGTTTCATTTTAAGTGTCATTTTACATTTTCAATACAGATTTTTAATAAATTTTTCACTTTTATTCATATTTTTCAACTCATTAATAAATGTGAATACATTATATAGTGTATTAATAAGGGATAAAATAAAGAATTATATTATTTTATTAATATACATAAAAAAACTTTAAAGGATACTTAAAATAAAACGGAGAGAGTACTATATTAGTATTAAATTTGATATCGTCATCCCACAATAAATGAAATAGCATTGAGTATATGATGTTTTGGCACGCACAAATATCAAAGAGTCCAAATACGTTGACCCAAGATTGCTCTTAATTTTCTTAAAATGTGGTAAAAGTCAACCTTCTGTTTAAAATCAACTATAAACAGGAGCTAAAACTATTTTTTTCGAAAAATAAATTAATTACGTGAGATGTACATTATTTCAGGGCCGGCTAACAAAACAAAAAAATTTATGTTCATCTCATAAGAGCATGTATCTCATAAATATGATATTAATATTTTTTTAAAAAATTATCTTAAAAATCTCATCACAAATTTTGGTCTCCAAAGTATCTCATCATTATCATATTATTATTTTTTGTATAGTTTTATATTTAAGTTAAGTTGATTTTGAAAATTATCTTAGATTTTAATATATATATATGACAAAAATTAATAACAAAAAATTAATTTTTCAAATCTCTAAATTTTTTTCTTCTGATATCTAATATTTTTTATCATCTAAAAATTATTAATTCATATTATACTAGATTAAGATCCGCATATAAAATAAGTTATTTGATAACCCGTTTTAAAAAAAACTAAAATTGAAAAAAATATATTTAATCGTTTGTGAAAATAAATAATATAAAAAATTCAGATGAAATATATATATATATAACATGATAATTAGATTTTTTTTTTTTTTTTTTTGTAATATAGATTAGTTTTCCATTATCTCAAAAAGTTAATGGTAGTTAATAAACAAATGGAAAGGTGTTGGGGAAAAAAAAACAGAAAACCCTAATATAAAATATCATTCGAAGCGGCCGATTTTCTCCTTTTCAGCTGCGTCTCAAATTTCAGCAAAGAAACTAATAGGATTTTGGCTTATCTGCTTCAACCCTCCATCAATCAGGTTTGTCGATCTGAAAGTAAATCGTTGAATGAAATTGTTGTGGTGTTTAGGGAATGTAAAGAAGCTAAGCCTTAGAAACGTCTTGTGTGTTTGTAGCTTACCGGAGTCGACTAGTGCCAAGGTTGCGAATTTTGATTGATTCTTGTTTTTTGGTTGATAAAGGCGGTTCCTTTTTGGGTGAAAATAATGTCGCGGAACAAGGGTTTAGCTGAACAAGATCTAAGTAAACTTGATGTACGTTTGCTACATCCTCTGTCTCCCGAGGTTATTTCTCGCCAGGCAACCATAAACATAGGTAATTTCATTTTGCTTTTTAAGTTTCGTTGAGTCTCTCGTCAGATAAACTCTTGTATATCGGTCTCAGGAACCATTGGGCATGTCGCACACGGAAAGTCGACTGTTGTGAAAGCTATTTCTGGTGTTCAGGTAATGGACTATTTCAGTTGTTTTCTCTCAGTAGAGACTTTGGTTTGATTTAATCACACACCTGCAGACCGTTCGTTTTAAGAATGAATTGGAGCGTAACATTACCATTAAACTTGGATATGCAAATGCCAAGATTTACAAATGTGAGGATGACAAGTGCCCCAGACCAATGTGCTACAAGTGAGTTCTCTTCTTGCTTGTATTTTTTTTGTTTGTAATCTTCTCCGGTTACGTAGAAAATTGTCTCTTCATTTTTAGGTCCTATGGGAGTGGGAAAGAAGACAACCCAATTTGCCATGTCCCTGGATTTGAGAACTGCAACTCTGCAAGATGGAACTTCTGAGGCATGTCTCATTTGTGGATTGCCCGGTATTATGAGTTTAACACTTCTCAGTCAAATACTGGTCCACTTCTCCTATAACCATTGCCTATTATCAACCACCAGGGACATGATATTCTCATGGCGACTATGCTCAATGGAGCAGCCATTATGGATGGTGCTCTACTTTTAATTGCTGCGAATGAGACCTGTCCGCAGCCACAAACCGCTGAACATCTTGCTTCTGTCGATATGATGCACCTTAAGCATATAATTATCCTTCAGAACAAGGTTGATCTCATTCAAGAAAATGCCGCCTTGAAACAGCATGAGACCATTCAGAAATTTATAACGGTTTGAATTTTCCCATCTCTTAAGTATCTGATTTTTGCTTCTTCTTTTTTTTTTTAGTGCTTTGCTTCATCAGTTGGTTAAGCTACCAAACCTGTTTGCAGAACACAAATGCGGAGGGTGCCCCTATAGTTCCTGTCTCAGCACAACTGAAATACAACATCGATGCTGTGTGCGAGTACATTGTCAAGAAGATTCCAATCCCCAAGAGGGATTTTGTCTCGCCGCCAAAGATGATAGTGATTCGTTCTTTTGATGTCAATAAACCTGGCTTTCAGGTTGATGATATTAAAGGTGGAGTGGCAGGTGGAAGTATCTTCCGGGTACTGATTCTCTCTCTTTCTCTCGCCCTTCCCTCCGTTTACCTTGCTTGGCCTGTGTTCAATTATAATTTGCCGTCTTGCTGGAAGTTATATGCATTAGTTTCATTTCCACGGTCCTCCATTTAATTGTTATCAGTTGGTCCAAACGTTAGGAAATCAAATAAAAAAAATGACTTTTGACATACATGTTGAGTAGCTTGGGTTAAAATGATTTGGGAGATCTGTCTTCCCTTTGCTTGTATGGTATGGTCCAATCTGATATTTTGCCTTCTTTGCAGGGTGTTTTGAAAGTAAACCAGTTTATTGAGATTCGACCTGGTATCGTTGGCAAAGATGAGCGTGGAAACCCAAAATGCAGTCCCATTTACTCCCATATCACCTCGTTGTACGCGGAACAGAACGAGCTTCAGTTTGCTGTGCCGGGAGGTTTGATCGGAGTTGGGACAACGATGGATCCTACGCTCACGCGTGCTGATAGGTTGGTTGGTCAAGTCCTTGTTGAAATGGGTTCTCTCCCTGAGGTCTATATTGAGCTTGAGGTGAGTTTCCAGCTTCTGACGCGTCTCATTGGAGTGAGGACAAAGGAAACAGAGAAGCAAATGAAAGTGTCAAAGCTAAGCAAGGGAGAGATACTGATGGTGAACATCGGGTCCATGTCGACGGGAGCCAAGGTTCTCGGAGTAAAGAAAGATATGATGAAAGTGCAATTGACGGTGCCTGTCTGCACCACAACAGGAGAAAAGGTGGCTCTAAGCCGCCGTGTCGATAGGCATTGGCGTTTGATTGGTCGCGGTCAGATTGAGGCTGGAACCACCATTCTCGTTCCTCTTCCACCTAGTCTCTGATGACAATTATCGATAATTTGCATCCAGGTTTGCTGAATCAGTCACAGCCGAGATATAACTAAGATTTCCATCCAGGTGTTGATGCTATTAATTTGAATTCTTGATATATTGCATCATATTTTATGCTGTTAGAAATAGTGTGTTATTGGACCTCATTGCCAAAAATAGAAATAATACTCCAACATAGATAATTTAAAAAGACAAAAAGAAGGCATTCTCAAAACAGTAACCGAAAAAATGTCCAAAACATTAACGTTGTCAAATAGAAATACGACACGCACATATCTATCTTATGGAATCAGATACTTAAGTACTCACGCACGTATACCGACTTGGCTCCGGCACGTAATTATGGCCGGAAAACCAAAAGCCACCGCTAACGTTAAGCGCACAATAGTTTATTTTCGGGAAAGAAAGAAAACAAAAAAAGGGCACTCACACTATTATATACATACACATACAAACAAACTAATAATCAAAAATTCCAAAACAATCTTATATATAATAGCAGAATCCTCTCTCCATCTAAGATGTCCACATAAGCAAAACCATATTTAAAATATTCATTTAATACATATATATTTATATTTATTATTATTTTTATTTAATACAAATTAAAAAAATACAAAAAAAATTAGTGTAAATAAATAGAAAAACGTGAGAATTCAATATTAATAATTAAAGAAAATTGTAATACTAATTGAATAAAAAATAATGAAATATTTTATTGAAAACGATATATTGTTAGATTTTCAACCAAAAACTTGAATTAGAGATTTATCATATTTAAATTGTTATAATGCATGTGTTTATGAAATTAGGAATGTGGACATCCTCGATGGAGAGAGAACTCTGCTATTATATATAGAATTTACACGCATTGATCAACTAAAATAAATAAATTATAACTTCAATTTTGTGAACGATATCAACTCATTTATTAGAGCTTAATAAAACATATTGCTAAATTTGTTTATATTTTTCGTATATTTTTTTTAGGTTTTACTTTTATTTTGTTTTTGTTTTGATTAATTTCGCTAATTTTTTTTTTCGTAGTTTTTAATTGAAGATGAGTCACACAACGAATCAATCTACGGCAAACTAAGCTAGTTATGATTCTAATTAATGGGATCTAGTAACGAAAATATAAAATATGGAGACTGAAACTCAATACCAAACAAACCAGGATAAGGTAGAGTTTACAACAAAATTAAAGAAGCGAGTTCTTAAACCAAGATAACACTAATTAAGAGATAGAGTTTGCAACATAATGAAGGTAGTGTTCGCCCGCAAAATAACAAAACATAGAGATAGAAAGGTGGAGATAGAAACCTCAACACCTTTGAGAATGGCTCCTTTCCACGGAATCACTGTCAATATGTAGAGTGACACGAATCAAAAATCAAAAGATTTAAATCACACAAATAAAAAATTAGTAGGTATATGTACTAACCTCAAGCACGGACTTCCATCCAAACGCCATCAATCTCGGAAATGCTTCCATCATCACTAAGGAACTGGTTCCTCACTCGGTGGCGATCTGTTTTGGTGCCGATCAGGTCTAGACTTGTTGGCATCGCTGCAGGCAGATTCGGAGTGGCTTTCAGCTGGTTAATGGACAAACCATCGAGTCGGTTCCAGTATTCCAGTGCACCAAGTGGCTCAGAGACATCCCATTCTCCGTTGAGCAAATTCAACTCATAGTTTCTGCCATCGGTCATGCGGATGGAGAGGAGGTTCTCAGAAGGAGAAATGCTCTCCACCTAACGATAGTCAACATCATCGTCAACCTCACCAACTAGAGGGATTGGGGTGACCGTCCAAATCGGATCCCATACTCCATTCCTCATCGCTAGGTAGTGGACGTGGAATGTCGCATTGTCGCCAGCAAGAATGTTTGATGAATTGTCGGTCACACAAGTAGCGTACAGGTTTTGGAAGCTGTTGCTTGTGACAACGCCATAGCGGACGACACAACTGGGAAGTGGAAAGACTATGGTAAGCACGGGAAGGTTGTACCTCAAGGTACTACATGGGTTGTAGATGAAGAGATTGTGTTGGCGTCCTGGGTTTAGGCTAACTGAGTTGGAAGCCCCTAGGTTAGATTCTAAGAATCTTGCGCCCAGCCCCGGTCCAACAGAAATGGTGGTCTGAGTCACGATAAAAAATGTGGCCCTTTATAAATTACAAATTTTGCAGTTAAAAAAACACTCTTCTTTGCATTTCTGAAAAAAATACATCAAATCGGAAAAAAGAACAAAACATTATTTCTGAAAAATAATCGTCTTTGCATTTTTTCCTAACTCGTTTAATTTTTTTTTTAAGTGGTCTTTAGATAAATAATTATGTGACATAAACCAATTATTTTTTTAGTTACAAAATAATATTTTAAATAAAAACATGAAGTTCAAACTTTGTGCATTATAAACTATTAACCTAAAACTAAATATGTGACCCATAAAAACCTAAAAAAGGTGATGATCCTAGGCCATCGCCTAGCTAGCCTGCCCTACGGACCGGGCCTGCAGTTGCGCCTTCCAAGTTCACATCAGCACACACGTAGTGCCTGCTTCGGCGCGGGTCGTAGAGAGTGGCCTGAGCAGATCCTTTTTCGTGGTATAACAACCACGGTTCATCCCCATAATATTTTCCTTCCTTCAGAGTAGGCAGACACTGCTTCCATTCATTGTTCATCATCCTAAGCTCATGAGCCTCAACGTAGTTGAATTTTCCAGGATTCGCATGTTTCCACAAAACTTGACCTCCAACATTTGCCCTGCAAAAACCAAAAACAAAGACCATAAGAGAAAGTTATATTTTTTATTCCTAGAGTTATATTTCACAAGAATATAAAGCTGTCTTACTATATCATAACTTACACCCATTTTCAACACAACCAACAAAAGAAGAAGCAAAACGCTTAATGTATTGCGCATATATACTCAAGTTAAATATATATACTCCTCGTATATATCTGTTAACGAGAAATGATCAGTCTAAGAAAATTAAAGTTTCCACTCTTAGACTTGGGAGAAGGAGCTTCATAATCAAGTGACATCTCTTTTGCAATCGGGGAATAATCATACTAGTAAATTCTTGTGCATAAGAAATGTCTTATTCTAAAATTTCTCAAAAAACCGCACTTTCACGAGACCGCACTAGAAAAGCCGAACAACTGACTTCTAAAATTCTTGTTGTTACTTTTAGTGTTATAGAGTCAAACAAAAATGTTACACCCTTTTGTTAGGGTTCCCAAAATTTTACTATATCAATTTGAATATAGCTCATTGGTAGATAATATTATAGGATAGTTTTTTTTTTCTTTCTAAGAAACATAGTATTATGGGGCCTATTCTGGACTCAATTCTCCAATTTTGGATATCAAACAAAAAAAATAAAATAAATCACAAATACACGACAAGTCTCCATTTCAAAGCGTATCAAGTTACATTGTAAAGTCGTTTTTAAGGTTGCAATCTTACCAACAAAAAAAAACAAAAAAAACTTGTCTGAATGACGAATTTCCTATTATTTATTGCATTTATGCGGTATATAAATAAAAGCTAGTAATAGCTATAATTTGCGTGAATTTATCTAATTATTAGTTTTGGATTTTATAAATAATGGGATTCTCGTAACTCCATTCCAAATTGAACCAAACTATTTCACAGTTGTTTCTGTGTGAAAATTACAAAGTTTTTTTACAAGTTTGTTCTCAGAACATTTGAATTTAAGTAAATACAATATGATTAAGTTCCATATGTAATACTCTTCTGCTGCTCTGTTATGTAGTAATTTTTTTTTTTTGAACATTAGTATTTGTTTATTTGTAAGTTTGTAACCATGGATCTGAATCTAACTATGTCGATTTGTGGTTTCATATTTCCCACTATATTTTATGACAGTTGTGATTTTCATCGCGGGAAATGTCTTGATTCGTTCTCAAAAGAAAAAAAAAAAGAAATGTCTTGCTAAATTATAGATATATATATAATTTTGCTAAGTTATTCAGAGCGAGATTTGCTTTCCACTAGGGTTTGTCTCCGTCGTGGGCACGTTTTCCTTTTTATAATGTTAGAAAAAATTTAGAAATAATAAATTTATAGTATCTCTTAAAAAAATATATCCATGTACATGCAAAAAGTCGATTATACTTAACATATATGATATCAAATACATAAATATGTACCCAATCACTAACTATTGTTATTATTATTATTTGAAATATATATATATATATATATATATATATATAGTTGCGAGGGTATGTATTTTATTGATATTATTTTGCTAAGGATAAGAAATTATTGATAAGACGAAACCGTATTTCTTACCGAACCTGTTCTGTCGTTGTGAGCCAAACTCGTCAACATACATACACGATAGAGTATGGAAACATTGTCCTCCTTTATCTTTTTTTTTATTCTGTCTGCGAGTGTCATTTTCTTTCTCATTTCCAATAAATAAAAAAACAAAACGAAAACTTTTGAGTTCTTCTTGCGGTGGATTTGACTTTTCTTCTCATTTTTTTCTTCTTCTTAGTCTATTAGATTGATAAACGATAAGTTTCTAACCTTGTGTCTTTGTTTCTTTATTTTTAAAAAAAAAGTAAGTTGTCTTTTTCTACCGTTTTGAACATAACTTAGATCTTCAATACTTTCCTCTATTACAATATCTATTTTTAACCATAATTTACAAAAAAAAAAAATCATGTGAATATTGATAAATAATGTATTTTCTACATCATATCTTTAAACTCTTACTAATTATTTTCAAAGAAAATCAATTTAAATTAGCAACCGACACTTATGGTTAGCTGGAGTTCACTGATTCTAATATTTGAACGCAAGTTTATCAGAAGATAATTAAATATAAACGTAATCTACATGGACAAACAAAACTTTCACTATCAGAAGATCCAATTAATCTATAATCAAAATGCCGATTAAGTTAGTCCACTTGTAATAAGTAAGTCTTTTTTTGCTTATTGTTTTCCTAACTTACAAGTACAACAAAATGTTTAAATACAAGAAATCTTACAGCAAACGAGTCACATAGATCGAGAAAATCAAGAAAGATGATGATAAGTTAAACAAATATAAATATATGAATCTCACCAACTCTTTCTCTCTCTATCTCTCTTCCACTTCATTTACTCAATCTCTGTTTTTCTCCTGTAACACTCTCTGTTCCTCTCGTCTGGTCTTTATCTTTCACACGCAAATACGTATATATACACACACACACACACATAAACTCTTAAGATTCCTGATTAGAGAAAGAGAAAGATTCAAAAGAAACCAAATTTACTTGATTTCTTGATTTTTTTTCTCTTTAATTTCTACTGAATATTACCCTTCAAATCCTAAAGGGGTAGTCTTTCATTTTTTTTTATTTATTATCTTTCTTAAGTTCCTCTTTCCATTTAGATTTTGTAGTCAATGGATCTAACAGACCGTCGCAACCCTTTCAACAGTCTGGCTTTTCCGCCGCCACCGCCACCGCCATCGAGGACCTTCACAAGTCCTATTTTTCCACGAGCAAGCTCTCCCGGCACGAATTTCCCCATTCTTGCCATCGCAGTGATCGGAATCTTAGCCACCGCGTTCTTGCTTGTAAGCTATTACGTCTTCTATTAGTTTTTCCTTGATGATTACACACTTGTAATCTATCCCATAATCTCCCCTAGAACAAATGAATCAACATGTTTTATATTGATGGGGATTTCGGTTATGAGAAGGATGAATGTCTAACCTTGATCCATTGCTTTGTTAGACATGATGATGATTCCTTGATGATTGTTTGATCTTCTCCTTCCCTTCCTTACTGCGATCTCCCCTTCGACAGAGCCGGGGTGTTCAGATTCCGATCACAATCTCTAATCTCTCTTTTTATGTTTATGTGTTTCTATCTTCTTTCTTTTAGTGTCTCAATTCTGGAAAAACCAGAATCTGTCACTTCTCTTTTTGCAATAACTTCTACCCTTTTCTTTTATATGAGGCCCAAAGTGATTCTCACTGTTAAAGGAGCAGTTGTGTCTTTTCAATGAGACACCCATTCATTAAAACATAACACATAAACTATATTTTAATATATATACAATTATATAAGTTATACCATTATATATATAAATGCATATAAACCTTAGATTAGATTCTTTATTGGGTAGAGTAAGAGGGTTGACATCAAACCCATTCCGGTATCTTTTCTTTGATTCGGTCCATCACCGTATCCCGTTACATACCGGAAACTTTAAGCCTTACATTAAACTTAAACTATAATAGTTGGACCGTTAATACTTCGGCCACACTAACGGAAATATTCTTACATTCTCCCACTTGGCCGTGTATTAACTTAATGGTTCAACCTCCTTTAAAGCGCGCCTTTCATTAAGCTTAATTATCCCCTTTTTTAAGTACCATAAAATCAGGACTTATCGAATGAGGCGGTCCCCTATCTTTACAGTGATAAGTTCCCTTCCATCATCACAACCAGTTCAAACTTTACTACTTCTTTAATATTTGAGAGGTTACTTAATTCTCAAAAATTCTTTTATGTTGAGATATAACCTTATTCTCAACTCATATGTTATCCTAACCCTACATGTACATACCATAATGATAACATATTAATTTGCAGAAAAACAAATAAACTTTATTGAATTCAAATTACTTAAGTTAGCATCTTTACAATAGCATAATATCAATACAGCAAGGCCTTATCAATTATTCCCATCCTTTCTACATGGCCAATGAAGATACCAGGAGGGAGTCCTTTCGTTAACGGATCCGCTACCATCATATCCGTTCTTATATGCTCAATTGCTACTCTGCGTTTCTGCACTTCTTCCTTTACAGACAAGTATTTTATCTCCATGTGCTTAGCACCTTTCGAATACTTGTCATTCTTTGCGAAGAAGACTGCTGCGGAATTATCACAATACATTCTCAGTGGTTTGGAAATACTGTCAATAAGTCCAAGTCCTGAGACAAAGTTCCGCAGCCACAATGCTTGAATTGTGGCCTCATAGCATGCCACGAATTCTGCTTCCATGGTGGAAGTAGCAATGACGGACTGCTTTCCACTCTTCCATGATACTGCTCCTCCAGCTAATAGGAACAGATAGCCAAACGTCGATTTTCGAGAATCGACGCACCCGGCATAGTCTGAATCAGAGTATCCGATAACTTCAAGATTATCGGATCTCCTGTACGTAAGCATAAACTCTTTGGTGCCTTGCAAGTACCTGAGAACTTTCTTTGCAGCCTTCCAGTGGTCCATTCCAGGATTACTTTGATACCGACCCAAGACACCAACCGCGAAACTGATGTCTGGTCGAGTACATGTTTGAATGTAATTCAAACTTCCTACCACTGACAAGTAATGTATCATCTCCATTTCTTTTCTCTCTAGTTCATTCTTTGGACATTGAGCTTTATTGAATTTGTCCCCTTTCTGAACTGGAGCTTTGCTTAACTTGCACATTTTCATTCCATATCTCTTCAAGACTTTATCTATGTATCCTTTCTGAGACAAACTTAACAATCCTTGTGATCTATCCCGGATTATTTCAATCCCTATGACATAGTTTGCCTCACCTATATCCTTCATTTCAAAGTTCTTGGAGAGATATTTCTTTACATCACTCAACATACTCATATCATTTGTAGCCAACAATATATCGTCAACATACAATACTAGGATAATAAACTTGCTCCCACTGACTTTCATATAAATACATCGATCAACGATAACTTCTATGAAACCGTATGATAACATGGTATCATTGAACTTTAAATACCATTGTCGGGAGGCTTGTTTCAATCCATATATTGACTTCCTCAGCTTACACACAAGATTTTCTTTTCCTGCAACCACATAACCTTCCGGTTGGTCCATGTAAACTTCTTCCTCAAGCTCTCCATTAAGAAAGGCGGTTTTGACATCCATTTGGTGAAGCTCCAAATCATAATGAGCTACCAATCCCATGACAATTCTTAAGGAATCCTTCTTTGAAACTGGAGAGAAGGTATCCGTATAGTCAATGCCTTCCTTTTGAGTGAACCCTTTAGCAACAAGGCGAGCCTTGTACCTTTCTATGTTACCTCTAGAGTTCCGTTTGGTCGTAAAGATCCATTTACATCCAACGGTTTTGAAACCATCAGGCAACTCTACTAGGTCCCACACTTTGTTCACTTCCATAGAAGACATTTCTTCATTTGAAGCAATCGACCATTTTTCAGAATTTTCACTTTCCATGGCTTTTCTGAATGTTTTCGGTTCTTCATCAAGACTAAGGTCACATTCATTCTCAACATCATAAACCACATAGTCATCTGTAATGGCGGATCTCCTTTCCCTTACAGATCGCCTTAATTGATTTTGTGGTATGACGTTCTGTTCTTGAATGACGACTTGTTCATTTTCGGTTTCCTGAACTAGTGGGTCCGTATGTTCTTCATTCTGTTGTTCTGTTTCGATATTAGGCTGTTCACCGACAACAGGAACAACAACTTGGGTTGGAACTACGGGTGAAGAATCTTCTACCCGAGTTTCTTTAATGTTCACTCCCCTAGATTCTGAACTCCCACTAGATTCACCATTTTCAATGAATCTAGCATTACCAGTCTCGACAATTCTCGTACTATGGTTAGGACAGTAAAACACAAACCCCTTTGACTTTTCCGGATAGCCAATGAAAAACCCACTGACTGTCCTAGAGTCCAATTTCTTTTCATGCGGATTATACGGCTTTACTTCAGCTGGACATCCCCAGACACGTAAGTGTCTTAAACTGGGTTTCCTTCCCGTAAATAGTTCAAATGGAGTCATTGGAACCACCTTACTAGGAACCCGGTTTAAAATATATGTCGCTGTCTTTAATGCGTATATCCACATTGACATTGGTAGTTTGCAATTACTTAACATACTCCTAACCATTTCTATTAAAGTACGGTTACGCCTTTCAGCTACACCGTTCTGCTGAGGTGTTCCGGGCATTGTGTACTGAGCACAAATGCCCTTACTTTCCAGAAATTTAGCAAATGGCCCTGGACATTGTCCTTTTTCGGTGAATCGACCATAATATTCACCACCTCTATCAGATCTCACAACTTTTACTTTCTTTTCAAGTTGCCTTTCCACTTCATCAATGAACACTTTTAGTACGTCCACTGATTGAGCCTTTTCATGCAACAAATAAGTATATCCATACCGTGAGTAATCATCAATAAAAGTGATGAAATACGTCTCACCACTCCATGACGGAGCATCTATAGGGCCACAAATATCTGTGTGAATTAACTCTAAGAGTTCATTACTTCTTGTGGCTTGTTTCTTTGTGATGTGTTTGGTTTGCTTTCCTTTAATGCACTCGATACACACATCCAAGTCACTAAAATCCAATTGAAGTAATAATTCTTTCTTTATTAACCTCATCATCCTTTCTTTGGATATGTGACCTAATCTTTTATGCCACAAAATTGCTGAGTTTTCACTAGTTGCACTACGTTTAATTCCTTGATACTCAATATTAAACAAAGATTCAGAGAAGGTTTTATCAAGATTGAACTTATAAAGTGAATCACACAATGTACCATTACCATAAAAGGTTCTGTTACGGTACAACGAAAACACACCATTACCAATCTTAAAGTTAAAACCTACATCATCCAACCTACTCACTGAAACAAGATTTCTAGCACACTCAGGTACAAAGAGACAATTTTCAAGATCTACAAAACAACCAGTGTCGAAGATCAATCTATACGTCCCAATGCCTTCTATTTGCGCCTTCATCCTGTTTCCCATGAACAAGTACCTTTCAGTTCCTTTTAAAGGCTGGATCGAACTGAATCCCTGTTCAATATGAGATACATGAGTAGAAGCTCCAGAATCAAGCCACCAAGTATTTCTAGGCACTTCTACAAGATTCATTTCAGAACAAACATATAAATGTTCGTTACCTTTCTTGTCGAACCATTCCTTCCTTTTAGGGCAGTCTTTCTTCATGTGCCCCTCCTTCTTGCAGAAGAAACACTTGACAGCCGCTTTACGGATTTTGCTTTCAGGAGTCTTAAAGACAGCCTTATCCTTCTTTTTGCCCTTGCTTGATTTCTTAGAGTTTCCCATGGCACTATCATGTCCTGCAAACATTGCAATGTCGCCCTTCTGTTTCTTTAATCTCCCTTCCTCCTGAACCAGCATGGCCTTCAATTCTTGAAGAGTCCACTTATCCTTAATGGTGTTGTAATTCACCTGGAACTGGCCATACTCCATAGGTAGAGAGTTCATAATAAACTGTACCAAGAAGGACTCATGCACTTCCATTCCCATGGACGTTAACTTTGATGCCAAGTTTGACATGTGAGTGACGTGATCATGGATTGTCTGAGACCAATCGAATCTTTTTGTAGTTAGCTCACTCATGAGACTACCTACAATCGATTTGTCAGCGACATCCGATTGTGATTGTTCTTTAATTTTCAAGATGAATTCCCTTGCTTTCTCTGTCTTAGGCATGGATGGCTTGACACTGTCCGCCATCGTCATCCTAAGTAAATTCAGGCACAGCCGGTTAGAGCGCTCCCAAGTCTCATGACGAGACTTTTCCAATTCGGTGCTCGTATCTGTAATGGCTGCCGGCTCTTCATCCGTGAGTATAGCCTGATCAAGGGACATTACACCCAAGGAGAACTTAATCTGTTCAGACCATTCCTCATAGTTGAGCCCATTGAACTTTACGACAGAGTTTGCAGAAGCAAACGGAGCTGCAAAAAATTTATATATGCTTACCATAAGTTCTATGATACTTTAATAGATTCATTGACAACAAATAATCTAAACACTTTCATTTTTTTTTTTTTTTTAAGCAACCTTTGGGCAATACTTAAAAAAAAAAAAAAAATACACTTAAATTGATGCTTGTTTAGATTTTCTTTAATAATTAATCAATCCATAGTTAGAGTGGATAGGAATGCTACCTTTGGGTATACACACCATCAACCGCAACATGGGTGATTAATACTTTAGTTGTTATTTAATACACCCAATGATCCACCTTTGGGTGATCTCCTAGGGTATACTAATAAAGCAATTGATCAATCAATAAAAACTTTTCATGTCATTTAGCATCCTTTAATCATGATCAATTATGAATTTTTATTTTTACCGTCACATTAAATATAACCAGACCACTTTGGTGATTAACAAGTTATACGTAATGTGAACTCTCTTCTTATAAGTTTTATTATAAAGTTTTATATATATAGTTTATATATATATATATACATGTAATAACTTTTTCATAATAGCTTAGTCTTTCACATTTCAGAAAGTACAGCGGAAACGGTTTTATTTTTCATAATAACGTGACAGTTACTTTTAATAAAAAAAAAAAAAAAAAAAATTCGCGACTGTTCATCGCGACTGTTCATCGCATTTTTTTTTTTTTTTTTAAACTTTAAAATCCTATAACTTTTGATTTACTTGATGGATTTTAATGAATTTTATACCGATAGATAGATAATTTCATCCTCTACACATTGATATAACTTTTAGACCATTTTCAGATTCAATGCGTTGATGAATTTTCAGAAAGAAAAAACGAGATTTTCGGTTTTATCCATCAATATGCTTTAAAATTGAAACAAATGATTCTAGGGTGGCTCTGATACCACATATTAGTTTTTCCTTGATGATTACACACTTGTAATCTATCCCATAATCTCCCCTAGAACAAATGAATCAACATGTTTTATATTGATGGGGATTTCGGTTATGAGAAGGATGAATGTCTAACCTTGATCCATTGCTTTGTTAGACATGATGATGATTCCTTGATGATTGTTTGATCTTCTCCTTCCCTTCCTTACTGCGATCTCCCCTTCGACAGAGCCGGGGTGTTCAGATTCCGATCACAATCTCTAATCTCTCTTTTTATGTTTATGTGTTTCTATCTTCTTTCTTTTAGTGTCTCAATTCTGGAAAAACCAGAATCTGTCACTTCTCTTTTTGCAATAACTTCTACCCTTTTCTTTTATATGAGGCCCAAAGTGATTCTCACTGTTAAAGGAGGAGTTGTGTCTTTTCAATGAGACACCCATTCATTAAAACATAACACATAAACTATATTTTAATATATATACAATTATATAAGTTATACCATTATATATATAAATGCATATAAACCTTAGATTAGATTCTTTATTGGGTAGAGTAAGAGGGTTGACATCAAACCCATTCCGGTATCTTTTCTTTGATTCGGTCCATCACCGTATCCCGTTACATACCGGAAACTTTAAGCCTTACATTAAACTTAAACTATAATAGTTGGACCGTTAATACTTCGGCCACACTAACGGAAATATTCTTACATCTTCGTCATCAAATGCTGCCTTAATTGGCACCAAATCGACATTTTCCGCCGCCGCAGACGAAGCAGTGACCAAAACCCTCTAATGATTTATTCTCCTCATGAGCCAAACAGAGGTCTCGATGAATCCGCCATTAGAGCAATCCCAATCTTTAAATTCAAGAATAGAGACGTTGTTGCTGGAGGGGAAGAAGATCAGAATAAGAGCTCTCAAGAATGCTCTGTTTGCTTGAACGAGTTTCTAGACGACGAGAAGCTGAGGATTATTCCCAACTGCTGCCACGTGTTCCACATTGATTGCATCGATATTTGGCTTCAGGGCAACGCGAATTGTCCCTTGTGCAGAACCAGCGTTTCTTGCGACGCAAGTTTCCCTCTTGACCTAATATCTGCACCGAGCTCTTCCCCGGAGATTAATCCTCCTTCTCGCAACCGGATTCGTGATCAACCTGACGCGGTTTTAGGGGGTGACAGTGACTTCTTCGTGATCGAGCTTGGGACCAGTAATGGTAATAACAGACAAAGCGTGAGAAACAGAGACCTCCTTGCGGAACAAGATAGGGCTGCCTTGGCCGAGGTATTGACCGGAAACACTCCGAAACCGATCAGTCTTTCGCCTAAAAAGTTCGATCATTGCGCAATGCATAAGAAAGAGGGAATATTTCACAAAGTGACGAGTATGGGAGACGAATGTATCAATACTCGAGGCAAGGATGATCAATTCGGTGCAATTCAACCCATAAGAAGATCGTTCTCGATGGATTCATCAGCTGATCGCCAGCTGTATCTTGCGATTCAAGAGGCGATTGGCCGGAAAACTGGGAAGATCCCGGTGGTGGCCGGAGACGGTGGAGGTTGTACGGAAGATTGTAGCAGTAGTGGTGGTGGTAATAACAAAGTGATGAAGAGATGTTTCTTCTCTTTTGGAAGTAATAGAGGTTCTAGAAGTTCTTCAATATTGCCTGTTTATTTAGAACCATAATTGTCTTTCCTCTTCTTTACTCATTTTTAAAAATTTATTTTGTTTTTGTATTTTTTTATTGTTATATATTTGAGGTGAGTTTATTAAAAGTATTTTGGAGGTTGAGGTAGGAAAGAAATATATGTGTACTATTTATAAGTCAAAGTAGTTGATGAGTATATGTTTTTTGTGTATGTATCGTTTCAAACAATATCCATCAAGCTAAAGATCACATCTTAATAAAGTTTGCAAAAAATAATTAACAATTTACCACCAACACTGAAAGGAAAAAACTTTTTATGCTGATAGATAAACACACAATTAAAATCAAATACAAAGGTTTCACCATACTTAGGGGTGGACACACACACAATATTCTTTATCTCATTTTGGCACTACATTGCCTTATTTATGGGAGAGCTAAGAGGAAACTAGCTTAATATGGAAAACAAGACAAAGGACTGACCCAACAGATGCAAGAGACACACATATGACATATATATATATATATCTAAGTCAAACAAGAGACTTTCTTCTTTTTGAGCTTTTCAGATCCTGAAATGGGACAGATGAGATGCGTCATTGATGCCTTTCTTTAAGTATCCTGCTGAATACTCAGGTATAGTGAAGTCTCTGTATTTCGGAGGGTTTTCTTCAGACAAAATCTCTTTCATTGGTCCGTAAACTGTGGGATTTGGATGCATACTCGTGCTGAAAAAGCTCGCCACTGAAATCCTCGGTCCAGCTTTGTTTGCGAGCACCCGATGCTGCACGCTTATGAACTTGTCGTTGGTTACCAGCTGCGGAAACACCCAAGAAAACAAGTCAGTCAAGTTATCTCAAAGTCTCACTATAAACTTATGTTTACGTTTAGTACTGGTTCATATATTTTGAGCTTGCCTGCAAGAAATCTCCGATGTTGATGACGAGTGCCCCGGGGGTAGGCGAGACATCGACCCAACAGTCCTGATGAAGAACTTGAAGACCACCGATCTGGTCCTGAAGAAGAACAGTGACGAAGGAGTTGTCGGAATGCTTACTTGTTCCCAACGTTAGGTCAGGTTGTGGACAGGGAGGGTAATAATGGCTGAGCATAAGCACACCCTTCATGACACCCTTGCTCTTAAGGGTCTCAGAGCTCAAACCAAGTGCTTCTGAGAAAAGTTCAAAGAGTAAACCACCTAAGCTCATCACATGCTTCGAGTATTCAAGCACACCATCCCTGTAAATCATTTATATATATGATGTTAAAATCAACCAATCCCACATTAATGAGTCTTTCAACCAGTGAACCACCATGAATTGTTTCTTCAAATGTTCAGTGTTTCTTAAGATTTGTTAATGGAAAAACGAAGTAAGTTACCTGCAGGCTTCTGGGATCTCCTCAGGCTTTGGAGGATTTGGGTCCATGTAAATACCAAAGGTGTCTCTCCAGTTAATAGTGGACGAACTATACAGATTGAAATTGCTGTGGTAGACAAATTTCTTGCTGAAGTCGCGGGAGAAGTAAGACTTCTTCACCTCGATATCTTCCTCATGAAACCTACGAACTCCATCTTTGATCTCTTCAAGAACGCTTAAAGGAACACCATGATTGATCACCTGGAAGAATCCCCACTTCTCCGCGGCGTCTTTGACCTTCTTAACGACGCCTTCACGCGAGGCTGCGTCCCCGTGAACGCCTGAAAAGTCGATGATAGGGATTGCGAAATCCGAGGAATCAACAGGAGCTTTCTTGTCGTTCAAGATACCTAGAGGATCGTGGAAGATACGAGGAATTTCAGAGATTTGAGCATCAACGAGGCCTTTCACGCCTGCTTTTGTCTCATCGAAAGCCTTGCGCTCACTGTAAGAGTCAAATTCTGTAGCCATTTACTTTTAAGCTTTTTGAAGTTTTTTTTAATTTTGTTAGAGAACCTTTTTCAAGATAGTACAAGAGATACAAAAAGCTTCATAGAAGAAACGGATATAAAAAGGCAGAGAGAGTGAGAAAAGTGTCGGTTGGAGGTTGAGAAATTACCCCATTTGTGGAGTAAATTCGTTTTTGGACTCTTCGCATAACTGCAACTTGCCTCTCTGAAACTCACGTACATGGGACCAATCCATAAATGATTTTCACCGGAGACACAAATATAAATTTTAATTTATATAACAATTAACATTAACATAAATACAATTCTGACCTAGCGTTACATCTGGTTTTTGGGTTACAAACTTTTTTATAGTAATTACGTAAAGTATTCTTGTGGTGAACGTATAGTAATTACAAAAAAAAATTTGTCAACAATGAAATTTATCTTCTTCTTTTATCTATATATATATATATATAAATGAACTAAAAATAGAAATCAAAATTTTGATAAATTAATTAGAGTTATCTAAGGTGATCTCTAAAAACAACAAAACAATAAAAATAAATATTTTTTAAAAAGAATAAATTTCAAATTATTATTTTATCGATATTTTGCCCCCAATTAAAGGGCCAAAAGTGTGGAAAATATATTGAGTGATTAAAAAAGAGTTTGTCATATGTTTGATGAAGATCAATTTAGTTAGAATTAGGGTTTCACTTAGAAATATTAAAATTTAAAATATGAATTAGTGGGGAAATTGTTATATATATAATTTTGAAATAAAAACAATAGGTTGATGAGCTTCCTTTTTTGAACATTGTTATTTTTGTTTTGTTTTTAGCATGGCGGGTTGAATTGAAAAATATTTTTGCCTTTTATTCTTTAGTTCTAGGTAGCTGGGGTTATAATATTAGTGGGGACGTTTGTAAAAAAATGTTCAATCTAAGAGAAAATGACGGGTGGATCCGCCCCAGTACGTCCTTGGTGTCACAAACATGGACTGTGGAATCGTTTGTAAACGTGTCTAACCAAGAAACATATATTCTGACGTATGAAAGAGGCCATCACGGGGTTAGGTTTCAAATGTTAGATAGTGTAAGGGGTTAGGTTTCTGAAACACACACAATAATGGAGGAGATTCAATGACGGGGTTAGGTTTCTCAAAAGCAAAAACCGTACCTACCTCCCCCTCTCATGAGCGGATTTAATAATTCAACTGGGCCTATTTTAGCTATTGGGCCTTGGCCCGATAGCATCTCTCTATCTGTCCTTAAAATCAACCTGGTTAATTAATTTTAAACCATACTACTTAATCAAATTGTTACTCTTAGGGGGTGTTGAATACGGATTTCGGTTCGGTTTTATTTCGAGTTTTTTTTTGTTTTTTCATTTTTGAATAATTGTATTCCAGGTTTAACCGACTAGATTCTTCTTCTTCCAGTTTATTTATACTTACTGTTGTTGGGTTGATTGAAGAATGTGTTTTTCTTTTTCGTCAATTTAATTGTCCTCAAAATTTTACTTGTTCTCTTAAAATTTGTCTGATGAAAAATAATAGAATATAGATGATTGCAGATTTTATCTTGGTTGGCTACAACAAGCATTTTTTATCGGTTTAGTAACATTTTCTGCCGGTTTAGTAACACTTTCTACCGGTTTAGTTAGGTTTAGTTCCGTTTAGTAACATTTTTTATCGGTTTGGTCTAGTTTAGCTTGCCTTCACGCGACGTTGCGTCCACGTGGACGCCTCCAAAGTCGATGATACGGATTGCAAAATCAAAAGGTAAATTGCCAAGCTATATAATAGAATTAACTAATTACAAGAGATCCCATCTTCAAGCTATATAATAAAATCAAAAGGTATCTTTCCAGATCTCCTAAACATCCTCAGCGTTCGAAACACAGAAACTGGTTAATTTTACTATGTCCGAGAGTAAGTGCTTTAAGCAGATAAGACCAGAGTAAACCATTTACATAAGGAAAGATTATTCAGACAAATTCAATGTAGTAAGAGACAACATCGGCAGAGTTCAAAAAAGTATATAAGTTAACTTTGACTCAATTGGTCCTCTAAGCCAACCTCAAGCACAAGAAGCTAGAGAAACTCAGTGTATCTCATAGCATACGTCCACACTAAATTGAGGGATATAATTATACCTTAGGAGGTAGAAATGAATCAGTTTGACTACAACAAGTAACTTTTGATCAGTTTGGTTTGGTTCAGTAACACATTTGGACAAACTAAGATAGATAATGCAAATAACTTTTTGCAACAAACAACTCTCAAAATTATGTTGGTAAACTTGTGATGCTGATGAAATAGAACTTTATTGGTATTGGCACCAAGTGGAAAACTAAGTCTGAACTTTATAGAACTATGAAACACACAAATATCTTACAACAAACTTAGACGGTTTTTCATATCTTGAAATTCGATAGATGCGATATTCCATCGAGGCCTTTTTTAAAGTATCCCTTTGTGTATTCTTCTAAAGTGAAGTCTCTGTATTTTGGAGGGTTTTCTTCAGAGAGAAGCTCTTTGATTGGTCCGTAAACAGTTGAATTCGGAAGCATACTCGTGCTGAAAAAGCTAGCGACTGAAATCCTTGTCTCAGTTCTGTTCGAAAGCACCCTATGCTCCGCGCTTATGAATTTATCATTCGTTATTAGCTGCATATCAAAGGTATCTCAACAAAAGAAGACATTGTTTTGTTATACAAGTTTTAAAAAGAATGGATCAATGAGCTTTGCCTGCAAGAAATCTCCGATGTTGATAACGAGAGCCCCGGGAATAGGCGAGACATCAACCCAACAGTCCTGATGAAGAATTTGAAGGCCACCGACTTGGTCTTCAAGAAGAATGGTGAGGAAGGAGTTGTCGGAATGATTACTTGTGCCGATGGTTAAGTCAGGTTGAGGACAAGGAGGGTAATAATGGCATACAAGAAGCAAACCCTTCATACAATCCATGGTCTTAAGCTTCTCAGAGCTCAAACCAAGAGCTTCTGAGAAGAGCTCAAAGAGCAAACCACCTAATCTCGTCATATGCTTCGAGTGCTCGATCATAGCATCCCTGAATCAGTAATATGATGTTAAAATTTTCGTAAGATATTTAAAGAAGAAAACAAAAATTACATATGTACCTGCAAGCCACTGGGAGCTCTTCAGGGTTTGGAGGATCAGGAGCCATGTAACAAGCGAAACTGTCTCTCCAGTTAACACATAAAGAAAAGCTGTACAGATCAAAATTACTATTGTAGACAAATCTCTTGGCGGCGTCACGCGTGAAGTAAGACTTCTTCACCTCAATATCTTCCTCATGAAACCTACGAACTCCATCTTGAATCTCTTCAAGAACGCTTAAAGGGACACCATGATTGATCACCTGAAAAAATCCCCAATTCTCTGCAGCATCTTTGATTTTCTCAACGACACGTTCACGCGACACGTGGACATCTGCAAAGTCGATGATAGGGATTGCGAAATCCGAGGCAGAAACAGAGGGTTTCTTATCGGATAAGGTACCTTGAGGGAGACGGAAGATACGAGGAACCTCAGTTATGTGAGCATCAACTAGGCCTTTCACACCTGCTTTCGTCTCGTCGAAAGCTTTGCGCTCATTATAACAGTCGAATTCTCCTTTGGTCTCCATTTTTATTTTTGTTCTTTAGCCTTCTCACAAAGGTTGCGTCATATACAAGACGAAGAAGAAGAACGTTATCGTATTGTGGATCTTGATATGAATAGTGAGTGTATCAAGAAAAATGGTTTCTGTTTTTCGTTCTTGTGGTCAATAAGCGATTAAGTGAGTATTTTATAGAGATAATATTTTTGTTTTTGGTTTTTGGTTTTTGGTATGTGGGAAATTTGGTCTTTGGTATGTGGGACCGACAATGACCGTTGATGACGTTGTCCGTTTTTGTTGAATATGAGTGTAACTGATGTCAGCATGTTTTTCCATTTTCGTCAAAGCTGATGCCTGATTATCATCATTTACTTATTCACTAAATTTATTAAAGTTTAATAACGATTTTACTTATATAGTTTACAGGCCAATTTCCACTAAAATTCAATGTGTTTCGCTACCTTCGTTTTTTTTTTTTTTCACTCATCGTTTTGTTTGTTTTCTGTCTGGCTCAGTTTTGAAAATAATATTTTTCGGTTTAACAATAATAGATTTTTATTACTTTATTAACTAATAAATTTATTTAGATAGAGTGAATAATCTAGTTTATAGAAGAAAAAGGTTTCATTCTATTTCAGTTTGATTTATTTAAGTTCTGTTCGCAAATATATGATTACATTATAATTGGTTCACATTGTTTGAGTTTTAAATAATAAATCAACTAGAATTAGTTGTCAAACAAAATAATTTGTCTATTTAACCCATTTTGCAGTGGACTAAACTATTATTCGGGCTAACTTGTAAAACCTATAATCTTGAAAATATAACTCTATTATGCACCGTTTAATGACTATAGTTTTGTAGTTAGTTCACAAACTCTTAAAAAAATCAATTTTCTTGTCTCTAATTTTTTATAAAATTAGTAAAATATTTTTAAATTTTTATTTTGATATAAATTGAAATAAAATATAATAAAATATAGTAAAAAATATATCAAGATTTTGAATAGATTTTTTTTCTTTGAATATATATAGATTGATTATTATTTAAAAATATATAGTATATAACATCTTTAATGCAAAATAAATACTTTTCATATTCTTATCACTCTAATTGTAAAATACAATTATATCCTTTGTTATTTCAATTATTATTTTTTATTTGTGATAGCATTTCATGTAATAACTTATAAAATAAAATTTAATTTTAAAAATATCTATATTTAAATAATATTATAGAGATTAGTTTACAAATAAGCTCTGGTTTGGTTAGTTCGGTTTGGTTTGGTTAGTTCGGTTTGGTTTGGTCTCAATCAGTTTACAAATAATAAATTAATTTGATTAGTTCGGTTTGGTTTTGTCTTGTTTTTTTTTTTTCCCATCTTCAATGAAAGTTTTTGTTTTATAAAAAAAAAAAAAACAAAGCAGAGGAACCGAACTTTAGCTTCCACCGAGAAAGATTCCTCCCTCTCTCCGACGGCAAACCAGGCCTGCGACCTTGAGACAGAGACAGAGACAGAGCGAGAGAGAGAGAAAATGGGTTTCTTCTCTTTTCTTGGAAGAGTTCTCTTCGCTTCTCTATTCATCCTCTCCGCTTGGCAAATGTGAGTTTATTTTATTTTATTCCCCCCCCCCTCTCCTCTCGATCTCTTCTCTCGTTTCTCCGGTTTCGCGGACTGGGGTTTCTTTATGTGTTTGTTCGATCTTCTTCGAGGGAAAATTATTGTGCCAGACCCGATTTGATTCAGAATCTTCGCCAAACTGTTTGATTTAGTCTAAAGCGCAATCTAGGGTAGATCTAGGGCTTGTCTAATACTGCCTAGCTGATGAACCGTAGCTTGGCTTTAGGTACTGTATCCCTTTTTCCATTAATTTACGATCCAGATCTCTTTTTTGATGACGAAATTGATTCAAGTTTTGAATTCCGCGTGAGACTCTAGTATAGGTCCATCAGTTTATGGACACGTTGCTTTGATATCTTATCTATCAATGTAAAGTTTGATGCTTTGATCTTGTCTATCAATGTCTGATTTGCTCATTGTTGATATGTCCGCTTTTGAGGACACAAAAAGAAGTTTTCGTAAATTCTAAGGGAAATAGTTGGTTTCATCCTATGAGAAATAATCATATTTAATAGAGTCAGCTCCCAAGAGACACTGTGATATCTCTGTTTCCGAGCCTTTTAATATCCTTTTTTTCACATTATCGCTATCTCTTTAGATGAATAAGGGTCTAGCTTTTTCACTATTCGGATCTGATATATGGTGAAGTGAGATACGGTGGTTTGGTGTGTCGGTGCTGCTATTCCAATCCCATCGCCAAAAAACACCATTTAGCTCTTTTTTGGTGACACATCTGTTTGCTTGAAAGCTCAAGTCATATCATATGTTTAAAAGCTTTCTCGAATATCCTCTTGTTGATCATCTTACGAAATCCAAACTATTCGTCGTGGTACTTCTTATTAGGTTCAATGACTTTGGAGCTGACGGTGGTCCAGCAGCTAAAGAGTTGGCTCCAAAGCTTGATCTGACCAAAGCACATCTCTCTTCCAGATTAGGAGTAGCATTGCCCGACATAGAGGTATGGCCTGGTTTGTTGGTTGCTTAAACCTATGGTTCCTTGTCTTCATGCCTCTTATGCTGTCTATATTTATGTTTCGTCTGACTTGGAGAACGCATTTTAAAAGGTGAAACAAGTCGTATGGGCAATTGTCGCTCTGAAAGGACTCGGAGGCTTACTCTTTGTTATTGGCAACATCTTTGGTGCCTATCTTCTGGTTAGGACTTCTTCATTTTTGTTTATAAATATTCAAAGCTTAGTTGTTGTATTGACTTTGGATTTCGACTCTTTGTTTCTTAGGCTCTCTACTTGGTGGTCATTAGTCCCAT
Organism: Eutrema japonicum; assembly: GCA_030161315.1. Lineage (NCBI taxonomy): Eukaryota > Viridiplantae > Streptophyta > Magnoliopsida > Brassicales > Brassicaceae > Eutrema > Eutrema japonicum. Next base: position 1,851,159 of record BSQW01000001.1, on the reverse strand, counting down.
TTTATATGATTTCTACAACTATGGACCCGATGACCGCGAATTCTCTCTTCTATTGACTGAACTCTTGCAGGTTTGTCTAAACACCTCTCTTCATTTACGCGTTTTAGCTTGCTTTTGCCATGATATGGGTTCTAGTTCCTCGAGCTGAACTTACTCTGAATAAAGAATGTTCCTTTATGGCCTCTTCTGAAAACCCAAATCTTCCTCGATGTGAGTCTCATTCTTTTGCATTAATGTTTTATCGCAGAGCGTTGCGCTTCTCGGGGCATTGCTATTTTTTATCGGAATGAAGAATTCGACCACGACCTCCAAGAGGAATCTGAAGAAGAGGACACCCAAGCCTAAAGCTGCTTAGCTTCGATTCTCTTCCACACACAAGTGTCAGGCTTTAGAACAGCTGCTGATGTCTTCAATCACCACCTTCGTTTTTCTTCCTTACAACTTCTGGTTCTTTTTCTATTGTAGGATTCTAGAATTAGCCACATTTTGTATTTTCTCTATTAGTTTAAATTTAACTTTGGGATCTAAGAGTTCTCTTTTGTTGGATCATACAATTCTTTTCAGTGATTTTAAAATTGGGTCGAGAAGACGTGTTTTTGTGTCATCGGTTAGAACTTAGAACCGTGGGTTTAAAATTCGATAAATTTCTTTTCTTTTCATGTTAAATAGATATAATTGTTTTTCAGAAAACATATTCCATCCGTTTAAAGGTATAAAATGTTTTAGTTTATGCTGTCCAATAAGCTTATCGAATACCTGCAGTTATTATTATTTATAAGTATGTATTATCTTTTATCATTCGTGTTTGTGTTTGTGCTGTCCAAAAATTGAATAGAAAATCTGCTATAAAACAAATTTATTTATTGTCCAATAATTTTTGGACAACATGAACCAAATTTATTTATGCATTATCTTTTATCATTCAGACTAATCTATTTACATTTTTTCGTTTCTTGTTTTTTTTTATATATCTGAAATACTGTGAAATGTGAACTAAAAATTAGTGAATGGTGAACAAAAACTGATTTTTCTGCAAACGGGTTAGCTGTTCCCTACCGTCCGTTACAAAAAAAAACCGTTTAAACTTTAAAAAGTGGTATTTACGAGAATTTATATTTAATGTATATACTCCTATATTATATTTTGGTTGAAATCTAATGGACAAGCTTAATAGGCGTAAATATAGTATGATATCACATCAATAAATTTGTCATATCTGACTTGGGTTTTTGATAAAGGTTATTTCTAAAGAATCTAAACCGCTAATTATTTTCGTGAAAGTTATAATAAGATTGATTAATTATTCAAAGACATATTACCTTTTGTTTTAAACTAGAATATGATTCTTTCCATTATATGTGGCACACAAAATCTCATAAATTTAAATAGTTAATAAAGGGATTGGTTAGTCTAAAGTTGGTATAGGAAAAAAAAGTTATATTATCTCCTTGGTCTAAAGACTAAAGTTCATTTGGTCTTTATCACTCTTTTGCGTTTAAAAACAATACAGAAATTTATTAGATATTAACAAAAGTTACGAACAATGCCAAATCTACAACTAATTGGAAAACTGTTGTGTTTGCAAGAAACCGTTGCCAATGGAATTGTGTATATTTTTAATCCCGAATATATAAAAGACCTATATCATTAATCAAATTTTATTAAAGATATATAATTTAATATATTTTTGTGACATTCTAAAAATACTATTTTCAGTTTTGTTCTCTATAAATATCATATTTGTTAACAGACTCAAAAGTACCACAACCTGTTTAATAATAGCTTCTAGCTACAAAATAGTTACAAAGTTTTGGTACTTTTGAGATTTTATGATTTTGGTGATAGTTTATTTAAGCATAAAAATTGGTAATTTTTTATATTTCTTTTACTATCTGAATGCAGTTACCTATCGGAGTTAACTTAACTGTTGAAAACAATTGCTTTCTTTCGATTGTATCACGTTAAAAAAAAAAAAAAGTTAAGGATATAAGTAGAAAACAATTGCTTTCTTTCGATTTTAACTTAACTGTTAAAATATAAGTAGAAAATTTATGCATCACAGATTTACAAAATGTAATGTGAAAGGCTAACTAGAAAAAACGGATCAAAAACTAATGAGTTTTTTTACAAAATAAATAAAGAAAAAAACTAATGAGCTTTATTTATTTATTTCTTGATACTTTTTCAAAACACTAAAGAAAATATTTTCAGAAACCAAAAATGAAAAAGAGTCATTATAGTCCTCGTAAGAGAGAATATAGTCAAACTTAAAAATTTATTAATTTAATTTACTAGTCAAAAGGGAAAAATACTTTAAATACTTGAAAAGAAAAGGAAAAATAATCTTAAAAGATTCGACCGTTTTAACCAAAATACAAGCCAAGCACACTTGAACACACACCCCTCTATATATACACAGACACATACTCACACTCATAGAGATAAAAACAAAGACAACAAAAAACCCCAGCCATGTCGTCGACGGCGAGAAATATTTCTGGCGGTGGAAACCGAAAGTCGAGTAGGCTGCAGCGGCGGGCTCCACCGCCGCTAAAGATAAACGCATCCCAGACGAATTGGAATGTGGCTATTCCTCTTTTATCACCAACGGAGTCGCCGCCGCAGATGCCACCGGCAGTAATGAAGAGGGAAGAGCAACGGTGGGGAAAAGAGGCGGAGAAGCTGCCAGTATTCAAGAAGTGGCAGCACCCGGCGGCTCCGTTTTACTACCAGCCAGCGCCGTCATCGAATCAGCCGTTTGCATGGCCAAATTAACGGTCTCTTAAATATTAGGGCTACCGCATATATACCTATGCTTTATATGCCGACCATATGGGTACAAACGTATAAAAATATTATTGGTTACTTATCATGTAGCATATATTTTCTTGATGCAAGAGATATGTTGGGGTTTGATGTTAATTATTTGTTTCGGGTAATCATCAATTGTAAACTAAGTAATTCCACCTCCGTTTTATAAATAATATCGTTTAAGATTTTATTTTTGTTTACATTATATATAAAAATATCGTGTTAATTGTATAATTTATGTTTTATCTATCAATCTTTGCAACACAGTAACAAAAAAACTTAGATTAATGAAAGGAATTATATGTAAATAATTGTTTTTTATGTGCAGTTTAAAAAATTTCACAGTAAAATGTTCACTAGTGATAAAATAAAAACTTAAATAATTGACCCTGGCATGTAACTGTTTCATATAATCCAGGTTGAATTTGACACTGAGTGGAAAAATGACCCTAAATTATTTATATTTTTTCCAAAGTGTTCATATAATATCCAACGTTTTTGCACACTCGTTTTATTCATCAAGAAATTAAAAATTGTCAAAATAAATATTTTTCTTTTATGAAGTGTCCATTTTGAACGCCCGATGTTTTTTGTTTTGTTTTTGTTTTATTGAACGCCCGATGTTATTTATTAGAGTTTTTTCTCTATCAAAATCAGATTCCTTTTACAATGAAAGTACATCCTTATTTAACATGGACTTAAAACGGTGGTTTAGAGACATTCGAACCCTTATTGGTACAGTCGGTCAGGACAGATCGATGGTCGGTCAGAACAGATTGATGGTGGGGCAGGACATGTCGTTTGGTTGGGTAGAGTGCACTGACCGGTCTCAACGGCGATCCACCGACCTGGGTGAACGTTGATCGTTTAGCGGACCAACTTTCTATTAGACCGATTGTTTAGATGGACCGATCTTGATTATGGGTGGGCTTTTAGAAAAAAAGGGGTTACTAAACCCAACTCTAACCATAAATATTGTTATTTTATGAAGTGTCCATTTTGAACGCGCGATGTTATTCCGTTAACTTGTCTAAACGACATTCGTATTTTAACACATGCTGATGTGGCAATCTTGAACCTATTGAATTAATTCAGACCAAGTGGATTAGTTAATTTAATCCCAGATAGACTAAAATTTAACCATACCAATTGTAAACCAAGAGAGTAAACCCTAATGACTAGCCAAAAAATATCCCCAGAAAAAATAATAATAATGAAGGAGCAAAATCTTATTATATGGCTTCCTCCTAACATTCTCCGTTTCGCTTTCCTCGTCTCCTGACTCTCGTCTTCTCTCTTTCTATGTCCTCCCAATAGTATGGAAAACCCTTTTAATACAGAACCAGTCATGCCATTCTCTTCTTTCTCTGATCGCACATATACTCAAAGATTCGGCTTTTATAATTTTAGTTTCGGTACATCGATCCTCAGACTTGGAATTTTATGTTTGGTTCTCTGCGTGATTCATCTTATTTAAACTGCGAATCTTGAGTTGATGATGATTAATTACTTCGAAAATTTGCCTTCTTAAGGGTGTAGTATGACTGATAAGAAGTTTATGGTAGAAATTCCGTTTTCAAGAGAACTAACATAACGGAGAAATAGCTCCAAGTTGCCGCAAACAAATGCATATATGATCAATGATTCACAAATCCATATAAACCCTTTTCTTAAACTTCACCAATTTTTCAGGAAAACCCAAGAATTTGGAATTTTCTTTTGTTGATTAGTAGAGAAAGAAGAAAAAGATTTTAAAAAATGACGATGTGCGTTGAGCCACCAAGGAGAATTAGACCAGCAAGAATAGTTTATATTTTTCCCAATTTGTATTGGAAGAACATAAACTACTCTTGCCGGTTATCTCTTGGTTTAGAATCAGTTTTGTTAAATTTTAGTTTTTCTCTTGGTTAAGATAACCAGTTTGGTTTGAGTTAATTTAATCCGTTTGTAATTGTCACATCAACAACCGTTAACATAATACATAAGCCTTTTAAACAAATTAACGAAAAATAAAAATTGTTATTTAATATGAACACTTAAAAAAAAAAAATGTTTATTTAAACGATTTTACAAAAAGGTTGGTTGTTATTTGATCATTTTGAAAAAGCAGATGTTTTTTGTAGTCAATGTAGAAGATCAATAGATTAATAAAAAGATAGTTTATGATCATTTCGAAATACTGTATGTCTCTTACTTGAAATTTTGTAAAACTTACACCTCAAAATGTTTTACAAGAAAAGTTGGTGTATACGTTTTGAAATCTAGAAGTTAAACTTTCTCTGCGTCGACATCGGCAGCTGCTTGGAATATTTTGGAATCCAATTTTGAAAAAAAGACAAACAGTTTTTATGAGTTAGCAAATTATTTTTTAGTATTGACAAAAAAAAGACGTTTATGTGTGTTTTTTTATAAAGGTAAAAAATTATATTTGATTAATATTGCTTTTTCTTTCTTCATAAATTTGTGAAATATTGCAACGTCTTTGTGATAACATAAAAACGCTAAATGTCAACCTCTTGAATGATATTCCGATCACTTTTTGTCAAAAAAACTTACTGACTGACGTTACTTGCTGCCCTCATAGATAAAGCTTATGTGTGGTCTTCTTACAGAATTTTATTTCTGAAAAGATTTTGTGGACTAAAAAGTAAAAATGATTATGTACATTTACCTTAAGTGTGAAAGATGCATGCATTTATGAAAACAAGACATTTGTTTTGCCTTAACGAGGCCGAAGTGGACAGATAAGGGAGGGAATCAGCACGTGTTCGTCACCCGACACGTATCAATATGTAATGCCTTCTGTAAAAAAATATAAAAATATTGCACCAGTCGGGAATCGAACCCGGATCTGTACCTTGGCAGAGTACTATTCTATCACTGGTGCTTTTATTTTCAAGTTTCATTTATAACATTTTGTTCCAAAGACGTTGATATCTTAAAGCCAATAGACAAAAAAAAAAAATTAATAAGATTCCGTTTCAAACACTTCCACTAATCGTTGTTCGTTATTGTTTTGTAGTTATATGTTGCTTGTACTAATTTTGTTTTATAAGGGCAGTAAAAATATATATACGGAAGCATGTGTTTGTACGGATAAAAAGCATTTTTCTTAATTTATTTGAGGACAAAACTCAAATATTGTTCTGGTTGATCATATCGTATTTGATCTCATGTAAAGAAAAAAAAAACATTATAAAATGAAAAAACTGCCTAGAAAATTTTGATATTATGATATTTTAGTGATTTTGGATCTAATGAGATGCTCTTGCACTCAAGACTCCTTTTGTGATGAGAGTTAAGTTGAGTTAGGCCCACAATAAAATGATTCGGTATGTTCAGTGCTGGCTCAAAGTGTAGGCCAATAGGTGCGACCGCCCGGGGTCCAGGTAATTTTTTTTTTTTTTTACATTAATTTTTTTTTGGGGACCCGACCAAAATAAATTTTCTAAAGAGAAGGGTCAAAAAAAAAAAAAAATTCCAAAATTTTTTTTTGTTGTCCATGGACCCCGGTATTTCTTGAGCCGGCCCTGGGTATGTTATGAGTAGAAAAACAGAGATGGAGTGCTTAACTAAATCATGTCTAAGAAAAGGAAAAAAAGAAACGAATTCATGTCTAAGTAGCAAGTAGGTCAAGATATCGGGTAACCATAACATGTTAGAAACGAAAATATAAAAATGAGCATGTATTTTTTTAATTATCTATGAAGTATATTAAATCAGTCGAATAATCTAACTTATGTTATCACAGCCATAATTGTACCCTTTAGTTAATTTAACGAGTAGTAGAAGACTAGAAGTAGACTTCATACTTCGTAGTCTTTTTTTTTTATATTTAGTTGTCTACTATACTTCACCGTCTGGTAGGTTCATTGTCGAATGCATTTTTTTTTTATTAATTAGGAGGAGTTCACATCTAGGTCTTAATCCACTTTACGGTGCATGACCAATTTTTGCTAATAGCTTATTACATAGGGTAAAATATATTTTCCATTAAAAATGGAACTAAGAGCACAACATAACCAATTATAGCGTTTAACCATTAGTCCACTTAATCCGGTGATTCGAATGATTTTTGTTTTAAACTAAACTTTATTTTGTCATGTAATCATTGATAATGCAAAATTATTAATAAATAATGAATATAATAATAACTTTAACATTAAATAATCTAACCTCACATTGTGTTTTTTAAAATATTTAAGTCGAAATCCTCGTTTATAAATTCAATGTGATCATTTATCTATAAAATAGTACATATGACAAATGGAAACAGAAAAAACTCAAATAAAAAAACTCAATATTAAAAATTTAGAAGTTAAAAATAAAAAGTAATCTCCAAAAAATTAAACACATTCAATTGTAATTTGTCATCTTTTATCTTTTACAAGCAAGTTCAAATGTTTTTTTATATAAAAATAAAATATCTCATAATATATATATAGAAAATCAATAAAATATCTTTTGTTTTGTCACTTGTCACTTAAAAGTTAAAACCAATTAGTTTCCGATATGTTTTTACAGTCAGTTTGCTTTATTTTTTTAAAAGTCATGAATTCCGTATTAATAATAAAAAAAAGAATCCGATAATTGATTTTGGTAAGAGTCCACGTAGGTCAAGATGTCGTGCTCGTGTTGTGTTCCAAACGAAAAGCGTCTATGTTCTCTTCATGTACCGTTTATGGGCCCCACCAACTTCCTTCTTCAGTCTCCCCCCCAATTCCTCTCTCTCACACAATTTACTCGCAGAGTCTCTCTCTCTCTCTACATTCTGATGAGTTTCGTGAGATAGAGGGAGAGAGAATCAAAGAAACTTACAAGAGATAGGAATCGTCGATAGCTCTTTCTTCGACGATTTGCATTCTCCGGAAAAGGAGATTTTGACTGGTCGTTGTATAATAATACTACTTGCAGGTAATGATTTCTGAAATGCGAATTGTTAATCGTCGCTATTTCTCATCTGCTTTTGGCTTTTTCTCTATTACAAATGTTTGTGACTTCTGAGGATTTACTGCTGAAGCGGTGGATTTTGATTTTTTGTTGTTGTTGTTGTTGTTCATAATTTCATATATTTGGTTGGTGAAGAGACAAAAAAAATATAAAATTGGTCGGTGTTGTGCGAAAGATTAGAATATAGCGACAGAACGTTTCAATTAACTTTACTCTCTTCAAAGAAATTTTGAATTTTGAATTTTTCTGGGTACGAATATTGAATTGAAAATCTCGATTTCGAATTCACCTCTTTATATTTTTCTCTCAGGAAAATTAATCGATGCTAAAGACATTGTTAGTTCACGGGCTTTTGTTCTTCTTCTTAATCGGCTCCGTCGCCGGCGACGACAGCGACGGTGACTTGTCGATATGCAACTGCGACGACGACGACAGTTTCTTCAGCTTCGAGGTAATCCTCAAATCGCAGAAAGTCGGCGACTTTCTAATCGCAATCGCTTATTTCTCGATCCCAATCGAGCTCGTCTACTTCGTAAGCCGCACCAATGTGCCTTCACCTTACAATTGGGTCGTCTGCGAGTTCATAGCCTTCATTGTTCTCTGTGGCATGACCCATTTGCTCGCTGGTTTCACCTACGGGCCCCATTGGGCTTGGGTCATGACAGCTGTCACTGTCTTCAAAATGCTCACTGGGATCGTCTCCTTCCTCACGGCGATCTCGCTCGTCACTCTCTTACCCTTGCTTCTTAAGGCTAAGGTTCGAGAGTTTATGCTGAGAAAGAAGGCGACAGAGCTTGATCGTGAGGTTGGGATCATAATGAAGCAGACGGAGACGAGTTTGCACGTTCGTATGCTCACTAGTAAGATAAGGACGTCTCTGGATCGACACACCATTCTCTACACCACGCTTGTGGAGTTATCAAAGACTTTGGAGCTCAAGAACTGTGCGGTTTGGATCCCGAATGAGATCAAGACGGAGATGAATCTTACGCACGAGTTGAGACCGAGGAATGATGACGGGAATGAGAATGTGGCTGGTGGTTATGCTGGGTTTTCGATACCGATTACCGAGTCTGATGTTGTGAGGATTAAGAGAAGCGAAGAGGTGAATATGTTGAACCCTGGCTCTGCACTTGCCTCGGTGACTAGCCGAGGGAAACCAGGTCCTACGGTTGGGATAAGAGTCCCGATGCTTCGGGTTTGTAACTTTAAAGGCGGGACACCGGAGGCGATCCACATGTGTTACGCGATCTTGGTTTGTGTGCTTCCGCTGGGGCAGTCGCGGAATTGGACTTACCAAGAGCTTGAGATTGTTAAGGTCGTGGCTGATCAAGTGGCTGTTGCGATCTCTCACGCCGTGATTCTCGAAGAATCTCAGCTCATGAGAGAGAAACTCGCGGAACAGAACAGAGCACTTCAGGTGGCGAGGGAGAACGCGCTGAGAGCTAATCAAGCGAAGGCTGCGTTCGAGCAGATGATGAGTGATGCGATGAGTCGTCCTGTGCGGTCCATTCTCGGGTTGCTTCCTTTGATAATGCAGCATGGGAAATTACCCGAGACCCAGAAGGTTATCGTCGATGCGATGGGGAGAACCAGCGAGCTACTATTACAGCTTGTTAACAACGCCGGAGATATAAACAGCGGGACAATCCGCGCCGGAGAGACACATTTTTTCAGTTTGCGTTCGGTTGTGAAGGAAACAGCTTGCTTGGCGAGGTGTTTATGCGTGGGGAACGGTTTTGCTTTCTCGACCGAAGTTGATAGAGCATTGCCCGATTACGTCGTAGGTGATGCTAGAAAAGTATTTCAAGTGATGTTGCATATGCTGGGGGGTTTAATCAACTGGAAGATCAAAGGAAATGTGACTTTCCGGGTTTTACCGGATAGCGGAAACTCAGAAGTAGTAGGGAGAAAAGATAGCCAAGAAGCGGTTTGGCGACAATGCTATTCCAAAGAATACATCGAAGTTAGATTCGGATTCGAGGTAGCTGTAAAAGTCGAAGAGAGTAGTAGTAGTAGTAGTAGTAGCAGTAACCTGGAGGAGGAGGAGGAGATTCGGAGTTTCGACATATGCCAAGATATCGTAAAGGTTGGACATTTTTTGTTTTGTTTTGTTTTTAATTCGCTATTGCAGGTAAGATATGTTAATGACTCTTCTTGTTTTGTGACAGTTAATGCAAGGGAATATTTGGGTTGTCGAGGACGGTCTAGGTTTGGTGAAAAGCCTCTCGGTTGTTTTCCGGTTCCAACTCCGGCGATCTATATTGTCACGAGGCGGTGGATATTCCGGAGAAACTTTCAAAACATCAACTCTTCCGTCTACTAGTAACGATAATTGGCGTCAGGATGGAGTGGAGTGTAGAGCAGAAGAGAGATAAGGGTGGAGTCTGAAAATTTGTAAAAGTGGTCGTAGGGGTTAAGAATTTCATATATCAGTGAGAACTAAACGGTATCGTTTGGTTGTATAAACCTCAAAATTAGTTAGGTTTAACCTATATCATGTAGGCAAAAGGTATGGTTCGGGCTTGTTCCTATTAGATAACAGAATTAAAAGTTATATCAAAAGTGTCGGAGGATGTTTGTTTGGTTCTTTTTGTTATTGTCTCATCTCATTGGTGTCGTTAAATGTTTAAAGCATGAAACATAATCAGACTTAAAGAAGGGATTACGATTTACAAGGCTTAAATCTTTTGTAAAATATTAATCACAGGTAATCACATGGGATAGGATCGGATCACGTATGTTCGCTGGACTTTTCATCAACGACCTGCTTGAAGACGAAAACTGCAGCAACATGGTGTTTAATGGAAACATATTCAATTCACAACCGCAACTGTTCAACAGCCAATACTCATACCATGGTAGTGTTGCTGATGTAGGTGTCTCAGGTGAGTTGTTGTCTAATGGCAGGCCCGGGAGTTTTGGAGAGGAAGGATTCCATTACATGCCGCGTGTAGTGGCAGGAGGACCATATGCAGATGGTTTGATACCGACGCAGTGGCAAATGGCGAACATGAACATGTCTATACTAGCTTTGAGGAACAATAACTTGGCATAAGGGAGTGTGGTTCACTCACGTAACACCGGTTTATCAACGGGAGAAAACAATAATTTTTCGTACTAATTTAATTCACCTGTCAATATATTTTAGTATTAATTTAGTGAAACTCTCTCTAGTCTAAAAAAATTTAAAAAAAAAACTCTCTTGTCTAATACTATAATCTTGTTTAATCTTAACCTAATCTGATTATTATTAGTACGTCTGATTCAGCAGTGGAGTGTATACAATAAACGCGAGCCCTTCAAAATCTGATAAAAACAAAAACTCATAGCGTTAATCGACGGGGGAGGAAAAAAGAAAGCATGAACCTTGAATCGGTGAAGCAGTATCTTGAAGGAGAAGGAGTCGAGAATGATGAAGACGGCAAGGAAAAGGAATCGAAAGTGGCGAATTTGCCACACAGATTCATCGAACGATTCGTAACCAAAGGTATTAAAGTCGATCTCATCGAACCTGGTCGAATCGTCTGCTCCATGAAAGTCCCTCCTCATCTCCTGGTAAAACCTAATTTCCCCCGATTTCCCCCAATTTCGAAAGAAGAGAAATAATTGGTTGAGGAAAAGAACGCAGGCAATTTCTTACACGGCGGAGCAACGGCGACTCTGGTGGATTTGATTGGATCAGCTGTAATTTATACAAGCGGAGTTTCACAGACAGGTGTTTCAGTGGAGATCAATGTTTCATACCTTGATGCTGCTTTCCTTGACGTAATATTTTTCCCTTCTTCTCGATTTTTGTTTTGAGATGGATTTTGAGAAACTGTTGTGATTTGGTGTGATCTTACAGGAAGAGATAGAGATTGAATCAAAGACTTTGCGTGTTGGTAAAACTGTTGCAGTTGTGAGTGTTGAATTGAGGAAGAAGAAGAATGGTAAGATCATTGCTCAAGGACGCCATACTAAGTACCTTCCTCCCCGAAGTAAGCTTTGAAGATTCTATACAAATCTTCGGTTTGTTTGTTTTACCTGATCATGAGTTTGCGTGAATCAGATGCTTAGTGCTAATAAAACAACATTAACTCTGTTTAAAACTCTTTGTAATACAAAAGTATGTTGAATAAGTTGACAAGCTTAGATGACTTTTTATGAATATGTTTACCTCTTCTCTATTTTTATTTCTTTCGTAACCATGTTTTAGACAGTAAGATTTATTTAGTGTGGGTACAATTGTCATGTCTGCAAAATGAATAACTTTTTCCTGCTTTTGTCACATCAAACCATTCACCATATGAAAATGCCTTAGAGAAGAACAACAGCATATGCCACGTGCTTCTTCTTCTTCTTCTTCACGTCCTCTGTTTCTTGCACTTCTTCTCTTTCACGTAGCAGTTTCTCTAAAACTATCCAGCACTACTTGGATGGCAGTGGCATCCGCCATACGAGAACGCAATTCACGGGCAGGGAAAACTCCCTCGGGGTGGTAATATTCCAAGTCCTGCGCTTGACAAGCAAAAGGGAGCATGGGGTCAAACTTAGGACACAACTATAACAAGTGGGAAAGGGAAACATATGTGGAAAGAGGTTGTTGAATCAAATGGAGTCTATTATATAGTTTGGCTAGGATGCTTACTACAAGTGCATGTTCTTTACTCTTGAGATTCCTGGTGAAACTTCCATGATTGCATGCCATGCAATACAAGGTAGATTCACCCGTTCCACTGCACTCCTCCTCCTGCAGACCTTGGGAAGATGGAGGGGGGTTCTTCAGGATCAGGTGGATATACTGGCCCAAGAATGTAGTGACTTTCCGATAGACTCTCAAGTAATCTACCGTAGATCCGCTGAAGGGATATTAGCATTAGATTACCCGGACGTGGAGCCCCCCAATCCCACACGCTCAAACTATTCCAAATGGCTTTGGTATCTGAAACAAAAAGAACCAAGACTCTATGGTATATGCAAAAGGAAAAGGAAAATAAAGCCAGTTGAATCTAAACCTAACTTGAAAGACCAAAATTAAAAACATTAACCTGTTGTGGGGGCGTGACGAAGGTGGATCCCAGTGGAAGAGAGTTTTTGCAGGACCTCAGGAGGGACTTGTGATAGTATGCCAATGGCAGTGATGGTGAGAGGACCAGAGTAGCCTAATTTCTTCAACTCCCGTCTTATAAACGGACCGACCCGACGAGCATCAACGTCAATGGGAAGAGGACACATGCTGATGTCCCACCAGACCGATGTTACAGCCCCAACCTGCCTCTTCAACGCAGGCTTAAGGTCCATCATTCAAGACTTTAAACCTAAACAAAATTCAATTCAAAACCAGTTAGGTCTGCAAGTTTTATATCCCAATCATGATTGCTAACACAACAAAGCCACAAAACCAAAGAGAAGCGTTACCTGAGAGGAAAAAGATGGAGCGATCAGCCGACGGAGGGAGAGAGGGGAACAATGCCGTAATCGTTTCGATCGAAACTCCAAATACATTTATATATATGTCGACATCTATTTGTATGGGCCGGCCCATTAGTTGTATCTTAGCGCACAGGCCGACAAAAAGGAAACCGGATATCTATACTATTAAATCTTCTTCACCATTTTTTCGTGATATTTTATCATTTTAATTCGAGGTTTCAAATACAATATTTGATTTTATATGAATTTATATAGATCTAGACGATATATATTATATTATGTTACAAAAATGCATTGTGGATTTACTTCAGAATTACGTAGTAGTATGCACCATACCATGCGCGGGGGTAAGAAATCTATATATAATCTATTTTATTTAACATGATTTTGAAATTATTTTAAGTGAAAGTAACGTAATTGGTTTTATGTGTATGTTATTAATTTATAAATGAGTAACAATAGCATTTGTGTTAGTAATCACTGCAAATCGACATTGAACTTGTGAGAGAATATATCCCTCGACTCCTTTTGAGGATCTTCAATTATTCTCCTCACCTTACCAACACCCATGACGCGCATAGTTAATTGAATCTCCAAAGAAATGTATCAATACACGATGAATATTACAAGGGGTATTTCTAATATTAATTGTATCAGGTATTTCTCAATTATTTATGGTTTGTTTAGCACGTGTTACACGAGTTTGGTTCAAACTGAAAGTCATTGAAAGAAGAATATAATATAATAATCACATGAAAATGAAAAATATTCAGCTTTGTGGATAAGTATTAGTTGAGATCTGCTGGTTGAGAATTTTATATTTTTTTGTTATTTTGTGTTACTATCTATATTCTATAGCGGTAAAATAAGATAACGATGAATTAATTAATTGCTAATTAATTAAGTACGAAGCTAAACCGTTGACGAACAAAAATAAAGTTAGACCCAACAGAGTTTTTTGTATTTTTTTAAAAAAAAATTCATAACAAATACGGATATAAAGAGACAATATGCCTGATGATATTCCGATTACTACCACAAAGTCATAATCCATTATATATATTAATTAAGCCAAATACATACGCTACTACTATGAATCATGCAACATATGCTTATCTAAAGACATTTAAACCACAATATGAGCACATGCTTTACTATAAAACTCAAGAGGTTACAGCGAGAGCGTACCATGAATAGTTTGAGTAGCCATGAAACTAGCCGCCAGCATCTGAATCTTTACCATTCCCTCATTTCCTGATATCCGAATCACGATAAACATTAGGCAGGCTCTGACCTCTAAAGTAAGATCCCAGAACTGATAGACCAACACCAACGCCGAGCTCACCAATACCACCCATTTGGCTCGATTGCAACAAAGCATGGCTCAACCCACCATGGGTTAGAGCATTCTCCAACATCGGATACATGTAACCTCATTCGGCTGCTGATGCTAAAGCTGGATTCCCCAACATTCCGGTTACATAAACCGGATGGTATTGGTTCCGTAGCAGAAACGACGATGCATCCATTCCACCACCGGTAAATACATGTTTTCCTTGTGCTTGTTGTTGCTGGGACTGATCATGATTAGCCATCGAACATAAACTCATCTTCACCGAACCCGCTTAGTGATGCCCCTTTCCCGACGCCGCATGCCCCATTGAAACAAGTTGGCATGTCGCCGTTCGATTAAGAATCCTCTTCTTCGGCTCTTTAAGCGCCTCTCTTGTTATTTTTCTCGTCTGAACCTTTTAGCTTTGCCCCTTGTAATTCAGGAGATCGAATTCGCGATCATTACTATTTCAAAACGAATCATCGCTAGAAAAATCGGAGCTCTAGTCTTTGTTAGGTTGATGAATCACCATACTCCCAACTCGCGTCATCCTCGAAGACAGAGATGGAAGAGGTTGCATCTACGGCGGGGGCGATCATGACCTCTTCCTGGACTGGTTGTCGCCATAGCAGATCGATTACCAATACCTCTTCTTCGACGATACTACTCGAGGAATCGATGAACTTTCAATATTATCTTGTATTTTTTTTATATATATATTTTTCTTTTATAATGATCTTAGTAATTTTTTCTATTTGTTTTTCTGAATATTTACTTGTTCTTCAAATTTTTTAACTTTATCAATTTACCATTGTTGAGTTTTTGTTCTCACATATCTTTCACTATTTCATTTCTCTTTTCTACTCTTTATAATTCTTGTATTTATCTTTGTTTCTGTCTTTTATGTTTTTTATTTGGTATTTTATTTTCTTCTTTTTTGATAACTTGGTATTTCTTCGATTTTTTTATTATATTTTTTTGTCTTATGGTTTTTATTCTAATTTTTATTTTAATTGTTTGAAACTTTTTAGTCATTTTTTCGGTAATTTATTCTTTTCACTTACATTTGTTTATTGAATTGAAAAAATTATTGTTAAAAAAATAGTTTGACTATTGCGAAAACTATTTTTTTCCATAATTTATTTTCTATTGTCTTTCGATAAATGTTATAATTATTTTTCTTACTAATTTATGTAGATATACATCATATAATAATAAATATTAATGTTCTATAAAAAAAAATATTAATGAAAAAATATTAATTAGAAAATAAAAATGACCAAAAATGATAAGTGTCCAAGTTGGAAAGATTCCCTATAAAATTGATAAATTAATATAATGAACATTTAAAATAATAATTTTACATTGTATTCTTATTGTGGAGTATATAGTATTCACATCATTTGTATTTTAAAATCAATTAGAAATGAGTAGATATATGAATTTACATTTTTGATATTTGCGAGGTGAGATGCCTAATAAAACCGGTATCAATGTTTAAAACTTGTTTAAAACTCTCATCTATGCACTATATCACGCATGATATAAGATTATATATAATAATAATATAGTATTATACTATTATTACTTTTTATTAAGAGAAATCCCCCCAGAAAAAAGTCAGACACATAGATGAGAAGAGAAAAACAAATAAAAAGTAGAAAATCAATGGTGTGTGTTGAGTTAGTGCTTCCCCTCACAGTCTCAATCTTCTTCCCAAATACACATTTTTAGACTTTTCAGTTCCAAAAATGATTAAACTTCAGGTAATGCTCGTCCTGTCTCTCTCCGTTTACCACTAGACAAATACAAACGCTTGAATAAAATATACTAATATTCTTCTTTCATTTTCTCTCTCTAATGGAGGATATAAATCAATTAATCTCACCCGTCTCTTCCTTGCTTCTCTTGGTGGTCTTGCCGCTGCCGGAAAATCATTCCTTCGCCGCCTGAAAGCTCATCATCAAGGTGATTCCATGGGGAATAAAGATCAGAAAATCGCCCCTTTGATTGAGAGGAAAGATTCAGGTCGACGATCTAACCTCGAGAGATTCTCCCACTATGTCGGTACGTATACTTGCATCTTTGATTCATTTCAAGAATAAACTTTGCTTATGTTCAACCCAAAAATAAAAATTGCTAACAATTTCAAGTAACAAGAAAGAAAAATAATCAATATTGACCGAAAGATTATAATAAAAGAAAGTAAAATAAATAAAAAATTGTATTTCTTGGGGATACTACTAGTTCTTCGGCTCTTTCCCCCAAATTCTCATTTCCATCGTAATAATAATGGAAGGATATGTACAAATACCGAATTTATGATGGTTGCTAAAAGTTATCTATACACATGATCTCATTAATTGGGTTTTCTCTAAATTCGTGTTTATAGCTAGTGAAAACTTTATACACACCTGTCATTATAACAAAGGGTTTATATGCACAAGTGACACGCACTAAGTAATTTTTGTCCATATATGTAAAATTTCATCGTTTTATGTAAGCATTTATTTTTCTCCTTTTTATAACAATTATTATTGCACAACTTGTATATTGATCAGTACTAACATATATGTAAAAATGCAGCTAGACAGCTAGGATTCGAGGATCCAAATGAATGCCCACAACTATGCAAATTGGCAAATGCGTATTTGATTAAAACAAAGGGATATGATGAGAATGTGTATGAGTATTTGGTGAGTGAAGCTGAGGCTGATTCTCTATATGTTCATCTCCTTGAAGAATTTGAAAGATGCATTCTCACTTATTTTGCTTTCAACTGGATTCAATCTTCCAACCTCATCTCTCAGGTACTTGTTTTTTTATTTTATTTTTAAATCAATATGTTTTGCGTTATTTCTGCTATATGTATATATTTGCAGTATTAGCTAATTTACCTAGATTCTCTGGGACATACTTACTTTTTAACAGAATTTATAGTGATTTTTCCTAATTAAAACATCTTTCAAAAGTTAAACTTGATCGATCTATTTAATTGTTGCTTACCGATACGTTTGGCCTTATTTTAACATCATGGAAAAAGTACATTAAGCACAAAGCCTTATTTTAAATATATATATATTAACATTCAACTTTGGCGCTGAGTGGAGTAGGTTAGATATTATTAATTTATTACCATTATCAGTCTTCATAACAATGACAGGTTTTAAGCGATGAGTCGGATCAGAAAGTACCAAAACTCAAGGATTTCGTGATGGCAGCGACAAGGTGGTTGATTGTTCCATATTCCATAATTTTATATGGTCACTACTATCAATTATATATTTAACCGATTAAATAGCCAAAAGTGATAATTTGATCTAAAAACAAAAAAAACGAAATTCTTATTTTAAAGATATACATATCTAAATTCTAATATATATTGGTATATGTATATAAGAACGTATATACTAACATTACATCAATTTTACAACTATAATTATTTATATATATTAACCCGCACAACAAAACTAATTCAAATTGAATTTCAAAACAATTTAAAAATGTAATTACCCGCGGATTAAATCTTAATATACATTAATTGATAAATGCAAATATATATATTTAAATATATGAATTGCGTAGTCATAATTGATTCTAGTTCTAGGTACATTTTCATTGTTGTGCTTAATGATTCCAACTAATTAACAATCTATTAACATTTAAATATATTATCATTGTAGAACTAACTAAGTTGACTATTTCAACAATATCGTAAATTTAACTAATTTTTGTAATAAAAATGAAATAAGTGGTTTGTTAATTATGTAGGAAACAAAGGTTCGAGAGGGTGACAAAAGACCTGAAGGTGACAAGATTATTTTCGACATTAGTAGAAGAGATGAAAGCCATCAACATCGGCAGTAGCGGCGGAAGCGGTGAGCCGCACTGTACGGAAGTAATGTCTCCGGTGGCTCACAACAAACGCAGTCCCGTCCTCCTCCTCATGGGCGGCGGAATGGGGGCCGGAAAGAGCACCGTCCTCAAAGATATCCGCCAAGAGTAAACTTTTAATTAATACATACAAAATTTGCTTGTACGTATTTTCTTTAATAAATATAGCTATAAAGCCAATTTAAATTAGCGAAAATTAAATGTCTTGTAGGCCGTTTTGGTCGGAGGCAGGGGACGACGCGGTGGTGATAGAAGCGGATGCGTTTAAGGAAACGGATGTTATTTATAGAGCTCTTAGTTCTAGAGGTCACCATGGCGATATGCTTCAAACTGCTGAATTGGTACGTTCATTATTTTTAAAGCTCTTAGTTCCAGAGGTCCTCCATTGTTTGTATATGCGTTTAGTATAGTGTATAATGTTTTAATGAACCCACAACCTTAGATATTTTAGGGGGAAAATAATTTTGTTAAATTGCAAATGCAAACAATAAACGCAAACGCAAGGAAATATACGGTTTATGCTTACATTTTGCAAAAGTATTTTGTGAAATACTAAAAATATTTTATATTTCAAAAATGTGAAAATTTCTGACAAACGGACTATAATATGGGATCTAAGAATGAATGCATTATCTTCCTCTTTTCACATGTAACTTTTTTTTTTATTGTGGTTATTCCTTAAACATAAATTAGGTTCATCAATCATCTACCGATGCTGCGTCGTCCTTACTAGTAACAGCCTTAAACGAAGGACGTGATGTGATAATGGATGGAACGTTATCATGGGAGCCATTCGTGGAACAAACTATCACAATGGCGAGGAACGTCCACAAACAGAGATATCGAATGGGCGCAGGCTACATGGTGTCCAAAGACGGGACAACGACCGAAGAATATTGGAGAAAAGAAGAAAATGGGAAACAACAAAACTTGAAACCTTACAGAATCGAGCTGGTCGGTGTGGTTTGTGACGCTTATCTCGCGGTAGCAAGAGGCATACGGTAAACAACAAAATTATCCAATTTTTATATTCAAAGATATATATATATATATATATTAGCTAGTGTTAGGAGTGAAAATGGACGGGATATCAAAAGATATCAAGATATGCGTATTGAAATATAGTTTCTACGGATCCAAGATTTTACTATTTGGATCCGGTTATCCGTAATAATGGATTTTTTTGAAGGAATCATACTGAAATTCAGATCCCACATAGTAATTCTACACCTAACTATTGTTATCATGCTAATTTTGTTCGCCTTGTAATTTTACAGGAGAGCTCTAATGGTGAAGAGAGCAGTGAGAGTAAAATCTCAGCTAAAATCACACAAGAGTTTTGCTATTGCATTCCCAAAGTATTGTGAGCTTGTTGATAACGCTAGGCTTTACTGCACAAATGCTGTTGGTGGTCCTCCAAGGGTAAAAAAAAAGTCAAAATCAATATTAACGACGTCGTTTTCTTGACTGATACTGACACGTGTTATTTTTAAATTGGTTCGCTGAGGCAGCTTATAGCGTGGAAAGCCGGTGATAGTAAGCTTCTGGTGGATCCAGAGGATATTGAGTGTCTAAAACGGGTCAGCAATCTTAACCCGGATGCAGAATCCATACAGGAGCTTTACCCGGATCTGAGCCTTTTAAGCAAGCCTGGTTCAGTTTGGAACGATGTTGTTTTAGTACCCTCGAGGCCCAAGGTCCAGAAGGAACTTAACGATGCCATCAAGAAAATCGAAAAGGCCCAAGCGAAAAATTGACGATATTGTGAACTAGCCCCTATAAATTTTTCTCTTTTAGTATTTGGTCATTTGTTTCCATCAAAATATCGGATCTTTTATCGTGTTTTTTCTTTTCTTCTTTTTTTCTTTCTTTCTGTGTAGTAGTTCGAATAAGTTATATAAAAACAAAAAATGGTTCTACAATTTAGTTTTTTTTTTGTTTTTAATTGGTAATCGGAATATCTCACGTCGAAATCAGGACTAATTCTTTTAGGTCCATAAAAATCTGGATTTTTGTTGTTGTCACTAAAATTATCTACGGATGGTAAACGATAATTAAAATCGCAGTAGAAAAACTCGAATCATACCAAAATATGACATTTATAGTGTATTCACAATCATTGGACCACCACCACTTAATTAATTTTTAGTATTGTTAATTTTTAATCCGCATATATCTATAAAAAAAGGTAAGCATATATCTAAATTAGATAATAAAAATGATTACAAATATAATTGTAACATTATTTTATTGAAGAAATATTATTCATAATATATTTACGATATGTTACTCGATAAATAATTTCTTACTAATTCACCATGAATCAAAAATAAAATTTCATGGAAATAATGATTTAAATTTGACGTCTCATGTTATCCAATTTTCCGATCAATGTTCTGGATTTTTAATGGTTCATATATTTTGTTTGTATTACATAAGGTTATATAATAACCAAAACGAAGATGTGGGCTGGTATGAAAATAAAGAGAATATAGAGACCTTAAATACCAAATTAACACTAGGGTTCCCAGGTGTGTCCCATATATATTTGTGTTGCCGAACTAAACCTCCTCTTTATTTATCGCTTGCAAAGACCTAACGCAGTCAATCAAAGCCTTTAGCCGTTTAGGGTTTTATCCTTTGCTGAGATCCAATCATGGTGAGTTCATCGGTCCCAATCTATGAATCTTCATGTCTACTTTCATTTTTCTGATTTGAACATGATTTACTAAACTATCAATGGGGAATCTGTAGGCGGATATCGAACCAGAGGTTGCTGCGGCTGGAGTCCCGAAGAAGAGGACGTTCAAGAAGTTTGCCTTCAGAGGAGTCGATCTCGATGCTCTTCTTGATATGTCTACTGATGATCTTGTTAAGCTCTTCCCTGCTCGTATTCGCAGAAGGTGAATAAAGCCTTGAAACCCTAGGCTAGATTCTGTGATGAATGTTTACTGTTTGTTCTGACTTTTTTTTCTCTGTTTGAAATTGGGTTTAGGTTCTCTAGAGGTTTGACAAGGAAGCCAATGGCTCTGATTAAGAAGCTGCGAAAAGCGGTAATCATTTCATTTCGTATAAAACTCGTCCTTTGAATGTTTGATTATATTCTCTCGTATTCCTTTCTGTTGGCATGGTTGAATGATTGGTTGCACTTCTAAATCCTATTTTTCGTAGCTAATTGAGTCGCATTTGTAACCTTTTCTCCGGGAAGTCTATTCGGTTTTTGTCTTTTATCTTATCAAAGACTCAGATTCTGATGATGGTAACATGGTACGTTCATGTTGTTGTTGGATACATTGTCGCATCAAATGTTAGTGAAAATCAGTAGATAGTCGTTGTTGTTTTAGGTTCTTGCATCAAACAATTTGTTGGTATGGCGAAAGTTTTCTAATATTTTGAGTAAGAATAGTTCTTACATCAAACAATCTTGTGGCGTTACTGTGACTTGTAGACTTTGAGTTGTTGAAGCTGTCTATCTTTTATATAGATGTTATTGTTACATATGGACACTATCAGCCATTAGCAAAACATCTCTTTAGTTAACCAACCATTTACCGGTTTTCATGTATATTTTAGAAAATTAATTTTCCTTTATAGCAACTAAGTGTCTGATTTTTGGTTAATAACCAGAAAAGGGAGGCACCACAAGGTGAGAAGCCAGAACCAGTGAGAACCCACCTGAGGAACATGATCATTGTCCCAGAGATGATCGGAAGCATCATTGGAGTGTACAACGGCAAGACTTTTAACCAAGTCGAGATCAAGCCCGAGATGATTGGTCACTACCTGGCTGAGTTCTCCATCTCATACAAGCCGGTGAAGCACGGTAGGCCTGGTGTTGGTGCTACCCACTCGTCCAGATTCATTCCTCTCAAGTGAAGAGCTTTTACCTGGGGAATGTGTTGGATCTTTATATGGTCTTTGCTTTGATTTCTCGAAGTATGTGGATCTTTTTTGTTTTTGTTGCTCTATGCTGAAACTATTTTAGATACTTTGTCGACTCTTGCTCATGCGTTTTCATTATTATGGAGTATGTGATCAGGATCTTAAATCTAATATTTTTCCTAGTTTCGTTATGATTGCTGTTCGTTGAATTTAGTTTTAATTTATTTTCTCAATGGTAAATTGGGAAATATGGTTTTTGCTAACTAATGATTGTTGACTGGAACTTTGAGAATATTTTTTCTGTGAATTAATAACAAGATTTTTTTCAAAATGAAAACTAAATGAGTTAATGTGAAAAACGCGACGAAATCACACTCGTTCTGTTGCTCATCAAAGAGAAGAAAATTGGATTGATTTTTATGCCTAAACATCGTTACTCGGCCCATTAGTGACGAATACAACATAAAATTATGGGGTTTTAGAAATTGGGCTTGGGCCTTTTTCAGTTTTCGACATGTGGTTCCCTCTTCCTTAAAACAAAGGTCTTGTTGTTGAATCTAGGGTTTCTGAAATTGAGGACGAAAATGGCAAATCAAGTGATCTCCGGAATCAAGGAAACAGCTCAATCGATTACAGGTGCGGCTCGTCCGTGGGGCGATTTTCTGGATCTTTCGGCTTTGAGCTTCCCTTCCTCCGTGCGTGATGCTGCGACTCGCCTGACTCAGAACCTTACTCATTTCCGCGTCAACTACATTACCATTCTCTCTGTCCTCCTAGCTCTAACCCTAATTACACGCCCGATCGCCATCCTCGCTTTTATCGCCGTCGGTCTAGCTTGGTTCTTCCTCTATTTCGCTCGCGAGGAATCTCTCACGATCTTCGGCTTCACTGTCGACGACGGCGTCGTGGCGTTGCTTCTCATCGGTCTTACGATCGCGTCGCTAGTCACCACGGGAGTTTGGCTAAGAGCTCTCACCACCGTTGGATTCGGCGTTCTGGTATTGATCGTACACGCGGCGCTAAGAGGAACGGAGGATCTTGTGACGGACGATCTGGAATCACCTTATGGACCAATGCTCTCTACCGACGGCGCTCGTGGAGATTATAGTGGAATTTGATCAATAGTTGTTGCATTCTGATTGATACCAATTTAGGGTCTTGTTGTTTGTAAATTCTGATTGTTTTCTTTGTCTTGACTAAACATTCTTCAAGACTTGAAAAAGAAACACTAAGAAGATCACTTGAGCCTGTTATGTTCTGTCTCTCCTAATAAAGCCTCACTCTACTACATTAGAAAAGCTTGTCTTTTGTCAAAACAGTGTAATCCGCTTCCCTTTCTTACACAACCATTGAAGTGTTTGTTCTAACATTAGGCATTAAAACCTTTGAGGTTAAGTCTACAAGACAAATCCCGTGCATCTTCCATTTCACTAGCAATGCACAAACCAAGGACGATGATATTATATGTAACAGTGTCAGCTTCTACTTGACTGTTTTGCGTTTCCGTTTCCGTTTCTTCATCTTCCCAAGAAACGATAACGCAAGAGATAATCGAGAGCAACCACAGAAACACAATTGATCAGAATACAGAAAAAAATTCTAAGCATTTTCCATCTGCTTGTAGAGATTGATCATACTTCTTCGTTTTGGCAATGGCAGTGAATAATTTTTTTTTATTTGAAATCAACAATACAACCATTTGATACATACAACAGATCAACTGAATCATCTAATTTCATAGAATGAAGCATTGCATTTCTCAAATTTTCTCGGTAATCACTAGTCCCACAATGGCTAATTATACGACGGAGCAATTCCAGAATTACCTTTTACCGGATGAAGAAACCCCTTCGCTGCCGTCGAATCAATCGATCTCCACATTTATGTCGATTTTGCTTCAGCTTTTTTGGATTGTTATCCCGATCTGAAGATGAGACAAGAATTAGCGGAAAGAGCTCGACAAAAATTTTATCCACAAGAGATATGTCATATGTCCATGGCCCAATAGTTAAAAATATGTGTTTTTAATTACAAATTTGATTCTTCAAGTAATTATTATTAATGAATTCTTAATTTAATAACTAAGGAGGTATAAACGAAACGAAAATTTTGATAATTTATATAGTAAATATTAATTTATTAATTTTCTTACAAATTATGATCATAAATAAATATACATGTTGGAATATGGCAATATGGCAGACGATGTTGGCAATCTCTGGAGATTACGATTGACTTGATGGCCTCAATAGCCTCTCGACAAGATGAGAAACGGGGCCGGGTGGATCTAGTGGGTTTTAAGTTTCATGTTTTTTTGGGACCTATTAATGTTAATCGGGTCGTTCAGTGTCGGTTCAATGACGGTTTCTCTTTTATTTATCATAACATTTTAGAGATCTATTTCTTACTTCAAACGAAATTGTCTCGCGTTATGAAAGCGGATTTTTATTGGAAGGATAGCGGAATTAATTCGGGTCGTATGGAGGATGGATCAGGTCAAGTGGCTCCAAATGGATCTTCAATCCTAAAGGTGGAGCAAAAACCATTACATATTGGTTAATTTATGAGAATCCTTAGTTGGAATTGCCAAGGACTTGGGAATAAGTATACAATAGGTTATCTTAGGGAGGTGTGGAAGAAACATAAACCCGAATTTTTGTTTCTTTCAGAAACCAAACAAGATTTTTCTTTTATGCAAAAATTTCAGCTTCATTTCGGTTATAATAAGGTTTTCACGGTCGAGCCGCGTGGGGCGAGCGGAGGACTAGCTTTATATTATGATGACTCGTTTAACGTTACGATTTTATACTCAAGTAATCGAATAATCGATATCGAGGCAACAATACAAGGAAAAAAAGTTTTCTTATCATTTATATATGGTGATCCGATACCAAAAAAGAGAGACCAAGTTTGGGAACGGTTAACACGGACAAGTCTAACAAGAGCGGATCCTTGGTTTATAATAGGGGATCTAAATGAAATAACAGGGAATAACGAGAAACAAGGAGGCAATTTACGACCCGCTTCCTCCTTTATGTCTTTTAACCTGATGATACAACACTGCGGTTTTCTGGAATTCCAATGTTTGGGTAATACAATGTCTTGGCGAGGAAGACGAAACTCGAAAATTGTGCGGTGTCGACTGGATAGAGCCTTAGCAAACGAGGATTGGCACGAGATATTCTCCAATTCTTTCGTAGAATATTTAGCAATGATTGGGTCGGATCATAGGCCGATTGTCGCCACTATAGAGGACAAAATACCCCGGAAACGGGGTCAGTTTCGGTTCGATAAACGGTGGATTGGGCGTGATGGTCTTATGGAAACAATAGCAAAGGGCTGGGAAATTAACACAGCGGGCAGCGGGACTCTCTTTATAGAGAAATTAAAGAATTGCCGAAGAGAAATTTCAAAATGGCGGAAAAACAATTTGCCATATGGAAAAGAGAAAATTAGGGATTTACAACAAGCATTAGAAGAGATCCAAAATGATGATAATAGAACAAACGAGGAACTCATGGATATCACGAGGCAACTAAAAGAGGCTTATTTGGATGAGGAACTCTTCTGGCAACAGAAGAGTCGAACCTTATGGGCAACGGTGGGGGACAGGAATACAAAGTTTTACCACGCGCAAGTTAAGAATCGCAGGGCGAGAAATCGCATCACGGGACTACACGATGCATCAGGAGTTTGGGTTACCTCGGATAAAGATGTAGAACAAGTAGCCGTAAACTATTTCGAGGTTTTATTCACATCCACTTCACCAACGGATTTTGAAGAGGCCCTCAGTGAGATTCAAAAATTAGTTTCGGACCAAAATAATGATATGCTCACGGAAATGGCCACAGAAGAGGAAGTTCGTAGAGCACTTTTCATGATGCATCCAGAGAAGGCTCCGGGCCCGGATGGAATGACGGCTTTATTTTTTCAAAAATCATGGCACATAATAAAGGCAGACGTTGTCGAATTGGTTAACGATTTTTTGGCAACGGGCTCCTTTGACCAAAGGCTGAATATGACTAACATATGCCTAATACCAAAGACGGGAAGACCAACTCGTATGACGGAATTAAGACCTATAAGTTTGTGTAATGTGGGGTATAAGATCATCTCGAAAGTGTTATGTCAGAGGTTAAAAATATTGCTACCGGACCTGATATCAGAGACTCAATCAGCCTTTGTATCAGGGCGACTGATATCGGATAATATTTTGATTGCCCAGGAGATGTTTCACGGATTACGAACCAATAAATCTTGCAAAAGTAAGTTCATGGCAATCAAGACGGATATGAGCAAAGCATATGATCGAATTGAATGGACCTTCATTGAACACCTCTTGAGGAAATTTGGGTTTGCGGAAAAGTGGATTTCGTGGATGATGTGGTGCATACAATCGGTACAATATAAGGTACTCATTAATGGCAATCCCAAAGGACAAATAAAGCCATTCAGAGGTTTGCGACAAGGGGACCCATTATCTCCGTACTTGTTCATTCTCTGCACGGAGGTCTTGATAGCCAATTTACGGAAAGCAGAAAGGGCAAAATCGCTTACGGGGCTAAAGGTAGCGAGGGCAGGTCCAGCGATCTCACACTTACTCTTTGCGGACGATAGCCTTTTTTTCTGCAAGGCTACGGTACAAGAATGTCAAACTATATTACATATACTTAAGCAATACGAGTTGGTCTCAGGGCAACAAATCAATTTTTCAAAGTCCTCTTTAAATTTCGGATACACGGTCCCAGAAGCGGTACAGGACGAGATAAAACAATTGATAGGAATCCAAAATATGGGAGGACTGGGTACGTATCTGGGTCTGCCGGAAAACCTCGGAGGGGCAAAGAGTAAGATTTTCAACTTTGTTGTCGAAAGACACAATGATAGAGTCAACGGATGGACATCTAGACTCCTGACTAAGGGAGGTAAAGAGGTTCTACTTAAATCGGTAGCCACGGCTATGCCAACTTTCGTCATGTCATGCTTTCGGTTACCTAAGTCTATTACCGCTAAACTAACCAGTGCGGCAGCGCGGTTTTGGTGGAGTTCAGACGGTCAACATAAAGGAGTGCATTGGATGGGATGGAAGAAGATGTGCCGGAATAAGTTAGATGGCGGAATCGGGTTTCGATCAATAGAGGATTTCAACACAGCTTTACTAGCAAAACAGCTATGGCGGTTAATGGAACAACCGGAATCGCTATTCGCTCGGGTCTTTAAAGGGCGATACTATCGGAACGCAGACCCTCTAGACCCTATTAAGTCATACTCGCCGTCCTTTGGATGGAGGAGTATCATCTCGGCTAGACCTCTGGTTACAAAAGGGCTAATCAAAAGAGTTGGTTCAGGTGGCACCATATCAGTATGGAATGACCCGTGGATACCATCCTCTCCCCCGAGGCCAGCAACATGCAAAGGGTACAATTATTACCCAAATCTCAGGGTCAATCATCTGGTTGATCCAGCAACACAAACATGGAACATGGAATTGATAAACGCAATCATCGAACCGACAGATGTGGAATTTATACGCGGAATACACATCAGTAGTATATATCGACCGGATACGCCGGGTTGGCACTATACGAAATCAGGGAAATATACGGTTAAATCGGGATATAAGGTTGGCCAACTTCTCACAGACAACGGCGACAACTACCTCTACGGTCCAGATATAAAGAAGTTACAGGCACACTCATGGAAATTGACTTGTCCACCGAAATTGCGACATTTTATATGGCAAGCAATCTCGGGGTGTCTGTCGGTCACAGCAAACCTACGCGCTAGAGGAATAAATTGTGACACACAATGTGCTAGGTGTGGCGTGGAGGGGGAAACGATTAATCATGTTTTGTTTGAATGCCCACCAGCACTACAAACATGGGCACTCTCGCATATTCCATCGGCCCCGGGAGTTTTCCCGATGACATCGGTTTTCGCCAATTTTGATCATCTTTTTTGGAGACTTCCAGCTGAGGAAAGGAATTTAATGTTTCCGTGGATTCTGTGGAACATTTGGAAAGCCAGGAATGATAAGGTGTTCTCAAATGTGGACAGAAACCCACAAGAGATCTTGAGGATAGCGGAAACAGAAATAGCAACTTGGGTTGCGGCACAAAATAGTGACCCTGACATATCTCATCAACAACCTCCGAGTACCAACACCGGAATAAATGAACAAAATGAATATAACGGGCTCACATGCTATATTGACGGGTCTTGGAAGGAAGGAGATAAATTTTCTGGTTTAGGTTGGTTTTGCTTTCAGGAAGGAATAGAAGGAAAGATTATGGGGGCCCGCAATCTACGAAGAAGCCTATCCCCGCTACACGTGGAGTTGGAAGCACTCATCTGGGCGATGCATTGCATGATTGCAAACAACAAGACGGCGATAGCTTTTGCTACAGACTGCTCAGAGTTGGTGAAGATGGTGTCTACACCGAACGAGTGGCCGGCATTTACGCTACAGTTGGAGGAGTTCATGAGGACCAGGGAGGTTTTCACCTATTTCTCTATCACACAAATCCCACGCACGAGTAACACAGTGGCAGACAAGTTAGCACGAGGTGCTCGAGTCTACCCATCGGAAGTCACTTATGTAAACTCGATACCCCCGATTTGGTTCACCGAATAGGGCTAGGTATCAAGGCTGTTGACAAAAAAAAAAAAAAAAAAAAAAAAAAATAAATATACATGTTTTATATTTTATTTAATCAAATACTTTAAATATATATTTGTCCAATATTATTATAATAAAATGATTTGTTACTACGTACATTGGTTCTACTTCTAATGAAATAGTGATAAAATTGTAGATACGTAGTTTACAAATAGTTTAGGAATTAAATATTAGTTTTAGAAGTATCATTTCGAAGTAAACAATAAAATTCCTAGAATCGCTTCAGAATGATATTTCAGCCTTTTTCTTTTCTTTTCATAAAGTGTTTAACTGTTTAAGTTTCTCTAGTTCTCAAATAATGTACCATGCGATAATTTTAGTTTGGCGAAGAACCCCTCTCGAGCGTCAACTTGTCAAATTAATTATTGACCCCATCAAACATCGAACATGCTTCTGCCTGATCCAAGAAGTTGATATAGATATTAAAATACTTAAATTCAAAACATTTCAACGTAACTCATAGTACAAATGTTTGTGTTTACACATACATTGACATAATTTCTATATATATGCATGTACGTTGAATCGATACATTCATGAAACGTTGATCTGTTCGTTTGGGATTCGACATCTTCTCCATGTGCTTACATATTGATAAATGATTATATTATTATTTGATTGATTTATTGTATCTATTTCCATTATACTATTTCTTAAAATTGCATTCCCAATATTTTTGACATTAAACATCAAATTGATTAAGCTAATGTTGAACATCAAGCTACTCTAAGTGTTAGAGGCATATGATAACTCGAATATTATAATAGTAACCACCATCAATCTAAAAGGTCCCCATATATCAATATATAAATTGTCGGCGATGCATGTCAAAAAAATTATTTGCATATTTTTTATTTTTTTTTCAAATCGAAACTGACGATAGACTACGTAACTTGTAATTTTATAAAAATAAAACATTTGAGTTTTAGACCAACGATTTTATCAGGCCAAAAACTAAATAACAATGTTAAACCAGTTACATCCGCGATAATATAATTCGTAATTTTGAAAACGTTCCTCCTTTAAAGTGGTCATCTAGTCATAACTTGTAATTCGTATATGCATAAAATCG
This sequence comes from Eutrema japonicum, assembly GCA_030161315.1. Lineage (NCBI taxonomy): Eukaryota > Viridiplantae > Streptophyta > Magnoliopsida > Brassicales > Brassicaceae > Eutrema > Eutrema japonicum. The sequence goes on along the minus strand of BSQW01000001.1, from coordinate 1,821,123 downwards.
TATGTTTTTTTACCTATTAAATAGTATTAGGATTTAACAAGCGCTAATTATTGCGCGGAATATTTTTTTTTATAAAAAAATCTTTTGAAATTAAAATTTTTTTTTTAATAGAAGTTTACAATATACCTAACTAATGATTATTGATAAAACTGTCAATTTATAATAATTTATCTATTTAACCCGTTTTACAATGAACTAAAATATAATTCGGGTTAATCCATAATTTTGAAAACATAACTCTAATATGCACCGTTAAATGATTCTAGTTTTTGTGGTTAGTTTACGAACTCTTAAAAAAAATATTAGTAAAATATTTTTCAACTTTTGTTTTGATATATATTCAAATAAAATATAATAAATTATAGAGAAAAACATAGCAAGATTTTAAATATATTTTTTTCTTTGAATATATATGAATAGATTATTATTTTAAAATATATAGTATTAAAAATAATTAAGAAATTAAATAATAAATAACATTTTAATGCAAAATATATATTTTTCATATTCTAATCAATATAATTTTAAAGGACTATTATATTCTTTCCTATTTCAATTATTTTTTACTATTTGTAATGACATTTCATATAATAACTTACAAATCAAAATTCATTTTTAAAAATTTCTTCTTAAATAATATTATAGAGATTCTTTGGCGGGATTGTGATGAAGTTTATTTTTATGATCAATACATGTAGTTTAATAGTTGGTGGTATATAGAGAAAGAGAGGTTAAGTGTGTGTATATATAATTATGATCAGTAATCATATTAAATTTAGTTGGTATAAAAGTTATTCTTAATTAATTTAATGGGAAATGAAATTATAGACAAAGGTAATGAAATGAAGAGAAGAGACACATAAAGATGCACATGGCATTGCTCCCTCTATTCCCTATGGGTCCTATTTCTCTATTTTATTTCCTCTAACCAAAGCCAATTATCAAGTTAAGTACCAACAAAAACAAATCATCATACAAACAAAGTGAATCCTTTCCGTTTTATTATTATATTATGTATATTTTCATTCTTATTAATTCGATTTGGAAGCTATGTTTGGGGAAACTTTATTTGATGGACAAATACTCGTTATATGATATTCAATTTCAAGACATGTACGAACCAAACATTTAACTCCATCAATAGAAAAAAGAAAATACTGTGTTTTTGCATTCACAAAATATAGGACCATTAATAAATTTTAATTAAAGATAAATAATACAAGGACAAAGTTACACCGGAATGAAAATCACATTTTCCTAATCATTAATAACCCATTAATACATAAACACACACACGAATGACAAACAAACAAAAAGATGTTCAGATTATTACATTTTCCATTACAAATTTCTCGCATATTTTTACTTAATTCATTACACATATAGTAGCTTATAAAGTGTATCTACATACCAAATTCAGATCAAAACACAGACATTAAAAGAAAAAAAGTAGATATTGAACAAGTTTTTCGTAATAAAAAAAAATACAATTAACACCCATCAATGTGTTAATCAAATATATAATCATTACCACTTAATCTTTTAACTTCAAGCTATGCTCTTGCACTTCTCCATTGCTCTCGGAGCTGAAATGTTATACGATTATTAAGCAAATAAAATTTCTACACTGGCTATATGTCTGTTGAAAAGTATAGTTTTTTGCATTTAATTAAAACAATTAATATCAAATGTCACATCTAATTTATATGGAAAATTAATTTAAACTGGCTAAGCGGTTGATTAGAATTTAGACGTCCAAAACAATTTTGACAAAAAAAATTAGATGCTTTTGGACAACCTATAGTTAAAACGAAAAATCAATTATACGGTTTAGATGCACAGAATACTAATTTTGTGGTCTCTCTATAAGAATTTTCTAACCATATGGACGTAAGCTAACGGTTTGATTAGATGTATACTAGATGCTTTGAAGTTTTTAATCAATGCGAATATAAAATGCATTAGTGGAAAATACATACCGAGACCAATGGCGTCAGATCCTTTCATGAGACGTAAACGCTTGCATGTATCAACGAACATTCTAATATAAATAATAAATTTAAACGAAGATGTTATTATAAACGGACAAATAAATTAAACTCTAATTAAATCGTAATTAATTAAGGATCAGAAGAAGACGTACGGCCAAGGGACGTCGCCGACGAGCATCCAATCACCGTCTTTGTCTTCATAAGAGGGAACATAGTCCCAACTATTCACTAAATCCATCAATTTCCTCTCATTCATGAAGTCTATCATTCCTTCTTCTCCTCTATATTTTCCTTTATTTTTTTCCAACAAGTATTTTTTTTTTACCTTCACATTAGTATATAATGCATAAAAATTACACTACACAAGTCTATAACCTTTGGTTGAGTTGTGTGGATCCTAGATAAGAACCTGATATCCTAACTTTAAACTTGGAATTTAATTACTCCTAAACAAAAAAAACTTGGAATTTACTCATGGTAAAAAATATTTATCTTTTTAAAAAAATTATCTACTGCAGAGCTAGCTAGCTCATATGGTGAAATGAACTAAAACAAATATAAGCTAGCTAGCTCTGCGGTAGATATTTTTTTTTTGCATTTTCGAAACTATATATTATCAACAGGTAAATAACATATGAAATATTTGTCTACTCGATCTAGTATCGTGAAAATTATAAATAACTAACCATATTTTTTTTATTTAATATAATAACAACTAACAAGTATCAAAATTCAGAAATCAAAAATATAAAACGTACCCATGGTAAAAGAGCTGAACATGTTGGACAAAGCTTTAGAGAGTTCGTCGTAGCTTTTATACATCTTCAAGTCGACTTTCCTCAGGTACGGTGCTCCGTCCATCGACACCTTCACAAACGCCGCCGGCTCGGTGCCACTGCTTGTTTTTTGGCACGAAACCAGCACGTTCTTCCGGTATGATCTCACCGGTGGCCATCCCACAACTTGTGCCCTACAAAATTTTGTACGTGAATATATGTTATGTAAATTATAGTTAACTATCACTGAATCAATTTTGACGTGATGTGTCAAGTATGTTCTATTTGCGTGAGACTATATATGGTTTAACTGGTGAGAGAATTTTGAACGATTTAAGAAAAAATAATCCGCACGTAGACATATCAGTTAGATGGGTTGTGCTTATAAAACATATTTTGATGGAATTTTTAAATTAAGTTAAGTGATCTTATTATTTTCCCCCTTTTTTGCTCCCACCTTTTTCCATTTTAGTTAGATTTTTGTTAAACGAAGGAAAAAATTGTTAGATTTTTAATCTGAAAACCTTGACAGATAACGCTATAAAGAATATCTTGGATCTTTAACAAAAAAAACAAATATATCTTGGAGGAAAAAGTTTTTTTTCATGGAGCTATAATTTCCCTTTTAAGTTGGATATGAAAAAAAAAATAAGGGAAAAGATGAAAAATAAATCGAAAAAGGTAAAATGATCAAATTATATACTTGGTGGGAGGCTTGGCGGGATCTTTGGGACGTGAACTCTTTTCCTTGGAAACAGAAGTCACGACGTCGTGAGTCGTACATCCTTCCTTGCTTGCAGGCTCATTGTTCAGATTCAGCTTCAGATTAACTGTCTCCGAGAACCCTCTCTTGTTTCCGGTCACCGGAGCCGCCGTATCTCCACCGGGAAGACCAAGACACAACTCAGTCTCTCTCAGATTCAGCTCGACACTGCCCATCATTATTAACCTCTCTTCTTCTTCTTCTTCTTCAATGTTCTTCTTCTTCTTGGGAAGGTGATGAGGAAGATGGAAAAATGATTTTTATAAAAACGCACAAATTAATAATACAAAGTGAGATGAGTGTCTATTATATTTCTCTCTAGGAGGTAGCTGCATGTGTATGTCGTATTTAAGAGATCTTTGGCTAAATGGTTTTTTGACACGTGGATGAATCGTAACCCTTGATGAAGTTATCTTGCTCGGGTTTAGTTAGACTAATCAGTAATCACTACTATTCCTTTTTTTTTTTTTAAACTTCTATTGCTCTTATTGAATCTTTCTCGGGATTTATTTTGGAGGTTGTCTATGATTGCTCTGCGTTTTATTAGGAGTTAGGACCTTCTCAATTTTTTATTTTTTTGGAGTTACTTTCTAAAATTAAAATATAAAGTTATAATATTAGTAACTAAAAGTCTGAAACTATTGTTTCAATAAGTTCATAACGTTTTCATATAATTCTTATGTTATTTTTTAATCCAAGATAGGGGGAAAAATCCCATTTAGTTCTTCCAACATCGCATATAAATGTTCATATAGTTCCAATTGTAAATTTGTAATATAGTTTATAAATAGAGATTCTTTTGGGCGGCGAGGTCGCAGACATATCATATGATATGAGAGTGTATCAATAGAGATGCATTATTGATACATTATTATTAATATAATTTTGTTATGCTTTTTTTACTTGCAAATATTACTATATATATACGCTAAAATTAACTATATACAATTTGATTTTTGCCGTAAGATTCTTCGCCGGAACCTTCCAATTATGCATATCACATCCACATGATTCAATTATTCATCCCACAATAAAAGCGCAGCCCTCTTGTATATAAATATTCTCATACCATTACCAACACAAAATAATGTATACAATATTACATAATTTATATGTATTAATTAAAAACTAACATATATAACGAAATGTGTATCTAGACACATACAAACGCTTCATTACTCGTTTGTACTTTGAAATAAAATCTATACATGCATGTAATAATATAAACACCAGTTTGTAGTTTGTAGCAAACAACAATCTGGATGTTGATATCTAAAAAAGCCATGTTGTGTCCAATTATTTACTGATTAAATCGACTGTTACAAAGCTCAGTTTCTTTGAATTTAAGCTATTCTTATCATTAAATAAGGACATATATATGTATAATTAAGAGTTTTTTATGTGAAATATGTGAAATTGATTTTTTTTTATGAAATACAGAGAGTAATATAAAACATAGAAAATACATTTTCTTAAAACAATGCAGCTTTGACTTTAACGATATAGTGTCCAATATTTGAATGAGATTGTCACTTTATTAACCTCAAACGGCAGATATTAGGCCTAAGAGCATCTCCAAAGGTAGAATCTCAATTGGGGTTCTTACCATTATTTATAATAATAATTTTAAAATTTTTTAATTTAAGAACCTCATTAAGAGATTATAATTTTTCTCTCTTCCAATGGTAGAACCCCAAGTGGGGTTCTTAAAAAAAAGAAAAGCATCACATGACCAAGAAAAGCTACATGTAACACGACTTTGATAAACAATATGAGAAACAAGACTTGATTGAGAACGTCATTGTATTCATCAAACTACCGTGTACATAGAAAGTCAAAATCACATTTTCTAATATCAAGGCAAAGAAATCACGATTCACTACTGGATCACTATCCCAAAAGAAGCAAATGAATTACCTTAAGAACACCGGTGGCTGCAAGTAGCAATTGACCATGTCCAATGGCTGCAAAAACGTTATCTTTCTCTGCAAACTTGTTGACCAAAGCAACAGCCTTTTCATTCATCACCAGTAGCTCAGGTGATCTCCCTCCCGGAACCACTACACAGTCATAATCATCAACACAAACATCGTGCCAAGATGCAGTCACAGGGAAGTTATGTCCCCGCTTCTCCGCAGGAAGTTGTCTTCCCTCCTCGAGGTCATAAACCGCAGTTGCACACATCTCTCCCTTCTTCTTGTTCGGTGTCACTGCATCCACTTTACATCCTAAAGCTTGGAGTGCTCTAAAAGGTACATTGATCCCATAGTCTTCTACATAGTCCTTAAAAACAAAATATTATTCAAACATCAAACATTTTCCACTCGGTTTACATTCTCCTAACGAATCAAGGGGAAGTGATGCTCAACGAATCTGATGATCCAAAACAAGAGATCATTGGAACTTTCCCCAATGAGGAAAAGCACAGAAGTTTGATTCTCCTTCAAGCTCGAGATCTTTGCGCCAAGAGAATCGAGCAAAACCTTAATCCCGTGACCAAGCGTGGGCCATCCAACCATACTCACAAAATTCCCGTCCTTAACGCAATCGGTGATTTCGAACATGCTCTGGATCCCGGGATGTTGTTATGTTTCTGGTTTAAATGGAAATTCAAAGAGTTCAAGTAGCACTGAGCAAACTTGACAATGGAAGCCACAAACAGAGATTAATTCACAACTTCCGATGATTTACAATTCATCTCTATTTGCTTAATTTTTGCATTTCCTCAACACTACAATCAGACCAATAACGATTCGTATCTCCTCAAAACTACTCAAGCCACACCAATCAATCGGAAGAATCAGATTATCACCAAAATCAGATGAAAACATGGGCTTCATTCGAATGGAGAAGAAGAATTCACCTCGAGAAAAGATTACCAAACTTGAGAGCAGCTCCTAATCTCCATTTGACCAGATGGTGTGGCAAACGGAGAAGGCAGAGAGAACTGTGAAAGCAAGCCAGAGCTGTCGAGCGACAAATCCAGGCGGCGCAATCCATAGAAACTGAAGCGATTGAGGCAAAGAACATGATTGAGGATTTGATCGGAGAAGAAGATAGGCAGCGGTGAAGAGAAGGATTTGATCGGAAAAGAAGATAGGCGTCGACGGAGAGAACAAGGAGAAGGAAAAAAATTTGGTCGAAGAAAAAAATGACACGTGGCCAGTAAGAAACGTTTCTTAAGGTTCTTATCTAAGAAGCGACTCTTAGAATTTTTTACAACTGTACATTTTTTTAATAATAAAATACTCTAAGAACTCCCCCTAAGAGATCCTTAAGAGACCCCGTTGGAGATGGTCTAAGTGATATACTAATGTATACAATAATAAATCAAATCATAACTGGATAGTCCGTATTTCGCATGTGTATAGGGAGGTTAATCGTCTTGCACACGGATTAGCAAACTATGCGTTTTCTTTACCGCTTGGTTTTCATGTTTTGAATTCGATGCCAGACGCTATTAGTTCGATTGTACATGATGACGTTGCTGGGCCTGCGAGCCTATGACGAGTCCGTGCATGATTTGTTATTATTTTTTCTTTCATTCACCAAAAAAAATAATAATAATCAAAAGCATATATATATATATATATTAATGTTCTCTATTTGAAATCTAATATTCAAAAATTGGTGCTATATACAATTTTGTTTTTTTCTACAACACTTGTGGCCATCTACGTAAATTATTTTATACTACTCCCTCCATTGCATAATATAAAATGTTTTGGCTAAAATCATAAATATTAAGAAAATTACTTTTTTCAATACATATCATTTAATATATAAACTAAAAACAATTCAACCAATCATAAAAAACAGCATAATATAAATGGTCACACAATCTCCAAAAAAATAAAAATTGCATAAAATTAAAATACAAGTTACATTTTGAAACAAAAAATAACCTCTAAAACATTTTATATTATAAAACTGAAGGAGTATCATTTTTAGTTCTAACTAATCAGGTTGACGAAATTTTTGAATACGGCATGTTAATTATTCTGATATCATATGTATTAACTATAGTCTATAATCAAGGTATATTCAATAACTTTGAAAATAAACAAGAAAAAGATAAGGCATATTTTCACCCTAAGGAAATTGAGAGGGGACATGAGTGCATCAAAATCCAAAAGAGGATAGAGTGTAATAACATTGCCATAAATTCCAAAACCAAAATTTAAATTAGTGAGAAGAAGAAAAACATCGAGATGATGAAGGGACAAGTTACATCCAATAAAATTCAGAGGCAAAAACATCTTAAACCCTACTTTTGTTCCTTGATTTGTCTACATCCCCCTCTTTAACCCTTTTCTATCCTTGTGTTTCTATCCCAAAAACTCATAACCAAAAACTCTCATGAGTTTTCAAATCAACAAACCCCAATTTTTAATCGAATTTTGGGTCACGTTGTCTTATATATAACATCATTTTGTCGTGTTTATAAATGTGTACCTAATTATCTGATCAATATATATATATGTATATATACGATTTAATTTCTACGGAATTCACATGATAATTGTAAACCAGTGAATAATATCAATTATCGACCGAACGTACATGACTACAAACAAAAACAAAATCGACCGCACACATAAATGTACGACTGTATGGAACTTTAATGAGATTGAACCAATGCAACCAAATCTGTATATCAATAATCACAAGAATATATAAATATATGGAGACCACTTTTTTTTTCAAGATGGAGACCACCTTTGATATGTAATTTAGATTAACTTCTTTTTCATTTAGTTTATATATATAGTATATATTGTGTATTAATATGTATATTTATGTAGGTCTAAGTTTGTATGTTATATGCATCATGTCGAAATTAATGACTTATTTTCAAAGGTATATATGTGCTGCTTATTAACTAGCAAGATAAGAATGTGTGAGGACCAGGTGTACTTTCGTATGGACATAACAAGGCCACAACTCTCAACGTTCTACCACTCAAAGATCATTTCGATTTATTTTCCTTCTTCTTCTTCTTCTTTTTTTTAAAAGAAAAGTTTTCTCATTTAAATTAGTTGTTGGAATATACTTCTCACATTTAAAGAGTGCAGCCAGACGACATGCATGCATGCAATTAAAACGACAAAACCAAAAAATAAGTTTACATTGACTAAACTGTATATTGTGATTTTGTGTGAAAGCCACAACTCTTGAGATTCAAACAAATTACTTTACGTCAATACTTGCTCAGCATTTATTTATCGGGAAATTGTCCGAAATATCACATTTTAAAATTTTTGTTCTAAACTTATCATCACTAGTTTAAATTACTAATAATAACATAAATTATATATATTAAAATGATTTAAAACTATTTTTATTGGGCAAAAACTAAACCCTAAATAAGAAATAGGGAACCCAAACATAATATTTTAATTTTATTTTGAATAAATAAATATTTTCATGTAACTATTTGTGCTATTTTCAAAACAATTAATTTAGTGTGCTAGATTTAGAAAAATAAAGTAATTTTGTGCTTTTTTATAATGTAATTTTTGTGTTATTTAAGATTATTTCTCTTATTTATCAGTCTTATATGGGTTAAGATAATCAATTGGCTGTAGAATTTAGTGAATTTTGTCATTAATTATATATATATATATACTGCAAACCTCATATATATGATGTATACATATTTTCATGCATATTGATATATCTCTCGAAACTGATCTGATTCAAAATATAGCGTACGTACGTATACAACCCTATAAGATTCAAACTTTCAAACTAATTCTCCTAAACTAGCTTATGTATACAGTACATTTTTTTTTTATCTTAGACCATCTCCAATGGTAAGAACCCATTCCAATTTTTTTTTTATCTTAGACTATCTCCAATGGATTCTTACCAATTTTTTAATCATAAATTTTGATTATTTAAAAATTTAGAACCTCATAAGTTTTTTCACCTCCAATGGTGAACGCCATCAGGGGTTCTTAAAAAAAATTATTTTTTATAATTAATTTTCTTAAGTTTAATTTATTTTGTAAAAAATTATAAACATACTATATTTTATAAAACCAAAATTAAATTGCATTTCATGAATTTTAAAACATACAAAATATTACCGAAGCTTCAGGAAGAAAAAATTTAGAATTTTAGAATCTTAAAAAAAAAAATTAATATGTAAAGATTCCAATTCATTAATATGTAAGAAAAAGTTTATAATTTTTTTTTAAAGTTAAAGTTAAAAAAAGTAAAAACAAAAATTTGGCAAACAAAAATCCACCGAATTAGCTATTGACACGTGGTTAAGAACCCTTCTTAAGAATCAGTTCGGTTTTAAAAATTCTTATTTAAAAACCGATTTTTAACTATTACAATTATTATTATTTTTTTTTTGTGGTTAAGAACCCCTAAAAACCCCCATTCGAGCTGCTCTTATAACTTCTATATATTTTTATTGTACCTGGTTATCTACACCACAAAAATGGTTCATTTTTCTATACAGCTGAAAAATATATATATAAAAACAAAGAGATCTTACTATATGTTGAAGCAATCATTTCCGCTATCATTTTGTTGCATTATTTATTTGAGGTTGGACGTTTGCTTTCTTCTCCGTTCTGACATGTTCGACCGACGAAATATATTTTTATAAAAAATTTGCAGTCGTCTTTCATAAATATTCTTTTTATTTATTGAATAAAAAGATTTAAAGATGAAATGTTTTAATATTTCACGACGCCTTACCAAAACGAGTCGAGGAAACATAAAAATACTTAAAAAGCTGAATTGTGGATAATTTGGTTATAAGAAAATAAATGTGGAGGCGTCAAGCGAGACAGAAAAAAAGGAGATTTTTATGTGTAGATCTAGGTCGATAGTTGGAAGTTTTTATAGTTCTGATATCGATTTGGTTGGTTTTTTTTTTTGCTATTTTTCCTTTGATTTGTTTAGTTTTTTTATGGGATTTTTCCAATAGATTTAGGAAGACAAAAGCTCCAGTTCAGTTAAGCCGTTTCAAAAAGGTAACTGACATATTTAGAATCGGATAGTGGTAACGGTTTTTCCCGGCTTCAATCGTTGATGATTATTCATTCGGTGTTGGTGAATTTTTCGTCGCAAACCACATTTACTCCGGAAGACGATCTGAAATGCGGACTCCTAATCAATCGACTCTTTAGAGCGGTGATCTCAATGGTTATGTTGTTATCAATGAAACAATATAAAGAGTTGTCTAATTTCGATGGCTTCTAATGGAACATTAAAAAGAGAGTGTCGGTCATAGTCAATTCAGTTTGAAGCATTAATAGACGTTTTTAATTTCTATGAAAATCATCTCAATAGATATTTAACCATTCCAAAAATAAAATTGGAGCAATTCATCTGAATAACTATTAGACATGCATACGCAAAAACAAAAAAATATTGTTATTTACTTCATATTGGTTAATCATTTTTTTTTTTTTTGTAAATTCTTTGATATTTTGATGTTCTTAATAAACTATTATTCATCTTTTAAAAGAAAAAAATAATAATTGTGGATAATTTGGGTTAAAGAAAACAATAGGCAGGTAGCTCTCTATCCCACTTTCCATGAAAACGGGACAATTAGCTCATTAAAAAGTGTAAACACAGAATCAGTGGTTTCGAATTATTAGTCCAGTTAATGAGTAATTGAAATATATGTTCAAGGTCTAATTATCATATGAGCATTCAATATGCAATTAAAATGAAATAAACTTGATTGATGGAGACCTTTTATTGGCTTGGACTATGCATATGGTTTAACTGTTTTAAACGAAAAATGTGCCTTTGCTTTCTTTCTAGTATGTTGGCATTTAAAAAAAACACAACAATTTACTCTTTTTTAATCAAATACTAAGATTTTGCAATTATAGGATTCAAATATGGGTAGTGAATAGTGACACAACAACAACACTAACACTAACACAAAATACTAAAATACATGTATGTGTCGATAATAGTTATATGCATTTTATTGTTTTAATGAATGTTCTTACTCGTCTAATATTAGTCTCTTGTAATGAGCATTAAAATAAATGTTTTAAGAAAAAAAATTATATTATAAAATTAAATATGCGAGAATCTGCCTCTGTACGCTCATGATATATATTCAATATGTTGGCATAACTCTTAACATTATAGCCTCGTGGTGGGGGCTAACCACAGTACAGTACCATTGCTTAAAATGTCTTTTTTTTACTTAATTCCTAAAAATTGTTAATTAATTGATTAATTAAACTTTAAATATTAAAGGGTAAACTCCCTATCTTATTAATATAATTTTGTAAACAATTCTTATTCGCGATCTCCGCGGTTTTTGTGATGGTCCACCGATTATTAAATATACATGTTCATGTATATATATGTAATTAAATCATTTTAATTAATTAATTTCTTTTAAGAAAAGGGTATTCAATATAATACTCTATTTGTTTCACAAAAAATGTCATTTTAACACATTTCACACATATTAAAAAAAACTATTAAAAGTTTCATATTATCCTTTATTAATACACTAAATAATTTTTCTTTATCTATTTAATACATTAAAACAACATGGTTAAAACTGAAATTTTATTCAAAATGATGTATTGAAAATATAAAACGACACTTTTTGTGTTTTGTGAAATAAAAATAAAACTTTAAAAAACACTATTTGTGAGACGGAGGAAATAATAATAAAATTAGTAATATTTATTTGTTCAGAGAGATAATAAAATATATTGGGATCTAAAAACATCTGATATCTGGGTGGTCCCGAAAACTTTAACGGTGAGATCAACGGCGATTTGCACAATCAATGAGTTAGGTAAATAGTGGGATGAGATTAGCATATAAAAGATTTGGGGGATCGCTTTATTGATTACATTTGACCGGTAAAGATATTCACTTTGTCCAACTAATGCCAAAGATTAACAGGGAAAATATTTTAACAAAAATCCTTTACAAAAAAAAAGTATTTTAACAATTTCCCTAAAATATTCTGGCTCTTAATCTTTGAAATATATGATTTCTAAAAACAAACACATGCTCACGCAAAAATGAAATATTATAAAAAACACTATTTTGTTATGTACATAAAAATTAAGTACCTTTTTTACTAGTTGTGGAAACAATAATATCTTGGCAATAATTTCAAGTATTTGTCAAATCTATTAGTTTGTATATTTTATTTTTTTTTAACTCAGATGATCCGGTTGAATTAGAGAACTGCCGACTCTGACCGATGCAGGGTGGCAAATCTTATTGCACCGAGGATCTGCGCATCATCCCCCAACACCGACTAATCATGGGGTTCGGAGAGACCATGTGAAAGCCCATGTAGCCAAATAGATTAAATGTTGCAATTCCGCTTCCGTGGAAAGTCGATCTCTGGCCTTGATCAACATAGCATACACTCACTACATAAGGAACCACTCCGTTACCACCACTTGGTTATTAGTTTGTATTTAATTGTGTTAAATGCTTGTAATTGAAGCGAACTTTTTTCGCTAGTGCTATTTTATTATTATTTTCTCTTATCATAGTAGTTTAATTTGTTTTTTGGATGATCACCAAAGTGAGTATTCATTTTGTTCCGGTTTTCAAAAAATTTAGCTTGATTATATATGTATTCATGTAATCAAATCGAAATCTAAGTCTAGATAGTATCATATATAATATAAACAGAGTCATATACTAACATCAACTTCAGTTTTCAATTTCTGTAAATGTCTCAAAAATATATAATTTTTTTTGTTTGAAATGAGTTAAATATAGTTTTACTTTTTCCTGAAGAAAAGAAAGACGAAAATTGTATGTTTTTACTTTTTATAATATCTAAAGAGAGAGTCAAAGATTGACTGATTGTTGAAATTTTTCCTTGTGCAACTAAAAAAGGTTAGAACAGATCCCTCAAATCAATGAGGAAACCCGAGATTGGTTTCGAACCCAATTTGAATAAAAAAAAACTAGCCGTAGTGGTCCAGAACGCCGTAGAGGCAAAATAAAACTCCAATTTGCATCGGCCCAGCCCATTTAATTACTCTTGAAAGATTATCCAGTTGCAAAAAAAAAAAAATTGCGTTGAATGTCGGGTTGCTTTATCAATTGCGTTTAATCGAAAGATACTTTATCAATTAATTTTAAAACTAACTTAATAATTAAAAACTTTGGACCAATACAATTTTTCTGTGTTGGAAAAATTTCTATAATATTATTTAAGAAAACATTTTTAAAATTGAATTTTGTTTTGTAAGTTATTATATAAAATGTCATTATAAATAACAAAGAATAATTGAAATAGAAAATGATATAATAGTCTTTTAAAATTATTGATAAATATATAAAAAGTATATATTTTGCATTAAAAATGTTATTAATTATTTAATTTCTTAATTATTTTTTAATACTATATATTTTAAAATAATAATCAATTCATATATATTCAAAGAAAAAAATATATTAAAAATATTTTTATATTTTTTACTATAATTTATTATATTTTATTTGAATATATATCAAAACAAAAGTTGAAAAATATTTTACTAATTTTATAAAAAGTTAGACACAAGAACTAGAGTCATTTAATGGTGCATATTAGAGTTATGTTTTCAAAATTATAAGTTTTTGCAAGTTAGCGCGAATAATATTTTAGTTTACTGCAAAATTGGCTAAATAGAATATTTATTACAAATTGATCGTCTTATCTATAATCATTAATTAATTATATTGTAAAATTTAAATAAAATCAATTTTCTTAAATTTGAAAATAGTTTCTTTTAAAAAAATTATTCCGCTAGTTAAATCCTAGTTGTTTATATTTTTGAAATACAAAATACACTCTTAGTTCCATTGGTTAAGTAAAAACCAACTTTAACTTTCGGTTTAGATTTTAAAACAGTGATGATGATAAATAAAAAATATTCGACTAGTGATGAGTGGCTGAAAGGCATCACCGGCGATTCCGTGTTTAGATGGGACCCGCATCTTCATTAGTGGCCTCTATATGATTGGTTACACGTGTACGGTCGAGATGATTGTTGGTGATCTTCTTCTGTTCTGTAGGACATGCAAATATTTGAGTGACAGGTGTCTCGATTCGATTATCATGTCGGCAAATACAACTAAGAACGAATTATCACAGTTTATCACTATCTTCTTCACTTCTATGGCTAATGGCTACCCTATAATAATTAATTACGTTTTGAAGCTGTCTTAATAATAATTAAAAATCAGTTGGATCGGACATAGGAGTATACTATATATAGTTTATTACTCACCACTAATAACTTTTAAGAATTTCTTTTGTATTTTGATTCTAATTTTTTTTTTGTTAGTGTTTTCATTAGTATTTTGAATTTCATTAGTATTTTTTTTTTGTTTGTTAGTGTTTTCATTAAATTCATTTTTTCCATTCTTCTTTGGATCATCTAAATCGAATTGTTACTGACTACATATATCATTTTCACTACTTGATATGAGATGTACTAAAAACTCAGTTAAACATATAAAAGGAATCAATAAAAAAATTCATCTCATAATTAATCCATGTATTTTAGTTTAAAGTATATGTATTATTTTCAATATTATTTAGGGCATACCAATTAAAATATTTTTCGTTAAAAGTAAGTTTCGAATTTTTCATTCAATTTACTTATACATTTTCAACTTTATAATTTTCGTTTAAAATAATATATTATATTCTATGATTTTTATACAGTCAATTTAAAACTCAGCTCTTTTCATTTCATTTTTATTTTTAATAAACTAACTTCAATTATATAATTGATTTTATAGATAAAAAATATATAATATGATATTAAATATTTTCTTGGACTGGAATCTACTTAACTCGCCGCCATAAGACCAGTTTGGACTTGGGACGAAAACCATGGATGCAAAAGCTCGGTTACGAAAAGAAAAAACAAATAGAACCAAAACTTAGATTCGGTTCAATTCGATAAGGTTCTGTCAAAGACGTAACATCTAAAATAGGAGGGAGCTTCGTACAATACAGCCAATGACACACTGTAACATGAACGAAGACAGAGAGAATCTGTTGAAGATCCCTCAGGTTCCAAACCAAAACTACAAGACTGTAAGAATCAGAAGAACTTTCTGAAATTCTGTATATTTTCTGATTAGAGTTTTACAAAGGAGACAATTCTCTATATATACAGAGGTAAAATAATTCTAACTATATAAGGCCCAATCCATATATACCCAATAAGCCTATATCTCTTAATACCCCTCCTCAAGTTGGAGCATGGAGATCTCGAATGCCCAACTTGCACAAAATATCTTGAAAATGACGACCTCCAAGTGCTTTAGTGAAGACATCCGCCAATTGTTGAGTAGTAGAAACATGCTGTGTCTGAATGATTCCAGCTACGATATCATCTCTAATGAAGTGGCAATCAAGCTCCACATGTTTCGTCCTCTCATGAAACACAGGATTCGCTGCAATATGAAGCGCAGACTGACTATCACAATACAAATCCATTGGACCAGAATGTGCAATACCCATCGTGGTCAATACACTCTTGATCCACTTCAATTCTTTCACCGCCACAACCATAGCTCGGTACTCTGCTTCTGCCGAAGAGAGAGATACTACATCCTGCTTCTTTGACTTCCACGATACAGGTGAATTCCCCAACTGTATCAACCATCCACTTAAAGATCTCCTCGTGATTGGACATCCCGCCCAATCCGAATCACACCAAGCTGTAAGATGAAAATTACAGTCCGCTTTCAACAAAATTCCCATTCCAGGACACCCCTTCAAGTAACGAACTACTCGTAAAGCAGCCCGCCAATGATCCTCTCTTGGCTCACGCATAAACTGAGACAAGATGTGAACAGAATACGCAAGATCTGGTCTTGTCGCAGCCAAATAAATCAACCTTCCAACGATTTTGCGATACTTCTCCGGGTCAGTGAGTATCTCTGACGTCGACCTTCCCAACTGATGATTCTGCTCCATCGGAAACTCTACCGGCCTACCACCAAGCAAACCAACATCAGCAATAATATCCAGAGCGTACTTCCTCTGTGATAAATATATCCCCTCTGCGTTTCGCGCAACTTCCAATCCAAGAAAATACTTCAATTTTCCCAAATCCTTCATATGAAAGCAATTACTCAGATATGTTTTGAACTTCTGTATCACCCCTGGAGAGCTCCCTGTTATCACAAGATCATCCACATATACGAGAACATGCAAGTGAACTTTACCACGAACTAACGAGAAAAGAGAGTAATCTGCCTTACTCTGTGTAAAACCATAGCTCAACAGTGCCGTCGAAAGTTTCGCGAACCAGCATCTCGGAGCTTGTTTCAAACCATACAATGACTTGCGCAATCGACATACCATTCCCTTCTTCGAGCTACCAAAACCCTGAGGTACTCTCATAAACACCTCTTCTTCCAAATCTCCATGAAGAAACGCATTGTGCACATCCATCTGATGCAACTCCCAATTTTTCCCAGCTGCAACTTGCAGAACCAATCGAACTGTGCTCATCTTTGCCACATGAGCAAATGTATCAGAATAATCAATCCCTTCTTTCTGACGATTTCCACAAGCTACAAGCCTCGCTTTATACCTTTCAATCGAGCCATCAGCATTATACTTGATCGTGTAAACCCATTTACACTCAATGACATGCTTACCTGGTGGTAATTGTTCAATCAACCAGGTTTGATTTCGTTCCTGAGCCTCAATCTCCAGTCTCATAGCTTTTCTCTATCGCGGATCTTCCATAGCCTCAGCAAATGTTTTCGGCACAACTCCTTCTGTTATACTACACATGAACGCTCTGTGTGACATAGAGAACCTCTCACAGCTCACAAAATTCTCAATCCCATAATCATTAATCAATTCCTGACTCACAGCAGACGCATTCATTGCAAATGTCGTATTGCACACAAAATCTTGTAACTTGGCTGGAGCTTGTTTCTGTCGCATTCCGCGTCCCAAAATTTCTGTTGCTGCAGGTTGATCCACCAGGTGTCGATCGATACTGGCTGGTATCGGTCGACACTCATCGACATTCTCAGACTGTGTAACTGATTCAGGGTCAGTCTGTGGCCCTGTAATTCCCAACATATCACGTATTCCTGCTGATATAGCTTGCATATCTTCTTCTCCAACCTTGTCTGACACAACTGGAGTCTGTGTCACTGTATCTCTTGTCAAAACATGACTTATATCATCAAATCCAACACTATCATCCACAAATAACGTCCTTAGATCAGAATTAGGTGGCTCATCCACCTGATCTTTTTTGCTCCAAATATGGGAATCGTTCCTCAATGAAGGTGACATCCCGTGAGACAAAGACTTCACGTGTCTCCAAATCAAAAAGATTCCACCCCTTCTTCGCATAAGGGTACCCCAGGAATACACATTTCCTGCTTCTACTCGCAAACTTATCTCCATGCCGTTTCTGATTATGAGCATATGCTAAACATCCAAACACTCGTATCTCACTATAAGCAGGGACTTTTCCAAATATAATCTCGTACGGGCTCTTACCATTGTGTAACATAGACAGCGTACGATTGATTAGATATGCAGCACTCGAAGCACAATAACCCCAAAGTTCTATTGGTAGATTTGCCTGAAATCTCAACGCTCTTGCCACATTCAATATATGACGGTGTTTTCGCTCCACTCGCCCATTTTGTTGAGGAGTTCCTACACATGAAGTTTGATGAATTATCCCAGATGCGCGAAAATACTCCTTCATCACTATGAATTCACTCCCATTATCGCTTCGCACGATTTTCATCTGCTTCTCAAACTGTCGCTGGATAAGAGCAAAGAAATCGATCATTGTTTTCTGAACTTGTGTTTTATCACGAAGAAGAAAGACCCACACAGCTCTGGAATAATCATCCACAATAGTTAAGAAATACGAAGATCCACACAAACTCTGTGTTCGATATGGCCCCCAGAGATCGCAATGAACCATCTCGAAACACTCCTTACTCTTCTCCGTACTCTCAGGAAAGACATTACGACATTGCTTTGCTCGGAAGCAAACATCGCAATCAGAGACACCACCACTCTTTTGATCCACTTCTGGCAATTTCTTAATCACCTTTTCAGAAGCATGTCCCATTCTTCGATGCCAAAGTTCCAGAGACCCCACCTTACTAACCTTCGCCACATTCACACTTTTATGAGTACCTTGAAGAAAATACAACCCATCTTTCCTTTCACCCTTTGCGATCGGAATCTGCAAAGCAATATCTTTCAACACACACAACTGCTTCGAGAACCACACAATGCAATTCATCTCATCAATAACTTGTGACACAGAGATGAGATTGCACTTAAGTTCCTTGACGAAGAGCACATGTGTCAAAGTACACTTCTCTGTCAATACCACACTTCCTACTCTATCAGCAGCAACCACATTTCCATTAGGCAGACCCACCCAACATGGTGAGATCGGATGCACATCGAACATGTCCCTCAATGTGCCTGTCATATGGTGCGATGCACCACTATCAATAATCCACTCATCTATATATCTCGTACCAATAACACTGTTTGAAGATTATGTATTTGGCTCTATCATACTCAATAGCCGATCCCACTGTTCTTTCTTCAGTCCTGTCATAGCATGAGTCGACACAACATGTGTGTGTGCAACCCTAGTATTGTGTCTACATGAAGCGCCTTCCGCAGCCTCGTCTTTCATCATATCCAAAGGGCCTTCCGCACCTACATTCTGCTCAAAACCAAACTTTTTCAAAAAAACGCATTCCGCAGATCCTGTTTTCTCAACTCTCATCTTCTCCATTATCACAAATAAACAACTCAATTGAATATTAATTTGTCACCAAACCCTAACCTCGACGACGACCGTGCAAAATTCGTGCAAAATCGCGTGTCTGATTTTCGTGCAAAAACCGTGCAGAAATTGATCTCGTGCAAAAACTGTGAAGAAATAGATCCCGTGCAAAAACTGTGCAGAAATCGATCCCGTGCAAAAACCGTTCAAAAATCAATCTTGTGCAAAAACTGTGCAGAAATCGATCCCGTACAAAAATCGATCCCGTGCAAAATCCGTGCAGAATAACTTGGCTCTGATACCATGTAAGAATCAGAAGAACTCTCTGAAATTCTGTATATTTTCTGATTAGGGTTTTACAAAGGAGACAATTCTCTATATATACAGAGGTAAAATAATCCTAACTATATAAGACCCAATCCATATATACCCAATAAGCCTATATCTCTTAATTTGGCTCTGATACCATGTAAGAATCAGAAGAACTCTCTGAAATTCTGTATATTTTCTGATTAGGGTTTTACAAATGAGACAATTCTCTATATATACAGAGGTAAAATAATCCTAACTATATAAGGCCCAATCCATATATACCCATTTATGATGATGTTACTGACAATTATTAACTAAGCCTTGAGCTAGTAGAACCTAAAGGAAGATGTCTTGTCGTGATTGTTTCAGTTTCATATATACGTAATACGTGTGTGGTGATAATCATGATCGTCGATAGTTTAGAGACAGAGACAAAAGTTGTGGGCTTACACAGAACCCAGTAAAGAACAAAAAGATTTTTTTTTTGGGTCTCGTTGGCTCTGTTTTCGGCTCTTCAAGACCCAAAGTATTTGTTTTTGAAGCTGAGAATTTCAAAAAGGTTAAAACTTTTGATCTAAAGTCAATGAAACAATCTCATCAAATTTATTTAACAAAAACAAAAAAAAAATCATCAAATCTGAACTATCCACAACGCCAAAAAAGATGAAGAAAAGCTAATCTAGATCTTTAGGTAGAGATAACTAGTATGGTCTATAACCAGAAGTAAAGAAGATGAGCAAATCTGATCAATTCTTGGCTTTGAGAGATAGAGAGAACATATGCATATGGGAGACCAAATGTGGTGGTGGGGATTCAAAGATTCAAAAATATTATCAAAAGAAAGATAATATTTTTGGTTTTGTTTTTGGACAAATGGGAGGAAGAGAATGGGACACACTTTTGCCTCAAAGTTGCTGTTACTGCTACCAACAAGCTTAGCTTTTTTTCCTTTGTCCTTAATATATATATATATATATATATATATATATATAAAACAGTTTCTTCTATCAATCTATCTTTATTCTTCTTAACTTCTATAAAACACTCAGCTTCCACGAAGCCTCATCTTCATCTTCATCATCAACTTCTTTATCTCTCTCCTCTCTTCCAAAGAAAATAACCAAAAGCTTTCCTTTTGTTCTACTGCAACTCTTGAAGAAAACTCAGACGAGGGTTAAAGAGAAGTTTTTTGGAGAAATTGTGTGAAAATGGATGAGTTTGCTAACCTCAAGGAAACAGAGCTGAGGCTGGGATTACCAGGAACGGAGAATGTATGTGAACAAAGAGAGAGTTTCTAGCTGTAATAAGAGAGCATCACCAAGTGATACTGAGAATGAGATTGAATCATCAATGAGGAAAACCGAAACATCCCCTCCTCGAAAGTAAGTTATATTCTCTGAATCTGATTTGGTGATAATAAACCTTTTCAGTAATATTGACAGTGCTTCCTTTTGCAGGGCTCAGATTGTTAGCTGGCCACCAGTTAGATCTTACAGGAAGAACATCATTCAGATAAAGAAGAATGAATCTGATCATGAGGGTCAAGGATTCTATGTGAAAGTAAGTATGGATGGTGCACCATACTTGAGGAAAATAGATTTGAGTTGTTACAAAGGATACTCAGAATTGCTCAAAGCTTTAGAGAAGATGTTCAAATTCTCTGTGGGAGAGTATTTCGAGAGAGAAGGGTATAAAGGCTCAGATTTTGTGCCAACTTATGAAGACAAAGATGGTGATTGGATGCTCATTGGAGATGTTCCATGGGAGTAAGTCTCCTTTCATATATCTGTCAAAAAAAAAAAAAGAATTTAAAATCAAACAATTTGTAAGTGTTCTTATGAGTTTTGTTTGTTGTTGCAGGATGTTTGTTTGTACTTGCAAGAGACTAAGAGCATCATTATTGGGGAGTTCTTGATGGGGTTCTTAACCAAAAAAAAAAAATAATAATAATAAAAATTATGAACAGTGTAAGAACCGGTTCTTAAATAAGAGTTTTAAGAACCGGTTCTTAAGGGGTTTCTTATACTGTTCTTAGCCACGTGTCAACCTCTAATTCGCTGAATTTTGTTTTTTGCCATATTTTTTTTTTACTTTTTCTTAACTTAACTTAAAAAAGAATTTTTTTTAAAAAACTTTTTCTTAACTTCAACTTTAAAATTTTAAACTTTTTTTTTATATATTGATGAATTGAAATATTTACATAATGAATTGGAATATTTACATATTAAACTTTTTTTACATATTAATGAATTGGAATCGTTCGGTGGATGAACATGAAGCGATTCATATACAATATCAGAAAAAACCCAAATTGAATGTTCTTTTTCATTTTTTTCAAAATCTATATTTAAAATGTTATGTTTTTATGTTAACTATGTTTAATTAAAAAAATAAACTCTATTTAAAATAAAACAAAATTATTAATTTTTTTTTTTTAAGAACCCCTAATAGAGTTCTACCAATAAAGCAACAAAAACAGAAGTTTCTTAACAGAGTTTCTTAACTTCAAATTTATAATTAAATATTACATAAGAAACCCAAATGGGTTTCTCCCAATAATGATGCTCTAACAATCATGAAAGGATCAGAAGCCAAAGGTTTAGGCTGTGGTGTATGAGACAAATCAGCAGGAAACCTAACAGAGACACAAGAACCTAAAGAGAACAGAGTTTCTATTGGTCGAGATAAATCTCTGTATGTGCTCGGGTTGAATTTAAGTCATAGCCTTTTTCACCTCATCGGTAAATATCGAGTGTAGAAGAGTGCTTAATCATCTTAAGCATATGGAACTGGAACCTAATTACTTTTTTTTTGTTTCAGAAACAGGGCAAAAGGTTGTCCTTAGTCTTTGGTTATGTATGAGATTATAAAAAAAAAAAAAGTGTGAAGATTGAAGAGGTTCTTCTAATTTGTTTAGTGTTTTTTTATTGATCAAAAGAAATTTTCAAGCAATACCAATTTAATGTTTTGGCTCTCAAGATCTGAGATCAGATTGTTGATTGTATGGATTGGATTAGTCCCATCAATTTCGATCAAAGCCAACCTAAACAAAGAAAAGGAATAGAAAAAGCTTATCTTAGTGGAGATTAACATTTTGGCCATGGTTTAGGGTTCATCTCAGTAGCCAAAAACAAAAGAAACCTATATCTATCTCTTTGCGTTGGTGACCACATCAAAAACATCTATATAACCATTATATTCCATCATAGAATGAAAGACAACGCGGTAGTAGTAAAGAGCGAGAATCCATTAGAAGCCGTTAACGCCTGAAACAAGCAAATAGAAGAATACATAATCAGCATGGCAAGCAGAATGCAGATTCCTTGAGATGATTTCGGATGCAATGAAGTGGCTGGTCTACTTCGGATACATATGAAAGTTTCCATTTTTACCAAAGACATGCATTTTACTAAAACTGGGTCTAACATAGACTCTGTGTTTCTTCATCGACAATACTTATCAGTCCATTCATCATCTGCATCTGCTTCATCACTTGAGCTTCCGTTGACAAAGAAGTCGTCATCACTCAGGTCCAAAAGCCCATCATCTTCACTCCCTGTCTCTATTTTTCCACAAACAAAAATCAAATGATCAACATAATCAGCAATACTTCAACAGCATACAGAAGGTCAAAATGCACACAACAAGGAATAAGAAAGCACATTAATGCTCGGTTTACTTTACGAATCATGCGGCCTATGGAACGAATTTGATTCTTGAGAGAAGAATTCTTCGGTTTCTTCTCCACGCTTAATCCTTTCGATCTCCGACTGGGTCCTGCCGTCGTCTTCCGCTTGGCATATCCGCCGTGCGCCATGTTGGAGGTAAGCAATTACATTCGGATTCGGCCCAGCGCCGCTCGATACCCATCTGGTTCACCTCGGCCCATCAACCAATTTACGGGCCCATTAAATCCGACCAGACAATGTTGGCGTCGGAACTTTTCCGATGGAATTTCCGTAAAGGAAGGAGAATCTCGGCCCCAGCTAAAAAAGAAGACCTTATAAATAGATAGTTCACCTCATTCACACAGCATCCAAAATTTTCCGCAAAACTTAAGAGATTTAGCTCCGAGTTTTCTGGCTAAAATTCTTAGTTTTGCTAGTATTTTTTCTGGTCATATTCTGATGACCTAATTTTTGTAATTCGCCGAGATTTGCTAATAAAATGAAATTTCCCGATGCTATTTTTTTTTAATTAACCTAGTTGAGATTCATATTCAACACGCCATCGCCGAATTGTTGATCAAACCTTGTCACGATTATACTACCTACTGTTTTAAGATATCTCTTAGAGAGGGACACATGAGATTAAAGTCCCTGTGCAATTACGTTTTTTTTTTGTGAAACATATGAAACAAGGTTTTGTAATTCGCTGTATGTATTTAGATTCGAGATTTCAGGATTGTGTTTTGTGCATAATCAATAATCAGTGATCTAAGCATAGACAAATGAATATTATAAATCACATTTGAATTGGTCATATGTTATCTTGTGTATGTGTTTCACCTGTCACGTTTGCGTTTTGCGGTATAACACTAGTCTTGTCACTCGCAAAGTCGCGATTATACACTCACGAATATACCCTTAAATATACACAAATGTTTGAAATAACCAATACATAAATCCAAATATTAATTATATTTTTTTTTATAAAAAATTAGTATTCTATTAGTTGTTTTTTTTTATAAAAGACTTTCTATTAAAATGCATAAGTAAAGTATTACAATGATATGGTTTTGAGACCATATAGTTAGAGCTGTCAAGCGGGTCTAACCCGTCCGTTAGACCCGCCCCGCTTGATTTATTAACAAAAATTGCTCGACCCGCACCCGCTCCGTTTGAATCCGCGGGTACCCACGGGTAACCCGTAAATATTAAAAAAAAAAAATTAGTAAAAAATAAATTTAATAAAATAAATTTCACATAACAAAACATAGATACACAATTTTCTGAAAATAAACAAAATAATTAATTAATTTAAATATATTACAAAACAAATCAATTAACAAAAAAAAATATATATATATATATATATTACAAAATTTTAATAGTATTTAGTAAATAATTTTTTTTTTTTTTGTAATTGCGGGTAACCCGCGGGAAAAAAATACCGACCAGCACCCGCCCCGCATTTGAAAACACTCGAACCGCACCCGCCCCGCTTTTTGGAATTTTGAAAATTCTAGACCCGCACCTGCCCCGCGGCGGATCAAAATCCACGGAACCCGCATGTAAACACTCATATTGACAGCCCTACATATAGTTAAATAAAGTTGTTAAGGTAGAAAAAGAAAACTACAATAAAATAGAGTCTAAGCGAAAGAAGATCTAGAAAAACTTTCTAGAGACTCCTAATTAGATGGACCGCGACCTCCTCGATCACCACATCCTCTATTACCTCGCTCACCTACCATTGGTCCATCGTATTTCTTGAAATTTTTGGGTAGATTTAATTGGCCTTCCTCCTCGAGATGTATTGTATTAGTTGTTACATTCTAGGTTGCATCGTTCAAGGTCAGTTTTCATTTTCAAAAACAAAAACGCATTGGAAACATGTTTTCTAAAGGGAAAACAGCCGATTTCTCCATGAAGTATTGGGCTATTGATTATTCATATACGAAGTTTCAAGCCATGTCAAAACCTATACAAACTACATTTTATTTTGAATTCTCTACATGAATTTTTAAAAATTGGCCAATTCCAACAAAACCGTAAACGGTGTTTGATTTCCGTTAACGGAATCTGACGTGGCTGACACGTGGCTTAATGGTTTGGTCTAGTTTGCGATTAAACCAAAATTTTGGGGGAATTGACCATTTTTGAAAATTTATGTAGGAAATTCAAAATTATAAGTAGTTCATGTAGGAAATTCGAAATTATAAGTAGTTAATGTAGGAAATTCAAATTTTTTTTTTAATTGTTGAGACCAAAACGACAATTAAAATGCACACCAGCCAGAAATCGAACTCGGGTCTGCACTATGACAAGGTGATATTCTACCACTAGACCAATGGTAATTCTTGTACATTCAAACACATAACATATATATATATATATATATATATATATATATATATATATATATATATATATACGAAATATCCTACAATCTGCGAAAACAACAAACTTTAATCTTTCACCAATCGATAAAGAAAATTCTTTAATGCTTAATCATAGTGCATAATATGGATAATTACTGAATCAAAATCACGTGGTATAGATGGGTAAAGTCAAAAATAAAAATTAAAAGTAGATGAATAATACCATCTATATTTGGATCTCCGGAAGAAATTTTTTTTTGGAATTTTACCCAAACAAAAAAAAATATTGGAAACTTCGACGAATGTGTATAATTTTTTTCCTATACTCATCATTGATTTTAAAATCTGGGTTCGATTCGAAAAACAGTTTAAACGAGATTTTACGTTTTTGACAGAAAAATGGGATTTTACGTTTTTGACGGTATTTTCGTTTTTTTGCCAATATTTTACGTTTTTTTTTAAAATATTTTTTTTATTAATAGTAATGGGCGTCTGTTTTTAACAGACTGCCACGTCTGTTTTTAACAGACTGCCACGTCATCGATATGGCCAAGGGCTGTTTTGCGGGTAACTTTGGAGGTGAGGGGATTGACCTGCATATTTTTTGAGCTGAGGGGTATTCTTGCAAAAACAATAAATGTTACAGGTTTTTTTGCAGTAATCCCTTTTGACTTTACCCATCTATACCACGTGATTTTGATTCAGTAATTACTCATATTATGCACTATGATTAAGCATTAAAGAATTTTCTTTATCGATTGGTGAAAGATTAAATTTTGTTGTTTTTGCAGATTGTGGGATATTTCATATATATATATATATAGTTGTGTTTGAATGTACAATGAAGTACTATTGGTCTAGTGGTAGAATATTACCCTGTCATGGTGCAGACCCGAGTTCAATTCCTGGCTGGTGCGCATTTTAATTGTCGTCTTGGTCTCAGCAATTAAAAAAAAAAATTTGAATTTCCTTCATGAACTACTTATAATTTTGAATTTCCTCCATAAACTTTCGAAAATTGGCCAATTCCCCCAAAATTTTGGTTTAATCGCAAACCAGACCAAACCATTAAGCCACGTCATATTCCGTTAACGGAAATCAAACACCGTTTACGGTTTTGTTGGAATTGGCCAATTTTCAAAAGTTCATGTAGAGAATTCAAAATAAAAGGTAGTTTGTGTAGGTTTTAGCATGACTTGAAACTTCGTATATAAATAATCAGCAACCCAATACTTCATGGGGAAATCGGCAGTTTTCCCGTTTTCTAAAAGTTCTAATTTGTGTGTGTCCAAAAAAAAGTTCCACTTTGAAAACACGATAAAAACTTTGCTCTTTACTTTTAAAAACATAACCTAGGTTACATTTACACCATCCAAATTGTGTGCTCAAAATATGTGTCAATGCGAATCAACAGTAAATGATCCCTAGCTACTACTTATATTTCCGATGTATGCCTAACTTGTAAATGTTACTCATGAGTCATGGAAGAGTAGTTGAATGTTGAAGAGCTTACTTTATAATTAAATGCTGCACTTTGATCTGTCATCTATGCTAAGATATTCTTCCTACAATATAATAATCGAAAAATATACAAGATAATGAAGCAATATGATGGAAAACAAATAAATAAAATATTGATAGAACTTGTGTATTCATAAATCACCCATGCATCAAATAAAATAGCTTCAGTATCTTATTTGTTTGTTTTCCATCAAGCATTAAAGAATCCGTCAAGAAAGATGTATGGTTAATAGCTATTCCGATTTGAAGGTAAATTACTTCTAAACGTTGCGCATTAGGTAACACCGTACCAGTTTATGAATATTTAAAGGCATTACAAAACTCCCAAACAAAAAAAAAATCTCAATATCAATGTAAGCACGAATCATCATGTAATCCAAAAAATATTTTTTCGGTAATAAATTCGACAAAAAAATACATCATTTTAAATTCCGATGTCATTCGTACATAGAAAATAGGATGCACATGTTAATCGAACAAAACCCAAAAGAACCAAACTGAAATGACTTCGGTTCAAATATATAGTTTTAGTAGAACCAAAATAATTTGAGCTAAACTGAAATTAAACCAAACACACACAAAGACCTAAATATACACCTTTAAAGAGAAGTGCCTTCTTTAATTAGGGTTTTTAGGTCATTTTTAATGGTTTTAAAATAACAGCAAACTAAAAATGGAATGTGAAAAGAAAAATATATTAATATTTGATAGAGATGGTTCATCCACGAATTATTTTTTTGCCCAAATAGCTCCGTTTGGTTAGAAGTTCTTCGGAATTTATGGTCCTTCCCTATTTAAAATTAGTAGTATTCTCAATTTCTGGGGTGACTTACCACACAATCTTTCCACAAATCTTCGACACGCAATTCACAACAATATTTGATAGAATATTTATGCTAAATCTCATTAGGCACGCTAACTATAATTTATAAGATGTGTGGACAATTAGTCAATTACGACAGCATAAAAAAAGAAAATATGGGTGGACAAAATGACAAACACGAACTGCACCATTTTGGAATAACTTTCAATACATTCATCCCATATAAAGGAATCTGTAGTTTTTTAAAATATTAGCCGAAACTAAATCGAAGCTGACTATAATTACAATTGTTCCTTGTAACTTCTTTTAAAAAATTCTTTTTTATCGATACCAATATGCATCTGAACCGGAAAAAAAAAAACATTTTGTGCTACGAAGTGACGAACTTGAACCGGTATAAACCGAGAGGCGAATAGAAGACTTGACCTGAAGCGTTCTCATTCATTAGTTGTCAACGCGTCTTCTTCGCATTTCACACGCGCGGATTTTCAAAATTGCAAGCTGCCATGCCTAAAATTATTACACAGATTTATTTATTCGGTCCATAAAGTTTAAGAATTACAATTATCTCCATATTAATTGTTAATGCTAAATGATTCGCCGTTCTCAGTGACCTAACTACTAACCGTCATCGCCACCACTGGCAAAAGTCGAAAACAATTGCATCGTAATGATTACTAAATTCTTTTTCCGTTCTTATATATTCTCATAATTGTGGAAGTCGTTTAGCTCGATCGTTTATCAAGAGTTCATTAATGTTTTTACATCATAAAATATAGAGTTTGAATCTCAAAAAATGCAATTTATTATCATTTATGCATATTAATAGAGAAATGCTTACATAAGATCTTTAATGAGCTGCAAGTATAATCATTTAATGTGGATGTTCATAAATCAATAAAACTATCCGTTGTAAAATCATCGATGTAATATTTTTAATAATTTATAATAAAATAAAAAATCAATGTTAAAAAAAATCTCATATTTAGTTATAAGAATTAAGATATGGCTCAATCAAATTTATATTGTGTTGTTTGTTTCATTATCAGCTTGTAATCGCTTATAATCAACAACAAAAAAAGAATGAAGATCGTCATAATCAAGTTACAGACAAAATAATGGTGATGGTGTTGATGATGATAATTTGTTTATTTAACTCGAATAATATTAAGATCGTCATAATATTATTCGAGTTAACTCGTAAAAACTTATAATTTTGAAATCATAACTCTAATATGCACCATTTAATGATTCTGATTTTTGTGGTTAGTCCACAAATTATTAAAAAATCAATTTTTGTGTCTAATTTTTTATAAAATTAGTAAAATATTTTTCAATTTTTGTTTTGATATATATTCAAATAAAATATAATAAATTATAATGAAAAATATAGCAAAATTTTGAATTTAAAAAAAAAAAAATATATAGACCAATTATTATTAAAAACATATAATATTAAAACATTAAATAATAAATAACCTCTCTAATAATAATAAATATTTTTTATATATTTTATATTTTTTAATAAATTTTTAAAATAATTATATATTTTTCTATTTCAATTATTTTATATTATTTGTAATATCATAATATACAAATAACTTATCAAATATAGAGATGATACAACTCTTTGATAAAAAAAAAAAAAAAGAGATGATACAACTTTTGGGTTCGCAAGCTCCATGTACTAACCCTGAGACGGACCCGGATATCCGGCCAAAATGAGGGTATCCGCATCCGCCTCCGGCCGGATGTACAACTATGCTATCCGCCTCCGTCTCTGAAAACCCGGATATCCGAATATCCGGATATCCGGATATCCGCTTAAAAATCCGGATATCTGCGGATATCCGGATAATCTGGTTTTTTTTTCCACTGAAAAAAAAAAAAAAAATCTAGATTCATGCTCTACGAACCCGCGGTTCTAAAACTTTCGGTTCTAACCCGCAAACCCACGGTTCTATAACTTTCAACCCGCAAACCCGCAGTTCTAAAACTTTCGACCCGCACCGACCCGCATTGTAAAACCCTCGACCCGCACCCGCCCCGCTTAAAAAAAAAAACTCGACCCGCACCCGACCCGACTTTTTTGTTTCTTCTCTTCTCGATTCTTTTCTTCTTCTTCCTCGTTTTTTCTGTTTCTCATCTCATTTCTTCTGAATTTCTTACCTCTTTCTTAAGACAGATAAGATCTACACCAGATCTTATCATGGGATGACCTTGACGGGTCGGACCAGAAGGCTTGGCGGAAGAAGACGAACCGTTAAAAAAAAAAAAAAAAAAAAAAAAACCGGATATGCGGAGCTCCGACAGTGACTTATTTTACCATCCGCCTCCGCCTCCGCCTCCGGCCGGATCCATAAAATCATTATCCGTCTCCGCCTCCGCCTCCGCCCATACCGGATATCCTATTTTCCGAAACGGATGCCAGAGCGAATGCCAGATCCCGGATATGAAGTCTCAGGGCTACCATGTACCCTCTCACGCCGCATTAACAAAGTGGACCCTCTTGTTCCCAAAACAAAAAAAGCGGTGGCAAAGTAGAAAATAATAAGTCAACTCATGGGTTTATCAGTAAATTATACCCTCCTCCGGTCATTTGCCATTGACCCATTAACCGTGAAGCATTCGTTGTACCTTCTTATACAAATTCTCTCATACGTTTTTCTTTTTTGAATTATCTCATAATTCCATAAACTATTCAACAGTATTTTAGATCATCAATGCATCTCAACTTATTGGTTTTATATTCAAATAATCCATCCTCCCTTTAAATTAGAGGATAAGATAATACACACGATAAAATCTATTAATCGTAGTTTCTTACATAGTTGGGAAACACACAAAAGGTAAATCATAAACTAACCGGAGCAATGAAAAGAGGAATACATTACCCATTTGAAACCTATACGTGCTACGACATTATACATAATCTATATTTATGAAATTTGAAAATTTCATACCAAAAATCCGGATTAATTTTAAAATTGTATGCAACTGCTATATATAAAAAATCCACTGTAAAAAAATATGAAAAATATCCACCAAAATTCAAATAAGACCAAACCTGAATATTCAGGATGCAAATCTGATCTTCTTTACTTTTATAGTCCGATGGGTCAAAACATATTGTTTGATCGGTTTGGGTCAAAACCGAATCAATCCATATATAGTTCGTTCACCTCCACAACAATAATTATAGGGACTACGTACCATAACTACATTTATTAAATTGCCTCGTTCTCTTTCTAAAACTTTGCCTATAAATTATCAATATACAATTCTCCAACTTTTTAGGCCATAAGTTATCTCTTTCTCCACATTAAACACTAAATCTCCTCCCATTTTTTGGTCTTGTTAGTTTTAAAACCAAAAGACCTACGATGAATGAGAATCACATTCAAAGCGAGCATGTGAACAGTAACTCATCAGTCACCACCATTCATGTAACAAACAAAAAACTGAAGATGCAAGTGTTGTTGTGACAGATGCAAGTGTTGTTGTGTCAATCACGAAGTAGTACAAGAAGTGGTACAGGACGTGAATATATGAGATTGCTGAGATATGATCGAATCTGGGTGATAAGATTCGAATCTAGAGTTGCTTGGTGAATTGGAATGAAGATGTGTGTGTTTGAAGTGTTGTTGTACCAATTGAGAAGTAGTACAGGAAGTGCTACAAGCGATACAGGAAGTGCTACAGACGATCAAATCGTGGTCATTGGATGAATTGGAGCCAGCGTGGGCTGGAGTAAACTTCTAGAATATTCTAGAGACGTGCCAAGAGGGGTATATGAGCTGGATAAAGAAGATATTATTGTTTTAGAGTGTTTCCATATTCTTAGGAGAAGATATTGGAAAAGAGAATATTTCCTAAAATATTTGGAGATATCGAATATGTTATTTGGAAGAACTTGGAGTGCAAGTTTGAGGCAATATATACAAGAGGTCGTGGCCTTTTGGAAGCAAGGAGATAGAGAGCTTGAAATAAAAAAAAAGATGAAAAAGAAAAAGAAAAAGAAAAAGGGTTTTGAGTGTGTGTTACACGAGGGTGATGGTGTGTGTTACACACATGTGGTATTGATCTATGAGATCTGCAGACGTCAGAGAGGGCGTTGTTGCACCGGTGCGTCCGGTTGGTATTTAAGCATGCGTGCTTGATGCTGTTTTCATGGAGAGATCGTGTGTGAATTGAAATCTAGGCTTGGGAGAGTTTAGCTCATGATTAGGTTATCCTGAAGAGTTCATGTTATTGAATGGAGCGGTATTTCAAAAGTGTTGTGCTTGATGAAGAGCTTGAAATCAAAAAAAAGATGAAGAAGAAAAAGAAAAAGAAAAAGAAAAAGGGTTTTGAGTGTGTGTTACACGAGGGTGATGGTGTGTGTTACACACAGGTGGTATTGATCTGTGAGATCTGCAGACGTCAGAGAGGGCGTTGTTGCACCGGTGCGTCCGGTTGGTATTTAAGCATGCGTGCTTGATGCTGTTTTCATGGAGAGATCGTGTGTGAATTGAAATCTAGGCTTGGGAGAGTTTAGCTCATGATTAGGTTATCCTGAAGAGTTCATGTTATTGAATGGAGCGGTATTTCAAGAGTGTTGTGCTTGATCTACGCGTTTGCGATTAAGTTGTAATTGTTTTTTAATTCTAGTGAATTCGAATACTGGACGTGGTCCCGGGGATGTAGGAAACGAACCTCATTAAAAAACTCTGTGTCTCTTTATTTCCTGCATTTTATTTGTATCTCACTTACACTTACAAAAACTCCCAAACTTCCTCTTATCGGTGCGCCTCAAATACGTCAAACTCGGTTACCATTACCTAATCTCTAACGCCGTCTACATCCTCCTCCTCCCCGTCCTCGTAGCCGCAACCTCCTCTTTCAATCTCTCCGTTCTCACTCTCGTATTCAACCACCTCCTCAATTTCCACTTCCTCTCCTCCACTCTCTTCGCCGCTCTTCTTATATTTCTAACCACCCTCTACATCACAACCCGTCCTCGCAAAATCTTTCTCCTCGATTTCGCTTGCTACAAACCCGATCCTTCCCTTATATGCACACGTGAAACATTCATGGACCGGTCTCAACGTGTAGGTATATTCACAGAAGACAACCTCGCTTTCCAACAAAATATCCTCGAACGTTCCGGTTTAGGGCAGAAGACTTACTTCCCGGAAGCTCTCTTACGCGTCCCACCGAATCCTTGTATGTCCGAAGCGAGGAAAGAAGCTGAGACGGTCATGTTTGGAGCTATAGACGCAGTGCTTGAGAAAACCGGAGTGAAGCGTAAGGATATTGGGATACTTGTGGTGAATTGCAGCTTGTTTAATCCGACGCCTTCTCTATCGGCTATGATCGTGAATAAATATAAGCTTAGAGGAAACATTGTGAGCTATAATCTTGGTGGTATGGGTTGTAGTGCTGGTCTGATCTCCATTGATCTCGCTAAACAGCTTCTTCAGGTAATTATATACTTATATTCAGTCCATTAATAACAGATTAACGATCCATTTTTTGTACTATATACTAAAATTTGCTTTCAATAGAACCATTTGATAAGAAATAAGAATCTCATGACATAATTAGTACATTTTTGGGTGGGGAGGTTGGGACTTTTCTAGTTTTCTTCACGTCATGTCATTAACTATATATAATTTTTTGGTTACTGATTTTATATGTGAAAATGGTAAAAACTCTAGCTTCGATTATGAGCACGTGACTTTAACGAAGTTTGTGCCAGGCTTTTCTTTTGTCTTTAGGTAGGTGGTAGTTGTGAAAACTGAAAAACTATAGATTGTCTTAATAACAAGTACATGCATTTTGATTTAGTATACAATCTATGTGTGTGTATGTAATACTTACAAACACTAGAGTACATATATGTTACGGTCAATCCAAAGTGTGGTATGTCACGGTTGCATTTGCATAGTTGGTAGATCCTGTCGGAATATATATAAAATATCGATAGTAAATATATATACTAGACAATCTTCCGTTTTATATATGGACGATTCTTAAATAAAGTATATTTTTCTTGATAAAAATATATTATTGTTTTAGTATTTAATCCGCCAAAAAATTGTATAGATTTGGTTGCTACTAGTGAAAGTTATGTATTATATATCTATATATGATTCATTGAATTATTTTTTGTAATATTTTAAATTTTACGAAAAAATAAATTAAATGATTAATAAGACTAAATCATGTGATTTAGTTTAATGACTACTCCTTTCTTAAAAATACATATATGATTTTTTTTTTCAATCATTAAAATTTTCATCATACAATTATGTAAAAAAATAGAGAACATGACCCTGCTATAAAAGATCAATTTAAGGTAAGATGTATTAATTAGTGATTTGTAAACAGGATATCATGGTCTATAATTTAAGGTAAATATTGTCAAACCTATTAACATGTATACAAAATTGATAGGCAACACACAGACACACAAAATTTGATAGGTGACGTGTCATGCTTGCTTAGTTATGTAACTTTATGTTTAATCGAGGACATGTTTGTTGAACAACATCACCAAAAACAACATGTTTTTAGGAGTATAAGTTTCATAAAATATAAGTACACGCAAGGTCTCAAGTATGGTGCCTTGCATGTGTTTAATGAGTTTCATTATATTTACTTTCCAACTAAATTTTTTTATATATAACATTATATTGAAAGTAGTAAAATTATGAAAAGTAACAAAAGTATGCAAAAAAATAAATAAAAATTATGCAATTAAATAAACAAATAAAATTAAAATTAGAAATTTTTCGGAATTAATCTTTTTTTTTCTTTCAATTTTGTTTATTGAAAAGAAAAATGAACAATTCTTTGGTTTTTAATGACGTGCTTAGTAAAAACCATGTCATTAATTATTCCATCATTCCACATATATACCAACCAGATCGAAAATTCAAATTTTTGTGCTTTAAAAATCCAAAAAATATTGACATTGTATTTTCTATACTTATATGAATATATGCATGCGTTTAGATTCCTAATTATCAATTGTAATATCATGCATGCAGGTCCAACCAAATTCATATGCACTAGTAGTGAGCACAGAGAACATAACCCTAAACTGGTACTTAGGCAACGACCGATCAATGCTTCTCTCAAACTGCATTTTCCGAATGGGCGGCGCCGTCGTTCTCCTCTCGAACCGCTCATCCGACCGCCGCCGCTCAAAATATCAACTCATCCACACCGATCGTACACACAAAGGAGCTAACGATAACGCTTTTAACTGCGTTTACCAGCGCGACGACAACAACGACAACAACAAAATCGGTGTCTCGCTCTCTAAAAACCTAATGGCTATCGCAGGAGAAGCTCTGAAGACGAACATAACCACTCTCGGACCCCTAGTTCTACCAATGTCGGAACAACTTCTCTTTTTCGCGACACTCGTGGCTCGAAAAGTTTTTAAAGTCAAGAAAATCAAACCATACATTCCAGATTTCAAGCTAGCTTTCGAGCACTTCTGCATCCACGCGGGAGGCAGAGCAGTGCTCGATGAGATTGAGAAGAATTTGGATCTTTCTGAGTGGCATATGGAGCCTTCGAGGATGACTTTGAACCGGTTTGGGAACACTTCGAGTAGCTCGCTTTGGTATGAGCTTGCCTATAGTGAGGCCAAAGGGAGGATCAAGAGAGGAGATAGGACTTGGCAGATTGCTTTTGGATCGGGTTCTAAGTGTAATAGTGCGGTTTGGAGAGCTTTGACAAGTATTGATCCATCCAAGGACAAGACTAATCCATGGATCGATGAGATTCATGAGTTTCCGGTTCCGGTTCCTAGGATATCGGTTGTGTCATCTTCGTCGGAATCTCGATAGTTGAATTTTTTCGTTTAATGTAATATGATTTCATATTTTCACATCACATATATTATACATATATCTATCTTCTTTTTTTTATTGGGTCAAATACATATCTATCTCAATTACACACTACTCTTTATCAAGGGTCAGTACAACGAGAATAGAGATTCAAAGCAATATTAAAAGTTGAGGTCATTCATTATCTTATATGAAAAAATATTTAGGGAACTTTAATTTTTTTAGGAAAATTAAAAAACGAAATAGTATCGATAAAATATGGTTTTTCTTTACACATAATTAGGTCTTTAGACTTTAGATTCTTATATGTAAATTCGCAGGTTTGATAATGCGATTATAAGGTTAACAATACACATTGCGCAATAATATTACAAAATACTGTATTTGAAATATGTTTTGTTCGTATGTTCTTTGTTTTAATAAATACCTGAAAAAAGGATGATACAATGGTGTCTACAAATCAAATGATACACTAAGGTTACAAAATGAAGAAACAAACAAGGTACACGAAATAATTTGACGACCTATAAGCTTACGAAGCTTTAGACCCTAATCATTGGCCATGAATCTCTAATTTTACGAGACTAAGACCAAATCTTCCTCTCGTAAATCCCCTAAAGCCTAATGAATCGTTAACTTAAAAAAGACTGAGACCACTCTTAAATCTTCTTTCTTTCAAGCTTCAAAGGCTTGAGCTTTGTGAAGAAGTGGAAGTACCTGTAGGAGATTTACTCTTTGTCCGTGAAAGAATCATTTCATGGAGGTCTCCAGCGCTTAGACGGTCTAAAGGAGACTCCTCTGTGCAGTGGTGAAACACCTCGACCAGAAATCTCATTGTGTCTAAGTCAGATTCGGTTAGGTCATACTCTTCACAGAGTTTATTGGTTGATTCGTCTTCCTCTGTTTCAGAGATCAGTGTCTCTAACTCCTCTGGTAGTTTTGGCCTTTGTCCCTTCTGGTTAAAATTAAAAAAGAATAAACATGTTAGTGGTCATAGATCATGCAAGTGTAAAGAAGATCTCTCTCTCTCTCTCTGATAATAAAAAAGGTGGGACAAACCTGTAGAGATTCATGAATCTGAAGCTCGGATGAATCGAAATATGGGATTTGTAGTGTCAATAGCTCGAAGATTAGGCACCCGAATGACCAGATATCCACTTCCTGAGAAACCACGAGTAAACTCACTCATAACCAAGAAGACGAGAAAAGAGAAAATTTGAGGAACAGAATTTTGGAGAAACGTACAAGTCCGTAAAAGTTATGTTCGTGCATTGCTCGGAAGACCTCAGGGGACATCCATCGTGGCGTACCAACACAGATATTAGGAGGAGGTATTCCCACATGAGCAATACAGCAACCGTGTAAGTGAGACCTAAGCGGAACAGCTCTATCGAAATCACAAAGCTTCACAATAGGTTCTCCGTTTGCTCTTTGATTGTCCAGATCGACCAGAACGTTTTCGCTTTTCACGTCACGGTGAATTATATCCTTCGAATGCAGCTCCATTAAAGCCCCTGAGATATCTCTTGCAATAGACAAGGCTAGATCCATGGGTATATGGTGCTTACCAGCTTCAGAAAGCTTCTCAATGTGACCCTATCGAAAGTCAACCATGAATAAGATTTTCATTGATGTTACAGAGACTTTTCAAATATAGATTGAGAAAAAAATAAAAAAAGAATGCTACCTTTAGAGATCCTCCTTCTATGTGTTCCATCAAAATAGAAGATTGCAAAATGCGTCGATGTTCGTTTCCATTTTCCGAGGTTATCCACTTGGAAGATATCTCGTGTCCGTATAACTCCACGATACAGTCATGTTTCAAGGCTCCTAAAATCCGCACTTCTCCTAAGCAAGTAAACTCAAAAGTCCTAATGTCATCTATGGAAGCTCCACAAACCTCTAATGTACGCATCTGCGGAGAGGAAATATGAAACTATTCAGCAAGTTTACTCAAACCTAAATTGGAGAAAGACTACAAAGGTAAAAACAAACCTTCACAGCTGCTTCAGTGGAGCCAAGCTTGCATCGGATAAGACTACTATTAGCTCTTTCTACTCCTTTGCCCGTTGACAGGGAAGAAAAAGAACATCCTGGTTCCAATTTTGCTCTTGTGCGAATGGATTCGTTAAGCCGATTAAGAGGAATGTACCTGTACCAATCAGAATATACAACAAAGAGCTTTATCATTCAGCACAAAACTGTATTGCATCTTTAAACGAAGAGAACCAAAGTAACTGTCCAAAAAATTGGTCATATACAGAAACAACTGAATTAAAACGAGAATTAACAGTGTTTGTTTGTGCACAACTACACATAAGTACCCCAATCTCTAAGCATGACAATATCATATCATTGACAATAAAAAAAGGTCATTACGAGAGTAAGAAAATGTTATACCGGCAGAAATATTCGTGATCTATATCTTCCCTGATGTCATGAGGACGGCAAGCATCAACTACCATACGAACCCATGAGGAACCTCTCTTTACAGGAACAATGTTCCAGGCATGTGGCATGAAGTCTAGATAACCTCTAACAAGCTCACAAGGCACCGGAGGTTCCATACGATCACAAAGGAACTATAAACAAAATAAATAGAAGAAAAAAGAATTAGCAATTCACTAAAGAGAAACCAAAGAGTTCAGATATCCTAAAGCATTAGATTAATTTGAGTACCTTCATGAGCAAGGCCCTGTGCCTACAGATGCCAAATTGCAGTTTCCCTAGAGGAACCACTATAGAGTTCCGCGTTGACTTGATAGAACGCAAGGATTTTTCACACACATCGGACAAAATGACATCTTGAGCAGTCGGCGAAACCTGTTTGTTAAGAGCAGCAAGGCTGTCTTGATTCCCGGTCAAACAGGTGCAAATAAACGGTTTCTGGTAGTTTGTACCAGACACTGCCTTCCGGGTTCTTTCAACAATAGCAGTTCTGTCACTACCTCCAAAGTGATCCGACACAAAAAGGGCAAGATATGATGCAACCTGCAAGTTGTCAATGGAAACTTGATCTACATCTGCATTTAAACAGTTCAATTTCTTCAATCTAGCTACGAGGGCTCGAGCAGAGAGAGTGATTGCATCCAATACTTCATCATTTGCCCTTAAAAATACAGAAAATAGGTAAAGTGAGCTTTCCCTCTGGATAAATATAAATGATTGTTCTTGTTGATCTAAAGTGATAGTAATTACCTGTCCAAGAGTATGACTTCACGTGAATCAAGAGGCAAAATTTCCTCATACCTACTAAGAGGCAAAAAGGGCCTATCACGTCCAGCATCAAAAAATCCGTCAGGAAGAGAATCTGCTGTGCTGCAAAATGAGTTGCTGCTGTATTTGTGCGATAGATTAGCAATATCGGTAGATGGCCTATGGCACTTAGAACCTTTTGGGTTATCCAGATACTTATCACAGCATCTCTTCGACTTGTGATTTGGTTTCTTTCTCTCTAAAGAAGAGTTATAGTCTGCAGTACCAGCTTTATCTCCTGAAGAGGGACAAGATGCCTTGATCTCACAACACTCCTTGTTCTTTCTTTCACTCGTTAATAGGGTTTCCACACATCGGGAATTGTCAGAAGCCAAATCAGCTTTTAAACTGCTCTCTTCCTCTTCAGAAGTAACGACAGAATTTCCTATTTCAACCTCTTCTAACAGTTTATCATTGTCATCCAAGCAGATAATATCAACTGAACCTTTGTCAGTGTTTTGGGAAACATTAATGCCCTGTTTCCCAGTTTCTTCGACTATGTCCATCTTCAGATTTAATCCCTCCTGAGGGACTTCACCTTTCCATTTCCTGCTGTTGTTCAAGCGCTCTTGCCTTGCCCTGTGCTGGAAGTAATGCTGTCTCCGCTTCCACCTCTTACTTGATTTTCGAGCCGAGAAGCATCTACTGATGGAAGAGACCCCAGTTGACATGTTTAATGGATAACGGTGGGAGCCTGCACCCACGTGCAAAAAAAGAAACAGAGAATTCACCATTCAGTATAAGAAATAAAAATTAAAAGCAAAGAATTATCAAACTCTAAGCTTTCTTAGGCATACACAGTACATAACAGATGCAAAGGAAAGAAATATTAAACTCTCACCTTTATGAGGAACACTTATGGCGTTTTTTTCATACGGGTCCTCATATACATCCATTTCAACCATAGAGCTACAAGTATCAACTCCCATCTCTTCATAATTTCCTTCCAAATTACATTGTATCCATGTGGGAATACTGCAATAACTCGGGAGCTTATTGTACTTGAAACAAACAGAAAATCGAAGAAGTTCTGTCAGATTAAAGAATCTAGTGAACTCCTGCACAGAGTATATATCCAAATATTATAGCAATGTTGTGCAAAATCAGAGAGACAAGTACCTGTAAATTCAAAATATGCAGTCTAGGCATTAAACTTAGATTGAGAGGATCCAGAGTTGTTAATCGGTTGTTTGATACGTCCAGCCTTTCTAAGTTTTGTAATAAAGCTAAAACCGGTGGTAGCTCCATCAGCCTGTTGTGAGCAACCTTTAAGAACATTAATGAACTCAGATAACTGATCTCGTTAGGCAAAATCTTGATCTTGTTAAAGGAGAGATCCAGATACTCCAGACTCTTAAGACATCCAATCTCCGCGGGGAGATATCTGCAGCAAGTGAGGAGACAAAGTTAAATCCAGTCCAATATAATTTGAAGCACCCTGAGCCCAATCCAAAATCCAACCAACTTCACATATTAAACAAAAACCTTCTTAGCAATCTAGATATCATATTGGACATCAAAAGTCAGGAAAAGGCGAAATATCCACCTATAGGCACGTAAAACACACCGCATTAAGCAGCATCAACAGTAATCTAGCTTACGTTTCCTGGACATTCTACAGGGATGCACAACCGAAACTGTCAAAAGCCACCATATGTAGCAAAGCAAGCTGAGAAGCCCAGGAGATAAGGCGAGCAATAGAGCATAAAAGGCGAAGCTTTTACCTGATGGAGAAGTGGCAAACAGAGAGCTTTGTCAAGCACTTGAGACCAGAAATCTCGCTCAAGAGGGTCAAAGCAGAAGATCGTTTTGGGACTTTAGTAAGCTCGAGCTCCTTCAAACCCTTAAGCTTGTCCCACGACAAGCCGTCGCCAAAACCTGGTGACGATATCTTCACCTGAAGGTACTCCAAATCCACCAAATTCCCTAATTCCGGCGGAAACAGGTCGATCTCGTTACTGAAAAACTTGAGCTTCTTCAACCTCACAAGCCCTCCAATCGATTTCGGAATCAAATTAAACACGTTTCTAAACAAGTAGAGACCCTTCACCGAATCATCGGCATTATCCAGAAGGGAAAGCTCCAGATTTTGACCGGAAACATCAACCACCGAATCATCCTCTAAACTTATAACGCTACTAATGGTAGAATCACTCTCGTGACCTCCATCAATGTCCGCATCCTCGATTAAATTATCAGGCTCTTTGTTCTTCACTTCCGTTTCACCGCGTTTAATAGCTTCCGATGAAGTACCGCGCGAACCAGAGACCTCCATTGGATCTCGTCGCAGCAATTAGGGACGACGGAGAACCGAAATCGGAGAAATACAAAGCTAGAAAGTGACAATTAGGTTAAAATCGCGAAAGCTCACGGAGAAAGAGGAGATCTGTGAGGTGAGGGCGAGAATCAAAGCTTAATTAGGAAGCCCGAGAAGAGGAATCGAGCCCAGAGGCGATGGAGAGATGGGGAGATGGAGAAAGAGGGAGGCGCTCGAAACCATCGAAGGAGAGAGAGAGAGAGAGAGAAACCCTAGATCCTCGAAAAGACGTATCAGAGATATACTCGAACGTATCTGAAAATGGTAAAATCTAGTACTAATCTACATTGTTTTAATGTATTTCAATACCGACAGTATTATTATGAATTCCATTCACGCGCTTAAGGCAAGAGTAAAAAAGGAACATTGTAAGTTTTGAAAATTCAGACAAAAAGTTCATTTTTTTTTTAAAAGGAACATTGTAAGTTTCTGTAATTATATTCTTTTTGAATGCAGATAAAAAAAAAAAAAAAAGGAAACGAGTAGTTACTCGCATAAATTAGAGGAAGATAACACTATATTGTTATGGTAATCAAGTATAGGGGACAAATCAAAGAAACTTTCTCACTTGGCCTTATCAGCTTACGTAAAGAGCGTATTTGTGTTGCACTGAAGTAGATAAACTTTTCCGAGATTATATAAAAATACGAGGTAATATACGTTAATGGATTGAAATATATCCACTCAAAACCTACAATGTTAACAAAATAAAATTTGGAGAATAATTACGTCTTTTTTTCAGTATTATCTTATTTATTTAAACCCTAAACCGTATAAAAAAAATATATATATATATACATATGCCCCACCAAAACTCTCCTAGTATATGGAAAAATACTATGGATCGAAGACGATTCTCTGCTCTTTCCCTTCCACTTCTTCTCCTCTTCCGTCTCCTATCTGTTTCTGCAGATAATTCCGTTAAGATCTACCATTCCAATAAACTTTAAGCGTACGATCCTATTCCTATACCATTTGTTGGATGGAATTAGCTATACTTACTTCAACTTGGTGTGGCACGAGGAATAAGTTGATGGCCACCGGATTAAAACTGAATCCGCTGCGACCAAAAACAAATGAATGAGATCGGCGTTCTTCGTTAATACATCCTGATGAAAAG
The DNA here is from genome assembly GCA_030161315.1 of Eutrema japonicum. Taxonomy (NCBI): domain Eukaryota; kingdom Viridiplantae; phylum Streptophyta; class Magnoliopsida; order Brassicales; family Brassicaceae; genus Eutrema; species Eutrema japonicum. The sequence continues at coordinate 1,778,573 of BSQW01000001.1, read as the reverse complement.
AAAAAAGTAGAGAGGAAAGCGTGTTACCATCGGGAAAAAGCTAGTTGCCAAACGTATGGAATGAAGAACTCTTCTGGGTGGCTCTCTTGTTCATACGAAAAGTGAAGTTGAGTAAACATCTGCGGTAATAACAGAGGATAATGAAAGAAGAATTTTTAGTGAAAGAAAATATTATATCAGTGATAAATACAAGTGTTAGAGAGTTTGTTTTTACCTTCATGCCTTCGCCTCGCCAAGACCGGCAATTGTTGATGATGAATTGAAGAACTTTCTGCACTGACCATTCTCGATCCGATCTTTGAGAGTCCATGCGGCTATTGAAAAAGTCTAAGACCTAAATTCCAAATCATAATTAGTTAGGCAAGTGAGAAACGGATCAATCAGATACTCTCTTCTTTCTGAAAATTTTAAGAATTTAAAGCCTATGAAACTGTGTTGGATCATACTGTGTAAATATTTTCGACTAACTCATGGAAACGCGGATGGTTCTTAAAAGGTTGGAACACTTCTTGCCGATGCATAATTGCATAGACAATCTGCATAAAGCAGAATTCACAGACTCATTCAGAGCAGGAAAACAATGATGTGATTCATGCTGCCAAGAAAAAAATGAACAATGTGATACCTCAGGATTTCTTGGCAATGCGTATGTCAAAATTGCATTCAATATATCTAGGACAAGTCTCAAGAAATCAGTAAAGATCTGCAACTCTGCTGCCTGCAGTTAGAAAAATACATGTAAATATAAACCAGAAATCAAAGGATAACAATGATCCACAGCAATATATTGGGTGCTTGAACTAACTATGCCTTACCAGATCTTCTGAAACGCCATCATCATCTCCGGACATGCTTATTTTGATACTTTGCAGCTTATCACCTGTCAAGTCCGATAACTTGTTATACCTGTGTTAAACAATTAATGTTCAGTTAAATAGGAACCGTAATGAGCATAATCACAGAAAGACGAGGAATTAGGTGCATACTTTCGAGAAAGCATGTAAAAAAGGCTGACAAGCCTCTGTGAGGCATATGCACTTAAATGATGGGCATGAGGTGCCATGTTAGCCAAGGTAGCAAGGCAAGTAGTCTGCAGATACACATCCTGTAGAAACCCAAGAAACCAAATTTGTCACAAAGTTTCATTCTACACTATATAGACCACAGTCCTATTTTTCCAAATAAACGGCCTTTAATGTTATAAAGGCATAACACCACCAAACCTAAACGGAAAGAGATTTATATCTTAAGTGCCCATTGTCTGATACATCTCCAAATACGTTGCAGTTTCCAATTTGATACCTAGTTAAGATTTTAACTTGACAACACTCTTATAAGGATTGGACCTACCCAGACAGCCAAACTAAGAAGTACATATCGAAACACATTTTTCGTTGCTAATATATGAATCTAAAGCTATACCCGCAGTTTAGAAAGGTTGTGCTGCACTGTTCTTATGAGAATAATGACCATTAAGGAACCAAGAGACGTCTGATGAAGGAGATGCTCCTTGTACCATGGAACGCTAGGCAGTATCTATTCAAATGAAACATAATCAGAAAAAATATTGAAGTTCAGAAAAATCATTTCAATCCTACAATTGGAACCAGCACGTACCATCTTGTGAATGCTTGAGTTGAAAGATGAATCCTGACTAAGTATGAGAACTACAATAAGCATCATGTATAGTTGATTGGATGATGTTCTCCTCGAAGCATTATACAGCGTTTCCAGAATGGGCATCAACTGTCCATCAAAATATATATTCATTTAAACCATAGATCATTGATATGAAACCATAAGAACTTTACTTCAACAAATAAAACAGTCCAGGGTTAACAAAACTGAGGAATGGATTTCTACTTTTGAGGATAATGGAACAAAAGAAATGGAACAGAAACATTGAGTGGAGTTTATAAATCATACCATAGTATCCATATCAGTTCGCACCAATACATACTCCTTAAAGTCGGAGTTCCCTTGCAACAATGAGTAGAGGAGCAAGACAGCGCCCTCATCAGCCAAACACCTACATTGCCAGATTGCGTTATTAACCAGTAGCAAATAACTTATTGAAATAAGACATTGATACAGGATGCATCTCTATGAAACCAAAAACAAGTTGCTGTAGAGAAAAAAACTCAAGAATATACAACTTACATGCCAAGAGTATCAAATAAAGAAGCAAATGGTATCCGAACATGTGGACCAGGGTGGGCATTTCCCTCCACATCTGAGCGGTCAACTGTAATCAGGGTAACAGTTTAGATTTACATTTAGGACTCGCCCTGCTCAGAAAGATGACGAAAAACAAAATTCTCACACTCGACATCTCTAGCATTTGCTAGAGCCTTGCTAAAAGTATTGCCAGAGGAAAATGCATGCACTTTAGAAACTGATTCTGAAGTAGCGCTGTCATCACTTTTATCCGTCATAGACTCATCACTCATGATAGACTTGTGGTAGTTAGTGAGAATAAGCAAAACATGAAGGCTGCTCTCTGCTAGTGAATTTTGAGATCCATCACCACTGTTATTTACAAGATAGTTCAAAGGCAAGAGCACAAATGTCGCTGCATATGCAAAAGAAAAGTTTTGATGAATACATGGAATGTTTCATGAAACTAAGTAGGAAAACATAATGCAACAGAAAGGCAATAGAAAAAGGTCAGCATAGACAAGTTAGTACTATAAAAAGCATGTATGAAGTAATATGAATACCTACCAGCTGCAGAACCAACTCTTTCCAAAATGCCTGGTGAATCTCCATCAGAGTACAAATAGTATTTTGCATTTGCAGGAGTACGGTGTCGGGAAATATAATTAAGTAGCAATCTCCTGACCGCCAGACAAACTATAGACTTTTCCTGAAAATTGTTGAAGCAAAGGGAAGAGTGAAAATTGATAGGGGGCAAAATCTATGAAACAGATAAGGAAAACTAAAAACATTTGTTACCTGCGCCATTGCTGCATCAATAAAAGGGTTCACATCTCTTGGTGCAGGTGATGGTCCGGAGAGAAGCTGTGTCGACATTGTAACAAGCATGAAGTTCAGAAGTTCCTGATGTAGAACATACGAGTTGGGACTTGCCAAATAAATGATGAAAATCAGAATTGAACATTTAATACTGAAATTTATAAGGATAAATAAAATATAGAATAAGCATGGAATACCTCACATCAGTTGATCCAATGAAGCTCAGCACACTATGCATGACAAAATTCTGGATGTCTTGATCTGCCATTAATACAATCTTAGTAAGCCAACTCAAGCCCGATTAGAATAACGTTAATGCTGGAAATAAGTTAGAGATATTAGAGAGTCATTACCCATTACAAAGCCATGTGGAACTGGCTCACTTTCGTCCAGCGAGAGATGCAACTCCTCGAGGCTGTGGCTTTTTCCATTCTCAATCAAATGCTTCAAAAAGACGGACGAAATATATGTAGCATTAACAGCTTTCTTATAGATAGAAGTCTGAGCATCAGAAGCTTGGAGAAGCTCTTGCAAACACCACGACAGATGAATCAATAGTTTTGCGAGGTGCCTAGTGTAGCCATTGCTTTGTGCTGCAAAGGGCAAAAACAAAAAAAAACAAAAAAATCGAAAAAGATCATCAAACTTCAAATGTATCCTGCTAATTTCACTAGGTCGTCATTAACATCCAATTTCGTTTAGCCATAGTGAATTTGACACACATCCTTTATAATCCTAAACCCATATGCGGAATTACACACAAGACTACGAAATCGAAATTGGAGGACAACGATTTTCTATTTCAGTTACCGAAGAGCAAAAATCCGTGGAAGATGCAACGAAATAGAGTCGCGAAACACTGGAATTCAACACATTGTGGATAAGAATCACTGACCGAAAAGTTCACAGGCTTGGTGAACCCGATCACTGGGCCACCGAGAACTCAACGGAAGCTCAAGTAGCTTGTTCCAGAAATCAGAGGCCAAGGGAAACGATTTATCGCCGACAAAAGTCGCAATGAGGTACTCCGCCAGCGAAACATCATCAACAACGGTGTTTCGCGGCGTTGAAGGTGCAGCTCCCATGTCCCGTAAGCCCTGTGCGCGGTTCCGGTGACCGACCTCGCCGAGTCAACAAGGATCAAAAATAGAGCGAGTCAATCGATCGCGTAGTCGGAGTCGGTTGGAATTAAGATCAACAGCATTACAATAAAGAGATGAAAAATGCAAAGATCCTCCCTCTGGATCTAAATCTGAGAGAAATTGAAGATTCAAACTGAAAACGATATGCTTCGAGACGAAGGGTTTAGAGAGAGAGAGGACGCGTTGTTTTAATTTTAATACGAAATTCTTATATCCAGACAAATAATATAACGACTAAAAATGTCTAAATGATACTTATTGCAAAATTTCCATATCAACACTTTAAAATTTGGAAAATGAAGTTAAAATGTGTGTTTCCTAATTTCGAAAGCTACATGGTGGCTACGTGCCACCAAATTCTCATTAATATGATTCAAATACTTCTTTTTCTACGTGCTATTTCCTTTGTTTTTATTCTCCGTTTAGCCATCCACTTTATTTGGGCTCTTTAATTCTCAAGCAAAATTAATTTGGCTTTATTAGGCACAAATTTGTTCTAATCTAGTGAAAAATAAGCTCTTAAATAAGAAACAACACACAAGTGGGTTTTCTTAGTAGCGCAAACACACAAGGAACTTTCTTTTTCTTTTTCAGTCTTTGATCAAAAACTGGATATAGATAATCATACTGCAACAAAACAATGCCCTACGAGCTCTTCGATGCTTCCTTGAAAATGCGAGGGAGGATCTCATGTGCGCTAATATCCAGAGCTTGCGGATCCCTGAAAACAAAAACCCCAACCACTTTTGAGTTCGATACAAAAGTTTGAATCTTTATTATGTATATACACCCAAGAAAAACACATCAGCCTGTGTGAAGTCATGGTACTTCATCAAATTCACCAAGAAGAGCATAAGTGTGAGAGAAAGAACCTGCATAATGTTTGCCCCTTTTCTTTCGAGCTAGGAATGAACCAAACATGTCGAATACAAGAAGATTCAAACTGAACAAAGATTCCATCGTTTTGTCCGAGTTTCCACTTTCTTGAGCCTTGACCTTTCCACACCTACCAGACACGATTTGACCATCAGTCCATAACATATAACCACAAGAAACAAACAAAACAAAAAAAGACTTTTGGCAAGCACAAGAAGACATATTTGATTCACCTGTGGATAGGATATACTACTCTTTGATGTTACTAAGCAAGCAGCTTTGGAGAAGGACTCTTCTGCGTATTGCCTCAGATATGTAAAGCAGTTACTGTGTGTGTCTGGTGACTCAAAAGCCTACGTAGGAACAAATAGTTTTAGCTCATTTGCTCATTTTCTCGTAAGATCTTAAATTGGCTCATTTGCTTCTCAATACCTTATCGATGTTGACTGCTGGTGCGTACTTATCGGTTTGTGTTTTCTCTTTGTCGAGAAGGAAATAGACTCTAGTATCGACTTTAGATGTCTCGTGCCACGACTTCACAGCTGTTTCCATAGTCTCAACAAGAAAAGAAAACATCTCTTTCCAACACTCTTCAGTTCCATAGGTTGCAGACTGCAAGTGTTTGTTAATATGGGGACAATTAATTTCAGAATCTGAGTTGAATACGCAACAAGAAAGGTCTATATTGATTCTTTGGATTTCACTTGTTGTAAACAGAAACTAACCATTTCAGAATTAAAGCTTTCAAGATGCTTGGCCATGTTGACATTAGATCTCAAATTCTCGAGTTCTTGAGCTCTCTGTTTCTCCTTCTGCAACTGACCGAGTCTCTTGATCTTTCTAGAAACTTCTGCGCTCTGTGGGTTGTACTGTTGAGCCGTTTCAAATGCAGTCAAAGCCTGACGCAATCATCAAAGAGATTTTAACTACCATGATTACAGTTTTGTAATCAAAACTTAAAAAGTATAAGAAAAAGAGCAAAACAAGAGAAATACTTACATCTTCATATTTTTCCATGGCTTCAAGCACAGAACCTTTCCTGAAGTACCCCTGAAGAAGATAGATCAGAAAAACCACTTGTTTACATACAGATTTGCTGATATGATCTGTTATTGTCGAAGAGACAGAAACCAAAAAAAAATAAAAAAATCTCTTGTTTCGATTTACCTTTTCCCATTGAGGGTTGAGTTTGATGGTTGTCTCTGCATCAGCTAAGGCTTTGCTAAGCTTAACTAGACTCAAAAATGCAGCAGCTCGGTTACTGCAACGGATAAAGAAAAGTTTTACTACACTCTAAAATCTGCTCATTAGTATTCTGCTCTGAGCAACATTTCACATAATCTTTTTAAAAAAAACCCTCAATTATAGTATCCCAAATCACAATTGATCTTCTGAAATATAACCGAAATGTTGTATGCCATTAAGGATCAAACGATTCAAGGTAAAAAGCCTCTCTTTTCCACCTAAACAATCTCATTTTTGAGGTCTAAAATTTCACAAGAGAACAAAACTAGATCTTCTAAGAACCCAGCTCAAATTGATCGAAACCCAACTATTAGATTCGAAAATTTGGAAGAATCTCGGATATTACGTTGAACATGAACTTATCATTTTGATGGAAACCCAATAGGAATCGTAAATCTACGAAAATTGTCAGAACAAAGTTAAACGTAATCTGGGAAATACCTGTAAAGAGTAGCGTTAGAAGGATCGAGCTTAATGGCTTGAGTGTAGAGAGCTGCGGCCTTAAGGTAGTTGCCAGCTTTGAAGAACTCGTTGCCTTTATCCTTGAGAGATTTCTCCGTTTCCCCACCATTAGTCGCCGTCGACCCTCCTGCTTTGCCTGATTCTACCACTCTCTCCGCCATCACTCTTCGAGGTTTGTGAGAAAGCGAAAGAACATGAATCGAGGAGAAAATTTGGTGATTTTTCTCTGTTGAGCTTTTTCGATTAGGGTTTATAGAGAGGGAGGAGAGAAATGAAGAAAAACAAGTCTTCCTTTTCTTTAAGAAAAAACGAACCCTTTTATTAAATTGATTGCAGTTTTGTATACTTGTCATAGTATTTTTTTAAAGAATTTATAATGCTTTTTCATTACATAATCATTTCTTTTTGTGGAAGTATCTACTGAATGTCAAAATTTAGATCCGATATTTATACTATACGATTTCATTTTCAGAAAGCACAAAAATAAATCCGAAAATTCATTATTATGCATAATTATTCTATTTTGAAAAAATAGATCCGGTCTGGTCCATTTAACACTTAAACCAATGGCGATTCGGAAAGCTGAATTAGTTCCGAGTTAAAAGCAGACCGGGTCATGTTCAAAATAGGTCGAGTCTATCTTCAAAACACGATTCTGGGCCTCTATGCTTTGGGCCCGAAAGTTCAACCGTTTTAACGAACAGGCTGGGGACTGTCTAACTAGTTTAATTTCTTGATTTGTTTCAGTGCCCAAGTCCCTAGAGTCAATAACCATACAATAAACAAATCAATTTTTTTTTCCGTTTCTATTATATAATACAAAAGCGAAATAGAAAGATGGTACAGTTTTAATACACAAATCAATTAACCTCTGCCAAAGTATATCCAAAAAATAATACGTATATAACAAAAAAACAGAGAGCCACGTCATCCTAATTTTACAAAACGCCCATACAGCTGTGATAAAAACAAAAAAACAAAAAAAAAGCACTTCAGGGACTACAGGAGAGGGCTCTCTTTACATTTGTAGTAATTTTTTTTTACAAATAATAACTTGAGGCTTAAGCAACTGAAATGCATCTGCGGTGACCCACATTTCTTCTCATCCTCTGTCGTTTTGTCTCTTCTCTCCACACATTTGCAATGTCTTGAGCGATGTTAACGGCGTCTGCAGATGCTCCGGCCAATCCTTTTCTCGTGAACCCGGCCGCGTACAAACCCGATTTCCCTTTCCACGCGTTTGGAAACGGCGATTTCGGAAACCCATTCTTCGAGAAGAAATCACTTTCCTGTTTAAGAAAAATAAAATAATTCAGTTACTTGTTTCGCAAGAAACATAATTTCATGATCAATATGTTTAAATTAAATCTTGTAACTTTTTCTCACCTGAAGCCAAGAAGGGACGTTGCTACGGTAACCGGTGGCGAGAACCACGGCATCGATATCTAGCTTCTGACCATCTACGAGCTCCACGTGGCACCGTGAGAACCGTTTGATTGCAGGGACAACTTCTACGTCGCCGGACTTTATCTTCTCCAGAGCACCGATGTCGAGAACCGGCGTCTTTCCCGTCTTGCTTTTGAGCTCCATTGGGCCGATGTTGGGCCTCTTGAGACCATACTTTGATAAGCTCCCTAGAACCATCCACGATAAGATCAAGAGAAGTTTGTCTACGAGCCATAGAGGTAGCCACTTCATCATCATCACTGAGATTCCGAATGTTGATTTTCCTAGAATTTCCCTCGGTAGCACATGAACCTGGTCGAAATAATTAACAGATACAAGATTAGCTTAAAGTTTCATGCAACTTTATTTAGATCCCATATGGAAGTTTCAAGCTAAATGTTCATGTAAATTATGTGGTTGTAAAAATAATCATTATTTATTTTTGCTTACCGAACTTCGAACGACCATGGAAGTAATAGCATTGTGATTAGCAAGATCAAGCGAGACTTCCATGCCGGAGTTTCCACATCCGACGACAAGAACTCTCTTCCCTCTATATTTCTTGCCGGACTTATACTCACACGCGTGAATCACTTCTCCGTCAAACTCGGTCTTAAGCCCATTAATCTCGGGCACAACACGTTCAGCGTTTTCTCCTGTCGCCACCACCAACCACCGGCAAATATATTCCATCTCCTCTCCGGCCACCGTTGTTGAGGTCGTCCTAACTCGCCATAGCCCGCTGGTTTCATCAAATCGAGCAGATTCAACGCATTTATTGTACTCCGGTTTAATGTCGAACCGGTTTGCGTATGACTCAAGGTAATCGATGAACTGTCGTTTTGTTGGATATTCAGGGTAGTGATCCGGAAAGGGCATTTTCGGTAATTGACAGAATTTCTTGGGTAAGTGAAGCTTGAGCCTGTCGTAGGCTCGTTTTTGCCATAACGAAGCGATGCAATCTGATCTCTCGACCACGACGAATGGGACTCCTTGATCACGAAGACAAGCTGCCGTAGCTAAACCGGATGGACCGGCTCCAACGATAACCGGACCGTTGACCCAAATACACCGTCGGTCTGAGAAATACTCTTCATTTGCCATGAGTCTAAACATATTCTCCATTTTTGGGAGTGAATTTGAATCGAAACAAGTATGATCTTGGGGTGGGTTTTGATCGATTTGAAAGTATAGGTAGTGAAAGTGAATGTTTTTTGTTGTTGTTGTTGTATGAGAAATCAGTAATGAGATCTATTGGTTTTGATTTTGAGGGAGAAGATGTGTGTGTGTGTGTGTGTATATATAGGCATCGAGTTATGAGGAGACTGCATGTGGTTTGCGCGTTCTATGGATTTGATTATTTTTATTAGTGTGAATAATTTGTATACAATATTTTATTTAGGACCTAACTTTTGTCATATGCTTTTGCTTAAAGTGCGAAATAATTTAACATTCTTTAGACTTTTTTTCTATAGAAAATAGAATTATTCGATTCTCTTATTGTATACTTTTTTGTGTGACTTTGATTAGTGAAGATCCCACAAAAACCCTTAACCATATGCCGTCTTTGTTTATATTTGTCGCTGATAATAGAATTAATTGATCACTTCGTAATCTGATTACTAATTCTTACTTTTGATTCCCAATCGTTTTTGTTACAACATTTATTTGAAATTTAGTGATGTAAAAGAGTAATAAATTGGAGACTGGGCCAAAAGATAATGAGTGATAGATACATATGTACTGATGTACATCATCTATATGTTGATCGTTTGGTCCAATCCGTGAGCTTCACCATGATTATACTTACGCAATTCAGACTGATAAGATTTTTTTTGGTCAACATCAAATTGATGAGTTTTAAAGATTAAATGATAATATTCTTTCACTAAAAAAAGTTAAAATTATAGTTATTGCAAACTCTTATTTTCTCCACTATACGTATATTAAGATAATTCTCGATGGCAAAAAAATAAGAGAGATTTATAAGTTGTTATTTGGGTGAATTTGATGGATAACCAAAAAGGTATACAAAACAAAATAAAGAATATAACGAGCTATAAAAACAAATAAGAGAGAATAAACCATTTCATAACCATTAGTATTAAGTTTTTTGGTTATTGGATGGTATTCCCCTTGTTATTTCCACTTAATGTCTGTTTGGTTTTTGTCAACTATCGCCATTTAAAAATATCTAACCTAATTATAGAATCAAATATCTTCCCAGTTAATTCAATCATTGGTATTTAAGTCCACGTGGCACACCATGCTGACAAATACTCAACCACGTGGAGATGATGATGAGTCAAGAGTGGGTCCAATTTTGGCCCACTTTCAAACTCCTCCGCCGACTACCTAACCACATCAAATCAATTTGCAACTTTTTAAAATATAGAACCAATTTATTATTGCGATTCTCTTTTTATATCTTTTTTTTTGTTTTCCCTTTTAGGTAATTTCAAGTTTTATACTAATAATTTCCTTGAAGCTTGCATGATTTTTAAATCTTTGAAGAGAATAGTTTTTCTTTTATTTTGATAAAAGGTTTCACCAAAGGGAATAGTTGGAAGTTTATTGCATCCTTTTCCAATTTATTAATATTAGTGGATGTTATTTTACTTCCATGAAATACACTAAAGTAATCGAAGACTTTGGTTGTAAAATTAAAATTAAATTTGGCACTCGCTTCCTCAAATGCAATGTTACTATTTCTTTTTATCATATACAAATAAAGATGCTAATAAAATAGGCATATATAATAATAAATATATCATTACGTACCTAGATTCTAGAAACTCATAGAAATCCTACAACTTTGTGAATTGTGATACATATAATATATATTTCTGGGAGTACAATTATATATGCATGCATGGATGTAATCCACTAACTTCAGAAATTAGAGAATATGAAAAAACTACTCACTGGGGAAATGAATGACATAGACATGTGCGTGAATCTGTATATTCCCATTAGGTTAATATAGAGTTTCATTCATTCATTGTTGTCCATTCCTCTCTCTTTTTTTGGGTAACTGCATTCCGAAATATTTACAAATAAACATCATAGTAATTTTGTTTAGACCATCATATATTGATACGGTTCTATTTTGTATCAACATCAGCATTCAAAAACCTTATATTAACCAAACCATGTATACCTTTTGTCTAGCTTTTGATTCAGTGGTGAATTTTATTAACAGAATTTATTAATGGATTTAAATCAATTAGTGATGGAACTAAAAATTTAATTCTGCTGGTCACATAAATACTGTAAAAATTTGTCATAATTGTCTTGGACTAGCTAGGTTCATGCATATACCTAAATTTTCTTGAAATATGTATCTAATTTATACTAGTTTCATATCGCTACATTCATAAACAAGTAGTATGAACTATATATGACATCAAACAAAATGCAGAAAACATGTATAAATACATATACATATATAGCATATTGCATAATTAAATGCATCCTACTAAAAAGCGATAGCATCCAAATATGAAATTGAAAAACAAACAAAAGATTATCGAAAAGTAGTATCTTATCTTTACACGATTTGGCTGTATTATTAGGGCTATATATATATATATATATATATATAATATCGTTCTATATATCTTTTTATAACTGTAGGTGATTCATATTTTTAATACCGACTAATCCTTTAAAAGTGAATGTAATCGTCGAATAATTTATTCACCAAATTTTCATATGAATTTTTAAAATGTCACTATTTCAACTGATTTAATAAATAATTAAATTATTTCACACTTACGAAAAATCGATCTATAGGCTAAATTTACAAAACAATTTCTCTATAAATAGAAACCATTACTTCATTACCACTTGATTATATTAATATGTCGTAATGCAAGTGAGTTCTATTGCTCCGTTTGTCCTTGTTTATCATTTTTTAAAACTATGAATTAGTTAGTATGTGTAAATTAAAGTTCATATATTATTGCCATCTATTATATAAAAAAAATTATATGCTTATTAGCATAACTATTTGTTTGGAAGCTAGCGAGGTTCGATAATGGAATCAAGTAGACGAGAATTATGAGACTATAATATAAAAAGTAGACGTAAATTCGAATTGGTGGAGAAATTAACTAAATATATAAACCAACATCTATAACTTTAAAATATATTACACAAAAATATTCTGCAACTTTGTAAAATAATCAGAGAAATATAAATGGAAACTACATCTATTTCATGTTTTGAATATATGGGTACACGTTAGTTTACGCATTATTATGACAGAATTTTAGAATACCTTAATTTATATATATAAGATTTAACAAAAAAAAATTTGAAGAAAAATTATCTAGAACACACACACACACATATATATATATCATATTACTAATTTTGAATGTCATTTATCCATCAAATTTTGAGGTTGGTGGTACGTCACGCCCCGTATATATATACATTGTTGCATAATTATTTGAAAAGCAGAAGAGTGCTATAATAATGTCTTTGTATACATAAATTATTATTCTTAAGTTTTCGGTTAGGTTCAGTGATCTTTGTGACCCTCGTAGATACTTCGGTTAGGTTCAGTGATCTTTGTGACCCTCGTGGATATACTCCAAAAGGCTTTGTATTGATCTTTGTGAAAATTGTCCCTCTTTATTTTTTCTTTCATTTATCAAAATTGCAACAAGGACATATACATGTATATAATATGTTCACATGGCTTCTACCCAAAAGCTGCTCACAGTGTGAATATATAATAGTCATCTGCTCACAGTGTCAGTGTGAATATATAATAGTCATTTTATTGATTATATATTAGGAATGTCATTCTAAGAAATGAGACAGAATCAAATTTATAAAGTTATATATTGGTTAACTCTGAACTCTAAATTTGTTTCCATGATCTCCTTTTTAATGATATCATAGTACATTAAATCCAACCAATTAAAAAAAAAACTCTGCTCTAAAATGATTAAATTCAAAAACCACTACATATATAATGATTAATTGACGCCATATGATTAACAACTTTGGTTACATGTCAAAGTCGCGTTACATGTGTTTTATGGAACTACCAGAACTATTACTAATTCAAACTTAATGGTTATTATGAACAGAGTTATTAGAAATTCTATGTTGAAAAGATGACGATACGTACATTCGGCAAAAAGAAAAGAAAAGAAAGAACGATACTTAGTTTACACTTAGTTATGAAATAGACCTAGAAAACGCTAACAACAGAAATAGTGAATACGCATAAAATTCGAATCCCGTTAACAATTTACCGAATATATATATATATATATATATATATATATGTATATCACATGTGTATCAGAGTATGTGTAGTATATATTTTACCCTAAGATACATAATTACATAATCTAACATCTCGATTTCCAGTATATGGTGGTATATACGAAGAGGTTTATAAAAATTGATTTAACTATTTATGTAATCAAAGTGTATTTGTGTTTTTAGTCATTTGTCTAAAAAGAACTTTTAAATTAAACATATTTAGGTTAGAGCAATTGAAAGATAAATAACTTACCAAAAAGTAATTTACAATACCATGTGAGTGAGTATAAAATACGAACAAAATTATATAATAATTTATAGGATTAGTAAACAAATTTTGCTAACCTTTGGATATAGCATACCGACAGTCGAACGAAAATGGAACCCACAAACTAAAAATGGGTGTGGGAAGCTACGGACCGTGGCGGTTGGAACGTTACTAATGAGTTGAAATAATCCTGAGGTATTGACCTAATTAAATATGTGTCAACCGCATAAGGCAGTAATGATGATTGACGAGTGGCATGGTTGACATATGTATAGTGTATACTAATGATAAGTTTGAATGCTCTACTAAATTTCTTACGAAGTGATTAAAGATCAAGTTGAATATATTATTTGGATTAATATTCTATAGTATAATTGAAAATTAATTAAAAGCTATAGTGAATTTCTTAAAATTATTAGATATGAAGACACCTGGATAATATTTACTAATATTTTTAGTTACATATTCTGACGATATATATATATACGTGGGTTTTTTTTAGAGAAATATATGGTTTTTTAAAAAAAATCTAAGCTGTCCGATCGATATTCTACTGGAGATATGGGGATTGGCTATCACATGCCAAACCAGTAAGATTTCGGGTCTTCCGACTATTGTCTAGAGTGAGTTGGCCCAACTGACAAAGCCTCTTCACGGGTTTTTAACTAGGCCGAAGCCCAATGTCAGATGGTCGTAATTAATGTTTCGGGCATCAGCGTAGAGGGGAATCGAACCCAGGTTCTCCATTGGTGGAACAATCACACCTTTCCACTACCACTCAACCACGTTCATATGGACTATATATATCGTTTTTTGTGTCAAAATATGTTCATATTAAAATAATTATATATGGTTTTTTGTGTTAAAATATGAACATTTTTATATATTTTTACCACTTAAACTTGTGCATTATTTTAATATGATATAATATATGGTTTTTTTGTGTCAAACTATGTTCATATTAAAATAATTCACAAGTTTAAGTGGTAAAAATATATAAATATGTTCATACGATATTGTTGAATAAATATATTTCATGTAAAATAACGTTGAAGTCGGATTTAATTAACAATGTAGCAAGTTTAGGGTAATGCATGATTGCATGTAAAATAACGTTGAAGTCGGATATTTATTTACATATCTGTGTTGGAGTAGTTTAAACTAACGAGCAAATTGTCTAATTTGAACAAATGCGTAATTGCATTTTCGACCAAATTAGTAATTCAAAAATTATAATGTCACGAATTTAATTAAATCAGTTTTCTTATTATGAAAATTGTAGTTAATTTTATTAGAACCGTGAACCTTTTTTATTTATATCTAGTAAATGGTGTATTTTGATGACCTTTATATTATTTATTTAATTTCTATGGAAATATTGATGAGTGTCACCGGATTATATATTTTTAATATATAGAAATTAAATATGTTTACAGTGTCACGTATTTATATATTTTTACTAATTTTTTAATATATAGAAATTAAATATGTTTACAGTGTCACATATTTATATATTTTTACCACTTAAAAAATTAGCTAGTAAATGGTGTATTTTAATGACCTTTATATTTACAGTGTCACCGGATTATATTGTCGAACAAAATTTTTTTTGATCAATAACATTTTGTATATTATTTAAAATGTTAAGGATAATTTTAGTTTAATTTTGTTTTCTATCTCCTAACTACTAATTTTAATTTATCCATAACTTGATATTTAAATAACTGGTCAACTAAGGCTAGTTATTAAATTCACCCAAAAAACCAAATCATTTAATTAATAGTAAATCATAATCTTTTGGAACACGACAACATATTTGATTAGATGTGCTTATTTTGACTAGTTTTGAATTAATTGATTTGGTTTCTTAGCTAATTCATTATTTTAACACATTGCATTGTGTTCTCTGTTAGTTTTTTGGGACTAATTCTCTGTTAGTAAATTAAGTATTCCACCAAGAAATAAACCAGTCACAAGGGATTCCTTTTTTCTTTGTTTTTATTACTACAAGGGATTCTAATTAAGAGAAGCAGAAAACACATGAGACCAGAGCCGGTCTTGGACACATTAACATGATGCAATCAAATAGGATCCCTATTTTTTTTTCTTTTTTTTACACCAATTTTTTATTTAAGGACCCCCAATTTTTTTTTTTTTTTTTTGGCCCAAAAAATAATATTTGCTATGGCCCCCAAAATGTCAGGTCCGGTTCTGCATGAGACCACATGAAACGGCATGCGCGCATACATTTGGATTTTGTTTTTATAATAGTTGTATGTAATTTTTTCTTGCATGTTATGTTTTAGTTGATAAATTTATTTTTTGCACGACAAACGATTTGCTATTCCAAAAACTTAAGATATTTATCGTTGTTACGTTATAAGTGCATTATAATAATTCGGATTCAATCCACAAATATGTTTAAGCTTTAATAAGTATTACCAAATATCAGTTTAAAAAAATATATATATTTTACCAAATATTGAATCTAGGCCGAGAGAAATTATAGACTAAAAAGGTCCAGAATTTCCTTGTTTAAAAAAAAAAATTACATTATATTGATCGTCAAATGAATTCATCAACCTCATTTTTATGTCGACAAATAATCAATCAATCATAACTTTTAAGCTTAAGTAGTAGTACGATACAAATTCATAAGAGTGAAACAAATAAGTCAGTTTTTGATTTTGGTGCCAAGTGGTGCGGTGGCCCACAAAAGTCGTAATGGACATAATAATATAGGCCACAAATAAATAGGTCAAATTTAGGCCCATTTATGAGTAAATGACATTATAAATGTATTTTTGGACCAATAGTTGGTTAAATATACCAAGGCTAAGCGAATGAAAGGGATATATATATATATATATATATTATTTTTTTCAAAACAAGAAATATCAATAATATCGGTTAATTTGTCATCCCTGATCTTCTACAGTAGAACAAATTTATTTATTAGCCTAAGAATATAATGTAAAAACGTTATGGATCAACGATCATTAATAATCTTCTATATTGAAAAACAATGGTAAGGATGTTAATTTATTAGTTGGAAACATGTTCAAGTATTAGTCTTGCCGTATCTATATAAGTGATATACCGTAATAGGTGTTGTTCATACACAAGACCATCTCAAATTTTGTAGAAATTAACTTTTATGGTAACCAATCAAATCCTACAAGTCTAAGCAGTTGTAACAAAAAAATACTAAAAATTGGAAAAAGAAATATTCGTATGTATTGTACGGATAATTTAAGCCATTTGAAATCTCGTATTGAAAACGAATAAGTTGTAGAAATGGGTCAACATCATATTAAAGATACAAGGAACTCAAGATAACTGATCTGAACCTATAACTATAAGACAACCTTATGGAATGTTTGAGATGATAATGACACTTTTTGGATATATATTAGACACTATTGGTTGAAAATAATAACCCATTTTATTTAACACGACATCTAAAACATTAATTTTAGTACATTGTAATTTTCACAAAACAATACTACGTGTTTTAAGAAATTTTTTGATAAATTATGAAAACCCTTTTAACAAATTTATGTTTGGATCAATTTTGTATACCATCTAGTTCTTCGTTTTCTGTATATTAGTTTGGAACATTAATTTATGAGTTTTAATCTAGGTTTTTGTTTAGCTTAGCTAGGTTAGACTTTTTCGATTTTTGATATTAAAAATGGATTGCGTGTGTGTGTGAATCCGAGAATGTAATAATCGTATCAGTTTGGGATGTAGAAAGATATGAAAGCAACGATCTGAATTTGCCAGCTTGAAAAAGTAGAATCGGATTTGTGATATAATATAGTGTATGAATTTTCAATGGGCTAATTATAACTACAGTTGTGATTTGGCCCTCATGGTCCCCAATATATAAAATAAAAGATGATGTATAAACTAAAAAAAATTATATAAATTTCCTTTTTATTTGATTTTGTTTTGAATATATTAGATGCCAATGTCATATAATATAGTGTATGAATTTTCGGACCGACATAAAAATCCCTTGTAAATATATTCATAAGTTAATGATAGAAACATTTACATTCATTCTTACTGTTGGAGAGGTGTGACACAGTAACATTTTCTTTTCTTGGATAATTAGGAGACATGAGCATTTGACTCAAAAATCATATTTCTAAATATTGGTATTGCTGAATGGTTTATAGTTTTAACTTGGATCATGTTCTCAAATTCATTTAATTCGTATAATTAAAATTTAGTATTACTCTAAAGAATACGTGTTATCTTCTTTTTTAGTTAATAAGATTGGCAGTTTTTTATTTACTTTTCAGACTCTAGGAAATTTTAATACAAAACATTAAAATATTAAAAACTCGTTTCTGAAAAAGTTCAATGATGTTACTGAATTTCCCAGTATAATTAAACAGAGAAAACTTTATAAAAATCTAAGAAAGAAAAACACAAACAAGAGTAAACTAGTAACAACAAATTTATCCGCAAATTGGTAATCTCCAAAAACCCCCACATGAACAAGAAGAGATTTATTATCTTTCGAGGGGTTAATAAAATTTTCCAGCAAAAAAAAAGACAACACACCTCTCAGAAAGGTGAAGGAGGAACTTCAGTGGTGGTTCCAGCTTGAATCTGACCCCAACCAATCAAACGCCAATGCTTTTCCACACGCCGGCTTAGGGCCACTTTCTCTCCTTTGCTGGTGCAAACCGGCGCGGTCAGTTGCAACTTAGCCAGATCGTTCTTAACTCCAACAACTTTGGCTCCAGTCGACATGGAACCAATGTTGAGCATCAGAATCTCTCCCTTTGTTAGCTTTGACACTTTCCCTTGTTTCTCTGATCCCTTTGTTCTCACTCCCAACAGACGCCGTAGAAGAAAGAAGTTCACCTAAAGATTTATTTACATTAAACGAATTATCTACCAATCCCATTTGGACTTAAGACTGAAATATTATTATCCTGAGTTGTTGTTTATACCTCGAGTTCAACAAAAACATCAGGGAGGGAACCTATTTCCCCAAGAACTTGACCAACCAATCGATCAGCACGAGTAAGAGTTGGGTCCATTGTTGTTCCAACTCCAATTAGACCTCCAGGAACAGCAAACTGAAGCTCGTTCTGTTCCGCATAGAGTGAAATTATGCGGGAGTAAATTGGAGTGCATTTTGGGTTGCCACGCTCGTCTTTGACAACAATACCAGGTCGGATTTCAATTAATTGGTTGACTTTCAAAACACCCTACGATAAAAATGTAGTTAGCAAAACCGATTACACACTGCATTAAGTTGTACCTAAGAGATCAAGAGAGAGAGAGAGAGAGAGATAGATACCCGGAGGATACTTCCACCTGCAACTCCACCTTTAATCTCATCAACCAGATACCCAGGTTTGTTGACATCAAAAGACCGAATCACTATCATATTTGGTGGTGACACAAAATTCCTCTTAGGGATTGGGATCTTCTTGACAATGTACTCGCATACAACATCAATGTTGTATTTCAGTTGTGCTGAGACGGGGACGATAGGGGCACCATCAGCCACAGTGTTCTGCGAACATAATGTAATGAAATTTGAGAACCAAGTTCCCCAAAACCCTATTCTTAGCTTAACCAACGATGAAATGAGAATGGAACAAGAGATAAGAAAACCGAACCATTATAAATTTCTGAATTGCCTCGTGCTGATTAATGGCAACGTTTTCTTGAATAAGATCAATCTTGTTCTGGAGGATAATGATATGCTTAAGTTGCATAATCTCAACAGCAGCAAGATGTTCAGATGTTTGTGGTTGCGGACAGGTCTCATTTGCAGCAATTAAAAGTAGTGCACCATCCATGATGGCTGCTCCGTTGAGCATTGTGGCCATGAGAATATCGTGTCCCTGAAGAATAGAACAAGAAGATCATCAACAAGAATAACAAAGCCAAGGATTGAAAATAGTGCTCTAAAAGGAATGAAGGAAACCACAAAACTCATCATACCGGGCAATCCACGAATGACACATGCCTCAATAGTTTCATCTTGGAGTTCTCAAATCCAGGGACATCACAATTTGGGTAGTCTTCCTTACCACTTCCATAGGCCCTAAAATAACATACAAGTGGTTAGACTCTCCGCACGGCCTTATATTAAAAGATAAAAGAAAACACTTTCTTCAAGCAAGAACCCACTTGTAGCACATTGGTCTAGGGCATTTCTCATCCTCGCATTTGTAAATCTTAGCATTTGCATATCCAAGCTTAATGGTGATGTTACGCTCCAATTCATTCTTAAAACGGACAGTCTACACAAGAGCAGGAAATGATATATGTGAGCGCATGCTGTCCAATCGACCAAGTACCAAAATATAGCACAGATTCAAATTACTCATGGTCACTGAGCTGTGTCAAAAGGGAAAAGGCATAATCAATTACCTGCACACCAGAAATAGCTTTCACAACAGTGGACTTTCCGTGAGCGACATGCCCAATGGTTCCTGAGAAATAACACTACAAACTTAAGCCCCCAATAGCTAATATAGAGGAAAACTAAAAGGCCAAGGAGCACAATGAGAAGAAACTAATATGCAAAAGTTACCTATGTTAATAGTTGCCTGGCGAGAAATGACCTCGGGAGACAAAGGATGTAGCACAGTTACATCTAATTTTTTAAGGTCTTGCTCAGCCAAACCCTTGTTCCGAGACATAATGAAAGATTGAAGCTTCTTCTCCTGCTTTTAAAAGGGGAATATCAGAACCCTAGCAATAGATTATCCGGGAATCAACTCACTCAAATCACACAACATCACTTGGATTCCCAAATCTAAAACCCGAAATTAGGGTTTCTACGTGAAACCGATCAACTCGACTCAAAGATTCCCGTTAGCTAAGCATCAACGCAATTGGATTCCGAAATCTTAAAACTTGAGCATTAGATCCCGAGTAATAATATGGGTACAGCAGAAGGGGAAAGAAGAAGGAGTATAAGTTTCTCCAAAGAAGATGTAGGTGGAGATGGAAACAAACCTGAGCGATGCGAAAGAGCCTCGCGATTGGGGAAAATCGAAGAAGCTTGGTTGGGAGAAATCTGAGAGACAAAAAGACTAGTGAAGCCGCTTCTTACCCATGGCGAGTGGGCCGACCGCCCTAGGTCTAATCCCAATTTTATTTTATTTTTTAAATTTTATCTATATAATTTTATTTTTAGATTAGATATAAATTTAATACCTAACTTATTTATATAGATAAAATTTAAAAAATAAAATAAAATTGGGATTAGATATTAGATATTAAATTTATATCTAATCTAAACATATTTTGCATTCTAAAATATCATATTTACGGTTTATTAGATTTTTATGTTCTTAAAAATAACATATCATCAAAAATATAAAATATGAAAAATCGGTAAAAACAAAACATTAATACACATCAATTTCCTTTTTACAATGTCATTACTTTCCACACAATATTTTGACAATTTAATATTTTTCTGTTCACAAAAACTATTTATGTCTTTCATTCGTATTAATTTTTTTTATCTACACTCTATTAGCGCCAGTAATGTATGCACTTTACATTTTTATTTCTCTAAAACTATATTGCCTCCTAAAGTCCCGACTACCGCTTCTGACTACATAAACTTCATCTTGTAAATTTTAGAAATAGACATAACACATACTTTCGAAGATGCTTCCAATTTAGTTATTTTTTTATTCTCTTATCTGGTAGCTTCATTTTGTTGTTGTTCAAATATTTCAAATATTTTTCTCTCATCCTAAATAGATCGTTCTAAAATTAGAAAACTTGGGCATTTGAAATTTTTACAAATACAAAGTGTTTTGCATAACCAAATATATCAAATTCGTCTCTAATTTCACTATGGAATCGGTAGTTTTGATCAAACGTATGAGTTTTAATGGAAGAAAAAAATTACAAAAATGACCACTTCGTCTTTAGTTTTGTTGCAGACTATGTTCTCAAATCTTTTTAGTTTTTAATTTTTTAAGAGAAAGATTGAGATTTTTTGGTTTGTGTAAGGAGTTATTAATTATGAGAGCTTTGGAGTTTCTAACTTGGGTAATAAAATGTAGAAATGTAAATCACATGCTTGAAATTGATCTTGAAATAAAAATATGTCTAAAACGTCATGCTCAAAACTTATACGAATGAATAGTGATACTAAAAACGTATACGAATACGATCCGCGCATAATCATTAATGTTTAAAATTTTGTTATATTTTTATGATATAAATAAAATGTCCATATTTCATATTTTGTCTAGGGTCGTCAATATTATTAAGACGGATATGGACTTCAGAATCAGAATCATACATGTAAGGATACATATATATCTATACAAAAAAGGTACTATAAATGACTTTACCGTTTTTATTCGTGGGCTGATTCGGGTAATGGGTGAAACAAGGGTCAGTCATACAGCGAACATCTGGTCTAGCAATGTTGAACATCTGATCTGGCAATATTGTCTAGGACTGAAAAGATTTAGATTCCCGTAACAAGCACCGGCCCACAGGTAATACTCTTTACCGACTGTTTGTAGGCCCTTCTCAATGTTATAGATCAAGTTCTTCCCATCGAGGTTTGTTGGCGGATTGATGTTTTCATGGTCCCAGGCCCAGAAAACGGGACGACGACGATGACGATTAGTAGCCATGGGAGTAGAAAACTCTGTAATCGTCTCTCCTAGTACAAGTTCTTGATGCAGGGCGGATTTCCTTTTCCAACTTCCGAAAGGGTTCCTTTTTATATTTTTATAAGATTTAATTATTATTTCCAAGACACTATTTTAGTTTTATATTATGAAAAAATCACATACACAAATTTTTAACTATATATACCATCATCAACTTTTAAAGCTTGAAATAATTTAAAAAATAAATGATACTACAGTAAAACTACAAATATCTCTAATATGAAATGTTAATTCTACATACTTAATTTGGTTTTTGTTCTTGAAGGCTATTTAGCCAATGGGTTTTGTTGTATCATTTATATTCTCATGCAAAACTTTGAAATAATAAATGAATGAATTGGTGAGAATTACAGAGGTTTTACAAGAAACAACCCCACAACAAATGAACATTTACACTTCTTCTTTCCTTTTGCCTCAAAAAAAAAAACTGAGGAAGAGCTTTTAGAGAATATGAGCTTCTCAATCCCGACAAACTAGTGCAAGAATACGAAGTCTGGCTTTTCCAGAAGCTCTTTCGCTGGTTTTACACTCGCAAAGTCTTTTTCTTGCATTGAACTTGCTATTTCGTCTATTGAGAAGGGAATGCTGCGGAAAAAGATAACCAAAAACCGGTTATAGTTTTCACTTGCATTCTCAGAGACTACAATACATCTTTTTTTGCAGAGTTCCGAATTTTATTAGAAAAAACCAACAACTCTGATCCATACCAATTCTTGAATATTGAGCGAGAGAGTTACCTAGAATTATCATCCAGTAAGAAGGAATTGCTGTCTGCATCGTTGGATTCCTCTATCATGAGTGCACGCATGCTCGATATTACCTGTGAGAGAAGGTTTCATACTTTGCTCAGTATCTAACAAATTGATACCAAGATGCCTATTATCTTCTCAGCTAGGTACCTCTTGTGACACACTTCTGGTGTTATAGCAGTCGTCCCAGTATAATGTGCATATCCGGTAAAGTTGTTGGACACTGAGGATCTGAACAAACAAGGAAAGTGAATCAAGAAAGCGATTTGAATAAAGAGTCTATGCCGTAAAATATCCTCAAAACATGTGTCTAGGAACTAAAAAGGAGCTTTACCGGGCAAAGATCATGTACTATATCATCGTATGATACTCTGTACTTCTGGTGGATAACCTGCAGGGTAACGATGTGAAGAAAGAAATTAGTATGGCTTTAAAGGAAACAGCAGTGAATCGCAATCACTGAAAATTTCTCCCCAGAGCTTGAAAAATCCTTAAAAACCAAGTCTATTTATATGTCCACGATCAGATTACCACATTTCCAGGCATTCTTTCGATTCCATTTATTCGTTTTTAAAGATTCGAAGTACAAGAGTTTACAAGTTAATATTATAAGGAGAGTAAAACACACCAGGAACCCAACAGCTTGTCTGATGTGTTTCAGTTCATCCCAAGATGAACCAGCATACTGCAAAATCAAAGAATGAAACTATATGATCAAATGACCCGAAAGAAAAGAAAGTTTCTTTCGTAAGGAACACGTGAGGTAGGAATTTACTTCACTGATTTGGCCGCACCACAACTCTAGCTCTGCAAGCCCAGACTTCACATATTCTCCATTGCTAAATGTACAGCACTCTTTACGCAGGAGTAGGCTATAAGATGTTAAGGAAAAAAACCGAGTAAGGTGGCTTGTGACCATGGTCTAGCTTCCATAAGGAAATTAGGCAATACAAACAGTCACTTGGTTTAGTTTACTGACAATCCAAGTGATAGATTAGATTACAAGTACCCAACTAATAAAGTGCGTAAAACCCATTAGATTTTTGTTTCCAAGTATTATTTACCTGTTAAACAGTTGCACATTGATGAACGAGAAAGTTTGAGTGTGTATCTTCTGGATGAGTACCAAAGGAACCTGTACACCATGAAACATATGAGAATTTGAGGAGTTGAAAACAGATCAATGTCATGTAAGTTTTACTATTTCCTTACATAATTTTCTTTCAATACGACAAGAAGCGAATTGAGACCATCAATAATGCTCTGCCAGTGAATAGCAGGGGAATCTTTTCCAAGAGGCCTACCAGATCTTTGCATCCCTCCTTTTGAAATTCTCGGTGCCTGAAGTTCATTGTTTGGAAAGAACAAAAAACTTATTAAAATAGTAAAACACAATTATTCATTAAACTGTAAAGCAGGAAGCAAGTGGTCACAGCACCAGGGTACAAGGTAAAGACAGGAAAAATTAAAATATAGCTGCGAATAGAGAAGTCAATGAAACCTGAATGCACAGAGAAATTAAAGCTGAGAGCTCTTTCTTCAAGTTATCCCTAATCATCCCAAATATTTTCTCCACATATGCTGCAAGCTGTTGCTTGAAAAGCAGAGCCGGGTACTTTGCCTCCACTGGGCGGATAACCGCAAGAGCAGCAGCTTCAGCCGCGGCGGCAAGGTTTGGTGACGAGCGGAAGCTCTGGTTAAATAATATGGGAAAAGGATAGTTAACAGTCGTGACATTAAAAGTAAAAGATCAGTCAAAAAGCCCTACTAACTAACACACAAGTTAAAATACCAAGGCCATCCTTCCAAACAAGGAAGTTGTGATGGGTGGCTTTTTGCTTGCCGTTGCTCCGGTGCCACCAGTTTTCAGACTTTTTTGAAGTAAAAAAAGTAGTGCCGATGTGTTTGTCAACCAATACGCCAAATGATCATTGTCATCTTCATTCTGAAAAGAGAAAGAAAAAAATCACTAGAGCAGCTGAAAACTTCCAAGTTTTAGTAAATTAAAAATAGGCTTGTACTTCTCACCACAACATGAGTAGTGTAGGACAAAAAGGATATAAGACAACATACAATATTATAGAAATAGTGTCAAATTTGAATGGAACGGTTAGCTGAACCCTATCTCAAGCAGATGACATAATACATCATGCAAATAAATCTTTCCATACCCGAGTCCAGGACAGATCCAGTATACAAATTGTTAAGACATACGCAAGAATCCTCATTATGGGTTATATCAGCTATCTTCATAATACCAATAAATGCATTTCAATTTACCTCAATCGCGGAACCAATCATCTCAATAAGACGATCAAACGCACTAGTATTCTCAGATTCAAAGCACTTCCAATGAAGAAGACACTTGTATATTGTAAATGCAGCAACAGGTTTCCCATTAGTAAAACCGATTTTTTCCTTAACACAGTCAATGAGAGTATCAACATTCTCCTGCAGCGGCAGCAAAAATCAGGGTATCAGAGTTGCTCATTAAAATAGTGTATATATAGTATTAAAGTGATTGGCCAGTACAAGTTGACGTTCTGTAGTATATTTCCCAGCATTTCCAGCGAGCTCGGTTTCCTGAAAAAGTAGCTTCTCAT
This sequence comes from Eutrema japonicum, assembly GCA_030161315.1. NCBI lineage: Eukaryota > Viridiplantae > Streptophyta > Magnoliopsida > Brassicales > Brassicaceae > Eutrema > Eutrema japonicum. The sequence continues at coordinate 1,752,830 of BSQW01000001.1, read as the reverse complement.
ATGAATGAACCAACAGAATATGCAAAGAAAAAGAAATGAGAAACCTTAGAGATTAAGATAGCTGTTTGGAAGAACTACCCTACATTGAACTGGTTTTCCAAGTTTGTATGGTGGCCATTTTCCAGATTCTGCAAAAAGTGATTAGCAAAAAAAAAAAAAAAAAAAATTAACATCAAGCAAAAGTAGAAGGTAGCCCAAAAGAGCATATATTAGAGGATCAGAGAAACATTCTACTTTAACAGTTACAGTTGGCAGATGCCCAGATACAGTTTTCACAGGAGTGTTTAAGATTGTCTGCTGACGCATAATATGTTTCTCAGCTTCCATGTCTGAAATCTTCTCTTCAAGCCTGTAAATGAAAGATCAGCTAATTGTTTGAAAAAGAGAAATATATATTACTGATTGTTAGATTCCTGCAAACGGTACCTCTGCATTGCAGTCTTCAACTTCACTACTTTAGATTCTGCCTCCAATGCTTGCTTTAGTCTATCCTGACTAATCCTGGTTGTCTCCTGAAGTTCTTTTGCTGTTTCATCTATCTTTATTTCCAGAGAACTCAACATCCCCTGCATAAGACAAGCAATATAGTTTTTAGTAGAGATTTCCTTTGGTGGATGGTTCTATAGATAGTATTATTGCGCATTTTTTTGTGGTCTCCAGTTAACCACCGTAAGCTAACAGATCCTGGACTGAGACCCACCTTCAGCTTTTCATTTTCATTTGTAAGTTTCTCCATTAGTTCCTGGTCAACTACAGGAACCTCCTTAATAATAGGGAGCACCTCAGAATCTTTCTTGGCAGCTTCACGCTCTTTAATAAGCAATGCCTCGGTTTCTTTGAACTTGTTCTGAATTTCCTCTAAAGAAGACTCATACTTCGCATTTTCTTGTTTCTTGGCCTCTTCCAGGTCAGTCTGCAGCGTTGAAAATGAAGAGAGGATACTCTTAGAAATTTCAATTAAATGCAAGATACCTACAGTAAATCACAGGTTGATTTGATGAGAAATTTTTTTAGAAAAGCTCACCCTCATTCGTTTCTCTAACTGCAATCTCCATGTGAGTTCCTCAACTTGCTTCTCTAGCTTGTTTTTGGCTTCTTGGAGAGCTCCTGTTTCTCGAGCAGCCTGTGTATAACATGAATATGTAGAAATTACATTAGTTTCCGTGCAAAACAATACCTTAAGAAGTCAACTTCAGAAAATAGTTCATTTGATGAAGTACTAGGATGATGAGACAAACGAAGCAAAACTAAACAAAGAAAGAAACCACATCTCACCATCTTAAGGTTTTTGAGTTCTTTACGCGCAACTTTTCCTCTCCATGCACATTCTGTTGTGATGGCTGCTTTCTTTAGTTTTCTGTAATGCAGCCGAGCCAAGTATACACGACACCGGCTCTGTAATGTAAAATGGGCGTTATCGATTAGAATTGCCACACAGAGAAAAATCACTATTCCCGTTGTTATTCAAGGGTTTTCTAATGTATAGTAATGTTCCATGAGCATTCAAATTTGATAGCACTATAGTTCAGTAGGTTAAATACATCATACCTGGATTATTGTTGTAGCTTTAGTCTGCCTTCTGAAACACAGTTCCTTTCGAGAAACCATACCACGCATACCCGCTTGAATTGAAACAGTAGCAGAAAACATCTCAGTGTAAGCTTTCTTAGCCAGAAACATACGCAAGTCTTTCTGGATTTTCAAAGCAGCAGCTTCCCTCCGCATGCTTTCATATATATTTCTCGCAAGATAACCTGAAAAAAAAGTGACGCATATGTTTGCAAGTTAGTTTTAGAAGTAAATTAAGAAAACAAAGACGAACATGAAGAAGCCAATCTACAGTCTAGCAGGCATAATTCTACAAATGATTCAGCAGGATGTTAAATACCTCTGCAAACTGCCTGGATCTGTGTAGCAGAACTACGTAGTTGGATAAAAGTTTTCTGTGCAAGATATGATCGTACTTTTCTTTGGATAATGCTCGCCGATCTTCCCAGGATTTCAGTTCTTCGAGTATCCAAGTCTGCCATTTGTCCGGCCCTAAGAAAAACTTTTGACTTACCAATCTACAAAAGTAAACCTTCAAATCTCAGGTAACTCATCATGGAAGCAGCCTGAAACTGATAGATAATATTTTGGTGATAAAAGAAATTACCTGATATCCTTCAAGTCCCGCCTTATCAAGTAGTTTCTTGCAAGCAGATGGTTCGTCAGAACTAATATATAAAAAAGGAGTCAGTAAGATAAGTCATTGATAATAACCTTGCGTAGAAGGAATATCCGGAGAGGAAGAGACATCTTACTTCTTGTCCAACACTTGTGGAGCAAGGATACCAAATCTGTTCAAGAACTCGTCAAAGTGCTTCCTAGTAGGATAGCCAGCACAACTAATCCGGATTGCCTCCATCACTCCCTGAGGTCAGAAAAACACCCAAAAAAATCATCATTCTTCCGGAAATAATAATTGTAACGAGAAGCTTGATTAATTTAACTGAAACTAGATGTCATTCGCACCCCGCAACGTAGTTGCTGTAGAACATTTTGGTTCTCAAAGATTCCAGGCTTCAGAAGATTATTAGGCTTTATACATCGGATATAATGTGGCTCCGTTGTATTGAGAATCTCAAGCAATGATACCAATTGTTGCTGCAAAGAAGCACAAACATCGAATCTGTAACCTTGAGAAGAAAAAAAAAACAGATTAAAACATGCTAAGTTGACAGTGGAGACCAGAATCAGACTCACCTTGAAACGGGTACCAATAGAGGAGAATTTGGATTGTTTGGAATCGTCAGATAATGGTGGAAACAAATTTGCAACAAAGGAACATGTAGAAGCAATTAACAACGCTTGATGCTCAGCAATAACATAATCCTTGTTCTTGTCTAAGAAAAATTCTGTCTGATAAGTTACCTGGAACAATACCCTCATGGTTGTTAAACGAGATATTTACAAACCAATTACTGACTTTCTTCTATATATTTTCAAAATCTTGTGAAACAATGAACGCAGCGGACAAGCAAAAGATGCTCACATCACCAGCATAATGACAAATTGTGAAGTCGCTGCGAGCCAATTTCGGCTTGGTAAAACGCTTGTGGTTTTTGTATGTCTGGTATAGCTTCTGAGCAAATGTCTCGTGTGTTGATCTAGGAAACATGCTGCAAAACGAAAGCCTCACTTCAGCCACATAATAATAAAAAAAAAAGAAGACAGAATCAGATTGGTAAAGTAATCTGAAAGCAGAACAAAAGAATGGATAAGCATCTAAGATTGGGTTTCAAACTCACCAAGCTTCATCTAGAAGAGCAATAATACCTCCAGGTTTCTGAAGGTAAACAAAAACAAACACCGAGAATGAGCAACTAATGAAATGAGAGTCATAACACAAAATATCAATGACATTACAAGAAAGATAGCTATCACAACTATGGTTGAGAAAAGCATCACTAAGAAAAAGCTAAGAGAACAACTTGGGATGGCTTAGAGAAGCTTTTAAGAGTATCCTAAAACATGTTAGTTGCCACATTTTCAAAGATCACAGTGCATAAAGAAATATATAAATTATCCACACGAAACCTTTTCTATTAGGTCCAAAATATCTTGATTGTCTACAAACTCAATATAGCTCCAATTGATCTCCTCCTTCTTATACTCCTCTTGCTCCATTTTAAAGACATGCTGCATAGTGCGACGTTACACCAGTTAGAACTCTGGCAAAAATACGAAGTCTAAATTGAAGAGAATAGAAGAGCTTGTTTGATCAAAACCTGATTAAAGTGCTGCTGAAGTTTCTCATTAGTCAAATTGATGCAAAATTGCTCAAAACTGCAAAAATACTAGAAACAGTAAGCAGTGGGCCATAGAACAATGACAAACTAGAACCCAACGTGGTCATGAATTCTTCGACAGTCAAACAGAGAAATACTTTCCCTACAGATAAGTTTCATCAGTTGCATAAAATATATATCTAACATTACTGCTTCACGAACATTTAACCGGGTAACCTCACAAGCTCAAACAAGAATAGGAAACAGAATATTCTCAACCGTCCACATTAGAAACAGCATTGCTCTGGGGATGAAGTTGATCAGACCAATATAAAACACTATGTAAAAGCAACCACATGAAACAAATCGAATATTCCGTATGTTAAAGTCAAGAATTTCCAGTTTTGTAGACTTGTTATCGTAAAGAAACCCATCTACTCAATATGAAAACAACAGGCATACCGGTTAAGCACCTGTTTGTCTTGAAACTCTCGAATCCATAAATATCAAGAACACCAATCAAGTACTTCGAGTCCGGATCTTGACCAATTGAACTATTAATCTTCTCAACAAGCCTGCATAGACAGAAAATAATTAGTATAGTACAGTTGTGTTGAAATACAATTCAAACTTATTACTACAAATGAAGAGATGTAGCTACTGAGAATATCTGCATCAAGGAAGAACAGAGAAACTCACCAGTTGAACAACCTTGAGTACATGATTTTAGCCAAAGCATCTCTGCTAAGAGTAGCGGCTTCTGGATCGAGAGTTTTTGTGATGGTTTCATCACGAGTTACCATGATACGCTTGCATAGAGAATCCTCGAGTGACTTTTCATCACACCTGCACAAAAAAAAAAGATTATGTGAATAAGGAAACCCACTTCAGTCACATACAGAAGCAACCCACTTCAGTCTATGTGTCGAGCCATTTACATGAGAAGCTCAGCGGCGGTTCTCAAATGAAACCAAGATTTTTCATCTCTGGGTATTGATGAATCAAACTCTGTTCCTTTAGTAAATTCAATATTCCCCAGATGCAGAATGGAAGCCACAACGCGGAAAATTGCATCCTGGAGACATACCGAAAAAATTATGAAGTTGGTGATTAAGATAATATTGCAAGTTTAGCTAAATTCAGCTGATGGGGTTACCTGCTCTTCAGAACTGATCCCGACGACATCCATAGCCTTTCTTGTTGCATGATATTCCTCCGCATCATTCAGACCATCCAATGCAAGACACTTAGATTGATTGAGATAGTGGTATGTCTTTGGATCACCAAGCTTGAACCTCTTAACATCCTGACAGTAGAAAAGATAATTACAGAAAAAAGATGTACGTTATTAAGACGCCGTGAATCAGCAGTTACATCACTGGTTATTTTAAAAATTAATTTTGAGATGAAACTTACTTCTTCTGGTGCAGCACAAAGCATGTAGAAACAATGATAGTTTCTTTCGGGGTCAGACACCTGGCAAACACGCGATCTTTCCAACAAATAAGTTCTTATAGCAGCTCCAGATATCCTCCCCGATTGGTCAAACTGTATCTCCACGAACTTACCAAATCGACTATAAGATACACAAATAAAGAATTTAAAACCTTTCACACAAAAAAAACACACACACACTTGAATATAATTGAAAGAATGCGAAGCAGAGTACAATGAAACCTCATTACCTGGAATTATTGTTCCTAACAGTTTTTGCGTTTCCAAATGCTTCTAAAACAGGATTTGACTGTATGAAACATAAATATAAGAAGCAATAAGAAACAGATCAAAGCAAAAAAAATCAGGAAAGACTACCATGAATTCAAGGAACTGAACATTTAATCTAGCCTACTAGAATCACTTTTCTGAAGTTTTGGTGTAATTATTTACTCCAGTGTCTAATGCAAAATCAACTCTGAGTCGCTGATAGGACGAAAACCTGACCATTCTCTATATATACCAAAACAAAAAAAAACATCCATAACTATCTTTTCACCTCCAAAACTTTCTGCTCAACACTCCTTCCCTCGGCAGCAGCTCTCCCTCCCATGTAAGCAAGATATCTCATAAGCAACTTTGTGCTTTCAGTTTTACCAGCGCCACTTTCACCGCTAACCAGGATAGATTGACTTACTCTTTCATTAATCATCTGTCTGCAATAGAATAACCCAAGAAAATATGCCATTGACATAAAATTAACAATAAAAAGCAAAGCATTGTTCGACAAGTAAAATTACCTATATGCAGCATCTGCAACAGCAAAAGGATGTGGACTCAGCTCACCGAGAGAGGCACCTTTATATTGAGCCATCATATGGCTACTATAGAGATGTGGAAGTCTTCTAAACGGGTTAACAGCAATCAGTATGCTTCCCGTGTATGTCTGAAAGTAAGCGGGGTTCAGTCTAATAGCAAAAAAAAAATAACAAGGAGATGCACTAATAGCCTATCAATCTCTATGAATTACTCACATAAATCTCATTTATATCATATCGTGATTGCAAATTCTGAAGGACTCCAGGCTCATGTAAATAAGCCAGCCTTGTCATATCCTCCACCCCAGATGCTGGCGCTTCGAGATCTTTTGGATATATATTCGAAGCTTTAACAACTACCTGTGTTTCCAAAAAGAAGAGAAAAAGATAAAAATCATTAAAGCTTTTCATGCTTCCAAAGTCAAACACACATGCATTGTAGAGGAATATCTATTATGATTAATAATATGAACATCTGAAAAGCCCTATAAGTAAAAACAGATAATAGGCACATACTTGTTTCCCTGAAGTGCAGAGAACTTTGATCTGTTCACCATTAATCTCTACAACTTCGCCATCTAGCCATGCTTCATCGGGGTCCTCCACCCACACACGCGACCCAACAGCAGGATTGAAGGTAGCAACCTGCAGAAACAACGGGTGTCAAATGGGCATAGTATCTCCCGAAATGTAAACAAAGAACTGATATAGTAATTTCACTTCTTTCTAATGACATTCGATATAAACATGATGTTAAAACCAGAACTTAACAACACTGACAAACTTATACTATTCACACTCTGCATATCTGTCTCCAAAAAAAAGCTTTCAAATAAAATTGCAACAAAACCAATCTTCCAAGACCTTTAGAGGATTGCATCTCATAATGACTACCAACAAAATTCTCAACATTCGATGAACAAGTAATATTAATTGCAGTGTGTCGTAAATACAATCAACCAATTTTCAATTAGCTTCAAAAAGCATTAAGAATTGCTGCTTCAACGTAACCAGAAACCGCATCAATTCGCCTACACATTAAACGTATCTTTGTAACCACTAGTAGCTAATGGAGAATCAGACAAGTTAAGGACTAAGCACCAAACTATAACAGGAATGTCTGAATTGAAGTCAAATCTCTCTGTCGTACATTGACTCTGTTACGAAACGAAACGATGCCATGACTCAAAACAGCACAAAAGAGCATTTCAAAGATTGAAAACTTCACAATGGCTAAACTCTAATTTAATCGTTGCCGTAAAGTCAAAACTCAGATTCAATCAAACGACAACACACGGGCAAATAAAGACCCCTCTCCATCATTCTTCATCATATATACAACGAAAGAAAGAAAAAAAAATGCAATCAAAACAGAAAAAAAAACATCCAAAAACCCATGAAACCTTTACCATTTTGTATCACGAATTAGAAACTCAATGTTCTTGCTTTCTCTGGATCTAGTTGTGATCAAAGCAACATTGAACTTCTTGTAACTAAAGGCTCCAAACACCGACAATGCGAATGCGAAATGCTTGCGAGAATTTCCGAGATTCGATTCCCAGAGAAAAAAAGGAATAGCAAAATCGAAACGCGTTTCTGATTTTGTAATGTCGAAAATTTCTGATTTGATTATTTTTGTTGTTCTCTAATTTTCGTTTGCCTTTCTTTCGTGCTTCCCTCTCTCCTTACCTCCCCCACCTTTGGGATTTGTCTGGAGAAAATTTTACTTTAATTAAAAATGACAGCATCATCATAAGAATCATAAGAGCATCATTGGGAGAAACTTTTGGTTTCTTAACTAATATTTAATTATAAATTTAAAGTTAATAAATTCCGTTAAGAAATTTCCGTTTTTTCTGTTTTATTGGTAGAACTCTTTTATGAATTCTTAAAAAAAAAAAAAAATTGTTTTATTTTAAATAGAGTTTATTTTTTAATTAAACATAATTAACATAAAAATATAACATTTTAAACATAGATTTTGAAAAAAAAATGCAAAAGAACGCTCAATTTGATTTTTTCTAATCTTGTCTATGAATCGCTTCATGTTCACCCACCGAATGATTCCAATTCATTAATATGTAAAAAAAAGTTTAATATGTAAAGATTCTAATTCATTAATATGTAAAAAAAAGTTCAGAATTTTAAAGTTGAAGTTAAAAAAAAGTTTTTTTAAAAAATGTAAGAATTTTTTTTTAAGTTAAAGTTAAAAAAAAATTTAAAAAAAAAAATTTTGGCAAAAAAAAAAAATTGGCGAATTAGGAGTTGACACGTGGCTAAGAATAGTGTAAGAACCCCTTAAGAACCGGTTCTTAAAACTCTTATTTAAGAACCCGTTCTTATACTGTTTATAATTTTATTTATTTATTTATTTATTTTTGGGTTAAGAACCCCTTAAGAGCTCCCAATAATGATGTTCTAACTAGACGTTGAATTAAGACATCATTTCCCCAAACTACCCCTGTATTTGCTTTGATATTACGACCTAGTATTTCGGACGCGGAAAAACTAATTTTGTCTGATTTCTTACAAAACCCATTAATCTAATTACTCTCTCTTTTTTTTTGTCTTTTAATCAACGGTTTTTCTATCTGATTGATTTCTTGATACATGATAGTGCTCATATGTTCTTAATATAATATTTTTTTTTTTTTTTTTAAAACGATTTTGATATCCAAATTCTTATCTTTGCACGTAGCATGTGGCATGTAGCAGTAGCACGTACATATACGTTAGCCGAAAATAGGTAGGAAAATATGGAAACATTCAAACACCGTACGGATGGATGATCCCGAGTAATGAAAAGCACGAAAAAGCATATACTGTAGTAACTGTATACGGGCTTATTTTTAGAATATGTGCTCGTTTTTATGAATTCTTATCATTATAGGGCTTTTGTCACAAGATATTGGGCTTTAACATTAATGTAGTAATAAGTGTTAAAGGCTTTAGCTTAATTAACCCTATGTTATTACCATCCCTAAAATTCATTAATTAAGCTTAACGACAGTTAGATCACCGGCTTTGTAACAAAATCTGTAGTAAAAACTAGGGAATATACTACACATTTTGTGATATCGGTTCAAACACAACTAAAGGCACTTGAAACACTGTTATCATCTTTAAGACGCGAAAAATCAAAAAAAAATATTAACAAATCCATCGGCTACACTGTTGCAAAACATAATGTAACAACCACATTTACTTCATGATTGTTGTTATCTTCTTTGTAAGATACAAGAAATTGAGAACTTCCGTTTTTCTTCGTGTTGTTTAAACAGCCGCCAAACAGACCAGTTTTTACGTTTAGATGAAGGAAGCATGCAAACTTTCGACCCTAATGATTAAGCAACGCGAAGATCGTTCGTAGACTATGAATAATCGTTCGCGACAACGTTTTGTAACCAATTTAATTTATGGTTAAAAAGTCTGAAACTTTTGAGTTTTAACCTCACTATTGTATCATACCCATACCCAGGCCCATTTTTCTCCAAAACCCATTTCCTTCTTTTTGTGTGAAAAGTCCTACATCGGAACTTTCTTCCAAATAGCCTCCACCATTCCCCCTATATAAAGAAGAAAGGGGAGCTCTCAAATCCCCACACCAAAAAAAAGAGTCCGAGAGAGAGAGAGGGAGGTCGCCAAAGAGCCGACCACCCACCACCGGAGTTCGCCGGAAGTTCGCCAGAGCTCACCAGAGTTCGCCGGAAGTCCGCCGTGAACCTTGCCGGAGCCGAGGAGGAGCCGCCGAGCACCACCGCCTTCTCGTCGTCTTCTAGATTCGTTATCCTTCGTCAGATCTGCAGAAAATCAAAGGTGAGGATTAGATCTAGGTTTTTTATATGTTTAATTGTTTCCTTTTAGTGTCTTGAGTCTAGATCTATTCAGGTTAGGGCGTGTTACGGAGTACAGACACGTTTTCAGTGTGCATATTGTTTGACTTGCAAATGTGGAATGAACTGGATTAGGAAAACATTAGATGAATAACCTGCATCATTGTTTTATCACCCGTTTGTGTGAATAGTGCTTGTAACTTAGTTAGAAATGAGGTCATCGTCACTGCAAAGGAACCAGTGGTACGATTTGATTGATGGACCCGACTTCAGCAGGGCTGATAGGCTTCCAACGGGGTTAAAAGGAGCTCTCCGCGCTCTAGGCCAGTGAGTCAGGTTACGAGAAAAGGCCAGTGAGCCAGATATGAGACGGCCAGTGAGCCTGAGTAGTTCCTTTTCTTGTAGATTGATTATGCGCCGGTAGAGCGTTATGTTTGATACGTGCGTAGATTTAAACTTGGCATATTAGATTGAAACGGTTGAATATGTTGAGAGCGTAGGTTTAGTTCTCACTGGGTAATCCAAATTACTCATCCCTCTCTTTTCTTTTCAGGTGAGTCCGATGAGGACGAGTATGTGGAGCTGGACGAGTAGTTACAGTGTGGTGCACCGTTTTGGGAAGCGGGCTTTATTTATTTATTTAGAGTTTCAGTCATTTACTTTTAAAAGACAATCGCTGGTTTTATTTCAGTTATTTATTTATTTCGGTTTATGAATTATTTGTTAGACTTTAATTATTTAATGGAATAAATGAGACATTAGAAATGTGGTAAGAAAAGTGTCAAAGTCGACACGTCGCATTTAACCCACGACGGGGTCGAAGGTGTCAGGCCGGTTCGTCAGGATCCTTGAATAGGAAGGCGGGATCGGGTGTTCACAACTATAATCTTATCGTTTTGACCTAGACGAAATACGCTGACCGAATAAATATTTTGGTACATATAGTTCAACGTGTTAGAAATTAAAAGGTAAATCATGTGATTCATGTGGTACTTTACGGATATTAAGGGAAACAAAAAAACGTAGAGAACATAAACATCGTAACACGGACAGACAAAATATATGTGTATTTTGAATTTCTTGAGTCACAGGTCGGGCTGTCAATTTGAGTGTTTATCCGCGGGTCTTGCGGGTTTTTACCTGCTGCGGGGCGGGTGCGAATCGAGAATTTTCTAAATACCAAAAAGCGGGGCGGATGCGGGTCGAGTGTTTTTAAATGCGGAGCGGGTGCAGGTCGGTATTTTTTTTTCCACGGGTCTCGCGGGTTACCCGCAATTAAAAAAAAAAAATTATTTGGTAAAAATTATTAAAATTTTAAAATATTTTGTAATATATATATATATATATATATATATTTTTTTTTAACTGATTTGTTTTGTAATATATATAAATTAATTAATTAATTTGTTTATTTTTTCAAAAAATTGTGTATTTATGTTTTTTTTTTCATGTGAAATTTATTTTATTAAATTTAATTTATTAAATATCTTTTTTTTACTAATTTAAAAAAAAATATATATATTTGCGGGTTGCCTGCGGATGTCCGCGGGTTCAAACGGGATGGGTGCGGGTCGAACAATTTTTGTTAATGAGTCAAACGGGGCAAGTCGATGCGGGTCGAAAAATACATGTAACCTGCGCGGGGCGGGTTGGACCCGCTTGACAGCTCTAGTCACAAGACTATGAAGTGAATGCTACGTGGCAGTCATTAGCAAGGACGAACTTTTGTAGAATTGTTTTGATTTTGTTGGGTAAACGTCTTATTTCTCTCCGGAAAAGTATTACATAGTAACAGATCCAAACGAAGTTTCATCCTCGTTTTACTTCCCCCTACTTTGAAATTTAAAAACCTATTTCCCCATAATCCGAAAGTTCAAAACATATTTACCCACAAAATAAAAGTTCGAAACTAAAAACCACCCAGACCATGGTTTAACTCGGTTTACTATTTACCAAAGCACGCTTAACCATTTAAAATCAGAAGTAAACCGAATTATGACCCGATTAAAGAAAATAAACCAGATTTGACCCGTTTACTATTCGATTTTTTTAGTTTCATGATTTTGATTTCGGGATTTTGATTCCGATCAAGCTTCATCGTCTCCAATCTTTTTTTTCTCTCAAAGCTTCAGCATCTTTCAATGGCGAATCTCAAATCTCACATCTTCTTCCTCCTTCGCTCAAACTCTCCTCGTCTTCAGAGATGGTTTGTACGATGCCGGAGCTAACCTCGCCGCCCACCAGCGCCGCGTCTGGGATTTTGACTCCGTCGGAGGCCTCCGTAAGTATGATTGTAAGGAATCGTTCTTCCGCCATTGGCGTATTCGTTGATGTAAGCGAACGGGAATCTCCAAAATGATTCTTCAGGTATCTCAAGTCACTAAACACGTCAATCACATATTCATTTTCCTCTATGATAATTTTCTATGCTTCTGTATATATATGTATTGACTCCTGATATATATCGATTTGAAAGAATAAAACCTAACGAAGAAGAAGAAGAGTTTGGGTTTATTCGGAGCCTCAATCGCTAAAATTGAAGGGATATAATCTGCGTCTAGACAAGGAAAGAGGATGGTGGTGATCAGCTGCGGAATCGCTGGCTCCCTAGTCGCGAAATTGCTTCAGTTCGATGTTGATTACATGGGCAAGCTTGAGATCCATGGTGGAGCCTTCGTTTGCAGAAATTTTAGGATAAAGTTATTGAGATTGTGAGTGAAGATATTTGGTAGGATCTAAAACATTTGACATATGATCTTCTGTGGTTGCAGAATATGAGAAGAGCAAACCCTCTGGATCAGTGCTGATTGTTGGTGGAGGATCGTCTGGTGTGGAGGAGAAGAAGAAGAATACCGATTTTTTTTCTGGGTAATTTCGATTTCGATCGATGATTACTGACGAAGAAGAAGAGGAATAAAACAGGTTGGGTCGGGTTGGATGTCAGTTGGGTCAGGTTTTAAATTCGCTCTCGTATTGGTATAAGTGGTTTAGCTCGCAAACCATTCAAACTGATTAATATGGGTAAATATGTTTCGAACTTTCGGATTGGGATTAGGGGAATATATTTTTAACTTCCAAATTAGAGGGAATTAAGAAGAGGGTGAAATTTCGTATGAATATGTTACTATGTAATATTTTTTCGGAAGGAAATAAAACGTTTATCCAATTTTGTTTGCAACAACTTCTTGCATGCATGAAACCTGCAGAAGAAATTAAAGAAAGAAGGAAGAAACGAATTAAGAAAACAAATGAAAAATAATAATAAATGCCGATAATTAATTTATTTTATGGGAACTCTTAAAAAACAAGAAGAACGCTATGTACACAGTGACAAACCTTCAACTCGTGTAAAGCAAAAGGGTTATTAATTTTGAGGTTTGACCTGCCACGAGGATTGAGCGAGCCTCTTGTTTTTCCATCATCTCCCACTCGTTAATCTAGGCGCGTGAAATCCACGTTCATTTCTGAAATTTATTTCATTACGATTTCAAAAAAGAACTGAGTAAATGTTATTAAAAAAATGGCGAAAGCGGGTCCTACTGAATCAGGAGGAAAGCAAAAAGTATATGGTAAGAGGCAGAGCAGAACAATGTCATTGGTGAGAGACGTCGTTAATCCACGCGCGACCACCGAGCATGAACCTCGAGGATGTTCTGTCTCTTTCCCCTAAGTTCCCTTCTTTATGTTCTCTGTTTATACCAAAAGCTGTCGTTGATAATTTTTGTTTTTTTTTTTGCGAACGTAAATTCATATTTTAATCAAAATACAAATTCAATGCCTTGACATATAGTAGTTTATTCATTCTAACTGAGAAATATCTGAATCTATTTGAAAAAATCAGTTTAATATTTACAAGGGAAAAAAACACAAAATCCATATTCTCTTCCTTGTCACGCTCTCTGTCAATCTCTGCATCTTCAGACACGCTTTCTCTCTCTACTCCACAATCCACTGTTCTTTCACTTGCCTTGTGGTTTCAATCTCTGTCTCTCTCAGTCAAGTTTATCTCCATCTCCACTTTCTCGTTTATCCCTTTTCTCCATTGTAACCTCTACTTTGCTAAACCGGTCATGACTGACGCCAAAGCCGGCAACGGCAACGAGAAGCTCGTGGTGGAGATAGTGGGGGCTCACAATCTCATGCCCAAAGACGGCGAAGGATCTTCGTCTCCATTCGTCGAAATCGAGTTCGAAAACCATCGACTACGAACTCAGGTCAAGACCAAAGACCTAAACCCAATCTGGAACGAGAAGCTCGTCTTCCAAGTCATCGACGTCAACGACCTCCGTTACAAAACCCTAGAGATCAGCGTTTTCAACGAGAAGCGTTCCTCCAACAGCAGAAACTTTTTGGGTAAAGTTAGGGTTCCGGGGTCTAGAGTTGTAAGTGAAGGAGAATCAATGGTTCAGCTGTACACGCTTGAAAAGAGAAGCCTTTTCTCGCACGTGCGAGGAGAAATCAGCGTTAAACACTACGTCACCACAACGGCGGGGAATAGTGAGAATCTCCGTCGGGTTATCGGGTCGGGTGGGTCAAAGAAAAGCAAGAAAGTGCAGAACTTGAGCTCTTCCATGGCGATTCAACAACAACAGCTACAAATAGCTCTTCACAATCACAACAGAGGAAATCAACAGCAGAATCATCATAATGGTCAAGGACAAAGGATGATACCGTTCCATCCGAACCAAAGTGAGATAAAACCACTCGTGATAACCGCTCTTCCCGGACCCGTACCTGGACCTGTACCCGGACCCGGACCCGGACCCTTCGTTTACTCAAACGGGTCGAGTGAGTTTTCGCTTAAGGAGACAAAGCCTCGTCTTGGAGGAAGTAGTGGTGGTGTTGGCGGTTTGAGTAGTCACAAGGACAAAATAAGCGCAACTTACGATCTAGTTGAGCAAATGCAGTACCTTTATATAAGAATCGTGAAAGCTAAGGACTTATCAGTATCCACGGAAGTGGTGTCGGAAGTGAAATTGGGTAATTTCACGGGAGTTACTAAAAAGGTGAGTTTGAATTCGAATAATCCTGAGTGGAATCAAGTTTTTGCCTTTTCTAAAGAAACCATTCAATCATCAGTAGTTGAGATTTTCGTCAAAGAAGGTAACAAAGACGAGTACTCGGGTCGGGTTTGGTTCGATCTAAGCGAAATTCCAACCCGGGTTCCTCCTGATAGTCAGTTAGCTCCGCAGTGGTATAAAATAGAGAGTAGAAACGGCGGTAGAGGTGGCGGAGAGCTTATGGTTTCGGCGTGGTTCGGGACTCAAGCTGACGAGTCTTTCGCTGAGGCATGGCATTCAAAAGCTGGAAATGTACACATTGAGGGTTTATCGTCAATCAAATCAAAGGTTTACTTGTCTCCTAAGCTATGGTACCTTAGGGTTTCCGTGATTGAGGCTCAAGACGTTTCGATTATAGACAAAGGATCAGGTCTCATGAGGTTTCCTAAGCTCTCGGCTAAGTTACAAGTCGGGAATCAGATTCTGCGGACGGCTATCTCGCCCGCAAACCCTACCCGGAGCTTTTCAAATCCTTATTGGAATGAAGATTTGATGTTTGTGGTTGCAGAGCCGTTTGAGGATTACATTACTGCTATTGTAGAGGATCGTGTGTCTAATGGTGAAATGGGAGGACAAAACGACGTCGGTGTTGGAAGGGTTCAGATTCCGGTTGCGGCTGTTGAGAGACGAACAGGGGATAATCCGCTTGTTTCGAAATGGTTTAGCTTAGATAATGGTAAAAACAACAACAGTCGGTTTGGTTCAAGGATTCATCTTAGATTGTCACTAGACGGTGGCTACCATGTTTTGGATGAGGCAACAATGTATAGCAGCGATGTTAAACCTACCGCAAAAGAGCTTTGGAAACCGCATGTTGGGCTTTTAGAGATTGGGATTCTTGGTGCAACGGGTTTGATGCCGATGAAGGTTAGGGCTGGGAAATGCGGTGGAACCGCGGACTCGTACTGCGTGGCTAAGTACGGGCCTAAATGGATCAGAACAAGAACTGTTGTGGACAGTCTTTGTCCGAAGTGGAACGAGCAGTATACTTGGGAAGTAAATGACCCGTGCACGGTTGTGACTATCGGTGTGTTTGATAACACACGTATAGACGGGAACAATAACAACTCGCTTGATGGGCGGATTGGTAAGATTAGGATTAGGCTGGCTACGCTGGAGACAGAACGGGTTTACACGCATTCGTATCCGTTGATTGTGCTGCATGCTACGGGAGTGAAGAAAACCGGTGAGCTTCATTTAGCAATTAGATTATCGTGCGGTAACGCTGTTAATATGCTTCATATGTATACCTTACCGCTGCTTCCTAAGATGCATTATACTCAGCCGTTAGGCGTTCATATGCTTGAGCGTTTGCGGTATCAGACGCTAAACGCGGTTGCCGCGAGGCTAAGTAGAGCTGAGCCGCCTTTAGGCCGTGAGGTTGTGGAATATATGCTCGATCACGATTTCCATATTTGGAGTATGAGAAGGAGCAAAGCTAATTTTTTCCGCCTAGTAAACGTGATTTCAGGTTTGGTCGGGGTTGCGAAATTGGTCGAAGTTATGAGAAGTTGGACTAAACCGGTTTGCTCGACGGTTTTTGTTGTGGTGTTCTTGTTTATGGTTTTGTTTCCGGAGCTTATATTACCGTGTTTGTTTCTTTACGCGGCTGCGGTCGGTGTTTGGCGTTTCAGAAAGCGGCCTAGACATCCGCCACACATGGACGCGCGTGTCTCGCACGCGGAAACCGTGTTTCCGGACGAGCTTGACGAAGAGTTTGACACGTTTCCGACGAGCAGAGGATTCGAGGTTGTGAGAATGAGGTACGATAGAGTTAGGAGCATCGCCGGAAGAATTCAGACGGTGGTTGGTGACATGGCGAGTCAGGGAGAGAGAGCACAGGCGTTGCTGAGCTGGCGTGACCCGCGTGCGACGTTTCTCTTCTTGGTGTTCTGTTTAGTCGCTGCGGTTGGGTTTTACATTGTGCCGGTTAAGTTGACGGTCGCTGTTTTTGGTTTGTATTATCTGAGACCGCCTCGGTTTAGGAGGAAGCTGCCGTCACGTGTGCTTAGCTTCTTTAGGCGGTTGCCGTCTAGAGCCGATAGCTTGCTTTAGTTATTTTTTTTTTTTTAAAATGTCAAGGGTATTATCATATTTTCATGGATATTAATGACTTTAGTTTTTTGGAATGCTTCTTTGCTTCAATGGATTTGTTTTGGGTTAGTTAACCAGTTGTGTTAATGATTAGGAATTAGGATGCTTTGCTGTTCATCTTAAAAGTTTGCTAACTGCTTGTAGTTTTTTGCTTTTGGTTCCGCGTGAAGAACTAAGCAAGTGAAATAAAAACAGACATCCTTTATATTTGGTCATATTTAAGAATTTGCCAACATTTTCTGATTTGCATTCAACGGTTTCTTCATCTCCAATAAGTTATTCATTCGGCCAAACTACAAAACCTTGTGAAGCAAAGATAGATAAATACGAATTACCAGACGAAGTAATTTTTCTTATTTATAATTTAACTTAAATTGATCTCTTTTCAATCATTTTTTTCTCGTACATTTATTTGATCTTTATCCGTATAGGAATCTGTCCGTTGCCCCCATTCGAGGGATTTGGTTTAATCGAGGATATATTCAAAATTTGATATATTGGTAAAATATGAGAATCACAAATTGGGTTAAACATTTCCGTAACTGTAAATAACATTAGGGTCTAATTTCGAAATATGAGAAAATGTAAGGCTATTATTTATAATTATAAAGATTGTGTTTAGATAATCTAGAACTGGGCATTTCAATTAGAGAAAAAGAGAGAGATCCTTTTAATGTTTAGCAGACCTTCCTCAGCCATGGCCTCCTGTTTTTCCTTTTAGGTTTCTTCGTCGCTCTTTATCGGAAATCAACCTATCCCGGGGACGGAGCCGCCGGCGAAGAGATTCGGGCAGATTAGATCGGCGATTTGGCCTTGTTTTCCTCGGAGATCGCCTAATTAGGGTTTCTTCCTTGTTTGCCCGCATCTATGGATTCGCTGTCAACTGGGGAATTCATGTGAATTTCGGCTTTCGACATGACGGAATCTTTCTGGTCACACGATCAACCTTCTCCTCGGTCGCTGATACCGTCACCAAAACCAGTGGCTAATTTCCATCGCCAGAGGTCAGAACTTTGCTTATTGGCTGAGTTTGAATTATGAATCAAAATAGAACCTTTTGATGCTTTTCTGCCTCTGAATTATATAAACTTGGAACGACTTTGTTCATGGTAAGGAGATCCGGCGTTAGATCAAGTAATTACAAGGCTTGTTTAGGAGATCGTTGAAATTTCGGATGCTAATCTCTTAATCTTGTTTGACGATGGCTATGCAAGTAATTTTGAACTGATAGATCTTTATGTATTATTAGTTTTCGCATGAATTTTTTATTAGTTTCAGCTTTTAAAACGGCAGTATTGCTTGGAAGTGAATCTGGAGTTCTTACTTTCAGCCTAAATATCTGATCTGGTTTGAGTATGATTGTTCAGGTGTAGGAGCGTCTTCAGGTTGCTGGTCCAGAGAGAAATCTCACCAAAATCAAAGTTTGTGCCAAGGAAACGATGGGGTGAAAGCCGATGGGATGCTGATTCGTCGTGTGGAACCAGTAGCGAACCAGTGAGCGAGCTGGGACATAATCTTATTTCATGGTACCTTGCTTACTTCGCATCTTTGTTTCTTCAAGCTTCCTTTCTCAGGAAACTGATGTATCTTCCGTGAAGATTAGTTTATGTGATCCTTGCCACCTTTTCGGGATTCTGAATGTAAATTACATTCCTTATATGTAGGGTCGAGGCAGAGTCATTGCAGCATTTATCTGCTAAGTACTGTCCTCTTGTGCCTCCTCCAAGGTCAACTATTGCAGCAGCGTTTAGTTCTGATGGAAGAACTCTTGCTTCTACACAGTAAGTATTTTGAGCCATATTTATTGCAGTTTAATATTTTCCGATTGCTAATTAGATTTACTTGGGTTCTGTATCTTGTAGTGGTGACCACACTGTAAAGATTATTGATTGTGAGACAGGAAAATGCCTTAAAGTTTTGAGCGGCCATCGGAGGACACCCTGGGTGGTGAGTTCGAGAATGTTATCCTTTTTCTCTTAACTTCATTTGCTCTATGACTTCCCATGGTTACTAGGTAGCACTTAATTTGACCATAACTATCTCTAGATTACCTAATCTCGTGAAGTGAAATTTGGTGGCTAGCTTTGTCATTGGTTTTGTAGGTTGGATGATGGGTGTCAGCTTTGTTATATTTTTGTTTAGGTGTAGCATGTTAATACTTGCAGTGAATTAAGTTTATTTAGCTACGCGTTATACCCACTGCTTTAATATCTAATGGTATCGGGTTCTCGACAGGTCAGATTCCACCCGCGCCATTCAGAAATAGTTGCTAGTGGAAGTTTAGATCATGAGGTGCGCTTATGGAATGCAAAAACTTCAGAGTGTATTAGATCTCATGATTTCTGTAAGTACTAGGCATTATAGTATTTTGTTATTTTTCCTCTGCTTTATTCATATAATTAACTTTTGTCCTCTTCTTCTTTTCCCTAAACAGATCGACCTATTGCTTCTATAGCTTTCCACGCTGAAGGTGATTTACTTGCTGTTGCATCTGGTCATAAGGTATCTTATTGGCTTTTAAATCTCTCATGAAACGCTAGCTAGTTGCAGGCGGCGTATCCTTTCAGAATAAATATCTGATCTAAAGGTCTTAAAGTTTGATTAATGTTTTTTCTTTTGAAGTTGCACATATGGCATTACAATAAGAGAGGGGAGGACTCATCACCAGCAATTGTGTTGAAGACAAGGCGCTCCCTGAGAGCTGTACACTTTCATCCACATGGGGTTCCTCTTCTCTTGACTGCAGAGGTGAGCTACTTATTGAGGATTCGGTTAATGTTCTAGCACTTTGTGGGCTTACTTTATTAACTACAAATGGCAGGTGACTGATATTGATTCATCAGATTCCGCAATGACTAGAGCAACATCTCCGGGTTATTTGCGATATCCGCCCCCTGCTATTTTCTTCACCAACACACAGAGTGGCAGTCGTACCAGTATGGCAGCAGAATTACCACTTGTGCCATTACCGTACTTGCTTTTGCCTTCATATTCTGCTGATGATTCAAGAATCCAATATTCTACTGGTACAACTGGTCCAAGGAGTGCACAATCGAGGTTTCAGAGTACTCAAGGTTCTGTAGAACACGGCAGCAGAACAATGTCTCCTCCTCTTTCCTTGGCTACGTCCGGTGATCTTTCTGGTTCCTATCATGTCCCAGAAAACTCTGCTAGCAGCACATTTGCTGCCCAAGCTGGAGCGACAACTTCTACCCCTACAGTTGATGCCATGGATGTAGATGAACCTCAACCTATTGGAAGAAATAGAGTTCCGAGTCAAGTTTCAAGTCAATCAGATTTACTTGAGTTTGGACAACTTCAGCAATTATTTCACTTCAGAGACAGAGTTTCGTGGGAATTACCTTTTCTACAAGGGTGGTTGATGGCTCAAAGCCAAGCTGGTGCTAACTCGGTGGTTCTTCCTAGTGGTAGTAGTGGTCATGTCAACACAATTCCTTATACAGGCTCTTCTTCAGCATCTCATTCATCTACAGCCAGTCTAGAGGCTGCAGTAGCGTCATTAGAAATTCCTGGTGGTGTTAACTTATATGGGGTTTCTGCAAGAGGCGACTCCCGGGACCGGATTTCACAGTCCCGCTTCGCAGGATCTCGTTTAGGGGAAGGTCTTACCTCTCATAACACTCAACACGAAAGAGCTGATGCTCAACCTGTGGTAAACAGAATCCCGTCTGAACTGGCTACTTCGATTGCTGCTGCAGAGTTGCCTTGTACTGTCAAACTGAGAGTGTGGTCACATGACATCAAGGACCCATGTGCAATACTGAAGTCCGACAAATGTCGAATAACAATACATCATGCTGTTCTTTGCAGGTAAATATTCTCCGTAATATCGTTGTGCTATGCTTGGATGATCGTGATGCTAAATAATATTTCACTTTTGTTGATGGAAATACATTGTGTATTTATATATGCAGTGAAATGGGAGCCCATTTTTCACCATGTGGGAGATATTTAGCAGCCTGTGTTGCATGTGTTATTCCTCATGCTGAGACAGATCCTGGTTTGCAGACTCTAGTCCAACAAGATTCAGGGCTTGCAACTTCCCCTACTCGACATCCTGTCACAGCACATCAAGTCATGTATGAACTTCGTGTGTATTCTCTTGAAAAGGAAACGTAAGTGCTTCTTCCCTTTGTTTTCCTTGTGTTAATTATTACATTCTCAACTTTTTCACATGGCATATAACAGAAAACTGACAAGAGAGTGTCTTGTGTATGTCTACAGATTTGGTTCAGTGCTTGTGTCACGGGCAATTAGGGCTGCACATTGCTTGACCTCTATCCAGGTTAGTCAATCACCTTTAGGGAATACATTGGACATATTTGTTAGACATAAGTCACCGTTGCAATTTTTTCTGTTCCCCTTCTTTGTGGAAGGTAAATTGATATGGGGTACTAAGTGGTCTTTGTTCTCTTCATTGTCATGCTGATGATGGTTCTATAACTATGGCAGTTTCTTTATCTATTCTTTTGTTTTTGCTGACATGATTGATTTGATTCATAAAAAAGGAAGCCACTGTGAGTAATGTCCAGTGTTTTTTTTAGTGTAAAGTAGTTTGTGAATTAGTCTATAACTCATCTCAATGCATGCAAGCTCCTGATTGAGTTAAACTATGGCATCAACTAACCATCACATATAAATACCATAAATAATATGTGAGTTTTCCCGAATTAACCTAAGATACCCACCAATTAGTTTCCCTTTATCTATAGCCCAATAACTCAACTGCGCAAAGTGGTTCACTGATTTTCATCCCAAAAGCCCCATTGTTTTTGGTAAAGTATTTTATAACTGTAAAGGTCCATGCGATTCTCACACTAATCAACAGTCTACTGATTAGTATTATTGTGATGAAGTACTTTATAATTACAAATTTCCGTGCAGTTCTCACCAACCTCCGAGCACATATTGCTTGCATATGGTCGGCGGCATGGTTCTCTTTTGAAGAGCATTGTGAGTGATGGAGAAACAACATCACATTTTTTTACAGTGTTGGAGGTAACGTCTATGCTCCGGTAGTTATGAATTTCTAGGTTTATATCATTTACTATGTTATATAAACTTTGAAATATCATACAGATTTGCACCTTTTGTTTTTTCTCTTCCATCAGATTTACAGAGTTTCAGATATGGAACTGGTGAGAGTACTTCCAAGCTCAGAGGACGAAGTTAATGTTGCTTGCTTTCATCCTTCTCCTGGAGGAGGTCTTGTTTATGGAACCAAGGTAAATGATCCAAATTTCATAATATGTGTAGCTCTTCTCGGCGCTTCAATTATACATCTACTAAGATTTGCCCAAATACTTTCCCAGGAGGGGAAGCTTCGGATCTTCCAGTACAACACAGCTGCTGCGTCCAACCTCACTGCACCCAACAGCTCACCTGAGAAGAACCTGGCCGAGGTAGAATTATTGAGAAGGTTGATTTTCTTGAAATAATCAAAGTTAAAAAGGGTTTAAAGGGAAAAAATCTTTTTGAACTAACATATGATTATTTTGATTTCCATCCTTCAAAAAAAAAAAAAAAAAATTTGAACAACAGGTGCAGACTTATGCATTAGAATGCTAGGCAGAGAAGAATTCAGGTCTCAACCGCCATATACATACAATCTCATAGACAGATCTTGCATCGCGGGATTATATTCATCTTCCTTTGTTTCTTTCGGGTAATCCCTCCCATTCCGCTTGTTCGCTTTGCTTTTTAGTGCGTCGTCCCAGTGTGCGATTAGAAAATCTGAGAAGCTTTTTTCATTCACAAGCTGGATGGGTATCTTTTTTTATACTGCGGAAGGTTGGTATGGCCTTTCTCAATTTGCCAACTTTTTTTCTTTCAAAAAAAAACGAAGCAGATTTATGAGTCAGTTGTTTGAAAAGACTGCAGAAAAATGTAAAAAAAAAAAAAGAATGGTGTTTTGTGTTTGTTGTTGTAGCTTTGTAACTAAGTTTGTAACCACGTTTCTTCCATTGTGAGATTATCTTTACTCCTTTGTTTTTCTTGTCTTACCTAGGAAAAGTTCGATTCTCATCATGACGTTTTGATCTGGTAGACGGTAAAATTTTCTGAATCTTTTTAAAGAGATGCAATAGATGATTCGAATTAATAAAACAAAATGCCGTTCATCACTCTTAGCCGTACATCATTTTTATAACTCTTCAACTTGGTGGACTCCATTTTCCGGCGACAAAGTCCTTGTAGAGTTTGGACCTCTTCGATACGATGTAGAAGACTGCAACCCAAAAAACAAGAAGAGAATAATGATCAGTTCACGCAAACGAAATTAAGAAACAGAGTCAAACGTGATAATACAAACAAACCTGGGATCTCAGGGATGACAAAGTTTGCTTCTTTCAACACATCATGCAATGTTCTTCGCTCGTTCACTTTAACCATACCCGACGAATGTCTTCCTTTCACTTTTGCCCCAATTCATGGAAAAACATGTGAGCCTTTAGACCGATTGACAATGCAAAGTGCATATATTATCCTTAAGTTTAAGATTCTTACGGTTGGAGAGTGTTTTGGGTAAGCTTGGTTCCTCTTCTCCGGTGGTTTCGGCTTGAGAACCTTTCGTACCTTCTAAAAGATACTGGAGAACTCTACTCCTAGGCAGAGGAGTTCCCGAACTCGCCTAGAGAAGAAGGTTCCAGGTGTTAGCACGAAATGCTTCTTAACACAATTTAGTCTATTATAGTTTCATCGGACAAGTTCAGTGAATTCATCAAGAAAAGATACAGACTTTCGCAAGGATATCGCAGTGGTAAGGAAACGAAAACCAGATGTAAAAATTTTAACTGCAGATACAATGGCACCGGATAACTCAAAACAAGGAGGTTAGTTATCCACAAGTAAGATTTTTGGGTGGCGTAGGAGGAGTTGATTACCTCGTAGTAAAGCTCAATCACATCACGCATGTATTCGTTGTTTTTATCCCATGGCAAAGGCGGGCTATCCTCTGAAAACATGTTCAGAGCGATAAGGAGGGACAAGAAAATAAACTGAACAAAGCTAATCCGTACAAGTTGTCGAAATGAGATGCAGGAATAAAAATAAAAGAAACGTGGTTTTTTTTAAAAGGATATCATATCAAGATGTGTTGCAAACATGTCTGTTTCGCAGAAGTCCTCTACAAAGTCACTTGTCATGGCCTCTGCGTAAAGAAGCAGGACAGGCCAATGTAGGATGTTGTTTTTATCTAACATTGGCTTCTTCAAACCCGTGAGTTCTCGGTACATTGCTTTGCCAATCTTCATGCCTCTGTTCTCGATTGCAGAGAGACAAGCCTAGAGCAAAACCAAGGAAAACTGAATAAAGTAAATGCCAAGGATTCTGTGTAAATGCTAAGGATTCATTGTATCCAATCCAATAATCAAACCTTGGCTTCCACCACTGCCTTTGAGACTTCAGCCTTGTGTTGTTCTTTCTCTTGCTTCTTTTTAGTCACCTGTTTTAGAAGCTTCTTCAGGTCCTCGTTACTTGGGTCATTTTTGATTCCCTTTTCACAGTAAGATGTTGCTTCGTTCAGCAGATCCAATGACATTGATGCCTTTGCAGCTCGATACACCGCCTTTTTGAAGCATTGAAACCCATCAGGGAAACGACCAAAAACGCTGCAACTAAACCAAAGAAACAAAATGGTTACCTTAACGTTATCCGGAGATAGCCTGATTGCTTCCTCAGCATCTGTGAGGGCACGCCGATAATTCCCTAAGAGTAGATTAACATGGGCTCGATTCGAGAACAAGATCGAGGTCTCTGAGTCACTTAGAACTCCCTGATTAATGGCTTTCGTGTAGTTTTCAACTGCTTCAGAGTAATGCTTTTTCCCTTTCCTCACACATTCATTTCCCTGCTCCTGTGATTGAACAAGACGTTCATGGGTAAACAACATCCGAGTGATATGCATCAGCAAAGGAATGGAATCAGTCACGCACAACGTAGAATTCAACTACATGAAACACCGAATCAAACTACAATATCACAGTTCAAATTCAATATTCTGAAGACGTTGAAGCGCGAAAGGCGAACTCGGGAAGAAAACGATTAATAGCCATTATTATCGGGAAGGAGCATCGAATTAGATGACAGAGGGAGAGAAAGAGTGGATACTTTATATTCGATGGCGGCGGATTCTTTGAGAGCAGCAATAGCTTCGAGATCAGCCTTTTCATTCTCGGTCATGGGCTCCGACCCAACATCCATCCACAGCGCCATTGATTCGCAGTAGAAAGAACACTCGAGTTTCGATTAACCTAGAGGAAGACAGAACCAGAAGAAGAAGCTTCGAGTTGTTTGGAGGGAGAAGGAGAGACCGGTTAAATCCTATGTTTAACCGAAGACCGGTTGAATTCTATCGTTTCGGTTCGACCGTATATCTTATGGGCTTAATTTAAGATATACGGACTAAGGAGTAATTGAGCATTATGGGCCCAAATATTTTGTGGAAATTGTTAGGTTTTCTTTAAGAATAAAATGGAAACAGTTCAACAAGAAAAAAGATTTTAAGAATAATAGTATGATTTAATTTTAAAATATGCATTTTCTGGATAATTTGTTATAAAGATTACTAAATGACACATCTTGTATTAAAATAACTAAATAATAAGATGCAAAAATGATGTGAACGTTGAATAAAATCCAGTGAGATGCTGTGTCATACATATTTATTCATGGTGGTGGTTTAATACTCTTAAAGGTGAGCGGGACAATGTTATGGTCGGTGGCAAAGAAAAAGACAAGTCGGCAAAATTTGAGAACTTTCTACTTTCTAGTACCGTCGTTGAATTTGAGAAGGTGGGGCCTTAAATGGGCCTAACACAAGCCCGTACACAATTGACTCTTCAGAGTTCAGAGGTCCCACACTTCACTCATTTACACTCACATTAAATTACGTTGGGTTGATACTAAGTTATCCAATATAACAACAGACCTTGGGTAGAAAATGGAGTATTTTATAACTCGCAGATTAGCTTTATTAACGTTCCAATGTCCCGTGTTAGGCCCATAAAGAGGCTTCTTAGGTAATGTATTATAAAAATCAAAACAAAACAAAACAAAACATGTGAGAGAAATGTGTTGGGTTAGGCATTTGTACATTCCACCATCATTGTTATGCACGTTACATAGGGTTGGAACCGAAACTTTTACTAACTTTTAGTCAATGTTTTAGATCAATTTAGTATTAACGACTGCGATATTTATATATACATGTTCTTATTGATAACCGATACATTAATGACGATATAGTAAAATAGGTATTTTCGTTTCACATGTTTTTTTTTAACCATTTATACATCATCATTCTATATTTTTATCATTAAATTATGTTTTTTTCTTTCTTCCATTTCATAGTTAGGATAAAAATAAAACTAATGTCAATTACGAAGTTATCGATTAGTTTCATCATTAATTTATTTTTTTATATTTAGATATTTTTTTCCATTTCATAGTTAGATCCATTTTTTCATAATTAGTTTCATCATTCATCGTTGTTATCAATTCGAATTTATATAAATAGATAAATTCTATTCATTTACGTTCAAACCCTTTTTTTCTTTCCCAAGAGAGAGGACTAATTAATTTCCAGCTCAATTGACATTCATATTTTAACCTTTTTGTTTGTCCTCAAATGAACAATTTTCTTAAGCGACATTTGATTTATATATATTGACGTGAATTAACGTAACACACATTTTTTTCATCTACGAAAAGCTACGTTTTAGAATTTGTTTTTGTACACGTATAAAATAATAAACGAAAAGAAAATGAAAGAAAGTGGGAAGTGAGCTGGCCTATACTGGGAGTGGTACAAAAAGGTTTGAACAAATCCATGACGATACCAAACAAACGCAAATGACAAAACTATGCAGCAACACTTATTTTAAATTGTTGTGAAAACATTATATTATTTTGTTTAAAATTATAATATACATTATCATGGCTTCTAGATTGTTACATGACATCATCGATCGTCTTAACTCTTATAAGTTACATATATATCCATTATATCTGCAACTTTGATTTCTTGTGAAAACGAAGTGATGAGAAGAAGGATTCATGTATTAATGTATATATTTCGATAAAAGAGCATATGCGGAAGAACGTAAAATCCTCATATACAAAAAGAAACTATAATACATAGTTATGTATAAAATGACATCTTCACGTCCATACTTTTTTTAATGTATAGTCAGCAATAACTGACATTCATCTTTTTGAATAATAATAACTTACATTGATCATGTAATATAAAATGCTATGCCACGTAAGAAGCATTTGCATGGCATGTGTAGTATAAGTCGTCATCCGCAGATTGAATCTTGTCTCCACGAACAAACATACGGGCACTCGATCAATAAGAAATTAATTTAGTTTAATTCAAGCTGACACATTAATAGGTCTGATCATTGTTTAGTGCAGATATATTGAGTAATTAAATTGGTTTTCGTTTCTATTGTATTAAAAGGATAACGTACTAAAACCAAAAAAAAAAAAGGATAACGTATTTATCTCCCGTTTATACAAATGAATTAAGAAAATGTTCAATATATATATATATATATATATATATATATATATATATATCTATAATATTATTTAAGAAGACATTTTTAAAAATAAATTTTGTTTTGTAAGCTATTACATGAAATGCCATTATAAATAACACAAAATAATTAAAATAGAAAAGAATATAATAGTCTTTTAAAACTATTGATTAGAATATGGAAATTATATATATTTTGCATTAAAGATGTTATTTATTATTTAATTTATTAATTATTTTTAATACTATATATTTTAAAATAATAATCAATTCATATATATTTAAATAAAAAAATATATTCAAAATCTTACTATATTTTTATTATAATTTATTATATTTTATTTAAATATATATCAAAACAAAAATTGAAAAATATTTTACTAATTTTATAAAAAGTTAAACACAATAAAACTCTTTTTTTTAAAGAGTTCGTAGACTAACCACAAAAACTAGAGTCATTTAACGGTGCATATTAGAGTTATGTTTTCAAGATTATAAGTTTTTGCGGGTTGGACCGAATAATATTTTAGTTCATGTAAAACGGGTTAAATAGATAAATTATTACAAATTGATAATTTTATCTATAATATTAGTTAGCTATATTCTAAAATTCAGATAAAATAATTTTCTTAAATTTCAAAACAATGTTTTTAAAAAAAATTACTCAACGCTATAATTAGCGCGTGTTAAATCCTAGTATAATATTATTTAAGAAGACATTTTAAAAAATGAACTTTATTTTGTAAGTTATTACATGAAATGTCATTACAAATATCAAAGAATAATTGAAATAGGAAATGATATAATAGTCTTTTAAAATGATTGATTAAAATATGGAAAGTATATATTTTGCATTAAAGAAGTTATTTATTATTTAATTTCTTAATTATTTTTAATATTATATATTTAAAAATAATAATCAATTCATAAATAGTAA
The DNA here is from genome assembly GCA_030161315.1 of Eutrema japonicum. Classification (NCBI taxonomy): domain Eukaryota; kingdom Viridiplantae; phylum Streptophyta; class Magnoliopsida; order Brassicales; family Brassicaceae; genus Eutrema; species Eutrema japonicum. The sequence goes on along the minus strand of BSQW01000001.1, from coordinate 1,724,323 downwards.
AAGAAAAAAATATATTCAAAATATTTCTATATTTTTCACTATAATTTATTATATTTTATTTGAATATATATCAAAACAAAAGTTAAAAATATTTTACTAATTTTATAAAAAATTAGACACAAAAAACTATTTTTTTTAAAGAGTTCGTAGACTAACCACAAAAACTATAGTCATTTAACGGTGCATATTAGAGTTATGTTTTTAAGATTATAAGCTTTTGCGGGTTATCCCGAATAATATTTTAGTTCACTGCAAAACGAGTTAAATATATAAATTATTACAAATTAACAGTTTTATATATAATCATTAGTTAAATATATTGTAAAATTCAGATAAAAACAATTTTTTTAAATTTCAGAACAATTTTTTTTTTTAAATTACTCCGTGCTATAATTAGTGCGGGTTAAATTCTAATATATATATGAATTGATAACAAGTAATATATCTATATATATAAAAGAGAATGATTCAAAGTTAGTAACTCACAAGATCGCGACACGTGTCGAGTTAATCAATTAGATTTTGACACGTGTCGAGTTGGTATAAAAGTTTTTTTTAGATTAAGGAAGATTAACTTAAAATTAAAAAGTAGAATTTAATTTAAGAAAAAGGAAAAAAAAGAGACTTAATTCTAAAAGTAAAATTAACAACAAAAAAAAAACATAGACTTAATCCTAAATGTAAAGTTAGCATAAAAAAGGAAAATAAAAATTGTTTTTAGATTAAGAAAATTTATTTATTAAGTAAATTTAACTTAAAATTAAAAGTTAGAGTTTAATTTAAGAAAAAGGAAAAAAAACTTAATCCTAAAAGTAAAGTTAGCAAAAAACAAAAATAGAACATAGACTTAATCCTAAATGTAAAGTTAGCATAAAAAAGGAAAATAAAAATTGTTTTTAGATTAAGAAAATTTATTTATTAAGTAAATTTAACTTAAAATTAAAAGTTAGAGTTTAATTTAAGAAAAAGGAAAAAAAACTTAATCCTAAAAGTAAAGTTAGCAAAAAACAAAAATAGAACATAGACTTAATCCTAAATGTAAAGTTACCATAAAAAAAGAAAATAAAAATTGATTTTAGATTACATAAATTTATCTATAGGGAAATAATAAGGAAATTTATCTTAAAACTAAAAGTTAGAGTTTAATTTAAGAAAAAAGAAAAAAATAGACTTAATCCTAAAAGTAAAGTTAGCAAAAAAAAAATATCTCTAAAAAAAAAAGAGTATCTTAAAAGTAAATTTAGCCAAAAAAAAAAGAAAAGAAAAAATAGAACATAGATTTAATCTTAAATGTAAAGTTAAAAGAAAAAAGAAAAATAAAAATTGCTTTTAGATTAAGGAAATTTATCTATAAAAACTAAATTTTTTAAAAAATGAGATAAACATTTTTCTATTTTGATTAAGAAAATTAAAAAAAAGGTATACAGTCATATAAAGAAAATGAATTATATTTTCTTGCATCTATATAACCAATTTGATAGTTTCTCAATTTTACAACCCAAAAAATATTGAGAATAGAGATACAGAAACCAAAGGCAAAACAAATTACTAAGAGGTAATCTTTTGTGTAATTTTACAAGCCTCTATATGTTAATAGCAACGCACGGGTCCATATTATGTTGTACACCATATCTAGGCAAATATCTTAGAGGTGGTGTATAATATTAGTTTTTTTTTTTTAGATTACTATGCTGAAAATATAATGTACGTTATAGTTTCTCAATCTTTTGTAATTTATATCTTAACATACCTACATATAGAGGTGATGTATAAAACAAAAATAATTCGGATACGTTATTGGTATATATATATAAAAAAAAGAATTATGTTGTACGTTAAATCAATTTTTTTATTTTTTTACAGGAATATCAAGAGAGAAACAATGAATGCTGAAATTCTAAATAACAATATAGACTATTTAACATTAGATAGCTTAAACAGGAAGCGCTCTTATCGTCGTACCGTATGTCGTCTAATCAGAAAGTCGAAGGCAATAAATTTGAAAAACAATAATGAGCTCATATGAATGAATTTACTCTTACTTTATGAGAAGATCAGTATATTTGTAATTTTTTTAACAAATATATTATCCTAATTTTATTAACTTATTATCTAACTTTAATCTAAATTATTTTTGAATACAGGAAAATACTATTATAATTCAATATAATTAACTCTTTTTGTTTGTCGGCATCTTCTGGAACTAAATTCTATATGAATCGTGATTTTGATTATGTTACTGCGTTTCGAGAATGGTATTTTCTTAGATTTTATTGGTTTCAAATTTACTAATTCACTAAAAAAATTAAAATCGATTAATAAAAAAAACTTAAAAATTATGAGAAGTCAAAGTTGAAAATTTTATCTTAAAAGATATAGTTACTAAAATAATAAAATTAAAAAGTTAGAATTAAAATTAAATTTATCTTAAAAGGTAAAATTAATCTAAAAAAAGAAAAAATATTTCTTAGTTTTTCCATTTAGATTAAGGAAATTATTTTTAAAAGGATGATAATTATAATTTCTCAACTTTATATAAACTACAATTTGGTATTGTGTCAATTACACACCAAAAAATTAAAAGTCCAATAATCTTATCCAAAACTATTTACTGCATATCTTCACCAAATTTTTCTTTCAATGTATATATTTATTTTATCGTAAACTTTGTTGCTAAATTTATGTATTATGTATTTTCACAGGTGATCTAATTTTGATTTTCATTTTTTCGTCTTTAATTTTTTTAACAGGTTATAAAATATTAAATTATAAATCCGCATATATGCGAGTACTTATCTAGTATATATATATTGTAAAATAGAACTTGCAATTACCGACATCTAAATAGTTTATTGATATTGTAGACAACACATATACTCACGTGTAGCAAGAATATTCCATGGACCGTATAAGGTTCCTCCTCCATTGTATCCCAAATAACTTTTTCATACATAAAAAAAGATGAAAAATCGAGAGAACAAAAACGTAATAAAAAAAAATGGAATATGATTCATTGCTTAGTATGCTTAAAAGATTAATCATAGGCGCTTTTATTGAAGATATTGGTCAATAATTATTTTTCTATAATCATAAAGACAATTGAAAAAACAAAAAAAAAACAGTGACATTACAAACACTCACATTTTGACATGGACGTCAAGCATCGTAAGCACCCAAAAAAGGTTACGGCTTTATGTATCAATGACACACTAAGCAATACAGTAAGCCCACAAAGGGAAAAAAGCCGAAAGGAAACGTCTTAATTAATTCCAGTCTTTCTTTCACTACTATACACAATCGAATCATCGATCCATAAATTTTGCATTTTTCGTTTTGCTAAAGAGGGATTAGAGAGAAAGAGAAGAAAAGATTATCTCTTTTTGAGTTTTAATTTTAAGCGAGGAGAGTTCTTCTCTGCTTCTTCGTCTCTCTCTTTCTCTCACGGATTCTCGATTTCCCGAGTGACGTCTGGTTTCAGCTGATTTCTTTCTCTCTCTTCTCTCTGGGACCTATCGATTTTGATCTACCAAAGCTGGTGAGGACCAAACGCACCGTTGTCTTTCTTTTTTCTTTTTTTGTTTCTTTGTTTGTGTCTTTTTTTTTAAATCTCTGTGATTGATGATTCTACGTGTTGGGTTATGCAGAGAAACTCATTTTGTTCTGATTTGCAATGTGTCGATAGACTTGATTCATCTGTCTCTGGTTTTGTTTTGTTCTTCTTGTTTGCAGCTACGGTTTTGGGGTGTAGTGAGATGCTCTTTCTTTTTAGCTCGAAGAATCCGCCGGTTGATCTCAAACAAATTCTCTCACAGATCTTTCCATCATGGATTTTAATGAGATCTCGTCCATCTTTGGAGAGCATTTTCCACTTTTGGAGCTCTGTTCGGTCTTCATCAACCTCACGCTTTTTGTGGTGTTTCTATTCGCTGTCTCCGCGAGGCAGATTCTCGTCTGCGTGAGAAGAGGCAGAGATAGGCTCTCTAAGGAAGATACGGCTTCAGCTTCTACCCGTAATGTTAGCCTGGAAAGAGAGAATAACGATGTTAGTGTTGGGATTGGGTTTAAACTATCTTTGCTCTGTTGCTTCTATGTGTTAGGCGTGCAAGTTTTGGTTTTAGGGTTTGATGGGATTAGAGTTATAAGAGAAGTCAGTGACTGGTTCGTTCTTTGCTTCCCAGCTGCTCAGGGTTTAGCTTGGTTTGTTCTTAACTTCTTAGTTCTTCATTTGAAATACAAGCAATCAGACAAGTTACCCTTCTTGCTGCGGATATGGTGGTTCTTGTCGTTTTCTATTTGTCTCTGTACTTTGTATGTGGACGGAAGAAGGCTAGCGATTGAAGGTTGGAGCGGATGTTCTTCTCATGTTGTGGCCAATTTAGCTGTTACACCTGCTCTCGGGTTTCTTTGCTTTGTGGCGTTGAGAGGCATTTCTGGTATTGAAGTTCGCCTAAGCTCTTCTGATCTTCAAGAGCCTTTGCTTGTCGAAGAAGAGGCAGCTTGTCTTAAAGTTACTCCCTATAGTAGTGCTGGACTAGTTAGCCTAGTTACGCTTTCTTGGTTGGATCCACTTCTCTCAGCCGGCTCAAAAAGACCGCTTGAGCTGAAGGATATACCCCTTCTTGCACCAAAAGATAGAGCCAAGTCAAGTTACAAGGTCTTGAAGTCGAATTGGAAGAGATCGAAATCCGAGAATCCTTCGAAACCTCCTTCTTTAGCCCGGGCAATTCTGAAATCCTTTTGGAAAGAAGCAGCCTGCAATGCAGTCTTTGCTGGGTTAAATACTCTCGTGTCCTATGTGGGCCCCTACTTGATCAGCTACTTTGTTGATTATCTTGGAGGGAAGGAGATTTTCCCTCATGAAGGATATGTTCTCGCCGGGATATTCTTTACGTCCAAGCTTGCAGAGACAGTCACCACTCGTCAATGGTATATGGGGGTTGATATCTTAGGGATGCATGTTAGATCAGCTCTAACAGCAATGGTATACCGAAAAGGTCTGAAACTTTCGAGTATAGCCAAGCAGAATCACACGAGCGGAGAAATTGTAAACTACATGGCAGTTGATGTCCAGCGCATAGGAGATTACTCGTGGTATCTTCATGATATTTGGATGCTTCCAATGCAAATAATTCTCGCTCTTGCAATCTTATATAAAAGTGTGGGCATAGCATCTTTAGCTACATTAGTTGCGACTATAATCTCGATTCTTGTCACAATTCCTTTGGCTAAGGTTCAGGAGGAGTACCAAGATAAGTTGATGGCTGCAAAAGACGAAAGAATGAGGAAAACGTCTGAGTGTCTTAGGAACATGAGAGTTCTGAAATTACAGGCGTGGGAAGATCGGTATAGAGTGAGATTGGAAGAAATGAGGGAAGAGGAATATGGGTGGCTTCGCAAAGCCTTATATTCACAGGCTTTTGTTACCTTCATCTTTTGGAGTTCCCCAATCTTTGTATCCGCAGTTACATTCGCTACTTCAATATTCCTAGGCACTCAACTAACAGCTGGAGGTGTTCTTTCTGCTCTGGCGACATTCAGAATTCTCCAGGAGCCACTTAGGAACTTTCCTGATCTGGTATCAATGATGGCTCAGACAAAGGTTTCTCTTGATAGGATTTCCGGGTTCTTGCAGGAGGAAGAGCTCCAGGAAGATGCAACTATTGTTATTCCACGTGGACAATCAAATATAGCCATAGAGATTAAAGATGGTGTGTTTTGTTGGGACCCGTTTTCTTCAAGGCCGACATTATCTGGGATTCAGATGAAAGTAGAGAAGGGTATGCGTGTGGCTGTCTGTGGCACAGTTGGCTCTGGAAAATCAAGTTTTATCTCATGCATCCTCGGGGAAATCCCGAAAATCTCTGGTGAAGTAAGTTAATATGTGGTGTTTCGTCTCAATTGCTCCTTTACTTATTCTCTGATAATCATTAATCATCCTGCTGATAATTGTTATATAGGTTAGAATATGTGGTACTACTGGTTATGTGTCTCAGTCGGCTTGGATTCAGTCTGGTAACATTGAAGAAAACATTCTATTTGGCAGTCCAATGGAGAAAGCAAAGTACAAGAATGTGATACAAGCATGTTCCCTAAAGAAAGATTTAGAGCTTTTCTCACATGGGGACCAAACGATTATCGGAGAGAGAGGCATAAATCTCAGTGGCGGCCAGAAGCAACGTGTACAACTTGCAAGGGCATTGTATCAAGATGCTGACATTTATTTACTAGACGACCCATTTAGTGCTCTTGATGCACACACTGGCTCTGATTTGTTTAGGGTAATAAGCAATTTTATAATCACGTTTTCATATTTTTGAGTTTGAACGTTTGCATAACGCGGTAATTAATGGCTATACAGGATTATATTCTATCTGCATTGGCTGAGAAAACTGTGATTTTTGTGACGCATCAAGTTGAGTTTCTTCCTGCAGCTGATCTAATATTGGTAAGAAACTCTTTCTCGAATTACTACGCATTAATTTCGGCTACCGATGGTCCTTTAGAGAAGCTAAAGGGTCTCTTATAGGTGTTTAGCTTACCAGCTGTGATGAACTTGTCTCTATTGTTGCAGAAAGGTAAAACTGTTGAAGGAGTATTCAAACTATTTCTCTTATGACAAGCTCTGAAAATGTTTATTTGTGTTGTTTCAAAGGTTCTGAAGGAAGGCAGGATTATTCAATCGGGTAAATATGATGATCTGCTACAAGCAGGTACTGATTTTAGGGCCTTAGTGTCTGCCCACCATGAAGCAATCGAGGCAATGGACATCCCAAGTCCATCATCAGAGGACTCTGATGAAAATCCAATTCTTGATAATTTGGTCTTGCATAATTCAAAGTCGGATGTTTATGAAAATGACATCGAGACTTTGGCAAAGGAAGTACAAGATGGTGGATCTGCTTCAGATCTAAAGGCAATCAAAGAGAAGAAGAAGAAAGCAAAGCGTTCCCGCAAAAAGCAGCTTGTTCAAGAAGAAGAAAGAGTAAAGGGAAAAGTCAGCATGAAGGTGTACTTGTCATACATGGCTGCAGCATATAAAGGGCTTCTGATTCCTCTTATTATACTCGCACAAGCTTCTTTCCAATTTCTTCAGATTGCTAGTAATTGGTGGATGGCTTGGGCGAATCCTCAAACTGAAGGTGACCAGTCTAAAGTGGATCCTACGGTTCTTCTCGTTGTTTATACGGCCTTAGCTTTTGGAAGCTCCGTGTTCATATTTGTACGAGCTGCTCTGGTTGCAACTTTTGGTCTAGCTGCTGCACAGAAGCTGTTCTTGAATATGCTCAGAAGTGTGTTCCGAGCGCCAATGTCATTCTTTGATTCCACTCCGGCAGGAAGAATTTTGAATCGGGTATGTAGATGTGATGATATGTAATAAAAATCCACGCTTTCTGTAGTACATTCTCATTTTGGAAAATTTTATTGGTGTGCAGGTTTCTATTGATCAAAGTGTTGTAGACCTTGACATTCCATTTAGACTCGGTGGGTTTGCTTCAACAACAATACAGCTCTTTGGAATTGTCGGTGTAATGACCAATGTTACCTGGCAAGTTTTCCTTCTTGTTGTTCCCGTAGCGGTTGCTTGCTTTTGGATGCAGAAATATTACATGGCTTCTTCAAGAGAACTGGTCCGCATTGTTAGTATCCAGAAGTCTCCAATTATTCATCTCTTTGGAGAATCAATAGCTGGTGCAGCCACAATAAGAGGATTTGGCCAGGAAAAAAGATTCATCAAGAGGAATCTTTATCTTCTCGATTGTTTTGCTCGACCCTTCTTCTGCAGTATCGCTGCTATAGAATGGCTTTGTTTACGAATGGAATTACTTTCCACACTTGTATTTGCTTTCTGTATGGTATTACTCGTCAGTTTTCCACATGGAACCATTGATCCAAGTAAGTATCTCTAGTTCCTTTAGAAACATAGCATCAACAAACACGTATCCTTAACGGGTTTTTCCTAATCTTGCTGTTTCTGTTGTAATAGGCATGGCAGGGCTTGCTGTGACGTATGGGCTTAACTTGAATGGACGTCTATCACGATGGATACTTAGCTTTTGTAAGCTTGAAAACAAAATTATCTCGATCGAAAGGATTTATCAGTACAGTCAGATTTCAGGAGAAGCCCCAGCAGTTATCGAAGATTTCCGGCCGCCTTCCACGTGGCCTGAAAAGGGAACAATTGAGCTACTTGATGTTAAGGTAAAAATACCATTTTTATTACCTCTCTGCATTTTCTTTCCATGTTTTCTTATTGTTTCATTCTTTTTGAAGGTTCGTTATGCTGAGAATCTTCCAACGGTACTCCACGGGATAAGCTGCGTGTTCCCGGGTGGAACAAAAATTGGAATTGTTGGACGAACGGGAAGCGGAAAGTCGACTATGATTCAAGCTTTGTTTCGGTTGATTGAGCCAACTGCTGGAAGAATTACTATAGACAACATTGATATCTCTCAAATAGGTCTTCATGATCTCCGTAGTCGCCTCGGTATCATACCTCAAGATCCTACATTATTTGAAGGAACAATCCGTGGAAATCTTGACCCACTTGAAGAACATTCAGATGATAAAATCTGGGAGGTATATCTATAATATATTATATGTTTGTTTGACATTCATCTTTTTTTATGTTCCCTGGGAATTGAAGCTTGATTCCAGAGAGGTTTACTCAAACTTTCTTTCTTACAGGCACTTGATAAATCCCAGCTTGGAGACGTTGTTAGAGGAAAAGACCTAAAACTCGACTCTCCAGGTAACTACTAATTGCGCCAAAAAGTCGTTATTTTGATATTTTTTGCTTCTTTATTTCTACTGATTTTTGGATTTGAAACATAGTGCTGGAAAATGGAGATAACTGGAGTGTTGGGCAGAGACAGCTTGTGTCACTTGGACGAGCATTACTTAAACAAGCAAGAATACTTGTTCTTGATGAAGCAACAGCATCAGTCGACACAGCAACAGACAATTTGATACAGAAGATAATCAGAACCGAGTTTGAAGGCTGCACGGTCTGCACCATTGCTCACCGGATCCCAACTGTTATCGACAGTGACCTTGTTTTGGTTCTCAGCGACGGTTAGTCATGCATACAAAGCCAAGAAACATGAATCTATTTATTCGTATTTTACCCTGTCTTTTGAGAGAATTCAATGTTTGTGTTGCAGGTAGAGTAGCAGAGTTTGATACCCCTGCGCGGCTCTTAGAAGACAAATCGTCGATGTTCTTAAAACTGGTAACCGAATACTCCTCAAGATCTAGTGGAATGCCTGATTTGTGATGATTGATGTTAAAATTCAGGCTAGGGGTTTCTCAAGGGAATATAAAAACTGAAAATGTGACAAAGCTTAAAAGGTCTAAGAAGTAAGATTAGAGTTTTCCACAGGGTAAAAAGAAGCATGAAATGATGCAATCTTCACGCTTAAATACTTTTAAAATCTGTTCTTTTGAACATTTGAAAGAGACCTTTTTGTACGGTACACTTGGTTTCTGTGTTTTTTTTCTTCTTCTAATGTTATTAATAATCTACACAAAAAAAACGAACAGAAGATGCATTTTTTTGGTATGGTTAGAATAATTATATGTTTAATATATTTTTAAATAATCTGTTTCGAAATTATTACTTAATTAGTGATTAATAGAATAATTCACTTTGTTGACCCGAAAAAAAATAAAAAATAAATTTTTAAAAGGCAAAATGTGTTAATTAATTTATATATAATAACTACATAAATATATATAAATTAATTAAATTTTTAGTTCTAATAACTACATAAATATATATAATTTAAAAAAAAAAACATGTCGGTACCTGCCAAACCCACGGGTTTATCCGTAAAAATCTGTATTTTACTAAGTTGATCCACATCCGCTCTGATTTTTTGCTGTATGATTTTTTTCGATCCGCACCTGTCCTGCGGGTTTGTGATTAAATTGACAGCCCTAATAACACCGTAAGCATTAAACAAATTTTCATCAAACAACAATGACGTCTAGTCCGAATTTGAGTGGGCTAGTGGTAAGAACATGGGGTGTAGAGTGCATAACCACTTTCACCCTGAATTCGAACCCAAGCAACTATAACATTTTCTCTTGGACATCCACACGGATATGGGCCCATTGCTTACGGCCCATTTGAATACCTGGAAATGGACCTATCTGTGGGTTACCTTTCTCCCAGAGATTAGTTTGGACCCCTCCATAGACCTGGGATGAGTTACCAAAAAAAAACAATGACGTCTATTTTTAACATAGTTATCATAAACAGTCGAATATATACCATCCAAGGCAATGTAATTGGGCCACTAATCTATATTGGGCTTAAAATATTCCGAATATAGAGCCCAACAAAATAAGTACACATACACGGCGTCGTACAATGACGCAGTAACTCGATGGAAAAACGAGGCGTGTGCAGCGTGCGTGTATAAATGCACCACAAGGCGCTGCTGCATTTAATTTCCTTCAACGGTCACATTTTGTATTTACGACATTGACTAACTTAGTATATACTATATTTTTTTAAAAAAAATGGCCGATCGTTGATTTATCAAATACATATAATACTGTGATTTAACCCGTACTAATTATAGCGCATAAAAATTTTTGTTTAAGAAATTTTACTTTTATTTGAATTTTATAATATGTCTAACTCATGATTATAGATAGAGTTGTCAAACAGAATAATTTATCTATTTAACTCGTTTTGTAGTGTACTAATATATTATACGGGATAACCCGTAAATGATTCTAGTTTTGTTTAAATAATTCTAATATGCACTGTTTAATGACTCTAGTTTTGTGGTTAATTCATGAATTCTTAAAAAAATCAATTTTTTGTGTCTAATTTTTTTATAAAATTATTTTTTAATTTTTATTTTGATATATATTCAAATAAAATATAACAATTATAGTGAAAAATATAGCAATATTTCGAATAGATTTTTTTTCTTTGAATATATATGGATTGATTATTATTTTAAAAATATATAATATTAATAATAATTAAGAAACTAAATAGTAAATATCCTCTTTAATGATAAATAAATATTTTCCATATTTTCATCAATAATTATAAAAGACAATTATATTCTTCAAAAATATTTTCTTAAATAATATTATAGAGATGGTGTTTTTGTCCATATATGTCAAATTCATAAATATTTTTGATAATCCATATCTAATCATAAATCGCATACTGTATAGGAACAATGAAATGAACCACATGATGACCAAAAAAAAGAACTGGATAAATTTTGCATATATAGTAAATTTTGATTGGTTCATTAAAACTTGAAGCCATACAATGTTACAAACCGAACAAAAAAATCAAATAAAAACAAGTTTAATTTTGAACGAAATGTTTAATGGAAAAAAAAGTAAAAATAAAATAATTGTATAAAAAAATTCATCGAATTGCAAAATTTTATTTGTGCATTTGTTTAAATTTCGGTTTAATTGGCTTTTAGATCAAAGTATCAAACTGTAAACCTAACTAACATTTATCGGAAACTGAACCAAATAAATTTCGAATCTTTTGTTTCTCGCAAAGGCTACACAAACTAATAATATGCAATAAACTCTAACTATAACATCTCGTGAACAAAAAAAATAAACCTCCCAAAAAAAAACAGAGGCACAGAGACAGAGACAAAACCCTTACAAGTGAAAAACCTGAACAGCTTCCACAGTTCCACTTAATAGTTCATGTCTTCAGCTTTGAAAATCTAAAAAGAAAGGGAACAAGAAGCTCCTAACTCTGCAGCATACAAATGAAACTCGTGATGAAGAGCTCTTACTCTTCACGAGCTTCATCTTCTTCCTTCGAATCCAAATTCCAGCTTTTGAATTCTCTTCACTCTTCTTTAAATACCCAATTCTTCTTCTTCTCCAGAACCATGCACTTCAAAAACCACAACACTAAAGCGAAACCTTTATTGACTTCTTCTCTGCAATGGGACCCAAAACTGCCTTTCTCTGCATTATCTTTCTTCTTTTTGTTTCTTCTTCTTCCTCCTCAGAATTCCTGCAGAAACAGACTTACATTATTCAGCTTCATCCTAACAGCGAAACCGCTATAACCTTTACCTCAAAGCTTGATTGGCATCTTTCTTTTCTCCAAGAAGCGGTTTTAGGCGTTGAAGAAGAAGACGAAGAGCCTTCTTCACGGCTTCTCTACTCTTATGGCTCTGCCATTGAAGGATTTGCTGCTCAATTAACTGAATCAGAGGCTGAGACGCTGAGGAATTCACCTGAAGTTGTTGCAGTGAGACCTGACCATGTTCTTCAGGTTCAGACTACTTATTCTTACAAGTTCTTGGGACTCGACGGTCTTGGAAACTCCGGTGTATGGTCTAAATCTCGGTTTGGCCAAGGCACGATTATCGGCGTGCTTGATACCGGAGTCTGGCCTGAAAGTCCTAGCTTCGACGATACCGGAATGCCTTCAATTCCACGGAAATGGAAAGGGATTTGCCAAGAAGGAGAGAATTTCAGTTCCTCGAGCTGTAACAGAAAGCTAATCGGCGCTAGATTCTTCATCAGAGGCCACCGTGTGGCTAATTCGCCACTGGAATCACCAAACATGCCCCGTGAGTACATATCCGCAAGAGATTCAACCGGACACGGGACTCACACCGCTTCAACAGTTGGTGGATCCTCTGTTTCTATGGCGAATGTTCTTGGCAATGGAGCTGGTGTAGCTCGTGGGATGGCCCCTGGAGCTCACATTGCGGTTTACAAAGTTTGTTGGTTCAATGGATGTTACAGCTCTGACATTCTGGCGGCCATAGATGTAGCGATTCAAGATAAAGTCGATGTTCTTTCGCTCTCCCTAGGCGGTTTTCCGATTCCTCTTTACGATGATACAATCGCCATTGGAACCTTCCGAGCGATGGAACGCGGGATTTCCGTAATCTGTGCAGCTGGTAACAACGGTCCGATCGACAGCTCGGTTGCAAACACAGCTCCTTGGGTCTCAACCGTTGGTGCGGGCACGCTTGATCGAAGATTTCCGGCTGTGGTCCGATTAGCTAACGGAAAGCTTCTCTATGGAGAGTCGTTGTTGTTGGAACTAATTTTTTGTCAAAGCCTGAGGGTTTGATAAAATTATGTTAGTGTGAAAAGAAATGAGTTAAGCTCTTTCTAATGAAATGTTTTCATTAACCGAGAAATGTTTTCTCGTGTATATATTGGAATGGTTGTGTCTTAAATGAACAACATGAGAGAAGAAAAGCCATACGTGCGACGTTCGCATCTTGGGCCTTGATTGGGCCCGTGGACTTTTTGAGGTATCGATCGATACCCCTTGGTATCGATCGATACCCAGCGGGCCGACTTAAAAATCGCAGCCGCCTAGGTTATTCTAGAAATATTCCTTTTCTGTCATGGAAAAACCCTAGCCTCTCTCCTATATATACAACACGATTTTCACCTAAAAGATCATCCTCTGATACACAATAAACACTTACTAAAAGTTCTAGCAATCGTTTCTTCAATTCCCTACTGCTTAGAGTAAGTTTTAATTTCGAGAGTATCGTAGAATAATGGTCGATAGACATGAATCATGGTGTTGATGATTCAGTTAAACTTTGGTTGTATCCTGGGACTCATGGATCTATAAAACTCCGTCACACTACGGGAGATTCTTAGAGTTAAGGAAAGAGATTTATCTCGCCTCCTCAGATCTTGTATTGCTTTATCGCTTATAAATCGTCTGTTCCTTAAACTGTTTATTTACATATTACTGTGATTAAATCTTTCCTGTCTGTAGTGTAAATTTTGGTCCTACAATCTTAACTCTAAGAAGATCCAATTTTTGTTATTACTTCAATTGGATCTTTAATCACGAGTAAATAAACGTTTTCAAACGGTTTTATAAACGATTCTTCTACTGCTGATGATACTCAAACGTTATCAAAAAGCTTTTTAGCAAATTGAAACGTGTAGTAGAGGCAATCTTCATCTCTCTCTCTATTTTAAGAAGATGTTCTTCTGCTAGTGATACTCAAACGTTATCAAACCGCTGTTTAGCAACTTGAAACGTGTAGTAGAAGCAGATCTGCTTTAAACATCTTCTAAAAAACCGTCTTTAATTGCGATTAAAGAACGGTATAATCAACGAACACACATATGTTCTTGATAGGTTCGATTCAGATCGAGGCCTTGTGAGTATCGATCGACACCCTATGGTATCGGTCGATACTGGACTAAATTGTATCGGTCGACACTTAAGTGTATCAATCGATACCATGCAAACAGTGTATCGGTCGGCACCTCAGTGTATCGATCGATACTTTGCATCGACCAAGTTGGTCTATGTCGATCGATACTGTGTATAAGACACAGGTATCGATCGACACTGTGGTGCTATGATCGATCCTGTGAAATTCACTTGTATCGATCGACATCTAGGGTGTATCAATCGACACTAAGCGTGTATCGATCGACACCAGGATGCTTCGATAGACACAGTATGTGCATCGAGCATCGATCGACACTGTGGTTTATCGGTCGATCCTGTGTAATTCACTTGCATCGATCGACACACAGGAGCATCGATCGACACCATATGGGTGCATCGATAGACATTGGATGTGTATCGATCGATACCAAAGAGTATCGATCGACACCAATGCAATTTAGTTCGATATCAGTATTTTGAATTGCGATTCTTAAATATATCGGTACTAATTGAAAGTTGTGTCTCTTTTGTCTTCACAGAATGACAATTGATGTGGAAAACAACTCTGGATTGGTGGAGAAAACCAGTGAGAAGGTTGAATCGACTGCGAGTCAGATCGAGACGGTCAAAGTTCCATCTGGGAATCACGTCGCTCCTCCAACCAAGTTTGATGGGACAGCATTCAAGATGTGGAAAAGGAAGATGTTCTTCTATCTGACAACATTGAACCTGCAGAAATACACCAGTGAGGTGAAACCTGCTCTCCCAGAAGATAACACTGATCCACGTGCGCTTGCGAGTGTCCACGCCTGGGAACATGCTGACTTCTTGTGCAAGGGCTATATTCAGAATAGCCTTTCGGACTCTCTGTTTGGGGTGTACGAAAATGCTGAGACATCTAAGGATCTGTGGGATTCCTTAGACAAGAAGTACCGCATTGAAGATTCTGGTACTCAGAAATTCACTGTGGCGAAGTTCGAGCAGTACAAGATGGTGGATTCAAGACCACTAATGGAACAAGTCGATGAGGTGCAGAGGCTCCTACACGATATCTTTGCTGAGGGAATGCGGTTGTGTGAAACCTATCAAGGTTGCTGCATCATTGAGAAGCTACCTCCTGGTTGGACGGACTTCAAGAACTACCTCAGGCTGAAGAAAAAGAAGATGAGCCTTGAAGATCTGATTGTTAAGCTCCGCGTAGAGTCTACGAATCGGGAACAACAGATCAATGTAGGTGTGAAAATTCGCGAACACAATGCGAACATGGTTGAACACCTAAACCCCAATCAAGGCAAGTGGCAGAACAAAGGTCGCCTTAACAAAGGCAAAGGGAAGATGCCACCAAAGAACTTCCAAAAGTTCAAGAACAAGAGTGGTCAGAATGGCCAGACTTCTCAAAGGTTCTTAGGATTGTGTAACTTCTGTGGGAAGCAAGGACACAAATCCGTTGATTGTCGTAGCAAGAAGGCTCAAGCCAACTTGACAGAAGCTGACATGTGTGCTGTGGTCACTGAGGCCAATGTGGCTGAAAGCCATCCAAAGACTTGGTGGTTCGATACTGGTGCAACCAGACACATCTGTATGGATCGAGAGATGTTCTCCACATACACAAAGACCAAGAATGGTGAAAAACTCTTAATGGGTAATTCAGCCTCGTCGACAATTGATGGTCACGGGAAGGTTGTTCTGAAGCTCACCTCTGGACAAGAACTTGTTCTCACGAACGTCGTCCATGTACCAGATATACGCAAGAATCTGATCTCTGGATCGCTCATAAGTAAGCATGGATTCTCTGTGAAGTTGGAAGGTGATAAGCTGATCCTAACGAAGAATGGGATGTATTTGGGTAAGGGTTTTGTTTGTGATAATCTGTTTAAGATGTCTGTTGAGGCAGTAATCCGAAAGGATAATGTAACCGAGGCTTCCACCTCGAAGAACCCTAAGATTAATGATAAGAAATCAATTGCTTATCTCGCTGAGTCTTTTAATATTTGGCATGAACGACTAGGACATGTTAATTTCAAGTCTATGAGTAGATTAATGAACATGAACATGATTCCTAAATGCAAATTAAGCAAAGACAGATGTGAGGTTTGTGTCCAAGCCAAACTCACTAAAACGCCATCACCCAGCGTTCAAAGAACAACAGAACCTCTAGGTTTAATTCACACAGATTTATGTGATTTGAAATATATTCAAACCAGAGGAGGCAAGAAATATTTCGTGACTTTCATAGATGATTGCACGAGATATTGTTACATCTTTCTACTGCGAAGTAAAGATGAAGCCTTGGACAAATTTAAAGAATACAAGCTGGAAGTTGAAAACCAACTCGGCAAGACCATAAAAAAGGTCAGAAGTGATAGGGGTGGTGAATATAGTGAACCATTTGATGCATTCTGTAGAGCACATGGCATTATTCATCAAACAACTGCTCCCTACTCACCGGAATCCAATGGAGTTGCTGAAAGGAAAAACAGAACTCTCAAGGAAATGATGAATGCAATGTTGCAGGAATCTGGGTTAGCCCAGAACATGTGGGGGGAAGCTCTGCTTACCTCTAATTATATCCTGAACAAAATTCCACACAAAGTCACAGGAAAAACTCCTTATGAACTTTGGAAAGGTAATGTACCTTCGTATGTATACCTGAAAGTGTGGGGGTGCCTGGCAAAAGTTGCAGTACCACTTCCGAAAAAGGTCACCATCGGACCTAAAACGGTAGATTGCATTTTCATCGGATACGCGCACAATAGTAGTGCCTATCGATTTCTGGTACATAAATCAGATATACCAGACATTCATGTAAACACAATAATGGAGTCAAGGAATGCATACTTCTTCGAAAATGTGTTTCCATGTAAGGATAGAGGAAATCCTAAACGAACTCGTGACGAACGAGATGCTAGCAATGAGGCAAGCACTTCAGGCACTTCTACAGAAGTAGAAGAAGCTGAACCGAGACGAAGCAAGAGAGCTCGTAAGGAGAAGACATTTGGCTCTGAGTTCATAATGGCATTCCTAGCGGAAAGTGGTCCAAGAACTTTCATGGAAGCGATGTCTACACCTGATGCACCTTTCTGGAGGGAGGCATCTAACAGTGAAATCAACTCAATTATGCAAAATCATACTTATGAGTTGGTAGACCTACCTCAAGGTTGTAAACCTCTGGGCTGTAAATGGGTCTTCACCACCAAGCTAAAAATCGATGGCTCTATAGACAAATATAAGGCCAGGCTCGTGGTACAAGGATTTCGTCAAAAGGAAGGATTGGACTTCTTTGACACTTATTCTCCAGTGACGAGAATTACTTCGATTCGCATGTTGATTGGAATCGCAGCTTTAAGAAACCTTGAAATACATCAGATGGATGTTAAGACTGCTTTTCTAAACGGAGATTTAGAGGAAGAGATCTATATGAATCAACCTGAGGGTTATGTTGCTCCCGGACAAGAGAAGAAAGTCTGTAGACTTGTCAAATCGCTATATGGACTCAAGCAAGCTCCGAAGCAATGGCATGAAAAATTCGACAGTGTAATGATGTCAAATGGCTTTCACATCAATGAATGTGATAAGTGCATCTATATCAAAAGTACTTCACAAGGTTATGTGTTGTTGTGTTTGTACGTAGATGACATGCTAATCATGGGAAGCAACAAAGATATAATCATTCAAACAAAGAACATGCTAAGTGGAAAGTTTGATATGAAAGACATGGGATTAGCTGATGTAATTCTAGGGATTAAGATTATTCGAAATTCAAAAGGAATAATTCTGTCTCAAGATCATTACGCTACAAAAATCCTAGAGAGGTTTAAGACCTACTCCAATGGGACTGCAAAAACTCCACTTGATCCTCATCTTCACTTGACAAAGAATTCAGGTGAAGCAGAGTTACAAGTGGAGTATGCAAGAGTCATCGGGAGTCTAATGTACTTAACGAATTGTACTAGACCCGATTTAGCACACTCGGTAAACGTACTAAGTCGTTACACGAGCAATCCAGGTCATACCCATTGGAGAGCCATAACTAGGGTATTAAATTATCTAAGATACACCAAAAGTTATGGGCTGCACTTTGGTAAAGAACCAGCAGTGCTGGAAGGGTACAGTGATGCCAATTGGATTTCAGATTCAAGAAACTCCAAATCCACGAGTGGATATGTCTTTACTCTTGCTGGTGCAGCAATATCCTGGAAATCTTCCAAACAAACACTCCTGGCCAGATCAACCATGGAGTCAGAGTTTGTAGCTTTAGACAAAGCTGCTGAGGAAGCAGAATGGCTTCGAAACTTTTTGGAAGATATCCCAATGTGGGAGAAACCAGTGCCAGCATTACGTGTACACTGTGATAGTCAGTCGGCTATCTCTCGGGCACTGAGTAATCTATATAATGGCAAGTCTCGTCATATAAGAAGACGACATAAGACCATTAGACAATTGATCTCAACTGGTGTAATAACGATAGATTACATCAAGTCGGCTGATAACCTAGCGGATCCGTTTACCAAAGGTTTGCCGCGAGATCAAATTGTAAAATCATCAAAAGGAATGGGTTTAAAGCCTATAGAAAAAGATGATGTTTGACAGATACCCCACCTATGTGACTGGAGATCCCAAGATCTAGGTTCAAAGGGAAACAAAATTAAACTGATTCGAATTGAGCACTGTGAGACTATGTCTCTGCCCAGTTCCTAGGATGATATAACAGTGCTACCTGTGGATAGTAAGGATAAGCGTTGGCTTTTAATGATTGCATAGCTATGTAGATAGTGGAGTGTGACAGGACACTTCTGAAAAACAAGCTAATAAAAGATCACCTAGTGAAGTGTGAAATGGGGCCGTTTCTAGGAGAATGAAAGAGAAGGCTATATTCTCCAAATTCACTCACGAATACCAGGAATGTTCAAGGCCAAAATGAACACAATAGAGAACAAAGTTCTACGAGAAGATGTCTCTGTGCGATACCTGTTGTCTAAGTTTACATAAAAATCCGGGCGGTTCAAGACATCATGTTCACCTCCTGGCCGAGTAAACTCGACAGATATTAAAAATGTTTGGTTCAAAGCTGGAAAATGCTACCTCTCAGATACAGTTACATTTTCGTATACTCTCGAAAGTCTGTCTACGTCTAGATGAGTCTAGTCAAGTATGTCTAGTAAAGTCTAGTCTGTACAATTTTCATATGTTCTAGAGTCATTTCTATTCATGTGGGGGATTGTTGGAACTAATTTTTTGTCAAAGCCTGAGGGTTTGATAAAATTATGTTAGTGTGAAAAGAAATGAGTTAAGCTCTTTCTAATGAAATGTTTTCATTAACCGAGAAATGTTTTCTCGTGTATATATTGGAATGGTTGTGTCTTAAATGAACAACATGAGAGAAGAAAAGCCATACGTGCGACGTTCGCATCTTGGGCCTTGATTGGGCCCGTGGACTTTTTGAGGTATCGATCGATACCCCTTGGTATCGATCGATACCCAGCGGGCCGACTTAAAAATCGCAGCCGCCTAGGTTATTCTAGAAATATTCCTTTTCTGTCATGGAAAAACCCTAGCCTCTCTCCTATATATACAACACGATTTTCACCTAAAAGATCATCCTCTGATACACAATAAACACTTACTAAAAGTTCTAGCAATCGTTTCTTCAATTCCCTACTGCTTAGAGTAAGTTTTAATTTCGAGAGTATCGTAGAATAATGGTCGATAGACATGAATCATGGTGTTGATGATTCAGTTAAACTTTGGTTGTATCCTGGGACTCATGGATCTATAAAACTCCGTCACACTACGGGAGATTCTTAGAGTTAAGGAAAGAGATTTATCTCGCCTCCTCAGATCTTGTATTGCTTTATCGCTTATAAATCGTCTGTTCCTTAAACTGTTTATTTACATATTACTGTGATTAAATCTTTCCTGTCTGTAGTGTAAATTTTGGTCCTACAGTTGTATCCCGGGAAAGGTTTAAAGAAAGCTGAGAGAGAGCTCGAGGTGATTTACGTCACGGGAGGGGAAAGAGGCAGTGAGTTCTGCTTGAGAGGGTCACTTCCAAGAGAGAAAATCCAAGGCAAAATGGTGATTTGTGACCGCGGAGTCAATGGAAGATCCGAGAAAGGACAAGCGATTAAAGAAGCAGGTGGAGTTGCAATGATCTTGGCTAACACAGAGATCAACCAAGAAGAAGATTCTATCGACGTCCATCTCTTACCAGCTACATTGATCGGTTACGCAGAGTCACTTCTTCTGAAAGCTTATGTTAATGCCACGGTGAAACCAAAGGCGCGGATAATTTTCGGTGGGACAGTGATTGGCCGGTCGAGAGCACCGGAAGTGGCTCAGTTTTCAGCTCGAGGACCGAGTTTAGCCAACCCTTCGATCCTTAAACCGGATATGATTGCTCCAGGAGTCAATATCATCGCGGCTTGGCCTCAAAATCTAGGACCAACCGGACTTCCTTATGATTCAAGAAGAGTTAACTTCACTGTAATGTCAGGAACTTCGATGTCTTGTCCACATGTTAGCGGAATCACTGCTCTTATCCGGTCTACATACCCGAAATGGTCTCCCGCTGCAATCAAATCCGCAATGATGACAACCGCAGATTTGTATGATCGTCGAGGGAAAGGGATAAAGGATGGGAACAAACCAGCAGGACTGTTTGCGATTGGAGCAGGGCATGTGAATCCTCAAAAGGCGATTAACCCGGGATTGGTTTACAACATTCAACCGGTGGATTACATCACTTACCTCTGCACTCTTGGGTTCACAAGATCAGACATTTTAGCAATCACTCATAAGAACATGAGCTGCAGCGGAATCCTGCGGAAAAACCCGGGTTTTAGCCTCAACTACCCGTCGATTTCCGTGGTTTTCAAACGCGGGAAGACGACGGAAATGATCACAAGACGTGTGACTAACGTTGGGAGCCCTAACTCGATATATTCGGTGAATGTTAAAGCTCCCGAGGGGATCAAAGTGATTGTAAATCCTAAGAGACTTGTGTTCAGCCACGCGGATCAAACGCTGAGCTATCGAGTTTGGTTTGTATCGAAGAAGAGAAACAGAGGAGGGAGGGTGGCTACCTTTGCACAGGGACAGTTGACTTGGGTCAACTCTAGGAATCTGATGCAGCGAGTTAGGAGTCCAATCTCTGTGACGTTGAAGAATAATTGAGCCAAAGAAGGAAACGTTTCATTTCTGTTTCAAAAGTTTGCGTTAGCGTTTATGGTAGATTTTATTAGGGTTTTTATGTCAGAAAACCTCGAGACGAATCGAAACAAGAAGCTGATTGATTGTTGTTGTTATTCTACGCACTAGCTGTATTTCATTTTTCAGATTTTAATGAAACTACTGATCACTCTTTATCATATAGTTCGATTTCATCTCTACACCCTAATCCAGCTTCCTTCGTTTGATTGATTTTCCTGCAAATCACAAATTACTGTCCGATTTGGAGTTACACGATCAAAAGGAGATAAATTTGAGTCCAGCTATATATATTGGGCCAGCCGCCATTGGAGTGATAAACCCTAAATATCTTCAAAGAAAAGGTTAAGGTTTTGTTTGATATTCACAAACGACACACATATGTATATATTTGTGATTATGATTAACGCAATTTACAGACCAATGAGATGTAAATATATTTATGTTCTTTTCTCCTTTTATCTCTCTGTTCCATCATTTGCACCTGACAAAGAAGATGATTTCACCTTTTAGATCGATTTAAAAGAGATGTTGAGCTGAGAATGTTTTCTCAACAATTGTAAAACAAGGCATTGTTGCTTTTACAATATAAAGAATCTCTACTTACCAACTCCAGTTCCACCTGATGTTCTCATGATTCTCAGTCTTTTCACGGACCCAAGGAACATCCTGAAAACACACATGAAAGGATTGTTTTAAATGGAACTACTCGATGTGCCACATAACAAATACACAGGATGAATGGGAAGATATTAAGGGTAATTACGTACTGCCAAGGAACATCTCCTACAAGCATCCAATCTTCGTCTTTATCTTGATACGTGATGATATATTCCGATGAGCCATCCAGCAATTCTGAAGCATGTGTTTCCTTGATTGTCTTGCATTCTTGTGTGTCTGATCCTGCAAAATTGATCAATCAAAACCAGAAATTTCAAGAAACACAGAATTTGACGAGCAGAATCACATGGAATCAGTAACTGACTTGTTATAGAAGAAGGTATCTGGAAAAACATCTGTTCCAAAGTTTTTGCCAAGCCTTGATAAGAATCTAGAGCATTGAGATCAACCTTCCTTCCAATTATAACTCCGTCCATTGACACCTTCACAAGCATTGGAGTCTTGGTAGATTTGATGACGCAAGCATCATAGTTCTTTGCAGCCACCACGCCATTTTTTGTTGGGTCCTTTTGGATGTCAGAACCCAAGCCGTCTTCATTGGCCAAGGACTTTGCTTGGTTGACCAAACTGTTGATTCTGTATGTTCGTAGAGGCGGCCACCCTACCACAACTTGTCTGCTCCAATTACCAAAAGAAATCCAATCGGAAGACGAAATAGTAAACAGCAATACACAAAGAGACCCATTATAACATTTAAAATGTATTCCACAAGTATAACTCAAAACTTCTTCAGAGAACACTCAATATGATTCTAAGACAAAGGTCTGAAATCCCTGTGTGACATTAAGTCTACCAAAACTAGCTTGCTTAGATTCTAAGACCAATCATGTACATACTTGTAAACTATAATATAAAGTCTCGAAGATGAATTACCCTTTTGAGGTAGCCGCAGAAGAATCAGCAGACCGTTTGGTTCCACTTTCTCTGGTCAGAGAAGAAGACGAGGAATCCAAAGATGACGAAGAAGATCGAGTCTCTGAGTGATTCCGACGACTATTCAGACCAATGCCAAGACACAGAGCTAGGTCGAGCTCTGTCCCTGACACCGACTCGTCCGGGCAAGACGAATCCTCCGACGACAGAGCGGCGTTTTCGTATTCGTCAGCTGGTGATACTCGGATCATCACCGACCCACTTGAAGAACAAACATCTCGGAAACCATTCATCATCCCAAATCAATCAACAGAAAACAAAGGAAGAAGAGGAAAACGCCGCTCAGTGGCTAAGAAACCCTTGAGAAGAGATATTCAGAAACTGAGATTCGAATTCAAGCATCGATCAAGTTTGCGAAACTCATAAACTAAACGAACAAAAAGGTTTCAACTTGTAATACCTCTCTAGAATTCTGAAATTTCGCGACTTCGTTTCTTTTATTGACGCAAAAAAGCGACGCACCAAACAGATATCCCGGAGCTAAAAATTGGGAACTAAACGAAGAAAAAATCGGAGAGCGACTTCGATTCACGGATCAAAACAACGATCTTTTCTCAAAGAGAGAGAGAGGAAATGGAGAAGGAAAAAGCGGATGTTTTGGTTTGGTGGGGTTTGTTCGTCTAATTAAGTTATCAGGGCTTAATTAATTATATTTAAAATACAATATGGGACCCACCTGTATACGCTTCCAACGACACTTAACGTTAATCCTACGCTAATTGTAATTAAAGCTTTGCGTAAATTAAGCATCTTCTTTGTCTTCCCGATCAATTTTTCAGTTACTTACATTACAGTTTGGGTTCAGATTTTACCGGTAACCTCGATCTCACCATCTTTTGTCGCCGTACCAATTGTTCTTCTCCTTTGGACCCGTTGGACCTTCCTCGCCGGATAATTCCACCGGAAGTGTTCTCAACACGGTGGCAATCGAAGCCCTAACCGTCCTTGGAAATCGATTCGCCAACCTCTCAATCTCCTCCCTCGAATCGTACACAATCTTTGGTCCCCACTCTCTCATATATTGCAGCCACGGCGGTTCAGTCACCACCACACCGTCGCCGCCGAGATACTCAGCCGCAACGATCTCGTACCGCGAGCTCGAATCCACAAAGAGATCGCTATGCGCAGTATCGTTCCTTATCCCAATCCCTAACAACGTCGATCCCTGCAAGTAAACCCCAGCCTTTGGAAAACTCGCGTGACCATGCCTCGACGAGTAAACAACGGCTTTGTTGCTTCCGGTAACGAATTCTAGATCGTAAGCTTCGATCCACTCGCCGCCACTGTGTTGAGACAAGTAGACTGAGTAAAGTTCGCCGGAGAAATTGCTGATTCTGAGAGTGAAATGTTCCCAATCGCAGACGTGTTGGCCGATACTGATGAGTGAGACATCGAAGAGTCCTAGTTTTAAGGTCGCTGGTCCATTGAAAGGACAGAAGATCCAGAAGACAAGATCCGTGAACGTTCCTCCAAGAGCAGGCTTGATGTGAATGTAAAGTTTCGAGCTTTCAAGGTTTCCTCGCTTGACGAAATCTCTTTTCTCATCATCACACGGCAAATCGATCCAAAACTGCTTGTCGTTGCTTCCTTTTGGAGGCAAATTCGTGCCATTTTCATCGATAAGTTCATGAATCGGATTCCCCTTCTCGCAGAGAACTGCGCCGTTCTTGAAGAACCACGAAACAGAAGATGGTAAGTAGATTTCACCGTGGTGGAAGATTAGTGTAGGACCATAGTGTTGAACCAAAGCTTGAATCTGATCAACATTTGGCATTGCGTGTAAGCCCAAATCAATGTTTTTCAGACAAGCAATATCGATCCCGTGATATTCTCTAGCAACAAGCCGAGTTCTGCAGAAGAAAGTACCTGCAGACACACCTTTGCCCCACATTCCGCGATCTGAAGGCCGAGTTCTCCATATAAACAAAGGAACACCTAAAGATTCTGAAACAGCAGTGACAATGACTCTGTGGGTTTCGCATTTATCAGTAAGATCAGCTCTAACACATCTAACTTCATTCAACTCGGGTTTCACAGGAGTATTTGTAACGACGAAACCGATTGATCTATAACCTTCAGGAGGCTGCGGTAACCAGAAGTAACCATTATTACATTCTTCTTCTAGTGAATCATTCGAGCTCCAGACAGGTGTAAAATCAAGAGGTTCGAGTAGGGCAGGTATTTCTCCCTGTTGTACTAAATCTCTTGCCGCAAGAACATAACCTCGCAAGGGATGAGAATCGGATTGACAGTAGTGACCTAAGCAATGGAAATCTTTGGGTAAAAATCCCTTTGGTTTTTAGAAGGAAATACTCTTGTTCTTGTTCTCTCTTGATCTGTATCGCCATATGAATTCAAAATTCGTGATTTTGATGACTCCTAATTTGCCGAGATTGATTGTTCCGGAGGCAAAGCCTTGACCTGATCAGTTTCAAAGAATACAGAAACAAAATCTGAGGGATACAGGTGATAAAACGCAATCTTTCACCTGTCTAAAGAATTTTTTCGAACGCAAAAAAGATTCTGATTAACATTTGTTCGAAATAGATTAGTGGATTTCATGAAAAAAGATTTCCAGAACTTGCGAGCTATAATATCAGGAAACAGGGGTAAAATCGAGAAAACAACATTTTGGCATCGCCGACGAATCCCAGATTGAAAAATTGAAATTCGAAACCGCGAGAAGTCGGGAGTTTTAGATGGAATCCGATGTTACCTGGAGGCCACTGGGGAATGGAAGCCGGAAAAGAGAAGGTTTCATGGTCTTTTAATGGCGGTAAATCTCTGAGATTGTTCCAATGGAGACATTTGTAACCCAGCATTCCTCTCTCTCTCTATCTCAGATCTGGCGAAACACTAATGAGGAAGAGTTTGATACTGGTAGCATCACAGACTACCTTGGGGAAGAAGTTATGGCTTGTGTTTTCAAGAAAATGATGATGACGAAACAAATATATAAAAGTTCTCGCAAATTTACCCCATAAGTTTTAGAAGCGTGTCTTTTTACCTATAAAGTCAAATTTGCTCATTACTTCTTTTTCCTTTTACAAATAACGGAATTTTCCATTAACTCTCTGATTTTCTTCAAAATTCAATTTTTTGTTTTCCTGCAAAATTAACTGGCATCATACTAACCGGCTTATCGATTCAAACTTCTCTGGTTACAATCTGAAACATAACCGGCGAAAATCCCAAGCAACTAAAGAAAAGTAAATCTAATGGCACTGATCGAGACATGTAAACATTCAGCCACGAGTCCGACACTAAACTTGAGTAGGTAAGGAGCAAATGACTAGATCTCGCACCAAAAACAGACCAGCTTCAGCAACAGCAACAGCAACAGCAACAGCATCAGTAGTAAGTGTTGTAGTACGCTTGAGGAGCAGCAGCTGGTTGCTGCACCGGCGCAGCCACTGGTGCAGCGGCTGCAACTGGAGGTGCATAACTCTGTGTTGGGTATGTCTGAAATGTTTTCACAAAGAAAGATTCCGTTAGTTGATCAAGTACTTGGCCGCTAATCCTTGAAATCCTAAACATTCCCTAATTACATTTCCGTTACCTGAGTAGGATATGCGTTATAAGCAGGTGTCTGTGGCGCAGGCGTTGGTGCTTGTGGAGCGGTATAGCCAGCGGGATAGCCACCATATGCACCATACGCTACCTAAAACGTGTATATTGGAAACTATTATAAAGAGAAAGTATATAAGCAAGGAAGGAAATGGCTTGGTTTCTGTTTTTTTTGTTTTTTTACCTGTTGGCCATAGGCAGGATTCCATTGTTGCGGTTGTGCAGGAGCGGCTTGTGCTTGTGGCCAAGTCTGAGGCTGTGCAGCGTAGCCACCGGGCCATTGAGCCTGTGTATTCGGATATGCAGTGGACACTGGCTGAGCAGGTGGAGTGCCGTTGTAAGTTTTCGCCATTTTTGTCCTATCTGAAGAGAGAAAATCATCTGCGCTACGCTTTTTCAGCTCTGACGTACTCCGGAGAGGTAAAAAGAGTTTAGCATGTTGATCTTCCGCTTTTTTAATGGACTTAACATCTCCAAAAAGGCCCAGGAACTGCAAAAGCCATACACACATTCGGGAGTTAAACTCAATAATATAGATACATGATGTTAGAAGCCTAGAATAAGAATAGACTGGTCTCTTCTTTTTCTGTTACCTCTATATATATTAACGATAGCTCCTCTCTCTCAGTGGAAGTTGCGATGTTCTGGGTATCTGCATTTGGCTTTATAACTTTTTGTACAAGTGGCTCAAGGTAATCAATCTGTCTTGGTGGTGGCAAAATAGTCTCAAAATGAATCAGTGTTTCCATGAGAGGTTTTGACGGTTGCATGTGGTCAAGTGCTTCGACTACAATCTTCCTAGCTTTCTCAGTATCCCCTGAAACCTGAAAGTATTATTGAAAATAGTAAGAAGCCAAACTCACTACATAGTACATACTACTTCAAGAAAACTAAACAAAACGAGTTCCCAACTCGGTTGTATAAAGTCTTAGTTAGTAGGCCATGTGACATACCAAGTATGAAAATCTTGAATACTGAGTATACAGCAGCGGCAGTAATGTAGAGTTCTCTTTGCCCTTTTCAACAGCAATCACTTGCTCATACAAAGAGAAAGCATCATCCAGATTTCCCTACAAATAAGAAGATTAGGAGACGAGTAAAGGAAAAGTACAGTGGTGATAGTCTATACTAGTTCTTCAGTTACTATTAGCTCATGAAAGCTTACTAGTCGCTGTTCCATGTTGGCATGTTTAATTACTGCTTCAAGAAGTCCGGGAGAAATTTCGGAGTGCACTAATTGGAATGCAGCTCTAGCACCAGCTATATCCCCATTCTGCTCTTTCAAACGAGCAGCAAAAAGATGAATCTCTGGTTGTTTCTGTCACAGGAAAGAAAGCAAATAAATAACCAAGAAAGTAAAACATAACATTTAAAAGTTATTCTACAAAGCCAATCATAAGTAATGAGACCAAAAAGTTTGGTGGAACACATATCATACCTTGACAAAGACTTCAGTTGCTCGAGCAAGGGCATTGTCTGCAAGGTCCATACTTCCACTTGCTTCCATGCTTAATACATATCGGATCCAGTATTCAGGGTAATTTGCACACGCAACAACACATCTTTCATACAGCTTGACCACCTATTGGAAAAGAATCGGATGTAAAACACATGCTGATCACTAAGGCAAAAAAAAAACATGTAAACATAGAAACCACAATGGTGAAATCCACAAGAAATACTCTAGAAGTTGAACAGAGGGGCCCTCACATATGGAGGGACCCTCCTTGCCTGACAGATAGATTGTTAGGAAGGCACCTGCATTAATAACATTGGAACTTTGACAACAAGGATAACTCGCATACCTAAAATATCCATTGAAAAATTGAGAGTGTGAAGTACTTAGCCTTAAAGTTACCAAATCAAGTCCCAAGCTTTGGTCTCAGTAATTTCCCATTTAAAGTTGCTTGATCCAATGGAAACCCAATAAAGTATATGATGCACCAGATACTACTTAACTGTAGGTCAATAATATTACAGAGGTACGACTTAAATCTACAAAACACTTGTATGTTCACGTATAAGAGAGTTAAGCACCCCAGTACCTTATTGAAGTCTCCATCCCTCTCAATGAAATCCAGATAGTTATGCCAATTCTCCAGCTCTGCAACATTGAGAGACCGCACATGGAAATAGGGCCTTCTTATAGCCATTTCAAAACCAATGATTTTAGATTCAAACTCTTTGGCTTTTAGATACATGGCTTCTCTGATGCCAATGTATTTCTTCAACTCCTCAGGATCAGTTGAACCAGCACTTTCCAATTTAGGAGACTGTTCGGTGGAGCCATCAGCTTGAGATTTTCCTTCATCTGCCTTTCCATCAGACTCAGATGGTGCACTTTCAGAAGCATCAACAGCAGCTGCTGCCGCAGATTCCTCAGCACTCCTTAGTTCCGACAGAGGTCGTGTTTCAGCTAGTTCCTTAAAACTGTAGCAAGACTAGCACTCATCAACAACAGAAAAATAGCGAAAGAGGTAACATACACATCAGAAAGATACTAAAGATTCTGAGCATAACCCAAGAACCCTGGCTAATACTAAGTCAGCAGGAAAGAACAGCAAAAACAGATGAATTATATAATTAGATTTGGCACTCAAGTTCAGTTTATCAAATGTACGAAGAAAGCTCATCTGCGAGATAGCTGAACTCAGTTACGTGCTAAATCAACGTAGTGCAGCAACATAATATTTTCTCACCATAAAAATCACAATCCACATGAATTGACTATCCAATTCAGCGCACAGAGGAATTGATTAAAGAAGTCACTTGAAATTACCTGCTGAAGTATCTATCTAGATTTTGAATAGGATTCTCCAATATTCTTGTGTAAATCATGGCAAGTCGGCTCCAGTCCTGCTGCATGTACTCATACTCAATGTATTTGTCCCACAATGGAGAGGACAGAAAATCAGTTCCGACGTAAACCAAAGCTCGTTCAAAAAGCCTGCAGTAGCATTAGAGTCAAAAGAATGTCATATGAGCAGAAAGATGAAGCCACATCCAATCAATAAAGACAAACACAAGTTCTATGGAGAATAAAGGAAGCACTCTTTGAACGCAGGCTACTGCCAAACACTGCATTTACCTTCCTGGTAAAAGCATACCATGGCCAAAATCGAGCAGTCAGAGGCTACCTAAGCCCAAAACTGGTTGACATCTTCCCAGCAGCATTTTGCATATGGATGCACTTCGGGGGGAGGGTGACGATTAAAACAGGTATATTTTAACTTCAAAATTTTCAAAATATAGAAGTATAGAGCACCACAAAAATGGAGCAGTTCCAGATAAAGATACCATATAGCTATGGAAAGAGGCCTGAAAGCTAGTGAATTGCATAAAAGAAAATAAGTATTTCTAAATTAATTCCATCAGATCTTTCCGCCACAAAAGAGAGGACTTGCTGTAGCAATCTAAGAAAAGGGTTAGATGGTCAAAATCATCTTAACTAGGTAACTGAAAAATCAACCAGGCTGTTAATACACATACAAATAGAAAAAAAAAAGCATTCATTACCTTCTGATCGTGTCTGGATCTCCGTATGTATTGATGGCAAAAACGCAATAATGTAACCAGATGTCCACTGAATAGGTCACTCCCTGCACTGCTCTTTCATAAACCTCCACGACTTTGTCCATTGCCCCCACCCGAGCCTCATGATCCGCATACTTTTTCCAATAGCCATAACACAAAGGGAACTCAACTAGGAAAGCATCATACACCTTCCGGATTTTTGCTATATTGTCCTGTAATTATGACAGCAAGAGAAAAATTACCAATCTCGAGCAAATGGATAAATTATCTAGCAAATAAGTTATCGAAACATGATTGAGATAATAATTAATGGAGCCACCACACAGAAATTTTCAGAGGTCAGAGCTGAGTATATAGGGAACGAGTAGATTCGTTATGAAAATCCACACATACCTGAGCTATCCTCTCTGTCTCTTCAATCAAAGCAGTCCAAGCATTAAACTCTAATGAATTAGCCCTTACAATATTCCATAATCGCTCCTCTTCTGGTGAAAGAGTAGAGCCTGTAACAACAGAGAAGGAAGAGTTATATCATCAAAGTTAACATCAGTTTCTAGCGACAAAGGCCTCTCAAAATTTGTAATGATGCCTCTATTGAGAAAGAATTAATGTGCTCATACCCGCGGTTGAAAAGAAGAAGAAATTACCAGGACTGTCTCCATGCTCCGCTGTTACAGACAGCTTATCTGTTGCATTTCCATTCTCAACTGGCGCAGTTAAACCACCTTCAGGAGTAGTCCCATTGACCAAAGAAACATTACTGACTGATTGAGATGAATCAACATTCGGTGCATCTTCTTGCCCTGTTGATTCGACGGTAGCAGCAGAAGCATTATAATCTCCATATGGAGCAGAGGTATAGCCCTCGTCAACCATGGCCTCGCTGTCTCCCATAACTTTATAGAACAGACTTGTAAACCGAAACTGCGGAAAACTACGTTCACATAAGAATGAAATCAGACTTAAGTGTAGGAAGTAAGACGCCTATAGTATACATACAAACCGAAACCACACAGATAAAAGAAAAGCTGCTCAACTCGAAACAGGCAATATCAGTCAAAAGCAAAACTCGCTATATCTTTCTACGATTCAAAATATGGAAAGCTGGATACGAATTTTCTGTAACAGGAAAAGCAAAACCTAATCATAATTCAAATAAAATCCGAAAACCTAATCAAAGAGCTCGCAGAAAAAGAAAAAAAAAAACCCTAGTTGTATTCCCAATTCGTAACATACGAGGAAAGAATATGAACCTCGGGAACTGAAGAAGATGCTCGCTTCGAATCAGTAAATGCTCTCTTTGGAAGTGGCTTCAATAGAGGAGAGAGCTCTCAAGTTTTTTTTTTGATTTTGGGTTGTTTGGTCTAGAGGAAGAGGGTATAGGGTTAGAGACGCCAGACCAAAACGAAGGGCGACGCGTGCGTGTTGTGTGGGTCGGTGCACCGTAAGATTGAGTGAAATTAAATCTGGACCGTCAAAAAAAACAAATGGGGCTTTAATTTTTTTAATGGGCCCAGTAACCCTAGAAAGCCTTTCAACAATCGAGAGTAAAACCCTCGTCTGCGAAATTTTACATCTCTCAATTTCAATCAATGGCGCCTAAGAGAATCGGCAAATCCGGTGGCAGAGATTCGAACATATTAGCGAAGATTTCAAACTCCGAGATAATCTCCCAGGGGAGACGCGCCGCGTGCGACGCCGTGTACGTGTCGAAGAAGCTGTTACGAAGTACCGGGAAAGCGGCGTGGTTGGCCGGCACGACTTTTCTGATCCTCGTCGTCCCTTTGATCATCCAGATGGAGCGAGATCAGTTATTAGGAGAGATAGAGTTTCAGCAAGCCAGGCTCCTCGGGCCACCACCCGCCGGTGCGCTAAACTAACTGTAGAAACCCTAATCCGTAGACGATATCATATTTTAATTTGGGATTTTCATGCTTCTTTCTGCTATTCGATTAGTTCCTTTTGCGGTTTTTGGATTCATGTAAGAGTAGGTTTGCTCATAATGATAAATCGTGAATTCGCAATAAGAATTGAGCTTGTTTGAGAGCATCTTGTTCGAATTTAATGGACTATAAATAATTCCTGCACCAAGTTACGTGATGTTTTGATGAATTTGCTTGTATCACTGTTTTTTAGTTTCTCATGATACTCCAAATGTGGTTTCATTATTACGACCAAAACCTTGATGATGTTCCTTTTTGTTTCATAAACTTGTGATGGAGTTCAAAGTATCGATCTTCGAGGTATGGCTGCTCGTATTGTGACTGAAACCTTCATTCCCAGTGTTGTTCGATTTTTTAGCTTACTGGTTTCCTGATGGGTTTCAGAAAATTGGAATAAGGAATAATATATTATTAGTAGCTAAATTTGATCAAATAAGCCGATTCGTCATATAATAATTCGAACAATAAACCCGATAACTTTAAAGGTTACTAGTCGGCAGAGACTTTGGGCCGGCCCATAAGCCCAATTTCAAACTTTTCAGAATTCAAACGGAGATCATGAGTCAACTGACACTCTACTGTACGGTACTCTACTTACACAAAGTTAAAATCTCAAGTCACAATAACATGAATAAGCATGCTCAATAAGAATGAGACAAGTGTCTCACGATTTGATACTCAAAACTCTGCGTTTCTTGTATCTCCGAGTGTCTGTCGTCTCTAGTTTCAAATCGTCTTTCTTTTCTACATTTTCCAATCAGTTCATCGACACCTCCATTCCAAGTTTTTATGCTCCGAGGATAGATTGCACGCCATTGTATCAGCTCCTCACTACATTCTCCCATATCTCGTCTTGGCAGTCGGAATCCCTTTCTCTCACTCTTTAAACCCTAAACCAGTTTTCAGAGTTGCTTCATTTGCTGGTAAGTTCCTTTCACTTTCTGCAATCGCTTCAATCATTTTCTTTTCCAGCTTAATTTCGACACCCTATTCGTTTGCTGGAAGAGAGACAAAAAAGACATATGTTAGGGTTTATGTGCTTGCGTTGCGTTTGATCGTTGTCTGTTCGGCTTCCTCAAAAAAAACAGAAGTCGCCATTTTTTGGGGTTTTAGGTTAAGTTCAACTTACGTCTAAGAAATTGAACTCCTCTTCATCTCTGGTTTATGGGTCAGGACTCGGAAAAAGAAAGTTTCCATTTTTGTTACTTTTTCTGCATTTCTACCAATTTTTTACAAGGCCTGTCACCTGTGATTGATTAAGCTTTTGTTATTGCAGAATTTGGTAGAAAATGGCACCAGATCCTCGTATTAAGAAAGCTTGTATCGCCATGAAGGCTCTTGGAATACAAGAGGCGAAAGTAAGGCCGATTATCAGGGATCTTCGGAAGACCTATGATAATAACTGGGATTTCATAGAAGATGAGAATTATAAGGTCCTCATTGATGCTATACTCGACCAAGACGATGTGCAGGTTTGTTTTCTCTAAACAATCTCTCATTGATTTACATGCTTTGTCTTATCACTTTTGATTTTCCTTGTTTGATTTTTTTTTCTTCATATTTTCATTTAGTCACTCTCTATCTTGATTTTTCATATGATAGGCCACTGGAAAAAAGAAGGAAGAAAAAAAAGAGTCCAGAGTATGCTTACTAGCAATGAACAGAGAAAAGAAGAAAGCCCTTGAGGTATGTGAACTAAATCTCGTTGCTGTTTTAGAGTATTGTTTTCATCATGTAAAATTTACATTTGTTTTGGTTAAAGCAAACTCAGCTTGTTGTGAAAGACGAAGAAGATGATATCGAGGAAGATGAAAATCCTTTGAAAAAAAGGTTGCGCCGGAAACGCGAAAGAGGACGTGACAACAACACAAGCCTTGGCTTAGGCAGCTCCACGTCAAAGAAGCCAAATGAAGAGGATCGCAATGTATGTTTTTCTACCTGTTTTTGTTTTTCTCTGTAATTCAGGTTCTCAGTTTTCTTGTTAACTTGCATTTTTTTGGGCATGGCTAAAACGTACTCAGCCGGAAGAGGAAGATGAAGATGATGAAATGACTGAACTACCTCCTTTAAAGAGGTACTTGCGCCGTTCAAGTGAGAGAGGGTCTGCAAGAACTGTGTACAACAACACAAGTCCTAGCTTCAGCAGCCCCATGTCAGTGGAGCCCGAAGAACTACCACCAATAATATTATTGCCAGCTGATCCTGTAGTAGCTGAAAAGGACTCTGTTGCCTGTGCACTTATTATCGTCAACAATGAGCCCCTTATCGAACATAAGCCTATTATTCTAGGTATTGTTTCATGAGAGCAGGATAAAGCTTGATAATCTTTCTTGTGTTGCTTGTATGTGCCTGTGATTAGATGTTGAAGCCTTTGCAGTTAAATTAAGTCTATCTCTTTAAATGTTTTCTAGTGACACTTGTTTACATTATTTAGATGCAGAAAACTGTTCAGCCCCCGTTCTTGAGATGGAGAAATCAAATACGTATGTGGAAGAAGGGGATGAAGAAACCAACGTCACTCTCAATGTTACTACTGCCATGGATGTTCCTCCTTTAGAAACAGTCTCTGACATGATTAAGGAGGGTGATGAAAGCGGTGCAGCTGAAATTTCCATGGGGTTGGTAGTTATTCCTGAATGTGAGATCTCTGCTGATGGCTGGAGAGCATTTAGCAACACAAAGGACATTACGGTTGGTGAAGAAAATATTCAGATTCCATGGGTGAATGAGATGAACGACAAGGTTCCTTCACGCTTTCGCTACATACCGCATAGCTTTGTGTTTCAAGACGCTGCAGTGAAATTCTTCTCGGTCTCAAGTTTCTCTGATATTCAATGTTGCTTCTCTTGTATTGGAGACTGTTTGGATTCTGCGTCGATGCCTTGCAGTTGCACAACTGCATACACAGTTGATGGCGTGCTCAAAGAGGATTTCTTGGAAGCTCGGATATCTGAGGCTCGTGATCAACGGAAACAGGTGCTGCAATTCTGTCAAGAGTGCCCGTTGGAGAAGGCTAAAAAAGAAGAGGCTTTGGAACCATGTAAAGGGCACATAAAGAGGAAACCCATTAAAGAGTGTTGGATTAAATGTGGCTGCGCTAAGAGATGCGGTAACCGATTGGTCCAAAGAGGAATACACAACAGATTAGAGGTAAAAAACACAAACACTCACCTCAACTAACTCTGTTTTTGGGTTATCCATTCATCTCAAATCATCTAGTTTTCAGTGTTGACCCATTGGTTACTTTTTATCAGGTGTTCTTCACACCGAATGGGAAAGGTTGGGGCCTAAGGACTTTGGAGAAATTGCCTCAAGGGTCATTTGTTTGTGAGTACGTTGGAGAAATACTGACAATTCCAGAGATATACCAACGTAGCTTGGAAGATGAACTTACTTCTCCTGTGATCTTGGATGCATATTGGGGTTCTGGAGAAAGTGTAGAGGATAACAAATCTCTGTGTCTTGATGGGACGCGTTATGGAAATATCTCAAGGTTCCTTAACCACAGGTAAAGCTTATTTACAATTATGCTCAGAAGACTCTCGGAACACAATTGACCTATTCACTTTCTATAACTGATTTTTATATTTTTTTCCTGTCCCTTGATGTTTTTAGATGCCTAGATGCAAACTTGATCGAGATCCCAGTTCATGTCGAGACTCCAGATCAACATCACTATCATGTATGATTCAGTGTTGATCTCATTTTATAGCCATTTGCTCAAAATTGTTAATCTGCTTCTTGGAAGTTAATTTAACCGTGATCTTCTCCAGCTTGCGTTCTTCACAACAAGAGACATCGAGGCAATGGAGGAACTCACATGGGTGTGTAAAATGCGGAGAAGTTTCTACACCCTTAAAAAATTGATCTGATGCTTACTGCTTCCTTGTGATAAAATTGATCTGATGAACTCTGGACTTGACGTTCTCAGGATTATGGCATTGACTTCAACGATGAAGACTGTCTGAGGAAACCCTTTGATTGTGTGTGTGGTAGCAGATTCTGCAGGAACATTAAGCGATCAAAGAGTGAGTAAACATCACAAGATTCTGATAGAATTTGCTGATTTTGTTTAACCAGTGATTGAGTGATAATCAATTATGCATCTCACTCGCATGTATTGTTATATGTTTCAGAGGCCAAGAAGTTAATGAACAGAGCATGAAGAAGAAGAGATATGAGGCCTTCTGTGTTTTTTTTGGGTGAACGGGGAACTCTCTAGAAAGCAATTTTAACAAAAACCGGAGTAAACCATTGTTAGTAGGTTGAAAAAAAAAGCTAACTTTGTTATCTTGTGGTCAAACTCTGAGTATAATGATAGAGCTTGAGGGTCTCATATTATGCATCTTGTGACTTGATTTTAAAAAGAAGTTTAGAGTTGATATTATTGACCATTCTCCTTTTTGAGTGACTAATATTGTTTGTCGTCTAAAAAAGTAAAAAAGCTTATACAAAATTGATAAACGATCTAACACGTAAGAGTTTTGTTTATGTTGGAGAATAATAATTTGATTGCAAGTCCGCTAGTGCATCATGTTTGTGTATTTACGTATTTAATTATTATTATTTTATGAAATTTTGTCTGCATCTATATGTATCTATCATCACCAGCTAGCAAATCACAATTCAATCTGGTACACCGGTCTTCATTTATTAAAATTGAATACCATATGTGCTGTTTCTTTTCCTACTCTTCAATCATTTTGTCATCACCATACCACCTCAAGATCTATTCGTCTCTTGGTCCTTTCCATTTCATAATTAGGCAAAAAAAAAAAAAAAAAAAATGATCAAACATATATTTGTCTAGTTAAGTTTTAGGCTATGAATGGAGACTAGATCGTTAGTTGGTGTCTTTTGGATCTCCTAGTTTTTTATTTTATTTTTTAAAGAATTGGTATCGAACTCGGGTTTACACCATGGCAAGGTAATATTTTACCACTAGACCAATGGATCTCCTAGTTAATGCAGTGATGTTACCATTTGCGTTGGAGTATATATTTATTTTTACTCCTAGAGTTCTTGTAATTGTATGTCGATGAAGTATAAGTACATGACAATGATTAATTTTCATAACATTTGAAAAATAAATTGTAGAGATCGTTTGAACTGTTGCAAAAATGAACTAATTAAGTAGCTGTTTCTACATTGATACAAATCTTTTCACTACACAAACTTATTAGTAACTAAGATTAATATTTTTAAAACAACATTAAAAACGTATAACTAGATTATACTTTTTAAATAAAATTATTTGATATATTCTATATTTAAAAAAACATTATATTATATGCCCTTAGCAAGAATAATTTCTGGATCCGTCATTATCTATTGCTAGGGATGTTAATTCGGGTAGAAAAGCCCGGCCCGGCCCGAGCCCGAGCCCGAGTTGAGCCCGCCCAGTTTGAGCTCGAACCTGAGTTGAGACCGTGAAAAGGGTACCCAAAATAAGCATGTCCGTTTTAAACCCGAGTAGTTCGGGTCACCCACGGGTACTCGAGTTAGATTTTTTTTTTTTTTTTGACTTGATTTGTACATTTTTTTGGTTTTTGTAAGTTTGTAACAAAAGTCGTTTCCTTACAGATTAACAAATGAAGTCTTCTTCTTAAGTTTGTATTGTAACAAAAGTCATTTCCTCTACAGATTAAAAAATTATATTGATGTAATCAAGGATTCGATATTTGAATTGCCCTTTTGAAAAAAAGTTGACAAAATTCAGTTCTTTCTTTTTGCAGCAACAATTAGTATCATTGCTTGAGATTTAGTATCTTAGCTACAAGTACTCTTCGACACACAATGCTAGCGTACGATATGAATCTGATCGCAGAGAGATTGTTCAAAGAACAAAAAAAGACAAGAAGACTCCTCCTTTTGTACCAAAACCAGATCCCCAATGTAAATACTTTACCAACACATTTGGTCAAATCAAAGAGCTTTCAAACAGGTTTATTTATTCTATATTAAATACTCTTTGTGGGCAAAACCTTTTCTTCGAATCTTGGTCAATGATGATGCATGGACCGTGAGCTGAAAACATTGCAGAAAAATGATTTAGAGAATAGTTTAATGCAAAACTCCAAAAAAAAGAAAAGCAGACTCAAACAAGGTATAAAGAAGAAAGTCCAGCATGTGATCTTAGCAATAGACTATAAACAACACTGATAATGTTTCGATCAAAAACAAAAACAACACTAATAATGCAAAATCCCCAAAGCTTTAACTGAATAGTGAGAGCTGAAATTTCCTGAATCAAAAGAGATGATCTTAAATGGGTTTTATATACGGACATATATAGTAACGCTGTAAACGGCCTTGAAGCATAACGAAACCCTCAATTGTGGAAAAACCCAGATTCTTGTAAAGATGTCTAGATTCGACCAGATTCAGTTTTGTTATCTTACAATATTTCCTCTTAGATTCGACCCAACAAATGTATCATCAAAACCACATTTCAACCAAAGCTGCCCATGGAACCTGCATCGGGTAAGAGCATGAATAGCAGCTTTGGTTGCTGTATAGACCCCTGAACAAGTGAATTTATCCGATGCAGGTTCCATGAGGATGACTCCCCATAACTCGGGTTTATTCGCCTGAGGGACCACGCAATGGAAAATCAGCACGATTGCTATAGCCACCACCGCACTGCCACCGAACATGAAAGCCTTAGGCTTGCCTTGTGGCGCAAGTTTCCAGATGAGGGTGAAGGCGAGAGAGGTTACGGAGAATAGTGTGAAGAAGGAGAGTGTGGGCCATGGCTTGGTGGGTCCGATCGATCGTGACGTAACGCCTGAAATTGAGAGCGTTTGCGACCATGTAGAAGACGAATAGTGTTCCGATGTTGACGAGGTTTAGGAGGACGTTAAGGTCGGTGAAGAGCGCAAGAGCCGCCGTGAAAATGCCTGATATGGAAAACAATATATATATATATATATATAAAAAAAATATCAATAAGAATGATCATATTAACTGTAGATTATTCGGCGGACGAAAAAGTCCAAAATGAAATCGAAGATGGTGGTGGAAGGATTTGTTCCTTTCTTTGTCTTCTTTTGTCAAAGTAAGAAAGAAGGTTAATGCTGCTGATATGGATATAGCAAATGTGAGATAGTGGGATGCTAAAATTGGTAAGGATAAGGTTGAGACGATGATGACCCTTAATTATTATATTAGTATGATCCACTTTGTTTCAATGTTGACAGAGCTTTATGAGATAACCAATGTTTGTCACAAAAGAGTATATGCATATATATGAATCTAGTTGTGAAAAAACCAGATTCAGAATCCAACGTCGACAGATTCAAAAACCCTGAGTTGATCTCGAACTAGAAGAAACCAACGTCGACAGATTCAGAATCCAACGAACAAAAAGGAATGACCAAACTTACAAAATCACGAGAAAGTTCGACGTAGAAGAGAATCAAAATCTAGAGAAACAACTTCTACAGGAAAAGCTCAAACTTTTCCACTCAAAATCTACAGATAAATCTCAGTGAGCTCTCAGGAGAACATACCTGAGGGAGAGCTGATGGGATTGCTCTGAAGATGGCGTTTTCAAGCGACTCCCGTGATGGGTTTGCTCTCACGGAGATGGGTTTGTGAATTCCGACTCAATTCCGTCTCTTTGCTCGTCGGAATTCGAAGAAGCTGGATCGGGAATTAGGGATTTAGATGTGTGATTTTGTTTTTAAAAAAACCAATGGATACCCAGTACCTGATCGGGTATACCCATCTGGACCTGCAGATATAAAAGCCTGCCCGTTTTGAGCTCGAATTTTTCTGCGGGCTTACTATTCTATACAGGTCCCGGATACCCATTGGGCTTTTACCCATTTTTAACATCCCTATCTATTGCAATGTGTATACCATTTGTGCTCATAGTCAAAATACATGATACATTGTGTAATGCTTTTTTTGACGGTTTTATCGCCACTAATCGAGGAGATCAATTGCTCATACAATCATACTTCTTAGCATTTAGTTTTAATATTATCCACATATTTTTTGTTTCTCCCGCATATTAAGCCTAAACTTTTCATAATCTTGTCCCCCTTCAAAAGTGATCCTCTGTATTGTAAAGCTACATCATATATTTTGGTTATACATTTAATCATTTTTGCACAAAAAGATATACTATTTTATCATTTAACTAAAAAAAAGACAATTCATATCGTGCATCAATACTATATAAAACACCTAAAATATAAAATTACAACCAAATTATTAAAAATTAATGAAACACCAAAAACTTGGATTCAGATTTGTGTTTCTATTATTCTTTATTGTTATAGGGCCACTTTGACTCTTCTACCATTAAAATCCTCATTACATACGCACTTGTGATCAGAATCTCAAGATCCAAGAAAACTCTTCTTTCAAACATGGACCGATCCATGTTTCTTTCTCTAGCACTAGCCTCACTCTTGGTCGGAGTCGTCTCAGCTCGTGACTGGAACATCTTGAACCAGCTCAAAGGATTCGGCTCGTCATCAAGCCAAAACGGTGTCGTCTCTTTAGGGCTCTCGACGAACCTGAAACGGTACTGCGAAAGCTG
This sequence comes from Eutrema japonicum, assembly GCA_030161315.1. Taxonomy (NCBI): domain Eukaryota; kingdom Viridiplantae; phylum Streptophyta; class Magnoliopsida; order Brassicales; family Brassicaceae; genus Eutrema; species Eutrema japonicum. The sequence continues at coordinate 1,683,732 of BSQW01000001.1, read as the reverse complement.
GAGGATCAACGTGGAAGTTCACAACATCAGAAACTTCGATGTGGTGCCTCAAGAGTGTGTCTCGCATGTGGAGAACTACATGACGTCATCTCAGTATGAGGATGACGTGGAGAGAGCCATTGATGAGGTCATCCTTCATTTCGGGAGCATGTGTTGTAGCAAGACTAAGTGTGATGGCATGGACGCTTGGATCTTTGATATCGATGACACACTTCTCTCTACCATTCCTTACCACGAGATAAATGGCGTCTTTGGGTAATTCTAACTCTACCCTAATTTGACCGGTTTATGATAACCGGGTTTTAACCTTATGTAGTAAGTATTGTTACTTTTTTTTTTTACTTTGAGCATTGTATTATTGCACATGCAGTTTTGATCGGACCGAGCCTGACCCGATCTCTGATTAGGGATGTCAGATTTAGTTTTCGGTTCAGTTTGGTTTTGGATTTTCTAATATAGAGAAACTTAAGCCATTTAAGATCTCTTACAATTCGTTCCTTTAATCAATTTTCTTTCTATTTGAACTAACTTGGTTTAGTTTATTATTATTATTATTATTTAACTCAGATTGGTTTTTACATCAATTGTTTTCAGTTTTTTTTGGTTTTATTATAGTGTTGATATTTCGGATAAAAAAAATTATAACCGGTTGTTACACATCTTTTTTTTTTGGGTCTGTTCTGCGTCACTTCGGTTTATCTTTCTTGAAATTCAGAGCAGTTTTCGGCTTTAACTTTGAATATAGTCATTAGACACACATCGATGGATCTGTGTTGCTTTCACCTCTTTTCATGATTATGGAATTAAAAACAGAGGGGAACACTTGAACTCGACGAAATTCGAGGATTGGATAAGGACAAGGAAAGCACCATCAGTTCCACACATGGTGAAACTGTACCACGAGATCAGAGAAAAAGGCGTTAAGATCTTCTTGATCTCTTCCCGGAAAGAATATCTCCGATCTGCCACCGTCGACAACCTCATCCAAGCCGGTTACTATGGCTGGTCCAACCTCATCCTCAGGTATATCCAAACCGAATATCAAAAACCGAGTTCTATTAGGTTCATACATTCATCACTCTAATTGAACTTAAACCGATCTTCTATATCCACCACGAATGCTAAACCGGATATTGCAAACCGAATCTACATACTTGGTTCATATAACCTCTAAACCAAAATTGAACCAATAGCAAATTTTGTCCACTCCTTAATACATTAAGTAGTTTTTATATATATTCACTCTAATTGAGCTAAAAAACCGATTTTGTACACCCCTCTAGTTAATCATTCTGGTGAACCAGATTAGATAACTGATGTACCTTAACCAAGAAAACTGAACAATGCAGGGGGCTAGAAGATGAGCAAAAGGAAGTGAAACAGTACAAGTCAGAGAAGAGGACATGGCTTATAAGTCTTGGTTACAGAGTTTGGGGAGTAATGGGAGACCAATGGAGCAGCTTTGCAGGTTGTCCTCTTCCCAAGAGAACCTTCAAGCTCCCTAACTCCATCTACTATGTCGCCTGATCAAATCAAAACAAAACTTTGATTAGGTTCTTCAAACATGAAGAAGAAGAAGAAGAAGAACCCACGAATAAGAGAGAGCAGTTTTTATTCTGATTCTTGTTTTTGTTTTCACTTTTCTTGTCATCTTATATCAAGAGACTTATGGATAACAAAGCTTTATTGATCAGTACCAAACAAAAAACAAAAATATGTTACAGAGAAAAATCAAATTAAAATTAGACATAAACAACCAATGATATACAGTACCAACTAAGCAATTGTTAAATGAGTGCAGCCCCATTATTTATCTCTGTTGTTCAAAGCTTTCTCCAGTCTAGCCTCAAATGGTGTTGAATGCCAATTAACGCTCTTATCCTGCATTTACACAAAACTGTCATTCGCTAGAAAAAAAAACTCTTGATTGATTATTACATCGTGGCAGTTGGTTTTGAAAGCGCGATGAAATCAGCATCAGACATTGTACTGTCTCGTAGGGTGGTTTTACTGGTTTAAGCGTACCTCTCTGTACTTGCTGGTGGTGTTTGGTATTCCCTTGAGTGAAGATGCAGAGCCGCAATCTGTTGCCTTTGAGTGATTACCCCAGTAACCACCAACTGTGCCTATAATAGGTGTCTCATCGGGACTCTTGCTAGGTGATTTCCTTGGCGTAGATGTAGCCGAGAACTGTTTGATCTCCTCCAGTGTCAATGCACATAGTATAGGTCTATCGTCATGGCTGCTTATAACACGTTTTGAGTAGCAGCTAGACTTGTTTTTCTCGGGTGTAAAAGAAGCACTGTTGCATTCACTACCCGTCTCAGATGTTGATAACCAGGTTGAAAGGCTAGCATCAACAGTTAATTCTTCGTTTCTCGCTTTCTTGGGTTCAATTCTAGATTTCGGTTTGAATCTGAGTGTTGTTGTATCATTAATCTGAGGGTCTGTGCCGAAAGAAGAGGAATCCCTTTTGTCTTCTTGATCTGAGATGAGGTTAGAGTTCTCCTTTTGAGACTGTTTCTGTAATGTTTTCCCTTTGGATTTAGCGGATTTCCACTGAGTGAGATTCTCAACGGGGTTAAGTACGCCTTGGGCACAGTGGTTTCCATCTCTAACACTCTCATTAGACCTTTTCAGCTTAGCATCATTAATCTCTTCAGTATAAACTTGTTTGGCTTGGTTATGCAACTTATCCTCACAAAATGCTTCATCACTATAATAGTCTTCATCTTCATCTAGGTCGCCTTCACCGCAGTCTAACTCATCCTCCTCTACTTCATCATCGCTTTCTCTGCAATTATTGTATCTGTGGTCTGAAGGATACGTCCCTGAGGCAACCTCACTGGTCTCAGAAGAAGACTGACCAGTCTTGCTACGAATCAGTGACCTCTCTTCGGATTTGACCTCTTGTTTCTCCTCTTGCAAGAGTTCAACAGATTCTTGAAGCACAATGTGTTCATAGGTTTTGACTTTGGAGTCAAAAGTGACTCTCTTCCTAGTTGGGCTGAGACTGCAAATCTCTTGAGCCTCGTCACTGAGAAATCAGGATATGTTGTTAGCTAGAACAAAGCTTGAATCTATAGGACAAGTACCCAAACAAAAAAAAAAAATCAATCAGACTCACCAAATTTCAGTGATTGGAATCACAGAGTTTTTTGGGATTTCCTCAACGGTAGGGACTCTATCAATGAGATGATCAGGTTTTGCAGATTCCCCAGAGAGATTCTATGCAAAACAAAGAGTTTCTTGGGGTCAAGCAAATTAATGAAAGTTGAATTGGATAAATACAAAAAAAAAATTGCAATTGAAGCCAGTAAAAAGAAAACTGAGAGATGGGAGGAATCCAAAGAAAAGCTCTCACAAAAGAAATAAGCAACAATAGAAGGAACATAAGAAATTTTCTGAGGAAACATGAGAAAGACTTACGTTTGCTCTAGCCTGATCGGATTCTTTAAGTTTATGACGCCGGCGATTCTTCCGACCACCGAAACAACCCAGAAAGCAACCCATAACCCGAAATTTGAAGGCCTAACGAGAGATGAAGATTAACTCTTTCGTGGGGGGGTTTTGATCAGATATAAATGGAAGTTGAGGAGCGGGGTGTGGTGTGGTAGGGACGATCTGACTGGACTGAGAACTGAGAAGAGCGGGGAAAAAGCGTCCTACTTTGGAATTGGGATTTAGGGTTTTAATATTTCTTTGTTTATCATTATTTTGCTTCTTTCATTTCATGATAGTGATTTGTGAGGATAAAGTAGGTGGCCGTTACAATTTTGACCCGCCAATGACCTATCAAAGCTTTGGAATTTGACCCTTGCATACACATAAATAATAAATAATTAGTTGATTGTTTTTTTTTTTAACATCTCAACTTTATTAGTTAATTCCAAATTTTAATTTTGTATATTGGTTTTAGAGTCTGGTTTATAAACGATTTTTCGTTTTTCCAGAGTAAAAGATGATCACATACCGTAGAAAGAATATTATATGCCTACCAACACGAATCTGTTTTGTTATCTTACAAAAATTATATTAAACAATTGTTTTTTTTTAAAACGATCTGAAATATATAGGGAAACTGAAACATTTCTTCTGTTTCTTTCTCTAAGTTAGCTAACCATAGGATGCAACTTGTAACCAGCTATAGACTCCAAGAGCCATGTGTGACCAACGACCCGAGATCCAGTTTTGCTAGATAAAGCTTCTGCTTCATTTGCTCGGTTCCAAATAATCGTGACTTCTTCACCTAAAGCACATCCAATTGGAGGATCAATGTTGTAAACCACAATCGATGATCGTTGCTCATTGACATTGTTTCTGCTTTCTGCACCAAGCTCATCCTCTGTGTTCAAGATCGTACCACCAGCGACTTTGACTAGATTTTGAAGGTCTTCTTTGTATCCTTTATAGAAGTCTCCAAAGAAATAGAATTTCAAGCCATCAAAGAGCTTTGGCTTCTGCTTGACAAAGAAAACAACTCGTAAGATCTTCCCGCCCTCAAACAAAACACTTTTATATTGTTTTCTGGTATATTTTTACTTACATTAGTTGCCGCTCTGAGTCTTCCAGTTTTCGGTCCATCATGACATCCTTGAGTGTCAATATGAATCTCAAATGGTTCTTCATCAACAGGTTGAGAAGCTTCAAGGCTTGCCTTAATCCCTGGAAACAATTATAGTTGATCAATGTAAAAAATAGAGATTTATTAATGTTAAAAGTAAAGAGCCTGAGAAATCCTGAGTCAGCAATCTAACTTACAGTCTGCATTGATAATCCATTTTCCATTGAGAATACCCATAAGAACCTTCAAAGTTCTTGTGCAAGCTCCTTTCTCGTCTGTAGAAGCAATCACATGTGTAACACTAGGGTTCCAGTACCTTGCTATGGCTGCATTGAGTTTAGCGGCTAAAGTTTCCATCAGGGGCTGGGGAATAGCAATGCAATGAGAACATTAGTCTTTTTGTTTGCAAATGCTCTACCAACTCTGAACCAAAAGTGGTTAATCCACAAACAAGGGGGTTTCTTGGTTGTGTCTTGTGTTAAGAAGAGATACTTAGCACTGACCTTATCACTCTGAGAGAGTGCTGATCCACAGAGAACAAGGTCTTTTGTAATACCCGGGGTTTTTTCCAGAGAACAAAGCTCAGCAGGATTTCTGAGGGAAAAAAGTTATGGGATTTTATTAGTTAGTATCATCCGTTAGTATCATATAAAGAATAAAGCCATACAGTCAAGTCTTATCAGTATATGCTGAAACAGATTTGATACATTTTCGGTAAGGTCTCAGCTCTGGATACGCGATGTCCAGACTTCTCGTTTGGGAATTTGACAGAAGAATGAGCCGGACAAAGCAGAAGAAAGTCTTCCTGCAAGGACCAAGCAAACACAGTTGGAACTATGGTAAGTAATTACTATATGCAGATGAGAATTTAAAGAATGTGGCAAAACATACATAATCCCAACGGCATCTGGAAATCTCCCGTGCACATGGAACATGGTAGCTCCTGCGGCAAGACTTGACATAGCAGCCTAAGGCAGCCCCTTTCAGACCACATTTGGTGCACTTGATTTTCATCCCCCTTCCCAGTTCTGCTTGCAGGTTCTTCACTGTGTCAGCTTCATAGTAAACTTGCGGTGCCCTGAATATTTTTATCATTCAAAAGGGTTTAACACTCTAGCCGAATTCTATACACGGGGACTTGCAGAAATAAAGATGGGCAATTGTAGAGCTTTTGGGTTTCGTTTTGTATACCATTCGATACATGCGCTATGGACATGGATAACATTGGAGCGGAAAATGTCATCTCCAACCACCGGCCTTCCTCTGGAATAATGCAACATTTCCCCAGTGGCCTAACAAAATATTGATCCAGCCAATTGAGTAAAACCTCACAGCAATAAAAAAAAAATGCACCGTTTGTAGATCAGAGGATATGAGAAAGTTTTTTTACCTCAGATACCCTATCAGATTGGCAGAATCCACATATGGTTATGTTGGATGATGGTTGATCTGAAATTACAGGTGGGATCAAATCTGACGACTTTGAGGTTTTTCCAATGAGCAAATCATCAGAGTTTGCAGAGTAGTTGTCGTTGAAGTCCATATCAGCAGCTTTTTGGATCAGGTTCTTCTGCCTTTTGGGTACTTTCTGATGATTTTCCATTGCTTCAGAAGCAGTGATGTCACACTTCCTTTTTGCAGCTTGTTCTGTATGACTTTTGGGTAACTGCTGGAATAAAAAAAAAAAGATTGATACACATCTTCAGTGGTGAGTTCTCAAGGAACAGAACAAAAACTCAGATATTCGAAAACTGAAGTACACCACTTTTTAACATGTCAATGTCTGATTAAGAAGGTATCACAGTTCAGGAACTGAGTGATGAATCAAAATGGTCAATTAATGATGCAAGACGGGAATGCACCTGACGCTCAGTCAGATCCTGAGTCTTAGGATTTGGATTGCTTTCTTGTGATTTTGGAAGCGGAGAATCATCACGACCAAGGGGATCACCACAAATTCGCCTCCTCGCAGCCTTGTCAAGCTTCTCAGAAGCAGTGATGTCACTAAGACTTTTTGCAGCTTGTCCTGTATGACTTTCAGGTGTCTGCAGTAGGGAAAAAGATGGATACACATCTTAAATGTTGCAAAGATAACGTTTTGTTGATCATGAGGGACAAAAACAAAACCCAGCTAATAGAAAAACATGTGGACCAAAGAATAAGAAATGGCCTGATGAATCTAAAATGATCAATTATATGCTCTTACATGATTGCCAGCGTCATTCTCAGATTCGAACTCATATAATGGGCGATGAACGAGTATCTGCTGCTGAGTCCAGTCCTGATGCTTAGGTCTTGGATTGCTTTCTTGTGAGGTTGGAAGTGGAGATCCATCATGGCAAGATCGCTTGATCACATCCTTGTCAATCATCTCAGAATCTTCAGATCCGCAGTCTTTTGGGCTGTTCGGATTATGTAATTGTGGGAGATGAACACTAACAGCAGCATTCAAGCTTTTGTATATGCTTATAACACTCTCCATGAAATGAAGATTTCTCCGAGCTGCACATGAGTAATTTACATACAGTTTTTAACAAAGAAAATGACGGTAAGTCATGCCTCTGATTCCATGATCATATTAAATTTGACTTACCCTTTTTGGGATGTTTAGATTTGCAAGCAGGACAGCCTGATTCAACTTGCGATTTATGTATGCATGAACTGCCAAATCATTTCCAGAAAGATAAGAATCTATTTGAAATCAAAAATTTAACGAATTTGTAAGGAGTAATAGAGAAATTAGTAAATCTCACTCGCAGAAGACGTGATCACAAGGAAGCAAGACCGGTCGATTCAGCAATTTCAAGCTGCAAATACGTAATCGATTGTTACGATTCCATGAATTATTAAAAAAAAAAACTCGATTGCTCAAAAATAAAATCAAAGTGCGAACCATAGAGGGCACTTGAGTTCGAGCCCGAGCTTCTGGAGATGAAGAACCCATGGATTCATCAGCATGTTGGGAAATCCCGCCATTAGTGTACGAAACCAGATCTAAATGCTTGAAGCTCTTGAAGCCGAGGAGAAGGAGAGAGATACACTTCGTCTCCGTGCGATTGGTATTTACTTGGAGAGTTTCAGGACACGTGTACGATCGATATACAATGGCGGGAATAAAGGCGGGGAGATGCTGATTTGATTCAGCGGGAGAAAACGCCCGCCTGTTTGTCCCGAAATTTTAAATTTTCAGTATTAAAGGCCCAACAAAGCCCATATGTCTGGCTCGGAAGTAACCCTCTAGATGACTCGGAAGTTTTTTGTAGGGGTATATTTGGAAAGTCAGACGCTTCCAAAAAGTATTCAACTCCACCTCCAAGGTCCCCCAACAACACATGCTCTCTCCTCTCTTATTTTTCCTCCTAAACTCTGGCGATGAAATAAGACGTGGTAGTTAGAGATGGGAGCGGATTTGAAATCGGTAACGGCTTTCTTTACCGTCTCCGCCGTCCTTTTCTTTCTTTGCGGTGGCGGTGCGGCGGTGGAGGATGAGACCGAGTTTCACGGCGACTACTCGAAGCTGTCGGGTATAATCATTCCGGGATTTGCGTCGACGCAGTTGCGAGCGTGGTCGATCCTCGACTGTCCATACAGCCCGCTGGACTTCAATCCTCTCGACCTCGTTTGGCTAGACACCACTAAGGTACGTGATCTTCATTTCCGCTGTTTGATTTTATAGCTTCCTATCGATCGAGTTCCTTCTCGATGAATTCCAAGCGGAATATTGCAATGAAGCATGTCTCATATCTATTATTGATTCATTAATTTGTCAACATTGACTCCTCTTGTTTCTTTTTTTGTTAATGAACTTGTTGATCTTTCTCAATAGATATTAGAGGCAAGGAAAACGGCTGAATCTGCGAGTTTTTTCCATCGCTTTTGGTTCACTAAATTTAGTCTTCATTTTTTTCCTTCGACTAGATCTTCAAGTTTTTCAAAGAGAAGAGTGCTGAGTAGTTTGAAAATCTCCTGTGTATTCTTATGTCGAAATGTTATGTCATTGTTCGTTATTGGCCAAATGTTCTTCTTGTGCATTGTCATTCATTTAATAGTTCATTACTGATGGACTTGGTGGACGCTTTACAGCTTCTCTCTGCTGTGAATTGCTGGTTTAAGTGCATGGTGCTAGATCCTTATAATGAAACGGATCATCCGGAGTGTAAGTCACGCCCTGATAGTGGTCTTTCAGCGATCACAGAATTGGATCCAGGTTACATAACAGGTAGTTCTAACATTTTTTTCTTTCTTTAGAGTTTTTTTGAATTTGAACTCGTTTTGTTGTGATAATACGGTTAAGTAACGTAACCTTGGGTTCATCTTCAGGTCCTCTTTCTACTGTCTGGAAAGAGTGGCTTAAGTGGTGTGTTGAGTTTGGCATAGAGGCTAATGCAATTGTCGCTGTTCCGTACGATTGGAGATTGTCACCAACCAAATTGGAAGAGCGTGACCTTTACTTTCACAAGCTCAAGTTAGTTCTCACCAGTCTAATGTCTTTCTTTTCTTCTTTTTTTCTTTTTTTTTTAATGTAAGATAAGCAAAGAAGTATGGTCTTCTTCTTTTTTGCAGGTTGACCTTTGAAACTGCTTTAAAACTCCGTGGCGGTCCTTCTATTGTTTTTGCCCATTCTATGGGTAATAATGTCTTCAGATACTTTCTGGAATGGCTGAGACTGGAAATTGCACCAAAACATTACTTGGAGTGGCTTGATCAGCATATCCATGCTTATTTCGCTGTTGGTACTGGCCGATTATCGTTAAGCTGCCATTTTTAATTTCCCTCTAAACTGGAGAATTATGTTTTGACGGACTGACTTCTTGTTAATTTAGGAGCTCCACTTCTTGGTTCAGTTGAGGCAATCAAATCTACTCTCTCTGGTGTAACGTTTGGCCTTCCTGTTTCTGAGGTTACCTCTGCCTTCTTTTTAGTATCAAATAGTTAATATCCACCAGGTCTAGTAATACAATAGTTTTCCTTTGAAAGCCTTACTTTTGCTAATTAAGCTGCGGTACTCGGTATGGTATATGTGGATCTTAAATTGGCTACTTATCAAAGAACATAGTGTGGTAATATGTCGCTCCTAATACAACCGAATTGCAACATGCACAGATTTAATTTTCAGATTACTATGGTAGATTCATTCCTAGGTGAGAAGAAACTTTACCGAGATATTAAAAATTCAATTAGGCTGTTATTTGTTTATTAAAATTATGTGACATATTGACATGCGCTTCTCATGTTTTTTGTTGGCAAGGCTTCAGGGAACTGCTCGATTGTTGTCCAATTCTTTCGCTTCTTCATTGTGGCTTATGCCATTTTCAAAGAATTGCAAGGGTGATAACACATTCTGGACGCATTTTTCTGGTGGTGCTGCAAAGAAAAGTAAGCACGTCTACCACTGTACGGACGAGGAATATCAATCAAAATATTCTGGATGGCCGACTAATATCATCAACATTGAAATTCCTTCTACTAATGGTATGACTTGGTATATGCATCTGTAACTCGTTCATTCTCATATCTCGTTTTATTTATTCAGCACCAAAATTCTTTTAGGCCTCGATGCGTATCCATCAGTTACAGAAGCAGTTCAAGCCAACATGACCAGCATGGAATGTGGTCTCCCCACTCTATTGTCTTTCACAGCCCGTGAACTAGCAGATGGGACGCTTTTCAAAGCAATTGAAAACTATGACCCGGATAGCAAAAGGATGTTACACCAGTTAAAAAAGTAAGTACCATTTTCTGTAATAAGCAAATTTGCTCCTCAATCATCACTTGCTGGCTCCTTGTACTTCAAGTTTTATTGTTTAAATCTCTATATCAACTGTACATATGCTTTGTCGCTCTTTATATAAGAGAGAAGTGTTATAAACAATGTTGGTTTTGACTATCAATGGTGCTCTCTCATTAATGTTATGGAATGTTGTCTTTGTTGCTTGTATGAATGCAAAAGAATGTATTTTAGATTGGTTTCCACATTGAACATTTATTAAATTTATTTGCAGATTTTTGTCATCCTTCAGAGAAAAATTATATATAACTTGCCAACTATATTTTACAGGTTATATCATGATGACCCTGTTATGAACCCTCTGACTCCTTGGGAGAGACCACCTATAAAAAATGTATTTTGCATATATGGTGCTCATTTAAAGACAGAGGTATGACTGCATTCTCCACATGACATTATGCGTCTATTTTGTTATTATATTCCCTGTTTTGTTTTGCAATATCTTTTTTTTATTTGTGCTCGTATCTTCTCCCTTCATCTTATGCTTTTAAGCGTTGAAGATACTAAATGTGTGCTGCAACAGGTTGGTTATTACTTTGCCCCAAGTGGCAAACCTTATCCTGATAATTGGATAATTACGGATGTCATTTACGAAACTGAAGGTTCCCTTGTGTCAAGGTAAATTTTCCCAATGGCAGTGAATAAAACAGAAATGCAGAGTTATTTTGTATCAGTATAGTGGCGTATTATCATGTTTGGATCACATTTGCATCAGCCAGTTGTTAAATAACTAAAAATATCAGTAGTTTTCCAATCATTTTCTTTTAAGCTTAGTGGATGATCAGTGGCTAAAAGTGGAAAAATGACCAGCTCTTGCAGGAAAAATGACCAAGTTCTGAGTTAGAAGTAGTCTTCCCCTTTATTTCTTCTTAAGAAACCGTAGACTAGCTCACATCTTAATGCTAAAATATCCTCAGGTCTGGAACTGTGGTTGATGGGAATGCTGGACCTATAACTGGGGACGAGACGGTAATCTAAGAAGTTGTGTTTCAAATAATTTCGTTGCAAATCTACTGAAGGCCAGCACAATATTTGCTTCTGGAATACTGCTTGTTATGTATTTTTCTGCGGTCTCCATCGACTTTTATTGATTATCAAATTTATCTCTTATAGGTACCGTATCATTCACTCTCTTGGTGCAAAAATTGGCTCGGACCTAAAGTTAACATAACAATGGCTCCCCAGGTACTTCAAATATTGAGTCTTTAAAAAAAAAAAAAAACTTCGACTAAAAACTTTTATATTTTTACAACATTTTCATTTTGTCCTTTTTAAAAAATAAGATATCTTTGACCCTCAAGAATCTATATAAAGCTAAAAGAAATTCTCATTTGGAAAAAAAAAACAGCCAGAACACGATGGAAGTGATGTACAAGTGGAACTGAATGTTGAACATGAGCATGGGTCAGACATCATAGCGAACATGACAAAAGCACCAAGGGTTAAGTACATAACCTTCTATGAAGACTCTGAGAGCATTCCAGGAAAGAGAACTGCGGTCTGGGAGCTTGATAAAAGTGAGTAACAAACATATGAAAGATGCTCTCAAAGGTATCTTGCATTGGTTTTTGACTTATGAGTAATCATTTTTTGTTCAGCGAATCACAGAAACATCGTTAGATCTCCGGTTCTGATGCGGGAGTTATGGCTTCAGATGTGGCATGACATTCAGCCGGGTGCAAAGTCTAAATTTGTCACCAAAGGTAAAAAAAAAAAAAAAATGTTTTTGGCTCTTCTATCACGTGCTATTGCTTTTGGGGTGTAAATATAAATACCGTGTCACAGCCAAGCGCGGGCCACTTAGAGATGCGGATTGCTACTGGGATTATGGGAAAGCCTGTTGTGCTTGGCAAGAATATTGTGAATACAGGTTTCACTCTCTTCTCCCATCCAAAGTTTCTTAACTATTTTCTGAAATCTGTCATTTTGGTTGCTGTAATGATTCTGAAACCTAATGCAGATACAGTTTCGGGGATGTTCACTTGGGACAAAGTTGTAGATTGAGGAACACATCTGCTAATATACTGCTCCAGTACATATAGATTTCCTCGTTCAGGTCACAATAATTCTCTTTTCTCTCACAGTCCAAGTCTCTTTTTATCATATAGACATTGGATTTCACACAAAAAGAAAAAAACAAACTTTAACCAATTTATTTCAACTTTTTTTCCTCTCTTTTTTTATTTGTTACAGCAAAGGACAATTCCTTCCTCTACATTTTTCTCTCCCAGTAAGAGAAAAAAAACTTCAAAACGGTCAATTTTTATTGCTCTCTATATCTACACTTTGGCCATCTCACGCAAAGGTATTCTTTTGTGATTTTTTTTCTCTTACGAGCATATGATATTTTGCGTTGAATTTTGCGGCTAAGGTAGTAAATCCATATTAGAAAGAAAAAAATATAACAAGTATATTTGTTAACTACAATTGCGATTTGGTCTTTTACGTTTTGATGGAGAGAAACAGAACAATTCTGAGTTTTTTTTTTTTTTTTTTGGTTCCATTTCCTCAAGCTTTTTGTGTTCACAAAACTTTTTTTTATACAAAAAAAAAAGGCAATTAAGTTACTGGTTGCATTTAAATCCTCAAATGTTTGATTGTTTCAAATGTAAGCATTTGGATTGGCAGTCAATGATGAACACGACCTTTTTTTATAATCCTTTTTATATATTTTTATTATTACTAGATGTGTAAATGATATAATCCTTTCTTAGATATCTTTATTTCTGTATATAAAGAATATCGATGTGTGTCGTCAAAAAAAAGGAAAAAAGAAGAAGAATATTTGTTTATATATAGATATAGTTGTGTATAACTATAGATGTAGATATAAGTATAACTATAAATATAGTTACAATAAGTTAAAGTAATTATAAATAGTTAAATACTATAAAAATAAGAAGGTGTGAAAATTTTACCTTTTATGGGTTTTAAGTTGTTGATAAGAAATTGGGAGATAGAGGGAAGAAAGCATAATTAGGTGGGAGAATTAAAGTGCTCAGTGGTTTGATGGTTTGGTTGAACATGAGCTTTGAACTTTTATATATCGAAATTAAATGTTTAGACAATTTTATGGTCCCTCTCAAATTGGGGTCCTTTATTTTTAATTTTTCCAAATTTGACAGAATAATCAATCGGTCTCAATATCATAGTTCGGGTTTTCATAGTTATGCTAGCTATGCAAGAGATTAAAGGTGAAAACTGTATAAAAATTGAAGTACTTATATATTTCCACGTCATGTTTTGGTTTTAATCATTATGTTAATTATTTAAAATATAATTAATTTTTGGGTAAAGTCCAAAATAGCACATTTTAAAACTTTTGATCCAAACTTAGCATCACTCGTTAAAACTGACAATAATAGCATAAATTTAATATTAAAATGATCCAAAAAATTTTGTAAAAGGAAAAATTTAAACTTTAAATGACAATAATAGCACAAATTTTGACAATAATAGCACAAATTTAATATTAAAATGACATAAAATCATTTCCTGATGGGAAAAACTAAACCCTAAATTAGAAATAGTGAACCCAAAAATAATGTTTAATTTTATTTTAAATTTATTTTGGGTAAACACTTATTTTTACATAATTATTTGTGCTATTTTCGGAATTTTAAATTTAGGGTGCTAGTTTTGGAACAAAAAGTAAATTTTGTGCTATTTTAGGGTATTTCTCTAAATTTTATTATGAATTTATTTTCGGTAAACAAGTATTTTTACATACTTTTAGTGCTACTTTCGGAGTTTTAAATTTGGGATGCTAGATTTGGAATAAAAAAATATTTGTTGGGTTATTTTAGGGTATTTTTGTTAATTTTTCTTCAAATACATCTAAAATACTGAAATTTTGTAATTATAAAAAAGGTAATAGACTAGGAATTTATTAATTTATTAATTAATTAATTTTTAATATTATATTTTATATTTTGTACATACTTCACAAAAAAATTAGAGACTTTGATATATTTGGATTTGTGTTATATAATCTATATTTTATGTATGATTACTACATTTTACTTGCCAATTGATTGAGGTTGGACCTTGATGTTTTTATTATTATTGTCATGATAGTATATATATATTTTTATATAATTATGAGGATCGTACATTCCCTAGGTCTGAATCAGTTTTTAATATTTTATCCGTTTTAGCTACTATTCTATCATGTAACTTCTTGATTTACTCCGCCACTCCAGAATACTTTTTCAGTCGAGCTATCAACATCTGGTGATAGTATACTATTTTATTATAGTAGTATAAATTCTAAAATGAAATTTATATTAGTTAAAAAGTATATAAAAACAACAGATTTTAGTAAAATCATTTTACTGTCATTCGAGTGTGAACCCCAATGAAAAGAATTCTAAGAAATTAGTTAAGTTTTATCTTAAATTTGGTCATTTATTGAATTTGAGTTCTCGCCATCGTTGAAATTTTATAAAGTTTAGGTGCTATAAATAAATGAAAAGTAAACTAAGAAAAAGTCTAATCTTGATCAATTTTCTTTCTCCCTTATATTTAGCTTGTGTGCGCGTCTCTTCATTTACATATAGCCTCCTCAACCCACAAATAGAAAGGGAGATTTTGACAGAAATACAACAACAACAAAAAGGTACCGTCCATCTTGTGTTACACGCATAAAAAAATCAAGGCTTGTTTAATCAATTTTATAAAAATTAATTAAAGATATGTATAATAAATCTAGGTTGAACAAAATATAAATTTTATGAATTGACTTCGTGCTTGATAACAGTACGAAGTAACGAAATCATTAATAAAAAAAAAGGTCATGGGACCAATACATGTCGCACAATGGTTATTATTGCTCAAATTACTGATGAAAACTTAATTTGAAAAATATTATTAGCGGTTTGTAGCCTAAATACGAAAAGAATAGCTTATTGCTCAAATTACTGATGAAAACTTAATTTGAAAAATATTATTAGCGGTTTGTAGCCTAAATACGAAAAGAATAGCTTCATTCTTACTAGAAGGATAATCATATTTAAATTAAATAGAAGATAGATTAGCGGAGTAATTGCAATTTACAAATACTTACTTCTTATTTTTTTAACATCATTGGATTTACAAGCATTGGATTCTGAATCCTGAAATTTGGATAGGTTTTTGAAGTTTTATCACTTACTGATATAAATCTGATTCCTAGTCATTCTACTACTACTTTTATGAGACTAACGAAAAGGACAATTAAGTCAATTCATCTGTAATGGTAACCCAAAATTGAAGAAACGGTAAAGCAAAAAAGGGTAATCCAGTCATTTATTTGGAGTGGCATTTTTGTAATATCGTAGAACGTTAAGGGGATTCTAAGCCTCGGGCCTCTATATATTGTGATAACCTACCCATTCCGTGACTTTTCTCTTATCGCTTCTCGTTCTCTCTTTCCCTTCCCTTTCTATCTCTCTCTAGACGCTCGGGTTTTATTATTCTCTCACGGGCCAATAAAAAATAAATCTCTTATTTTTTTCACTCGAATATTTTTTGATTTTACTGCAGTTAATATTTTCTTTTTTTTATTGAGTGCTGACGTGGCATGCACCCAATAGATGAGCACCATGAACACCAAAACGATGCGTCTTCCACCACGTCGCGTTCTAACGCCGGACAAGCGCAAAGAAAGACACGGCGTTATCTCCTCCGTCGTCGAAAAACCGCCGGATATCGCCGTGACGAAACTTCCTCCACCGCCGGATAATTCAATTCCCAGAAAACCTCCAATCGCAGCCGAGCCGGTCGGCTCAAACCAGCTAATTTTAGCCGGTTATTTGAGTCACGAGTTCCTCACCAACGGCACACTATTCGGAGGGCAATGGAACCCGGCTCGAGCCAAAGCCGGTCCGTCGGTTGAGCCCAAGAAGTTAAAGCCGAGTCTTACTATTGAGCCGGCTGAGGAAAGTGAGCCGAAACGGAAGAGGTATGTGGAAGTTGCTAATCTCCTACGGGCAGATGGGGCCCACTTGCCCGGCATCGTCAATCCTGCCCAGCTTGCCCGATTTCTCAAATTGTGATCGGCGCAATCCGGTGGACACGTGGAGATAGATCATTGGTCTGTCGCCCAGCAAGCAAGACAGCCCTAAAACCGGAACATGCCCCTCCTTATCTCTCTCTCTCTCCATTTTTTGGTTGTTCTTCAAATGTAGTATGTTTTTAAATCCTCTCTGTAAAGCTGACTCTCGCTCTCTCTTCATCGTTTAGGGTTTGTTAGTTGTGAGGTAGATGTTCGCGTTTTGTACATCAGAAATATCAATTAGCCAATGGACTATGTTTCCAAATCAGAAAAAAACTTTTGGTGTGGATTTTGATGGTATGACAGTGGATCGTTCATCAATACATAGCCCCAAAAAAAAAAAAAACAATTTTGATGAATCTTATTGAACTTAGTCGATGGATCTTGGATTTGAATGCTTGTGGAGATGCAATATCATTTTATGGAAGAGAAAACCTGATAATGACCAGACAGTGTCAGTTATGGATCAAAAGCTGTATGCAGCTTGTGAATACAGTAGCAGCTACATTTCGATTGTGTTGGAGAAAACAGATGATCATTTGATCTATGATGATGATGATGATGATACAAGTGTTTGTCTACGTTGTTGCAGTAGACAGTTTCGCTTAGTCGTTGAATTGAATTTGGTCTTAATTGGTGTAGAAAGGATATAATAAGATATAGCTGGGAAAAGCATAGAGCTTCAGGGCATATGTGCTTTGGGCTAAGCAACGATATCAGTCTTTCTTCTTCTCAATCTTTCTTCTTCTTCTTGTTGTACGCAGTGGACTGACTGGTGATCATAGGATTAACACCAAGAGCTCTAGGCAAGACACTTGCATCACATACATACAAGTCTTGGGCTTCCCAGCTCTCTCCATATCCATCAATGGCTCCTTCCCTTTGATGTCTTACCATAGCAAAAATATGAGACGTTCTTGGGTATTTGGTCAAACCATCAGGATAGGGTGGATATGGAGACCGCGACCAATGTTTCGATTCCTCAACACTCTCGGTGTCATAAGCGAGTCACTTTGGCATTGATCTGAAGCTTCTTTCTGGTTCGGTTTGATATAGAAGCTGTGACTCCCACCACATATATAGACATGCGTGGAGTCTTATTGCTCTGTTCATTTATTTTCTTTTTGGATTCTCTGCAAACACGTTGTCGGAAAATCTATGGCGGTTCCTTAAGTGTTGGGTAATCAAAAAAGAAACAAAACGAAGTTTTGAGATTATGTTTGCTTCTGTGTTACTTGTGACTCGGTCTTCAATTTGTAATTTTCTGAGACTAAGGAATCATTGGGATCGGAAACTAACTCTCTTTAAAGTCTTTAATGTTTTTCTTTCCTAAGATAATTCTTTTCTTTGAAAACTTCATTTTTTGGTTGCTTAAAATATATTAGTGTCATCAATTCATTATGCCAATACCCAAATTCAAATCCACATTCATATTGTTTTAATAAAAAAAACCGTATCTTTTCGAATTTTCACGACTAACTTTCTTACTTTTCTTCTCTTGCGTCATGGGTTACATCAGTTTTTGTAACACATTCTATTTTGTCTGTTTATTGCATTGAACATTGAACAAACGAGTTGGCCTATTCCAACGAAAGCTATGATGTTGACTTATTGAGAATCTATGCATAATAGTCTAAGATTTTTACAATGTTCACTTTTAATATTCCGGTCCATCTTGTTTAATCGGTTCTAATTTCTAAAAATGATTTAATGCGAGTGGTTAGTCTCTTAACAGAACAATCTAAATATGAAGTCTGTATTTTATTTTTATCAATTTGTTGCCAATAATTAATTTGTTTTACTAACAACTGATGATTCTCTTTACAGTTTTACCAAATTAAGATTGCAATACAGAACAACCAATATTAAATTAGCCACAAATATTTTCCACTTTCAACTAAATGTCGTTCACTTAATTAGTTTTTTTTTCCCCTTCCACGTTATTAGTTCAAATATCTGGAAACCAAAATTTATGATTTTACCTCTCAACATTCTCTTCTTCCTTTTTTTTTTGGTTAATAACTGAGTATCTTGAATCAACATTTTCTTTTGGAGAAAGAAAATTGTTCTTAAATCAAAATGCTTTCAAAGAAATCATTAACAATAGCTCTTAATCGAGTCGAAATGAAAAATTACGTGATTTCTTTTCGATTCTGATTTCACTACATTCTTATATTTTTTCAGAAGAAAAAAGAATAACAACAAACACAAAGAATAGCCTCCTCTTTTTTGTGTTCCTTAGAAACTATTTTGATTTGGTTTGGCAATTTCATTATGTCGAACTACAACATGAAGAGCCTATTGAAGGGTCTTAGGTACATTTCTCAAATGTTTGGTGAGTTATTGTAAATTTATATACCATATGCATTCTTATATTTTACCCTTTTGTTGTTGTTAATTCCCATTTTGAATATGAATTAGTCTTTGTGAATTGTATAATGCAGAAAACGAGAAAGAGGCAGAGATGCAAATTGGAACTCCAACAGATGTAAAGCATGTTGCCCACATTGGTTGGGATGGAGGATCTGTCAATCAAAATGCACCCAGCTGGGTATTTTACATATCTTAATTGTTTGTCCTCTATATATATTTTCAAGAATTTATTATAAGATAAAAAAAATTCAATAATGTAGATGAATGATTTTAAAGCATCGGGTGTAGGGAATATCAAGGAGGATGCTTCCTGTATTTCTCAAGGTAATTCTAATGATAAAAGTTGTTGTAATTAGTAATCATTCATTACTTTTTTTTACAAAAATAATAAAATGTATTGAAAGAAAGAAATATAATGTGGATGTTTGGGTTACGCGCAGATTCGAGTCGATCACGTGATACACCAGGACTTCCAAAATCGTCGAGAGACCGTTCGAACAATTTGGGTTCACCAGCAAAGGAACGATCAAGACGTGGATATTCGAATTCTAGTGGAAACCCTAAAACTTCGCGGAGGTCAAAAGAATCTTCTGACATTCCTCAAGATCATGGTTCTAGAAAATCTCGTCGGAAAAAGTCTAAGGATTCTGCAAATGGTTGGTCTTCAAGATCGTCGCGAAGAGCACGTGGATCTCAGACAGAATCTATAAGTGGTTCAATATCTGATGCAGGATCAATGATATCAAATTCCAATCATATTTAATACTTCATCTGTTTTGACTACATTTCACACGTATTAAGAAAATTATTAAAAATTTCATATTATTTTTTATTAATTTACTAAACAATTTTCTCTCTAATTAATACACTAAAACAATAAGGATAAAACTTGATTTTTATTCAACAATTTTATTTAAGTAAATCAAGTTGTGCAGACAAGGTTAAACCTCACCGACATTGTATGACTTACAAGGATACTGAGCCACAAAGGCCGGCCCAGTAGCTAAACCCTTACATAAAAAAAAATACCTTACCTTAGTGAGAAACAAACTTGAGGGACACATCACATGGGAGAAGCCCAACACGAGGGAGGGTGGATTCGAACTCCACGCTGGTGGGATGGCGGCAACGGACAGAAGACCCCATTGCTCATTCCCGATTATTCCGTAGAAGACCAATAACACGAAAGACCGACGTGCAGCTCACCAAAGTCAGAGACGACCCAAAGCTTTGCCACACCGCCACGTCTCCGCTAATTACGAGAATCCGGATGCAACAACGCAACTCCGACCTCACGAAACCTTCAAAATTATGTATTGAAAACATAAAACGACACTCTTTGTCAAACAAAAATAAAACCTTATAATGATATTTTTTGTGTAACGAAGGGAGTAACACACAAAAATAAGTTTAATTTGGTCTAGTTAAAAAATTTTTATCATATATATAGCTTTGGTGAGGTTACTAGGAAATTCAAGCTTGATGGGTTTCCGGATTTTCTAGAGAGATTATGATTCTTCAAATAAATCGAGGTGATCAACTGAATTCGGATGTTGATTTGTGTTTGATGTTTTGTCTCTCAAATAACCGGTTGAGTTATTATCTCTGATTTCACAAAATATAATTAAGTCATTTATAAATTTTAGAAAGAAAAGAAAAATACGGTGTTAAGAGGTTTTTTGTTGTTGTAGAGTTTTAACATTTAAAGATTCTTGTAATTATTGGTTAGAATTTTAAAATGCGGACGATGATGCATTAGAGAAGAGTTGTGATTATTTATGTAAAATCTCGTTTTTTAATTTAACTTTTGTTGCGAGACTTTTTGTTTTTGTTTTTCAATTAGTTCTTCTGAGTCAGAACTTCTGACCTGCCTCCATGCATGTATAAAACAATAAAACCAAAATTAGGTCTTTCTTTTTAACAAAGAAAGCAATTCTTTCTGGTCAATCAATTCTGGTCAAATCAGAAGTATTTACAGACCGATCCAGACCGGGTAAATAACCGGACGCTAGTGACATTTTTGTTACCCTAAAACAAACAATACATATGGAAAGCATTTCCTTTACATTCCTTATCTTTCGCCATTTTTTCGCTACATCACAGATTGACGAAGGTGAAATCAAATAGTATCTCTCTCTCCATCTTCTTCTACTTTTTTTCGAGCTCTTCTTCTTCTACTTGTTCTACATCCCCGAATCTTTCGGCGCAAGTTTGCTCTTTATGCGAAACCTCCATAGACAATCCGTCGTAATGTCCATGGCGAGTTTGTATCGGCGGTCCCTTCCCTCTCCGCCGGCGATAGATTTCGCTTCTGCTGAAGGCAAGGTGCGTACTCTCAAGTTTTCGATCCATCGATTCCAATGAATATTAGGGTTCTGGGTTTTTCTTGTTTGCTTTTACTGCCTTTTGCTTCTGCTTAGAGACGATCATTGCTTTTGGTTTTCCTTGGTTACTTCTCCGTCTAGACATTTCATCTTCTCGGGAACTGTGTACAACTCGTAAAACCCTATACCTCTCTCTTCGGCTCTTCCTGTTTTGCATTTTCCGTTGTCGGTGAGATCTGAGCATGCCTCCTATTGACTAATTGGCTCACGAATTAGCAAACATCATAAATTCTCTTTTCATCGTTTATGCAGCTAATCTTCAATGAAGCGCTTCAGAATGGCACCATGGAAGGATTTTTCAGGCTGATTTCTTATTTTCAGACGCAGTCTGAGCCTGCGTATTGTGGTCTAGCTAGTCTTTCAATGGTTTTGAATTCTCTTTCTATTGACCCGGGCCGAAAATGGAAAGGTATACCTCACTCAAATTCATTTTTGTTGTGGAGACTACTGTGTTTAGAGGACCACCTTTGGTGGTGGGTTGTTTAATATTTTGATTTCCCATAGGCCCTTGGAGGTGGTTTGATGAATCAATGCTGGAATGTTGCGAGCCGCTTGAAGTAGTCAAGGACATGGGCATTACATTTGGAAAAGTTGTCTGTTTGGCTCATAGTTCTGGGGCAAAAGTTGAAGCTTTCCGCACAAATCAGAGCACCATTGATGATTTCCGCAAATACGTGCTGAAATGTTCCACTTCTGATAATTGTCACATGATCTCAACCTATCATAGAGGAGTATTCATGCAGGTATCATTTTTTGGGCCTAAACTGTGTATAAATTAACAGTAATATGTGAATTCCAGAAATCCTTGAGGTGCTCCTGTGCATCTGAATGTTTTTACAAAGTTTGAGATTGCTAAAACTCTTTAGTTTCTTGCTAGAAAGTTTCATCTTGATCGGGATTATAATATATCTGACTGCAGACTGGAACTGGCCATTTTTCACCTATTGGTGGCTATAATGCTGAAAGAGATATGGCTTTGATTCTTGATGTCGCTCGTTTCAAGTATCCTCCTCATTGGGTTCCTCTTAAACTTCTTTGGGATGCCATGGACAGTATTGATCAGTCAACAGGGAGACATAGAGGGTACATAACCTCCTTCTTCTTTTTTAATTTTTTCTTAGGCTTTTCTTGTATGATTGAAGAATGTAATCGTTTTCTTACCGAATTCTCTTTTCTGGTACTCTGCTTTACTTCCAGATTCATGCTTATATCTAGACCCCACAGAGAACCAGGATTACTCTATACTCTAGTAAGTCCAAAGTCATGGTTCTATTTGTGGTTGCTGCTAGTTTGTTTTATATCACTTCACTTGTTTTTGTTCTTTTCCTAATAACAATCTTTACATTATCATCCACACGAATAGAATCAATCACATTTTACATAAACTGTTTTGATGTGAGTGTGAACTTTTAGGTGAACATTTTTTTTTCAAGTTGGAGTGAGTGATGATTTTATCTATTTCAGAGTTGTAAGGATGAAAGCTGGATCGGCATAGCAAAGTATTTGAAGGAAGATGTTCCTCGTCTTGTAAGCTCACAGCATGTTGATACTATTGAAAGAATCTTATATGTTGTATTCAAGTCACTTCCGTCAAATTTCAACCAATTTATCAGATGGATGGCTGAGATTCGAAGAACAGAGGATGTAAATCAAAATCTCAGCGCAGAAGAGAAATCAAGGCTCAACTTAAAGGTATTTTCTCTTTTTTTTTTCAGTTTTCCATGTTTATATTCCATCAATCGATTCATCATTGTTCTATTGTTCGTTTTACTGTAGCAAGAGTTGCTTAAACAAGTGCAGGAAACTGAACTGTTCAAGCACGTGGATAAGTTTCTATTCTCTGTTGGTTACGAAGACAATCTACCATATGTTGCTGCCAAGCCTTGTTCTCAAGGAGCTGAAATCTTACCAGAAATAGAATCAGATGAGTCATGTTGTCGGGAAACTTGTGTGAAATGCATCAAAGGTATGTATGTTCTTGCACTTGGGTTATCTTGCTCATAGTCATTGATTGGTACGACAAAGTGCTTAGGGATCACCGATCACGACAGGATGGTTATTGGAAGTTGCACCCGACCACCTTGGACTCTTATCTAAGATTTGAAGTTTCTATTCCGAGAACATGTTTATAAGAGTAGAAGAAGCTGTGACGAGTACCACATTGGTTCGTTATTAGGCTAGCTTGTGACTTATAAAACCCGAATGATACCCTCATTTTCAAGCAAGCTTTCAGGAAAAAACTTGCTTCCAATTTATTATTGTACAAAATTCTTATCAAGAGATGACACTCTTTTCTTTGTTTTATTGTTTTCCATCAAGGTCTTGGTGAGGAGAAAGTGACGGTTGTAGCTTGCCCATCCGGGAACGATGTGTTCACTGCTCTTCTGTTGGCTTTACCACCACAGACTTGGTCAGGGATCAAAGACCAATCACTTTTGCAAGAAATGAAACAGCTCATTTCTATGATTAGCCTCCCAACTTTGCTTCAACAAGAGGTAAATTAACTAGGCCAATACTCCACTTTGAATTATAGTTTTTGTGGGGGTTAAAAAGGCTTTAAGATCTTATAATTTTTTTAGGACAAGAAACGTGAAATAGTCATTCTCTGAGGATTACCTCATTAAGCTAAGGAAACTCCCACAGAACATGTAGTAAAAAACCCACCTAATTCGATGTCTATGGTTGTTACAGGTTTTGCATCTACGACGCCAACTTCAGCCTGCTAAAACGATGCCAGGAGAATAAAGAAGACGAAGACCTCTCTGCTCCTGCCTAACTAGCACTAGAAATGTTACCTCTAGAAATGGAATCTATCCCTTATGGTATCTACTCCTTACGGTCTCATATCCCCATCACTTTACTATATTATAGTAATCAAACCCATAGGTTTTATTTACATATACAAACTCTTTTACCACTACAATCTGCAGAGACTTAACTATTTTAGCATTCCAAGGAGTGGCTCCTGCTTAAGGACCTCGACAATGTTGGGTCGATGTACCTTTTCCCTAGGCTAACGCAGGGCTTAAGCCCTCTTGACAACATCCCTAGTTGGTTATTTGATGCTCTTAGATCTTGTGCAGCCATGTGCAAGCTGTTAATTTATTGATTACATTGTCCTATAAATGTTAAGCAATTGACTTATCCAATGATATATAATTGATACGTAATTAAATATTATAGAATATCTACCAATAATATATAAATTTATATTTTATTTTACAATGCAATGACACAACTTTTTATTTTCACAAATATATTTACGAATTAATTTTTGAAAATAATAAGTGTGTCAAAATTCTTAAAACAGTTTATCCAAAAAATTTTTACAGAAACCAAAATCGAAAAGGAAATTAAACTAGGTAATTAGAGGTGTCAAAATGGGCGGGCCGTCCATGTTTTGTCCGTGTCCAAAATATTATGGATCGGATATGTACATGTCCATATGTAAAGCGGGTTAAATGGGTTTGGTCCAATTTTGTCCACGGATAAAACGAGCTTGGATATTGTGGACATGGTCTGTCCAAAATACTTTCAAAAATAGTTCAAAATCGATTTGGGGCAAAAAAAGCTGGAATAATAAATAATAAATAATAAATAATAAATAATAAATAATAAATAATAAATAATAAATAATAAATAATAAATAATGAATAATAAATAATAAATAATAAATAATAAATAATAAATAATAAATAATAAATAATAAATAATAAATAATAAATAATAAATAATAAATAATAAATAATAAATAATAAATAATAAATAATAAATAATAAATAATAAATAATAAATAATAAATAATAAATAATAAATAATAAATAATAAATAATAAATAATAAATAATAAATAATAAATAATAAATAATAAATAATAAATAATAAATAATAAATAATAAATAATAAATAATAAATAATAAATAATAAATAATAAATAATAAATAATAAATAATAAATAATAAATAATAAATAATAAATAATAAATAATAAATAATAAATAATAAATAATAAATAATAAATAATAAATAATAAATAATAAATAATAAATAATAAATAATAAATAATAAATAATAAATAATAAATAATAAATAATAAGACGTCTATTAACATCAATAAGCTAATATTAAAAAAAACATATACAAAGCAAATATATATACAAAATATACAAAGCAAACATACAAAATATACACAGCCATATGTCATTTAAATATATAAAATAAATATCAATATTTTAGTTTTTTTTTTACTTTTTAAATAATTTGTTATATTCTGACTAATTTACACTAATGGACAATCCATTTGGACATAGTCGTTAATGGGCATGATCGTTAATGGATATGGACGTTAATGGATATGAACACAATTTATCCACAATTAAAATAGATACTATTGAACGGGTCTAAATGAACCTGAACAGCCCATTTTGACAGCGGTATAGGTAGGTAATCAAAAAGAAAATAAAAACCTCCAAAATCCTTTACACGTTGAAGCCAAATCTCTCTCTACAGAGTCTCCGTGTTCTGAAGCTTTGAGACCATCTCCAAGCAGAATTTCTGTCTTTTCTCACAGATTAAAATAAATCCACGCAAGGATAGAAACATGAACATCTTCACCAAGAAACCAAATCCGAGAGGTTTGATTTCAAGTTTTTTTTCTTTGGATTGTGTTTATAAATTAGGTTCGTTTCTCCGATTTGATTGACCGAATTGGAATTTGATCATCTGGGTTTCTCAAAAAAGTTGACTTTGTGGCGCGATCGTGATCACAATTCTAATGTTTCTTTTGGAATCTTGCTTGGTTTCGTCTGAAATCGAGAACAAAGTTTAATGTCGTGAAATTATGATAACGTTTTGGGTAAATTGCAGAAGCTCTTAGGGAGAGTAAGAGAGAGATGACACAAGCTACAAGAGGTACAGTTTGTTCAGCTCAAGATTTGATTACTGAATCTAGATAAAGGTTAATTGATTGATTGATTTTGATATTGCTCAAGTTTGAATTACTATATTCCTTGAAAATAGATAAAGGTTAATTGATTGATTTTGATATTGCTCAGGAATCGAAAAGGAAATCGGATCTCTGCAATCAGAAGTATGAGTGTAATTCCAATCTTTTGTTTACAGTGTACAAATATGACATATTTTCCCTCTTTCTTGTATGATAGGAGAAAAAGCTAGTTCTCGAGATAAAAAGAAGTGCTAAAACAGGGAATGAGGTATTTTTAGCGATCGGTAATTTCTTTCTTTTTTCGGGTGTCTGCAATAGCATCTAGTTGATGTGTTCTACATCTTTTGATTTTATGCAGGGAGCAACAAAGATTCTTGCGCGGCAATTGATCCGGCTTAGGCAGCAAATAGCCAACTTACAAGGAAGCCGAGCTCAGATGCGAGGCATAGCTACTCATACACAGGTCAGTTGATTAAAACAATTGTCTCTCCTTTTTATTGTAAAATATATCTTGTTCTAAATTGAGTATTGGAAACTTTCACTTTGGTGTGTAGGCTATGCATGCACATACTTCTGTTGCTGCAGGAATGCAAGGTGCCACTAAGGCAATGGCAGCTATGAGCAAGGTCAGATTCGGATTTTGGTTTTTGTCGGTCTTCTAAACCTTTTGTGTTTAGAACTTATTCTAATTATTTAACTAGATGTTTTCCAGAATATGGATCCAGCAAAACAGGCTAAGGTTATGAGAGAATTCCAAAAGCAGTCTGCGCAAATGGACATGACTGTAAGTTTTTTATCAATCCAGCTTTTCTTTAAATCCATTATGGTATTCAAATAGCTCTTCTGACTAATGCATTATGGTATTCAGACTGAGATGATGTCAGATGCCATAGATGATGCTTTAGACAATGACGAAGCTGAAGACGAAACAGAGGATTTGACAAACCAGGTACATTTCCGCGTATTCTATAAATAGAGAGACTACAGGTTTTAACAAAGCTTTCACTTTTTTTATTAGGTTCTTGATGAAATTGGCGTTGATATCGCCTCGCAGGTTTGTGTTAACCATCCATTCTATTCATTGTTCTGTCTCTTCTGTGATTGATTCCCTGACGATCCATATGCAGTTATCATCTGCTCCAAAAGGTAAAATTGGGGGGAAGAATGCAGAGGATGTTAGCAGGTATGGAATCCACTAAACACAGACAACAACTAGAACATATCTCTGTAATGAAAACAAACCTCCATATTTCTCTGTGCAGTTCCGGATTCGATGAACTAGAGAAGCGCTTGGCGGCGCTCAGATAGAAAGAAGAGAGTGTCATGAGCTTTTATACATTCAATCAATGTGATTTTTTTTTTTTCCTGGGAAGATTGTGGATAATATATACTATAAACAAACAATTAAACAAATGTACTAACTTTATTATTACCTCTTAAATCATGGATAAAATTGTATTCATGTATATTTGTTATCTCATTCATCTTTATTCCATCCATTTTTTTTGTATATTTACCAACTATCGTCACGTCGAAGAAATTTAATTCTACTAAAACTTTAAGAATTCGAGAACCATTCTATGAATCATATGTTTATTATTTGTGAACCATTAAAAAGTATCAAATATTACTAACTATGTCATGGCAATTTTAATCAATTAATTAAGGGTAAAATAGTCAATTGATTTCTAACTAATTTACTCACAAATATAATATCTTTTAATATATATTATTTTATATATATAAATATGTATTTTTCTTTTTTATTGGAACAAAATCTACTAAAATCTATATTTTTACCATTTCATTTTTTATTTCAAAAAAGTAGTATGATTTTAAAGAAACATGACTATTATAATAAATTCATATTCATTCATGTGTAATCTTTTTTTTTTTGTCATCATTTTGGGTCACAACAATGTGTAATCTATAAAACTAAAACAATTTTTTTTTTAAAAATGTTTTTTAAAAAAATATCTAATGATCATAATTATGTTTAGTACATATGCATAAATATATGTGTAACAACTAACTAAATCGTAATCTCATAATTTACTGAATAATATACCGTTCAAATACTATAAACAACAAGAACAAATTATTATGTAATTGGCAATTAATATGTAATTGTTGATATAGTTGTCATAGAAACTTGTAATGATGGTATTCTAGGGTATCGTTCCTGTTGTTATAGAGAATTTTCATATTCTATATAATAGGGTAATATATATAAACATAATAAAAATTTAAAATATAACTACTGAAATTTTGAACAGTTGTAAAAATGACTTATACAAAAATAAAACCGCGATATAAATTTAATATTTTTAAAAAGAATTATTAAACGCATAATAATATAAGTAAAGAGGATGCATCTGTAACTGGATACAAAAATCTTTGTATTTCTTTTTCAATTAAGTAGATACAAATTAATATGATTTTTAATAGTGGAAATTATATAACTGAGCAATATGTGTTTTTGTTTTTCACAAGAAAATAAAATACATTAGAAACCGGCCCACTGTACAAATATAAAGGCCCAATAAATAAAGAAAACTAACGTAATGGTGGTTGTGGAGGTTGGGGCACATTAGAGCGTCTGATCAAATTACGCAAACAAAAGAAAACTTCACTTGCCCACCGGTGGGTTCAAGTCTAAAAGAGATTTTAACTCTTTCCTATATAAACAAAACTCATTTTCTCAAAACTTAATCACACACCACCATGGGGATGGCTCATCTTCAACCTCTTAACATCATTGAGACGAGTCACATCTCTCACCCAAACGGTACGGTTCCATCCACCACTCTTCCTCTTACCTTCTTCGATGCCCCGTGGCTCACTCTCTCACTCGGCGAGTCTCTCTTCTTCTTCTCTTACTCAAACTCAACCGAAAGTTTCCTCAAAGACTTTGTCCCTAACCTCAAACAATCGCTCTCCATCACTCTCCAACAGTTCTTCCCTTACGCCGGTAACCTAATCACCCCACCTCGTCCCGACCCTCCGTACTTGTGCTACAACGATGGCGAAGACTCTCTTCTTTTCACTGTCGCTGAGTCTATTGGAGCTGATTTCGACGATTTGATAGCCGATTACCCCAAGGATATTAGAGTGTTGCATGACTTCTTGCCCAAGTTACCTCCTCCTCATGTCTCTCCAGAAGGAATTCAGACGCGGCCAATAATGGTGATCCAAGTCACGGTCTTCCCTGGAAAAGGAGTCTGTATAGGAAACACCAAAACACATGTCGCAGGAGATGGAGTAACCTTCGCTCATTTCATGAAGTATTGGATGTCATTGACCAAATCCAACAGCAGTGATCCTGCCACGCTCTCTCCACCTATTCACAGCTGCAGAACCATGATCAAGGATCCAGGCGAGGTAGTCGCAGGACATTTGGAAAGGTTTTGGAGCCAAAACTCTGGAAAGCACGGCTCACATGATCCTCCTGCGAACATGGTCAGAGCTACTTTTACAATGAGCCGGAATCAGATAGACAATCTCAAGCATTGGGTTACAGAACAGTCTACCATCCAATCTCCTGTTTCCACCTTCGTGGTGACTCTATCTTTTACTTGGGTGAGCTTGATCAAGACACTTGTTCAAGACAGTGAAACAGAGGGTGAGGAGGAAGACAAAGACGAAGTCTTTCACTTGATGATAAATGTGGATTGCAGGAATCGTCTCAAGTACACAGAACCGATACCGCCAACATACTTTGGCAATTGTATGGCTCCTGGTATCGTATCTGTAAAGAAACGAGATTTGCTAGGAGAAAAAGGCGTGTTGGATGCTTCAGAAGCAATCACATCGAGGATAAAAGACATGTTATCAAGCGATCTGTTGAAAACAGCACCAACTTGGGGACAAGGAGTAAGTAAATGGGTCATGTCCCGTTTTCCAACCTCCATTACAGGGTCTCCGAAATTGGGACTGTATGATATGGATTTCGGGTTAGGAAAGCCATGCAAAATGGAGCTGGTGCACATAGAAACAGGAGGTTCTATTGCACTCTCAGAGTCAAAAGACGGCAGAAACGGAGTTGAGATTGGAATAGCACTGGAGACAAAGAAAATGGATGCCTTTGTTTTGAATCTACAAGAGGGGATCAAGAAGTTCGAATTGTAGAAGTCGCTTTCTCATCAAAGAACTTGATGTAGCAGAGACAAGTTCATTATTATAAATAAACATTGCATAATATCATAGCCCATTTTTCATAAAAGAAATTGAGGTAAATGATTCAACTTTTACAAAGATAAACACAACAATAATTCGTAAATTCAAGGTTTGTCTACAAATTCCATTTTGATTTATCTACAATCTTTCTCATCCAAGAAGTTGATATCAGAGAGTTGAGTGTCCATTCTCTTTGCCCCTTTCCCATCCAAGAACTTGTAACATCCAAAGTAAGCAGGTCAAGACGAAGCCACAATTCGATCCATCCCACCAACATCCTTAATTAGGTTGTGCTGCGGTTTAATCTCCAATCTAATGAAAGGGAAATATTCTCCAAGTTCAATGCAGAACTTGGAAAAGCAGAAACTAAAAAAACAAAACAAAAAACTCAAGTAGATTTCGAAGAGAGTAATGTAGTGTTCTTGTTTAACTCAAGTCTCATGTTAGAAAAGGAGATGAAGCTGATGAAAACACTGACAATTTCTGATTTTTTTCAGACACCAAGCACAAATATATATAAGTGCAAGTTTATAGTTTAAACTCAAGCAATAGAATGATCAAAGATTAAAAAAAAAACAAAGGATGATCAAAAAAATGGAAAGTCTCAGTAAAATCCAGTGAGTTCAAAGAAATTGCAGCATCTGCCAAGGGGTTCTCCCTGTAAACAGGGTCTCGGCTCCACTGCACCTCATACAACTGGATTAGATCCTCATCGACAAAACAAAAACAAAAACACAAAAGTAGGAAGATTCAACGTTTGGGCTCAGATATGAATACAGCTTTTTCAATCAAGAATTGTCTGAAGCACAACTGGCGTATCAAGCTGTTAGAATTAATCATCACTGCCAAAAAAACATTGAAGACAAGAAATCCAAGAGAAATAGGCTCATAGTAAGAAATTCAACCATGTTTTACCGAATATGCTTCATTGACCTTAATGAATCTCAGAAGCGCGGGTAACTTTATAATCATAGCCATCAGCAAACTCATCATCCCAAAAACAAATCACAAAAGAGATTTAGCCGAATTTTTGACACAGATAAGCCTAAGGAACAAAGGCGAGGCTGCAACACAAACGGCAAAAAATCAATATAGCAGGAGCTTTGGGGCTTAGTTCCTCATCAACTGTAATCAGATTAGCCCGGGAGGCCCCTGCGAACCATAATGAAGCCCTAGGGAACCGAACAACACAAATCTAAAGATCAAAAACTGTAAGATGAAAAAAGAGAAGAAGGTGATGTTGTATAAAAAGAGGTTCACGCTGCTTTTATATAGATAACTGTCGCTGGTCAAAACCCTAGCCCTAATCTCTTTGGCAAAAGTCGAAATTGCCCCTCTCAATTGATTGCGGTTAACAACGAAACAACCGGTTTTGTGGTCTCACTTGGGGATTTAGGACTGAGGTGTGGAACTAATGCCCATATGTTTTTTACACTTGTAGATTGTAAACAAAAGCAAACATTTTAAAGAAAAACAAAATTATTACAAACAGATAGATAGGAATAGTACAAGAAATTCGTTTTTCATGATATGTGCATCACCTATTTAAAGATGAGTGTTTTACTTTTACATATACAAACAAAAAAAAAACAAGAAAAAACGGTTGTATATCTTTAACCCAGATTCTCTTACGATTATCTGTGTTTGCTTTGGTTCGTTTGTATACTCTCTTTCTTTTTTTCTCTGTGTTTTCATTTTCGGAGGGAGAGAAGCTCCAAGCTTCTCCTTAATGGATCTTTTTCCGCAACACGGGAAAACGCCGAAATCTTGGATTCGTATCCTCCTGATTGGATTCTCTGGCTTGTTGAGGCACGGCCACTTCCGGAACTTGGACGAGAGCTTGAAGCAATTGCTCTTCTTGAAGAGCTTCCGTATCTTGATGAACTGCGTTGTCTTTCTGACTCATCCTGCTTAGACAAAGGCCCATCATCGGAGTTTCTTGATGCCGAGCGTTCACGCCGTGTACAAGTTGTCGGATGCCTTCTTGAGAAAGCCTCAACCGCACCCGAGAACCTATCGCGGATTTTCTTTCCTGCACCATTCAAAAAAACAAAATAACCATTAAGCGCGGGAAATCGGTTTGAGATTTCAAAAACAAAGAGGGAAATTTACCAGCATTCCTCTCTGGCTTTTCGACAGAAGGTCCTGCGGTCAACCCGGGTTTCGCAGCTGTATGATTCTGGAAACACAAAAGATTTTACATTATTACGCTTTACTAGAGAGAATAGATTACCTGTGTCCGTGAACTAGAACCGGAACTGAAACCAATTTGTGGATACTTCAGGACTGTCCAGTCAAATACAAAATCAAACTGATAACCTGCCATTGAGAATGAAAATGAGAATTAAGAGATTGGAGAGACAAAAATTATTTGCTAGAATAAGGAATGTGTGATAAGAACCTTCTCGAATAAACAAGTCGCGGAATAGCCTCTTAAGGTAAGAGTAATCAGGTTTGTCATCAAACCGTAGAGATCGGCAGTAATGGAAGTAGGAAACAAACTCAGACGGTTGATCTCTACACAGGACCTGTTCTTCACATCAATGCTAAGTCATTAAAGCTAGAACAGAATAACAATAATCAAAGCTTAATGTCAAATTTTTGATACCTCTATAGGAGTTGATACTTTCTTCTCCCTTATTCTGTCATACTTCTGCTTCTTTGTCCCAGCTTTTAAACACTGCCAGGGTAAGCTGAAACAAGTACAATACAGAAAAGGATTTTTAACATTTGTTGAAAACGAGATACCAAAACTGAGAATGAAGATCACAGAAGAATTTTAAAGATCAAAATGGAAGCTGTAGATTCTACCTTCCTTTGAGGAAATACATGAGCACATAACCGACTTATTCCAAAACATCCCTTCGACTTTGTTCTTTTGAGACACATGCAAGAAAAAAATCTGTATCAGACCCGAATACATAACGGTTTCTAATATAAATCCTATATACGAAAAAACACTTACCGAC
This sequence comes from Eutrema japonicum, assembly GCA_030161315.1. NCBI lineage: Eukaryota > Viridiplantae > Streptophyta > Magnoliopsida > Brassicales > Brassicaceae > Eutrema > Eutrema japonicum. Next base: position 1,650,501 of record BSQW01000001.1, on the reverse strand, counting down.
TCCAAGGTGAGTGTTCACACTTGCATATCGAGCTGTTCCTGTGAGGTTTTTGTTTTCTCTGCCACAAAATTTGATAATTACGCTTTAGCTACATATGTTGATATTAAAAAGCACAGATACAGGAAATGTACCTGTGAGTCTGAAGGTCTCTGTACTTCTTCCCCAATCCAAAATCGATGATATACACCTGACGTACGAAGAAAAATCAAGAAATTCATAAGTTTAACCCTCACAATTTTCTTAAATCAGCACATAATTATGCATTCCAATGAGTCAAATTTTGCTGTAATAAGTTCATTCAAGAGCAGTCACACAATTTCTCTGAGATGGCACCTGATTTGCTTTGCGCCAAAGGCCCATTAAAAAGTTGTCGGGCTTAATATCACGGTGAAGGAAACCTCTAGTATGCATATACTCAACTCTGTTAATCTGAAACCATGGAAATATAAGATTAAACATATATCTCGGTTATGGATGAAGACATCTTATTCAAACCGAAGAAGCTGCAAGATAGGTAACAGACTCACTAGTTGATCTGCAAGCATGAGAACAGTTTTCAAAGAGAGTTTTCTGTTACAGTAGTTGAACAAGTCTTCAAGGCTTGGACCTAGAAGGTCAATAACCATTACATTGTACTCTCCTTCAACTCCATACCACTTGATGTTAGGAACACCACCTTCAACAAAAAAAAACAATTTTAGGATGAATACAAGTCTCTCAATCTTGTCTTTGGCTTTCTTGTGGTCAATTGGAAGTAACATAGAAAGAAGAGACTTACTTCCTCCTTGAAGCAACATATACAACTTTGACTCATAGTGGAGCTGGGGATGCTTGGTCTTCACAGATTCCTGAGAATTGAAAAAAATAGCAAAATCAAATGGCTAATTTAAAACGAAACGAGAAGATAAGTTAACAAGTGAGATGTAATGTGAATCAAACTTTGCCAATAACACCACAAGAAGGTTACAATTGAATAAAAAGACTCTCTTGTCATTAATATTTTACGCAAAATGATCATCGATCAAACTCTATCATTGTAAGCTTACCAGCTTAACAGCAACTTCTTCTCTGGTGTGGACATTTACACCTGCAACATGCTCAAACAACATGAAAACCAGACCAGTAACAAGATATCAATGAAACAGATTGTCCTTTTTGTTTGTTGGGTTACCTAGATAAAGCTCTCCGAAAGATCCACTACCAATTTTCCTCCCAAGTTTAAACCTTCCACCAATCACAAGATCCATAATTTTTCCTCCAACAATCTCTAAAGCAACAGATTTTTCAAACACAAATATCGAACAAACCACTGTCTCCTAAACTCGGCCCTGGGTTCGTCTTCCAATTCAACATTTAACTCTCAGATTCTGAAACTCGACATCTGCATAATTGCTTGTCGTCTGTTTATGCGCGAGGAAACAAACAACGGAGATTATCATAATCTTAATCATAATCGAAAATCAAAAATCGAGGGCCATCAGCGACAAACCCTCGTGGGTGAAATATCGCAATGAAAAGGATGAATCACGAACCGCGGCAGCTAAAATTGACAGTTCATCATCATATGGCCCCGCCAGATTGTCAATTTAGCGGTTAGCCAATGAAAACCCTAAGAAACCCAACCAACTCCCACAGACGCAAAGAGAAATTGTTAAAACTAATTGAAAACTAATTGAGTGGATTACGGTAGATTGATCCATATCTCTAATATATTATTTAGGGGATAATATTTTTTAATGTATCCTTTCGAGATGATGGTTCTTTACCTATTAATCTCGGTATATTCGGGTATAGATCGATGGACCAACTTTGAGTCGGGTCGATAATGGATCGGGTTCTCATATCATGTTAAGTTACATGAGCTTCCAACTCGACAATAACTGGATTGACTCATATCTTTTATATATTATTTAGGATCACTTCCAACTTTCAATGTAAAATAATACTCCTTTCGTTTCAAAAAAAAATGTCATTCTAACATTTTTGTTTTGTTATATAAAGACTGTTACTTTGTATTTTCAATGCAAATTTTTTTATTAAAAATACAGTTTTAAATCTAGTGTTTTAATGTATTAATTAGAAAGAAATTTTTTTTTAATGTATTAATAAATGGTAAAATATAATTTTAATTAATTTCATAATTTGTGTGAAAATTGTCAGAATAACATTTCTTTTTAAAACAGAGGATTATTTTCTACTAGAAATAAATTTTTTAAAAACGTAAATTTGTAGGTGGATTTGACCCGGTAAATAGCCAAACTCTTCGAATTTCGTTCAACAATGAGAAGAAGATTTCGATAATTAATACAAATAAGTTAGGAATTAACGGAGTATTAAAAAAAAAAAAGATTTTTTGTTACATTTGTCGTTGCCTTTTTTGTTTCTCACTGAAATTGGGACCATGCGAAACACGCCGTTTTTTTTAACAGAAGAATTTAATATTTTAAAGAGGAAACAAAAGAGATTTTTACTACATGACATTTGTAATTGTCTAGGCGCAGTTAAAATGGTTGCAAAAACAACTTTTTTTTTGTCATAATCTTCCAAGATAGAAAACTAGTTTTTGATAATATTTGTGGCATGTCCACAGAATAACAACACCCCCATTGATTGAACTAACTAATCTAATTTCTATCATTTTAAAAAAAAAATTATCAGGAGGTTTCTAGACCAAAATCCGTACATCCCAGATCCAGAACCAGAGCATTTTAAATAGTCTCGTCCTAAACGTTTCATCATTTTTTCCTGTTAAAGTTAAACATTCTATCATTTTGATCATTCGTTTCTCGAAATGAGACCAAAAACACTTGAAATCTATATTCCTTGCTTGCTGCTTTTATTTATTTTCCTTGTTCTATTTAATTACATTGATACGGAATGTATTGCATTTTCTGAATTATGGTTAACAAAATAAATAAAAAAGAGGAAGAAGAATAGTTATTTGGTATTTGTCTCAAAATAATAATTTGGTATGTGTAGATTGACATATCTACTCCGACTCTAGACGTCTCAGGTTGGGTTCACTTTCACGAGACGTCGGATTCGAGAAACTCCGGTTAATGATGTGTTTCTCCGAACCAGCCACCGTCTCTGACGTGTCCGACGAATATTCCGATTCGCTCTCTGTTAGATTGTTATACACACACGTAAAAGTAAAACCAGTCATATGTATGTATAAGGGGGTGAGAAAACTAAAACGCAGCGTTTTGATTGCGTGAGAGGTTTTCACGTACCGAATAGTGACTTAACCGATGGTCTCTTTGGTTTAGTCTCTTTCTTCTTCAATTCCGCTGGGATTAATGTAAACCGGAACATTATATTAGAGTCTTGCTTCTGATCATATTGAGTGATCTAAAGCTTTTTAATATGTAAAAATTATATATGACGATACCTATCCCAGGGACTTGATAATCATTGACGATTTCGAAGTTTTTGTATGTGTAGCCGACAAAATTTATATCTTTGGAAGATAACATCTGCAGAAACCAATAGAGGTGTGAGTGAAGTTACGAATTTGTTGTTGATTTCCACACAAAACAAATATAAAAATACTCTTTTAACTTTTAAAAGAAAAGAGTAAATAACTCGACTTACTTTTCTCCATGGTCCTGTTCTAGAGGGTGCTTGATTTTTATTATCTTCCTAAACATACGTTGGAATATAGAATAAACAATCAAGGAAAGTAATTAGGAATTAGCTATGTTCAAACGTACAATATGGAGAGAAGAAGATAAAAATAGAAACCTCATCGAACTTCTCAAAGTTTTGAGTATCCAAATCGTCGTTGACCTCAGGAATAAAAGCAGCTTCCATTTGGTAAATATTTTCCCATTCTACACCTTCGAACCAAGGATGTGCCTGCCACATCCATTAATACTCATTAATTAGCATAAATGTGATTTATGGGTTCTCAAATTACATATATATATATTGTAATTGTTACTATATATAGAAAGAAGGAGAAAGATACCTTAATTTGGGAGGCACCGGTAGAGCCGATTCGTTGGTTAACGTTACACAAAAGCTTAGCAACAAGATCCTTAGCCGTTCGTGATAGCCTTGCTTCTTCAGGGAACTTCAAATGTGTTTTCCAATTCACTATCTGTTTTTTTTTATACATGTAAAACTCTAATCCATAAATAAATAAAAGAAGATTAAAAATGCCACTAATTATCCTCTTTTAATAATATTGAACCTTTCTACAAGTAGACATTGGGTCGTCGGAGTAAAACGGTGGATACCCAACTAGCATCTCGTACATTATAGCTCCTAGTGACCACCTGTAGATAGATAGAGAGATTTTACTAATTAACAAAAAAAAAATACAAATAGACACGTACGTGTACGTACCAGTCACATTCCATGCCGTATCCTTTCTTTAACAAGACTTCAGGTGCAATGTAGTCAGGTGTACCAACGGTTGAGTAAGCCTGTAAGTCATGTGAACAACACACATAATGACATCATTTTAACTGTATATAATAAGAAAACCGGATTATGAATTGAAAACTGAAACATACTAAACCGATTAGAAGAAGAAGCTACATACAAGCATTCTTCGATTCTTTTGCCAATGTTGCAACTGTTCTTGCTGCGACCGTTTAGGAGCGGTTGCTGCGGTGGCGTTCTCTGAACCTCCTCCGTTACCTGAATTTCCAACCGAGAAGTCTTCTCCTTCAATAACACTACAATCCAATGGCTTGCATAGTCCAAAATCAGACAACCTCAAATGTCCAATCCTATCAAGCAACAAATTATCTGGCTTTATGTCCCTGCAGCATATTAACAACAATTAAATACAATCTTTCTTTGTGACCAACAATGAACAATTAAATATATAACCTGTGGATATAGTTGCGTTTATGGATAGATTCGATAGCGAGAACAGCCTCAGCAACATAGAATCTAGCTTCATCTTCACTCAAAGTGTCTTTCCTCATCAGAAGAGTCATCATATCGCCGCCGGGCAAATACTCCATTATCAGGTAAAGATAATCATTGTCTTGAAAAGAACAGTAAAGTTTCACTATACAGTTACTGTCTACTTCTGCCAATAGATTCCTCTCTGCTCTCACATGCTCCACCTACAAAATAAATGTTTCAAAAATTTATAAATAAAAACCTGGAAAATTCGAAATTGAAAATGTTATGTGTAACCTGGCCTCGGCGAAGCATTTCTGATTTCTTGAGTTTCTTCATAGCAAAAACATGACCTGTGGTCTTCTCTCTACAAACTCGAACCTGAATCAATCAAGATGAAAGAAAAAAAAGGGTTTTAATTTGTTTTCTCGAGTCATTTTAGGAATAGAATCTTGATGAGTTTAATTACCTCTCCAAAAGCTCCTTTACCGATCATAGTTAAGAGTTCGAAATCATCAGCACCCATCTTATGCCTCTGGAGTCGCATGTACTCTGTTTCTTTCTTCTCAAGAAACTTTATAAGATTGTTTTGATCTTCTTCAGATACATCTGCATCTGCTAGCTTCTTCTCAAGCGTTGTTCGTCTGCCAAATTTAGATAAACCCATCAAGAATCTAATATGTTAAAACATAGTTATATAAGTATATGTGTGTATGTATGTACCTCTCCTTCCTCTCATTGAGGTTCTTCATCTGTTCCTTATAATGATTCTCAATGTACTGTTTGGCTGCAGCAACTTTCTGTTTGGTTGTATTTGAGAGTGCTTCTCCTTCTCCGCCTAGTGGCGGAAGTTTAGTCGCCGTCTCTGTTTCATTTTCTCCGCCGTGGACGGTGGTTTCTGTCCCGCCGCCGCAAGTGCTACCGGATAACATATCTTTTTTCCGGGGCTTGTCTCGTGGCTGAAACTTGTGAAACCAACTTCTTGCAGAATCCATTTGTTTTCTCTTCTCAATATTAAACTCTTAATCTAAAAAGGAAAAAAACAAACCCTATTGACGAAGCCCGAAACTAAAACAAATTACAAAAACTCTAAATTCGAAAAAAAAAATATCATCGTAATAAGTAATAACAGATTCTATTAAATCGAACCCTAGAATGAAAATCGATTTGCAGAATTTTGTTACTGTAAGAAAATTAACGTACCTGAGTTCATATCTGAAATTCAAGTAGAAGAGGAAAGATCGGAGAATAAGAGACGGTTGCCTATAAAAAAACCAATCGAGAAAAGAAGAAAAGAAACAGTTAATGGAAGAAAGAAGTGGAATGAGGAAAAACAGAAAATGTCGGGTTACCGTAGAAGTTTGAAAGCGATTTGATCATATAGAGGACGAGATTGTTTTTTTTTTTTTTACTTTCTGGATATATTAACAATAATATCCGTCATTAGTATATTAATTTAGTTTGTATACAGATTATACAAGTGCTTCTGATGTTGACCATGAACATTTAATTTAGTGGTTGTCTCCACTCTTATATATATGGTTGTTATATACATGGAAAATTTGATTCTGTTAGTTTATTTTCGAACTAAAATAAAATAAAGAAGGATTTGCACTGTTGATCTATTTTTATATTGTATGAAAAAGTGCGCAAAATTCTTATATATATTATTATTATATGTCTTGGGGTGGAGTTTGGAGAAAAAGAGACATCAAAAGGAGATGAAAAACCAGATTAAATAATATCTTCTACTCCACTACTTAAGAGTTACCAACAGAATCTTTTTTATAAGCATTGTGATGTTGAGATCTCAACCTAAACAACTCTCTTCGTCTCTCATTCATAACCAACTTTTCCACATAAACTAAACTCACCAATAAGTACTCACAGAATCACCAACTCCAGATTTTTTTTTTGTTCCAGTAATCAACATTACATTCTGTTAGTAATCCCCATAACAATCTGAGCTTGTCATGTTGACAAATTGATTTTCTTTCTTTTCTGTTCTGTTTGACTACCAATTTTCAATGAAAATAGTCCAACATACTATTCTTCTCATATTAGAAATGAACTCGAGAGAAATCCAAATTTGGTTCCCAAAATACAACGCTTGATGGGCACAAGAGTGAGGGCTACAGAGAAGAATCGAGAACTATTAGACTATGTATCGCCCTTTTCTTACAAACAAGGATTAATAAAACACCAGCCAAAGTCTTATAACTGCCAGTTTTGTCTTCTCCAGCCAAACTCCGATCAGTTTACCGCCTGTACCGATGTCGTTTAAAGTTGAAGTACAAATGCAGAATCCCACGCTCAAACGTGCATTTGAAACCTTTTTTATGAGAATACTCCCATTCTTTATTCACAATCCGGAACGCCTGAAAACAAAAACAAATTGATCACATCGATAACACAAGCAGTAACGATAAAAGAAACACACGGTAATGGTTATAGTACTTACAATGTCTTCATAAGGCGGACCAGCATGGAACCGGATCATACATGTTTCAGCGCTTGTCCCATCTTTTTCTATAGTGTAAATAGGAGCCTTAATCTTGTCTACTAAATCTGGGTAGAAGATGTTAAACTTGTACCCTTGAACAATTTTTGGAGGCGGGTTATCGTGATCATAGTGCGTTTGGTTATACTTATTCCACTCGTAACCTGTGTGAACTCGGTTGAAATACTTCGGTTTTCTTGGCCGGTATTTGTCATGCCACCAGTATACCTATAGAAGAAGAAAATTTAGATATTTCCATCCGAAAGAATAGACAACTTATGGCCTTACAGGATAGAGAAGAGATTAACAGCGATCATGGTACCTCGGAATCAAGGTTCACTTCAGCATTAGAGCCAAATACAGCATCACCTTCCTCCATTGCTCCCATTGCTTTCATTGCTTTAAGCTCCAAATTATCTTCTACAGGTGCTGGTTTTGAGACCATAGCTTCTTTAAGCCGCTTCTTCTGTTTCTCCAACACAACCATCCGTTTCATTTCCTGTTATAGCCACAATAATATTTTAGTTTAGTAAAAGCATCAACGACAATAATTTATGGGCAAAAGTCGATTGTATGAACTGTTAAAAGTACCAGTAGCTTCTTGTCTTCCTCGGGATCGACTGCTTCTTCACGATCATCACCATGCATGAGCTCTGGTGAAAATGAACCAGCCGCTTCTGCTGCCACATCAACTACTTCTTCCTCCGCAATAGGCTCTGGAGAGAATGCTTCTTCAGCATCTGAAAGATTCATATCGTTTATCTCCTCCTCGTTTTCTTCCACTACACGTGGTAACCCATGATTAACTTCTACATCTTCTTCACCCTCTGAAAGTTGCTCGAGGCGATGTAGATGTCTCCTCAGCATCTCAGCGTGTATTTCCTTCAAGCAAGCCTATTAAACATCAAGATAGTCAGCGAGGATGCAAAAAACAAATTCTGTGTTTTCAAAATCCAACACCTCAAGATCATCCACAAGCAAATACCTTTGCCTTGTATATATCGAGGCGTTTAAGAACCGCTTCCCAATACTCTACTACTTTCGCTGACCCAGAACGCAGCTGCGACTCGATGTCCAACTGCAGTTCTACAAGCTCCGAGTGTGTCTTCCCATCAAGAAGTTTTCTCACGTCAGCTTCAACACCAGCGTGTAGTCCCCTCTCTTGAGCAAGCAATTCTGCAGGAGGCTCCTCCCCTCTAACTCTAGCTCGATCCAGGGCATCCCTTTTACGAGCTTCAGCTAACTCCCAATCGCATACCACAATAAGCGCCTAGAAAAATTCAATGGTATTAAGCACACAAATTCAAAAAGAGACAACATGAGGTTCCATAGAAGATATTATTCCGATTGTATCAAAATTCCATACATCCTCTATCACTTCAAACACATGAATCACCTCGAATGCAAAAAAATGAGAACCGTTGAAGAAAATACCTCCCAATACTGTACGTGTGTTGGAGTTGCCCGATCTGAATCCAGATACATTTTGATATCATCGCGAAGCTCTTCCATATCTCTAACAGTGAGTCCCTGCATCATACATGTCAGGAGAGAATACGTCAATTTTAATAATAAGCTTTACAACAATCTGAAAAAACCAAACCAGTAAACTCTTCTTTGTTCACCAAAAGAGAACAACTACACAATTAGAGACTTTTTTTAACGAGATATGTAAACTCTCGATCTCAAAAGCAAACCATCTAGAATCATTCTCCAGTCTGCTTCTCTTTTTTTATTATTAAACTTCGTACACTAAACGTCACAGAGGTCGTCTATGCTGAGCTCGAAATTCAGCCAAAATCATACATACAAGTTTCTGGGGTAGTTATCTTATACATAGGTTGATAACAGTTAAAAGAGATACCCGGAAAAGCTAACCAATATAGATGCAATCTCAACGTCTAACTTGCTAATGGCTTAGAATTGCAGAACAACTTATCTAATCTTAAGCTTCTTCCCTCTCTATTACTGTCACAGCCCAACTGATTCCAAAGACTAAAAATGTTATAGAACTGAACCAGGACCGGGAAAGCAAAGACCTATGTGAAAAACCTCCATCATAACTTAAACACAATATGGTTTTACAATCTAACATAATCTTTGTAAATACCTTGAAAACCACGTAGGGTTCACTGAGCTCGATATCCATATCATCCGAACCATCCAAATGCTTGCAGAGGACGTCGATTGGCTTCAGTCGACCTTCACGTAATCTGATCTCTGACCTCACCTTGCTTTGATCGAAATGGAACTGTATACCAAACAGATATATCAAGCAACGTACACCAAACTAATATAAAAGAGGAATTAATGGCAAAAACAAAGAAAACGCAATTATACCTCCTCCTCTTTCTTCTCCCAGTCTTGAAACTCAGCTCGAGCACGTTCTCTAGCCAATAATGCCTGCCGAGAATAAATAAAAAACTAAGTCCATAGCTATACAGTATTAACCAAATTAGAAAGCTGATTGGCTAATAAGAAATTCAATCGTATCCATCCTCTTCGACCAAATGATCTTGTGAAAGAGAGAGGCTTCCATATATTTCCAATATGAAACAATATTTACCATTTCTTCCTCATGTCGAGCTTTCTCCACTGCTCTCTCTTCTCTCCTCTTCTTAACCTTTTCAACCTCTGTCTGCGCATTCAATCAAAGTGCTTAAGACATAAACAAGAAAGCTCATTCCACCAAACAAAAAAACACATAGTTAAAAGCATCGAGGACATGAAAATGTCCTTTTTTTTGTAATCAAGAATGCTTATCATACATACCATCCTTTCCCCCCGTCTTCTCTTCTCAGCTTTAACGGAAAATTCCTCCAACGGTACACCATGGTGAACATCTTTTTCAATCTTCTTCCGCCACACAAATCTGAAATTAAGAAGTTCATGCCATGAGAATTGCAGACTCTTCAAAACCAGGTTACGCACAAGTACAATCTGACTAAATCGATTACACGCAATCAAGATAACTTTAACTGCCATTTTTCACAATTGTACAAGTAGAAAAAAAGATGTTGCGCCCTATAATCTTTATGTACTTGGTTACAGCTAGGAATGAACTGTATACTCTATAATCCTCCTACATCCTATTCTCGAAATTTTACCAGTAAAAGTCCGAAACAATGATCATCTACCATTTTCGTAATAGTGATTCACTTACGTCTCAGTGAGATTCGAATCCCCAAATGGGTTTGAATCATTGGAGTACCCCGACACTGACTGAGTCTTCAGTTTCTTTGCTGCACGTAATGCCTAGAAAGAATTTAATAAATAGCATAAAGTTAGCAACCAGCTCCAACACATACAAGGGTTTAAAACAACAAAGCACGCAAACAAAGTAACATAGAACAAAAAAATTACCTTCTTCTGAGCCTTTTTGGCCATATACTCCTTGATTTCTTCCTCCGAGGGCTTGTTAGACGAAGTTCTCTTCTTACTCTTCCGCCCACCATCGCTGTCAGTGGAATCATCACTTGAGCGATGACGTCGGGTCCGATGACTGCTGCTGCCTTTCCTCCTCCTGGAACTCCTGGGCGGCGACAAATCATCTGAACCGTCCGAGTCAGAAGACTCGGACTCAGACCCAGACTCGGATTCATCTCTCCGCTTCTTTTGCCTTTCATGTCTATCTCTGCTACTCTTACCATGAGAACCCATATTTGAAAAGTATCTCTCTGTCGAAGATTATATTAATTAGTCGTTCACCCTTGACAAATATTCAAAAAGTGTCCCTAGAAACCAACGTCTAAACCCTAAAAACATTCTCCACTAGAACAAAATACCGTTCCACATATACAGACGAAATTCCTCGTGAATTCAGATTAAATTCAAGCTAATTAACCAATTCGCTGATAACAATTGAAATTAAAGGCTAAACGTTTATTGATAACGAACCAGATGAATAGAGGATTAGCAGGAATCAGCGAAAGTAGAAACACTCATGCGGTGTTCAATTTCCCAGAAAACGAATTCAAACCCACGATTTGGTTTAAGAAAATCAAGGGACGAAAAGAAAAGCTCCTTATTCAAGTTTCACCAGCGGAAAGAGAATCTAAGCAAAACTATTGAACCAATAAACAGCGTACAGAGCAGAGAATAGCACACCTAGTTGGAGACGAAGATCTGAAATCAGTGGCGGTGAGGGTGGTGACGGTGACGAAGGCGGAGGAATGTAGAAACTTCTCCTCCCCGATACTGGATCGAAGGAAAGCTGCTACAATAGAAATGCAAACAAGGGTTCAGATTTAATAAAGTTTTTGAGTTATCTCTGGGATATTCTCGTCATTCGGACGTCGGTTCTTCGTTTTAGTAAAAAAAACCAGAAATTCTATTTACGGGTTTTAAATTTTATTTTATTTCATTTCCTCATTAAACGACGCCGGTTCAGTAAAATCAGGTGGAACCATTCGCCCGGTTAAGGAAAAATCGACCGTCTAGGGGAAGTATCGATTGGTTAACAGAAAATTGGTCGACAATGACATTTACACCGATTAAATGTCCAACTGATTCAATTGTTTGTTTAATGTGTATTTATTTAATTTAATAATCCATAACCATTACCATTTTAATAAAATTTCTTTGTTATTTGATCCATAATTGGTGAGAATCGCGTTCTAACCTTTTAATATCCAATGGTTTGAACTCTGGATTCATGGCACTAGATGTAAGACAAAATTCGGAAAGATTAAGTTATTTTACAGAACGATACGTATATTTTTTGTTGTATTATATTCTTAAGAGTATATAGCAAAATAAACATACACACAATGTGAACTTGTCCCGAGTGTCCTTATTCTTACAGATGATCATATATTGGATCAATGATCTCACACGTAATTACCAATCATCGGTAATAAGCCATGTGTCTCGATGACCGAAAAGGAGAATTATCAAATGGAGATGGTTTCCATGCTGCCACAGGCTCCTTCTTCTTCTTCTTCTCGAGTTTGGTTTCAGAGCGGAGCCACGATTCTACCACGGAGAGGAGGTTGGGTGAAGTTTTCATCTCGTTGACATCTGCCATTTTTGATGAACGATTCAGCTTACCGTTCTGAATGTAGGCCAAATGTGTAGCCCATGCCTCTAGCCCGTCGAATATGTGAGTTGCATATACAATTGTAGCTCCTCTCTGAGTTAATCAATGTTATAGAATATAGACAAGTCAAAGATCATGCACTAATCAAACCACTGATGCACAATAACAAGAGAACTCTCGATAAAACTGCATTTACTCGTCTGAATGCTATAAAACCTTGGCTTCTTGTAGTTAAGTGTGAGCAGTAAAATGCTCTAGAACTCAGGAAGTGAAACTACAAAAGCAGGCACAGTTCTGTTCCATTTATATTTGGATTTGCAACTGCATGATACAGGTATGATACTAGTAACTTTTCCATTTTGGTGCTAATACCGATCACAGACACGCAAGGACCTGATAATAACAATAGGCAACCGCACTAAAAGCAGAAACGAGAATCAAAATGAAACGCTTGTCCTTGAATGGTTAAGGGTAATATTCCAATTACTAACCGAAAGAACCGTGTAAGCAGCCGGCGTATATATATTTAAATGGTTAATAGAATAATACCTTATCACATTCTTCTTTGAAGAATTCCAGCAAATCCATCCTTGCAACAACATCTAAGTCAACAGTGACCTCGTCAAGTAATAACACCTGTAAAATCAGATTAGCAATAAGGTCAGAAAGGATGACAACAAAATTAGAAACTAGGAATTCTTTTGAACAAAGCCAGATAAGAGCATAACTGAGAATGATCATGTGAGATTTAGACAGAATAATCAGCCTCTTTAAACCATATTCATCAAACCTTGAATGGATGTAAGAGTCCCATGCATATCTGCACTCGGCGTTTCTGACCATCAGAGACCTTATGCATACGCCAATGAAGATTGATATCAAGAAGATCAATCAATTTCTCTCTTCTCACGGGATCAATCCCTTCAACTAGTAGGACAACAAAACGAAAATCTCCAAGAGTCTAAGCCTGGAAAAAGAGAGGAAAAAAACACAATTTCTAAAATATATCATTCTAGGAAGGAGAATGCCACCTCCAAATATCATGTGTTCTGCTGAGAAGTCTCCTTGGAGAGGAACCTCACCCTAAAAAATGTAGCGAATTTAAGAAACAAAAAATACTCTCAGATCGATAATGCGGTTGAGTTATCTTGGATTAGTTCCCCGAAAAAGCATGAGAAATGGTAGCAGAAAGAAGAGTAAGGGCTACTCACAGCTGAACCAACGGTTTTACTCCAAGATCCTCCAAGATAAGACAAGTCACCACTGCAAACAAGCTGAGTATCATGGAAAGCCGAACGGCTAAGAACTTGAACAACGTTCTTTCCTCCCACCATATGCTTTCCAGCCAGAATCTTCAATAAGGTTGTCTTGCCTGAAAAACAAGGTTCAGAAAAGGAACACAAGCCTTACTCTTCCAGAAGAACCAAATCAATGTATTGGAAGAACAGAAACTCATTACTTTTAAAGGCTATGGATGGAAAATGATGGCTCAAGCCAATTTCATAAACCCATACTGTGAATAAAATCAGAATCTTTAAAACTTCCGATTCAAGCAGGAAAAAAGAAGAAAGGCGAATTGGTAACCCAAAACCTAAACCACTAGCGAAAATCCCTGTATACAAATCGATCATGTTACCAGATCCATTGGCGCCAACCAAAAGGCAGCGAGATCCAGCTGGAAGATCGAGGTTGAAGTCGAAGAATATAGGATCCTCGACTTCGTAAGCGAATTCCATACCGCTGACTCTAATGGCATCATCACCGCTCGTCGTCGGATCTTTCGTAGCCATTTTTCCCCGTCTCCGAGAGCTCAAGCGGTAAGTTAGTTCATTAGTAAATAGTAATGTAGTAGGTGCCTAGGTGCAGGTGGACAGAGCTTATTCCCCTTTTCCCAAATTTGTCCTCTAAATATGTTTCGTTCGACATTAGATCCACATCCACGTACACCACTAAATTTCCGCCACGTCACGTGGTTTCTGAATCCTGTCCGTCAGAATTTTCAATAACAGTCCTGATCACGTTGCCACGTCACTGTGCTGGTTATCTCATCGTCAAACCAATTTACACGACGGAGTATCGTGCGGACCAAAAAGTGTTGTTTTGTATACTTTGCCTGAAATTTTTATCCTGCCTAAAATTTAGTTTTCTTCAATTTGGGACTAATATTAAGATCTCTTCATTTGTAAATATATTAAAATATCATGTTCCAGGTGTAACAAAGATGATTTGAAAAAGAAAAAAGAAAATATTACAACAGGGAGTGTTGGGATTACAAAGAAACACGCACATCAATTTACCAGTAACATACATTATTAAAAAAAAAAAACTCAGATTGCTGTTTGCCATTGGTGTCTAGCGTCTCTGCCTCTAATGTCTCTTGCTCTCGAGTCGCAAGAGAATGAAGCCGGACGGGTCCAAGACCTTAGATTTCAAGCTCCTTGTGATATCAGAAAGCTGCCCAACCTGATGCAGCTCCTGTTGACTTGGTCGGTCCTGATCCTGTTGTTGAAGGAAGATTCTTCTGAAGAGTACACCAAAATGGAGAGTTAAGTTTATCTTAAGTGAAGAATCTTAGAACAGAACAGATCTAATGTCGTTGTTGGTTGATTCAAATGCTATTAAAACGATAAGGTTTACTTACCTTGAGCTGAGATAGATCAGACAGAGGATCGTTCCTGCGTCTTATGTTATCTGTTGATTCCTTACAACCATCAGATGCAATCCTTGATGTGACGGGGTCATTTGGAGGAGGCGGCAAAGGAGACCTGGTTTTTGAAGCAGCATTTGGTGGTGGAGCAAGTGCTAAAGGTTTTGGCTTCCCGTTACCTGAAAGAGCAGCTGAGAGCATCCCAGTGCCATTTGTTGTTGGTTTGGGCTTTACGTTGATCCTTATCGTTTCACCTTCCTTAAAACCCATCAAAAACAACAATCTTTTTTGGTTTTACTGAGTCCTAATGATAAGAAATTTTGTGGCGGGTAAAAAATTGGAGTTTGGCTCAAGTATAAATATGGAGGCTCCTCTCGTTTTAGCAAGATATTGATTTCACAGTTAAGTTTCAAAAACAGATAAACTAATATGAGCTTTGATCCCAAAAAAACTAATATGAGCATGAACTCAACAAAATCAAAAGATCACCAACTACTACTGGGAACGGATGCTAAAACAAACTTGTGGTATGAAGACTAAACGAGGAAAATGAGAAATTTAGCAGCATCAATTTGACTCCACAACTTATAACCCGGGACAACACATTAAATATCATGAGCAAGAACTCCAATCACATCAAAAACCATTCTTTTTTTCTTTTAAATAAAGACTGTAGCCTAAAGATCTGGTCGTTTATAGTGAAGTATGAAGATTTAGCAGAATACAAATCTGGAACATTATGCAACAAAGTATTGATCAGAGATAAAGAGATCAGAAATCATGAACACAAGGCAACTGAATATACACATTCTAATCCGTGGCTATCTAAACAGCAGTTACACAAAGAAGGAAACTAGAAAAGCCAAATAATCAATTCACTCTGTGCTTCGATCTCAGCTATTCAATCTGATTGCAAACGATGCATCAGAATTCCTCTGATTACTCGTGTAATAACAAAGACCATATCTTTAAGCCTAGGAACAATAGAGAAGATGTACTGCAATGCCAATGATGCTAAAAAAACGCATCTGATTGGATCTTTTTACTCAAGCATATGAAGAGATGGGTTTACCTTCAATCTGTGATTGACGGCGGGATGGATATCGATGTGATTGTCGCTCTCACTCGTTTCCCCTGTCTCCTTCTCTTTCTCCCTCCTGACGTACTTTTCGTGATCCGACAAGGCGACATTGAAATCAAACGCCTCATTCCTCTCAGCGAATCCTAGCCCGATAAACGCATACTTACCACGCCCGTCGTCGATCCTGAGAACGAAATACCTAGACGAATCGAGAGACGGCTCGACAGAGTTCTCTCTCCGGCCGGGATCCACGAAACAAGCCGCAAAGAGATCGCCGGAGTTGGAATCCTCGAGGCGGATCTCGCAGCGATCCTTGCACGATACGACGCGGAGTCGACCAGACCAGATCTTATCGGAGTGAAGCCATTCGCCGCACTTGTATCCGCCGGATGTGGTTCGCGGCGGGATCTTGTAGACGGAGACCTCACGAACCACGAGAAGTGTATGCTCGAATGTCTCCTCCTCCTCTTCTTCCTCGAACGACATCGAATTCTCGGAGAAAATCTCAGACGAGTTACGGAGAAAGACGTGTGTGAAGCTTTGACGATCGTTGCGGACTTTGGAAGCTTTACGAGACCGGAACCTTTGTTTTTTTATTATCTTTTTTTTTTGGGACAAATTATCTATTTTGTTAGTGATATCATCATTATCCTTTCAGGCATTTTAATAATACTAACGTTAAATTCACTAAAAGCTAAGATGTATGTGGGTGGGAATTTTTAATCTCAAAAATTGTGACGTTAAATTCACTAATCTGCCTTTAGGAGGTTATTTGGTTTTAGAAGTAGCGGTTTGAGTTTCCAAGAAAGATATGATGAATGCAACATTTTAAGTTTCTTGTTTATCAATATCATTAAGAACTTACAATAATTGTATGCAAGGCTTGTAACTCTATTGTATACTTTAAAAAATAAAAATCAACCAAATTTACCATGTTGAAAATTAGTCAAATTACTACGTGAGCAATTATATAATTCATAAGACGATGCCGTTTAGTGACCGCCTTTAAGATGGGTAAAAATATAAAACCGCTCCCTTCTTTTTGATTTCTCTTCCTCTACGAAATTTCCTTATCAACCTTTTTTTCCTCGCACATATTTTTTTTTGTTTCTCTTGTGGCCTGAGAGGATTTGAAGCTTAACGATTGGATAACCATGGCGACGGCTTCAGGTACCGACTTCATTCAATTCTTTCTTCTACGGCTCCGGTAGTTCTACTTGAAGCTGGGTTCTCTATTTAGTTGTTAATTTCCCTTTGGTGGTCATGAGTCTCGGTTCTGATTATCTTCTCTTTTTCTTTTTGTGTGCAAATTCTCGGTTCAGATTATCTATTTTCGTAATCAGAAAGTTAGGGTTTTACTGCTTTGGAGTTTTCGTATCGTGGGTCTCTCTGATTTGGTTTTTGTTATATCCAATCTGCAATACCTAAAAGAGTCTGATTTAGAGTTTGTTCTTCTAATTAATTTGGTACTTTGGTCGATTTTCGTTTTTTTTTGTTTGTTAGTGATCGATTTTCTTCCTGGGATATGTAGAGTCTGTGATTTGATTTTAGCTTTGGTGTTGTAATTTGGTTAGCTGTAATGATATGTTGCAAATTCTTTCGTGTTTCTGTAAGATATAGTCGATATGTTTTCTGACATGTTCCTGGGGGTTTTGCAGTTGCGTTTAAGTCTAGGGAAGATCATAGGAAGCAAATTGAATTAGAGGAGGCTCGTAAAGCCGGGCTTGCTCCGGCTGAGGTAGATGAGGATGGAAAGGAAATCAATCCTCACATTCCTCAGTATATGTCCTCTGCTCCATGGTATCTCAACTCTGAAAAACCGGTAAGCTAAACCCTTCTATGGTTTACTTGCTTCTTTTCATTGTTTTGCTTGAACATGCACGCTGACTTCTCTGGTTATTGCTTTTTTTTTTAACAGAGTTTGAAGCATCAAAGGAAATGGAAGAGTGATCCCAATTACACAAAGTCATGGTATGACAGAGGTGCAAAGATCTTTCAAGCCGAAAAATACCGGAAGGGAGCATGTCAAAAGTATGTGTTCCCCTCTCTTTTTCCCCTATGTTTCTTTGACGTCGATGTTCAGTTTTGTTGCTCCTCTAGTCTCTGATTTTAAAACATTGGCTATATTGATAGATAGAAAATTTGCTTTTTAGTTTTGAATTTGTTCCAATCTCTAACTTGGCATGTCTTATTTTTGAAGCTAACTTGGCATGTCTTGTTTTTTGAAGCTGTGGTGCAATGACCCATAATGCTAAAGCGTGTATGGATAGACCTCGCAAGGTTGGAGCAAAATACACAAACAAGAACATTGCACCTGATGAAAAAATTGAGAGTTTTGAACTCGACTATGATGGCAAAAGGGATCGGTGGAATGGTTATGATCCTTCCACCTACCATCGTGTAATAGAGGTTTATGAAGCAAAAGAGGATGCACGAAAGAAGTACCTAAAGGAGCAGCAGATTAAGAAACTAGAGGAGAAGAACAATAACCAAGAAGGTGATGATGCAACCAGTGATGGGGACGAAGAAGATGACGACTTAAGGGTCGATGAAGCCAAGGTTGATGAGAGCAGGCAGATGGACTTTGCAAAGGTTGAGAAGCGTGTTCGAACAACTGGTGGTGGTAGCACAGGAACTGTAAGGTATGGACTACTCGTTTTTCTGCAACTACAAAATATCATATCTCTCATCACATATGTTTAATTGTTTGGATGCTTTTATTTGATGCACTAATGGTGTAACCTTTTCTTGATTTCAGGAATCTGCGTATCAGAGAAGACACAGCGAAATACTTGTTGAACCTTGATGTCAATTCGGCTCAT
Organism: Eutrema japonicum; assembly: GCA_030161315.1. Lineage (NCBI taxonomy): Eukaryota > Viridiplantae > Streptophyta > Magnoliopsida > Brassicales > Brassicaceae > Eutrema > Eutrema japonicum. The sequence goes on along the minus strand of BSQW01000001.1, from coordinate 1,631,553 downwards.
TATGACCCTAAAACTCGATCCATGCGTGAAGACCCGCTTCCAGATGCAGATCCGAATGATAAATTTTATTTGGTGAGTTGTGATTTATCATTCTCATTACTTGTATCTTATATTTTTGATAATCTAGATACTAACCTTTTTTTTGCTTATCATCTATTCAGGGAGACAATCAATATAGAAACAGCGGTCAAGCTCTAGAGTTCAAACAGCTGAACATCCACTCATGGGAAGCATTTGACAAGGGACAGGACATGCATATGCAAGCGGCTCCATCCCAAGCTGAGTTGCTCTACAAGAACTTCAAGGTTGCAAAGGACAAACTAGAGTCTCAGACAAAGGACACAATCATGGAGAAGTACGGGAATGCTTCTACAGTAGATGAAATTCCAATGGAGCTTTTGCTTGGGCAAAGCGAAAGACAAGTGGAGTATGACCGAGCAGGGAGGATTATAAAGGGACAGGTATGCTTTTGATGGTTTTCCTCTCGAATTGCATTCTCATAGCAATATAAACGGCTTGTGATAGTTTCTGCTTTTATTTGGGTCCATTTCATTCTTAATACATGTTTGTTGTGTACAGGAGGTTATACTGCCAAAGAGCAAATACGAAGAAGATGTTCATGCAAACAATCACACTAGTGTCTGGGGCTCATGGTGGAAAGACCATCAATGGGGATATAAATGTTGCCAGCAGACCATTCGCAACAGTTACTGCACGGGCTCTGCTGGAATTGAGGCTGCAGATGCTGCCCTTGATCTGATGAAGGCTAATATTGCTCGCAAAGATGCCTCTGAAGGTTTGTTTTGTTGAATCTGTTTGTTATACCAATTTCTTATATCTTCTTCCTATTGGATTGATTGAAAAAATTGCTTATGACTAACGACACCAATTTCTGCATATGTTTGTAACGTTGTGTTTACGCCTGTGCTAACAAAACAATGAATGGTGTTTTTGTGATCAGAGAGCCCAAAGAAGGTTGAAGAGAAGAGAATGGCCACATGGGGAACCGATATTCCTGAAGATCTGGAATTGAACGAAGTGGCACTTACTAATGCTCTTAAAAAGGTAAAAGGCCATAGTTTCCGCTCATATTTTCTACTGTCAAGACGTTTTTATGCATCTGACACGCTAATACAATGTGCGCAGGAGGATGAGCGTAAGAGAGAAGAAAAAGACGAGAGGAAACGCAAATACAATGTCAAATACAGCAACGATGTAAAGATCTTAGTTAGCACTCTAATAGCATCGAACCATATTCTTAAATTAACGGATGTTTTATCTAATAAATCTCACATTTCATCGCAGGTGACTCCGGAAGAGATGGAAGCTTACAGAATGAAGAGAGTTCACCACGAGGATCCAATGAAAGATTTCCTCTAAAAGAAAGTTTCTTTTTTTTTTTTCGTTTTCCCGTTTGCCATGTTGACCTGAAGAAATCGTATTACGTTTTATGTTATAACGATGTCTCAGAGTCTTAAATGAGTCTAGTCCCCCATTTTACTCGCAACAGTTGTAGTAGAAATAAACTTTAAATATTTGGTATTGAAGCTTTGTGAAAGGTGAAAGGTGAAAGGTGGCTACTACTAGTCACATCCTTATTTATTTCATTTACGGGAAAATCTAAAAAACATCATTGGAAGCAAAAGCAAAAGCTTATGAAGAAGAGGCTGTTGTCATAGCCAAGATTGTCTCTTGCTGACTGAACTTGATCCGCTTGGCTTCATCCTCGGTCACTCCATATGCCGCTATGATGACATCCAGGGGAACCGCTCTCATGTAGGATGTTCTGCCGCTGAGTGTGTTGATGTAAGCGTTATCGTTTGTCTTGAATGATATCCATTCGAAACCTGTTTCACCAGCGGTTTTCACAACCGCAAAGCCCTGTGGAACCACAAGGAGTTGACCTTGTCCCACTTGCTCGTCGAACACGGACTGACCATTGTCGTCCACCACTTGTACCCTCGCTTGACCGCCTGTGGCGTATAGCACCGTGTTTGCGTTCGCGGTCCATTGCGGCAACACCATTCCTCCCTATTCCCACAAAAATTCATTACGTTAGCACAGATTATGATTCAAATAATTTTTTTAAAGAAATGTATATTTTTATTATTATTATTACTTACGCTGTAGAGTACGCCTCTAACGGCGTTAAGCCTGACTAAACGTAGAATGGGGAGGTTGAGGCTGTTCAGAGTGCTGATTCTGCCGGCTCGTGTGCTAAAAAAGTCACTCCGTTCTGGATCGTCTATATTCTCGTAAATCCTCGCCGTGCAATACGTCTCTTCAATACCATTAACAATGTCATCTTGCTGCCACTGCCGTGGCGGGGAGATGACGAAATGGAGCGGACCGTTTGCTCGGACAATGTTTCCTCTGTTATCTTTCTTGTTCTGCAGTTGCTTTGCTGTCTCGATGTCGATCTTTAATGCTTCAGCGATTATGTTTGGGTCGAAACCGCTGAAAGTGTTGTTGCCCGATGGCCAAGTTAATGGTTGCTGTTGTTCTTGCGTCCTGCTCCCGGCTATTTGGAACATCTACATATGAATGGTTCACTAATAAATTGCAGAATGTATTATATTGTATTATCCATATCGATAGCATGCAATATAAATTTGGGCTTTCTTAGTTACCCTAGGGACTTGGTCAAGCTGGTTTTCTCTGTTGGTGACATCAAGAACGATCACAATGACGACATCGGAATTGCCGCGGTTGTACCACCATTGTGAAACTCCGGCAAGCGAAGCAAACACATCTCCTCGCCGGAAATTCTCCAACTTCTGGTGCATGTCCTCAAAACGTCGACTAGGGTCTCCTCCTCCAACTTCTTCATAAGTCTCAGGACAACCAGAAGCAATTGTCCCCATCACTCCTTCTCCTGCAAACAATAAAAATAAAAGAAACCCTTTTTTTTGTTTTTCTAAATATTTTTTATTTTTCTACTGAAAGGTTAGATTTATATATATATATATTTTTTTAAATGCTAGTATATAACGGAATCACACATTGTGAAAATTTGATGAATATTTTAAATGGTAAAAAAAAAAAAACAATTTCAAAAACGTGGAAACCTAAGAAAACTATAATAGTTTTCGACACCAAAATCATTAACTGTTTCTACTAAAGGAAATACCTTGGACAACGTAAGCGAGGCCAGGTGGGCTAAAGAAAGATGGCAAGAAAATGGAATTGGCTTGAAGGGTGATGCGAGCCACGGTCACACCCGCGCACCGGAGCTCGGGGCTCGTGTGATTCCATACTTCCATCTGCCCGGCTTCGAACTTAATCGCATGAGCCGGGCCGAGGCTGTTGATTTGCCTGAAATGGCATGCGTTCAGCAACGGCAGCTCTAGCTGGCGTGCCTCGCCGCCGTGGAAGAAGAAGAGAAGTGAAAGTGAGACAACGGAGAGAAGAGAAAACAAAAGCTTATGCATTTTTTGTCTCTTCAATTTGTATAAGGAATCAAGAGAGAGTTGTAGGAAAAAGGTATTTAAAGGATGTGGTTGCTGTTTTAATGCATACCAATCAAATAATATTTCATTTTTAATCAGAAAAGTTTTAAGTTTTTTTACTAGTACTAAAGTTTATAAGTAGAAGCGAATTTATTTCTTAAACGAAATTTAAATTTGTATTTACCAATGTTCTAAATTGCGTTAGGCGCTAGTCGGGCGGTCGGGTTGGGCCTAGCGCCTAACCCAAAAATCAGAGATTAATCGGGGTTTAATCGGAGATTGGTTTTTTGACTTTTATTGACTTTTTAACATATTAATTCATAAATTTATAAATTAATGACTTTTAAACATATTAATTTATAAATTTATGATTTTTAATGATTTTTAATGATTTTAAATGATTTTTATTGACTTTTTTTGGACTTTTAATAACTTTTAATGATTTTCTAACAATATAATAAAACCAAATTAGAAATTTTCAAGATTTTTGTTAAGCAATAATTTTTTTTTAAAAACAAAAAAAAATTAAGCGGCCTCCTAAGCCAAATAGACGGATGGAGTGGGTCTAGCGACTAATCAGAACTAGATGGAGACTAATCAAACGACTAGTCGGAGAGTAATCGGAGCTAGACCGAGATTTTTAGAACATGAGTATTTACTAATGCTGTCGCTAAAAAGTAAAAAACAATAACTTTTAAACTGATTTATTACTTTAAATATAAATTGATTAGTTTTATATGTTGTAAAATGGATACTCAAAGAGTGACACATTGTGACATGAAATGACCACAGGAGTCACATTGCATGGCAATGTCACAGTCCGTATTCTAACACATCATATTGTCATGTATGTCAAGTTGTCCCCACGTATATTTAAATATTTAATGTATATGAAATCAAAGTAATAACATGTGTGGCCTTACAAGAAAAAACAATTATCAAATTATATAATCTATTAAGTAAGTTATATATTTAGACAATTATTATTATTAAATTTTTTTTTGTGTGCAACTTTAGACAATTATTTTATAACTCTTCTTTCGTTAAAAGATATTCAACTTTTCAATTTACTAACTAGCAAGTAGCGACATTTCCCGGGTTTTCGATTTGAATTGTAATGGCAACCCGAACATAAATAATATATATATAGATTACTTTTAATTTGCCACATGTTTCTCTTCTGTCAGGCCACAAAATTAGGACACGAAGAAACCAATAACACTTGAGCAGGATGAGGATAAAAAGAGTGTGGTATAATTATTACGGATGGAACTGAGAATGGAGGGAGTAGACACAAATTTGCATGGCTCACTAAAGCGCGTGTTCTTACACATCGATTGATAGCTTCAAAGACAGACTGGGTGAGGAAAAAGACAGAATAAGAGCTAGCAATGAAGTAACCAAAACCAAAATAAATACAACAAAAAAAGAGCTAGCTAAAGTAACCACGAGATGGTTTGGCGGACGCGACGAACCGAGCGTGAAGATTGTATGGCTGCATGCTGCTCAGGTGCCACCACCTGCATCCTTGTTTCTTTTTTGTTCCGTCTTCTTCTGCTTTGCAAATTTAGGTTTTTACTTTCTCAACTCACTTTGTGCATGTTGGTGTTTTTATGAAGTTTATGCTTCTTATTATTTTTAGAACATTGGAAATATCAGGCCTTAATTCTCAAGATTCCAACTTTTGTCGGTCTAGTCAACCCATTATAAGCCATCTGCAGACCGATGTATAGGCCCGGTATCTAGGCCCAAAAGGGTAACATTTCATATGTTGAATGCATAATTGTTATTAGGTGATAATAATATTTATGGTAATCAAAGAATTAGTGTTATTCTCTTAGTGATGAGGCAATATAGACCTATGGGTCTTTCCACTCTCCCACATGCCAACTTGTATTTCCCAGCTGTCACTTAGTCAGCTTGTCCACTCATTTTGTTCCTTTTACAGAACACACACACACATTCTTCTACGTATATACACATACATGCTACAATATGTCTACGCTATCTATATGTTTGAATGTATGTATCTACACACATATGTATGTATCTATGGATTACGTTATTTAGCAACCCATTTAAGCTGTCAAGTTATCTTAAGCTATTCCATTACATGTTAAAAAAAACAGCAACTTTTTGAATTAACTTCAAACTATGATATCTAAAAATGAGTTGACTTGACAGGAGCTATCTGTTGGGGTAGCTATACTCATTGTCGAAGATTTTTTCGTTTTGCTCCTCAAATTCCTATCCCGATATACGTCCACCTTAATTAAGTTGTGTTGTCCAACCTTATCTTCTATTCAAAATTGTATGTAAATTCGAATTATTCACTCGATCCCGATTCCCATTACATGTGATGTGGGCTCTACCCACGGATCCACCAACCTCATATTCTATTCTAATATACTCCTCAAATGGTGGTAATTGAGTACCCTGAATTGATAAATAATATGATCTCTATAGACACATTATTTTGTCTATAAACGTTTTGTATTGACTTGGCCATCTCATTCCAACAAAGTCACAACTCATCACTCTAATCATTTTGTTTCCATATAAACCATTTCCCTCCGATCTCGCTTTCCCATTAACTCTTCACACATTAACTCAACCAAACCATTAATAATGGATATCACTCGTCTAACTATAGCTCCTCTCCTCCTCATAGCCGCCGTGCTTCTCTCGACCGAGACATTGGCTCAGCCGGCAGCCCCTGCTCCGGGCCCTGCTGGTCCCGTCAACCTCACATCAATTCTCGAAAAAGGCGGTCAATTCACTACTTTCATCCATCTTTTGAACATCACTCAAGTCGGTAGCCAAGTGAACATTCAAGTTAACAGTTCAACTGAAGGCATGACCGTGTTCGCCCCAACGGACAATGCTTTTCAAAACCTTAAACCCGGAACTCTAAACAAGTTAAGCGCAGACGAACAAGTCAAACTCATTCTCTACCACGTCAGCCCCAAATTCTACACTTTGGACGATCTCCTCTCCGTGAGTAACCCGGTTACGACTCAAGCGTCTGGCAGAGACAACGGTGTTTACGGGCTTAACTTCACCGGTCAAGCTAACCAAGTCAATGTATCAACCGGTTATGTGGAGACACGTGTCAGCAATGCATTGAGACAACAACGTCCTCTCGCAGTTTATGTTGTCGACATGGTTTTGTTGCCGGGTGAGATGTTCGGAGAGCACAAGCTTTCGCCGATTGCTCCTGCCCCAAAGTCTCCGTCCACGGGAGTTTCCGATGACTCCAACTCCACTCAAAAGGCGGCAGCCTCACCGGCCGATAAGTCAGGCTCCTGTGAGAGGAAAGTCGGACTAGGGTTTGGTATTGGACTTGTCTTGTGTTTAAAATTTCTCTTTTGAATTTTATGATCGATGCCTTGTCTTGGTTTCCATTGATTTTATCGTACGGTTCGAGGTATGAAATATGAAATTTATTTGTTCATATTTAATATTAATTCCATTAAATGAAACATGAGACTATTACATATAATTTCCGCGTCTATAGTTGTCAATAGTGCCTATTAGCGGTAAACACTAAACATCATAATGAAACTCGTTTCCTTGAGTTGGTTAACCCAAAATAATAAAATTGTGATGTGGTATTTCTTATAAAATAATAGAATTTAGTGTTTGTTTATACATAATAGACGTATAATTAACACAATGATGCAACTGATGAGATGCTTATACTTTCTTTCTTTTTTTGCCGGTTCAACTTGATCACATTTTAATTCTACGTGAAAATCGGATCAAAGAACGGTAGTCTCACAACGATAAACCACTAAGCTACTCGAAGTCAATCAATGATTTAAGTTAATTATATTGGTAGTTAATAAGAGCCGCTTAAATAAACTGTGTATTATTTAAATGGAAAGATTATTTGAATTCTTTTATTGGTCCCTCAGATCCGAAAAATTAGCCATCATCACATGCGATTATACTAGACATGGGCCATAGAACTCTTTGTTGGTTTGTATGCTGTTATTTAATTTTGACCAGCAATATAGATTAGTATTCATAATAGATAGAAAATAATTAATGTGTTTAAAGAGCTAGTAGTTTTCTTGTAAGTTTGTAACACACTCTTTATAATAAGATGATAAACCCAGACTACAGTAAAAACTTAAATGTAGTGAGAGTAAAACGGTGGAGCGACTGTTTTCTAATAATCTTTAGACCATGTGCATCTGTTCCTGTTACAACTTACAAGTCCCAAGTTTTTTAAAAAATCTAAACACTTTTTGACACACCTACACACACAAAAGAAAAACACTTTTTTTTTTTGTCTTATCTTTGATGATTCATTCAAAACGACATGTGACAAAACACTTAACATGACTAAACGACATGTGACAAAAAGAAAAAGACTAAATGATATAATGGGCCTAATGAAGCATATTGTTATTAATGGGCCTGCGCAATTCGACCCAAACATACTAGAAGAAAGATAGTTTGCCATATCGTCAGGACACTTTTCATTTCTCAATTCTAAAACCCTAAGCTTTGCCGTCTGCTCCGATCGTGATCCTTCCTAAACCCTAACATCGTCGGCGATTGAGAGCTGAGCGAAGGTGTCTTTCTCTCTTTGAATCCTCCATTTGTATATCCGATTTTTCACTGTGTTTATTTGTATTCTCTGTTTAGGTGCCGATTAAATTAACGCAGTGTATGATCGTTGTTCAGTTCGATAATCCTTGCGTGGTTTAGAGGTAGAATGTTCATGTGATCAAAGCTCGTGGCTCTGTTCTCGTTTCAAATCTTGCTTGTTGTATATATTCCACGATCTTTGGCTACCGAGTCTGTTTGATAATGGTCGATTTTAGCAGTGGAATCTGTTACCGATGCTTTCAGTTTCTGGGCACCTTCTATGCGATCTTCTCGAATTTATGTTTCTATCCGTCGATGATTTGTTCATTGATTTTCTTAGTAATTCCAGTGCAGTGTTTGCTCTCTTGGATTTTATTTCTTCTAAATTGGAGCTGCGTGCTTTAATTTATCTATATGTGTGAGTGTTGTTTCTGATGCTGTGTTACGTTTTTTGTATCTTCGGAAAATGAGGTTTTTCTTTTATTTGATGAGGAAACAACTCTATCCCAGAAACATTGTTATTTGCTACCAATAAAATTTATTTCCGTGCACTGTTCTCTTGTGTAATCTCACTACCATGTTGATTGTTTTTTTCAGCTCTTAAGAAATGAGTTTCAACAAAGTGCCCAACGTCCCTGGATCTCCTGCTCTCTCTGCCCTTCTTAAGGTCAGCGTTATTGGTGGGCTCGGTGTCTATGCCATTACTAATAGCCTCTACAATGTCGATGGTGGACATCGTGCTGTCATGTTCAACCGATTAACTGGTATCAAGGAAAAGGTTTTGTACTCAAACTATCAACTGTTATTTTGGATCTGAGTCTATGAATAGTTCCTTTGAAGAGTGTTGACTTTTTACTCCTCTGATTTGTTTCTTCAGGTCTACCCGGAAGGCACACATTTTATGTTGCCATGGTTCGAAAGGCCAATAATCTATGACGTCCGTGCACGACCTTATCTAGTGGAGAGCACCACCGGTAGTCATGACCTTCAGATGGTGCGTTATGTGTTTCTTGTGCTCTTGTCTTTTTTTTTTCTTTCTTTTGTGTGTCTGTAATATTATTATTATCCAGGTCATGCTTTAATTTTAAATGCCTTTACTGAATGTGAAGCTTTAGATCCTTAAATGCTGCATCAAGACCATGTTTTTGGGTTTGGATGTGGTTTATCATTTATGGCAATGATGTTGTAGGTTGAATTTCACTTATTCTGTTAGGATATTACATGATTCATGTAGATCCTTATATGGCTTTTGTGTGTATGGTTAATGGATTAAGGAGTAGAGAGAATTCTCTGGCTCTATTTCTTTCCCTATTGCTTTGTTTTGGCTTCAGTTCTGTGACTATGAAGCGAGAAATCAAATTACACTTGCTTTCATAGGAGATTATATTTGGGTGGAAGAAAAAGTTAGTGTCTCAGTCTTTTTTTTATTTATCAAGGGTGTTGCTGTGTTTCTAATATTTTTCATGGCTGTTGCACAGGTGAAAATTGGACTCAGGGTTCTCACACGTCCCATGGGTGACCGTTTGCCTCAGATTTACCGAACCCTCGGTGAAAATTACAGTGAAAGGGTTCTTCCTTCCATCATCCATGAAACTCTAAAAGCAGTGGTAGCTCAGTACAATGCAAGCCAGCTCATTACACAGAGAGAAGTAGGTATCTCAACGTTTTTGTTCTACTACTTTTTCTGCTCTTTTGTTAGTAATGGTGGACTGTTTTTTTACTCTCCTATAGGCTGTGAGCAGAGAGATACGCAAGATTCTGACAGAGCGAGCGTCTAACTTCGACATTGCTCTTGATGATGTCTCCATCACGACTCTCACATTTGGCAAAGAGTTCACTGCAGCAATTGAGGCAAAACAAGTCGCTGCTCAGGAAGCTGAACGGGCTAAGTTCATTGTAGAGAAAGCCGAGCAAGACAAGAGAAGTGCTGTTATCCGTGCACAGGTAAAAGATTGTTGATCTTCTTTATTCGATATCTAACGACAAGAGATTATAGGCTTTAGGGTTTCTCTGCTAAAGCATTAGGTCAATTGGTTCTTTGTGTAGGGAGAAGCTAAAAGTGCTCAACTTATCGGACAAGCTATTGCAAACAATCAGGCATTCATCACTCTGAGAAAGATTGAAGCGGCGAGGGAGATTGCTCAGACCATTGCACAATCTGCTAACAAGGTGTACCTTAGCTCCAATGATCTGTTGCTTAACCTCCAGGAAATGAACTTGGAGCCTAACCCTAAGAAGTAGAAGAAGGAAATAGTAAGTTCCATTCGTTTCTCCTCTCCTAAAAATCTTCCTCGTGAAGCTAAGAACATGTTCGGTGTTTTGACCAAATGACCATTTTGCCACTTATTGTTCTAGATCCTGGAAATACTATAAAGTGGACACATTTAGACTCGGATTGGCTTTTGTCAGTAGTTCGTCATGTTCAATGGAACTGATTGTTGATATTTTCTTGTGTTTTCCCGGAGAATTGGTGAAGCTGAATTAAAAATCAATAATAATCAAATCTTATGAATAGAAATCTTTATAATATTATTTAAGAAGATATTTTTAAAAATGAATTTTGTTTTATAAGTTATTACATCAAATATCATTACAAGTAACAAAGAATAATTCAAATAGAAAATGATATAATAGTTTTTTAAAATTATTAATTAAAATATAGAAAGTATATATTTTACATTAAAAATTTTATTTATTATTTAATTTTTAATTATTTTAATACTATATATTTTAAAATAATAATTAATTATAATTTAAAATCTTTCTATTACAAATGAATTCAAAGAAAAACATATATTCAAAATCTTGTTAAATTTTTCACTATAATTTATTATATTTTATTTGAATATAAATCAAAATAAAAATTGAAAAATATTTTACTAATTTTATAAAAAATTATACACAATAAAACTATATTTTTTAAGAGTTTGCAAACTAATCACAAAAACTAGAATCATTAATGGTGCATATTAGAGTTATGTTTTTAAGATTATAAGTTTTTGTGAGTTAGCGCGAATAATATTTTAATTCAATACAAAACGAGTTATATAGACAAATTATTACAAATTGACACATTTATCTATAATTATTAGTTAGCTATATTTTAAAATTTAGATAAAACCAATTTTATTAAATTTCAAAAAAAAAAAATTTAAAAAAAAATTATTTCACGTTATAATTAGGACGGTTAAATCCTAGTATATATGTTAATGTATAATCCCCGAGTCCTCGTGATCTAAGAAAAACATACGAAAATGCTATATTATCCAAGCGATTTTAGCTACTGTTTTTGACAAATCTTTAACCAAAAGTATCTTATCATTAAACAATTTTATATTATTATATTTGAATTCACATGTTCTTGTCTAGTATTTTTATAATTAAAATATATCTTTCATTTTTATCAATATTCCAAGCCGAGGGTTTTAGTTATTTAATTTATCATTAACATTTTTTCTCATTTATTCATGGTAGAATATTTCGAAAAGAGAAATTGATCAAAATGGCACTTTTTGAAAACTTTCTCACCAAACTAGCACCCTAATAAAAAAGCTCCATTATTAGCATTCATTAAAGAGGCAAAAGACAACTTTGCCCATAGGATTTGAGATATTTAACATTGTAAGTTTTAGAAATTTCTTTGACTGTATTCAATTTCCAGAAATTCATCGCCGGCGATTGATCTGGTTATCTGTGAAGATTGTGCCGTCGTCATCGCCGGAATTATCAGCCGTCGTCACAGCTCAATATCGCAGGTTCATTTTTAACTATTTCATCGTTTCGTATTTTATGGTTTCGATTCTCGGTTTCGATTTTATGGTTTCGATTCTCGGTTTCGATTTTATGGTTTCGATTCTCGGTTTCGTTTTGTATAATGCTTATGCGAAATCCAATTGAAATCAATCGATTTGGCGGAATTAGTGAATCGATTAAGTTAAGTGTGTGAATTCTCTGTGTTTTGATGGAGTTCAGGCGTGGACTTCATTGTTGGTACGCTTAGGAAGGTGATATATTGCGCTTGTGAAATATGGTTGAGATTTATTGTGTCTGTGGAGAGTGGAGAACAAACGAAAATCTTCAGTGTGAATTTGTATTGGATACAAAACGAGGATCAACAATGTTTGAGTTTGATGAAAATCTCAATTACAATGATTTGTTTGAGATGGTTGTTGAAGACTTTGAGATTGACTGCTCAATTAGTAATGCTGCACTTAGCTATGGACTCCCATTGAAGATGAGGTTTATGGCAGAGAAATTTCCTCCTGTGTTTGTTAAAAACGACCGCCAACTAAGAAGTTTCATCAACAACATAAAAGGAAATCCAGAACTGATTCCTTTGTATGTAACGGTTAGTATATATTCTTAGCTTCGTTATTTCTTAGCTTCGTTATAAATATTCGTTTCATACTTTATAGTTCAGTTACTTTTTAATCTAATGTTTTCTTCTAATCTAATGTTTTCTTCTCCAGGTGACTGATATATGCAACATTCTTCCTTACGGGAATTCTCATGTGAGTGCTTCATTATACTTTTTCTGTTTCTTGTTCATTTCGGAAGATTTCGGAAGACTTTCAGAAATACTTTATTTTTGTTCCTAAATGGTTCTTTTATGCGTTTCATTTCCAAGAAATGATCATTTTTTCATCATTTGTATCTTTCTTTGTGTAGCAAAACAACAACACATGTTCGAATGCTTCATTTACGCATGGAAATCAACAGGTAATATAGTACTTTCATAAATCCTCTCTGCATGATACCTTTTCCTGTTTCTTGTTCATTTAAATTCAGATTCCTCTCTGCATGATACCTTTTTCTGATACATTCAGATTCAGGTGACTGATATATGCAACATTCTTCCTTACGGGAATTCTCATGTGAGTGCTTCATTATACTTTTTCTGTTTCTTGTTCATTTCGGAAGATTTCGGAAGACTTTCAGAAATACTTTATTTTTGTTCCTAAATGGTTCTTTTATGCGTTTCATTTCCAAGAAATGATCATTTTCATCATTTGTATCTTTCTTTGTGTAGCAAAACAACAACACATGTTCGAATGCTTCATTTACGCATGGAAATCAACAGGTAATATAGTACTTTCATAAATCCTCTCTGCATGATACCTTTTCCTGTTTCTTGTTCATTTAAATTCAGATTCCTCTCTGCATGATACCTTTTTCTGATACATTCAGATTCAGGTGACTGATATATGCAACATTCTTCCTTACGGGAATTCTCATGTGAGTGCTTCATTATACTTTTTCTGTTTCTTGTTCATTTCGGAAGAGTTCGGAAGACTTTCAGAAATACTTTATTTTTGTTCCTAAATGGTTCTTTTATACGTTTGTATCTTTCTTTGTGTAGCAAAACAACAACACATGTTCGAATGCTTCATTTACGCATGGATACCAAGAGGTAATATAGTACTTTCATAATTCCTCTCTACACGAAACCTTTTATCTGTTTCTTGTTCATTTAAGAAGACTTTCCTAAATACGTTATATCAAATTTCTCTCTTTATTTGTGTAGGAACTTCATAGATCAAATGGAAGTGGCAATTCAACATCTGATGCAAACAAAAGCACATGTTCAACTGCTGATATTTTGCGTCCTGCTCCAGATATTTCTCCTCCTAGTATATGTATATCACATTCCACCCGAGGTTCTGATGATTTATACGTGAACAGACATTTTAAGAACAAAGATGAGCTAATGCTTCACATGAGAAAATGGGCATTAGAGTGGAAGTTTGAGTTCAGGTCTCTCTGGTCAAACAAGACAAGGGCGATATTAGGTTGTGTTGATGGCAATTGCAGCTGGAGGATGCGTGCATCAAAGCTTCCTTCTTCTGATTACTTTGTGGTGAAGAGGTATAATCATAAACATACATGTGATACGACACACAGACATGCCAACCATAGGCAAGCCTCTGCCAAAGTTCTTGGCACTTTACTCTGTAGCAACTATGGAGAAAAGAAATATGGACTCAAACCAAAACAAATTATGGAGCAAGTCAGAATTGACCATGGCGTACACATTGACTACAAACAAGCTTGGAAAGTGAAAGAGTACGCCCAGAATTTGATAAGAGGGACTCCTGAGGATAGCTATTACAACCTCTCAAAATGGTTGTTTCAGGTTAATGAGAAAAACCCTGGATCAAAGGTTTATGTTGAGTTGGATGATAATGGAAAATTCAAATACTCCTTTGTTGCATTTGGTCAATCGATAAGAGGTTTTGAGCTTATGAGAAGAGTGATTGCTGTAGATGGTACTTTCCTCAAGGGAAAGTTTAAGGGAACGTTGCTTGGAGCTAGTGCACAAGACGGTAACTTTTCGTTATACCCTCTAGCAATTGGGATAGTTGACTCAGAAAACGAACACGCGTGGATTTGGTTTTTTAGAGGGCTCAAAAGTGTGATCCCAGATGCGTCTGATTTGGTGTTTGTTTCAGATAGAGCTCCAGCCATTGCAAAAGCACTTTCAATGATTTATCCACTTGCACATCACGGTATTTGTCGAATTCATCTCTTGAGGAATATTAAACCAAAGTTTGGAAAAACTGGATTGTTGCCACTAGTAGAAGCTGCAGCTGATGCTTATACTCGTCATGAGTTTTGTGGAATCTTCAGTGACATAAGAAGAAGAAGCCCAAAATTAGCTGATTATTTAGAAGGTTCTGATTTTGCAAAGTGGGCTCGATCTTATGCACCTGCGAACCGGTACAATATTATGACAACCAACATTGCAGAGTCGCTGAATTCGATGTTGAACTTGCCTCGCGAGTTGCCTATAATTTCTCTCCTTGAGACCATTAGGTTAACTCTTACAACGTGGTTTCATGAACGTCGGGAAAAAGCTTCTAAACACAAAAATCTTGTCACACCACGTGTAGTGAAGGAGATGATAGCAAGGTATGATGCTGCAATGAAACTTGATGTTTTCCAAGTGGACCGATATGAGTTTGAGGTCAAGGACGAAACCCGGAAGTACATTGTTCACCTGGAAAACAAGCAGTGCACTTGCTACGTTTTTGACATTGACAGGATTCCTTGTATTCATGCTATTGCTGCTGCTAAGCGCACAAAAAAGGATGAGAACAAGTACGTTGATGATATGTACTTAACGGAAACATGGGCTAAAGCATATGCTGAGAGCATACATCCGTGTGGAGATTTAACGACCTGTGTTTTTCCAGATTCTGTATCTGAATATTCATGTGCACCACCTACTACTAAGCCAAGCAGCGGGAGACCTCCGAAAATGAGAAAGAGATCAGCGGGAGAGTTTGGTGTACCCGGTTCAAAGTCTCAAGGACACAAGTGCAGCAGATGTTGCAGAGGAGGGCACAACAAGAGTACCTGCAAAGTACCTATATGATAGACTTATTACATTTCAAAGTGATTTTATGAAACTTTCCAAAGCTTATCAAACTATTTAGTATACTTTACATACTTTTTTAGAAGACTTTACCCATGGAAGTCAACAGGAAATATCATTTTTTTTTAATATTGTTTTCTGTTTTTGTTCACTTCGGAAGACTTTCCGAAAAACGTTATTTATGTTCCTAAATACGTTTTATTTTAAAGAAAGGATCAGTTTTCATCATTTGAATCTTTCTTTATTTCAGTTGAAGCTTTGTTTGCAGCAACACACTTAAAACTCGAACCATCTCTGCACAAATAACAAAGTTATATATCATACTAAATACGTTTCATTCACACGAAAGAATCAGTTTTCATCATTTGTTCATTTCGGAAATATTTCCGAAATACGTTATATATCTTCCGAAATGGGCAGTTTTTAGCATTTGTTCATTTCAGAAGTATTTCTTAAATACGTTATATATCTTCCGAAATAAGTTATATATCTTCCGAAATGGGCTTTGTTTGCAGCAACACACTTAAAACTCGAACCATCTCTGCACAAATAACAAAGTTATATATCATACTAAATACGTTTCATTCACACGAAAGAATCAGTTTTCATCATTTGTTCATTTCGGAAATATTTCCGAAATACGTTATATATCTTCCGAAATGGGCAGTTTTTAGCATTTGTTCATTTCGGAAGTATTTCTGAAATACGTTATATATCTTCCGAAATGGGCAGTTTTTAGCATTTGTTCATTTCGGAAGTATTTCTGAAATACGTTATATATCTTCCGAAATAAGTTATATATCTTCCGAAATGGGCAGTTTTAGCATTTGTTCATTTCGGAAGTATTTCTGAAATACGTTATATATCTTCCGAAATGGGCAGTTTTTAGCATTTGTTCATTTCGGAAGTATTTCTGAAATACGTTATATATCTTCCGAAATACGTTATATATCTTCCGAAATGGGCAGTTGTTAGCATTTATTCATTTCGGAAGTATTTCTGAAATACGTTATATATCTTCCGAAATACGTTATATATCTTCCGAAATACGCTATATATTTCCAAGAAAGGATCAGTTTTCATCATTTATTCATTTCGGAAGTATTTCTGAAATATGTTATATATCTTCCGAAATACGTTATATATTTCCAAGAAAGGATCGGTTTTCATCATTTATTCATTTCGGAAGTATTTCTTAAATATGTTATATATCTTCCGAAATACGTTATATATCTTCCGAAATACTTTATTTCATTGTGTAGACAAAACAACAACACATTTGTTCTGATGCTTCATTTACGCACGGAAATCAACAGGAAATATCGTTATATTTGTTGCTAAATGCGTATCATTTTCAAGAAATGATCAGAATTCATCACTTGTTCATTTCAGAAGTCAAGATAATAAAGATGCAGATTGCATAAAACTACAATCTCTGAATTTGACAAGAAGATAATTACCAAAAATATCTCTCCCAAACTCAAGATCAACACAAATTTGACACATGTTTTCTGAATTTTTTGTTATAACAACATACTTGTGAGTAGTGTCTTAGAAGACAAAATATTATTCACAATCTCTCTAATGACTTCTTTTA
Source organism: Eutrema japonicum (assembly GCA_030161315.1). NCBI lineage: Eukaryota > Viridiplantae > Streptophyta > Magnoliopsida > Brassicales > Brassicaceae > Eutrema > Eutrema japonicum. The sequence continues at coordinate 1,614,533 of BSQW01000001.1, read as the reverse complement.
CCAATCACCCCTTAATAAATAAAAAACCTTTGATAATAGATACTATGAAATTTAATAGAGAAACTATGCAAAAGGAATATTGTAATATTAGTCTTAAAATTAGCATAAACATAATTTAACATATTAATATGTTAGGAATAAATATATGACAAACAAATAAAAATACAAATAGAAAGATGATAAAAACAAACAAATATAAAGATGGCGCAATGATAAAAACAAACAAATATAAAATCCATCATTCCTCCATCTCTTTTGAAAATGCTCTCGCTATTGATTCGTATACCTCCTTATCTCCTCTGTAGAGTTTAGCGATTTCTTCCACAAAATGATCATCATCGCTTATCATCGGTTCCGCCAACATCTCGTGAATCTTCGTGAGAACCTGATTTCACAAAATTTAAAACACTAAACGATAGCATTCTCATTGTATTTCAAAATTAATCGAGATCACACGTCTATAACTTATGAATCACACATATGAGACGTGTGATCTCGCTTAAGTGTCGATTAAATGAGTCTATATCAACATCGACGAGATCACACGTCTATAACATTTAACAACAGATTGAATTGATTTTTAAATATACAAATATTTTGATGTGTAAACAAATATTTTAAATATACAAATATTCTTACGTGATAGAGGGTATAAGAGGGACTAAAGTGATCTCGCTTCAGAATCTTGTGAAAGATATTTCCTTGGTCGCTGATATTAGGGTGAAACATTTTGGTTTTGAAAAACATCTGTAAAACCATATATAAGTAAATCAAACGTTTTAGGATTCTTTGTGAAATATATAAAAATTACATACCCTTGGCGGACTGAAAGGATAATCTGGAGGGTAATGAATTGTCATCTTGAAGGCTCCTCCCTCATACGGAGTGTTTAGAGGTCCCATGAGAGTTGCTTCCCAGTGAAATTCGTTGTCACCCACCGGTCCTATATGAAGAGTTGAACAAAACAACATAAGCGACAGATGATACAGAGAAAGGACGAGTGTTTTAAATAGATACCCGCGCTGAAGAGTGTTGAACGTTTGTTCTGGATTTCGTTGTAATCCCTGGTAATCGCCTTTGACGCCATTGTTAAGAAAAGGAGTATTATTAAGAGGGGATTTTGGAACAAAAGAGAAAGATACAGATAAAGAGGAGTCTTCATGTTATATAGCCGAGTTAGATGTGTCATTTTCGTCAAGCAGTTAATTATGAGAATATTGAAAAGCCACAATCTTCTGAATCGTCACGTCATTAAGGAGGAATATTGACCACTTTTCGGTATGTGGGCAATTTTTAGATGACAAATTGACTCTTTGCAGAGCTCCCACTATCCTTGAGATTTGTGTAATTTCCTTCAAAATAATATTTTTAACTTTTTCTTTTTAATTTTCTTCATTTCAATAGTTAGAAGAACGTACACAAGTAATTCAAAATAAAAATGTACACAACTTATTTCGGAAGTATTTCTGAAATAAGTTATATATCGTCCGAAAGGGCCAGTATCCATCATTTGTTCATTTCGGAAGTATTTCCGAAATACGTTATATATCTTCCGAAATAAGTTATATATCTTCCGAAATACGTTATATATTTCCAAGAAAGAATAAGTTTTCATCATTTATTCATTTCGGAAGTATTTCCGAAATACATTATATATGTTCTGAAAGGTTATATATGTTCTGAAATAAAAATAATATTTCGGGAGACAGGTTGCATTTGGTCAATGTCCTAGAAAATGTACACAACTTATTTCGGAAGTATTTCTGAAATAAGTTATATATCTTCCGAAAGGGCCAGTATCCATCATTTGTTCATTTCGGAAGTATTTCCGAAATACGTTATATATCTTCCGAAATAAGTTATATATCTTCCGAAATACGTTATATATTTCCAAGAAAGAATCAGTTTTCATCATTTATTCATTCCGAAAGTATTTCCGAAATACGTTATATATGTTCTGAAAGGTTATATATGTTCTGAAATAAAAATAATATTTCGGAAGACAGGTTGCATTTGGTCAATGTCCTAGAAAATGTACACAACTTATTTCGGAAGTATTTCTGAAATAAGTTATATATCTTCCGAAAGGACCAGTATCCATCATTTGTTCATTTCGGAAGTATTTCCGAAATACGTTATATATCTTCCGAAATAAGTTATATATCTTCCGAAATACGTTATATATTTCCAAGAAAGAATCAGTTTTCATCATTTATTCATTCCGAAAGTATTTCCGAAATACGTTATATATGTTCTGAAAGGGTCAGTATTCATCATTTGGAAATGAAAGAGGAAAATATACACTCAACAGTTTAGAACTGGAATTATCTCTGCACAAATAACAAAGTTATATATCTTCCTAAATACGTTTCATTTCCAAGAAAGAATCAGTTTTCATCATTTGTTCATTTCGGAAGTATTTTAGAAATAAGTTATTTATGTTCCGAAATAAGTTACAAGATGATCCTTTCATTACCAAGTTTTGTACTTTCATTTTCAAGAAAGGATCATTTCATTTCTTTCCTAGATACGTTATATAATATGCAGCCATAATTACAAAATGTATCGTAATTACAAAATGATAGCGTAAGAGAAGCTTTCATAACACTGACATTTCAGTAAACATTCTTAACATATTAACCACCAGCAATTTCTTCAAAGAGATCGCACGCCAACTTGCTTCTTATGTCGTGTGCATTTACATCAGCAATATTGGACATGTCTTTAATCCCCATTGAATGGCATTCAAGCATCTTCAACACGAAAATAGCACAGTTCCTCATCCATAAGGTCCTAGGGATATCTTTTCCTTTTAGTTCTTCAAGCTCATAAGGAACTCGATCCTCATCCATAACAGCTTTGTTTGCAGCAGCACACATAAGAACTGGCAGCATCTCTGCACAAATAACAAAATTATATATCTTCCTAAATAAGTTTTATTTTATAGAAAGGGTCAGTTTTCATCATTTGTTCATTTCGGAGGTATTTCCGAAATAAGTTATTTATGTTCCGAAATAAGTTATATATGTTCTGAAAGGCTCAGTATTCATCATTTATTCATTTCGGAATTTCGGAAGTATTTCCGAAATACGTTATATATGTTCCGAAATACGTTTCAATAAAGGACCATTTTGAATCATTTGTTAATTTAGGAAAATGAATTGATATAAAGTAGAGTTATACCTGCAAATTGTGTCACATGATCAAGAACAATATCCGTTTCCTCGGTCGGATGCCCACACCTTGCTATCGTGACTATGCGCTTCTTCAGATTTATTGCCATCCCTATCCAATGGCTGCTCTTGAAAGTCATGCCATAGATAACATCAACATCGGTTCCCCATATTTTATTTGGATGCATCTTCCCACTCGGGACTAGAACAATATCGTCTGTAAAGCCATGATATTTTTGATCCTTTTTAGCTTTTTTGAAGCTTTCATAGCTTGATGACAGCATCTCAAAGAATTCTTGGTTGATGAATGTAGCTCTTGGGAGATGGTTGTTGTGGAAGTATGCAGCATAGTTATTATTTCTCTTCGCCAACATTGATAGTGTTGCTGAAATGTGCTGATACAGGCATTTTGATATTTTAGGAAAGAGTCAAACGCATTTACGAATGCCTTCGTAAAACCAGTTTTTAAAGTAATTACCTCATCTGTCATTGGAATTTCCGGATTCTCTAGTCTAGTAAACCATGATGCTGATACAGACTTTCCATCAATCATGATTCTGCATTTATTAGTTGAAACCAGTTAGCAACACCTAAGAATTTCTTATTATCGATGTATAAGTTTTAAAGATGTACCAACCTTTGTCCTTTCTTGTTCTTCCAATCAAACAATCTTGCAATCTTTTTCATATCAGGTGTGAGAAAAGGATCTAATACTGGATTTACCTCTGGAGTTATCTTTAACGCCGGGTTTTTTGGAGCACGGTACGGAGTCTTGCTAGCTTTAGATACTTTGACTTCGCGAGCTGTCCGTCTTAAGAAAACGTTCTCAGGCTGATTTGAAGTTTCTTTCTTCAACCTTTTCTTAGCATTTTCCACAGCGTCATCCTCTTTCTTGGATTCAGCTTGTTTTCTTTTTGTAACACCAGCATTCTTCTTTGATGCTTCCATCTCATGTGCCTTATCACATTTCTGGTAGATAAGAACCTGTGGTTGCCAGCGTCCTTTCTCACACTTAGAAATTACTTCATTCCAGCCATTGATCACCTGAAGATATTACATTAAATGAGTGGGAATAGTGTTTATGACTTCAAAGTCAAGAGTGTATTTCAAATAGTCTTATTACCTTCACATTTTTGTCATCGTACATGACCCACTGATCGCGTAACCCGTGGCCATGTCTATATGCAAAGCATTGATAATGCTGTCCATAATAACAAACCTGGATTTGCAGAGAAATAGCAAAAAGATCAATGTCCAGACGGAAAACACAAATTAAGTTTGAAAACATGTAGTTAATTAAATTACAACACGTACCATGGAAGCTAAGCTATATGTGGTTTTAGACTCCAGACCCCGGTACATGATGCTGATGTCAATCTCTGGTTTCAATACTGCAAGATTAGCTGCTATGACTTCTACAGCCTCTTTGATATCTTGCCAACCTAAAACTGGCAGCCACAATATAAATAGAGCGTTAAGACATATATTTAGCAGTGATCTAAAATAGGTTTCCTATCATCAGACTCCTAAAAAAAAGAGTTTTACCTATAGTAAAAACATGTGGGGGAGTACTGAGAAATTTGTGTACATGGTTGCGTTTCCCACAACCACCAGCTTCAGTATCACAGGACAGTGGATCGTCTGTATCCACAAGATCCAGAAGTTCTTCGAACGATTTCTTAGCGTGTTTAACCTATTAATAATAAAGTGGTGCAAAACCACAGTTAATTACCCAATAAAATAAGTGAAAAATCAAGTCTATTGAACACTCATATGACACCTTCATGGTCTGCAGGGCAATAGTGTTGATGTAATGGAAAAGGGAAGTGAACTTAAAACGCCTGGACTTCAGCTCACATCTGTCGCAAATCATTTGCTGTAAAATATCCATTCCAAATAGAGAATGGATAATACATGTGCGGGTGGCACAGTCCCATGAACCCGTACAGTTGCTCTCCAAAGATGTTGTTTCAGACACGCTTGAGCTCGGAGCAAATGAGTCATGAAAGCATTTGAAAATGAAATCCATTACTTCTGAAGCATCGTTCATCTGAGTTTGTCCACCAAATGACATATATCAAGTTTAGAAGCTTACTCTACTCTATATTAGGATAAACATTTAAAATCGGAAATTAATTCTTTTTACCTCATCCAAGAAAGTTGGCCTCAAACTACGCAAAGCAATCTTGAGAGATGAAGGATCCACTGGTTCTTTTTGTGTTTTGCTCGAACCAGCATCTAAAGCAGTGAAAATTCCATGCAATGAGCAGACAAGACAAGGATCTCCCACGTGGAGGTGGTCTATTGTTGAACTCCGCAAGAACTCAGCTTGAAACATCTCCAGATTCCATAGAGACTTATATACCAAAAAAAAAAAAAATTTAACATTCAACAAATAGAAATCTTTTAAACTGGATACTATATACATTGATACCCAATCGGGTTATGATATGAAGGCTACCTGTATGATAACATTCAAAAAGCAATTGTATTGACCAGCTTCATTCTGAAGACCTGTGCCTAATATGGTATTAACAGGCTCTGATGGATTCTGTATTGGAACCACATGCTCTTCTTCAATCTGCAAACACGTAACGGTTTTAGGAACCTTTCATACACGTTTACGAAGTCTTTACTAAATTGTTTTAAAATACATGTTTAAAATCCCATGAACAAATGCGCGAAACATGAGCAAGGTAAAAATAAAAAAATCATACGCATATTTGTGCAAGTCATACAATTTAAGGTCATTTGAACAATAAATTCGGTTTAAGTTTTTACCTGTTGTTGGTCATCATTCACTTCTTTGATGGCGTTGAAGATAATTCCATCAGCCATGTTCGTCTGTTCTGGCTGCCATGATGGAGTTTGTGTTTTTCCATCAGGACAAGAGAAAAAACAATCCTCTAACGAAGTTCGATCCTTTGATGGACTCAACAAAGAGGACTGTATCGGAGAAAACACAGGCTCTGAACCAGCCTACAGACACACAACCGTCTTAGGATACTTTCATACACCTTCATGTAGACTTTTCTAAATGTTCAAAATATATTTCAAAAACACAGAAATATTTCCGAAATAAGTTATATATGTTCCGAAATAAGTTATATATGTTCCAAAGGGTCAGTATTCATCATTTATTCATTTCGGAAATGTTTCCGAAATAAGTTATATATCTTCCGAAATAAGTTATATATGTTCTGAAAGGGTCAGTATTCATCATTTATTCATTTCGGAAGTATTTCCGAAAAAAGTTATATATCTTCCTAAATACGTTGCAATAAAGAAACCTTACCTCAACATGTAAATCCTCCTGCGTTCGGGTTAACTCAACTGTTTGGGTTACGCCATCGGCACGAATTTCATCTGTTGGTGTTTCCTAAATATTTTAAGAAAATAAACAAATTGTAACAAGATAGGTTTTTAGATGTTTTAAAATTCTATTTTTGCAAAACCAGAAATTGTACCTCAACAATCGAATCGTTTGTTTGATTTATATCCTGTGTTTGGTCATAAGGATTTAACTCAACAGGTGAATCACCATGTGTATGGTTCAATTCCTCCATTTCAGTATGTAGGATAGTTGGCGAATTTGTAGATGGATAGATATCACCATCTTTGTCTTGATGCTACAAAAAAAAAAACCAAAAAAACAAAAAAACTCTAAGTTTTAAGAAGTCTTTCCTAAATTCTAAGAATGAGAGTTTGAAAGGAAAAGAAATACTGAGAAATTTACCTGCTCATTCGTATTGTGCCCAGGCTGGCTACAGATATTGATCTGATCCAAACCATCTGTTTGCGAGCTTACGTTCACTTTACGATTCAGATCCCCTTCATCATTTGTTTTTTCTTGATGTGAAGGAGCATTCTCTTTTATTCCCAGAATTTCCTCTATTTTAGTCAAGCGACTATTGATCTTATTGAAACCTTCTCCAACTGTCTTGCAGAGATTATTTAACTTTGACATGAGACACTCTCCAGAATCAGATGATGGTCCAGCTGTCTCTGTGTCTGGAAATCGATAAGATGTCATGTTCACTTGATCCATCGCATCAACAAAATCCAGAGTTCCTCTCTTCCAATCTTTAGAGGACAGCCTGTAGCCCTTCTTGACAGCATTAACCAATGTATATAAATCCTCATCATCACTGTCTTCCAACGAGACATTGTCCTCTGGATCTTCTGGTATTGGAGGTAAAATGCAGTGGACCTTCAGCTGCACAACAGAGAATCAAATATGAATCCCAAATTGAGAAATGCAGTGAGAAATCCAGTGAGGTGAACAAGCTAAAATACGAAACTAAATCAAATAAAATAAAGAACTTACATCTCGAACGTTTTCAACGCTCGTAACTTGAACAATCTTTGGATTTGATGTATAAACGTATTTCTCACAGAGGAAAGGGGACATCAGCCCTTCACTTCTTACTGTGCTGAAGGCAGTCTGCAATGAAGGCACAGATTCCAGAATCCACATGTGGAAAGCATACGGGAATCCATGTATATCATACCAGTTCTTGTTCAAATATGAAGGTACACGCTTATTGATCTGGTCCAGTAGTATATAAAAAGCGTCTCGACCCCACGGATAATTCATCAGAACACTTCTATTCTGTGCTCTGTCGATTAATTGTTGGGGGAACTTGTACGCCTTGTATTGTTGAAGTAGGAGGCTCTCAATCAAAATCAACATAGCAAGAGAGAACCTCTCCTCAACTGAATCCACGTCAGTTCTACGCAGCACGTCAATGAGCTGTTTTGTTGTATGCCCCTTTTGAAAATTTCCCCAGTTATAGTCACACTGTTCTTCTTCTTCTTCTTCTGGATTCCACTCAACACACTTCAAGCCTGTCACCATATGAAACTCCCTTATTGAGAATCTCATAGGTTGTGCTCCGAAGTGGAACCACAACTCCTTCTTTTTCTTTGTGATTAAAGATCTTGTCAATATCACGTGGAGAAGTTTCCCCGACATGTGCTGTTTCCTTGAACAGAATCTCAGAATCGGTCCCAAGAATGTTTGCGTTATCCTCTGGAACAGTACAGCCCCGATAATTTCTTTGACTATATTGATGTTCTTGATTTGTGCAAACTGGTTTATATCAGGCCCTTGAATCTGATTTGGCTCACTATTTATGGCAAATTGAAGCTTAGGCAGCGTGATATTCTGACTGTACGAACTCATTGTGCGTTCACCTGTTAAAACAAAAAAAATAGACATTCCTCGTAAAACATTCCTATAACAATCAACAAACTTTTCAGATGAATTAACAAAGGAAACTCCAGAAAGTCTTTCGAAATTGAAAAAGAAACGAAATTATAGGTTTAGCTGCGAAAAACCCAACGATATGATACAAATCTCACACACCTCCAATGATATGATATGAAATCCCGAATGATATGATACGAAATACCCCCAATGATATGATACAAATATCTACCTTGATGTTTGGGCAATGAGAAAATTCGATTCCGTCAAAGTCCGACAAAAGATAATCCCAATGATATGAAACGAAATTCTAGGGTTTGATGCGAAAAACCTAACGATATGATACACTACCCCCCCCCCCAAATGACCCAATGATATGATATGAAAATCTACCTTGATGATGTTTGGGCTAAGAGAAACTTCGAGAAAAGAGATACTTCGATTCCGTCAAAGCTCCGGTAAATCGATTTTTGGGATACGAGAAGATTTGAGATAAGACGAAAGAATATCGAGCAATGATATCTCCGTTTATTAAACTTTCGGTGAGGATGAAGAATTTCGTCGGAGGAAGTGTTTTTTGTGATGAAGAATCGGGAGTTAGGGCTTTTGGGGTTTTTAAAGGCTTTTCAATACTCACGTTGTCATTCGCGCTTTAATTGATCATTTACGAAGGCTTTCATAAATTAGTTATATAGTTTCCGAAATGGTTCTTAAATACGTTTCATTTTAAGGGATTGACAATTTTTCTAGTCTTTTCTAGAGCTTTTCCTGTTTCTTGTTCATTTACGAAAGCTTTCGTAAATTAGTTATATAGTTTCCGAAATTGTTCCTATATATGTTTCATTTCCAAGGAAGTGATCATTTTTCATCATTTTTATCTTTCGTTTTTTGCGTAGCCTAACAAAAACACATGTTCTGACAATCTTATGCTCCATTTTACGGATGATAATCAACAGTTAATATAGTCTTTTTTAGAGCTTTTCTAGAGCTTCTTGTTAATTTACGAAACACATGAATAAAGAGTGAAATCATACTTTTCATGTTTCTTGTTAATTTACGAAAGCTTTCATAAATTAGTTATATAGTTTCCGAAATTGTTCCTAAATACGTTTCATCTCCAAGGAAGTGATCATTTTTCATCAGTTTGCGGAGCCAAATAAAAACACATTAATTCAGACTGAAATCATACTTTTCTGTTTCTTGTTCATTTTTCAACATTTGCGGATCATTTTATATTGTTTTCTGTTTTTGTTCACTTCGGAAGACTTTCCGAAAAACGTTATTTATGTTCCTAAATACGTTTTATTTTAAAGAAAGGATCAGTTTTCATCATTTGAATCTTTCTTTATTTCAGTTGAAGCTTTGTTTGCAGCAACACACTTAAAACTCGAACCATCTCTGCACAAATAACAAAGTTATATATCATACTAAATACGTTTCATTCACACGAAAGAATCAGTTTTCATCATCTGTTCATTTCGGAAATATTTCCGAAATACGTTATATATCTTCCGAAATGGGCAGTTTTTAGCATTTGTTCATTTCGGAAGTATTTCTGAAATACGTTATATATCTTCCGAAATAAGTTATATATCTTCCGAAATGGGCAGTTTTTAGCATTTGTTCATTTCGGAAGTATTTCTGAAATACGTTATATATCTTCCGAAATAAGTTATATATCTTCCGAAATGGGCAGTTTTTAGCATTTGTTCATTTCGGAAGTATTTCTGAAATACGTTATATATCATTTTCTTGTTCATTTACGAAAGCTTTCGTAAATTAGTTATATAGTTTCCGAAATTGTTCCTATATACGTTTCATTTCCAAGGAAGTGATCATTTTTCATCATTTTTATCTTTCTTTCTTTGCGTAAAGGCTGATTTTCCGAAATGTTTCATAAATATGTTGTTTACAATCTTGTTCATTTTTAAGGAAACGTTCTGACAGGTGTAGAATCTGGGATTATATCACCACCCAACTCTTCAAAGAGATCACACGCCAGATTGCTTCTTATGTCATCAGAAGTATCATCAGTAAGCTTTGACATGTCTGTAATCCCCATTGAATGGCATTCAATCATCTTCAACACGAAAAGAGCACAATTCTCCGCACAATTGGTCTTAGGGATACTATTCCCTTCTAGTTTGTCAACTTTGTAAGCAGCTCGTTCATTGTCAGTAATTGCTTTGTTTGTAGCAATGCACATCAGAACGGGTATCATCTCTGCACCATTTAAAAACGTTTTTCAGGAACTTTTAAGATATTAAAATTTATCAACTAACAAATGATTAACAAGCCTAAATACACACCTGCAAAATGTTGCACATGAGTAAAGACTGAATCAGCTTGCTCTGTTGGATGTCCACAACTGATTCTAGTGATTGTTTGCTTCTTCACATTGATTACCATTCCAATCCAATGTCTGCTCTTCTTCTCAAAGGTAAGTCCGTAGATGACTTCAACATCTGTCCCCCAGGTTTTATTTGGATGTTTTTTCCCATTTACGACTTCAACTAAGCCTCCCAAAAATTTGCGACCCGTCTCACGTTCTAAGAATCTTTCGTAGCTGCATGACAGCGCGTTGAAGAACCATAATTCGATGAATGCAGCTCGAGGGAGATGGTGTTTATGGAAGTATGTTTCATAATTCTGCCTTCTCAAATCAAACAATGATAATGTCGCATCTATTTGCTGCATAAACGTTGAACATCACAATCATTTTAAGAACGCTTTCTTAAACACAAAACAAGCAAACAATTTTGTGTTTACTAACTAACATCACAATCACTAACTAATGATCACCTGTTCGCTCAGAGACACTTTTGGATTTTCTAAAAAAGTAAACCATGATGGAAGTACAGGACGGCCATCGATTTTGATTCTGCATAAACTAAATGAAACAAGTTAGGGGAGTAACAAGTTTTTAAGATTCGAAACAAATGGAAAGGTGAAATAAATACTAACCTTTCTCCCCTTTTTCTCAGCCAATCATCCATCCTTTTAAATTTATTGATGTCAGGAGTTAGAAATGGATCTATTACCGGATGTACTGGAGGCGTTACACATAACAACGGGTTGTTTGGTGATTGATACGGAGATCTTTTCTTTTTCCGAACATTTCGCAATAGAAACGCAAGGTTATCTATTGGCAAATCATCATACTTTTGTAAAAGATTAGGACTCGCTGCCGCCTTTCTTTTCTTAGCTCGAACCAAGAGGTCATCATCTTTTTTAGTTTCATCTACTTTTCTTTTCTGATGAGTTACAAGAACATTCTTGTTTGTTGTCCGAGTATTCTTCTGTTTTTTGGTTTCAGCTTTTTTCCTTTGTTTAGGAGCAACACTAGCCTTCTTCTTTGATGCTTCCACATTTTCTTCCTTCTCATTTGACCAACATAAAAAAAGTTAATTAATAGCATACCACAATTCATGGTTAATGACGATTCAAGAATGCCCCAAGCAACTTATTTTAAATGTTTTATGAAACGTTTTGAAGAAACAATACCTGTACTTCTACTTGAGAAACCCAGGCACCATTCACCCACTCCTTGTAAATCTGGATTTCTTGAAGCTGAAAATCTCTGACTTGTTCGTCAGAGAAAATTTTAACACCGTATCTTCTGTAGCTCATTATTTTAACCACTGTGGCTTTCCACCAGCCGCCTTTAAAAAAGACGTAGACGTAGTCCAATAGTTCTGGACCCTTCCAACTTCCTTCGATATCTGGCAATGGAGGACGAATCTGTTCCTTCCTGACACTCTCCATGATTTTTTTCAGTTTCGTTTTTTGATCCACAAAAAGTTTTGAGTACTCCACAGTATATATATCAACACCCTCGTTTGTTGATTTCTCTGTTACGGTTGCTGGAAACCATCCGCCATCTTTAGATTTTACCTCCACAGCAGCACCCACTTGTATGTGAGTCTCAGAATGTGTATTAAAAAGGGATTTGTTCTGAGCCAATGGATCTGCATCAGACTACAAAAACAAAACAGTTTTTATGAACATTACAATCATATGTGTTAAGGAAAATTCGACCATTTGCGTTTAATATACAACCTAGAAATCTTACATCAACAGTTGAATCTCCTTGTCGGGTTGAATCATGTGTCTGGCTCACCTTCTGTGTTTGTGTTTCCTAAAATTTGTAAAATCATAAATTGAGTTTCAGTGAGATCCATCTTTTGGGTAACAGAATTTTTTGAACACTATTCTGAATAATGGATCAGACAATTTTACCCATCCCCTATGAACCAATATATCCTCAATGTTGAATTGGAAGATTTCTAGTGTATGCTTAATGAGGACAGAGACTTTTCCATTCTTAATAATCGTATTTACAGATCCTCTACGCCAGCAGCCTCTGTGACACACAAGAACTTCTTGATTTATAGATAAATCTTCCAAACTTACATGATGACCCCGATAATCATTTGGATATGGTGGTGTATCCAAAGACGATCCGATCTGAGTCAGATCTTCTGCAATAGGCTGGATATACATTTCATACAGGGGTTAGGAAGACTTTTTTTACCTAAATGTTTAAAATTCAAGTAATAAAAACAAAGTTATATATCATACTAAATACGTTTCATTCACACGAAAGAATCAGTTTTCATCATTTGTTCATTTCGGAAATATTTCCGAAATACGTTATATATCTTCCGAAATGGGCAGTTTTTAGCATTTGTTCATTTCGGAAGTATTTTTGAAATACGTTATATATCTTCCGAAATACGTTTCATTCCCAAGAAAGGATCAGTTTTCATCATTTATTTATTTCAGAAGTATTTCCGAAATATGTTATATATCTTCCGAAATACGTTTCATTCCCAAGAAAGGATCAGTTTTCATCATTTATTTATTTCGGAAGTATTTCCGAAATATGTTATATATCTTCCGAAATACGTTTCATTCCCAAGAAAGGATCAGTTTTCATCATTTATTCATTTCGGAAGTATTTCAGAGAGTTTGAAACGAAACGAAAACTTCAGAACATTACCTGGTCATTCGTATTGTCCCCAGGCTGGCTACAGATATTTATCTGATCCAAACCATCTGTTTGTGAGAAATTGCCTTCATCATTTGTTTTTTCTTGACGTGTAGTAGGATTCTCGTTTATTCCCAGAACTTCCTCTATTGTTGTCAAGCGACTATTGATCATACTGAACCCATCTTCAAATGTCTGGAAGAGCTTGGCCAGCTTCGATACGAAAGACTCTTTTGAATCAGATAGTCCATCTCTATTCGCGTTCATTGTGTTCCAACAAGATAGAGTCTTCCAGTCAAAGCCAATTAGATGTTTTGATGAACTAACAGGTTGTTGCTTGATTGTTCTTTAATGAAGGTTAACAATCCTGCAAGACATTTGGGTCTAATCAATAAAAACCAGTTTCGAAACCAATATTAGACTAAATCAAAACAAGTGATTTAAGAACACAAAACCATCCATGAGTTTCTTCTTACTCTTTTAAGATTCAAGACATACTGAAACATCACGAAACCCCAAATTGTTGACATCCCCAAACAATTGTTGACATCCCAAAACCCCAAATTTCTAATCGAATCTAATTTTGAATCGATTAGAAATCAGACACTTAACATGCGATTAGGAAACAAAATCGAAGCTAGACAAAGATGAACGAAATCTATAAATCGAGTTTGTGCTAGTTATCGTAATGCGAGTTACAGTAACTGGTCGAGTAAGGTCTCGAGGAAGAGGATTTTAGATTTTTGATCGAAGAAGATAAAATACCTCGATTTTGGGCTATGAGAAGCTTCGAGATCAGAGAATGGCGTCGGGAAAGCTTCGAGATCAGAGAATGGAGTCGGGAAAGCTTCGAGATCAGGGAATGATAGCTCCGGGAACAATTTGTCGGCGAGATGAAGATGAGAAAGTTTTTCCGACGATATGAAGAATGGTGTCGCGAATAATCAAATCTGTGTTCAAGGTTAAATGAGTCTTTTTCCTTTAATGAATGCTAATTTTGTGACTTTCACCCTTGGATGCTAAATTATTGAACATTAAGTTTTTTGGTGCTATTTTGTAGAATTGCCCTTTCGAAAATATTTGAAAATCGGATATACAAAATAAGTCAAAATGAATAGATATATAGTAAGAAAAATACATTATTAATTTGGCGTGATACATTACATAGTGGATAAGAATGTGCTAGTTTTCCTGGTATTTTGTTTTGTTCTTTGCTGTTTACTTGTTGCTATTCAATTTTTTATTCTTTTTTCTCCACTAGTTGCCAACGTTATCTACTACACCCTATAGAGAGATTTTGTATTAGAGAGAAAAATAATAATGCATACGTATTATAAGATTCGTATGAGCATAGCAACATGGACCCTTTGTATTTTAATGACGCCATGCCGGCGCCACCATGATACAGACGTCTTTTTCTTTCTTTTACCGGTGATGAGTTTTATGGGGTGACGAAACTCCGGCAAATTTTCTTGTGACGTTAATTTTATAAACAAACTTTTTATTTAGATTTTGACCAAGTAAATAAAACCTCTTATTTGATGGCTCTAATTTGTATATAACCGACGGCTGCTTTTTATGATATCATTGTGTACAGATAATTTAATTCAAACAAAAAAAAATGATTCAAAATTACACGCGTTGTAATTTAACGAATGAGGAACGACTTGCTGTCTCGTAAAGTTAAAGGGAAACGTCATGTCGTTTTGTCACGGTGAGGGTCCATCTTCGTACTTCTCAGCTGTTTTCTTTTGACGAAACGAAAGGGGTTGTTAGATGTTTCCACGAAATTCCCACGTCATCGCCTTGGCTTTTGTGGGGTTCGTGCAATGTATTTTCCTTCAGATTGCATGTTTAACTAATCGTAACAAATATATACTGTTATAACGTGTATATATTTCGATTATTTTTTGTTTTTCTCGAAATGCTAGAACTAATTTTAGCTTTGCTTTATGAATGTATTAAAATATTCTAAAGGAGTGCTTACCCGCAGATCTCTTACAAATTTCAACTATAATATAAAATACGAATGGATATCTTATTTCTCAATGTTTGAGAAAACAAGTCATCGTCATGACGTAATAGAGATGGTCTCAAATCTAATGGTCCGTAAAAATGATTTGCATTTATCCATAAACGTAACCCTACGAAGACAATTTTAATTATGACAAAAGTTTAAAACAAATAAAGATATCTGTTGACATCAGCCTTGTCGTAAGCCACTTCTTATGTCGTCGTCATCAATTGTTTTAAAATAAACTATATCGTGCAAGTCATTGATTTAAATCGTACATTTTTCTAAATTACATCAGGTTAAATGACTTTACGTTAAGATAATAATAATAACTATATATACTTTTTTTTTTAAATGAGTTGTCGCATTTGATTTCCGACAAAAGTTTATCTTTCACTCCTTTGTTAATTAACACTAAATGTTTTTAAAATATTTGGATCATTTACACTCAACATTAATGGATGATCACAAGTATAGTTATAGATATTTATTTTTTGACCAACCAAAAAAAAAAGATATTTATTTTAGATACGCTGACGTGGCTTCGGATATTATGAGAATACAATTTACACATGCTTACGTTGACCCCAAAACGAAATGCTCTATATAAATTCTGTATTCTAATTAATCTCTTACCAATCCAACCCAACCAAAACTCTCTCCCTCTCTTTCTCTCTTTCTCTCTTTCTCTCTTTCTCTCTTTCTCTCTTTCTCTCTCACATACATCAATAATGCAAAAAGCAATAAGACCATACGAGTCATCGTGGACGAAGACAATACCGGTCAATAGCATTTTTCGTCCAAAGAATGAAGATAAACCACCATCATCATCATCATCATTATCATGGTTAACATCATCATCATCATCACCACAAAAGCCATCATCTTTAAGCACTAAGAAATCAAGCAACCTGCTCGTGATGGAGAATGCTGTGGTGGTGTTTGCGAGGAGAGGTTGTTGCATGGGACACGTGGCCAAACGGCTGCTACTGACACATGGCGTGAACCCTTTGGTAGTTGAGATTGATGAAGAAGAAGACAACAACGACGAAAATATCATAGTTAATAAAGAGAAATTACCAGTCATGTTCATAGGTGGGAAGTTGTTTGGAGGATTAGAGAATCTTATGGCTGCTCATATTAATGGTGATTTAGTGCCTACTCTCAGACAAGCTGGGGCTTTATGGCTTTGATTGATGATTTAAATCCTCCTAATATTTTATTTAATTGTCTTCTCTTTTTTTTTTTTTACATTATTTGTTAATACTTTTTTGCAATATTTCAACCTATGTGAATTTGTAATTGATTGTTAATTGTGGAGTTGGCTTGGTCATCAAAAAAACACAAAAAAATAACAAAATCTTTTTTTGTGTGTGTGTGTAATTAATAGCTCTTGAAATCCTTATTTAGTGCATAAATAAATAAAAACAATTAAGTCAAATGGTATCGAAACAGTAGCCAAAATTCGAAAGTAACTCTTCTTCTTTGGTTCACCAAGATTCAGGTTTCTTCGAGGAAATCATCAAAGTCCGTCTTGTAAAGCTTTTGATAAGATGGTTTTCGTTGAATCTCTTAGTGGGTGGGTGTGTTTCTTGAGCGAAATCCAACTTGAAAACAATGATTTGAATAATTTCATCTTTGACTTTAATTAAAGCTTTTTCCACTTAAACTTCGTTGAAACAGCTCATTTTTAGCCTCGTTGTGACAGCAATCTTGAGTCCTTGACACAAATAATATGGCCCAATAATATAAAAAGATTAAAAGAAAACCTTCTCTCTCTCTCTCTCTCTCTCTGCGTTGAGACTGAGACACTTGACACTAGGCTTGTTGATATTTCTTCCTTCACAGAATCACATCCCGTAATCTCGGCAAAATATATTATGGCCCAATATAAGCTAAGAATTCATAGCCCGTCCACTTTCTACTGCCCTTTGTTAAAAAATTTGATATGGCCCAATATAAGCTAAGAATGGCCCAGTTCTCTACAAAGATTTGGTAACGTGGAGATATTTTTTTTCATCTACCTGATTGTTCAAGGATAAGCAACTTTTACTCTGCAAATGGTACGTTTTTTTTTTGTCTTTCTCCGGAAGCTCCCATCTGCTGACACAGTGCCATGCATAAGCCAGGACAATATCAGAATACTGTTGCCGATTGATTTGTGTAATAGAGTACGTACCATCCAATCATCCATTACAAACTGTTTCGTCTATTGGATAATTCTCTCTGTTTGTGGACGAATAAATCATTTTTTGTGTAAGAAAATGAACATTTATTTTTTTAATAAGAATTTTCTTGACAGATATGTCAAATCATAAATTTAATACATATGCATATGTGTATGTATATACGTTTGAGTGGTGATGATTTTTTTATTTATTTTTAAATAGTAAATGTATTTGCAGAAATGAAGTATTAAGAAACCATACAAGTGCGTGACATATTTGATTAAACTATATTTGATGAGGCCAACCCTCAATCATGAAGCCAATAACATTTTGTGACTACTATAATATATGACGAAAAGACCACTTTTAAGTAATTATCACCAACTTTTTAATATGCTTTTTACAAGCTCGAATGCATCAACGAACCATTATGGATGAAGGTGGGTCAAATTTGACCGTTTGGTAGCAATGTTAGATATTATATAACTAGTGTTTTCCAATTTTTATCTATATATATGCAACATGGAAATGCCATATATATGTCTTTGCCACTCAATGATTTGTTGTAAAATAATCCAAACAAAATCATATAGAAAATTTATCTTAATTATTCTAAATATATAACTTGATTAATTAGCTAAATTCATTGTAATTAATTTGCATAAAAATATAATATATCTATTATCAAAAATTAGTTTCAAACTTAGTAAAATATATGTGTGGTTTTAAAATTTGAAAGAAAAAACAAAATTTAGCTGGCCATATCTATGTTATTGGCTGCATCGTAAAGCATATTGTTAAGTCACAACTTATATTTTTTTATATTATATAACTTAATATCGTGATTCATGAGAATCATACATTTGATCACTCTCAGCTGAAAGACAAAATTTTAACCCATGGTTATACTAAGACAATGTTAATATATATATATATATATATGGAAGCATTTTTTAATCTTTACTTATGGAATTTTAAGTCCGATCAAATTGAAAATCTAAATGTGTATAAGTGGTCGATGGATGAAGTTTCAAATTTGGCAAGGCAAAAACTGGCAGTGTAGTCACGCATACATGTGCACATTTTGTAGTCGATTCTGAGAATTTGATAGCTCCAAGCAACAAAATGAAAATTGGTTCACTTATCATTGATTTATCCAAAACAAATAATTGTACATGAGGGTTTGAACCCCAAACTTCCTCTTAAGTTATAGACAAACCATTACTAACAAAGCTATTGCATATTGTTTTAAATAAATAGCGGCTACTAAAACTATGAACGCATAGAGACTCGAAACCCAAACTTGATTAGCTTCTACCTATGGCCGACTCTATATATAACGGTTGAATAAGTCTATAAGTATGTTGACAAATTTTAGAGTTTTACAATTATATATATTGCAAACTCTTGAAGTTGGTGTTGCATATAGCCATAGGTGCAAATCATTGACAATGAAGATTCATATAGAGAGGACAATGACCATTTCAGTTAACTATGTTTTATGATAATTAACTACCACTTGATCCTATGTTTAGGTATTTCTCTCTTTTTATCGCTTTGCACTCATGGACAGTTTCAATCAACTTTGTGGAAAAAGGTTGGAAAGCGTGACTTTATCTTTTAATTACTTTTATGACCCATGAAAAAGAATCTTTTAAAACATCTTTTAAATGTCCGCATTTAATTGCATGGATGGAACGTAACCATTTTCTTTATTTTTCCATAAGTTTGCCATTTCCATGAGGTTCTCTCAATGTGTATAAGAATAGATAATTAACTAACTTGTGGGTATCCATATGTTCATATAATTTTTAGAAGTAGATTCCTAGTTAATTTCGATATTAAGAACATACATTTTTCAATTATAATCGCGATAATGATGTAAAAATGTCGTTTATTATATATATAGTGTGTGTTGTACTGTTATTACGCAACAATGCGATTTGCACACACACACAAAAAAGCAACAATGCATTATAAGAGTTTAAAATATAACGGAAAAGAGTAAGGTGGTTGAAAGATTTAAAAACTAAAAAAAATAGCCAATAAAGAGATAGAGCGATTTTGATTTGTAGAATGTCGATATCATCAATTTTGACCGAAAATGTATTGGATTTGTCAAGTCCGAGTAAAAACAAGAAGGCCATTATCATCCACTAAGTGACATATGTATACTTTAAGTCTAATCATATCTCCATTATGTCCTTATTTTTATTTCAAATATCGCCAAGTTTCTATGCTATGGTATGGATCTATCCTTTGGCTTCTTTGAAATGTCGTTTATTGCATTCTATATATATATATAGGCATACGTTTGATACAGTCATATAGTGATACAGGTATATACAAATGTATACACATTTATTCATGGCTTAGACATCTCATAGATTTTCTTTTTGTACTTTTTTTTATTTTTCTCCCAAGAATAAGTATGGATTCTAGCTACTGTTGTTTTATGTGAATCCATGTTAAGACTTTTTGGTCGATGCTAATATTATTCTACATCAATACACACACACACACATATATATATATATTTATATATATAAACATAGATATATGTGTTTATAAATATATATCATAAATGAAATGCCTATATATGTGCACAAAGATATTTTTCAAAGTTATTAATAAATACGATTTAGACGGAAAAAAAAAATGAAATGCCTATATATGTGCACAGGCTTCTAGCCTTCAAGTAGTGACAATTTTCAACGCAGTTTGCCTACTTGTTGGCGAAAACATTGGTATATATACTAATTGAGATCTATTTGATTGAATTAACGGTTTAGAAAGTTTAATTTTCAAATAACTCATATTTTTTTATTTTCTATAAAAAATTCAGCCATTTTGAAAAGTGATGGTGCCTAATTGGCTACAATCTATTATATAATAGAAATTTTTTCTCTCTATCTAAGCTATCCACATCATCATTACAATTCTCTATTAATGAACTTCATATATGTAAAACTTTAATATGTACTAATTAAATTTTTAACATAAGTATAATTATTACTATACAACTCCAAAACACACAATTACACTAACAAACGAAAAATATATAATATTAATTATGATTTAAAGTTTAAACTGACTATTAACAAAATTAGTATATGCGAATACATAAGTTTAGAAAATAAAATAAAAATGAAATAAGTGAAAAATGACCATATAATAAGTTCATAATTGAAAAAAAAAATTAATATAAACTATACATAATTTATAGATAATCAACTATAACTCAACGGAAATTACATATAAAATGAGATTATTATCATAATTAACAGTATAACCTCTATAAATTGATATTCGATAAATTAATATCTTAACAAATCAATAAATTTTTTTGGACCCGAATTCGTTTAGCAACACGTGGTGTACTTCAAAAACGAACTCAGCCCAATTGTGTATCGTTCGCTCTCAAAATCTCAATATCTTTCTCGAAGTCGAGGTTCTACACGTTCTTGACCATCTCGGGCGAGTACGGGAGAGTCGATTGCTCCCACGCGGTCCAGTCCAACCTGTAACTATGGAACTAAGAGCAAAAAAAATGTAATTAGAATCTTTACACTTATTACAAAACAATATATCTGAAATCAAAAGAAAGAAATTATAATACCGTCTTGGGAAAGCATCCCCGTGATCAATTGGGATCAAATTCCCTTCTTTATCCAGCAATATGTTACCTTGGTGTCGGTCCATGTTACCGTAACGAATATCCATCAATGTCATTTTCTGAAATTGATCATCGATAGGGAAACTTTGTGACCACGGCCATCTTGAGTGTAATTGGGATGAATTTCTGTAGTGACCCTCTTGTCCACATAGTATCTCCTTACTTTTTGAATTGCATGCACAACCCCGATTCAACAGAAATAGTGGTCCGATGCACGATAAAAAATGTGGCCTTTTATAAATTACAAATTTTACAGTTAAAAAAAATTTTCTTTGCATTTCTGAAAAAAATACAACAAATCAGAAAACGAACAAATTAAACACTATTTCTCGAAAATAATCCCCTTTGCATTTTTCCTAGATCGTTCAATTTTTTTTTCAGTGGTCTTTAGATAAATAATTATGTGACACAAACTAATTATTTTTTTAGTAACAAAATAATATTTTAAATAAAAACATGAAGTTCAAATTTTGTGTATTATAAACTATTAACCTAAAACTAAATATGTGATCCATAAAAACCTTTAAAAAGTGATGGTTTTAAGCCATCGCCTAGCTCGCATGCCCTACGAACGGGCATGTGCATGCATCTAACCATTGTTGTCGGAGGGACGCCTCTGAATCCGTCTTCTTCCCCATCTTTGGGGAGATCCAAAGACGAAAACAGCAACCTCTTGAATGGTTATTTCTCCTTTCGTCCATCGTTCGTCACGTTCTTCTTTGTCTACCGGTTTGAACACTGCAACCTTCTTCATCTTTTCATCCATCATGAAGTAGGCTCCGTTCGTAGCACATTTGGTCTTTTGGGCAAATTGTTTTTTCTTAAGTCCCATGTTGGCACCTAAGACGATATCCGCGTGCTTTCGGAATTGGAAGTTGAAGATCCTCCACTACTAGATCATCTTTATCTTCCAATACTAAACTCTCTTCATTCCATAAGTCTACATATGTTACCTAAAAATATATGAACAAAGATGAATCAATAATCGTTTAGAAATTTCCTGAAAATACCGTTTGGTCAATCATAAAAACAAATTCATTTTAGTTGGAAAACTATGAGAAATCTGTTTGAAAAAGAAAAAAAATAAATTCATTGGAATTATAAGAAAATCATTTCATGTCCCCAAAAAAACATATGGCAGAAGAAAAATGTTCGTTCTTATGTTTTGAATGGAGAGTGAAACAAGTGGTAGTACTAGTATTTAGAATTTCGCAGTTCATATAATTCATTTACACACTAGATAAAAAAAAAAAATCATCGCATAATGCGGATATTTATCTAGTGAGTTCTTCTAAATACAATCTAATTTAACAAATAAGAAACAATCTAAGATGGCGATAAAAGTTTGTCTATATCTTTTAATTAGAACGTTTTCCATTTAAATAATGCCTTATCGATGCAGCGGACTAATCCGTTCCTATTATTTAGAGCGTTTTCCATCAAAAACACTCATATGATTATCTTTGTATATGGGGTGCTTTTTAATTTACACCATGTGTAGTATATGTAATACTATACTTATTGCACTCTTTATGAACCAAAAGCATATAGTATATCTGTGATGTACCCTCTAGATCTAAAGTTGTTTTATCTATCAATGTTATTCTCTTTGTTTTTTCATTAAAACAAATCTAGAAATAACCAATTAAATAGTTTAGATTCATGAACTTTGGTTAAAAAGTATATGAGCGACCATGCCAACCCATGCTAATATAGACAACCAAATTATTTTTATAAAATGTTTATGTTTCTGCTACTGTTCCTGTCTTTGTTATTGTTTCGGCCTCAAATTTGGATGCGACCTAGTCTCAACCGGTTCAACCACATACATTACATCAATCACTGGACAAACCCCTATTCTCACAGCTCCTACAGTATTAATTGAAGTTACTCTTTCGCATGACTTTGTTTTTCCAGTTTTTGCTACAACTATCATCCCAACCACATAACTTGTTTCGGATATAGATACTACAATTACAACATCTCTCGAGGTTGAACCAATAGTTGAGACCGATCGAGTATGCTATTCTTATTTCTTATAATACCAATATTATTTCAAAACTATCAACCGTAAACGAAGCTGCATGGTTGAGACTTACTGAGATTGCTCTCGTTAACACCAGCACTAAAACTTCTTATGTGGCCCCTCTGGTTGCATAATATGCTTTATCAATTCCTTCTTCTGAATCAAGAACTTCACAAAATGAAGATGTGGCTATAAGTACGTCTTGTTAGTACGTAATCTTCACGTTGTGAATTTAGCTATGATATAGCTATGAGGACTCGAGGAAGAAAACACATCAAAAACCTTAAAAAGTATAATAAATGTTATAGAATACTATCGGTGGACGCATGAAACATGACCGTAGAGACCGTGGTGGTCGTGGACCACACTATTATGGATCCCAAGTGAGCTATTGGATGTCCCAATTATCTAGCTAATTGTGTGTTTATGCATATATATCTCACATTACTTTCTTGAACTCTATGACTGTAAATATTAGCCTTGTAATACTTTCCTTGCGTTTTAAATATAAAGTTTTTATTCAAAACAAAATTATTTTTATCTAAATTTGAAAAGTTACATTTTATTTCTTAAATAATTTTTTTTATTTGCCGTAATATCAACAAAATTTAGATTTTTTATTCTTCTTGATTCCTTCTCCATAATATCGATTAAACAGAGGGGTTTATTATTCTGACTATAATTTAATTATAAGCGCGATTGATCAAATTCAAAATTTTCGAGAAAGTTCATCTAGGAGCTCTGCATAATTAAATAAAAATATCATATATTCGTCTTTGGATACACGCATATTCACATATAAACGCGTTTCTTACGCATATTCACATATAAACGCGTTTCTTTATAGTTAAAAGTTTAAACCCCCCGTTTGTTTATGTACCTATCTGGTGTATGGTGAATCTTGATGACAAAGGAAACAATACTATATCTAATGAAGTCTCGAAAATTTAGGGGAATATTCTAGTGCCGCCAAAGTTCAAGAAGAAAAGTCCAAAACTAAAACATTAAACAAATATTGCTATTTTATAGGAATCTTAAAACATGATTACATTATGATTAAAGTGGAAATTACCTAAAGAATTGGTAGTTAAGTCAGCCCACAAGCTGACGACCTCTCGTCCTTCCAAAAATTCACCTGCGTTTTGTCAGTTTTCTGTCTCTTATTTCTCCAATGAATTAATTCTGAATTAATTAAATTACTTTTCAGTTAAGGGTAAAAAAGCACATTTAGTTTACTTTTGTTTGAAAATCGATATGATCGAGATTTTGATATATCAAATAGTTTAAAACTATGATCAAGTATGATCAAACTGTTTCACGCAGAAATATTTTGTAAGTAAAAAAACTATTATACAAAAAAAAATTATAATACAAAATAATTAATATGGCACTTTAAATATGTATGACTCATAGTCCGCACATATGTTAAGTTAAAAATATACATCTATATATATAAAGGAGAATGATTCAAAGTTAGTAACTCGCAAGATCGCGACACGTGTCGAGTTAATCAATTAGATTTTGACACGTGTCGAGTTAATATAAAAAAAAATTTTAGATTAAGGAAAGTTAACTTAAAATTAAAAAGTAGAGTTTAATTTAAGAAAAAAAAATTTAATTCTAAAAGTAAAGTTAGCACACAAAAAAAAATAGACTTAATCCTAAATGTAAAGTTTGCATAAAAAAAAGAAAATAAAAATTGTTTTTAGATTAAGGAAATTTATTTATTAAGGAATTTTAACTTAAAATTAAAAGCTAGAGTTTAATTTAAGAAAAAAGACTTAATCATAAAAGTAAAGTTAGCAGAAAAAAAAATAGAACATAGACTTAATCCTAAATGTAAAGTTACCAGAAAAAAGGAAAATAAAAATTGATTTTAGATTATAGAAATTTATCTATAAAATTTAAGGAAATTTATCTATAAAATTTATCTATAAGGAAATTTATCTTAAAATTAAAAACCAGAGTTTAATTTAAGAAAAAGGAAAAAAAAAGACTTAATCCTAAAAATAAAGTTAGAAATACAAAAAAATATCTTTAGAAAAAAGGTAGTATCCATCCTAAAAGTAAACTTAGCCCCAAAAAGAAAGGAAAAGAAAAAAAATAGAACATAGATTTAATCTTAAATGTAAAGTTAGCATAAAAAAGGAAAATATAAATTGGTTTTAGATTAAAGAAATTTATCTATAAAAACTAAATTTTTAAAAAATGAGATAAACATTTTTCTATTTTGATTAAGGAAATTAAAAAAAAGAATACAATCACATAAGGGAAAGGATTTATAATTTCTTACCTCTATATAACCAATTTGATATTTTTTCAATTTTATAACCCAAAAATTATTGAGAAGAGAGATACAGAAACCAAACGCAAAACAAATTACTAAGAGGTAATCTTTTGTGTAATTTTACAAGTCTCTATATGTTAATAGCAACGCACGGGTCCATATTATGTTGTACACCATATCTAGGCAAATATTTTAGAGATGGTGTATAATATTAGTTTTTTATTTTTATTTTTATTTTTTAGATTACTATGCTGAAAAATATGATGTACGTTATAGTTTCTCAATAGTTGTAGTCTATATCTTAACATACCTACATATAGAGGTGGTGTATAAAACAAAAATAATTCGGGTACGTTATTGGTGTATATATAAAAAAAAAATTATGTTGTACGTTAATGCAATTTTTTAATTTTTTTACAGGAATATTAAGAGAGAAACAATGAATGCTGAAATTCTAAATAACAATAGAGACAATTTAACATTAGATAGCTTAAACAGAAAGTGCTATTATCGTCGTAACGATCGTCGTACCGTAGTTCATCTAATCAGAAAGTGGAAGGCAAAAAATTTGAAAAAAAACAATGACCTCATATGAATGAATTTACTACTACTTGACGAGAAGGCCAATATATTTGTAATTTTTTTAACAAATATATTATCCTAATTTTATAAACTTATTATCTAACTTTAATCTAAATTATTTTTGAATACGGAAAAATACTACTATAATTCAATATAATTAACTCTTTTTGTTTGTCGACATTTTCTGGAACTAAATTATATATGAATCGTGATTTTGATTATGTTACTGCGTTTCGAGAAAGGTATTTTCTTAACTTTTATTGTTTTCAAATTTACTAATTCACTAAAAAAATTAAAATCAATTAATAAAAAAACTTAAAAATTTTGAGAAGTCAAAGTTAAAAAATTTATCTTAAAATATATAGTTATTAAAAAATAAAATTAAAAAGTTAAAAATTAAATTTATCTTAAAACGTAAAATTAATATAAAAAAAGAAAAAATATTTCTTAGTTTTTCCATTTAGATTAAGAAAATTAATTTTAAAAGGAAAAAAATTATAATTTCTCAACTTTATATAAACCAAAATTTGGTATTGTGTCAATTACACACCAAAAAATTAAAAGTCCAATAATCTTATCCAAAACTATTTACTGCATCTCTTCACCAAATTTTTCTTTCAATGTATATATTTATTTCATCGTAAACTTTGATGATAAATTTATGTATTATATATTTTCACGGGTGATCTAATTTTGATTTCCATTTTGTCGTTTTTAATTTTTTTTAACGGGTTATAAAATATTAAATTTCAAACCTGCATAACCCGCATATATGCGGATACTTATATAGTTTTATTGAAAGGAAAAAAACACTTTGATATATCGGGAAAACAAAACTTTGCTAAAGAAAAAGAAAAAAGGAAACATTGCAAAAAATCCTTGTAGAAAAGCATGAAACAGATACTCGTATCTACCAACTTTTATTCTCAATTCCAAATTGTAGATTGTTTCTTTCACAGAAAAACAAAAAAAAATGATGTTAAAAAATTAGAATAATCCTGTTACGGCGATTTTAATCTGATTTGAACACTATAAATAGCAAAAATATATGACTGCAACACATGCTATATAGAAATTAGTCTGAATTAATTATTCAGTTTGAAATGTTTTGGTTATCAATTAAAAAAAACAAGAAACAAGAAAAAGAAAAACGAATATATAGAGGGACGTTACTTGACGAGAAGAGTTTCTGATGTCGCATATGGGTTATGTTTTCACTGTCAACCAGACGATTATTCTCTTTTGCCTATTTATTAGGTTCTTAATTTCTTTGTCGCATGTTGTTGGATTTTACCTCATGAGCACGTGCATGCGTACACGTGCATTGCAGGCTTTGTTCTCAACAAACGAGAGATGTAGCCACCGCCGTTGGATCTGATTTACTTCTTTGACCACCTTAATTTACGGAAATTTTAAATCTCAATTATGAAAATTGAAAAGGGCCGTATCATCAAGAAATCGTTGCCTGCTATCATCAATATATATATGTTGTTACTTCAATCATTCTAAAATATATAACGTATTCAACTTATAGATTGCATTATGATGCCAGTACTAACCTGTTTCACGTAGATGTGGTTAGGGCTGGGCAAAATATCTGTTATATCCGCTTCGATCCGGTATTTGTCTTGATTCGATTCGAAAAATCCTGATATCCGTAAATGTTCGGAGCAAAACAAATAGCAAAATGTAATATCCGTAAAAAACGGAACAAATCGCAAATATTTTTTTTTTTAAAAGTCGGATATCCGCTCTGCTCCGTAATTATATATTTATATATGTCGGTAGTGGCTAAAAAATGATTAAAAGAGTGCAAAGGTTCTGCAGAAGCGAAGGGTCTCTATTATGTTTATTAAGTTGTTATGCTTTTATTAAAGTGATGTCGTTTTGGGGTAAAAGAATACGTTTGTAAACCTTTTCCTTTATCAAATAATTAATCAAACAATTCACAAACTCTCTCATCTCTCTCGTCTTCTTCTTCTATCTTATCATCTCATTTTTTCTGAATTCTCATCTATTCATTTAATTCTCTTCTCACCCACCTCTATCTTTTTCTTGATAGATCCGCGATCTATCATCATCGTTCTTCATTTCTTCTATAGCGTCGATCTCCTTCGCCGCCGGCCTCTAGCAGCTCCTGAACTTCTGGAAAGTAATGAAACGAGTCGCCGTTTGTATCCGCTACCACGCCGCCTCGCCACACCACAACACCACCGAAGAGAAGAAAGTTGTTATTTCGATTACTCTTTGCAACCACCACTATCATGGAGAGCAGCTACAACAAAAGGGAGGGCTCCTCGCGGCACCGACAATGAACGCCGGCAACCGGAGAAGCCCAAGCGGAGGAAACGAGGAAGCCTTCGAGAGAGAAAAAATGTGGAGCGCGTGAGATCTACTCCCTTCCTTCGTTAATACAACTTTTCTTTTTATCTAATTTTCTAAAATTTATGTTTTAAATTTTTTTTTTTTAAACGGATCGGATCGGATATCCGCAGATATATATTCAAATTCCGGATATCCACATTTACGGATATCCGAAAATTTTCGGATCGAAACGAATCAAAAACGCAGATATCCGAACGGAATGGAGCGGATCGCAAATACCAAAAAAATCCATGATATTTGCTCCGTGCCTACCCCTAGTTGTGGTAACCAAAACAAAAGAGGCAAATCTTTACTCACCACATAGTTTTGAAGACTTTGGTGATCCGCTCATTACAAAAAACTACGGCCGAACCTAATTTGAATGAAAGTATTTTAACCTTTCAGATATTATATATACATCATGATTGTACTGACAAATAACACTTCTTCTTTTTTTGTCAACGCACTAAAATAACACTAAGAGAATTTATCAGGGGTAAAATAAGAAGAAGAATGTAATTGATCACCAGAAGATGAAAAGGTAAAAAAAAAGAGGAGAAAATAAATAATGAGATCATCATTCCAAATAGAAAAGGCAGACACAGTAACTTTCTGTGTGTCATGAAGCACTGCAATGCAAAAAAAAAAAACAAATATTGAAGATAAATATATATATATATCGACAGGTAAATTATACTATTTCCACAGCCATTAACTTTTTAAAAGTAAGAAATAGAACATTTAAAATGGGAAAAATATATGAAAGTTTAATTATTTATGAAAATGGCTGCCACAGTTTTTACAGATCAAGGTGCTTGCATATTTAATGAAAGAGAGAGGAATATTTTTTTTTTATTACACATAAGCGCTTAATTATATTTGCAGGGGGTGTGTGTGTCTATATAAAGTATACAACCAAGAAACTTCTCTTTTGTGTTTTCCTCTCATTCGTAATTACATCAGATTCTAAGTGTTTCTATTTTTTGTTCTTTTCTTTTTCTTAGTTACAATTTTAATCTCCATCTCTAATCTTAAACATCTCTTTTATATCTCTCCCAACAAAGCTTTTGTCCAGAAGAAGTCATGACAGCTGAAGATCAGACAATCTCAAGTAGTGGAGGATATGTCCAAAGCTCATCAACAACTGATCATGGGGATCATCGTCATCATGAACATGAATCCTTTAATCCTCCTCTTATTAAGAAGAAGAGAAACCTCCCTGGAAATCCTGGTAATATTCAATTAATCAAGATTAATATAGAACACTAAATTAAACCCTAGTTAAGAAACAAAAAAAAAATCTTTTTCAAAAGTCATCTTCTTGATTTGTTCTGTTTTCGATCTTGATCTATAAACATGCATGCGTCGTACTGATTAGGTCCCTCATATGAACCATAACTAACATCCCGAATCTGATTGACATCGATCTCTATAGATCCAGAAGCCGAGGTCATAGCTCTTTCTCCAAAGACACTTATGGCCACAAATCGTTTCCTCTGCGAGATATGTGGAAAAGGCTTCCAAAGAGACCAGAATCTACAGCTTCATAAGCGAGGACACAACCTCCCATGGAAGCTAAAGCCGAGGACGAGCAAAGAAATAAGGAAACGAGTGTATGTATGTCCGGAGAAGAGTTGCGTCCACCATCATCCGACAAGGGCACTCGGTGACCTTACCGGAATCAAGAAACATTTTTGTCGGAAACATGGCGAAAAGAAATGGAAGTGTGAGAAATGCTCTAAGAGATATGCAGTCCAATCCGATTGGAAGGCTCATTCCAAGACTTGTGGGACTAGAGAGTATAGATGCGACTGTGGTACAATTTTCTCCAGGTATATATATACGTATGTATTTGATATATAGATCTTTTATAGTTTATACTGTCATACACCTCTTCATTACAGTATTATAGCATACTATGCCTAGTTGTAAGCACATCTCATGTTCAACAATTGCATTAAATATGCATTCAAACATGATGTCTAATTAGTAAAGTTAATCAAGTTTTTTTTTGTAACTCATACTAAACCTAGCTAGATCTTCTAGTTTACCCGGTGAATATATATACTATGGTGATAAAATTAAAATCTATATACAAATAAAATTTGTTTTATTATGTTCTTTGTAACTAAAATAAGAGAAGTTTATTTTCTTGTTGTTGGAAGTGTAGCTTTTGTAGGGTATATAAAGTCTAAACTAAATAATTTGAAGAGTTTTTGTTTTTTTTGTATATCTATTTGTCATTCCCTGGGCGTACGTGCTGCTTGTTCTCTTGAATAAGACAGTTTTTTTTTTATTAAAGTAAGAAGTACAACCTTAGTATATAACTATATATATACATGTCTAATTAAACTTAAGCACAATTAGTGTGTGTGTGTGTATGGACTATAGATAATAGATAACATTAATCGTACTAATTTAATGTGGTTTTGATCTGTTGAAAAACAGGAGAGACAGCTTCATTACACATAGGGCGTTCTGCGACGCATTAGCAGAAGAAACCGCTAGGCTAAACGCAGCTTCTCATCTCAAGAGTCTTGCTGGTAATAATCTAAACTACCATTATCTCATGGGCACCCTTATCCCATCACCACCACCGCCACCTTCGTTTCCATTCGGACAGCCACAACCGCAACTTCACCATCAACATTTCCCCCTCGCAACCACCACCTTCGATCATCGTCATCATCATCAAGACGCCATGAAGCCTGCGTCTTCGCTCTCCCTATGGATGGGAGGAAGTATCAATCATCATCAAGTGACCATCGACGACCGTATCGCGTCGCCGCCTCAGCCGCATTCACCGCAGGAGGATTATAATTGGGTCTTCGGAAACGCGAATAATCGTGGCGAGCTCATAACGACGAGCGATTCCCTCATCACCCATGAAAATATCAGTATCGTTGTCCCGAGTAAGGAAAACGCTAATGCAAACGCGGTTACTTCTCTTTCCGTGCCTTCTCTTTTTAGCAGCGTCGACCAAATTACCCAAGACGCAAACGCAGCTACCGCGGCGGTTGCGAACATGTCCGCGACTGCGTTACTTAAAAAAGCGGCTCTGATGGGCGCGACTTCTTCTTCTCCGGATCCGACGACGATGACGACATGCATCGACCAATCGGTGTTTCTCCAGAGTTTTGCGTCGAAAATGTCTGATCAGAGTCAGATTGTAGAAGATGGTGGCAGCGACAAGTTCTTCGCTTTGTTTGGATCAAACAACTTCGGGTTAATGAGTAATAATGGTCTTCACGACATCGGGAACCCTAGAAATGGCGTTACGGTCGTTTCGCGGATTGATGAATTACAGAACTACCCATGGAAGCGTAGAAGAGTTGAGAGTGGGGATGTAGGAGGAGGAGGAGGGCAAACTCGGGATTTCCTCGGGGTTGGTGTACAAACAATGTGCCACTCATCTTCTATCAATGGATGGATTTAAAACACTTTATTAAAATGTTTCTTCTCTGGAGTTTCTAACGTATTTATGAGAACTTATCAAAGCTGTTTCCTTTCATTAATTAGAGTTATAGATTAATCATCGCAGTGTACATTATTCCACTACAACTAAATTACAATTTAACTTTATTTTTTTGGCTTGATTAGATTAATTATATGCGTATTGCAAAATAGCTATATGCTCAATACAAATCGATCAAGACCCCGATCTTAACATAACAAAATACCTAGTGAAAAGCAAAATTGCCTTTCAATTTTTCTGCTACACATTTTTCTTCTATAACGGGATTTGTCAAATGCGATATGATCACGTCTCAAAATTAATCTAGTCTAGCTAGTTCATCGTTTTATTATTCACAAGCATGATGACAATGTGTTTATATGTAGTGATTCACGTATTGGTATTAAATTAGCATATTCGTCGAAGAAAAGTTGAGATTCATGCATATTCACTCGGTGCAGAAAGAGTGGATCGAGAAGTGGTGGGGACAAAAGGAAATATGGAGGCTTTTGAGCTCAATAATTCTAGCTTAACTTGCAGGGCAATTCATGGAGGAATATAATAAGAAAATGAAAATGAAAATGAAGAGAGAGATAGAAAAGGAAAAGATAAAAGAGACACATCTATAGAGTTTTCATATTTTTTTTAAAAAAACTAGCTACATTGCTAGAAGTGAAAATATAACATAAGTTATAGGGCAATTCTACAAAATAGCACCAAAAACATAAAGTTCAATAATTTAGCACAGAAGGGTGAAAATCCTAAAACTAGCATTCATTAAAAGGAAAAAAATACTAAATTATCCTCTATTATACTGTAAAATCAATCATCCCAAACGGAGCTTGTGACGAGATCCATGGCGGCGATTTCTACTTTCTTCCTTCTCTTCGTCATTCCCCTTGTCCCACTCTCGCTTTTCGTTATCTTGGCTTTAATCGTACGTACGCCCTCGTCCCATCCGAATCCCCATCAAGTCACGTCTTCTTCTTCATCACCGGCGGTAAGCTGAAGAACGGAACCGTCTTTGCTAAACCTGACTCTCTCTACTTTACCTTTCTTCACCGCGTTTAGAAACTCGATGTACCGCCATTGCGATCCCTCCGGAAGATCCGATGATGATTGGGCTTTCGGATTAGGCGTCGTAATCGTCTGGGTCTCACTGAACGGCGACGGCGACGTCGACGGCTTCACTGCTTGAGCTTCAGCAACGACAGTTTGTGTAGCGCTAACCGGTTCGTCCAAAGCTAAAGCTCCTCGCGGCGACGAAGAAATTGATGAGAACAGAATAGCTGCTAAAGCTACTCGCGACGGCAATGACTTTATGGGTTTTCCATTGTCTTCGATTCGCAGAGCCGATCGAGTACTTCCACGGGAGATTAAGGAGAAGGAAAACTCTGATTCTTCACTATATCAACAAGAGGAAAACTGGAAAAAGCCATATAAGGCCGACCTTATATGGAAAAACTGGAAAAAGACAAATACAGGATACTGATACATCCTATAATCTGATACCCTTTTTATTTATTTATAATAAAATCTTAATGGTTTCTGAAATTTGATACTGCAAACACATAGTTGTCATCGACCTGAATCTGCAGGAGCTAGCAACCGTACTTCAAACATGAGAACTTATAGAAGCTTGTTTTTTTTTTGCAGGGACTGTTTGGTCTCCAAGATCGAATGTTGCAGAACTTGAACACAACTATGTTGTGGCGGTAGAGCTACCAGGGGTCAGTATCAATGATATAAGAGTGGAGGTTGACAACACAAAGTAATTATTACGCATCTTGACACATGTTTACTTTACTTAATACGCATTGTGTAACAAAGGTACTTACCCGTGCTGCTGCAGCTTGTCTGTGACAGGGAGGCGCACATCTATCTGTCAAAAAGTTGATGCAGGCACCAAAGATTCAATCTTTGGATATCACAAGCAAGAAATACTACAAGGACCATTCAAAGTTTCATGGCCACTCCCCAGCAATGTGAACAAGGATAATGTTTCCGCTGAATTTATGTAAGTAGAAACTATACTTCTCTAAACCCCAACGTTATGATTAGTGGGTTTATAGCTAGTGCACACCTAAAAAGTAGGTTTTAGATTCCAATTTGAACTCTTAGCCAGTCACTAGCATGAATTAGATATCTAGAATATGGCAAGTTTTATAGAGAGATTGTGAGTTTCTTGGAGAGATTGTGTTTGTTTAAGCCTATTAAGACCTGTTGTATTGATTAGACGAGTGACTGATGTTTGGTATAATTTATCAGCTTGCAAAGAGGACTTTTGATGATGTCTACAAGTACCCAATGCGAATCCGAGAGAAGGTTTAAGAGAGTTTAGGCAAAGAATAATTGTTGTAATGCACAAATGATCGATCTCTTTGTCTTGAATTTTCCATATAAAAGACAATTTATATAACGTATAAATGAGAATTTTTGTGTTCATTTATATAACTTCTCAAATTTAGGAAGTTGTCCTACACATTTAAGAAAACCTTTCTAAACATGTGTAAATGATAACTTTTGTGTCCATCTATACAAAACTCAAATTTAAGAAGTCATAATACACATTTAGGAACATATATAATGTATTTAGGAAAGTCTTCCTAAATACGTTTTCTGTTGATTTCCATGCGTAAATGAAGCATCATAACAAATGTGTTGTTGTTTTGTCTACACAAAGAAATAAAGAAAGATTCAAATGATGAAAACTGATCCTTTCTTGAAAATGAAACGTATTTAGGAATATATATAACGTATTTCAGAAAGTCTTCCGAAATGAACAAAAATATAAAACAATATTTTCTGTTGATTTCCATGCGTAAATGAAGCATCAGAACAAATGTGTTGTTGTTTTGTCTACACAAAGAAATAAATAAAGATTCAAATAATGAAAACTGATCATTTCTTGAAAATGAAACGTATTTAAGAACATATATAACGTGTTCTTGTTTCTTCTACATTTATAGTTTTTTCTTAAAATGAATCATATTTTGGATCATATATAACGTATTTCGGAAAGACTTCCTAAATGAACAAATGATGAAAAATGATCATTTCTTGAAAATGAATCGTATTTAGGAACATATATAACGTATTTCGGAAATATTTCCTAAATGAACAAATGATGAAAACTGATCCTTTCTTGAAAATGAAACGTATTTAGGAACATATATAACGTATTTCGGAAAGTCTTCTGAAATGAACAAAAACAGAAAACGATATTTCATGTTGATTTCCATGCGTAAATGAAGCATCAGAACAAATGTGTTGTTGTTTTGTCTACACAAAGAAATAAAGAAAGATTCAAATGATGAAAAATGATCCTTCCTTGAAAATGAAACGTATTTAGGAACATATATAACGTATTTCGGAAAGTCTTCCGAAATGAACAAAAACATAAAAC
Organism: Eutrema japonicum; assembly: GCA_030161315.1. Lineage (NCBI taxonomy): Eukaryota > Viridiplantae > Streptophyta > Magnoliopsida > Brassicales > Brassicaceae > Eutrema > Eutrema japonicum. The sequence goes on along the minus strand of BSQW01000001.1, from coordinate 1,579,184 downwards.
GATATATCCTGTTGATTTCCATGCGTAAATGAAGCATCATAACAAATGTGTTGTTGTTTCGTCTACACAAAGAAATAAAGAAAGATTCAAATGATGAAAACTGATCATTTCTTGAAAATGAAACATATTTAGGAACATATATAATGTATTTCGGAAAGTCTTCCGAAATGAACAAAAACAGAAAACGATATTTCATGTTGATTTCCATGTGTAAATGAAGCATCAAAATAAATGTGTTGTTGTTTTGTCTACACAAAGAAATAAAGAAAGATTCAAATGATGAAAACTGATCATTTCTTGAAAATGAAATGTATTTAAGAACATATATAGCGTATTTCGGAAAGTCTTCTAGAAATGAACAAATGATGAAAAATGATCCTTTCTTGAAAATGAATCGTATTTAGGAACATATATAACGTATTTAGGAAAGCTTTCCTAAATGATGAAAAATGATCCTTTCTGGAAATGAAACGTATTTAGGAACCATTTAGGAACATTTATAACGTATTTAGGAAAGTCTTCCTAAATGATGAAAAATGATCCTTTCTGGAAATGAAACGTATTTAGGAACATATATAACGTATTTAGGAAAGCTTTCCTAAATGATGAAAAATGATCTTTTCTTGAAAATGAAATGTATTTAGGAACATATATAACGTATTTCGGAAAGCCTTCCTAAATGAACAAATGATTAAAACTGATCTTTTTTTGAAAATGAAACGTATTTAGGAACATATATAACGTATTTCGGAAAGACTTCCTAAATGAACAAATGATGAAAAATGATCATTTTTTGAAAATGAAATGTATTTAGGAACATATATAACGTATTTCTGAAAGACTTCCGAAATGAACAAATGATGAAAAATGATCTTTTTTTGAAAATGAAACGTATTTAGGAACATATATAACGTATTTCAGAAAGTCTTCCGAAATGAACAAATGATGAAAAATGATCATTTCTTGAAAATGAATCGTATTTAGGAACATATATAACGTATTTCGGAAAGACTTCCTAAATGAACAAATGATGAAAACTGGTCCTTTCTTGAAAATGAAATGTATTTAGGAACATATATAACGTATTTCTGAAAGACTTCCGAAATGAACAAATGATGAAAAATGATCCTTTTTTGAAAATGAAACGTATTTAGGAACATATATAACGTATTTCGGAAAGTCTTCCGAAATGAACAAATGATGAAAAATGATCATTTCTTGAAAATGAATCGTATTTAGGAACATATATAACGTATTTAGGAAAGCTTTCCTAAATGATGAAAAATGATCCTTTCTGGAAATGAAACGTATTTAGGAACCATTTAGGAACATTTATAACGTATTTAGGAAAGTCTTCCTAAATGATGAAAAATGATCCTTTCTGGAAATGAAACGTATTTAGGAACATATATAACGTATTTAGGAAAGCTTTCCTAAATGATGAAAAATGATCTTTTCTTGAAAATGAATCGTATTTAGGAAGATATATAACGTATTTCGGAAAGATTTCCTAAATGAACAAATGATTAAAACTGATCTTTTTTTGAAAATGAAACGTATTTAGGAACATATATAACGTATTTCGGAAAGACTTCCTAAATGAACAAATGATGAAAAATGATCATTTCTTGAAAATGAAATGTATTTAGGAACATATATAACGTATTTCTGAAAGACTTCCGAAATGAACAAATGATGAAAAATGATCCTTTTTTGAAAATGAAACGTATTTAGGAACATATATAACGTATTTCAGAAAGTCTTCCGAAATGAACAAATGATGAAAATTGATCCTTTCTTGAAAATGAATCGTATTTAGGAACATATATAACGTATTTCGGAAAGACTTCCTAAATGAACAAATGATGAAAACTGGTCCTTTCTTGAAAATGAAATGTATTTAGGAACATATATAACGTATTTCTGAAAGACTTCCGAAATGCTTTCAGAAATGAACAAATGATGAAAAATGATCCTTTTTTGAAAATGAAACGTATTTAGGAACATATATAACGTATTTCGGAAAGTCTTCCGAAATGAACAAATGATGAAAAATGATCATTTCTTGAAAATGAATCGTATTTAGGAACATATATAACGTATTTAGGAAAGCTTTCCTAAATGATGAAAAATGATCTTTTCTGGAAATGAACCGTATTTAGGAACCATTTAGGAACATTTATAACGTATTTAGGAAAGTCTTCCTAAATGATGAAAAATGATCCTTTCTGGAAATGAAACGTATTTAGGAACATATATAACGTATTTAGGAAAGCTTTCCTAAATGATGAAAAATGATCTTTTCTTGAAAATGAATCGTATTTAGGAAGATATATAACGTATTTCGGAAAGACTTCCTAAATGAACAAATGATTAAAACTGATCTTTTTTTGAAAATGAAACGTATTTAGGAACATATATAACGTATTTCGGAAAGACTTCCTAAATGAACAAATGATGAAAAATGATATTTTCTTGAAAATGAATCGTATTTAGGAACATATATAACGTATTTCGGAAAGACTTTCTAAATGAATTAATGATTAAAATTGATCTTTTCTTGAAAATGAAACGTATTTAGGAATATATATAACGTATTCCGGAAAGACTTCCTAAATAAAAAAATGATGAAAACTGATCATTTCTTGAAAATGAAACGTATTTAGGAACATATATAACGTATTTCGGAAAGTCTTCTGAAATTAACAAAAACAGAAAACGATATTTCCTGTAGATTTCCATGCTTAAATGAAGCGTCAGAACAAATGTGTTGTTGGTTTGTCTACAAAAAGAAATAAAGAAATATTCAAATGATGAAAGCTGATAGATTGTAACATCAGAACAAATGTGTTGTTGTGTTGTTGTTTTGTCTACACAAAGAAATAAAGAAATATCTTCTTTTTGCCAACACTTTTGTATGTTAATACTACATTTGTTTGCTTATAGATTGTAGCAGCTACATATTCCAGAGTGACTAGGGAAATTGAGATTTAAACTTTTTATTTCTTCTGGTGAATTGATCATCTTAGTCCGGCTGGAGCTGTTAGAATTGCCCATTAAATATTGATAAGGGGTAAGCTCATTACAGAAATAATAGAATTAACAATTGATCAACTTTTGTTGATTTTAAATCTATTCATGTATTCTATGTCACACAAATTCAAATTTAACCGTTTTATAATTTGCTTATTCAAGACAATGTGTTAGATTATGTATTTTGATAAAATTATGAAATTAATTATGAATTTAATTACAACAATAATGAAAAATTTTTGGTGCTATTTTATAGAATTGCCCATTAAAATACATCTTAATATGAACTGTTACCAAATCTGAGCAAACAACAAAAAAGAACTCATCTCCATCTTCCTCGTACGATTCCTCCTCAACAGAATCAATGGCACAAACAAGGTAATTCCTAGAATAGAGATTGACCCAACAACGCTGCACAATATGATCATGGATTTAGAAATGTTTCCCTTTGAATTCCCTTTTCTCTGATATATCGTCGGTGATTCCAGTCCACGAGCTCGAATTCTTGAGATTTATCGGCGATTAGAGTAAAATTTTCCAGAGATTCGACTTGTCATTGTGATAAAACCCACACAACAGTTTCTCAAGCAGCTCCAGATCGCCGTCGTACCGCAAATCTCCCACCGCCTCAAACGTATCTCTCATGTCGCAAGAGTCCCCAGATTCACGGTGGCAGCCGTCGCTGTAATCCTCAGATCTCCAAGCGCCGGCGTTCTTAGGCCGGAAATCGCGGATGCAGGCGCATGGCTTCAGTGACTCGCTGCTGCAGAACCCTACCTAATTGGCCACAGAGACCATGACGACAGAGTTCTTAGTCGATGATCCAGATCAAGTAATTCAGTTTTGTTTTTTGATTTCTGGTGATTCAGTTTTGTTTCCAATTATTGAAAATCACCCAATTTTAGTTGATTGATTTGACGATGTTGATTTATGTTGATCAATTTTGAACAATGGAACAGCCATTGAAGAAGACGATCTCTGCGTAATTTTTTTAATTAATGCGAAAATAAACTTTGGGCTAAAATGGTCTTTTGGTCTTAAATGAATGCTATAAACAGGACATTTTAATATAGGTGCTAGTTTAATGAAAATGTTTTCATTTAGTGCTATTTTGATCAATTTCTCTAAGTTATAAGTTATAACACATTATTAATATTAAAATTCCACGTGACATCTTTAATAAACGTTTTGAAAGCTTAGCTATAAAATTTCCTCTTTTTGTTTTTGTTAACTGTCATATAAAGTTGTAGGTTTAAAAAATGAATACAACTCTCATTTATCCTCTTTACTGTCGTTTTTAGTTACTTACAAAATCTCATATTGTCGACAAAGAAAAAAAGCTCAAATTATCGGGAAGAGCTGCTGAAGTAATTTGGGTGAAATTCTGGTTTAGCTAAATGGGCTTACACTTATGGGCCTTTGATAAATACGGTTGCCACTTTTTTATTCCCGAAGTGAAATGTAATTACCGATTGGAAAGATTTGACCGCTAGGGAGAAAAGGGCTTAGTTGGAACGAGAGGGAGAAAATACGTAGAATTCCTCTTCAATCGGATATAAATGCAACCTTAGTAAAGCCCAATTTCTTAATAGCCCATACGGCCCAAATTAGTGCCTCTCCTTCTACAACCAACCTTAGTAAAGCCCAATTTTTTAGATTTTCATTTTTCATCTGATTTCCATGAAGCATCAAGATTTGGAGATGGTTTATCCAAACCTAAAACTCTTTTTTTTTTTTTTTTTTAAGTAGCAAGTGATTTTATTATTGTAGTATAATATTTTTTTTAATACAAAAACTAAAAGATATATGGATCTTATTATTATGGTTTACTTATAATATATTAAAATAAAATAACTTACAAGTTGTTTGATCATTTGAAAGATATGTATAAAAAAATTGGATTAATATTTTATCTTGATTTAGAAAAAAATGTCATTATAAATATAATGATCCTTTTGAAAATTATAAAATTCAGTTAAGAAATTACAAAAAAAAAAGAAGCAAAACTTTACCTAGCCATGGGCATTAAAACCGAAACCGAAAATCGGAACCGGAACCGACCCAAAATTATCGGTTCGGTTCGGTTCCGGTTCTAGCCAAAATACCCATTGGATCTTGTATTGAAGATCCATGGATATCGGTTCGGTTCCGGGTAATACCCTGAACCGAAATTACTAACCGAATACCCGAACATATATATACAAATATGCAATTACATATTTCGGGTATGTTCTTTACATTTTGGGTATTTTTATATTTCGGGTATTTTTATTTTTTACATTTCGGGTACTGGATACCCGAACATATATATACAAATTTTTATTTTTTTACATTTCGGTTCCGGATATTTTTATATTTCGGATATTTTTTTTACATTTTATTTTTTATATTTCGGGTATGTTCTTTACATTTCGAATATTTTTATTACATTTCGGGTACTAGATACCCGAACCGTTTGAGAACCGAAACTTTTCGGGCATAATATAAGTATTTCGGGTACTGGATACCCGACCCGTTTGAGAACCGAAACTTTTTGGATATTTTACGGTTCTTAGTCTTCTATACCCAAACCGAACCGGAACCGATTGGTACCGAATCAGAATCGAACCGAAACCATTTCGGTACTTATATGGATCTTAAACCTCCATACCCGAAATATCCGGAACCGAATGGTTCCTACCCAAAACCGAACCGAATATCCGAATATCCAGGCCTAACTTTACCCTAGGGGAAGTACATCTCTCTCCAAGTTCAAATCTTTCCTTACTTAATTAGTACTATACTTCCCAAAGTTCACAACTTATTCTACAGTGGACGATCGGAATTTGATCAAACCCATTGTGGAATTGGAGCGAGGATCGTCACTTCAGTGACTAGGAAGAAAGGAGGCGCCTTTGGGGTCTTCATGAGAAACCTAACGGCGGAGTCCGGTTCGTGTTCGGGTCCGGGTCCGGGTCGGGCCGTCCAACTAGTATACGTTGATGAGAATGGGAAGTTAAAGACGGACCCGGAAGCCATCGGCGCTCTTCAGAAGCTTAAGGGTCCTGTCGCTGTTGTCTCTCTCTACGGAAAAGCTCTCAATGGCAAGAGCTTCATCTGGAATCAGGTTTCTTTCTGGGTCTATTCACTTCGATTGAGGGTTTAGGGTTTTAGTATTACTTGCCCATCTCCCCTTTGTTTTGTTTCTGGCTGTGATGATAATTTCTGATGATTTAGGGGAAGTTTGGTTCTTCTTATTTGTGGAAATGTCTGATTTTGAGTGTTGATGTATAGCTTGTTAGCAGAAGCATTGGATTTGAAGTTCAAACTCTTCACAGGCCATGTGCCGGAGATATATGGATGTGGATTGAGCCGGTGAAGAGGATTTCAGAAGATGGAACCGAATATAATTTAGTGTTACTCAATGTTGAAGGAGCAGACTCAAATGGTGTAATGGTTAGTGTTTTTCATCTCATCAAAGATTCAAGTCTTTTGCTTTAGGAATAATCAGTTTCATCATGAGCTGAATTGATTTGATATGTTAGGCTACACGCAACAGCCAGATATTCGCCTTGGCTATCCTCCTGTCAAGCGTGTTTATCTACGGTCCGGTAATTACCTATGACTGATTTTCGTTTCTGAAGAAAGTTTCTTCTAAACATACATTTGTAATTACAAAAACTCTGCTTCATCTTTCAGACACTTGGTGTAAATGACATTGCACTTGATCTCTCTCGTCTACTTGAGATTAGCAAGAACGATCACGTTGGAGAAGCTAAGGACAATACATTTTCCGGGATTGGGCAGTTCTCTCCCATGTTTGTACAACTTATGACGGTGATAATTCCCTTATCAAAATACATTCTTAAGGGTTTAGAATCAGCTAGTCTCTGATGTTTCTGAACGTTTTTTTAACTTCTCTATTATCAGGACCTTAACTCAGAAACAGTGGAAGGTGGAGAAGATGTAACTCAGAATAACAAAGTGGGTTGATCCTCTCCTTGTTTTTCTTAAAGATTTTATTTTGGCTACGAGAAATCGGTTTTTATTATTACCAAGAGGGCTTTACTTGTCCTTTGTATGACCAATAAAGCTGGATTTCACCCTAATCAAGCCTCAGTCCTTTTTATCTTTTGTCTTCTCTTGTCTGATCAAAACTGTGTACTCTTTTGTGAATAGCTCGAAACGCTGCGACCCCAGCTTCTCTACGGTGTAAATGCCCTAGTGAAGTTTGTCTCTGAGAGAGTAAGGCCTAAGAAAAGAGGTGATACCATTGTCACAGGGCCGCCTCTTGCTTGTTTCACAAAGTCGTTTTCAGAAAATGTTAACAACGATGTCGTGCCTAAAATTTCTTCTTTATGGCTGGTAATTATTAGTCAATTCTGGATATTTTCAGTGTTCTCATCAAATTCTTCTGCATAGTCTAATGCATCATCTGTATTTGCTTGCAGTCTGTAGAGGAATTAGAAGGTCGAAGGGCCCGTGATACAGCAACTGAGGTATACATGTCGTCTTTGGATCATCCAGAGACTCCTGAAGAAGTAAGTTTCAATTTGTGTAACACTCAACAATAACTTGGATGCAGTAGTAAGATAAACTATTAACATGATGATCTGCAGTCGATGCTGATAGAAGCACACAATAAAGCGGTTGTCAAAGCTTTGGCCGCGTTTTGTGAATCTTCCATTGGAAACGGTGAAGTAAAACAGAAATACAAAAGAGACCTTTGGAGTTTCTTTGCGAAGGCATTTGAGGTCATCTCTCTCTCTCTATCTCTCTGTATATATCTCTTAACACTGTTTTGCCAAAAAACCAGCTCTCTTTTTAGGCTATTTTGCTAATAGTGTTTTTTTATTTCAGGATCATAAGCGAGTGGTAAATCTGGAAGCATATTCGAGATGTTGTAGTGCTATAGAAGATATGGGCAAGAAACTATGGGCATTGCCTTGTTCTCATGATGCTAATATAGGCGATATGATCAAGGTTCTCTTTTTTTCCCGTCTTAACACTGAATTTTCCATCACGATATAGACATCATAAAGCCTGGAGCAACTCTTAGTCATTGAAGCAAGTTTTACTTTCATTAAAAACAGTGTTGTAATCTGTATGAAACAGGCCCTTGATACCGCTGTTGCAGAGTATGAAGTATCTATCAATGGTCCTATGAAATGGCAAACACTGTCTTCCTTTTTGAGAAAGAGGTTCTCGTTTTGTTTATATACTTCCGAAAATTAAAGATTACTCTTTTATTTTAATATGTTTGGTAGACATGGAAATTTAACCTTTCTAGTTGTTAATTGCCAGTATACAGGACATTCTAGTCCATCGCAGAGGGAAACAAATGGATGAACTTCTTTCTGAGAACTCCAAACTCAAGCTGCAACACCGTTCGGTGGAAAGCACGATGGATTTGCTAAAAAAACAGCTTGAAGGAGGAGAGAAAATGAGGAAGGAATATCGGAAGCGTTACGAGAGCGCCATTGATGACATGAATAAGCTCTCAGATCAGTTCAAACACCGGATTCATGACCTGGAAAGTAAGTGTACGTCGATTCACCATGAACATTCGAATCTCATGGAGGTGTTGGGGTCCACAAGACTAGAGGCTTCTGAGTGGAAACGGAAGTATGAGGAGACATTGGATGAGAATGGCATGAGCAGCAACAGTCGGGTCAGAGTAGATGCGTCGATCACTAGGTGCAATAAGTCAATTGATTGGAAAATTAAATACGAGAATATTGTTAGTGAGCAAAACGCTGTTTTAGAGAAGATAGCGGCAATGGAAGAGAAGTTGAAGCAAGCTTCAGCCACTGAAGATGGCATGAGAGCTGAATTCTCCCGTGTTCTGGATGAAAAGGTTAGGCTTTTTGAATAAAAAGAAACTTATCATATGATAAATCTTTTATCGAACACGATAGCTTAACCATTTGGCTGATTTCACAAACTGATTAAGTTGCGACTATGATTCTTGGTTACTGATAGGAGAAGATAGTCACCGAAAAAGCTGCAAAGCTTGTGACTTTGGAGCAGCAATTGGCCTCTACGCGTGCAGGATTAAAGGTGAGCTTCTCTGATAGAGTCGAGTCCCTTTTCCTAATTGCTTAAGATTCTTGTGAAGACCTTAACGAGCTCATAAGAATCCATTACATTACTCTTCGAGCCCTGTATCTGTGTGCTGTAACGCGTTTTTGATTGTTGTTTCTTTGCAGAAAAGTGAGTTGAAGGTGAACGAATGTTCTTTGGAAGCAAAAGACTTGAAGCTTCAAATCTCGGCTCTGAATGAGAAATATGAATTGGGGAAATCCGCAGCAGAATTGCGTGAAACTGAGATGCAGACATTAAAACGAGAGAAGGATGAGTTAGAGAAGAAGTATCTTTCACACATGGAGGAACTTGAAAAACTCTGTTTGAGGCTAAAAGATACGGAAAACGATGCTTTATCGGCTAAGAAACTTGTGGATTCATTGAGAATGGAAGCTGAAGCAGCACGGAACAGCGAGAACAAACTTCAGACGTCACTGCTGGAGAAATGCATTGTAATTGACCGAGCTAAGAGTCGTATCGAAGAGCTTGAAAAAGTCTGCTCGAAGCTCGATAGTGGGGAAAGTGAAGCTTCAGCATCTAAGAAACTTGTGGATTCGATGAAAACGGAAGCGGAAGCCTTTTGGATAAATGTGAACGAGCTCCAGACATCGTTGCAGGACAAAGGCGTTGAAATCGATCGAGCTAAGAGCCGCATAAAAGAACTTGAAAAAATCTGCTTGAAGCTAAAAGATGCGGAAACTGAGGCTGCAACAGCCAAAGAACTTGTGAGCTTGATGAAAACGGAAGTGGAATCAGCCCGGAGCAACGGAAACAAACTCCAGGCATTGTTGCAGGAAAAAAACATTGAAATTGACAGAGCTATGGGCTGGGTTGAAGATCTGGAAAGACAAAAGATAGATCTTTCTGAAATGTTGGAGACAAGGGCGAAACAAAACGAAGAAGCGGTTACTGAATTGCACAGAATCATCAACGCCGAGAAGGAAAAAATTGAATTGCACAGAATCATCAACGCCGAGAAGGAAAAAAACATGCGGGTGAGTTTGATGCAGCAAGATAACTCTTTTATGGTTTCGGATGAAGCAACACCGCTGCAGCGTGTGAAGCGTTTGAAAGTGGAATCAAGTATAACCTGTTCTGGTTCGGATTACGCGCAAGAGACAGAAGTAGATACGGTTTCACAAGAGAGCGGGAAAGCTATGATTGCAATGACCCCGAGAAAATGCACAAGCACGGGCACTGCAGCTGGAGCGTCTTCTTCCACAGGCATGGATCATTCGAAATCCACAATGAGGAAGCTGAGAGATGAGATACTGAAACACGGGTTTGGAGCTGAGTTGGTTGGGCTTAAGAATCCAAGAAAGAGTGTGTTGGTTGAGCTCTACGAACGGTGCGTTTTGCGAAAGTGAGAGATGTAACAACATGAAACAAAGTCTCTGTTCTTGGTTTCTGTGGATTTTGCTGTTTCGAAATGAAAATAGTTTTTGCAGAGCAGAGCTTACAACTGTCTAGAAGAATAAAATCTCTGAATTTTTTTTTTCATAGACGAGGTTTGCGCTTGGTATGTTAAGGCCGTGTTTGGCAATGATGCGGCGGCGTTTGAGTCTTGCATAAAAATCATATACAAATTTATAATATGATTTTTTGTACATTTTGAAATGAAAATCGTCTCGCATAAAATGAAATCTCTGTTTTTTTTCTTTCTGTGTATGTGTAAGACCGTGTTTGGAATCGACACGGCAGCGTTTGGGTCAACAACTTTTAAAGGTCAAATACTTGTAGTCTATACGAGCTAATCTAATTTAATCAAACTGCCGTTACTTGACGGCGTCACGTCGTAGTTAACTGCAAGGCTTTTCAAGAATGGCGGGACTTGTATGGGCTTGTTAAACTTTTGGGTCTTATGATATGTGCGGTTGCTCTAGATAATATTTTCTCGAAATGGTTTTCTATGATAATTTCATTTTAAAAAATGAATCTTTTATTTCGTGACCAAAAAAAAAAAAAAAATCTTTTATAAATTATTATATTTTTATATGTTATTTGTTAATGGAATTTTTAATGATCTTTCCACTTGTAATTAAACGTAAAAGGATAATATTGTCTCAATATATATATATAGATTAGACTATTGACAAAAAAAATGTATATAGACGTCCAAAGAGTAATGTAATGTAATGTATTAAATACGCTAAAAACGGTAATTTATTTGATGTAAAAAAAAACAGTAATTTATTAAAATATATTTCCCGACAAACGTCGAAAGTATCAATAAATCATTTCCGACGATCACGGGCCAAAAGCTGTGAGATAGCTTCGATTTCACCTTACGCAATCGTTGAGAAAAACCTCATGACACATTGTCCCATGCGCCCTAAAGTCTTACTCCCTGTGTTCAAAAAAAATATCATTCTAACAATTTTCACACAAATTAAGAAAACTAATAAAAATTCTATTTTACCTTTTATTAATACACTAAAAATAATTCTCTTTTTAATTAATACATTAAAACACTAGGGTTAAAACTGGATTTTTTAAAAAAAATTTGCATTGAAATTATTAAGTGACACTCTTTATGTAACAAAAAAAAAATGCTAGAATGACATTTTTTTTGAAACGGAGGGAGTAATAGTTAACTGTAAATGCCTAAACTTTCTCTTATTTCCAAAATGAAATAAAAAATAATAAAAAAATTTGGACCAGTACCCTCCTACCACGTAAACGCGAGGATGTCTCAGTTTTTGTTCACTCTGTCTCGTGAGACAAGATCTCTCTCTCACTTTCTCTCTTTCTTTCTTTTTCAATTTTTTTATTTTTTTAATAGAGAATGTCTCGTCAGACACTTTCGATGTAGATGCTCTTATCAAATTATTCAATGACAAACCAGAAATTTACTAACGAATTTAGCAAGTTTGATAATCATGGTAATCAAAACTTGTGGATAAATCATAAAAGGTGACACTTTTAACGATTTATTCAAAGTTATATAGACATGCTTTGACATTATATAAGCTTTGCTACCACAAAACATGATTTAATTCTTATCTTCATTTTCAACTAACTCAACTACTAAAAGTGAAAAGAAAAGTCAAAAGGCATGTATAAACTATAAGAATAAATTGTACGTTGTTTTTTCTTTTTGGACCAAAAACTATAAGAATATAACATCTAACAAATGCAAAATATCCATTTCGATTTATGAGACAAGACCCACTTTTCTTAAATCTTTTTTTACCTTTTCGTATTTTTATTTAAAATCACTCGCCGCGAATGACGAATGTCCCTCCTCAATCCTCGCATGTTTGCTCGGCCCATTTTACTACTTCTTAATTCTATTTATACATAAACTCACTCACACACCAAAACATATCTCTCACTCTCTTTTCTCTTCTTTGATGGCTTCATTTGCTATACAGTCAATTTTTTGTTTCCTTGTTGCTGTTTATTGCTTCATTGACAATAATGTTGAAGCTAGAGAAGGTAAGCTCTTCTTTAGCAAGTTCACTCACTTAGATCGTACTAACAACAGAGAGGAAGCTCCAACTCCAGCTCCCGCTCCGGGCCTAGCCCAAGCCAATGGAAGACTTGGTGACGGGGCTTTCGGGCCAGGTTCCGGTATGGTTCCTCAAACCAAGGAGTCATGGCCGGTTTCGCCTACAACCACAGACGAAGAATTCGAGAAATTGATGGCTACATTTGACGAAGAAAAAAACAACAAGTTACCGGAGGAGTTCGAGGAGGAAAAAGACGACTCGGAAGATTTGGAAAATCTCAATGAGCAAAAGGATAAGTATAACAACAACAATAATGGATACACTTACACTACTAACAATTATAATGATAATAGGAGAGGTTACGGTAATGAAGAAGAGAGACAAGGGATGAGTGATACGAGGTTTATGGAGAATGGCAAGTACTTCTACGACACACGAGGTAGGAATTCCGAAAATACCCCTAGTCGCCACGGGTATGAGAGTGCTCGTGGAAACGATCATCCCAACGAGTTTGAAACTATGGAGGAATACTACAAGAGCTTGGAAGGTAGTCAAGAGGAGTATGAGCCTTAAAGCGAAGATGAATTGTAGTTGAGAAACAAAAGACCTTTTGGAGTCTTTGTGAAATCTCCATTTACTTGTCTTTTATGAAAAGTGAAAACTACAAATACTTGAGTTATACAATATCAAAGTTGTGAGTTATGTTTATTTTTGGTACCTGAAAATATATTTGATCCAAGAAACTGCTAAAAGTTGAAAGAAGAAAAACAACATTGAACGAGAAAGAAGGATATATGAGTAACGAAACCTGGAGATTCGAATTTGAGTTTAAGGCCATGACGTTCTAAAACAGAAACATTTGTCCTCCAACAACAAAGAGAACTTCGAATATTACAAAAATAGAAGATAAGTGGAGCCTTGCACAGAATAAAAATCTAATTTCACATATACAATTGATCTCATCTCTCTCAATATAAGCTCTCTTGACGTCAAATTTCACCCTTTAATGTCTTATCTTATGCTCAATTTATTACCATAATTTTCACCAGTGACGGTGTTAAAAATAAAATCAAAAGAACAATACCAATTTAATCAACAAGCTCGGAGGAAAAGAGGAAAAACTATTCGAACTGTGCAAGGCAAAATTACACAATCTCATCTTAAAACTAATCCAAGGGATAAAAAATAATAACTGAATCTAATCCAACGGCACTAGAGAATTCTCTGAAAAAAACAACCGAGGGAAACAGAGACACAAGTTTAAGTCATTGAACAAGTACCACTTCATACTCGACCAGAGAAAGATTGTTTTCTCGATTAACCTCAAACGAAACAGGATCCGTGACTTCAATGAGTCCCCATTTGTCTACAGCCATTCTCATCGTGTCCTTGAACATGTCGATCTTTGCATTCCTCAGAATAACTGTTGCTCCAGCCTTCATTAGATCAACTTTATTTACAAACCCAAAACAATGTCATTCGTGCCTTGTAAATTTTCAAAAAAAAAAAAAAAATGTGTACAGGTTATATGAAGTTGAGCATTGATTTTCTTCTGGCCATCCAGAAATAATGAAGTGGTACATATAATGATGCTGAGACACATACTCTGGTTCATCACTAAACAGAAACAATCTGACAAAAAAGGTACACTTTATGTTCAAACTGAAAACCTAATTCAGAAATACGTACACACCTCTCTGAGAATCTATTTTATATGTCTTAGTAAACGGTTTATAATGGACAGTGGTGAAGTTTGTAGACAGCGAAACGCTTCTCAAACCACTATTGTAGTTTGCAAAAGTATGGACAATGAGGAGACAAAGACAGTGGAAACAGAGAGAAACCTGTTCTCTACATTTCTGTAACGCCATTGATAGCGCTTCACAAACACAGAGATTCCAAGCCATAAAACAAAACTAGTCCACTAAGGCATATGTGCTTTAAAAAGCTGTGTATTTCACTCATTACTGCTCAAATAGCATTTAGAAACAGAGTAATGATGCAAAAAAAATGAAGGAAATGTCGACAGAGAAACTATCCTAATCAAAGAGAAGTGTTGGATGAAATGCAACTTTGATATGTATAGATCCGTGCGCACCTTGATCGTTGCGAGCAGTGAAAAGAATGCATCCAGTATCGTCGCCGATTAGGCACTCAGCGATACGAGAAGATCGAATCGGCTGAGTCGACAAACCACTTTTACGGATCGCCGGTTTGACGGGATTCGATTCGACGACTTTCACGGTCAAAGTATAGCCGCTGGTCCCTGGTTTCAGCTGATCCACCTTCACGAAAACTGGTTTCCGCTTCTGCACAGTCGTCGTCGCCATGGTGTGACTCGCCGGCTTTTTCTTAAATCCTAGGGTTTTGAGTGACCAAGTTAGATTTGAAATGACGACTCTCTTGTTTAGGGTTTCAATTTGGCGGAGACGTGTGTCCTGGCAAAAAGAGTAAAAATAATCGAAAATCTTACTGGATTATCTAGAGAATTAATTACTTTTTTTTTTTTAGAAACGTTAAGTTTGTTCAGCAGATTAACGGATAAATTATTAGGATTTCAGATTAAAAAAAAGAGCCCAAGGGCCAGGAATTTCAAAAGCCCAAAGCAGAGAAGAGGAACCATTTGAAGCACGCGCATAAACGATTTGAAGAGACGAGGCATCAAGTGACCAAAAGTCACGCCGCAGTACATAAAAGCCGTCACAACAACACATCAAAATGTCTCTAAGGCGGCGATTCATTCAAACATCGTTGACCGTCTCTCTCTGTTTATCCTTTGTTAGACATTGCGTCACTTTTCTATAAAACGGTACTCTCTATCTCTGTCTCTTTTATAAAAAAATTGGGATATTTTATCAAGATAATATGGCTCCAAGACAAGAGAATGTGAGCGGAGGAAAGATTAAGGAGGTGCATTATAGGGGAGTGAAGAAGAGACCATGGGGGAGATACGCGGCTGAGATCCGTGACCCTGGTAAGAAAAACCGGGTCTGGCTTGGGACCTTTGACACGGCCAAGGAAGCCGCTAGAGCTTACGACTCCGCCGCCAGATCCTTCCGCGGCTCCAAAGCAACGACAAATTTCCCTCTCGCCGGAGATACATTCAGAGACGGCGACGGCGGGAATGCTTCGACGGAGGCAGTCATCGCCACTCTTCCATTTGCTAGTCGGAATAATGATCCCGGCGTGGTAGCTCCGGCGAAAGCGGTTGCTGGGTTTTGCTTAGATCTGCCGCATGCTTCTGGGTTGAGAGAGGAACTGGTTCGAGTTCGCCCAGTCCGGTACGAGCCAGTTGAAATGGGGTTGAGTATCGGTCTTCGAACCACTGTGAAAGTTGAGTCGGAGGCTTCCTCCGCCGTGGATTATAAGTTGCAAAGGGAACTGAATCTAGACCTTAAGTTAGCTCCATCGTTGGACGTTTAGATTTTTGTTCTACTCAAGCTTGATTTTGAATTTAACAAGATTATCCTTTTTCGGTTTTTTTCTTTCTTGTAAAAATATTATTTTTTGTCTGTACTTCTCTATTGGTAGATTTTCTGTTTCTACTGTACTTCTCTATTGGTAGATTTTAGACGTTTAAGATGAGAAGAAAAAACAATAAAAAAAAAACCTTTATTAATAACTTTTTAAAAATAAAATGAAAAATGGCAAATGAATAGTCCTAACCACAGTGTTTCGTGATGACGGGGGAAGCCGATGAGGTGTTGGTGTCAGGTGGGTGGCACGTGTGCTTTTTGCCGCCACGGTGACACGTCGTAGAATAACCAAACTTATCTCAGTTTTGCCTTTTTCCCACGCGCTATCTCCTCGCGGTTGATTCTCACATCCCACACAAACAAATACCGCGACTAACCAGCTAGCCTTTTTAGATGGTTTTCTACAGGTAACAACATCAAATGGAAAAGACAAACCGATCCAAAATCGAAACTCTTACTTTTTGTCGTATCGAAACTCTTATTTAAAACCGAAATTGTCTTTCGTAAGCAGAAACATTCAAATCGAAATTGAAATTTAACGTCTCGTAATAGTCTAAATGCATCACGACAATATGTTTTATATACATTTATGTTTGTGTTTCATTCGTTGCTAATATCAACTTATATAAACGACTAGAATCCACAAACGGAGATATCACATACATGCATGTATATGATTATGTCTCGTATAATATTAAAATGTAATGGACACGTCTTAATGTGTACATCTGTCTATCACATACACATGCCTCCTAAGAAACTAATTGCTTTCATGTGGTGCCCAAAAAAAAAAGAATCGTAGAACTTGTCACAACTTTTTTTTTTATATATAAATAATATACGATAAGGATGTGATAAAGTCTATTAAATATCTTTATACAAATAATATAATATACGGTATACAAATATACTCTGGTCGATGAAAGAGATAAATAATACAAGAGTTATGCATATGTATATAATCATGATTCGTAAACATAAATTTCGAAGATGAGATGAGCATTTTCAAGAATTGTATATCTGTCTGTTTCATCCATTACCATTTATAAAAATTTAAGCGTGATTATAAAGCATCACCTATTCATTAGTATTTTATACGTCTAAAGGCGTAATATTAACTACTATATTAACCAAATCCATCCGTTAATCTAATGTTACACAGAAATTGTGAAAAACTGCATAATAGTCCAAATCCACTAGATAACCGTTGATCAAAAGAAATGTCCATTAAAAGACTAAACATATATATATATTATAAATAGTGAAACATTGCACAATCCGAATCCAACAGATATTACAAGTTCAACATTATTATTCGGTAAAATCCCACCAAAAAGAGAGAATAATAAAGATATAATAAAAAGACAATACACAAGACACCTCCTAATTAGCTTCCGTGGAAATTCGTAAATCAATAAAATCTTCAAAACAAATTTGAACAACAATCTCTGCATGCATTGACCAAACCGTTACGCACCGATTCATGAATGCAACTACACTCCTCCACCGAAATTTACATTCTCAGTCAGATCCCCACCCGGAAGATCTCCGCCGTCAACCTATCAAGTCAAGAGATCATTCACCCATCCTAGATCAGGGTCACCACAAGAACCATCATCAAAGCTAGTCTTGTCCCTAACTGCCGTGAAATCGTTCATTTGTCTCTGGCGAGGTGTGAAATCATCGCCGACAAATTTCGCCCGAGGCGAGTTTGTTAGGTAACTTCGAGTGGAAGGCGAAAGAGTAAATTGTAAAGGACTACTCTGTTGCTGTTGCTGTTGCTGAAGACGCTGATTGCTCAAACCGCAAGACGAGGCAAACGCCGCAGCCGCCGCAGAAACTGGCGTTGTAACCGGTGAGGAGGAACTCACCTGCAGCGCTTCAGCTAGGCTCATGGAGTCCAACGAATTCAGTAATTCGCTTAAAACATCTTTATAGTTAACAGAACCAGCGGTGGCGGCAGCGGAAACGGCAGAAGCGGCGCGATTCCTCAGCCGCGAAAAAGCAGCGGCTTTGTGAGCAGGAGACATAGGTGGAGACAGTGACGGAGATCGAGACAGATGAGTCAAATTACCCAAAAGAGTGCTCGTCGGAGAGCTGCTACAAAACAAGCAACACGGATTCTTCGCCGGAGACGCCGATGCTGAACCGCTGGAAACATTTTCTGGAGGAAGAACCCTAAGCTGACGTGGCGAATGAGCAAAGAAACATACTTTTCTTTTACAGTGTTTACCGTCTTTACAAGCTTCAGTACGGTAACGAATAGGATGGAGCCAACACTCAAAGACTCCATGAGCAAACTCACAGTCATCTCCACGGCTACAATCACCACCACGACGATACTCGGGACAAACCTCACCGTAGTATTGAAACCGACGAGGATCACGACGGCGAGCTTTCTCTCCGGGATGAGAAAAAGGACAATCAGTCCAATCGTGGCTTCGGCTACGCGTGCAACGTCGGATCTTGAATTCAAACATCCGGAAATGATCGCTTGCGTAAGGATCATCAGTGTCGGAATCATAACAATACTCTTTCACCTCCTTGTTGTTGTCTTCGTTGGAGCTGTCTTCTTCATGCTCAGATGTAATCTTGTTACTCTTGTTCCAGTTATGTTTACGCGGCGAAGAACGAGGGGAAGATTCCGCCGGAAAGGACTTGGAAGACAAAAGAAGCTTTCGCGGTGGAATCTCTACCGTTGGTCTCACGACGTCCATGATTTTTAAAAATAAGTTGTGTTTTTCTTGTCTGTGTGTGTTTTGGTTTTGAGAGAGAAGAGTAAGATGAGAGAAGAAGATATTGCACGCGGTGTATATATATGGGCTTTGAGTATAGAGGTACAGACATGATAATAAGTTAAAACACATATATAAATATTGTCAGTTTTGGATTATTATATTAATTTATGAATAGTGATGCGATGTAATAATAAGACAAAAGTTGAAGGGAGAAGAGTGAGAGGGTATGGGGGAGAGGAGTCGTGGCGAGATAAGAGAAGAGTAAGAGAGAGGTTTCATGCAAAGAAGCAGGAGCTGCCTTTCTCTCCTTGCTCCAGACCTAACACATGTGCCTATGTTTTCATCATCATACTCACCTCTTCTCTCTCCCTTATCAGATATCCATTAACTCTATCTTCTTTTTTAATTTGTTTTTGTTGAGTAAGGAGAAAAAACGACTAACCTTATTACAAATTAATAAATAGTATAATATGGGTTTGTAATTAATTTCTCACCGAGTAATTTGTTTTGTAACTTTGATACCATGATATATAGACCAGTCCTAAAATAAATATGACAATTATCTTTTTGTGATTTGAATGATATTTTAAAGGCCGTTTTATGAACAATTAATCTGTGTTTTCTGATCTTACGATATTTTTCATTTTCTTTTTAGATTTTATGATGATAAGTAGCTGCAAATTGTTAAATTTTACTTTTTAAAAATATGTGCGCGTAGCTGCCATGTAAATTACGGAGTACAAAACCTAGTAGTAATAAATTCGGTCAATATATAAACTAAATTAGCAAATTGATGAAATGCTACAATTAACTGGTAGAAACATTAAATTTGGTTCATTCCCTCGTATTACCTCATGTTTCAAGAACGGCACAGCAACGAATTTTTTTTTATCATATCTTAACATTAAACCCCAAAAAAATATCATATTAAAATATTGCTAAATCAGGTGTCTAAAACACTTTATTATAATTATATGAACTCTTCTTAGATTTGTTAACATAATTTTTTTGACAAACAATAGAAAATTGTAGTTTAACATTTTATTTTTTAACGTCCTTAAAGAACTTTTTTCTAAAAAAAAGGTTACGAAATATACGTGATTACACATACAGACCTAAAATTAACTAGTTTGATAAATGTTCATGATACAATAATATTATTGTATACAGCGAACCTAACAAAACTTTGCAACACAGAAAAGATATGCACAAGATTGAATACAAAGTACCAAATACAAAAGAGGTTTCAGAAAATACGTTTTCTGTTTTGTACGCCAATTATCAGCGGATTATAAATGATTTGAATAAAACTACTTTTAAGTATTTTTCAGAATTCTATAATATATCTAGGGTGCAAGTGTATGTACAAATGTCACGTTTTCGATTGGTTGCGTGGCTCTGATGGAAGCAAAGACATTTTTGGTTTCTACCTTCATGACTTTAGCTCATAAATTAATATTAATGATAAAATTCTAACTTTTACGTCCACAGTTTTAAAGAATTAATCAAGTCCTTAAGAGCATCATTATCGCGGCATCTTAAAGGAGTTCTTAAAAGTTTTTAGCCAAAAAAATAAATGAAAATTAAAATAATATCTAAGAACCGTTTCTTAATTTAGATCTGTAAGAAACGGTTCTTACGGGGCACGTGTCAAAAGGTCCCTCATCTTCCTCCTTCATCTTCTCCTACGGATTTCAGGTTCAAAAGGTGATTATTTTCTCTCTTCTATCTGTGATTCTTTCCTCTCTTCTATTTGTGATTCTCTTCTCTCTTCTCTCATCTCTTCTTCTAATTTTTCAGATCAGTACGTCAATGCCAAATCCCCAATATGTATCGTCGACTATGTCATCGTCTTCACCACCGTCGATTGCCAGCCCTCTTGTCCCGCCGGCGGCATGGTCGTTTTTGTCTCCGGTGATCCAAGACCTTGGAGTTTCGTTTGTCAGCCTCATCCTGATCCAAGACCTTGGAGTTTCGTTTTCTACAGAAAAAGTCGTGAATTTACGAACCGCCGTAGCTTCCAATTTCTCCGTCGATTTTCTCTCTGTACTCAATCCAATCGCCGGATTTATGAATTCTCCTGATTCCTGCTTCTCCCAGCTTCACGCTCCATATCTATTTCAGGTATTTTCTGGATTTCGATTCTGGAGTGTTGGATTAATGGTTGAGGAGGATAATTGGTGTATCAATGGATTGTGAAAGAACTCTGGTTTCTGTGAAGATGAGATTATTGGAGATTGCTACTCATCTTATTCGTGTTTTCATCGATTGTAGATACTTTGGCAGTGGCTGCAATGAGTGAGGATCCAATTCGTGAAATTTAACTTTTGTTCATTGATTGTGGATACAGGTTGGGGCATTGCCAACAAGTGCATTTCCTCTACTTTGGTAGTGTAGATTATGGTTTCTTGCAAAGACAAGTTTCCTTCATCAAGATATTTTTCATGGAAGCTTAACGATATGAACCAAAAGTTTACATCCTTTCCTTCTGTTAGATCGCCAGTCAGCTTGAGGTTTTTCCTCGTGCTGAGTTTCGTGTGGCATATAAAGAGGCCCTCAGATATGGCGGCAAGGTGATATTTGGTGATCGTCCTGTACAGGTGATATGTTCGTCCACAGTTTCGAAGCATTCTTTTAGTCATGTTATGCTTATTATAGCATGGAGTTGCATCTCTAACATTGTTTCAGTATATATATTCATTTGATTTCGATATTTTTTCCGAAGCAGATCACGTTAAAAAGAACATGGGCCAAGATGCCTCTAAGGCACAAGGTAAAGTTTCTATACTCCTTCCTGTTTCAAGCTGTCTTCTTGCCGAGCCCTGAAGAACTCAACAAAATGGTAAGTCTTACTGTATATATTTTTCTTCTCCTTTTTTGCACATGTAATTTAATGTGATTCGTCATAACTAGTATATCTATCGATGGTAAATTGGATCGCTTCAGCTGAAAGAAATGGACAATGTATATGGTGACTTTGGTGAGTCAAGAAATGAGCAAGGAATTTCCATCTCTCATGGATACACTTGTGCAGGGACAGTTATAGTTTCGGTTCCATAATCTCCTTCTTCTTATTCAATATCCAAAATAAAACCAATACAAAACCAAAAAAAAACACATAAGGTGTTTTTTTTTTGTTAGAACCCCTTATGGGGTTTTACCAATAAACTAGTTATTTCTTAAGTTTCTTAAGAGATGTTCTTAACTTAAGTTTATTAATAAAAAATTCTCTAAGAACTCTTAATGGGTTTCTCCCAATAATGATGCTCTAAACCTGTGTGCTTTTAAAATTGGATAGAATATTAGAATCACGACAAAATAAATAAACATGAAGCGGTAATTTACATTAAAGTATAAACGACAAACGAAATAGTAATATTGTTTGACGGCAAAAATAACATTGTTTTTGTTATTTATAGACAGTAATTTCCGGTTTTGAGTAAGTTCACTGTTTTTGGACCGGTATTCATTTTGGTATCTCCATAGACTCATGTATGCATCTAATTTTGGGGTTATCGTCCATGTCCGTACGCACGTCATTGTTTCGCAAAATCCAAAGCTTCTCAATTTGGTGCTTAAATAGGGAACGATTTAATTGTTCGACGGCAAAATTTGATTTGAGCGTGAGATTTTCCGACGTTTGTAATTTGGATTTCAAACATTGAAACGTCTTTAATATATATTGCATATGTTTTGGTTATTTACTTATTAAATTCCTCATAAAATCTCATTTTACTTCTTAATTTGGAAAATGTTGATATAAACTATTCTACTTTTTTTTGAACTAATATAGCTTTTTTTTAACAACTGATTATATTATATGGTAAACGGTTGATACAAATAGTTTACAAACCATGAAAGCGGAAACTTATATAACTATATAATACTTTTTTATATAATAAGATATTAAGAGTTGAAAAAAATGATAAAAACTTACAAAATTTATTATTGCTCTAGACATCTCGTTGTGATTGATGTGTCTGGCGATAACTTGACAAGAGATTCACATAATTCAGCTCTTAAAAAAAACTGCATACAAAGGCTGGATCGGGGATGTTTGAGTGTGAAGGTGGTTGCTTGGTTGGACAGACAGTTTGTCTCCAGTTACACATCAAAATCGTTTTTTTTTTTCATGATATTACTTTCTACGATGGAAAGATAACAATGAGGGGAGAAAAAATAAATCTTGTTAATTTTGTCTCATGAAATCACATGGTTTCTTTACATCTGCTCCATCTTGAAAGTTGAAACATAAGCAGCCGCTAAGTAAAACATGTCATATGCGACTAACAAGTAACATAGGGGATAAGATGAGCAGATGTCAATAAATAGATAAGTGTTTTGAAGAGCCTCTATAAGGATGTTGGGGAGTAGTATAACGTCGATTAGATTCACTAAACCGTTTGCATATGATTTGTTAACAACAACATATACCGGATTAAAGTCTTTATTTTATTTTAGTTTACTTATGTAAATGGAAAATTCTCTAACTTGAGTTAAATGTTTGTTTGTGTATTTAAATGGAAACAGAGTATAGTCGATCAATAAAACAAATTTTAATTGGTGATGAAACGACGCCGTTAAGCAAGGGAAGATAAGCATCAAAACGACACGGTTTCAAGGATGGAGACATTGGCTGGAAAATATAGCCGTTAGAGATTAGAGGCGGATGCAGGCAAAAAAAAAGGAAAAAAGGAGGCCGTTAAGAGTAAGTAAGCGAACACACTCCTCTATATTCAAAATTTTTATGACCGTTGCGATATCCTTCTTCTCCTTTTTTATTCTGATTACAGACACATTCCCTCTGAAAAGAAGGAACCAAGAAAGAACCCTAATTCCATCCAGATTCTCTTCAATTGTCTCTCTCTCTCCCCTAGTTCTGTGTTCTCATTTAGCATGGAAGGAACAACGGCCCCGGCGGAGGAATCAATCTGTAGTGTTGCCACGGCGATGATTGACGAGACGTATGAGTTCTTAGCGCCGCGATGGTTCGATTTCATTAACGGAGAGACGGAGGATGAGGCTCGCCGAGTGGAGCTCTGGTTTGAATCGGCGTTAAGCTGCGCTCCTTCTCGTGAGTTTCCTTGCTCTTTTTTTTTGTTTTATTGTGTGCGCGTTGATTTCTAGATCCTAGGTTTCGGAACAACAAGGGTGATAATATCGATGTCAGATCTGTGGTTTGGAATTCTGATTTTGGTCTCAATTTCGTGGATTTCATGTCGTTGGGTGATGATTTGGGATTGCACGTTGACGAAATCTCTCGATTCGAAAATTTCGTCTTTGATTAGGGATTGCACTTTGAAATAGCGCAAGTAAAATCTTCTTTGCGTAGACGATTATGTTTATGTTCAAAGTTGTATTTAACTTTTCCTTTTGTGTGCAGCTTCGGTCCCTAGAATCAAAGCAAGGAGATCATTCAAGGTAGAGACCATGTGCAACTTCAATGAAGAAGACGAAGAGAAACCCGTAAAGGTTCTTCTTCAATCAACAATGGTTTATACATTACAAGCAGGAAAGTATTGCTTAAGATTCAGCTTTTAATCTTTCTGAATATGCGCACTTTGCAGGATAAAGAGCCCTCAGAACCAGTAGCTGCAACTATTCCGGAGCCTACTATCTCTGAGGCCAAGAGAGAAGAAGTTAGTCCTATTGAAGCAAGCACAATTAAGCCATCTCACAACAATTCCAAGGACGCAGTTGCAAGGTTATTTATCGTTCTTTGGGAGATTGGAATTACGTTAAGTGATATGAGAAGCTGTTCTAATACTCTGTCTTCTTGTTCATTCAACAGCATCCTCAGGGGCAAGACGACTGAGCAGATAGAAAACAAGGAGAACATTCCTCCTCCTAACACAGAAGCCTGCACACCCAAACCACCACTGCAGTTATCTCAAGGAGGAAAGTCAATGGACCTTAAGAAGCAGCAAACTGCTAGAAAGATAGCTAGCCTGCTGAGAAATCCATCTGCACTTAGGCCAAAACACCAGTCACAGTCGTCTCAATCGAAAGGAACTCATCAGAGAAGTGTGAAAAGGTGGCTGGCACACTTAATAACCATTCTGATACACGAATCCGGTTTCACGTTCCTGTGGTAATCGTTTTGTTATGTGTTGATGTCTCTGCAGGGACGTGAGTGTTAAAAACATAGCTGGCACTACCAATCTGATTCAGGAAAATCAAGCCATCAAAAGGCAAAAGCTAGATGATGGAAAATCAAGACAGGTGAGACAAAAATATTACAATATCAGCAAGCTTCCCTCTATATTTCACTGCATGACTGAAACTGTTTCCTCCTCATCATTGATCTATCTAGATTCTGAATCCAAAACCAACAACTCTGCTCCACAAGACAAGGCAAGGTCTCGTTAACACCGGTTTCAACGTATGCTCTTCAGTCACTAAGCAAACTCAGAAGGAGAACAGAAAGGTACCTTCTGCTTCATGGATGCTTATATAAATTTTCTGTCAGACCCTGGTTCTCAACTCTTGTGTTCACTCTTAAGGTTTATGTCCGTGAGCAAATTACACCTTTCATTTCAACTGCTGAATTGATGAAAAAGTTCCAAACAAGCACGCGAGACTTGTCACTGCCTCATGCCAATACTTCTCTTCCACAGGTAAATAAATAAACTCTTGACAGTTTCTCTGATTCCTTTTACTTTACTCGTATCTTTTTCTTTTCTTGGAATCTCTTCAATCAACTTCCAGGATGGTGCTGTTTCCTTTTCCAGAACCGAACTAAGCTGACACTGACTAGACCGAAGGAGCCCGAATTTGTGACATCCCAACGAGCTCGTCCTTTAAGAGTGAAGAGCAGTGCAGAGCTTGAGGAAGAGATGTTGGCCAAGATTCCCAAGTTTAAAGCTCGACCTGTGAACAAGAAGGTAAATGCATTTGGTTTCACTGTGGTATATATCTATACTTGAGAAAGAGAAATCTAAAACAAAAACAATGCGTTCTCTTATTTTGATGCAGATTTTGGCAGCTCCAGCTTTGCCTGCGCCACAAAGAAGCACTCCACATCTTCCAGAATTTCAGGTAGACACACACCAGGAGAGAGTAACATCACTTTAGAAACGAACCTGTTATTTGATCTATAAGGGGCTCACGTCTTACCGTTGCAGGAATTTCATCTTGAAACAATGGCTAGGGCTAGCCAACATGCAGAGACATCTTCAATAGCTTCAACAGAAGTGTCTAAGCAGGTACGGAGCTTCTTCTTTACACACAGAAATGTTGTATGTATGCATAAAACACTTGTTTAGTTGGTTTCATGCCATCTGATATGCCTCTTTTTTCCTCGCAAGCAGCATGATGATTGGTGGCCTCACCTTACTGCGCCAAAGAGCCCGGTGCTCCAAACAATGCTAAGAGCTCGTCCTACTAAAGCAAAAACTACTGCAGAACTTGAGCAAGAGGAACTCGAGAAGGCACCAAAGTTCAAAGCAAAACCTTTGAACAAGAAGGTATTACTCAAGTGGTGTTGTTACTACTATCTACTTCATTTATCTCTCTCTCGATCTAACTTGGAATCACATAAACCAATCCAGATATTTGAGAGTAAAGGAGAGATGGGCATCTTTTGCAACACCAAGAAGCACATAACCATACCTCAAGAGTTCCACTTTGCGACAGATGAGAGGATATCCAGACCAAATTATGTCTTAGATATATTCGACAAGGTCCGTATATTTCAACTATCAGAAACTGCTTTATCTTTAGTCTCCACTGGATATCGTTGTGTTTGACACCACTTTCTTCTTGTCAGCTCTCATTGAACTCTGAATCTTGCCATGAAAAGCCTCTACCAAGGAACACTGCTCCAAACCCCTTCAATCTAAGGACAGAAGTATGTATACGACGAACAACTTCTTTGAAGTCAAAAGTGACTTGAGACTAGCCACCAATTTTGACTGACCGTTCTTATAAATTACTCTGTGGCATCCAGGAACGAGGCGCTGAAAAAGAGAAAAAGTTTGTAATGGAAATCACACAGAAACTGATAGGAGATGAAAGGGCCAGGGTTCCAAAAGCAAACCCATATCCTTACACAACCGACTATCCCGTGGTATGCAATTCCTTTCCTTGCTTTGGTTTTTGAGTTGCGAAAGAAATGGATGGATGGAGTTGAAAATCTTACGTGTTCTTACTCTCAGGTACCACCAAAACCAGAACCTAAGCAATGCACAAAGCCAGAACCGTTCCAGTTAGAGAGTTTGGTGAGGCACGAAGATGAAATGCGAAGAGAAATGGAAGAGAGGATGAGAATGGAGAGAGAAGAAGCCCAGAAGAGGCTCTTCAAAGCACAACCAGTTATAAAAGAGTAAGTGACCTCACCTGCCCTTTTTTTTTTTTAATCTCTTGTCACTTTTATCAACGTTTTCAAAAAGCTCACAATAGCTTGCACACAGGGATCCAATCCAGATTCCAGAGAAAGTACGAAAGCCCCTCACAGAGATTCAGGAGTTCAACCTCCATGTAGAGCATCGAGCTGTCGAGCGAGCAGACTTTGATCAGAAAGTAAGGCTTTCAGTCATTTCAACAATAATAAATAAAGTGATTACATAACCTCTGAGTTGACATTCTATTTGGAACCAGATCAAAGAGAAGGAGAATCAGTACAAGAGATACCGTGAAGAGAGTGAAGCTGCGAAAATGGTATGCAACACACCACGCTTAACTTGTAATTATGTCTCATAAACTTTGCTCAAATGTACCTGAAAACTTTTGTCAGGTGGAGGAAGAGAGGTTTCTGAAGCAAATGAGAAAGACGATGGTTCCTCATGCTAGACCTGTGCCTAACTTCAACAAACCCTTCTTACCACAGAAGTAAGTTCCCATTCAAAAGAAATTCAAAGCACTAATCTTCTTCTTTTTAGTAACCTATTCATGTTTAACACAGATCCAACAAGGAGATCACAAAAGCAAAATCACCCAATCTTAGAGTGATCAAAAGAACCGAGAGAAGAACGATGGCCGTGTCTGCAGCTACCAGCGCTTCGGCTGGTCAGATGAGATAGTATGAAGCAGAAGCAGCTGAAATGTTCATGAATGCTTGAACCTACATTCCCTTCGTAAATTTCATTCATTCAGTACTAAATTTTCCTGTGTAACCAACCTGTTATGTAGTAGCAGTACATTCTCTTATGTGTATCCTTGAAAAAATATCTTAAATATAAAACTTGTTCCATGTTTGACACCAACATATAGTAAGCAGTACGTTCTCTTATGTAATAAACTTGAAAAAAAAAAAATCTTAATTAAAAGACGACTGAGAAAGCAATCTAGAACATATCAGTCTCATTCATTCATATAATACATTGTTCGAATCACTTGCTTCCAACTTCTACTTCTTCTACCCGATTTGCTTTTGCCGGCACACTACCATCTGAAAGAAATCAAACAAGGGAAAGTTTCACGTTGAGAGATGGGATTTCTAGATTTAGATTTCATGAATTGTAGACACTAGTAATAGTGACAGTACCAAATATTCATGGCTTGAAATGCAGTCAACTTTGAGCTTTGCCAAGGTTTCATCATCTTTAAGACTTTGCAGCCTCTCTGTTGATGACGATGAGGTCTTACCCTCAATTGCCTTATCATCTTCTTTAGACACCAACAATTCAACCTCTTCAGCCTTCAATTGCATCTGGAGTGCAACATACTGTTCAGCATTCAGATAACACAAGTATCAAGATCCATGTTATTGCAAATTTTTTGATTTTACTCTCAGCCCCACAAATGGAGGCTCCAAACTTATAATACCATATATGAAGAGAGACAGTGAGAACTCACTTCACGGAGCTGTTTGACTAGCAAAGTGGGTCGGCAACAGAGATATGGATGAGGTAAGTTTGGTATACATTTTGTATCCAGCGAGATAAGCTTAAGATGAATATCCAACTGCAGAACAGATTTAAGTTTTACAAAACCAAACACTGACATTATTATCTATAATCTGTAAACACGGTCAAGAAAAAGCATTTTCTTTTGTTACCTCGCCACTGTTACTCTCTAAGCTACCGAGATATTCCACAAGTCTATTCAAGCGAGCATTCCTAACACTCTTACTACTAGCTCCTTGGTTATTATTCCCTTGCCTTGTGTTACTCCTTGTACCGCCTCTTCCCCATGCAAGTATTTCCGGGTTCCACACAAGCCCAGGTGATATTCCTCTGCTGTCTCTATTATGCGCCTCCTCTGTGCCCTTATCAGCGCAGTTATCGTTGTTGTTTTGACAGGAAGAAGAAGGGTGAGCTGTAGAACGAGTTGTAGAGCGCTTTTTTCGTTTTCTCAGCAGTATGTCGGCACAAGGCTCATCTGAAGAAGAATCTTTGCCTCTGTTGTTATTATCATCATCATCCTGGGCTTCTGATGTATCCTGTTCCATGTTTCTGCAGTTCCTTCTTCTTCTGGAGCCACTAACAATACGTTGTGATCTCGGTAAGACCCCTGCATCTTTACCAAAAGACTTTCTTTTCACAAGGGCCTCAGATTGTCGTTGCGATACTTGGGCTATAGATACTTGAATCTACAAAACAGCCATAGATATCAGTTGTAAAAAGGTAAACAAAAAAAGATCAACAGCACAAATTGCAAAAGAAGCATTAAATGTACTTAAGTGAGTGTCTTATGTTACATGAGAGGCATTGCCTCGGGTTTCTGACCTGCTTATTACGAGCCAACTCATCTTCATGAAAAGCCAATTCCTGAACAAAAATGAAAAGCATATGACAACAGCACTCTCTCATAAGCAACCCTACTCTCTAAAATCTAAAACTATTAAGGGGAAAAAGAAAAATGTAGATGCTTCACCTCCTCCTCAAATCTATCAATATTATTGAATAAAGCTGCAATAAAGGCATCAAATTTTGGGTCATCTCTTAAAGAACGTCGGCTTGCACAATGTTTTCTGCACGCAGGACATTCATTGTTCCTGAAAATGCATTTGCCAGTTAATAAAACCCAGAACAAGCTTTACAATAGGCTCCCTAAATAATGCTAAATATATATGTAACTGGAAGGTATACCCCAATCTCATTGACTTATCAATGCACTCTCGGCAAAACCGGTGGAGACATTCCATGACAGTCCTTGTTTTCTTTATAATTCCTGGAAAATGAAAACCAGTGCTCGAATCAGTCGAATTTAGTAAAGCATAAAGTTGAAGAAATACAGAGTGAATGACTATGTAAAAACAGAATCATGAGAAAAGTTGGCAATCCAAGAACAATCTACAGCAAACTTCTTCAATGCCAGATTCATAAAAATGAAGATTTATGTTGGTTGATGAAAGTAGCTGAAGTCTGATTTTCCTAGTAGATAGTCAACACTCACAATAATGGGGTGGCAAGAGCAATTAAAGCTGATTGGCTTTGAAATATAAATGTGCAGAAGAGTAAGTACCTAAACATATCGGACACTGCACGTCCCTACGGATATCCCCTAGCTCAATTTCCATATATCTGCAAGAAAAATTCAAGACTTTGTCAAAAGAGTGAGAGATCATCAACTACCATTGCCTACTGTAATAAGTCAGTCTCAGTGAAAAACTTATGTTAAGCTAAAAGATACTCAGAACACAGGAAGCTTAAGTCAAATGGAAGATAAATCATCTCAAGATCAATCTGCACAATGTCGTACTCACCTACTACAGATCAAACCTCAGCACAATGCCACTTGAACTATAAAATTTGTGATATTTGAGAAAAAAACACGACAGTAATTATACCATGCAAGCAAGAAGCATACAATGCATCGGATCAACGAAACAAAACACAAATGCCTAGAATATAAAACTGAGGACATCAGAGAAACTGATTCCGCTTCAAACCCATCAAACAGAAGAGTGAAAAACCAATAATCAGAAAAGTCAAATCTGGTAATGAGAATTTGGTACAGAGAAACGAGCAGCCAAGGGAAGAGAATGGTTACTCTGATTCTGAGTTCTCTTCTGATGTAGAAGATTGACTTCTTCCCTTAGAATCTGAATATGAAAAAGAAAAAAAGAATTCGATCACTTTCACGTTAGATATACACATATTCACGCATTGATTGATCTCACACAAGTATCCACGAGTATAAGCAAGTAGAAACGAAATCCTTACCTTCTTCTTCTTCTAACGGTTCCTCAGCCTCAGCCTCAGCCTCAGCCTCTGCTTCTACTTCGTCTTCCTCTTCGTCACGTTTCACGTCATCTTCGACTTCCTCATCCCCACCTTCGTTATCATCTTCGTCCTTCTCATCCATTTGGTCCGGATCTTCTTCTTCCTCCTCAGCTTCCGGTTTATATCCGTCGGCTTCTGGGTTCGGACACAGTTGGTGGTCTTCTTCATCGGCGGCGGAAAAGCTCTTCAAAGCAGGCATTGTTTGATTGTTGATACAGTGATCTTTGCTTCTCGGAAGAGAGAGAAACAAAAAGAAGAAAACTTGAGCCTCTCTCTCTCTCACTACGTCTCTCTCTCTCTCTCTCTCTCTGATGGGTTTTTCTTCTGCCTTCGTTGTTTTGGTTCGGTGCCGATGGAGAGAGAAGGAGAAGGCGGACGAAGAAAACGGAGAGAAATTTCTTTACCTTTTTTTTTTTCTTTTCCTTTTTTAAATAATTTTCTTTTTCCTGATTAAATTAATATCGTAAATTCTTCAGCCGAACCTCTTTCTTTTTTCCTCAGAATCAATCACTTACTGATTTTGGATTTCGTTTTTCCTTAAAAGGCAAAATAACATATATTATTAAGTAGTCATTTTTTACAAGTATTTCTAAACTAATAATTTATTTAAACGGTTTTGATGTAGCTATTATGATTCAAAAAAAATTTTTTTACTATAGAAATATTTATAAATCTATCTATTGTTATTAAAATTTGAGTTTCCATAAGTTAAAATTTTATTTTAAATAGTGTGTATTTTGAGTGATTAGTTATTTAAGCTAACTTTGTTTTAATTTGAAAAATGATTTAGTGTTGTAATAAATGATGCATTATCGTCAAATATATATGGAGGGCGATCGTTGCGACAGTTCGGGGTTTCGATTCCGTGTCTTAATAATTAAAAGCTCTGATTTTTTTATATATATATTTTTATAAATATAAATATTTTTTTAATAACAAACTCCACAAAAACTTACACAATTTTTATTTAAAAAATAAAAAAAAACCTAAAAATATAAATTTTAAAAGTCTGAATTTTTTTTGTTTTTGCCCTAGGTGCCCATAATATATGATCATACTATATATCGGATAGCAAAAATACGGAATAACGGATTTGGATCCAAAGGTGTCATGAACTAAAACGTCGCACATGTCGGCCTTCTTCTCGTGTGTAAGCCAACCCATTTGCACTATCTCCACACTTGCATTACATGTGACACATGTGTGTGTAAGAACATATTACGCTTCATAATTCCTAAGTAATCAAGATTAGTAAAAAAAAAATTAAAATAAGTGAACTTTAACATTTGTCAGTTGGGTAGCCTAAACATTGAACAATGGGTAGATCACAATTTTACAAACGGTGATGAAACTACAATTTTTATTAGGGACACAAGGGAATCTTTAACATCATAAAATATATTGGGCCCATAACAAATCGGCCCATGAAATTCATTATAAGCTAAAGAGCCTTTTAATGTTAAATCGCTTCCCTCCCTCTCGATTTTCTTCTTTTGTTCTTTTTCTGCAATCGTCGTGCCTAAACCCTTTCCGGAATGGAGCCGCCGACGAAGGGAACAGTGACGCCGTTGGCATCATTGTTCTCAGAGGAGGAGGCACGGAAAGCAGTGAGTTACGTGGAGGAGAGAATCGGAGAGAAGCGGGAAGCGATGAATCGTCTTCAACAGTTCGTCGATGAAAACGCCAATCTCATCAATCTCATCAGGAAGCTCCCCGATCAGCTCCATCACAACGTTATGGCGAGTTTTCATCCATTCATTCCACCCTTTATAGTTTAATTTCAATTTGTCTGATGCTTCTGCTTGCTCTCGCAGGTTCCATTCGGTAAATTGGCTTTTTTCCCAGGTCGATTAATCCACACCAACGAGTGTATGGTAGGTTTTCACGACTCTCCCTTTTCGATTGTAATGGTTGGATATATGTAATTAGTTTATTTCTCGTTGAAGGAACGTTTTGCTATGAGGTTTAAGAGTTTAAAACTCAATCAAATGATTTTTTCTTCTTTTGTGATTCACATAGGTGTTGTTGGGAGAGAATTACTATACTGACAGAACATCGAAACAAACCATTGACGTTTTGAGTAGAAGAGACAAGACTTTACAGTCCCAAATTCGTTCTCTTAAAGCTGAGATTGAAGATTTTCAAACGGAGGCTTCATTCTTCACTACTACTGCTTCTGAAGCAGCGGTAGAGTGCTTATTGTGTTTATTCTTTGTGCCTTGTCTTTATATGCATCTTAAACCGTGTTTTTCGTTTTTTTTTAATAGGAAGGACTTATTGAAATAAGAGAAGAGTATGTAGAAGAAGATTCTTCTGCTACTGTGCTTCAGTCAGGTGCAAAAGAGCCTTCTGGTCTTTCAAGAGGAGAGACTGCAGACGGTGAAGTTGAAGACGATGAATTTGCACGAATCATGTCCAGGTTGAATGAACTTGAAATGGAAGAGGAACATGAGGGTGAAGATGGGGACGATGGAGGTGAAAAACATGATTTTCAAATAGAAAGCGAGGAGGAGGATATGGTAAAAGGAATTATAGGTGAGACAGACCACAATAGGTACATGAAACAAGAAACTAGCATATCTGTTCCTAAGAAAGCTTCGGGCCATAGCTCTTCCATTCGCGAACCGAGATATTCAGAGGTATCTTCCATGGACATTTCACATCTGTATCCATGTTTATGGTTGATGGTTTTTTCCCAATGTTTACTTACATTTAATCCAGCCAAGAGGCAAAGGCAAAGTTATTAAAGTGTTAACAGAGAAACATCCACACAAAGACCTAGATGATCTATTTAATGTAAGAAAAAACCTTTCATTGTGATCTTCTCTTCTTTCATTAGCGTTTTACAGCTTTTTCGATGTTGCCTGTTATTGCATTATAGCAGTGTATCGGACCAAAGACACAATATCTCCCCAAAGGTTAGTTTTATGATCTAAAGCATTTCAGATATCAGAAAAGTAAACTTCATTGTCAAATCAATATGACCGATTGAATCATCTTCTTGAAAAACATTCTCTAACCAACATCTATGTTCTTTTATTACAAGAAGATCAATCACGTGGTGGAATTCCCCTGTTTCCAGCGACCTCCGCTGTTTCCAGAGCAAAGCCAAAGATCAATGTTGTAGGTCCACAAAAGATTGAGGTATTTGGATCTTATAGTATAGGCTATACTTGGAATCCAAATAGATCAGCTGTACATTCAAAATCAAACTAATACGGCCCTGCATTATGCTCATCGTTCGACAACAAAACTTAGCCTTTAACAAGCATCTCACCAATCATCATCTCAATTTTGTTGGTGGTGCAGTCACCTATGCCGAAACCGGAGCCCAAGTTTGATACTAACAAGGTTAGATATCTTTTCCGCTCAAGCGTTTGCTATAGTTGTTCAGGTAGATCTGATTTTCCTTTAAACTCGTTAAATATCTGAACCAAATCATGCAGGCTTTTACTGGATCGATAGTAGAACATGACCATAATCTAGAAACCAACACACACGGCCAAATGCTGGTACTTTTCTACCACTCAAACAACACAACACTCCCAATGCAGGAAACATGGTTCTTACTGCATATTTTTGTTTGTTTGTTTATATGTAAGCAGTCTTCAGGGTCTCAACCATCAAAACCAGTTTCAAGATTCAAGGCACAGAGAAGGTAGCCAGTCAGTTCTATGTACAATTTTTGTTGGTTTGCCTTCTGATATGTAAGAAGTAAGAACACATACATGTGTGCATCTTGTAAGCTATATTATATACTATTGATTAGCCAAATCTACATCAAGAAATCTGGTAGTGGTACTTGTCTCTTTCTAAAAAGTCTTGAAGTAGCATTTCTCTGTCAAATGGAGAAGCTGACAATATCCATCTACTAAACTCCAATATCGCCATGCCTTTAAACGCAGCTAACATCTTGTACTTCTCTCTTTTTTGTTCCCTGTTTGAGAAAAACATATCCTCCTCTTCACTGAAACTTTTTATCTTCTTCTTTCTTCGTTCCACACACTGTAAGTTCTCATTGCTGTTACCGTCTCCATTTAACCTCTGAGATGTTGATGTTGTTGTCCCTCCACCGTTGATGATGTCTTCATTTCGATGTGCATACACAATGCCTATTCATAGTCACACAAGCCCGAGTAAAGATTTATATGACTAATCATAAAATATATTTAAGAAGAGATAGCACAGATAAGTCTTATTCTTACCCAAGTCTCTAAGAATAGGTTCCTCTATTTCGGGTTTCCAAGAGCAGAAGACCTCCTCTTTTTCAGCTTCTGAAACACCTGTCTCTTGGATGTTACTATCCATATGCGACTCAACAATCTCGCTAGTGAAGAGCTTATCAGAGAGATCACGGAAAAGATTTGAAATCCCGAATAGCTCGCCTTGAAACTCTTTACAGTCCTGATCGTAAGACGTACCAAAACATTAGAAGAGAAAACAATCTCTTTAACGAAACTAACCGATTAAGATTGTTTATTTTTATGTTACCTGGACGCCTTCAAAGTACCTCGTCTCCATTTTCCCGGCAACTGCAATGTTCGAAAGCTGTTGTTTGTATACTTGTCTTGTATAAACTAGTTCCTCAAGGGAACCAGCAGCCAACAAACGAAAAACCACCACATGACGTTTCTGTCCATACCGAAATGACCTATCTTGTGCTTGCAAGTCATGAGACGGGTTCCAATTTGGATCAAATATAACCACACGGTTCGCACTCACAAGGTTTAATCCCAACCCACCAGCTCTAGTTGATATCAGAAAAACCTGCAACACATTGAAGTCATCAGATCAGATGTAGCTAAGAAGAAATAGGATCTGTTTGGAGTAGGGTTCGGTTATTAGAAACCTGTTTGCTGGGACTCGCATTAAAATCATCTACAAGAGACTGTCGCAGATTAGTCGGAGTAGAACCATCAAGTCTTGCAAAACTATAACCTTTTCTAATTAGAAACTTCTCCAGTATGTCCAGCATCCTGTAATTCAGTGGATCAAAAGCCTATAAACGACAAGTATATTTCCTACATTCACCTAAACCTGGAATTAAATTAAAAACTAACCTGACAGAGTAACTGAAGAGAAGTATCTTATCACCCTTTGAAATCCAAGAAGCCATCAACTTCTCTAATGCTCTCATTTTCCCACAATGTTTAACATCACTAAGGTCCATGAAGCTCTTGCTTGCGGAAACACCTCCAACTAGATCAAGATCCGTCCCAAACACCGCAGATACAAACTCTGCGTCCTTCTTCTGTTTCTCTGGCTCATCTTTTGGGTTCGGTTTAATGAGCTCCAGATGATTGCTTATCTGCTGAAGTTTCACAAGGCATGGAAGCACCAAGCAGAAAGGACAAGAATCACAACCGTCGGGGTTGTCTCTATGAAGGTAACTCCAGATAGTTCCATCAGGAACAATCCTTCTGCAGCACTGTGATTGCTTAAGCGGGCTTCCACAAGCACACGGATTGTCCTTATTCACAAGGCATTGAATTTCTGGGAGTTGCAACATTCTCTGGTAAACCCGTTTCTGCAATTCGCTCATTTGACAGAAGACTACATTATCTTCTTTCCCCATCATCAGATGCCCTATGGACTCCTCCTTTGTCCTCCTCAACATATACTTTCGAAGAACACTAACCAGATGCTGTTTCCTCTTATCCGCAATCTGGACAAATCTTACCGGGGCGGTTGCTCTCTGCCCTTGCTTTAGCGGTTCATCATAGAACTCTCGGAAATGTTCACGAGTGCCTAGTGATCCCGGTGCTACCCACTCAAAAAGGTTGAATAGCTCACTGATCTTGTTCTGCATCACTGTGCCAGTAAGACCAATCCTTTTCTTCGTCTTGATCTCAAGGCATGCCTCATAAAGTTTCGACTTTTCATTCTTTAACCGGTGTGCCTCATCAGCAATCACTATCTCCCAATTAATCCCAGACAAAACAGGGCCTTGGATTCTAAATGTATCAAAGCTGGTTACAAGTACCTCAACACCCCGTGCATTGAGTTTCTCCAGAATCATATCTCGATTTGCTCCGTGGTACACAGAAACCTTGAAGAAGCTCGCCCATCGAGAAAACTCACTCTCCCAGTTGTGGATAACCGAAGATGGACAGATTATTAGTACAGGACCCTTGTCGGACTCTAAAATAGATGCATCACCACTTTCACCGTCTTTTCCATACACTCCCGCAAGAAATGCAATTGTCTGAATGGTCTTGCCTAATCCCCTGAGTCACACTACTGATTATCAGAGTTCCATTTTGATCAAACATAAACTATCACAGCTATAGTTTAAACTACACAAGAACATTCTCAGGAAAACTAAAACCAGAGCCCTTTACGTGAAAAACAAATAAAAACATTTATATTGGGGAATTACAGACTTACTGTCACAGAAAAAATCCATGTTTCTCCCCTGAATCTATCAACATAGATCTCTATAAAATTGTGACATTTTTGGAAATACAACAAAGAAGAACTCACATGTCATCGCCAAGAATGCCACCATGGTTGTTTTTATAGAGATTATACAGAAACTTTACTCCCTCTCGCTGATGTTCAAGTAATCTACAGTTGATAGAAGCCGGTACCTACACCAAATCACAACGAACCACACATTTTCAAGGCAAAATCAAAATATTTCGAGAAGAATCATTAGACATTAGCACTTGGGTTCCATAAGACATGAGCAAAGGCTAAGACTTTGGTCGGAAAATAGATGTAGCAGTATGGAAATAACCTGTATGATCGGGATTTCTCCGATTGATGACAGCACAAGTGGTTCATAAGGACCGGTATAGTCAAACTCGACCCGGCTTAACCCGGGTCTCCCAAATTCTGTCGGTTTTTCATCTTCTTCTTCCTCAAACTTGATATTTCTTTTGTGATCATCTTCGCCACGATTAGAATCTTCGACCTGGGTTTCTGCGGTTCTAGATTCGTGCTTCGAGGAGAAGAAGTATGAATCATCGAGACGCAGTAGCTGCTGCGTGAGAGACGATTTGGGAGGTTTTCTCGACGGCAGCGGTTCCAATTCTTGGGTCGATGAGATTCTCGCTGACGATAATGATGATGAGAGAGTACCACACGGCTTCAAAGTCTCTTTTAAAGTGTGTAACAACGACATCGCTAATCAATCGCGATGCGAGAGAGAAAAAGACGTGCTTTCTTCCAGAAATTGAAAGAAAGTCGTAGTTTTAAGAAATTTGAAAGACTTACTTGCTGTTATTCAAATTATTAGAAAATATGAGGCCAAAAGGGAAATTAACACATACATAAAATCGGATCCGGTTTCGCGAAATACGGAATCGTTTATAAATGGGCCCAAATCCAAATAAAGCCCAAATTGTACTTGTGTCCTAACATGCTTTTAGGTTTAGGGTTTCTTGTTCATCTCGTATATATACGCCAAGGAAAGACGCCATTGTTCTATTCATCGCCAATGAACTGTTCTGTTCTCTCTAATGTTTTCGGTTCTGTCTTCGTCAATTATCTGATTTTTTTAAGTTTTTTCGAAGAATCTGATGAAAGTTGTAGATCGGTGATGATCTTTTGGTTTATATGATCGATAAAAATTTCAACTCGCTACGTTCTTTCTGATTCATACCATTTTCTTAATTCCCCCTGAAAAATCGTATTTTCTTTTTCCAGCTTCACGGTTTTGTAAATTTTTTGTTTTCATGGAAAAAGCTCGACGTTTTTGATTCAGTTCAATGTTATTATTGATAATTACACTGGAGAAATGATGAGAAATCAGAGAAATCTTAGGACACCTTCTGACACAGTACTGCTGTGTATGAGAACGACCTCGAATTCTGATCTTCAGTTAATTTTCTTTTTCATCTCAAAGTATTTATTGTTTTCAGATCCTAATCAATAGTTTTTGTCGAACAAATTGGTGTTTATGTTAATCTTTCTTGTATGAGATGGGTTTTTTCACATAAGTAAACTGAATTGCCCAAGTTATTGAGAATTGGATGATTAAATCTGAATTTTAAGTGAATCTAAAAATTGTCTCAAGCTGTACCGAGATAATCATTATCGGTTAATTAATCTTATTATTACCATTATTAATAGGTTCTTATTAATATAACCATAGCAACAATCAAATCTGTAGAATATATGTAAAGAACAGATTTTTCTTATGTACACATTACACCGAACAAATACTATAATGACACCTTATTAATACAATAATCTATTCAAATAATCGCGGCTTAAGCCATAAGGACTATAACCAGATCGTATAATCCAGATATATATGAACCACCAGATTCTTATGACGTATCTGACTCGAGTGGTTCTGCTTTTCCTTTGAGCAACTCTTCTCCTCCACTGTAGGTTCGAAATTAAAAGACGAAGCCCAGCGTTTTGTTTCTCGTGATTTGCTCCATCATTTGCCAGTTCTGCACTCTCGTGTCTTCTGTGCTTGTCTGCTAAATTCCTGAAGCTGTATGTCATGTTCTTCAACCATCTGATCCACTCTGCTTGGCTGAGCCAACAATGGACCCGACATGTAAATCTTGCTATCACTAGGATTATACTGTACACAGTGAAGCACGACAATGTTAGTAATCAAATCTAGTTGCTGCAAAAGGAGAAAAAGAAAACAGAGAACTAACCCAAGATGGGTCAATTGGTGTTGTCATGTGTCTACTATCCATAGTGTCAGCTCTGTTGTATGCTCGTCGATCCCTTCCCCGTTGATTCATCACTGGTTGATCTAATAATGTTTTGGAGGAGACCGAGCCCGTTAACATCTTCGGGTTCACTCTAGAAGGAGGGTATCTAGGAGGTGCATTTTCCTTCACATACATTGTTGACTGAGCCATGTTCCGGTTGCTCATCAATGGACCTGAGTGTGAAACTCTCCCACCAGTTTTATTGTTTCTGGTGTGCATATTTGGATAATCAGGAACTGGGCCATGGGAAGTCCTCTCCTCCTTAAACGACTTGAAACTATCGTTTCTGCTCTTCAGATCTAGGTATGGTTTCTGCATTTGCCACAAGAGTATTTTCCTGTTACACCTCCATTGTTGTCATTGTGACCTTAAAAGTTAGGACCTTTTACAGTTACTTACCTCCATTGTCATTGATAGAGAGTGATTTGCTTTGATCGGTGGTACAAATTTTCTCTCGTGTGATCTTCTCCCCTGAGAGTCTTGCCTTTCTTGTTTGTCCGCCCTCATGGGTTGTTGCCTTTTCGCTTCATCGCGCAGTTTAGCATCAATCTCTTTACTAGGAGGATATTTTGGTAGATAAGATGGATCACAAGCAAACGGCTTGGTTTTAAAGTACTGCAAAAAAACAGTGTGTTGTGACTAACTGCGCTTCCATGATCACAGGAAACCAAGACAGAGTAAAACATCAAGAACCAGTCACCTCACTCTCAAGGGCACTATTGGCAGAGCTCCGGTGATCAGGATCTATGGAGAGTAAAGTCTCTAAAAGCGAAAGAACACTCGCGGGAAAGTCCTTGAACATCTCTGATAATTTCCTTCTATAAGGAATCGCGGTTTTGAATCCAGCTGAAGATGGTAACTTCTGTTTTCTCCAGTAATTTTCTGTTGGGGAACCGCATAGCTTGAAGATTTTATGCAATTGTTCTACCTAGAAAGATTAAGTGCTACATTTTGAGTAAAACAAACAAGACGCAACCTGAAATTGGAGGGAATGAAATCTATAAGAATGTGCATACCTCCGTTTTTCCAGGTAGGATCGGTTTACCGGCATATAATTCACCTAAGATGCAACCTGTGCTCCAAAGATCAACCCCAACACTGTAATGAGAGGCTCCGAGCAAAAGTTCTGGTGGTCGGTACCAAAGAGTGACAACATGGCTAGTCAATGGATCAGTTTTTGCAGGGTCGAAAAATGTGGCTAACCCAAAATCTGCTATCTTCAAGACTCCATTACTGTCAATCAGTAGATTTGAGCCCTTTATATCGCGGTGAAGAACACCGCGGCTGTGACAATGTTCAAGCCCACTTAGAAGTTGTCGCATGTAACATTTAACCTAAACAACAGAAACATATAAATGGATTTTGACGTTGAAAAAATCTACACTTTCTATATTAGGGTAGCAAAGCATTTATGTACAGTACCTGAGGCTCTGAAAACTTGACACCGGGTAGGGAAGAAAGTCCTAAGAGATCATGATCCATGTACTCGAAAACTAAGTAGAGAGATGATGAAATAGGGGCAGTGATCAATCCATCTAATTTCAGGACATTAGGATGATCAAGCCGTCGCATTACAATGATCTCTCTCGCCATAAACTTGACACTTTCTATATCGTTGAGATCAAACCGGACTTTTTTTAGCGCAACAATCTTGTTATGAAGAAGATCACGAGCCCTGTAGACACTGCTATATGTTCCTTGGCCAATCTGCATCCATGAAAAAGCAGGTTCTATTATACAAAAAAACAGGATCTGAAGCAACGAGAGTTAGCAAATGAAACTTACTTTCTCCAGTTTCTCGAAAGTACTTGCTCGTCGTGGAGCCCAATCCACTAATGCCTCACCAGCAACAGAGACTAGCCAAGTCGGCCATCCTGCTGATACTTGCTTCAACTCTGCGTTCTTTGGAACAACAACATTCGGGTTCTTACTTAATTCCTGAGGAACAGCTTGAACCGAATCTTTAATCCCAGGGTTCTCTAGTTTCTTCTCAATATGATGATGATCAGAGAACCTTTTGGAACTCAACTTATCGGATTCAATCAGCCCAACTTTGGAATCTCTGCTATTCCAACTATCTAGCTTTGGATTAATAACATTTGTATCAATCTCCAAATCAGGTTTCACAACAGCACTCGAGGCCCTTCTCGATTCCTGATCATGAACAGCTCGATCCATATAATCAGCTATCTCAGGATTCTCCAGTATCTTACCAATCTGATGATCATAAAACCTACTGGAACTAAACATTTCGGATTCAATTAACCTATCTTTGGCATCTCCCCTGCTACTCGATCTATCAAACCCACCTTGTGGTTGGATCCAATTATCTATACTCGAGGAATCAGTCCGCGAGGAACGTTTCTCCGATGACTCTTTAAGTGTCGGCTTTCTCCTAAAAGGCCTAAGCCTAGAACTTACGCAACCCATCGTAAGCTCTAGAACAAGAATCTATAAACATGAACATAAGCGAACAGTCAGTAGCAGAAAAACCTTTAATTCACAATCCAGTCCATCCAACTCCCTAAAACGCAAACCCTAATTTCACAAAACTGAATTCTAATGAAGACAACACACACAGCCACAACTTCAACTTCAACGGCTCGGCGAAAAACCCAATTCACGAAAACCAACAAAATCCTGATCCGAGTATGAAATCCCCTGAAGAGATAAACAGAGATCAGAGTGATTCGAACCGGAAAATTGAAGACTTTCGCCGGAATTCAGAAACGGGGACATGGGATATAATTACCTGGAACAATCAGAAGCAATTGATGATGATGATGATTGACTTTTAGCCTACGCGTTGAACAGAATCAAGAGAGTGCGAAGAGAAAATGTATGCAAAAAGAGAGATTTTGTTTGTGTTTGATGATACAGATTTTGACTGATTAAACGCATACGTACACTCTCAGTCAGTCACATCATCGATATATAGTAAATGTATTATTGAATTTCAACATTTAATAGCTTAATGTCAATAACTAAACCCAGCCGCCCTTCGCAAAGAAACAAATCTTTCTTTTTCTTTGAAATATATATATATATATATATTTTTTTTTTAATTCTTTGAAATATCTCGTTTATATGGAATGTGAGTTAAAGTTGTCAACCAAATCAATAGCATGTTATCTATCTAATGATGGAATTCAAGATTTTGGATTTCTGTTAACAAAATAAAACCCGCGTAAAGTCATAGTTTTTTCTTCATGGAATTACTATTGTATTTACAAATTATGAAAACAATTCTATAAATTACAATTAGGAATATGGATTTCCAAATTCTAGTTTTTACTTTTCTAAATTGTACCCACTATTATGGTTATCAAATTCGGTATTTGCGGATTATGTTTATGTAACTTCTTTCTAATATATATAAGATATCATTTTGCCCGAAAACTACTATATGAACAATTTTATAACGGACAACATTATCCATTCCACTAAAAACCATGATCATAATGAACGGTTGCACTTGCACTACGTTAAAATTTTTCTTATAAATTTGTCTCCACTAATCTTCATAGATTGCATCATATAAGAATTGAACCCAGAACCTCCTGATGTATAAACATTGTTGAACAATTTGGTTAACCATAAAATTTCTTAACAAATAAAAAATGTTAGGTCACTTAGTACTTATAACCTAAATATCTTATTATATAAAGTTGAAACGTTCAATGTGAATGTGACACATATGATAATTATAACTCAAGAAATTGTGACATGTGTCATTGTTAATTTAGACTCTAACATATGTCAATTTAATAATATAAACTTTTATATTTTTAATTATTTCAAAAAAGGAAAAAACTGAATTATGTTTTTCTAAATAGAAATTACTAAAACAGAAAAAGGTAAAATAAAATAAAAAATAAAAAAACCTACAATATAATAAAAATTATGTTTTTGGAACCAATATAAATCAATTTATAATTTCTCAATTTTTAATCATAAAACATAATTTGTGGATAACTTAACAAAATTTTAATTTAAAATATAATTATACATATTATAATTACGAGGATTATCAATTTTAATATCTAAATATTATTTTCTGTGCATCACGCATGGTCTAAATTAGTAAATATAGAAAATAACAATTCAGGTAATTGCATAGTAGAAATATAGTTTTGGTCAACTTATATGCTAGATAAAATTACAAGTTGAGTTTAGAAGAAGAAAAAATACCATTAAAGTCT
Source organism: Eutrema japonicum (assembly GCA_030161315.1). Classification (NCBI taxonomy): domain Eukaryota; kingdom Viridiplantae; phylum Streptophyta; class Magnoliopsida; order Brassicales; family Brassicaceae; genus Eutrema; species Eutrema japonicum. The sequence continues at coordinate 1,535,372 of BSQW01000001.1, read as the reverse complement.
TGGTCCCGCTTAGGCGCTTACAAGACTACTTGTATTGACCACTTATTTTGTTTGGTTTAACCACAAAAATTCATACCTTGATATAAAAATTCACATGTTATCTGAATAGCCCGTGGTAATTTTTAATGCAGTTCTTGGAATTGGAACTTTATCCAACAGTGAGAATATTAAAACAACGAAAAAATGTAAAGTCAAAATTGTGATTTGAAGATATTGTTTGACTGAGATATATCTAAAAATATCAAGTTGCCAAATACATATGTACACGCATGTTTGTGTAGTATACAATAGTCTTCTATACTGTAATATTTAGAAAATACAGTACATTCATGTACTTGGCTACAGACGCTTGTTTGTGTAGTATATATGTTTGACACGACAGCGCGATGTCTTTGAGAAAAAACTAATTTATTTACATTTGCTCAAACCAGTGTTAAATACGCTATACGTACGGTAGAGCACCGTATAATATAGACGTATATACAACTGCATATATAGAAACTATACAGTGAATTTGTAAAACAAAAAATATAAATATAAAAATATTTTAAAAATATGTATATAGAAATACAATGGCATTTGTTACAAAAAAAAAAAAAAAAAGAAATACAATGGCATAGTGAACAGAAAATAATATTTATGATGTAAATTAATAATTTTCTTAGTTAATATATATAGATATCAGACAAAAATTAAATAATTAATAAGTATTGAAATCATAGTATAACATCTAAATTATCAAAACTTAAAAGACAAATAAATAAATCTCAAATTTTAAATTTTAAGTAATAGAATAAAAAAATATATTAAATTAATTCTCAAATTGAATAAAAACCTCATATGAAATTAAAAATGAAATAACATATCGTATCATCATATGAGAACTCTTGGAAAAAAGTAAACATATCATTATATAGTTATTTCGTATAATTAATTTTTATTAAGAGTAAAACTATGTAGTTTTTTTTTAATATCTATTTTTATTAATATGAAAATCAAGTTACATAAAAACAATAATACATAAAGTTAAACATACAAAACAATAAAACAACGAAAATGGGTTTTAACGATTTTTTTTCCGAGTTTTTCTCGCTGGAATGTCCACACTTTCTTTCCTCATAATCGCATTTGATATGGTGCGATTTTCATTGGCTATGATCCATTTTTATCCTGTTGTATGTCATTGACACATTCCCAAATAAGAACTAAAAATATTCTTCGAAAAAGAATCTAATTTATTGATTCTTTCGATAGAAAAAAGATTTGAGATTGCCAATTTTCAACGACTGTACGAATGTCGCCATACAACAAGGAGATTGCATCTTTCGCTCCAAAACCTCGTCCCCTCCATGGCGGTTTCCATGGTAGATGATTCCATGGTAACGCCATATCCAACAGATTAAAATCATCGAATAAAATCGAACTAAAATCCCAAAACTATCGACCATCATCTTTGACGCCGAAACATCGTTCCTTCGATACTTGTTTCCATTTTCCAGGATCCCATATTCGCCGATCAATACGCTCTCCATGGTTTGGTACCACTTTCATACGAGATTGGATCGCTTTCCTCAGATTTTCGGAAATGAAGACTTCGTAGCGGAACACGATCTCTCCCACTACGGAGATGGAAGATGTTGGAGAGAAACCGGCGAGAAGCTGTTGCTCATCCTCATCGAAATTGCAAGAAATCGTCCTCAAAAGGAGGAACCGCACGATCTCCCAGAAAATCGTCATGGAAAAAGAAATGTTAAAGGTTTATGTTCTATGTAGTTTTATTATTTGAAAAATTATAAAAAGAAATGGTGTACCGTATAAATATTGTATATACAATTGTATTAACTTTCACTGTATAAGTACATCGTACAAGTTGAAAAACAGTTCGGCTTCTCACCGTATAATGTATACTAGGATTTAATCCGCGCTAATTATATCGTGGCGTTATTTTTTTTAAATAAATTATTTTGAAATTCACAAAAAATGTTTTTATATAAATTTTACAATATAGCTAACTAATGATTATTGATTATAGATAAAACTGTCAATTTATAATAATTTGTCTATTTAACCCGTTTTTCAGTGAACTAAAATATTATTCGGGCTAACCCGCAAAAACTTATAATCTTAAAAACACAACTCTAATATGCATCGTTAAAAAACTCTAGTTTTTGTGGTTAGTCTACGAACTCTTAAAAAAATATAGTTTTCTTGTATCTAACTTTTTATAAAATTAGTAAAATATTTTTTAACTTTTGTTTTGATATATATTCAAATAAAATATAATAAATTATAGTGAAAATATTGCAAGATTTTTAATATATATATTTTTCTTTGAATATATATGAATTGATTATTATTTTAAAATATATATTATTAAAAATAATTAAGAAATAAAATAATAAATAACCTCTTAATACAAAATATATATTTTCCATATTTTAATCAATAATTTTAAAAGACTATTATATCATTTTTTATTTTAATTATTTTTTGTTATTTTAGAACATTGGCTCAAACATCTTCGTCAATATATATTAGATTCCTCTCTTGGCCATCCTCATTAATAGTTTGATACCAAATAAGCTTAATTAATATATCTTTTTGATTTTTCTTTTTAACCTTAATTATATCTAGATAATACTCACAATATGAGAAATTGGGATATAGGACACATCATGGTCGTATTCTTCTCCTTTTATGTCCATCTACGAAAAGAAAATAAATAATACTTACTAGTCTCGCTTTATTCCTTCTTAACAAGTAGACGTTCGAAAAACGAAAATTTCAATAAAATTTGGAGTAGTAGGTAGAATTAAAATCGAGAGTTGATTTCCAAGAACAAAATCGATTTTCAATAAAATACCAACAAATCACACAAATGGTAAACACCTTATCAACACTAATCATATCGATTTCCAATTTAAAGTATATTAGGTGGGTAGTCCGCACCTTGCGCGGGCAGAGAGCTCTATCCATAAACTTTAATTATGTCATTCCAAATTTTATGGATATTGAATCGAAAGGTGTTTATTGATCTCAATTCGATATGATTAAAACAGACTTATCGAAACAAACTAAAGCAATCTAAAGTAGATGAACATAAAAAAACATAGATCGATATAATACACTGAGAATATGCTAATTAGAATGCAGTTTGAAGATATAAACAAAGAAAGGAGCATTCGTGTTAGAGAACATGACATCGGTTCCAAGGCAAATATTAATTAAAAACACAAAGGATATCAAAACATATAAAAGCCAAACAAAGGTATTAAAACTAAAACCGTAACCAATACAAAGAATTTTTTTTTAAAAAAAAACCCAACTACGTTTATAAAATCCAATAAAAGCTTAAACTAAACCAAACGTGAGGACGTGAAAATGCTTTGAAAAAACAACTTTGTAAACAACGTTCATTGTCATCCGTTGTGCTTTCCCCTTTTGATCGGTTATTAAAATCTGCAATCATTTTCTCGATGTAACCCTAGAAACAGCAACAGAAACTTGACCATGTGAGAATATTGGGTTAGGCAAAAACAAACCAACCTTTTGCAAAGTATGACCCTGGCTTTTATTTATCGTCATAGCAAACGCGATAGCAACGGGAAATTGTCTACGACGCATCCTAAAAGGAAGTTATGGTGGGGAAACAAATATTTTTAGGGATCAGAACCCGTTTCCCTACTTTATCACTGCTTATAAGGCTCGATCATATGGTTAGCTAATTGAGTTACCAGCAACCTCGTACCATTGCACAATCCACCCATAGGATCAATATTTTTCAGCAGCATGATAGGAGCACCAATCTTTAACTTTAAACAGTGGTTAGGCAAACCATATACTTTAATATTGTTTAGATATTCCTGGGTATAAACCATAACATCCATCTTACTCGTGTCCCAAGTATCAATACTATCGGAACAAATATATTCATGTGCATCACATTTCCCAAAAAAATAAAAAGGATTAACTAAAAACAAACCAATGTACGAACTTCGTCTTCTATCTTATGTTTTTTTTTCTCCTTCTTCTCCGACTTTTTATTCCTCTTCTTCCGATTATTCTTCCTTTCTTCAAATTCTTCATCTTCTTTTTAAACGTCCTCATCTTATCCGTCTTCTTATTCCTATCCAGGTTTATAGTTTCCTTTTCTAGTCTTTTTCCTCATATTTTGGAATTCTTCTTCATCGGCTTCGTCTTCTCCGACTTCCACTTTTTTTATCTTTTATCTTTTGGTTTTTTTTTTTTGCGCCTTTTACTTCTTGTTCTTCATCGTCTTCGTCTTCAACTTGTTCTTCTTTATCGTCTTCATCTTTTGGACTTATTATTCATCTGATTCTTCTTTGTCTCTTTCATCATCTTCACCTTATTCTACTTTGTCTTCTTTATCTTATGGTTTTCTTCTTCTTCTTTATTCATTTGTTTCTTCCTCGTATTTTTGATCCTTCTTCCACTTCGTCTACCATGTAGTGTTTTTTTTCTCCGACTTCTTCTTTTGAATATTCGTTTTCTTCTCCAAATTCGTCATTTCATTCTTCTTTGTTCATTGTCTTCGACTTATCCAACCACAATAGATATGATTTTTTTTTCTTCTCCGACTTCTTATTCCTCTTCGTCCGATTATTCTTCCTTTCTTCAAATTCTTCATCTTCTTTTTAAACGGCTTCATCTTATCCGTCTTCTTATTCCTATTCAGGTTTATATTTTCCTTTTCTAGTCTTTTTCCTAGTATTTTTGAATTCTTCTTCATTGGCTTCGTCTTCTCCGACTTCCACTTTTTAATCTTTTGGTTTTTTGTTTTTTGCGCCTTTTACTTCTTGTTCTCCATCGTCTTCGTCTTCAACTTGTTCTTATTTATCGTCTTCATATTTTGGACTTCTTATTCATCTGATTTTTCTTCGTCTCTTTCATCATCTTCACCTTATTCTACTTTGTCTTCTTCATCTTCTGGTTTTCTACTTCTTCTTTATTCATTTGTTTCTTCCTCGTATTTTTGATCCTTCTTCCACTTCGTCTACCATGTAGTAGTTTTTTTCTCCGACTTCTTCTTCTGAATATTATTTTTCTTCTCCAAATTCGTCATTTCATTCTTCTTTGTTCACTGTCTTCGACTTATCCGAGCACAATAGATATGGTTTTTTTTTTCTTCTCCGACTTCTTATTCATCTTCTTCTGATTATTCTTCCTTTCTTCAAATTCTTCATCTTCTTTTTAAACGTCTTCATCTTATACGTCTTCTTATTCCTATTCAGGTTTAAATTTTCCTTTTCTAGTATTTTTCCTAGTATTTTTGAATTCTTCTTTTTCGACTTCGTCTTCTCCGACTTCCTCTTTTTAATTATTTGTTTTTCTATTTTTTTTTGCGCCTTTTACTTCTTGTTCTCCATCGTCTTCGTCTTCAACTTGTTCTTATTTATCGTCTTCGTCTTTTGGACTTCTTATTCATTTGATTTTTCTTCGTCTCTTTCATCATCTTCACCTTATTCTACTTTGTCTTCTTCATCTTCTGGTTTTCTTCTTCTTCTTTATTCATTTGTTTATTCCTCGTATTTTTGATCCTTCTTACACTTCGTCTACCATGTAGTGGTTTTTTTCTCTGACTTCTTCTTTTGAATATTATTTTTCTTCTTCAAATTCGTCATTTCATTCTTCTTTATTCACTGTCTTTGACTTATCCGACCACAATGTTTTTTTTCTTCTCCTTCTTCTCCGACTTCTTATTCCTCTTCTTCCGATTATTCTTCCTTTCTTCAAATTCTTCATCTTCTTTTTAAACGTCTTCATCTTATCTGTCTTCTTATTCCTATTCAGGGTTATATTTTCCTTTTCTAGTCTTTTTACTCGTATTTTCAAATTCTTCTTCATCGGCTTCGGCTTCGTCTTCTTCAATTTCCTTTTTTTATCTTTTGGGTTTTCTATTATTATTTTTTTGCGTCTTTTACGTCTTGTTCTTCATCGCCTTCGTCTTCAACTTGTTCTTCTTTATCGTCTTCATCTTTTGGACTTCTTATTCATCTGATTTTTCTTCGTCTATTTCATCATCTTCACCTTATTCTACTTTGTCTTCTTCATCTTCTGGTTTTCTTCTTATTCTTTATTCATTTGTTTCTTCATCGTATTTTTGATCCTTCTTCCACTTCGTCTACCATGTAGTGGTTTTTTTCTCTGACTTCTTCTTTTGAATATTCATTTTCTTCTCCAAATTCTTCATTTCATTCTTCTTTGCTCACTGTCTTCGACTTATCCGACCACAATAGATATGGTTTTTTTTCTCCGTCTTCTTATTCATCTTCTTACGATTATTCTTCATTTCTTCAAATTCATCATTCTTCTAATTCATCATTTTCTTTTTAAACGTCTTCATCTTATTCGTCTTCTTATTCCTATTCTGGTTTATATTTTTCTTTTCTAGTCTTTTTCCTTGTATTTTCGAATTCTTTTTCATCAGCTTTGTCTTCTCCGACTTCCTCTTTTTTACCTTTTGTTTTTTTTTTGTTTTGCGCCTTTTACTTCTTGTTCTTCATTGTCTTCGTCTTCGTCTTCAACTTGTTCTTCTTTATCATCTTCATCTTTTGGACTTCTTATTCATTTGATTTTTCTTCGTCTCTTTCATCATCTTCACCTTATTCTACTTTTTCTTCTTCATCTTCTGGTTTTCTTCTTCTTCTCTATTCATTTGTTCTTCCTCGTATTTTCGATCCTTCTTCCACTTCGTCTACCATGTAGTGGTTTTTTTTTCTCCGACTTCTTCTTTTGAATATTATTTTTTCTCTCCAAATTCGTCATTTCATTCTTCTTTTTTAACTGTCTTCGACTCATCCAAACACAATAGATATGTTTAGTCATGATCGAAGATGTACCAAAACGCATAATAGCAAGTATATCAATTTTGGCCGATTAAGAAGCATACATTTGAATAAAATAAAGAAAAGACATATACATATAAAAAAAAAGAAAAAGATAAGACCATCATTACCAAAAAACTATACTTTCATTTCCCTGAAAGCTCGAACTTCTTTGTAAACCATATTAAACAAAAAATCAGGAACACATAAGAGACGAACTAACGAAGATATAATATCGATCAATTACATGTATATGGAAGCTTTAACTCTCTCTCCCCTTTTCTCTATCTTTCTCTCCCCTCCTCCCTCCTCCCTCCCTCCCTCCCTCCCTCCCCCTCTCTTTCTCCCCCTCCCCCTCTTTTTCTCCCTCCCTCCCTCCCTCTCTCTCTCTCTCCCTCCCTCCCTCCCTCCCTCCCTCCTTCCCTCTCTCCCTCCCTCCTTCACTCCCTCCCTATCTCTCTATATTTCTCCCCCCCCTCTCTCTCCATCCCTATCTCCATCTCCCTCCCTCCATACCTCCCTCCCTCGTATGATATTGTATATATCATACGATTGAGACAATAACATTAAAAGTACAAAGAGTTTCGAAAACACTCAATGTCATTATAAGACTCTTAAATGTTTTATGTTCATCAGCATCAACAAAATATTAGTTTTTTTTGACATATTATTTTTACACATACTGGGTCTTTATCACTCACTCCACATAATCATGTAACATATAGACGTAATGAATACTGGTTTTTTACTTACACAATGTATTCACGAAAAGTTCTCTCTCTCTCCCTCTGACTAATTCTTGCTTTCTCTCCCTCGATGGAACTCTCTTCCTATTTTGCCACCAGTATCTCTTTTTCTTGTCAGTTCTTACCTTCCTTCCAAACGCGGGTACGAAACCACTTATTTAAATTGTATATCTAAATTTGAAAACAAAATATAAGTCTCATATTGATTACATTATAGTATCATATATAAATAAATGTTATCCTATGTTACCTTCGATAAAAAAATATTTATAAAAACGAAATCCTAAAATATGTTCCTTTCTCATCTTTTTCTTCAACATCTTCAATTTTTTTGTCCTCTTTTTCACTGCCCCGTCTTCTCCGGCATCTTTTTTTTTTCTTTCAGTTTTTCTTCCAGTTTTTCTTCGTCTCCTTCTTCCTTATCCTCTTCATTGTCTTCGTCTTCTCGACATCCTCTTATTCCAGTTTTTCTTCGTCTTCTACTTATGCTTTATCTTCTTCTTCTTCCTCCTCTTCTTTATATTTTGCTTTTTCTTCTTCCTCGTATTTTCCTTATTTTTTTCATCGTCTTGAGGTTCTTCTTTTTCATAATCTCCGTCTTCTTCGACTTCTTCTTCTTCTTCTTTTTTCTTCTGGTTTTTATCTGTATTCTTCTTCTTTCTCCTAATTCATTGCATTTATCTTCTATGGTTTCTTATTCTTCAGGTTTTTCTTAGCCTCCTCCCCCCCCATCTTCACCATCTCATACTTTGACATATCCGTCTTCCCGGTCTCCTTCCTCATCTTTAACGTATGAGTCTTTGTATTTTCTGAATTCTTCTTCAATAAATTCATCTTCTTCTTCCTCCTCTTTTTTTTTCATCTTCCTCGTCGTTTCCTTATTCATCTTCATCGTCTTCGAATTCTACTTCTTCTTTATTTATCGTCTTTGTCTTCTCCGACTTATGCTTCTTCTTTCTCATTCGTTTTTTCTTCGGACTTTTATGCTTTCTATTATTCTTACTTATCTCGTCTTCTTCATATTCTGCTTTGTCTTCATCTACTTAGTCTTCTTTATCTTTCGATTTACCTTCTTTCTCGTATTTTCATTCTTCTTTTTTCATCTTCTTTGACTTCTTTTTCACCATATTCGTATTCCCCAACTTCTTCTTCTTTTTTCCCGAATTTTTACTCCTTATCTTCTTCCTCTTCTCCTTCATATTCTTTGTCTTATTTGAATTCTTATTCTTCTAATTTTTCTTGGCAGCTCTCCTCATCTCCACATTCTTCTACTCCGTCTACACCATTTTCCGGTTTTCTTCTTCTTCTACTTTGTTTTCTTCATCTTTCAGTTTTCTTCGTCTTTAACTTCCATTGTTATTTTGATTCTTATCGTAATTTTGTTAAAAACATTATTATTTGACTAATTAATCTCGCTATTATCATGTACCTAATTAAAATTATGAGAGTAACGTATCTTTTTGAAAAAAAACAATTAACACCGGCATAGATTAATCGATCGAATTGACTAAAAATCTATAACTTAACCGATTGAATTGATAAAAAAGTGAATAAAACTGGTTTAACTTAATCGATCAAATCGAATAAATTGTTAATAGCAATGAATTGTAGTAAGATTAATCCATTAAGGATTAATATTTTGATCCAAAATCTCTAACGTTGTATATATATTAGTCAAAACTAATAATAAATACAATCATCATAAATTATACGTCAATCTTATGTTGCGGCTGGCTTTCCTTCCTGGTTGCTAGAGATTTTTGAAGCGGATCCATCGGTTACCTCTGTGTAATTGGTCAGAGGTGATTGGTCTTTTTTCATCGTTGTTTTACTTTGTTTCTGCTTCCTCTAATGGAGGTTTTCTGGTTTTGTAAAATGTAAAACTTTGGTTTTTTTTTGTCATTTCCATTAAAATCAAAATCAGATGAAACACGTTTAAAAAAAAAAAAAACTTCCCGAGTAAAAAAACCAAGAATAGCAGGTCACACACCCAAAGAAAAAAATAAAAATGCCACAAAAGAGATAAAAACAAAACAACACAAACGCAAAAGACACAAAAACACAAACATAAAAACTTCAGAAATTGATACTCCACACGATTGGGAGCGGGCCTGAGTATATATACCTAAACATCTCAACAAATAAACCCAACCACACATATAAAAACACTAAAGGTTATTCAATCAACCACCCAAAAGACCAACGAACAACAAATAAACAACAACATAAAACCGAAAAAATACACCGAATAACATGTTTAGATAGAGCTACATCGAATCGCCGCAAATTCAGTCTTCAAACGCCACAACTTTCTTATCTACATGGTTCGAGTTTATCTAATTCTCATACTCTTTTTTGGATGATTATGATTTAATATTGTATGAGCTTGTTTGGTTGTGCTTACAGCTTTGATTTCAATTACCTCATGCGTGAGGATATTTTTCTTTTCTCAAATTGTCAATTCACAAAATGTCTCATATTCAGAGGGGAAGAAAAAAGGAAATACAAAAAAGTATATTTGAAAAAAAAAATGATTTAACTATTTATCTAACCACCCACATCGGCCAATTGTTATCGGAGCTTACACTAATGAACTTGCATTTTCTCTAGAGTTTCCTATGCTTCTCCGCTTCACGATTTCCATTTGTAAACCTAGCATCATCTCCCTTAACTCAGCTTTAAGGTTGGTTAACTAAACTTTGAGATCCACTATCGGATGACAGTTCTAGAAGCCAAGAAAAAAAGGAACTCCAGCTCCAATTTCTTAGTTACACCAATGAATTATACATTTTTCTAAAATATGGAAATACATGTTAAAGTATGTGCTAACCTCTGCGAAAGTTTCCAGGTAAGGCCAAACATCAAACCTTGAGATTCCCATGCTAAAGTATTGGTAGCATTCAAAACTTGATATATTAAGGTAATTTTCCAATGGTACAAACCACTGCATCTAGTATTCATGTGTTTTCCAGCAAAAGTTCTCTATTGCTAAGCAACTTTAGACTCCCACAAAGTCGGAAAAATACCACATATTTAAATCGAGAACACTGGTCTATTAAGTTTTGTGAGTCCAAGTAGCTATTAACACATTTAAAACAGAATAAACTTTAGAATGGAAATATCAAGTTTTGCACCATCACCAAAATCTCACCAATTGTCTTGAAGATTTCCATGTTATAAGTTTATTTTCGTTCATTCAAAAACACAATCATTGTAAAAATAATTTTTTTGTGTGAATAAATTTTATATTCATTCAAAAAAATAAATACATAAATAAAACAGAAAAGATATCATCATGGAATCAAAAATACTTTTTATATAAGATTTGTACAATATATCGATCATATAATAGATTAGCCAAATAATCGGAAGAACATGCCTTTTTAATCGTTTGCACATTGTAGTATAGGAAAATGACAACGTAAATAAAACTTAAAACCCCACAAAATAAGTTTATAGAATTAAATAAAAAGATCTGCTATTTTGACAAGTATTATAAAAGATTTAAACACACAAAAGAGATACAAATTTGAATGTTATATTCGCAAAATAAATTTATGTAGAACAAAACGAAATAAAGATCACACGCAGGCAACAAACTCAAACGAAAGAACCTTCGATCCATCTTGATTCTCAAGACATCTCTTCGAATCCTTTTTGGCTTCACTCCCTTGATCCCCAAACAGTTGTGGAGTTCCAGTTTATCCTTAGGGGAATCTATCATCGTATGATGCTCTCTCTCAGAGTGATTTTCCTCCTTTATGCAATACATACAAAAAAAGCATAGAGTAATTAGTAGCTAAACTTGACAATCATCATCTTCATATAGCATCACCATTGCAGAAATCAAAGAGTCAACCATGTCCCAACACAACATTAGCAGTCACATACATGTTTCATTACCGATCAAAGGAGTTGATCAGATTGACCTTTTGATTGGATGAAAAGTCAAAAACGGTTGAAACAGTGTACTCAACTTTTTACCTTGAGAAACTCGGCCTCTCCAACTGTTTTCGACTGCGGCTCCCATAGCAATCTACCACGGAAGTATCAAACCATTCCCTTCGTTTGAGGATATTTCTCCCTAAACCTTCAAGCTTTAGCTTTCCGCTTTCCTATTTTCTGCACATAATCAATCTCGAAGAATCATATAGACATACATACACATATATATATATATATATATATATATATATATATATGAATGCCGATACATATATGTTTGTTACTAATTCCAATCTAAGATCACAACATCTGAATCAAGTGAAAGAAAAAGACTAACCAAAATCGTTGTCATGCTTGAAGTTGATGTTTTATTTATCTTTAATCTGAGAATTTATACCAAAAAAAAGGAAAAGAAAGCACTGGTTAAAGTACAACGCAGTCATCTATAATCTTATTTTTTTCATAATATCTAAAACAAACGAATCAGAGCCGTAAGGATGCACATCACGGTAAAATTTTCTCCATAATCAGAGCTACCTACACGTTCAAAAATCCAAATCAATCAATATTTTAGCAATTAGAAAGAACGAACGAATCTCCAAACCAATGTAAGAAGCAAGAGCCCAAAAAACATATAAAAGACGGAAACACTAAACATAAACAAAGAAATAGGTACTCTCGTGATGCCTTAACTGCAGCCGAACATATCATATATTTATAACCCATAAACAAAGCTAGGGTTTCAGTTAACTTTTTTTTTTACCGCAAAAACCCTAAACTAACCAAAACGGCGGACGGCCCTCTACACACACCCATAATTAATATTAGTAAATCTAAGGCTAATTAACGAAGACTCATCAGAACTTCATGAAACCAATGGGCTATAGCCCAGACCGAGTCCACAACGTAAAACAACCCAACACTAAATCAAAAATTGGTACGACATAAACATAATTTTTAACTAAACTTAATTTAAACCGGATTAAACACCACTAAAGAGCTATAGCCCAGACCGAGCCCACCATATAAAACGGCCCAAGTAAACTCGGTATCATAGTCGGTACGATAAATTTAAAATTGTAAACAAAACTTAATTTGAACCGATAAAAGGTATTAACCGAATTTTACGGTTTAGGGTGAATGAGAGAGTTCCATTCCGAAAATTCACTTCGCTTTTACTATATATGATGATTACTGATTCTCAGCTTATATGATTAGTGTTTGACCTCGTGTTGATAACTCTTTAGAGAATCTCAAGAAGTTTCGTATGTGTTTGTTTGCTCCTAACTTCTTCCTCCTATACGACTAAACGCATGTTAAAAAAGAAAGACAAATCGCATTTGTTTGTTTGTTCGTAACTTCCTCCTATACGACTAAAACCAACAGAATCTGCTTACACCTTCAACACATTTATTGAATGATAAATTAATAAAAATTGGTATAAACAAGAATTTATTTTCGTCATAAATTTCGGAGAGGAAAAATAAAAGAAGAACGGGGAAAAAGTTATATGTATATTTAATTTGTGATAGTAATGAAAATTAGATATTTTATGATCTCTCTCACTCAGTTCACGCAGTTTTCATGTGTATTTTTATTTATATTTGTTCCCAATTTTCATGTCTGGTTTCTCGGGGAAATTAAATAAATAAACGACATTTTAAGCGCGTGTTATCCACTACAAGCCTCAAAATCGACTAGTGTACAACACTCGCTTCGATATGAGAGTGGGACTCACGTTGACTAATCTAATTTCCTTAAAATCTGAAGACTTTCTTTCTTCTTTTCTCTTCAGCTTCGGACAAATCCCAAATCACGGAGATTTCAATTTCCGACCCAAGAAAAATCCCTCAAGAGAAATCTTAATCAGATCTCCAAATGTTCGATCCGACAGATTCTCCAAGAACATCGAATTCATCTTCGTTATCTCCTCCAAGATCGTACCTCATCTTTATGCGAATCATGAGCAAGAGACGGACATGGGTCTGTCTCTTTGTCGCTGTCTACGCCATTCTCTTGTCTTCCTCATGGAACTTTCTGAGATCTGTACTTAACTGGTACAAGCTCCAGTACACGTCATCGCCGTCTCCGTCTCGAATCCCGGCGGTTTACGCGTCTGTGGTGTTAGGAGCTGTTTTCGGAGCGATGTCGATGGTTGCGGCGGCGGCGGTTGCTGTTCCGGCGGTTATGGTGATTTGGATTGCGGTGGTTGTGTTGCTTGCGTTTTTTGGGAAATCGAGAAGAGATTTGGTTGTTGAAGCTCGTAAGATCACAAGAGAAGTGTTTGGATTTGTGTTTAAGGTTCTTTTGAAAGAAGGCAATGCTGTTGCTGCGATTTGTGCTGTTTTGGGTTATTTTGTTCTTATTAGAAAGGATTTCGATTCGATTTAGGGTTTTTTGGGATTAGGTTTTTTTTTGTTTTCCTGGAAATCTGACGATTATATGAAGAAACTTTGGTGTTTTGCTTCTTATGTTGTGTTAACCTCTTGCTAATGTAGGCATGTATATGTACATTTTTAAATGATCAAATAACGGAGATGTTCATGAATCATTATCAATATTCTGTTCTTGAAATATAACCGTATCAAATTGTTAAAAAAAATTTAAAAACGAAGTAATTGTTAGGTTCATAAACAAGGTACGAGATTTATGGTAGAGATTTAGTTTTGTTTATGATTTATGGGTTTATATGTTTTTAACCTCAGATTGTGTTTTTTTTTTGTTTCTCAGTTTCAATTATAAATAGATTTGTCGATGTGAAGTGATGAGATGATTCGGGTTTGGGTTTAAATTTGATTTGTAATCTTTCGGACATGGGACGTTGTTGTATAGGAATGAGTCACATATCTTAAAGTTCTAGTTACAACACAGTTAGATGATTGTGAGAAGCATTTGTTGGACAAGCTAGAGAACTAGAGAAGCTTGTGGAGAAGACAAAGAAGCTCACGTGTGAAGCAAAAACACTCAAGGCAACAATTAAGAAAATTCTTGTATGTGTTGTTGTTGGATGTTTATGTCTCTTTTTCGGAAGAAGTGTATGTTAGGTGAAATATTTTTCTTGTTTAAGAGTTAAGAGCAACCTACAGACCCGATAGTTGTTGTTCGTTTGGCAGCTGTGCAGCTGATCTCTGCAACTGATCGTATGTTTATTCGTTTGATAGGCGTGTGGCTGGACGTTGCGACAAATCGCAGATATGTTCGTTTGCTTAAAGCTGCAATAGTTTTTTTTTCTTTTGATAAAATATAGTTTTTTATTTAATTCAAATTAAATTTTTATGAATTTTGTACATTTATATTTTTGATAAACAATATAGTTTAAATTTTGTACATCCATAATAATTTTTTTTATTAGTTAACAATCATATTAATAATTTTTTAAATTAAATATAATTAGAACATTATAATTTTTGTGATAGAACTTTATATAAGTCTATAATTAAAAAAATTATTTAACTAACATAAAACAAAGTAATACACCAAGTCATAAACTAACAGAAGAGTGAAAAGACAAACGAAATTTGTGATATTTCTAACGATCTAAAAGACATTATGTCGAAGTATGACTTGGTTTCACAATTATACATTTAAAATACAAAAAATCTTTAACTAATCCAACAATATAAAGTATTCCCCTAAATGGTTACGATTTAGAACATTAACTGTAACAAGATGGTAATATGAGCAGACAAAAGCAACTTTACCTTCATGAGCTTCTCCTCCTGACTTAGTTCAGCCACAAGAATAATGTCCAAAAGCAATCTCAGCACAAAAAAAAAGAAGTCAATTATCTCAAGTATCATACTTCCGCTTTTTAGTAAACTAAAACATCAAAGTTAGGGGAATATTATAATTATCAAATTAATCAAAAATTTGAGTGTTAAAACTAGTAGAAAAGTGAAAAGACAAATGAAACTTGTGACACCTCTAACGATCTAAAAGACATGATGTCCACGTCTCACTTGGTTTCACAATTATACAGTTAAAACACAAAAATTCTTTACATAAAATATTCTCCTAAATGGTTTCGATTTAGAACATTAACTGTAACAAGATAGTAATATGAGCAAACAAGAGCAACTTTACCTTCTTCATGAGGCCTCTCCTCCTGGCTCAGTTCAGCCACAAGAAACATGTCCAAAAGCAATCTCATGACAGAAAATAAAAAACACATAGTCAGTTCTCTCAAGTATCATACTTCCGTTTTTTTTAGTAAACTAAAACTTCAAAGTTAGGGGAATATTCAAATTGTCAAATTAATCAAAAAAATTTAGTGTTAAAACTAGTAGAAAAGTGAAAAGACAAATGAAACTTGTGACACCTCTAACGATCTAAAAGACATGATGTCCACGTCTCACTTGGTTTCACAATTATACAGTTAAAACACAAAAATTCTTTACATAAAATATTCTCCTAAATGGTTTCGATTTAGAACATTAACTGTAACAAGATAGTAATATAAGCAAACAAGAGCAACTTTACCTTCTTCATGAGGCCTCTCCTCCTGGCTCAGTTCAGCCACAAGAAACATGTCCAAAAGCAATCTCATGACAGAAAATAAAAAACACATAGTCAGTTCTCTCAAACATCATACTTCCGTTTTTTAGTAAACTAAAACTTCAAAGTTAGGGGAATATTTAAATTGTCAAATTAATCAAAAAATTTGAGTGTTAAAACTAGTAGAAAAGTGAAAAGACAAATGAAACTTGTGACATCTCTAACGATCTAAAAGACAGGATGTCCAAGTCTCACTTGGTTTCACAATTATATAGTTAAAACACAAAAATTCTTTAACTAATACAACAACATAAAATATTCCTCTAAATGGTTTCGATTTAGAACATTAAATATAACAAAATAGTAATATGAGCATACAAAAGCAAACTTTACCTTTATTATGAGGCATCTCCTTCTTTATTATGAGGCCTCTCTTTCTGGCTCTGTTCAACCACAAGAAGCATGTCCAAAAAAATTCTCATGACAGAAAATAAAAAACACATAGTAAATTCTCTCAAGCATCATACTTCTGTTTTTTAGTAAACTATAACTTCAAAGTTAGGGAAATATTCTAATTGTCAAATTAATCAAAAAATTGAGTGTTAAAACTAGCAGAAAAGTGAAAAGACAAATGAAATTTGTGACACCTCTAAGAGCATCTCCAATGGGAGTATGCTAAAGGGTTCTTAACCTAAAAAAATAATAATAATAATAATTGTGAACAGTATAAGAATCGGTTCTTAAATAAGAACTTTTAGAACCGGTTCTTAAGGTGGGTTCTTACATTGTTCATGCCACGTGTCAACCCATGACCAAACTACTTGAAAGCTAAAATTAATGCTCACTTTTAATTTATATATTAAATGATATGTAGAAACATGAACAGTGTAAAAATGTTTTTTACATTTTTCTTAACATTAACTTTAAAAAAAAAATTCTTAACATTTTTTTAAAGAAACTTTTTCATAACTTCAACTTTAAAATTCTAAATTTTTTCTACATATTAATGAATTGAAATTTTTACATATTAATTTTTTTTTAAGATTCTAAAATTATAAACTTCTTCTTCCTGAAGCTTCGACAATATTTTGTACGTTTTAAATTTCATAAAATGCAATAAAATTTTGGTTTTATAAAATATAGTATGTTTATAATTTAATTTACAAAGTAAATTAAACTTAAGAAAACTAATTAAAAAAAAAAATTTAAGAACCCCAAATGAGGTTCTACCATTGGAGGAGCCAAAACTTAAAAATTCTTAAAGAGGTTCTAAACCAAAATTTAGGAGGTTCTACCATTGGAGATGGTCTAACGATCTAAAAGACAGGATGTCCAAGTCTCACTTGATTTCACAATTATACAATTAAAACACAAAAAATCTTTAACTAATATAACAACATAAAATATTCCCCTAAATAGTTTTGATTTATAACATTAAGTGTAACAAGATTGTAATATGAGCAGAGCAACTTTACGTTTATAAGACCTCTCCTCCTGGCTCAGTTCAGTCCAGTACGATTGATGTTCATCATGACTGCTGACAGAAACTGCAGTAACACAAACTCTTCATCAAAACCAATAATGGAGGTTCCATTTCCATATATATATAAACAGGGAGATGTGAGGTATCAATTAATCAGACAATCCACCAGAGTTCAACACTTTTATGAAGCTAATCAATCATCATCTCGCCAGAACTTACACGCATTTTCTTCAATCATCGGACCATCTACTGTTTCACATATGCAGAACATGAGCGTCTTCAAGTATTTCCTCTGCAGAGCATCGTTAGACACCTAGAGGAAACAATCATCAAAGATAAATTTGGATACAGTTGAAGGAATCGTGGAATATCGAAATCGTTAGTGTAGAATACCTTTCTCCATCCAGTCAACCAGTCGGCGTGATTCAGCGTCCATAGGCTCTGAATCTTCATATCTGTTTCAAAAGCATCCGCCAATTATTATTTCCTATAGAAATACAAAAAGCAGAACAGATTCGGTTTCAGTGTCCAAAAGGCAAAGTATATACACAGCTATAGAATGACAATGAGGAAGTATGGAACACAGTAAACCTTAAGCTCGCTATTTTCCTTCTCCAGAGCTTTGTTAACTTCTTTTAGATGTTCCATGGCAGTTCCAACAACGTGGCTCTCCTGACCATTCAGCTTCATCTGTAAATGTTTGATTTCTTGTAATTTTGCATCCAATTCACTACGCACTTTGCTAATCTCCAAGGAGGTCTGCAAACAGATGGAATACAGAAAATAACAACTTTGTAACTTAAATATGGTGATGGCTATCTGAGTACATAGAATGTAAGTCTTTTATAACTCAAAGACTTACTCTGTTCTTATCTAACCTCAGAGACTCGATTTCCTCCTTGAAAGATTCACTCCGTTTCCGCTCCTCTGATGAAATTAAGGTAAGTGAGAATACTATAAAGGAGATACAAAAGAAGCACCAAGATACTAGTGACATTATATACCCTGTAGAGAAAGCTGCAGATCTCTTAATTTTTCACGCTCTTTGGCAAGCTCTTTAGCTTGAACAGCTGCCAGTGACTTGGTTCTACTTTCTAGAATATCTGCAAGATCCTAAAATAGCATCCAGATTACCGCTTAGAATTTGGTATTTAACAAAGAGAACATTGCACAAAAAGTCTGGAACTTAACTCAGAAACTGTAAAATACGCAAAACAATTTCAAGACCGCAAAGCTATTATCTTAAACTATTGGTAGATAAAAAATGGTTTACAGTTTCCTTTATCTGCAAATCGGTATCCTTCCCTTTTCCATTGGACAAATGGCTTCGACTTTTTACACAGGTTTTTGTAGCCGGTTGGGTGACTGATCATTTTTTCCCTGGAGAAGGTTACAAATCAATCTAATAGTTCAAGAGTTAAGACAAAAATCAGAAAATAAAGAATCTACATACTTATCAAGATAATGATGTTGGCAAAACTTTCTAAATAAAAGACCAATATCCAGCTTCCTTAAAACTTGGTGTTATGTTTGACCTAAATATATGCTTTGTCTCCAACTAAATCCCAGTAACATGCTGAGCATATAACCACTCACACAGTAGGCTCTTGAGTAGTCGCATTTTCTATAAATAATATGTATTGCAACTTAATTGCATGCATCACAAAGAGATGAAAACAAACAAACATATACTGTGTCTACCTTGATAGCATTATTGTTTGATTCCTTGGAAATGTCGGTTCTGGCCTCTTCCAAAACGGCACTAGTTGAGGTCAGATTTTGTTTCATCTAGAAATCTGATCCTGTAATCCATTGGCTTTTTGGTGTAAGAAGAGAAAGAAAGACAAAAAAAAAACAGAGGTGGCTTGAAGATATGAAGAACTCAGGGAGTAGTAAGATTCTACTACAATCTTACCTCTTTTTCTCTTAATAGAGCCGCGTAATTCATTGATAAAGCTTTGATATCTGCTTCAGATTCCTGAAGCTTCTTAATCTCCACCTTATACCGCTCAATCTAAAATACAAAAGCTGAATCATAAAACTAGAAACCTATCCTTACACAAACTACATTTCGCGTGTACTCACAGAAAACGGACTCGGATTTCGAGTAACATTCCAGTAAAATTTGGATGCTTAATCGATAAATCGAGCAGGAAGTTTATCTAATTATGACCAATACCTCATTTGAGCCAGAGCTCTAGAAACTTCCAGATTAAGCGTCAGGAACCGATTTGTCATTGGCCCCTAGTCTATTTCAACAAAACGAATACCAAAAACAAAGACGTCAGTGTCAAAGAGTTACAACTTCAGCAGTTTAAAGCGGGTTAACGAAGAAACAGTATCACGATTTTTCAAAATTAAGCAACAAAACAGCATCGCAGTGACGGAAAGCAGAATCAAGAGACGAAATCCATCTCTAGAAGAATCCAGAGACGAAATCCATATACGTATAACAAAACCCAGACCGAACCACCAGGAAGGAACGAGAAATTTCATTCATCCATAAGAAAACAAAAAACGAAAGCTCGATGAAGGCGTTTTGTTTACCAGAAGGAGCGAGTCCTGTTCGGTAATCTCAGCGCTTCCTTTAGCTTCTGTGCGACTACCTAAAGGAGAAGAGAAACAAAAAAAGCAACACTAAATCAGATTTCGAGAACTGGAACGGAGCAAAAGCTCCCCTGGCGGAGAGGAAAATTTGATGATCGGCGTTTCTGCTCACCATTTTTGTAGAGGTATGAAACGATGAACGTGATTCATTGTCGCAGTAATCTCAGAGAGAAAGAGAGAGAGAGAAGATAAAGTTTCAAAAACAAAAAAAATGAAATGGAAAATGGTGAGAGTCTCTGCGAGAGTACAGAATGGAGAAAGATACGTTGGTAGTAGGGGCAATATCGACCAAATTACCTCTAACGTCAATAAGTTCGTTGCGCGTCGACCCTACTTTTGATTTTGAATTTTATTTTATTTATTTGTTTTGTTTGGAGATAATCTATAATAAATGAAATATTTGGAGTTTTGGTTTAAACGGTCATTTTTCAACGTTCTTTTTTTACTTCTCTACAGTTCATTTTCAACCATTCTTGCCATGGTTTTGCCATGGTTTTTATTTCTCTACGATTCTTAAAAAAAATAAAAGCAATTCAAAATTTAAAAAAACCCACAAAACAGATTCCCCAATTTCAACCAAGTGCCAAATCGAGGGGTAAATGTACATTACCAGCCGTAAGACTAACTGGCTAATCAGTTCACTGGCCAGTACAGATCCGAAAATCCATAACCGAAAAACCAAAAAAATCCGGATTCGGTTTGGGTTCAGATCTATGAAAATAACTGAATGAATCTTTAGTGTGAGTATCTTCGGATTTCTGTTCGGTTCGATTAATATCCGAAAATCCGAAGTACAACCGAACTAACCGAACATATAATATTTCAGTTATACTTCAGATCGATTTTTTTGGGTTTTCCGGTTTTTCGGATATTTTTCAGTTTTTTTGTTTTATTTTGTTGCAATATAACCGAATAATCCGAATCCAAAAAATTTCATTAATCCGAAGTTTTAATAAATCCAATTTTTTTCATAAATCCGAAGTTTTTCGGGTTTTTCTGTTTTTCCGTTTTTTCGGATATTTTTTGGTTTTTTTGTTGTATTCTGTTGCAATATAAACGAATAATCCGATTTTTCGGATTAATCTCGGATCTTGATTTCAATATCCAAACCAAACTGAATTTGATTAAAACCGATTTGAACCGATCCGAAAAATACAAAATATCTGAATGGATATTAAATTTCTAAGCCCAAAAATTCGAAAGATCCGATCGGTTCGGGTTCGGATATCCGAATGCCCAGACCTGCGAATCAACAATCGGATTCGTAGGAAGTCAGAAATGTAAGTAATGAGCCGTCAAATTAGTTTGCCGGTTATCCTTCTTATGGTGAATCCGGCCCGGAAAAACCCGACCCGGTTGCTTCATACATAGGCTTAGTTTATTCTAGGTTACTTAGGGTAAATATGTATAATATTTATACTTATTGCATTACTCTGATTTTTTAATTTAAAAAATAGGTGCATCGAAAGAGAAGTCTCTTTCTTCCAATTTGGCGAAGAGTCATCAAATTGACTTTCAGAACGAAGATCAAAGTATACATGACGACGATTATTTTACCACCCTTGAAAGGCAAACTCTTTTTCAGTTTTGTATAGAATGTATTCGTCATTGTTATAGAACGAATAAACGTACGCAATCATGTTATAAGTTTACTTGATTTTGTTCATCCAATTTGGCGAAGAGTCCTCAAATTGATTTTCAGAAAGAAGATCAAAATACACATGACGACGATTATTTTACTATTCTGGAAATTAGGAAAACTCCTATTCAATCTTGTCATAATTGTGCTAGGCATTGTTTTAGAAAGAACACACGTGTGCAATCTTGTAATAATTTTACTTGCATTTGTTCATCCAAGAATATTAACTAAGCTTATGCATGTTTTTTTTTGTTTAACGATATCTCTATAATATTATTTAAGAAAACATTTTTAAAAATGAACTTTGTTTTATAAGTTATTACATGAAATATCATTACAAATAACAAAGAATAATTGAAATAGGAAAGGATATAATAGTCTTTTTAAATTATTGATTAGAATATGGAAATTATATATTTTACATTAAAAAGGTTATTTATTATTTAATTTTATAATTATTTTTAATACTATATATTTTAAAATAATAATCAATTCATATATATTCAAAGAAAAAAAATCTATTCAAAATCTTACTATATTTTTATTATAATTTATTATATTTTATTTTAATATCTATCAAAACAAAAATTGAAAAATATTTTACTAATTTTATATAAAATTAGACACAATAAAACTTTTTTTAAAAAAGAGTTCGTAAACTAACCACAAAAACTATAGTCATTTAACGGTGAATATTAGAGTTCAGTTTTTAAGATTATAAGTTTTTACGGGTTAACCCGAATAATATTTTATTTCAATGCAAAACGGGTTAAATAGACAAATTATTATATATTGACAGCTTTATCCATAATCATTAGTTAGTTATATTGTAAAATTCAGATAAAACAATTTTCTTAAATTTTAAAACAATTTATTTTAAAAATATTACTCCGCGCTATAATTAGCGCGGGTTAAATCCTAGTATTTAAGGATTTAAGGAATCCGAGTTGTAGTTCTATATAAATATCAAATGTTCTAAAAAGGTGTATACAAAATTTCTATACTTTACTTAGAATATGAAATGTATACTAATTAATTAATACAATTTTAAAAATTCTTATTTTATAAATTATAACAATTTAATATTATAAAATAAAAAATTGATGTGGACAAAAAGAGAGTTAATCTTAAAACCTTCCTTATAATAATAATAATAGATGGGTTTTACACAAAGCTTGGAGTTGACAAGATACATGTATTCCGAAATTACAAACTTAAAGGTGTGGGAAACCACCGGTCAAGACTGGTGGCAGCCACTGTTATAATCCATGGAGCTATGGTACTGACAGTGTAAGCTCCGGGACCGTTGTTTCCGCCCGAACAGAGCATCGGAATGCCCTTTGAGATGGCGTGGAATGCACCATACCATAACGGATTGTTGGTCTCAGGGATCGAGCCGCCTACTGAGAGGGACATCAACTATGCTACCCGGCCCGTTGCTTTGAAGTTCTTCTCCCTTTCGGTTCCCTCTTAGCAGATACCTGAAAAGTATGCATCTAAACTCTCCAACTGCATAAACAACACCACAAAAAATCAAGAAATCACACTAAATCCAAAATTTTGGCGTCTCAGATATGTTATGATCTTTGCACCCGTTCATAGCAGGAATATATATATATATATCCATTCCTTCTTTTTGTTCTAAAAAGTTATAAACAACTCCGGCCAAAGGAACTTTCTTGGGTTCCTTCTCGTGAACCTTTGGCACCTTTCCACTCTCATTAAACCCTATTGAACTCATTTTGTACTTATCTTCAACCGTTGCTCCTTTCCTCTTCAGAATTACTTTTTAAAACATATAGCTATGATGTGAAGAAGGCGACCATCTATGAGACAATTTGGATTTTTTTCTTAATAACAAGTCTTTTTAATCCTCGCCAGTCCAGACGAGAAAGAAAAATAAATTGATTCGATATCAGATTTTTTTTGTTATTGGATAAACCGTAATAGAAATCTAAACCGAACCAACAAATTATACTTGCAACAAAGATGAACAAAACATTCAACAACTAATTAATTTATGCATTTATCAAGTTTTGGATATTACATTTTTAGCTATATCATATTTATACGTTTTTTTAACTACATTTTGAGATGATAGTCTTTAGAACTCTCTGGTCTAATATCTCCGTGCTCGATGCCCACAATTATCTCGTCTATGGAGGCAGAACAAGGTTTTGCTTGAAGCTTTATCAGCACAATCTTACCCTTTATTTTGTCGGCACATATTACTATTAATGTAATGGAGACATATATATATATATTGAATCTTCTGGTGCATAACTTTAACCGGACCATACCGAGATCAAAAACGTTTTTTTCCCCTCTAAATTTTTAAAAGATGATGGGCCGGTTGAATACATTTAAGCATGAAGCCCATTAATGGGCCCATAAATGGTCTAACCCTATAAAGTATTTAAACCATCGTTTCGAAATGGGATTGGGATTGTTTTTTTTTTTCTTTCTTTTCTTCATAAACCCTCGAACCTTTATCCATAATCTTTTATGGTGTTTCGGAGTCAACCGCTAATACTATCGCGCTTAAGACGTAAATATCATTTTCAAAAAGTATAATCAAATTAACAAACATGCAGACTTTCAAAAAGTATAATCAAATTAAGACTGTAACTTTTAACCAGAAGGGTGGAAGTTATTAATCAATCTTTGCTAATAACTAAGGTTTTAATTTAGCTATTTATTTATTTTGTTCGACGACAAAGGGTTTTAGCTATATATCCACAAAAACAACGAAAGATATATTTTTCAGATATAACCCCAAAAATCATATATATCCCATGACTTTATTATATATATATATATATATATATATCATTAACGATTTGAAGATACATATAATTAACATAATAATTAAACCGATATAATTAACAAACAGAATATAATTAGAACGTATATATACATATTAATTCGTCCATTTCTTCTACTGCTGTACCCCTATAATTTTGTCAGTATTTTCACATGGGTCTATTTTTCGATCTCCCGTTTGTTACATCAAGATTGATGAGGATATACGCTAATACAATAATTATCTACATTTGTTCATATGATTTTTGTGACTAATATTACTATCTTTCCATTTTAAAAATTAATATGTTTGAGGGTTTCATAAACTTATACACGAATGAAATTGTTGCCTATTTAGCTGAGAACATTCAAACGGAGCATTTAACATTAAAACCAAATATATAAACTGTGTTGTTTATATATTCCTTGAAGTTGGTATATTTATCAAAAATTTGCAGAACATGCCTTTTGTATTTCTTGCAACCTTACCTTTAATAAATGTTTTCATTTTGTCCCCCCTTTTTTTCTTTTCTTCGTAAGTCTTAAGAAAAAGATGACTTTTCAAGATATTTTGTGTCCACCCAGGGGCCCAATTTTTTTGAGCAAACAAAACCAGAGTCCTCTTTCTCCGATTTTACTGTAATAAAAGAAAATGTGGGGGCCAATCTTTTTCATTTGCCATAGGGTCTGGCACTGGATATCCAGATAAAGAAAAACAAAAGCTCTATATTTCTTTTATTTGTGATCCCAAAAAGAAACGATTTTTCCTGAGCTGAGTTTGAAGATCTTCAACAATGAGAGTTTGGTCTTGCGTGTATTTCCTAGGTGCTAAATGTTCAAGTTTCTAATTAGATATTTTCTGTTCTATTTGATTTTTTTTTGGTTTTGACACATGCATATGCATGATTTGGGAGTTTTTGTTTGTTTTACAGGAAATGAGAAAAATTGATCTTTTGTTGGGTGATACGGATAAGAAGACAAAAATCCCAAATGAACTCAAGAAGGAAGCTAAAAATGTTGGCACCACACCTATCATTGATCCTTCATCCTGACCCGTTTTAATAATATTGACGAGCTTAGACAAAATATGAAATATGAACATTTTATTTATATCATAAAAAGAAAACAAAATTTTAAATATTAATGATTATGCGCGGATCGTATTTGTATACGTTTTTACTATCATTATTCATTCGTGCAAGTTTTGAACATATTTTTATTTCAAAATCAATTTCAAGCATGTGATTTACATTTATACATTTTATTACCCAAATTAAAAACTTTAAAACTCTTATAATTAATAACTTCTTACACAAACCGAAAAATCTCTTATAATTACACACCCCAAACAAATTTATTATTTACTAAACATCATGAACTTTGTATTCTCTTATAATTACAACATAACAACTAAAAATTGTGGTTGAGTTTAATAAACCGATAATCGTGTTTAAAAAACCAGGATTAAGATAATCCGACCGTTAACCCCTAACCTGACCCGATTCCCTAACTGTTTTGAACCACGAAAAAGAGATTTCTTTCTTTTGTGTAGCCATAACCTACGATGATAAGCATGTACTGTCCAACTGATCTTCTTCACCTTCAACCATGTATGTGCCCCTTACGGTGTAGATATCCTGAATTTTGTAGTGTTTAGTCATGATTATTATGTACTCTATGTCTTAGGTAGACTGAATCATCTTCTGGGTAGGAATTCTTTAGGACAGTTTTAAAACAAAATATCTTTGATTCTAAACTATACAACCCTACAAAAATGGGCATAGTTATTGGGCTCGAAAACATTGACATAACCTCGCCGGCAGATCGGAAACATTGACATAACCTCCGGAATAAACTGCCGAGAGAAAGAGTTACGGGGATTGCGGCTGCTAGCTCCTCCTCTCCACTGTATTTTGAGTTGCACGGCATAAAAATCAAAACTAATAAAAACTGAAAATCTCAAGACGAAGACTTACTGCGGAGCGTTCTCACGATCGTTCGATGCAATGGGGTCAGCCCACTATTTAAATCTGCGTTGTTTCTGTCGACAGATTCCTCGTCGGCAGCTCGGAAACATTGACATAACCTCTGGAATATACTGCCGAGAGAAAGAGTTACGGGGTTTTCAATTGTGTTGATTCCGCCGTAGAGAACATCTCATAAAAATTGAAAATCTCAAGACGAAGACTTACCGCGGAGCGTTCTCACGACCGTTCGATGCAGTGTGGCTCAGCCCACTCTCCAAATCCGCGTTGTTTCTGTCGACAGATTCCTCACCGGCAGCTCGGAAATTTTTCATCCAAAATTTATTTATGCAAAGTTTTAACATGACAGTTTTAACATATTTTTCTTCCAAAATCAATTCTAAATATGTGATTTAAATTTATGCATTTCTTATCCAATATAGAAACTCCTCAAATAAACTGAGAAATCTCCAAATGAAAAATTAATGAAAAATATTCAATAGTTTTAATTTCATGCTTTCTCCAAAAAAAATCCTACTCCGAATACAAAAAATATTCAATAGTTTCTTCATACGCGCAATTTTTTTATATTTTGGTATGAAAAAAGTATATTAATGCTCATTAATTTGCACAACTCTGTCCTCACGATATGGTTAAGCATCAAATTTGTTCCAATTGTTTGGTTGTATTTGTCAATAGATATTTTCTCCATGTAGACACGTCACGTACGTCCGTGAGATTGGCATCTTTGAAGAAAACATCCTGATTCAGACGACGAAATCCTTGAAATAAATTATTAGGAAGCAGACTTATGTTAAAGAGAATAAGTTAAAGCAATCGTATACGTATAATCCTACGTAGTAAATCAATCTTACATCCCAATTATTATAATAAAAGAGATTGGTTTCATGTCACTTTCCATCTTTTACAAACCAAATTCAAACCGAATATATCGAATTTTGGGTCCCAAATTTGGATACGCATAAAACAGAATTTGTTCTGTATATGTAAATATTTAATTCCAATGATGTCCCATGTTTTTTTTTAGTCAACCCTACCAAATAAATAAAACCAAAACCAAAAATTAAACACATCGAATCCAAAAGCAACCTCATTTGATAATAAATGAACCTCTTTAATCATTTATTCATTTTGGAAATCCAGGAAAGCGGAGAAAATTTGAAGAAGAATCAAAATTACAAAATTATATATATATATATATATATATGTTTATATGAGAGTATTTGATCTTGGAATTTATATTATTTGATTCAAGATTTTCGGAGAAGAAAAGGGTCGACGACGGAGTGGATAGAGAAGATGAGCAAGAAGACGTAGAGAACCAATGCGACTAAACCGGCTATTAAAGCTCCGGTTATCTGATCGCAGAATCTCGGCACTTGGCCGCAAATTGGCAACCATCCTGCGTTTGCGTTTCCTCTCTTCCCCACTTGTGCTACCGCCACCGCCGCTGATAAGCTTGACGTCAACAACATCGTCACCATCTTCACGGTTGATTTCACATTTACAAATAAAATTTGGTTAAACAAAATATAAGCAATAAATGAGAACATTATTGACAAACAATGCATATTTTAGTATATTAGCTTTTTTGTTTTTTAATCAGCAGTTGCTAAATAATCATAGTAGTATAATTAATTACCAAGTCCAAGACAACTACGAACTTCCACAGCAAACTCTCCTTGGGAAGAAACAAAACGAGAAAGCTATAAACGCTCACGATCGCGTTTGCGATTACGAAGTACCTGCCACACACACACACACATGAATGGTTAACATATCATATCAGATCATTACAATACATATATTATATATATGCTTCTCTTAAATCCTAATTAAACTAACATGCAAACTAGAAACATTTAGACTTACTTAAAGGCGGCTAAATCGCTATACTTAGCCACTAGGGAGAGAACAAAGAATGAAGATCTTTCGCGGCTGGTGATCATTGCGATAACCGCTCCTAATGCAGCGCAAAATGCCGCAAATCGCAGTACCAACCCGCCCAATCTCTGTGTTAACTTCACCATCAGTTTTTTATTTTTTTAATCTCAATAAATTTTAGCTATGGAAGAGAGAGAGACAATGTAAGAAAATAAAGTCACGAAATATAAACCCAAGTAAAATGAATATGATATTCAAGTTTTGGATGGGTTGGTTGGGTTTTTTTCAACGGTCTCCACCGGTCATGCAATATTTATTTTTTTTTGTTTAAAGAGGAAAGCAAAAGAAAATCCATTTTGAATCAGCTAAACATGAAAATATTAATCTTTTTGTGAAATCATGTGGACATTTTTAAGCTAATATTCTTTATTAGTGTAGATTAATCATATTTCGAAATTAATAGCTTACAGAACTCACATTTCGTTATTAAAAAAAGAGAGGATAATTCTTCATCTGATGACATAAAAAAAGGAGCAAAATGCTTATTTTGAAGTGAGGCGTTGTCCTAACTTAGGTGGGTTTTGCCTGTAATCACCGTTACACTTTAATAATTGGTTTGGCTCGTATGAAAACATTGAAAAGTAGACAATATTGAGTTTGTAGTTTTGAAACTTGCGAGGCTACATTATATAAAATCCCAATTATATAAACTGATTTAATCGGCTACAAAACTTATGTGTTTGTTTCAACCATCAGAACTCACTTGACCCAAAGACATGATGATCTTTGTATCTGATGTAATTAAAGCTCAGCAAGAATACTATCTCTTTGTTTCATCACCCATCACTGATCCTCATCGATGATCTGTTCATTCTATAGTTATGACTGTAGAAAAACTATTTTGTGTCCCGACTGGCTGTGTTATTAGCAAATGCTGATGCTGTTTCTCACTTTACGAGTTATGGACCTGCCCATTCTTAAGCGCCGTCCGGTTAGCGAGTCCAGAAGTATGACCAAAGCTTCGTCGACTGCGTCGGCTTGTTTGTCTAACCCGTAGCTGCTAAACTGTGGGAGAATGCTCAGCTCAGATAGGAGCCCAATTGCTGCTGCTGCCGTGCAAGTCCGGTCCCATGATGGCTGTGGCCTGTAGGGTCAAAGATCGAATGTAGAAGGAGATCACTTTTATGGCACAAATGAGTTTTGGACCTGGAACATGAGTAATATAGAGATTTGAGACTATTGTTACCGGAGTTTGTGCATTGCTGATGCACCTGTTGCAAGAGATACGCAAGGAATATCTTCATCTCCCCATACTGACTTTGCATGATCCTATACAGATGGGTCTTAGTATAAGCATATATTTTTGTATTCATCAAGTCCTTTAGAAATGGAAAAGATGAAATTCATGTGAGATACGGTCAACTGCAAAGTCTATACCTTTAGACGCTTGAGCATTGCAGCTGAATTATTCCAGGTGCCATCAATCAAAATGAAATGCAATGTTTTATCCTCATCTGACTGGGAAATAGAAAGTGTAGCTATTAAAGACATATCATTTTATATCTTTGTACAGCCTGATCTAAGAATTTGTATGTTTAACATATGCAAAAGATAGAAGAACAGAGAAACTATAGCCATAGTGTTGCAATCATTACCATGGATGATCCAGGATTCTCTGAAGTCGAATTACCAAAAGCATTTTCAACAGACAATGTGAGTTCTGAGTTCTGGTTGGGATAGAGGCAACAGACTTGGCTTTTTCCTGAGCATCCATCAGAAGAAAAAGGCAAGGCTTTTTAGCAAAACCAATAGAGATTCCGAATGACTTCTTTTTCAGATTAAATAAATGCATCTGAACTTGCAGGGATCTAAGACAAGGCGAATCAAAAACCTGCACGCTCAAATTCATTCCACATGATCTCTTCGTCTTCAGCTATTCCAAAGATGCACAGTGTAGCAGATTGTACGCCAAATATTTGCCACAATAACTTCCCTGTGTTGTTCTGGCGTAGAAAATCCTGTCAACCAGCTAAACAGCGTGTCAATAAATAGGAATCGGAGTACAATCATAAACCGAAAAGCCAAGACTGGTGGGTGCAATACTAACCCTAGGATGCATATACAGCCAAAAACGTATCCTTTTCCATAGACCACATGGCTTGACATTTGAACACATGCAATCCTCCATAGCAAGCCAACACTGCAAATAAAGAAGATTGGTATTAACTC
The DNA here is from genome assembly GCA_030161315.1 of Eutrema japonicum. Taxonomy (NCBI): domain Eukaryota; kingdom Viridiplantae; phylum Streptophyta; class Magnoliopsida; order Brassicales; family Brassicaceae; genus Eutrema; species Eutrema japonicum. Next base: position 1,504,713 of record BSQW01000001.1, on the reverse strand, counting down.
AGGAAATTGAGTTCTTAGTCAGGGAATCACTAGGCAACACAGCAATGCAAGAAACCACGGTAAAATGAAGTACCTTCTGGCATAAATAACCCCTGCTCCCAAGAAGCCGACAAGCAATTTGTCGAGCAGAGAAAAACCGGAACTTTTTCTCTGGGTCATCTAATGCTTCATATGTATCCCTATGTTTCTTATCTTCATATGCACCAAAAGTTCCCTGTGATAGTTCCATAGAAGTAGAAGTATTATGGCGTCAATCATAGAATGAGGAAGAAACCACAGGCATTTAACAAGAAGAGTCATCTATACTCATAGAGCTTCAGAAGGACCACAGAAAAAAAGGATAACAAAAGACGAGAAAATACAATTTCAGGCGAGAGAAAACGAATTTCAGGAGCAAAAGTTTGTAATACGAGCACTAGCAGTCATTATAGATGTTTAACTTGCTATTATGAACACAAAATTACAGAACCAGAAACTCTCATTTCTCTAAATTAGTGACGATCCCCAGAAAATTAGGGGACCTAGCTATAAGCACAAAACAGTTTAAAGCATAAACGATTCAAAGGAAACAAACAACTGAGGTTTCATCATCATCATCACCATCTTCGCTATTTACCTGTAACTTTCCACCATTTCCACCAAACTCTATCTGTGCATCCAATTTACACTCAAGAACCTTCAAATCATCCACAATCTGTTTGACCGCGGCTGGAAACGGAGACACCGGTCCCCATCTCCGCCACTCCTCTACCGTGATGATGCCGTCATCACATCCGCCGGATTCCCTCGACCGAGATTGCGAGTTCACGGAAGTCATAACCAATCTCCGGCCAATAACTCCGAGCTTACGGCGGCAGTGAAGCAGTAGATATGGAGAGAAATCGAGTGCGGATGCTGCTCCTGCGAAACAACGCATCGTTTTCACTCTGGGTGTAATATTCTAAATTTTTAACGGGTAATATAAATGGACATGGGCTTTAATCAAACTAAGGCCCAATAGGCTTAGATTCACTTGTCTCTGGTCCTGTACGTTGGGAATCCTAATTCGTGGAGACTTGGATGGAAAAGGAGAGCTAATTAATTTTTGTTTTGTTTTGTTGAATCAATCCGGCAAAGAGCTATTCAGATCACCAGGTAATGAACTTGATTATGTTCCATGTGCTGAATCTTTACTTGTGTAAGATTGATGAAGAATAAAAGTTGATATATCTATTTTGTTTATCTTACAAGCGAATGCAGAATTCTGCGCTGAGGCCCCAAGCTGGGTGTCTTTACGAAAGTTGCCTCTTACCAAGCTCCAAGAGAAAGGGTTTCTGGATAAGAACGAACTAACCATTCAAGTCTACATCAAAGTAGTTGAAGTTGTTCATCAAGGAAAATCAACTGCGAATCATATGTTAGATTTCAATGGTTTCCAGATCATTGCTTCTCAAGTAAGTTAAAGGAGTCTTTAAATCCCATTAACCACCACGCAAGAGAGTCAGGATTTGGATTTGGTTAGCATAATAACATCCTCTCTCTCTGTTTTTTTTTTTCTCTGTTATCATTCGCAGGCTGTATCAGTGGGGGAGATTGTCGCACAGCACCCAGAATTTGCAGTACATGTCATACCAAAGAAACAAGGGGTGAAAACAGCATACATGAGTCTCCTCCTCGGCCTCATCGAGACACTGAGAAAGTCTCCACAGAGCTTTTCTGTGACTGAACTAAGCAATGCTCAAAGCGAATTGACTGAGCTGAAGGATGCAGGCTTCTCGACTGGTTGAAGTCAAGCTTGAGAAAGTTTACTTGGAGAGGAAGAAAGCACTTTCTGATGGATCTTGGGTCCAACAACTCGAGGAACGGGTCAAGAATGTGGAATTGGCTTTGTGTGATCTCAAAGTTGAACTGGACAAGGAGAAGATCAAATCCGCTGCTCCTGCTAAAGTTTCTTCGTTTGAGTTCATAAACTTTTTTATAAAGAGATTCTCTCTCTTGCTTCTCAATCTCAAAGCACTGAGTGATGTATGTTATATAGTCGGAACTTTAGGAGGTTTCATTCAAAACAAAATAATCGGTTATTGTGTTACCAAAAAGTTTTGTGCTAGCATGTTTTTATAGTCCGAGCTTGGTAAGCATTGATGAGAGCGATTTTCTGTTTCAGTTCTTATCAATTTTCCTTCAAGCAAGTTTGAATTCTTAGTTTTTTTTTGTTCATTCTCTGCTTGTTCTTATCAATCCAATTATTTTCCTTCAATCCCTATATAAAAGAGAGCCTCCTCATTCATCACCTCTGCATCACCTTCAGGTCGAAATCAGCTTTCATACGCCCTTAAGGCTCTCTTTTAGTTTACGATTTTTCTCTTTGTTCTTTTAAGCTTTTGTTATTTACTTTACGCCTTTTAATTTATTCGTCTACACTATTGGACTTCTTAAAGTCGTTTTTAGTTAAATTACCATCATGAGTGGTCCTTTGGTTTGTATTGAGTTTTAAATTTATTTGTGATTTTCAAGGATAAGGCACTCTTTTGAGTAGGTGTATCTTGGCATTCTCCGATATATATATATCATTCACTAGTACTTTGTTTTTCTTAATTTTCCCCCTATCATCTATAGGGGTGGGCACTTCGGTTTGTGGTTTAGTTTCGGTTCGGTTTTTTCGGTTTTTTGGTTTTTCGGTTTTATAAAAATTCAAACCATATAAAAACCATATATATTTCGATTTGGTACAGTTCGGTTTTTAACGGTTTTCGGTTTATCGGTTTTATAAAAAATGAAACCATTTAAAAACCATATGCAATTTTGGCTCGGTTCGGCTTGGTTCGGTTACGGTTTTTAGTTTGTTTCATAACTTTTGATAAGGCTCATACCATAAAAAAAAATAAAATGAATGTATAAATAATATATTAAGCTAATAAATGCAAAAAAAAAGAATTCAAAGACTAGAATCTAAATCAAATTGTTCGTAAATCCAAATCATCAATAAAAATCAAGACTAAAAAAAACCTAGAAAATAGATGAAAAGAAGAAAATTCAGATTTTTATCATTGTCATTAGCCACGATTGTTCGTCTCCTCATGTTGCTTATGAATCTATGATCAACAAAATTAACAACAAATAAAGAAAAACAAGAAAGCTATATAAAATTAATAAATCTAAACTAAACCAAAAAACAAGAATGGATAAATGATAAATCTAAAAAAAAAAAAATATATATAAAGCTATATAAAATTAGTCTAAAATGTAAAAACCGAAAAAACCATTCGGTTTTACGGTTTTAAACTAAACCAAACCGAAACCGAACTCTTAACAAAAATAATAACCAAATGGGTTTTTAGGTTACACCATAACCAAATCATATGATTTATTTCGGTTTGGTTCGGTTCGGTTTTTTTGATTAATAATAATTTTTTTTTTAAAAAACAAAAAAATACTAGACCTTCGCCTAAGCTAGCTAGACAAATGGAATGAGACTAGCGACTAATCGTGAAATAATGAGAGTTCGGCTGGGATTTTTAGAAAAGAGGTAAGAAGAATCTAAATATGGTTTGAGGGTCTGCGTTAGCAATTTTTTGATAGTAGAAAAAAGATAAATCCAACGGTTAAAATAACCTGATTAAATCCAAGGGAGGGTCAAGATTGATCAGGGTGAAAAACCCTTTATATATAGCGGAAAGGTTTCACTTCCTAAATTGGATCGCCGTTCACTTTCTAACCCTCCGAAATTCTAAAACTGTTGGTCACCGCTTCGACCTCATCGTAGGTAAGTCATCCCGTTCTCGTCTCTTTAAGTTGTGTGTATAAATAAATTCCCTTTGTTTTCTGAATTCTATCGACATTCTTATTACTGTCTGATTTGGAATTGTCGACATTTTGTTGATTATCCACGCTCTCTCTTCTTCAATTATGGGTTTCCGTTTTGCACTTAAATCATAGTTCTGTTTTGGTCGCTTGGAAATTCCAGATCCTATTTTTAAATCGAATCTTCTGGTTACTAGTCGAGAGATTCCAGATCGAGAATCATATGGGCTAAAAACTTACATATTAATTTTGTCAAAATCAATCTCAATCATATGTTAATTAATTTAATTTTGTTTTTAAAAAGTCTGGAACAGTTTGTATTAGAAATATCATATCTTATTTGATTAATAAATGTATAGTATTTGAGTTTGCGAGAAACCCTAAAATTATTAGAGCATTTTTTTAGCAGATGGAGACAGAAGAATTGAAGAAGACCTTCAGTTGGGAAATAGACAACTTCTCCGAATGGAAAGATGCGATAAATTTGGGTCCTTTCTCAAGCGGCGGCTGCGAATGGTAAATCAGATTTTTTTAGCTTCCTTAGAGGAGTTGTTTTTGTTGTCTATATTTGATTTATAGAACTAAAACGTCTGAGGTTTTCCCTTAGGTGTCTTAGTGTTTCTCCCAGTGAATTCTGTGGTTGTGATCACTTGGCTTTGTACCTGCACGCTGTAAATCATAAATCAGTGAGACCTGGATGGAAAAGGAGAGCTTTTTTTTTCTTCGTTTTGTTGAATCAATCCGGCAAAGAGCTCTTCAGATCACCTGGTAATGATGAACTTGATTATGTGTCATGTACTGAAGAAGAAAAGTTGAGATACATCTATTTTGTTTATCTTATAGACGAGCGCAAATGCACATTGTTCTGCGCTGAGACCACAAACCGAGGTTACACAAAGACGTTACCTCTTACCAAGCTTCAAGAGAAAGGGTTTCTGGAGAAGAACAAACTAACCATTCAAGTCTACATGAAAGTAGTTGAAGTTGTTCATCAAGGAAAATCAACTGCCAATGATATCGTAGAATTCTGTGGTTTCCAAATCACTTCGTCTCAAGTAAGTTAATTATGAGTCTTTAAATCCCATTAATAACAACCACACTAGAGAGTTTGGATTTGGATCTGGTTAGCACAATTATCTCTTTTGTTTTTCTTAATTTGATTGGCAGCTACATTCAGTGGGCAAGATTGCCACACAGCATCCATACTTTGCAGCATATATCAAACCAAAGAACCAAGGAGTGAAAACAGCATACATAAATCTCCTCCTCGGCCTCATCGAGACACTGAGCAAGTCTCCACATAGCTTGTATGTGACTGAACTAAGCAATGCTCAAAGCGAATTGTCAAGAATGTGGAATTGGCTATGTCGGATCTCAAAGTTGAATTGGACAAGGAGAAGATCAAATCTGCTAAAGTTTCTCCGTTTAAATTCGTAGATTTTTTGATTAAGAGATTTTTTCTCTCTTGCTTCTCAATCTCAAAATACTAACTAGTTGTGTTTTGATCCCAAGAACTTTGAGGACGATTCTCTGTTTAGTTCTTATCAAGCAAGTTTGAATTCCTAGTTTGTCCATTCTCTGTTTCAGTTCTTATCAGTTTTCAGTACATGCTAATATATTATATAACCAATGCATTCTCTTTTTCTTGAACCTCTCATTCTCTGTTTTTGTTTGAAGTCTTTTCTTATAAAACACAGACGACCAAAATAAGAATCGGAATGGCCCAATGAGAGAGGAGTCTTTGGTTGTTAGTGGAATTGGGCCAATTGGTAATTTAAATAGACTTGGGCTTTACTTAAAAGGCTTTATTTATTTTACTTTTTTCGTTTTTTTTTCCAGTAAGATCATATATAATCATAATCGTGTACGTCAGAATAAAAATAAGCAAAAGACGTCTATAAAGGCAACATACTTATTTTCTCGTTTTCTATGTATAACCATTGAGCTGCCACAGACTTACTCCTTTATAACTAGTTCTGTAATATATAGATAATGTTTTCTTGATCATGTTCATTCTTATCTTATGCCTTGTATTGTACGGTACGCAGCTCTTGTCTTTGCAGTTGACTTATTACTCTTTTGATCGTTTAGTTAGCTAGAAATGAAAAACACCAGGAATTTAACGAGTTCCCCTCCAAACCGGTAGGGTACGTCTCGTGAGGGATTTCTTCACCTCAATTCACTAGAAATCACAAGTGCTTTTATATCTCCTGCAACACTCAAATCGCTTTTACGTTGATAACCGAAAGTCAAATCTTGCGGAGAACCAATTCTGCCATTCCTTTCATAAGGTATTAGCGCCAGGAATTCAATGATAAAAAAAAGCATTAGCCTTGACTTACACGCTTAGCCAGTTTATTTTTCTATATATTTTTACTCTAGTGTAAAATATCGTGAAACTACCGCCTATCCTCTACGGTAGAGCTAAATGAAAATAATAATATTGTACTTTTTTATGGACATACAGAACAAGCTAGTATGGATAATTTTTTTTGCTTAATAATTGTAAAAAAATTCAGCTCCAAGAGCAATGAAGAAATGCAAGAGCAGAGCTTGAAGTTCAAAGATTAAGTGGTAATGAATAATGATGATTAACATATTGATGGGTGTTGATTGTATCTTTTTCAGTCTACTGAGACTGTCCCTTGGTCCGTAGGTCCTGACACAAGGTTAGAATTCTAGCTCTTCCAGAGTGGTATCTCATATATGAAACATTTGTAATGGAAAATCTATAATATAATAATAGAGTTTTCTCTCATTCTAAGTTGTCCACATCAGCACTAAGTTTCTCAATTAACCTATTTAAAAAACTTACTAATTAAAAGGTGTGGATATCTTCAATAGTAAAATTTAATGATCAATTAGTATAAGTACATTAAGGCAAATTAACTTGGACGTTATAGAGTTCAAAAGGCTACTAATTCTACTATTTAAACAAATTACCTTTAAGTCTCAAAACCACAACCCACGTTACAATAATCAACCAAAAAAAACCTGCAATAGATCCAAACAAAAAAGAAATCAGCCGCATAGAAGCACTCCCACAAGACCTTCTTGGAGTCATCATAACAAAAATTGGTGCTACCTCAGTGGATTTCCATAATTTCATCGTATCATGGAAGGAAATAGCTGCTTCAGCCGATAACAGATGCGTCGGAAAATGGAGATTCTTCACCGAAAACTCTACCCCAAAAACCCTAGCAAACAATTTCTACTAATCCATCATAACGTCAAATCATACCTGAAATACTTAATAAAATCAAGTTATTGAATCAGAAAGACAACAGAATGATCAATTTCGGATATCAATTCCGATAGAGAATGATGATAGATTCAAAGGAATCCGATACAAGAGATTATGAGAAACCTTGTGGTCGAAAGTGGAGTTGAGTTTTCTGAATTTTCCAGAAGATTAAAGTATTTTGTAGGTGTTCTCGAAAACACCTGCTTAGTTTAGTTTAATTATAAATCAATATTAATTATTAGGAGAAAAGAGATGTATATCAAACCCATGCTCAAGCTTCTTACTTCTATTTTTCAAGTAGGTTTATCAAAAGAGGTTAGAAAAAAAAATATTTCAACATAAATAAGAGAAAACCGTTACTATATACAAACAATAATAAGGAAGAAAAAGAAAACACACATATACATAATACAACTTTAAACAAAAACCGAATATTAAACTAAATTTTGAAATTAAAAAAAAAAGTTTCCAAATAAATTACATAAAAACAAATATAAAACATGAATGTAAATAAGGCATGCGCGAAACGCGGGGTCAATCCCTAGTATGTAATAATTTGAGTATTTTTGTGTTTGTAGTTTTTGTGATTGTTTTTCTTTTTTACTAAAAATGTGTATTAATGATTAAGAAAATGTGATTTTCATTCCACCAATAAAACTTTATCTTAAGAAAATAGTCTAATGTAAAATACCGAGTTTACTTCAGTTTAAGCAAACTAAATACAACCCACAAAACCAAATAATAGCTACTTTAGTTTAAACAAACTAAGTACAACCCATAGAACCAAATAATCCCAGATAAACTCAAGAAGTCGGGGAGATACATATGGAATGCCAACGCTATCTCAGTCAGAGGTAGTTGAGGTGCCACTCAGTCCATCGATCAATGCTTTGGCAAAGGACATGGCTATGCGATAAATTGCTGGAGATTTTTTGTTCTGTTGAATGTATCGAATTAGTAAAGAGAAAGGTGGTTGGTTTTTAAAACCAAAGGGAGCGACTCACGATCCGCAAATCGTGGCACGTGGGTGGAGCTCGCGATCCCGCAAAACGTGGAGCAATTAAGACTGAGTCTCGACTTGATCCGCACGCAGAGAGCGAGTTAGTGGGCGAGATTTAAGGACGGAATATCTTTGACTCATTTAAGTCAAATCCATTTTAAATTTCGAACAAAAAATTGTTGGTTTTGTTTTTGGATTTGGTCCAAAAACCTTTAACTCAAATTTGTTCCAAAAAAATATATTTGGGCCGTAGGCCCATCTACCAATAACCAAGAACCAAATTTGAAAGAATGATCTCCACGAGTTGGTTTTATAACGTTTCAAATCTCTTCTTCTTCACCACACTGGCGTGGTCGGGTGGTAGGTAGAGTAGTAGGTTCCTCTCTATATTGGTATCAACCAGGGTTCGACGCTGGCCCTCGAAACAATTATCACAAACATGTGAAAAGTCTGGATTTGGGCCAAAGACCCAGACATTTAACTTGGTAGTTGATAGTGGGTGAATCACTATTCGCTGGCACATAGTCGGGCGGTATTAATCCGGGTGTGACGTATGGCACGATCCTTTGGAGCTGAACCGGATAGCCACCGTTAACAAAAAAAAAAAAAAAAATCTCTTCTTCACAGTAGCTTTCTAAATTCGAATCAGAACTATGTTACATCATCCATGAGTCATCACCATTACGTGTGTAACCTGAAAGAAAAGAGAAAAAAAAAAGAAATCCATACGGTTATGTGGGAGTTTTGGGCCGTAACGGGCTTAGACTTGAAACGGATCAACCCAGACCGGCCTTGATTTAAAAAATAAAAATTTATCTCGTGGGTTTTTGCGGGGGATTTTAGCATATTCCACCATGAGTTACGTGGCTCCTGATTATTCATACACGAAATATCGTTCAATGCCAAAAATATCATGAACTATTTATAATTTTGAATTTCCTACATAAACTTTTGAAAATTGGCCAATTCCACCAAAACCGTAAACGGTGTTTGATTTCGGTTAACGGAATCTGACGTAGCTGACACGTGGCTTAATGGTTTGGTATAGTTTGCGATTAAACCAAAATTTTGGTGGAATTGACCAATTTTCAAAAGTTCATGTAGGAAATTCAAAATTATAAATAGTTCATGTAGGAAATTCAAAAAAAAAAAATTAAATTGCTAGTCTCAAAATTGTTAAATTAATTTATGTGCCCACCAAGTATTGAACTCGGATTTCATAACAAGGTAATATTCTACCACTAGACCAATGGTGTTTCATTGTACATTCAAACACATAACTATATATATTCAGTTACTGCCGAACACATGAACTCGGGTCTCAATTTTTTTTTGCTTAATCTCGGGCATGAAGCAAGGAACAGTTGTGTGTTTTTTTTTCAATGCCGTGACTTTGGGGAAAAACATATAATTTAATAAAAATGAAATATATATATTTTTTGAATTCGAACACATAAATTAAAATCGAAATTACTGATGAGTGATGAGTATTTGAAACTCTTTCTACCTTGAAACGAAAGCGAATGAGACCCAAATCTGATACTGAAGAGATGAGCAGAGAGACCGCGGAGAAAATGGCGGATTAATTGTCCGAGTTTCAGACCGATTCCAAAACAACAAACTAAATCAGGACATAAGAAAAAGAAAAAAAAATTATACACATTCGTCGAAGTTTCCAATTATTTTTTTTGGGGGTAAAATTCCAAGTTTTTTTTTCTTCAGGATATCCAAATATAGATGGTATATATTATTCATCTACTTTTTATTTTTATTTTTGACTTTACCCATCTATACCACGTGATTTTGATTCGGTAATTATCCATATTATGCACTATGATTAAGCATTAAAGTATTTTCTTTATCGATTGGTGAAAGATTAAAGTTTGTTGTTTTTGCAGATTGTGGGATATTTCATATATATATATATATAGTTATGTGTTTGAATGGACAATGAAGCACCATTGGTCTAGTGGTAGAATATTACCTTGCCATGGTGTAGACCAAAGTTCAATTCCTAGCTGGCGAATAAATTAATTTAACGATTTTGAGACCAAAACGACGTCATTTTGGTCTCAGCAATTAATCTTTTTTTGTTTGAATTTCCTACATGAACTTTTGAAAAAATGGTCAATTCCACCAAAATTTTGGTTTAATCACAAACCATATCAAACCATTAAGCCATGTGTCAGCCACATCAGATTCCGTTAACGGAAATCAAACACCGTTTACGGTTTTGGTGGAATTGGCCAATTTTCAAAAATTTATGTAGGAAATTTAAAATTATAAGTAGTTTATGATGTTTTTGGCATGGAACGATATCTCGTGTATGAATAATCAGGAGGCGCATAATTCATGGGGGAATAGGCTAAAATCCCGTTTTTGCGGAGGCAGAACAAGTTCAAAGAACCGGCTGTAATTAATGAAACCGATCGGTGAAAAACGAAGGGTGAACAACCGATTCGGTTATTGTAAAACGAGTCGATGGTTTTGAACTTTTGTGTCACCGAATAAACAAATTAAGCATCCCTATATAATCTGAAGCCTCTCGCTTATCGCCGTTAAGCTCTTACATAATTGTTCAAGCAAAATGAAATGCAAAGTTTTATCCTCATCTGCCTGGGAAATAGAAAGTTCAGCGTTAAAAGCAATTTCGTTTTATATTTTTGTACAAACTAAGGGAATCTCCAATGGTATATTTCACTCTAAATATAGAGTTCTCTATAAATATAGAAATAGTTTACTCCAATGATCACTTTTATATTTGACTCTAAAAATAAATAATTCAAATATATTATATTTTTAATTTATTATTAATTGCTTACAAGACCCTTTACTTATAAAAATTTAAAATTCTTCTATCTATTTTACTTTTTAACAATAGTTCAAACTAAACATATTCTTAAAACTTGATTTATTATAAAGAATAGTTCAAATCAAGTCTTATAATTTTGGACTTTTGTAGCTTTGTATGCACCCAATCCACACAGACATCACAGTTTGTGAAGTCAACAGAACTCAATATACCATCAAACACAAGTTGCTCAACCCTATTTCTAGAGATGTGACTTGGGCGTTTGTGCCACAAAGTTCCTGAACTTGCATTTTCGAACTTACGCTTGGTACCCCTTGATTCAACACTTAAATTCTCGTCACGAGAAGCTATAGTGTGAAGCATATCAAGACTGTGATTTTCCAGAAGAGTACCGGTCCCAATCAAGACTGAATTCAAAAATACAGAAGCTTTTTCATTCCCTGTTAGACAAGAATATCTTGATCTGTCTAAGTAAGGGCAGGAAACCAAATTCCGCCTGAATGACGGCATGACATGTGTTTTGCAAATCCATAAATTGACCAGTACTGAATAGCAGTCTAAAATGTGTAATTTCCTCCACATCTCTCGATTTTCCATCAGCCACATGAATGCGTCTTTCATCATCAATTGGTTTTCGAAAGCTCAGACAATCATGCATTGAAACACTGATGTTAGTAGTTGCATCGGAGTCTAACCACCAAGTATTTCTAGGTACTTTAACTAAGTTCACCTCAGAACATACAATATCAAAAGAAATGCCCTTATTTTCACACAATGTGTGACACCTTTTGCACTATTTCTCTATATGTTCATGTTTTTTACAAAAGAAACAGATATCTTCAACCTTAGTATGTTCCTTTTGGATTGGACCTCTAGCAGCAACATTTTTAACAATCTCATTTTTCCTTCTTTTGCCCTTATCCCTAGAGATCTTTACCATATGATTGCCTTCAAAAGGCAAATCCATCCCCCATTCATCAAAGCTGGAACGAGCAAGAGCTGAAACTGAACCCATGTTTACAGATATTGTAGTGAAATACGCTGAAAAAGAGAACAATCTTTAGTTACTCACTACTTAACTGAATTAAATCAATAATAAATTATAAAAGATTGTACAACCCATCTCAAAATACCAAGTGCAACATTAATATCAAGTCTTTGGACAGTAATATTAACTGGTAACTTTACACTTGTTGTAATGATCAAACACTGAAAATAATGCATGATAAAATAATAAACCTATCTTTGGATCGATTTATCATTCACATGTTTATTCCTAATAATTGTCACATATTTACATGAAAATATATACACACAACATTTAATACTATTCATGGAAAAATGTCAACTACAGAGGTTACTTTGGCAACATCAAATTTATTTATTGATTTAGAAAACTTGATTTATTCTTTCTCTGACATATATCTATAAGTTTGGGGACTCTTAATGCAAGAATATCAAATTGGTAAAATGGTTGAAGAATTGAAGGAAGGGAGACCAAAGTCTGTGAAGTGCTAGGTTCGATTCCTAGGGCAATCAACAGCTGAATTTCTCCCATATTCAGATTAATTGGGCTTACTCGGCCCAAAACCAATATTTTTTTAATTTTGTTGAAGCCCAAAACCAAAAGAGTGAAAACACATCGTTTCATTAGAGAATAAACAAGAAGGAATCTTCAAAACCAAAAGAGTGAAAACACATCATTTCAAATTAGAAATTATTATTATATGTATTCTTATTATTTTCCTTTTTCTAACCCATTCTCTCCATTAATTTATGATGTTTTCTACCTCAACGCATGTTTAACACAGGTCATCGACTATTTTATCGTAGTAATCCTCAACATGACATAATGTGTTTGACAGTTTGTCTTGCGCAAAAATCAACGAAGAAACCGTACATATTTCTTAAATATAACAACTTCATAAAAATGCCCAAGATAAATTGGAATGCCTATTTGAGGCTCAAAGATGTACACTCTATATTTTAGTTGTAGTGAAAAATTGTTTATTGTTCAACAACAAAATAAAAAGTACTCAAGTATAATCAATGTTTCAGATGTAATGAATAAAATTGCATAAATATTGATCTAAAATTGTCATCGATAATATAAGAGATTAATTGTGTAATTAGGCTTGTGAGTTTCAAAAAGACTAAATTAAGATTAATTGCATACTAATAATTATGAGATCAAAAGAGATAGCTAATCATTTGGAAAACACAAAAGTAATACAAAATAAATACAGTGCATAGAAGGAAAAAAGTAAATTTTTCTATTTCTTGTAGAGATGATAAAATTGTAAAACTATATATCATCCATGTTATATGAATCGATCAAACCTCTTATAAACCTAGTATTAATTATCACATATGAGCTGAAACCTTTGTGTTCTATACCTATAAAAATGACATAACAAACAAATTGAAAAGCCAAATTTCAGTATTCTATTGTCATTAATTTTTTGTGTAAATAAGCATGAAATCATGATGCAAAAGTAAAAAACCAGTTAATGTTACCTATAAAATTCCTCATTTGAATCTACGTTTGCTTACAACCATGTCAAAAATAACATAAGAAAAATGTTGAGATATTATTAGATGAATAAAATATGATGTTATGAAATTACAAATGGGACTAAAAAATATGATGTTAGAAAAGAGTGTCTTCATATTGATAGCAAAGTTTCAATTTTCATAATAAACCTGAATTTATGAAAATTTAGAAATATTGTATATTGGTCCTTCATGAAGAGGATTTCGGAAGCGGTAAGCCCGGTATTGGGGTATCGTAACTATGATCAAAGTAGACTGAAAAATAAAGGTTTATTTAGGAAGGAGAGGTGAGATTGAATGAAAGTAGATCAAGAAATATGTAAAATGTTTACATGTTCGTCTAGTAGGAGGAAATCGAGACTAATAATTTTTCCATTTTGATGGAAAGATTTAGCTTCCCATTTTCGTAACCACAATTTTTTTGAGAGACGCGATCTATTGCAAATTCGTCTAGGGTGACAATACTCATTTTGTTTTTTACAATAATGAAGAAAGTTTGAGTAAACCAATTGTATAGAGTGAGTAATATATAGAGAATTGTAAGAAATTTAATTACTTAATTTTGTTATTTTTAAACCAATATATTTATGACCGAACAATAATTGGATTGAATGTTACTAGCAAATCGTTACATTCTGATGGATTGAATGTTAGAATTAAATTGCAGGTGGTTAATGGCAATTAATTTTTCCGTAAGAAATTGGAGTGAATGTTTTCGTGAGAGATGTTACAAATTTTTAAACCAATTCAATGGTGGGTTTTAATTGGATGTTAGAAATTAAATTGTAGGTGCTTAATGGCAATTAATTTTTTCGTAAGAAATTGGATTGAATGTTTTCGTGAGAGATGTTACAAATTTTTGTTTTTAAAATCACATGAATATAATTGCAGCTGGTTAATGGCAATAAATTTTAATGTAAGAAATTGGATTGAATGTTTTCGTGAGAGATTTTACAATTTATTGTTTTTAAAATCATATGAATGTTGCTCTGTCAATTATATTTCATAATGTCAAATATTTTTCCCCAAAAAACCTCAGCTTAAAAAAAATAAAATAATCAAGTAACAATTTTTGTGTATTATTAATGTTTTTGTTTTTAAAATCCAATGACTAAGCTATAAGTGTATAGCGAATATATTTTTGGACTTTAAATATGAGTGAAAATATTTTTGGATAATCTTGTTTTTTTTAATGAAAGTGATGCCATTGGATGTTAATATGAATTCATTTCTTGGAATGTATTTTAAATCACATAAAATATAGCTCTGTCAAATAAATTGCATAATGTCAAATATTTTTTAAATATCACATATTTTTCCCATAAACATCGGCTATTTAAAAAAAGAAAATCAAGTAACATTTTTGTTTATTTATTATTTTTCTGTCTTTCAAATCCAATGACTAAGCTATAAGTGTCATGTGGTAATATCGAATATATTTTTTGACTTTAAAGATTTTTGGATAATCTTTTTTCTTAATAAAAGAGATGCCACTGGTTGTCAATATGATTTTTTTTTGAATTTTTATGTTTTTAAATCACATGGAAATATAGCTCTGTCAAATCAATTGGATAATGTAAATGTTTTTTCTCTGTTTTAAAACAAAATCAAATATCCCTTTTTGTGTATGATTATTTTTTCTGTTTTTAAAATCCAATGGCTAAGCTATAAATCTTTTTTATTTTTTGGGTTTTTTGGTTTTAATATTTTCTTTTAATAAAAGAGATGTTATTGCATAAATATTTGGTGGATTATTGTAAATATGTTATTGTAAATATTTGATTGTTTATTTTTTTATAAATGTGGAGATGCCAAGTGGCCCAATAAGGAGAGAGTGAAACCCTTCTTTATATATATGATGATGATGGTTTTCTAGTTTTGTAATTTTTCTTTACTTGTTTGAAACTTTGTGAATTAATTTATTGTTCTCATTCTTTATCTTATAACTATATTAGGATTCGCGTGATATGTGGATAAAAATAAAAAAGTTAACTTCTTAAATTGATAATCCGCATAATTATGAAATATATATTTACCAAAACATTACAAATAAATAAACTTAAAACTTTATATTTGGATTCACATTTTCCAATTTATGGTATATATTTCCCATTAAAAAGAGTTTTATCATTTTAAAGTAAATTTTATATTATTTTCTAAATTTAAATTAATGGTGATAAGTTTTGAACAAAAATATTTGTAGTAGGAACGGATATCCGGGGATTTTTGGATATTCTTATCCGGATCCGGGGCTCTCGGATATCCGGACTTCGGATATCCGACTAAATATTAAAATATTCGGCGGATATCCGTAGATATTTGGATTAGTAAAATATAATTAAAAAAACTAATTAAAATGAAAAATAATGATAAAAATTATTAAAATATGATAAAAATTATTTAAAAAACAATTAAAAATAATGTATAATATTTTTTAAAAATAAAATCTGTTATTATAATTTTTTAATTTTTTATATATGTAATAAAATAAAATAATGTATTATATATTTTTTAATATATTTAACGGATTCAGATACGGATCGAATATCCAGACTTCATAATTTAACTATCTGGATACAGACTCTCTGGATATCCGCTTTTTCGGATCGGATCCCAACGGATCTCGGATCGGATAGTTAATACTAGGCGTGGGCATTCGGGTACCCGTTCGGGTTCGGATCAGTTCTTTCGGGTATCGGATCTTTCGGGTATAGGGTTGAAGGATCCATTAGGGTATTTATAAAATTTGGTTCAGTTCGGGTATTTTCGGGTTCAAGTCGGTTCCGGTACCCGAAATATAGGAAAAAACTAAAAAAATGCTAAATTTAAATAAAATTTTGTTAAATTTTGATAAATATAACTAAGATTTTTCAGATTTTTTTATTATTTTAGATATTTCGGTCTAGCAATAATTGATATCTTCGGGTTTTATAATTATAATTTTAGGTAATTGGGTTATATCAAGTCTAAATATAATTAATATTTTGGGTATATAATTATATTTTGGGTACCATTCGGTTCTAGGTTCGGTTCAGATTCGGTTTCGGTTCTTCGGGTATAGGAGTCTAGGATCCGTTCATGTATTTTGTCGATTCCGGATTCGGTTCGGTTCGGTTCTCTTTTTTCGGATCAGGTTCGGTTCTTCGGTTCCGGGTATTTTACCTAGCCCTAGTTAATACATAATACATAGTACGATAAATTATTATTGTTCTTAAGCAATAATTTTGGATTCATGAAAACTAATTATTATTACTATATTGAACCTGATACGAATTTTAAAAAGAGAAAAAATATCAACAAATATGAGCTATACACCGTAAAAAGTAAAAACATGAGGCTTGTCAACCAACATTTGTTTATCAATTAAGTAGGAAAATTTAGAAAGTAAAAAATGTTGATCACGTGATCGACTCCGTCAAGTAGTGGGGGCCCACAAAAGATTTTATCACTCGGGAAATGATAACCCAATGTTTATTTAATTAATTTTTGGTTTATTTAATTACCCTTTTACCCATATATATACACTGTTGATTTACTAGCTAATTAAAATTCTGAATTTTTTTAGAATGACAAGTACCCAGTGTATGTCCTAACCAGTAGCTCCACCTGGGATAAGACCAAATTTAGAATGTTCTCAATGCCTTTTATAAGTCCAGCTCCACCTCTTTTGAGTTATACTTATACCACCACTCACTGTTAACCATTCAGAAAACCAACCCGTCTGTCTTTGTGTATACGACAATCTTAGTCTGACTTTAACCATGAGCCAAATGTCAGCTCCTGCTCACTAGTACACACTAACCATTCTCTTTGTCAGAGAGAACTACCAAAAAACCTTTGCTACTTTTGAAGTATTTCCCAATCTGCTCTTTAACCATCAGATTTTGGCATGTTATATATAGTCCTTACTCTTGGACTTACTTGAGATCTTCTTCAGGCTTAGCTCCATAAGATTGTCAAACAAACCTTCTGCAACATCTTACTTGCTTCCTTACTCTCATTTCAGAGATCTCAAACAGTTTTACACTATTGACTAGTGAAACTCCTTGAAGCATATGTAGCAGTAACCTGAGACTTACCAAGCAGAACTTGAGACTTTCATGTCTGATATAGCAAAGGAAACACCCTCAGTGCATCCAACAACACGTACAAAGAACGACCCATTTTCTTTTGGGTTTTCACCCGAGGCTCCTGATATTCTGATAATCCAACTTGAGTGACCTTGATCATCAGACCTGTGAGCATCTTAACTTCTCCTGAACCAGACCTTTAAACCTGAGACTTATCCTCCTTATATCTTTCCTTTCTCAAATCTTCTGCATAACCTGTTCTGAAACTAACAGAGTATACGATCTTGTTTCACAACCATCTGCTGTCCCTTTCTCAGAGAACCATAAAACCTTAACCAATATCTCCAAAACCAGCCACTCACACACATGAAGTTCTAATTTCTAAGGCGTCCCCTAGTCCAAACCACTCCAATCCAGCGACTGATTTTTTCCTCTTGAGTATTCCTGGACACTACTGCATCAAACCTTTACAACCATACTTGAACCATAGAACCAGCACTATATCTTGTCCAATTCTTCTGTAAAAAACTTGCATACAGACCTTGTGTTCCACCAAGATTTTAAACTATAGCCAAAATACCACTTGTCTTTGAACCAGAAAACCTGAACTTTGTGACATCCTCCATCACAGAACCAGTCTCATTGATCGGTTACAGAAGGAACAGATCTCGAATAACCTTCTTCGATCTAATGCTCCTTACCTCCAGCCTCTGTATCTGTCCTTTCTCGAACCTGTTGATTCTTTAAACATTGGAGATTCATAACTTAGAAGCCTTTGATTTCACAAATCTGGAAACTGCTTCAACCAATTCAAACTTTTGGCTCGCATATATCTTTCTCCAATTTTGGCGTCTTCCATCAAGAACAGCCACCGTCTTCTTCTTCTTCTTCCATGAAACCGAGATGCTGTTGATACCCTGAAACCTTTGATTCTCCTCTTTCTTCAGAATCGCCATGATACAGAATCTGAAAAACCTCCAATTCTTATCCAGAACAAGAACCCAGAACTGCAGCCTCTGAAATTCGAGATACCCAGAAAACCTCTGCTTCTTCTATTTCTTCAAAATCGCAATGACCCAGAATCTGATAAACCTCCAATCAGAATCAGACATCGCAATTTATAGCACGATTCTTTACCTTGAACCTCCTGCCCTTGTCGATTCTAGAATCGCAATGTAGAAGAACTTGTCGCCTCAGCCTCTTAAATTACTTTCTTGAGCTTGCGACAGACATGAACATGGGAAACCAAAATTAGCTCCTTCCAGGAATCAAGAGCCGCCTTCACCGGCGAGATTCTCCACTAGAATCTTTCTTATTATTGATTCCAAAGATGTCGATTGGGTACATCTCGATACAGCCTGCGATTTTCATTTCCCTCGAACTTGCGATACTGTTGAAACCGAAAATCCTTTGATTTCTCCGTTCTTGAGTTCAAAGTCGCCGCGTAGTCCGTGAATCACCGAACCTGGCTCTGATACCACTTGTAGAGAAATTGAATCCCTCAATTCTCTTTCCGATCGATTTCGACAAACTCACAAACTCACAAACTACGAACATCGACCACGAGACTCCCAAATGTTCACCCGCTTCACCAATCACGGCTCAAGAACCCCCAAGATTTCACCCACTGTGTAATATCTCTAAGTTCTAATCTCACACTCTCTCTTGACTCACTCACTCATAGGAGAAGAACGAATCCTCCGTTACGGAGACGACAATGGCTTCGTCACTTTATACATATCTCCTTTTAATAACAAGATCGATTGTCTTGAGCAGGATCTCAGCTGGGATTTTCTTCGAGTTAAATATCATCTCGTTTCTTTCATGCCAAATGGCATAGATGACTGCCTGCGCTGCTATGAGCCGAAGAGTGGCCAAATAGCTGTCTTGAACTGGAGTTTTGAGCCAATCACTACAAGAAAATTGGGTCATTTACGGATTTACAACGAAATTTGGACGAAATTATCATCCGTTAAAAATTTGTTGGAATATCTAGCCCGTCGGAAATCCGACGAAATTTCGACGGATTTCCGATGGATGTATACTTAACATTTTTACATATGGTATTAAACACGTTTACAACATGTTTTGCATATAAATCCGAAGGATTTCCGACGGTATGTTCAAAAATGTGCTTTAGGGTATAGAGTTTCAACATTTTTTGGTTGAAATTGATGTTAAACATTTGTATGATGTATATTCAATACCTTGAAGATGTCAAATTTCAAAATAAAAATGTTATCTAGAATTTTT
This sequence comes from Eutrema japonicum, assembly GCA_030161315.1. Classification (NCBI taxonomy): domain Eukaryota; kingdom Viridiplantae; phylum Streptophyta; class Magnoliopsida; order Brassicales; family Brassicaceae; genus Eutrema; species Eutrema japonicum. Next base: position 1,485,001 of record BSQW01000001.1, on the reverse strand, counting down.
AAAATTTGATGGAAGTGTTTGTATAAGTTATAATATAAGTTATAGATGTTATGTGAAATGTTTAAGTATGATGTTGTAAAATTAATAAATTCATAGAAAGTCTTTAACATTGATAAACTAATAATTTTTTTGAATGAAACATGTAGATTAGTGATAGTTAAATCATATCATGTAACCCTAAACCATAAATCCCAAATATACCCTAAATCCGTGGGAAATTTTCTGACGGATTTTAATTTTTTTCGAGACCGCGGGAAGATTGACCGCCTAAATGAAAATTTTGGGAATCCGAATCCGTCGGAAATCGATATATATCCTAAATCTGTGATGGTTCTTCTCATTTCTCTCTTATCTCTCTCCCTCTTTCGATCGATTCTCTCAATTCTCTCTCCACATTCTTCCGATTTCTTCTCAACTCCCTCTCAGCTATCTCTAATAAACACAAATCTAAACCCAAATCCTTATTTCTAATGCATCCAAACATGTAAGTTTCTAATCCATTTTGTATATTAAATTTCATTGTTATGTATTGTTGTTTATTGAGTATAGGATGATATTTAGTGTAAATTTAGGTTTTAGGTGGTTATAAAATAGGATTGGAATGAGATTGGTTGTTGTTAGGTTTGTTAAATGTGTTTTTCTGAGATAAAAAAACGGTTTAACAATTTTTTCGATTTTTAAAAAACGTTTTATAAATTTCGAACTCCTAAAAATGTTTAACAAAATATTGGAAATTTAGAAACGTTATTTTGGGAATTATCTACCAATTCAAAAGTTTTTCTAATTTTTTTAAGATTAGAAACGTTTTTTTTAATTATCTAGCTATTAAAAATGTTTTAATAATTTTAAAAATTATGAAAGTTATAGAATTTTAAAAACATTTTTTGAAATTTTTAGAATTTTAATGAAAGTTGAATATTTTAGAACATTTGAAAATTTTGAAAATTTAGATTTTTTATGAAAGTTTTGAATTTTTGAAAGTTTTAGAAAAAAAAAATCAATTTAAAATTTTTTTTTTGGAATGTTACAATTCAATATATTAACATTATTATGTTTTTTTCTTAAGAATACCGAGAACTCTCTCCGTTTGTGCTCCCATAGACGCAATCGTTATCGGGTACGTCTCGTAACGATATGTTTCGTAGTACAAGGACGAAATTGAGAGACTTAGCCAAACGGTGAAAAACCATAACGCAAAGGTCGATGAATTGGAGCTGGAACCGACGGCTAAATTCTGTCGGAAAATACCGTTTCCGACGGAATGGGTCTGAAGCGAGGCCAGGTATTGTAGTGAATCCAAGAAGCGATGCCAGGTATTGAAACCCCTAAAATGGGTATGAAGTTTCCTCATACACCATCTCCAAATATCGAAAGTGTAAGGGCAGTGGAGGAAGAGATGATCCCTTGTTTCCCCACAAATTTTACAGAGAACACAAGTAGCATCTTGGGTTACTCCCCCACGCATTCAAACGGGCACTTAGCCATTTCTTCATTTGTGTTTCTTCTTTAGGAGCTTTAAGTTGAATCACATCCTACAATTATATACTATCATACTAACATGTTGTGCTTTAAATATTGTCCTACGCGTGGATACAATTTTTTTACTCTTTTCCATTAGCCGAACTTTTTATTTTCTCGATTTTAGGTTGAAAAAATATTAGATAGTATATACTCCCTCCCTCTGTTACAAAATATATGATGTTTTAGACATTTTTTGTTTTTTTCATAATATAAGATGTTTACAAGTTTCTAGGCAAACTTTAAATTTATTTAATAATTTATGACTATTGAAGTTATGCAGTCTTTTTTTATGATAGGTTGGATTGTTTTATATTAAATATTTAATTATGTTTTTTGGGACAAAAATAAATTTATTAATCTTTGTGCCTTTACCTAAAACATCTTATATTTTGAAATAGATGGGGTATATATTAGCTGAAAAAAAAAATTAACCGCTAATCAATCAAAGCGGTTTATAGTATTCAAAACAAAAAAAAATCATTTATCAACCTAAGGACTAAATATAAATTTTCTTTTTTCAATTCTATAAAATAATAAAATAAATGATGATTAGAAAAAGAAAAGAAACTAAACAACGTAAAAGCTATTAATTAAGGTGGAATACATATAACATGAGAAATAACATAACCGAAAATGTTATTTGCATAATATGATTGTTTGCATAATTGAACCGAAATTACATAACCGAAAATGTAAACAGTTCCAAAGTATCTCATCCCATGACTCAGTCGAATATCTTCGCAACGGTTAGTACGACGAAGATGAATGCTATAGCTGTTCCAGTCCATTTGGTTGCCTCAACTCCCACAAAAAGCAGTGTCTCCACCGTCGCGGCAACTCCCAAAATCAAGCTCGTAATCTCGAAAGCCAATTTCATTTTGGGCTTGAATGCCTTGGACGCCAAGCAAAAAATCATGTACCCCACCATTGTCGGCAAGAACAAGTCCGGAAGAACAACGCTTTCACCTTTTTCTCCCTCCCGAATGTATTTGGCCGGCACAAAGAGGAATACCGTACCCACAGCCCACCGTACAATGTCATTGCAATCATTGACGAAATCCTTCCAGTTTTTTGCGGCTGCTAGCTCCTCCTCTCCACTGTATTGTGGACCGTTCGATGGAGTGTGGCTCAGCCCACTCTCCAAATCCGGGTTATTTCTGTCAGCAGATTCATCGCCGCCGAGAAGTGGCACATAGTTGTGCGGAGCTCCGGCTCGGAACCAGTGACACACCCTCCGGAATATACTGCCGAGAGGGTTTTCAACGGTGTTGATTCCGCCGTGGAGAACATCATCGCTCTACTATTTATAGTTACTAGATGATTACTCGCTCTACGTGCGGTTCATATTCATATACGTTTTAGTATTATTTTTCATCCAAAATTCATTCGTGCAAAGTTTGAACATGACATTTTTAACATATTTTTTTTCCAAAATCAATTCAAAATATGTGATTTAGATTTATGCATTTCTTATCCAATTTAGAAACTACTCAAATAAACTGAGAAATCTCCAAATGAAAAATTAATGAAAAATATTCAATAGTTTCGATTTCATGCTTTCTCCAAAAAAATCTGAATCCGAATATATTAACATGATTTTCTTAAATCTTAATTAAATTAACATGCAAATTATATCAATTTAGACTTACTTAAAGGCGGCCAAATCGCTATACTTAGCCACTAGGGAAAGAACAAAGAATGAAGATCTTTCACGGCTGGTGATCATTGCGATAAAGTCTCCACAGAGTTTTTCTATGACTGAACTAAGCAATGCTCAAAACGAATTGACTGAGCTGACGGATGCAGACTTCAAGCTCGACTGGTTGAAGTCAAAGCGTGAGGAAGTTTCCATGGAGAGGAAGAAAGCACTTTCTTATGGATATTGGGTCAAGCAAATTGAATATATTGGTTGAGAGATCTTATCTCTATCTCTTGCATAAGGATTTTGTGATCTCTCTTCTCGATCCAATAGTCCAACACATCGGCTTTTGCCAAGAACGACCTTCAACACTACACACGCCCACAAACGTTTCCTAACGTGAACAAGTCTTCAAACATAAAAAAAAAAAAATGTGAAATGAGTCATTTGAAAGGACATGTGATTTAACGAAACTAAGGCCCAATGAGCTTAAAGCTTTATTTATTTATTGTGAGACACATATAATAATAATAATAATATAATATTAGCTCTTAACCGTATTTTTCAGATCAAAATCAGTAGTCCTCTTCTCCTTCTATCTCCCATTTTTCGATATCCTTTAAAGATATTTTCATTTTTATCTTTTTCTTAATTTTTCTGGATATTATTACATTTGGGACTCAGGGAATCGAATCTATCGTGTGTTACTTGCTTTCTCTCTGCAATGGCTGCTTTCACGTGTACTTCTCGCCCGCCGATTTCTCTCCGGTCAGAGATGAGGATCGCATCCTCAACGACGGTTTCACTCTCTGCTCGACAGATGTTCTCTGTGTTACCGGAGTCGGGAGGATTGAGGACTCGCGTCTCTTTATCTTCGGTCACGAATACTTCTAGGGTTTCTCGATTTCGACGAGGCGTCATCTGTGAAGCTCAGGAAACTGCTACAGGGAGTATGTTCTCGTCCCTCTTATCTCTCTTTGCTGGATAATGCCGTTTGATTTTGGGAATTCTTCTGGCTAGATTTGTGTCTGAGTGATGATGGGTTCTTTTAGTGTTGAAGATAGTGTTCGAAGAAAAGTTGAAATTTTTCTCTGAAATTGCAGACATTTGAGTATATGCTGGAAGTGATGAAGAATATACCTCTACCATTTCTATGAAATTTTGCATAGTTGGATCTAGATTGGAACTTTTCAAGTACCTATAGAAACTGAGATGTTTGTTTGTTGGATTGCACACGCACTGATTCAAAAAAGTGTGGGTTGGATTGTTTGGTTAATGAGAGAGCAAAAGCTATATCATGCTTAAAGGGTAGATAGAAAACAGAACTATATAGAATCAGTCACTGCTGATAAAAGTAGCTATACCCTTAGAATTTTGATTTCTGTTATTCAGTAGGCTTTTCTAAGCTCTTAAAACACAGAGCTTTATCCTTTAGGATAGCTGCTTCAAATCACAATAAACAACTTGTGTGCTCATGTTATAGTGTACTTTTTCACGTGGCTTCAAATCTCTCTCTCTGCTTAAACTTGTGAAGCATTGTGTAGACATTGTTTCTTTACCCCTTCATTCATGATTCTAAACCCATAATGACCATTAACGTTGGTTTTGCTATTGCATCCTTGCAGTTCCAGTGGTGAACGATTCAACATGGGAGTCTCTAGTTCTCAAGGCTGATCAGCCTGTTCTTGTGGACTTTTGGGCACCATGGTGTGGACCCTGCAAAATGATTGATCCCATTGTGAATGAGCTAGCACAGCAGTACACAGGGAAGATCAAGTTCTACAAGCTAAACACCGATGACTCTCCTGCAACCCCGAGCCAGTACGGTGTTAGAAGCATCCCAACTATCATGATCTTCGTTAAGGGCGAGAAGAAGGATACAATTATCGGCGCAGTGCCTAAAACCACATTAGCAAAGAGCATCGACAATTTCTTGCAATGAAGTAGTAGTCACTGTTAAAGGGGTCTCTCTTTTCTTCTCTATCTGTATTTGGACTTTACTTATCTACTCCTACTTGCACTCTTCATTTAGACCTGTATAATATAATGTCTCGGTTTTCAGAAATCTGAGTTTATGATGATGACATTTTTTTATGGGAATCTTCCTGATCTGCACGGTTTGAGACGGGGGACTAAATACGGTGAGAGAATTTTGAGACTAATCTCGAACCCATGAACATGGCAGACTATAGTTCGGTTTTGTTACCTGACTCAAAACAAAGATCCAAGCTTTTGCTGTGTGTTTCTGTGTCTTCACTTGTTTTATATCTGTCACTTAAGTGTTCTTTTATGGTTGAGAGTGTTGGAATATAGACAACAACAATCTTTGAGCTTTTCAGCCAAAAACAGACTTTCTCTTCTAATGGATCTTCAAAATTCATTTTAAAAAGGATAAGTATCTTCATTTGATGACGTCGTAAAAGGATCAAAAGCTTTGTTTTGAAGCGAGGCATTGTCCAAACTTAGGTGTACCTTCTTGGTTTTGTCTGTAAGTGGGATTCGCTTGTTTGAAAAATAGACAACAATAGTGTCTATATTCTGATAAAAATGCTTTTCTTTAGACATCTCCTTGTAATATTAAATGTATGAAGCTAACAATTGTAATGATAATTGAATGACATGATCAGCTCCTCTGCATATTTCTAAGGCAGCGTTCTAGTTTATATGCATTTGAATCCAATTTCAAAGTTCCCTTTCTGATTTATTGGGACTACATTGTAACAAAATTAAAACTTTTGGGCCATTTCACAATTTAGAATAGTTTCTAAAATGCCACTGTCACTTCGAGACTGATGATGAATCCATGGTGTTATCGAAGTGTTTATTTTCCTAAGCCATTCTCTTATTTCGCTCGATCTCGGAATTTGAAGCATATGGTTTTTTTCCGATGAAATGTTAAAACCTTTTGGGGTCTTTTCATAATTTCAAGTATTCTGTAAAAAATCGCCTTTTACAATTCCATTGACGGAGTGAAAATTCAACTGGCGGCGGGATCGATCAGTCAAAGATGTCGCAAAGCCGAAGAAGAAAACTTGCCCTAGACACGAATGGCGGCAAATTTCAAAAAACGTATGAGCTATGTTATGCTGAATCGATGTCAAGGAAACTTTCAGTGAAATTCGCGAGCAAGAGACGGCTATTTGGTATTCTTCTTTTGTATATCCCGTTGCTTGTTAACTTATCCTATCCCAAGTCTCCGTCATAAACAAATAATTTCTTGGGTCTGTGTTGCTGCTACTTTCTTGCATGATCCTATCTTTTTTCATTAGTAAAAAAAGATTATACATTACTTTACTTGTGCTGGTAATAGGTATATGCTTTCACCAGCCTGTAAATCCTACTTATTAAGCGTAGTCCAATAATGTTTGCCTTCTTCCACATCTTCTCCACCTCGTCACAGGAATTGTTTATACATTGCAATTGATCTAATCATGCACTTTGCAAGTATAATCCATATGTTTTGTCGTCTATCTTGTAAGGCTGCTCTCAGATGGTAAAGTCCCTCTAATTTATAGGTACGCATGCATCAAAGCATTTCTGTCATGTCAATTACCTTCTGGCTAATTACTTTTCCATGTTCCACAATCTTCTTGCTTTAAGGTACCTTGTCAAGACACTAACCAGAAGGTTGGAGAGTTAAGACCATGGGGAAGTCTGACATAGAAATTGCAGTTCTAAGGCATAGAAAAGCCAGGATTATGGAATTACGCCACAGACAACTACTTCATGCTGCTGCGGTTTCACCCCCTGAGGCAATCAGTTACATGGCACCAGGTTTATATATGGCAGTTACAGAAGGTAACATTGAAGAATTTCAGGTGTTAGTTCGGGAAGGAGTTCCTATTCTCAGAGAAATAACCCCTCAAGGAAATACAATCCTCCACCTTGCTGCCTTATATGGTCACATCCAACTACTTGAGCAAATCATCAACGATGTGCCTGCTGCTGATTACCATAGCCTTTTGTTAAGACCAAACTACAATGGTGACCTTCCTCTCCATGTTGCAGCTGCTGCAGGCCGTGCACCATTTGTGATCGCTCTTATTAACTCCCTGATAGTACTTCCGGATCAAATGCAAATTTTACTGAGAGAAGGAAGACAGGTAGGAATTCGAGATGTTTGGGTAGTGCAGAACAATGAAGGAAACACTGCCCTGCACCTAGCTTTGAAAGCAAGTGCTCAAGATTTTGCTTTGTGTCTCGTTCGAGCCGATCAAAGGGTTTCTTTTATTCCTAACGAAGAGAGAGCATCACCCTTGTATATGGCAGCTGAAGCTGGGGATGTGTTACTTGTGGCTCGAATGCTACAAAGTCGTGCTGTTCGCTTTGAAGGAAAGTCAGTTGTGCATGCTGCAAGCAAAAGCAGAAATATAGGTTACATTCCTAGAGTTTTTTTTTTCTTTGGGGTAAAAAGTTTCATTATTAGAATTGTTTCTTGGGTCTTCAATTCTTCTTTATCATACTTTTCTTTAGTGGAGCTGACATTCAAATAAAACTAACTATTTTTTTATATATATGGCAGCGATCTTAAATCTTCTTTTAGATCACCGCAATCTCATTAACTCAAGGGACGAAGAAAGAAGGAGTCTTCTCTAATATGCAGCTTCTGAAGGATATGATGAAGGTGTGCGTCGTCTATTACAGATGTTTGAAAATATTGCCTATGTTAGGGATCCTGATGGTTTCTTCCCCATCCATTCGGCATGCAGAAGAGGTCATATGGGTGCTCTGCAACTTATCTTGAAATCCTGCCCTGACACGATAGAGCTACTTAACCTACAAGGTCAAAATGTCCTTCACATTGCAGCTGAATGTGGGAAAAACGAAGTTGTCAAATACATTCTGAGAAGGGAAAGGTATGCATACCTCATAAATCAGAAGGATCATAAAGGAAACACTCCACTACACTTGGCTACAATATTCTGGTATCCCAAGATTGTGTATACACTTACAAAGGAAGAAAGGGTTAATCTGGGTGAACAGAACAAATTGGGCTTTACAGCCCTTGATGCAGCTGAAGAATGTATGGAATTGAACCCCACTTTCCGTGAGGTACATTCTTTAGATTTTGATATCTTCCCTTGAGTTGAAACTCACACTATTTGATAACAGCATACGGCTTTAGGAATGATTTATATTTGCTTTTTACATTGCAGCGATTGACATGGATGGCTTTAGTATGTGTTGGTACACCAAGAGCTCTAAAACTAATGCCTTATGATCCATTTTTGGTACCCGGGCCTCAGGAAGGAATTATCCGGTCCAATGAGATGCCGTCGGCCAAAAAGTACAAAGATAGAGTGAACACTCTGCTGTTGCTTGCTATACTCGTTGCCACTGTAGCATTTTCTGCAGCTTTCAGTGTGACAAGTTTACCTGAGGAGACAAAACATTGGTATAAACCAATTGCGGTTCAAGTCTTTGTAGTTTCCAACACAATAGCAATGTACAGTTCTGTTCTCACAACCGTTGCTCTCATATGGGCACAACTTGGTGATCTGGTGTTGATCCTCAATGTCTTCAAGTTCGTACTACCGCTTCTTGGCTTAGCTCTTATATCCATTTCTTTTGCATTTATAGCTGGTATGCTTGTAGTGGTGGGAAACCAGGTTTGGCTTCCACTATTGTTCGCTACATCAGGCGGCGTCTTCTTGGGCATGCTTTTTCTGCTGATAGTTCCTTTTATCTGCCCTTATACTTCAAGTCCAACCTTCTTCAATTATGTCTTGCGTTACCCTTTTTGGCTTCTTATGCTCATTGTGTGGAATGATACTGACGATGACTTGGAATGAAATTAAAAGTTTTCTCTATTGTTCAAATCCATTATTGTCTAAAGCACTATTTCTGATTCTTGATTGTTTCTTTCCGCAATCTTCCATGTAAACAAAACGTTTGACTCTACATGTACTTTAATGAATGAATCAATAACAACTTTCTTCAGATTTCTTACAACAATTGATCTATTCGTGTATTCTTGTAGTTTTATTATGGTCACTTAAACTGTGCTCCCTGCATTCATATGCTGTTTTTATTCTTTTCTCTTTCGGGGGACTAAATTGGCACAAAACGAAAACATTTGCTGTCACTTCACAATTTCTAAAAGTCGTCGTCGTCACAAAAATACCATCATCAAAGGCGAGACCAAACATCCACGCAAAAAAAATCAAATCTTTCTACAGTGTCTCTGAAGTAGTACATGTGAAGGATACGGAAGAAGAAGAAGACAAAACGCCTAACCCTCAGTCAACGAATTAGCGACTTTTTGTTGGAGTCAACAACCTAATTCTATTATTTAATTGCTTGCTTGGCAAGCTAAAGTATACAACAAAAAGTTCGAGGGTTTGATAAAATTGTGTTAGTGTGAAAAGAAATGAGTTAAGATCTTTCTAATGAAATGTTCTCATTGACCGAGAAATGTTTTCTCGTGTATATATGTTGGAATGGTTGTGTCTTAAATGAACAACATGAGAGAAGAAAAGACCACACGTGCGACGTTCGCATATTGGGCCTTATTGGGCTCGTGGATTTTTTTGAGGTATCGATCGATACCCCTTGGTATCGATCGATACTCAACAGGCCGACTTAAAAATCGCAGCCGCTAGAATATTTTGTTTCTGTCAGGGAAAAACCCTAGCCTCTCTCCTATATATACAGTCCGATTTTCACCATAAAAATCATCCTCGGATACACTAAAAACACATTCTAAAAGTTATAGCAAAAATTTCTTCAATTCCCTACTGTCTAGAGAGTAAGTTTCTATTCGAGAGTATCGTAGTTTAATGTTCGATAGATCTGATATCAAGTGTAGATGATACAGATTACTTTGGTTGTATCCTGGGACTCATGGATCTATAAAAATCCCGTCGCACTACGGGAGATTCTTAGAGTTAAGGAAAGAGATTCATCTCGCCTCCTTAGATTTATTATTGCTTTATCGTTTTATGAATCGTCTTTCCTTATTGTTTATTTATATATAATCGTGATTAAATCTCTCCTGTCTATTGTGCGATATTTTGGTCCTACAATCTTAACTCTAAGAAGATCCAATTTTTGTTATTACTTCAATTGGATCTTTAATCACGAGTAAATAAACGTTTCCAAACGGTTTTCTAAAACGATTCTTCTACTGCTGATGATACTCAAACGTTATCAAAAAGCTTCTTAGCAACTTGAAACGTGTAGTAGAGGCAATCTCCATCTATTCTATTTTTAATAAGATGTTAATCTGCTAGTGATACTCAAACGTTATCAAAAGGCTGTTTAGCAACTTGAAACGTGTAGTAGAAGCAGTACTGCTTTAAACATCTTCTAAAAACCGTTGTTAATTGCGATTAATGAACGGTAGAATCAACAAACACAAATCATGTTCTTGATAGGTTCGATTGCGATCGAAGCCTTGTGAGTATCGATCGACACCCTATGGTATCGTTCGATACTGGACTAAATTGTATCGGTCGACACTGAGGTGCATCGATCGATACCATGCAAACAGTTGTATCGGATGACACTAAGGTGCATCTATCGATACTTTGCATCGAGTTGTATCGATCGACACCAAGGTGTATCGATCGATACTGTGCATCGACCTAGTTGGGTCTATGTTGACCGGTACTGTGTAATAATAAACATGTATCGATCGACACTGTGGTTCATCGATCGATCATGTGTAGAAATTCACTTGCATCGATAGACACACAAGGTGCATCGATCGACACTATATCGATCGACACAAGCTGAGCATCGATCGACACCGAGGTGTATCGATCGATACAAACTGATCATCGATCGACACCGAGGTGTATCGATAGATCTTATGCAAAAAGTTGTATTGATCGACACTGAGGTGTATCGATCGATACTATGCAAAAAGTCGTATCGATCGACACTGAGGTGTATCGATCGATACTATGCAAAAGTTTGTATCGATCGACACTGAGGTGAATCGATCGATACTATGCATCGACCAAGTTGGGTCTACGTCGATCAATACAAGTGATGCATCGAATGACACAGTATGTGCATCGAGCATCGATCGACACTGTGGTGCATCGATCGATCATGTGAAATTCACTTGTATCGATCGACACCTAGGGTGTATCGATCGACACTAAGCGTGTATCGATCGACACCCGTGATGCATCGATTGACACAGTATGTGCATCGAGCATCGATCGACACCTAGGGTGTATCGATCGACACTAAGCGTGTATCGATCGACACCAGTGTTGCATCGAGCATCGATCGACACCATATGGGTGTATCGATAGACATTGTGTGTGTATCGATCGATACCAAGGAGTATCGATCGACACCAATGCTGTTTAGTTCCATATCAGGATTAGAATTACGATTCTTAACTATATATCTGTACAAATGTAAAGCTTGCGTACAAGCGAATGGAACGTTTTAAAACGCTTCCCGGGTTAGGGTTTGCGAACACCTAACATCAAACACGTTTAGAACGGTTTGACGAACACTCTGAGGAGGTTCGAACTTGAACGCACATTTGCGGTTCAGAATTTTAGAACGCGCACATACGGTTCTAGTTGTTTCGATAAGCGGATCTTAATTAAAATTTAATTCCGTATCGATAAATATCATCAATAAAAGGGTGATGGTTTATTAGTCACATATAATAATCGTCTCATTATTATATGAGTTTGCGGAAGTTTATAAACGGTTCGACAAGTGACAACTTTGTGGTATTAATCACGCGTCGTTTAGCGTTTACGAACGTGTCATAGCGTTTCTCGTAGAACCGGCTAAAACAGTTATCAAACGCGATCCACGAAACGAATCAGCGAACGCTCTACAGAGGTTCAGATTAGAACGCATGATAGCGATTCTAAAACGATTTCATAATCCGTTATAATCGGTTTTAAAACTGCGGTTTCAAAATCAAAAAGAAAGAGTTTCAGATTGTCATCGAATACTCTCAATATTTAATTATTTAATAATTAAATTGATGCAACGTTGAAATCGTTAAACAGTCTTTAGTTTAAAGACGTATTAAGTTGCAATATATTGCACATAGCTCAATACTATGTTTCCAAAAATTTGCTATTTTGGAATAATTGATTGATGTTCAATTAAGTATTAGAGGCTGATTTAATCGGTTAATTAAATCATTGAGCTAAGTTAGCAGGCTTCTTGCAATTCTTGACAGGTTATCAAGAAAACTAATACAATTCGATATTGTATTAAGTTTATTAAATTCTAGAAATTGAATTTAATTTTACCTTTTAACTTGAGAATTGGGTATTGGTTAGTATATTAATTTGTTTTGATTCTTTTAAACAAAATCAAATTTCAATATGACTAACAACACAGATGTGATCATTGTTAGATTCGGTGGAAGACAATGGAATGGCTGAAGCCAATATAGTCGAGATAGACATGTGTAATGTCATCCTCAAAATCAATATGGTTGAGCATAATCCACAAGAATTGTGGTATGGGAATGTTTCCCTCCTACCATAAATAATGACAAGAATTTAATCATAGTGCTGAAGTTGACTTCTCAAAGAAGCTCACTCTCACTAACGTAAAGCATGTGCTAGAGATTCATAAAAATCCTATTTAGGGCACAATGCTAATTAGGCACGAATTCATCGTCAATGACAAGGCTGATTAGCATGTATTGACAAAGAATGTTGTCTATATTAAGGACGGACTGGTCCAAATTAACGTTGAGACAGTTAGACTTAAAATCAATGTAACCAATGGTGTTGACATTAATGAGAAAGAATCATTTGCTTATGGTACAGAATCTCTTAGTATTTGATATGAATGTTTCAGTCACATTATATTCAAATCTATGCGTAGATTGAATGAGATCCTGAAATAAAAAAAAATAAGCAAAGATGAGTGTGAGGTTTGCGTTCAAACCAAACTCACTAAAACACCACAATCGAGCGAACCTCTTGGTTTGACTCATACAAAAGGTGGTGAGAAATATTTCGTGACTTTCGTTGAGGATTGTACGAAATATAGCTATGTCTATTTGCTAAGAAGTAAATACGAGACCTTGGAAAACTCAAGAAGTTAAAACTTGAGGTTGAAAACCAACTCGAAAGAACTATCAACATAGTTTGAAGTGATGGAGTCTCATAACAAATTACCGAATTATTTGATGAACTCATTATTCCTAAAAAATCTGGGTTAGTCCAGAAATGTGGGGGGAAGCATTGCTTATCACAAGTTATATCCTGAACTAAATACCACACAAAGTTACTGAAAATGTTTCATGTGAACTTTGGAAAAGTAATGTGTTTTTATACAAATACATGAAAGTGTGGGGGTGCCTAGCAACCACCTAAGAAGGTGACAATCAGACCAAAAAATGGTGGATTGTATCTTCATTGAATATGCACACAATGTAGTGCTGATGCCTTCTGGTGTATAAATTAGATATACCAGACATCCAAGTAATCACGGTAACCAAGGAATGTGTCTTCTTTTGAACATGAGTTTCCGTGTAAAGGTTAAGCTCTAGTACCTCACGAATTGAGGCGAGCAATTGATCTCTTGGGCTCTTACGCTTTTAGAGGTATCGATCGACATCCCTCGGTATCGATCGATGCTTGACGGGAATTGGACCTTAGATCAAGCAATGGTAACGAAGTACCAAAGGCTAAAGTCGTATGCTGATTGGAATCACAGCAATATGAGATCTTGTAATCCATCAAATGGATGTGAAATCTGCCTTTCTAAACGAATTTAGAAGAGGAGATTTAGATGAAACAACCCCAGGGTAATGTCACTCCTGAACAAGAAAAGAAAATAAGTAGACTTGCAAAGTCCTTATACGAGCTTAAGTTAGCTCCTAAGCAATAGCTTGAAAAGTTTGACAACAAAGTGATGTCAAATAGCTTCAAAATCACTTAAGGTGATATACATCAAAAGTACTCCACATGGATACGTTTTGTTATGTTTATAAGATGACACGTTCATCATGGAAGCAAGAAGGACATAATCCAATACACTAAGAATGTGTTTAGTGGGAAGTTTGATAGACATAAGATTAGTGGATAATCTTGTCTCAAGATCCTAGAATATTTTGAGAACTACTCAAACAAGATTGCAATAACTCCAATTGTGATAAAGTTGTATCACAAGTGATGTATGCAAGAATTATCGGAAGTCTAACGTACTTGATGAATCGTACTAGATCTGATTTAGTGCATTCAGTCGCTACAAGAGTAATCCAGGTCATACTCCGTGGAAAACCATAACTAGAATGTTGAATTATCCATCGTTATCTGTCGTCTCGTGTTACATCAAAGTCTGGGGGTTCAAGACATTATGTTCACCTCTTGGGCTAGTAAACCTGACAGATATTATAAGTGGATAATAGTTTTTCTTGGTGGTGCAGCAGTATCCTGGAAATCTTCCAAACAAGCACTCTTGGCCTAATTAACCAAGGAGTCAAAGTTTATAGCTTTAGATAAAGCTGCAAAGGAAGCAGAATGGCTTCGAAACTTTGTGGAAGATATCCCGATGTGGGAAAACCAGTGCCAGCATTATGTGTACACTGTGAGAGTTAGTGAGTTATCTCTCAGGCACTGAGTAAGTTATAAAATGGCAAATCTCGAGAATGATATAAGACCATTTAGACAACTGATCTCAAAACGGCTGATAACTTAGCAGATCTGTTCCCAAAAAGTTAGCCTCGAGATCAAGTTTGTTAAATCATCAAAAGAAATGGGTTTAAAGCCTATAGAAAAAGATGACGTTTGACAGATACCCAACCTATGTGACTGTAGATCCCAATATCTTGGTTCAAAGGGAAACAAAATTAAACTGATTCGAGTTGAGCACTGTGAGACTACGTCTCTGCCCAGTTCCTAGGATGATAAAACAGTGCTACCTGTGGATAGTGAGGATAAGCGTTGGCTTTTAATGATTGCATAGCTGTGTAGATAGTGGAGTGTGACAGGACACTTCTGAAAACAAGCTAATAACAAATCACCTAGTGAAGTGTGAAATGGGGCCGTTTCTAGGAGAATGAAGGATAAGACTATATTCTCCAAATTCACTCACGAATACCAGGAATGTTCAAGGCCAAAATGAACCCAATAAAGAACAAAGTTCTACGAGAAAATGTCGCTGTGAGATATCTGTTGTATCAGCTTACATCAAAATCTGGGTGGTTCAAGACATCATGTTCACCTCCTGGCCGAGTAAACGCAACAGATATTAAAATTGTTTGGTTCAAAGCTGAAAAACGCTACCATTCAGTGACAGTTACATTTTCGTATACTCTCGAAAGTCTGTCTACGTCTAGATGAGTCTAGTCGAGTATGTCTAGTCTGTACAATTTTCAATTGTTTAGAGTCATTTATATTCATGTGGGGGATTGTTGGAACTAATTTTTTGTCAAAGCTCGAGGGCTTGATAAAATTGTGTTAGTGTGAAAAGAAATGAGTTAAGCTCTTTCTAATGAAATGTTCTCATTGACCGAGAAATATTTTCTCGTGTATATATGTTGGAATGGTTGTGTCTTAAATGAACAACATGAGAGAAGAAAAGACCACACGTGCGACGTTCGCATATTGGGCCTTATTGGGCTCGTGAACTTTTTTGAGGTATCGATCGATACCCCTTGGTATCGATCGATACTCAACAGGCCGACTTAAAAATCGCAGCCGCTAGAATATTCTGTGGAATATTCTGTTTCTGTCAGGGAAAAACCCTAGCCTCTCTCCTATATATACAGTCCGATTTTCACCATAAAAATCATCCTCGGATACACTAAAAACACATTCTAAAAGTTCTAACAAAAGTTTCTTCAATTCCCT
Source organism: Eutrema japonicum (assembly GCA_030161315.1). Classification (NCBI taxonomy): domain Eukaryota; kingdom Viridiplantae; phylum Streptophyta; class Magnoliopsida; order Brassicales; family Brassicaceae; genus Eutrema; species Eutrema japonicum. The sequence goes on along the minus strand of BSQW01000001.1, from coordinate 1,469,041 downwards.
ACTGTCTAGAGAGTAAGTTTCTATTCGAGAGTATCGTAGTTTAATGTTCGATATATCTGATATCAAGTGTAGATGATACAGATTACTTTGGTTGTATCCTGGGACTCATGGATCTATAAAAAAACCGTCGCACTACAGGAGATTTTTAGAGTTAAGGAAAAATATTCATCTCGCCTCCTTAAATTTATTATTGCTTTATCGTTTTATGAATCGTCTTTCCTTATTGTTTATTTATATATAATCGTGATTAAATCTCTCGTGTCTATTGTGCGATATTTTGGTCCTACACCTACCACAATTTTGTTAACAAAGTTCAAAACTTCAACATCATCTTCTTCTTCTTTTATTTCTGAATAATTCCTTTATTTATCTTTGGCTTTGGGCTTCCCAAAGGGATACATTTTTGAGCTTACATCCCAATCGTGCATTGCACAATAGAACATAGGGAAGAGAAGAAACTAGCCGTAGCTAAAATCTTCGAGAAAGGAGTAATACTAATCTCACAACAACATCATAGAAGTAATTAATTAACTTGGAGCATGTGTATGAGAGGTCATCTTTCAAAGTGTCTGAAGGGTAATCTTTGAATGTGTATTTCCAAGTTTAAGTTCTAATTAATCTTCTGGCTTCAATTGTGAAAAAACAGTTATGATCTAATTTCTAAATTATATTTTTGAAAACATGTTTTTGTCAATCCCTATCATCATGTCTCTTAATTTCTTACGGAAACTTCGATTTGTCTTTAGGATCTGCTGGTTCACCAATTTGTTCACAACCAATTCTCTTGACTGCGTCACAGCGTCACAGAAGATTTAACCGGAAAAATACAGAAACTTCAAAGGATGGTATCAACATTCTCAAGTGGACTGCAACAACTGTGACAATTGTTATGGGTTTCACATGTACGAAGTTTTATATCAGTTCTGCTCCAGATTTAGGCATCACAGGCTTGGTCAAAACTGTAGTATTCACGGTTTATATGTTGTGCAACATCGTTCCAATGCTTTATTCTTTTGAAATGTTAACTGATCTTATAAGGGCACGACATCTGAGTGATGTTCTTTTCGTACAGCAAGCTAACCTACAAGCTAACCTATGTTGGTTGCATTTATGGTTGGAGTTTGTCTTGTGTTGATTCCTCTTCTATGTCATTCCTTCTTCCATAGTTCCATGCCTAGCTCATAATCCCATAATTGAATGGCTTGTAGACATTTTCCATGATTACACATTCAAGCTCATAAAGATTGATAGGATCATATTATCATACTATCAAATGAAAGTTTTCTCTATAGTCAATCCATACTTGTCTAGAGTATTATTTCTGATTCGTAATTGTTTTCTCTCTTCAATCTTGCATGCAAACAAAACTTTTATCTAGCACTTGTACTCCAATGGATGAATGGATAGGTTTTGTCTGGTCTCTTTTCTTTTCTGGCCTCTTAGACTGTGTTCCTCTGCATTCAGATTCTGATACTATTCTATTCTCTTTCTGGGGACTAAATGTTACCGAACTAGAACATTTGGGGTCTTTTCACAATTTTGAAAACGTCGTCGCCCTTGCCCGCAAAAAATACCATCATCAATTCAAAGGCGATACCTTCTTCCATCCACCATAAACGCGAGAATCAAATCCGCAAAAATTGAATCTTTATATAATGGAGAAAGGAGTTGTGGTAGAACTACTTAGAGGGTCGAGTAATTGGGCCAAAGTGGTGGAAGAGATCGTGAAGCTGGAGAAGAAAACGTTCCCTAAACACGAATCTCTCGCTCAAACTTTCGACGGAGAGCTGCGCAAGAGAAACGCCGGTTCGCTCTACGTCGACGCCGACGGAGAAACTGTGGGCTATGCCATGTATTCTTGGCCATCTTCGCTTTCCGCTTCCATCACCAAACTCGCAGGTATATCCGCAGTGACAAAAAGTTCCTGGTGAAATTCCCAAGCTTAGGGGGCTAAAGCTCATCAAGAAGAATTGGAATTGGTTACCAAACTTCTACTGGAATCTATTATAATCCGCTTGATGAACTAACACATAGAATATATATATAGCCAAGGATCAATCTTTCTTGTTAATTCGAGAGCTTTCTAATATAATTCGGGCAAGACAACAGCTTTACATTTTTCTAGGTTGCATGCTTAGAAAGAAGTCAATAACACATATGGGAATGCTTCTTATCAGACAAGTTAAGAACAAAAAAACAAGGGAGAATGTATCTCAAGTGTACTTTCTTTTGGATTATGCAGTGAAGGAGAATCGGAGGAGACAAGGCCATGGAGAAGCATTGTTGAGAGTGGCTATCGACAAGTGCAGAAGCAGAAAGGTGCAACGGGTTTCACTTCATGTCGACCCTACGAGAACTGCTGCGGTGAATCTGTACAAAAAACATGGGTTCCAAGTAGACTGTCTGGTGAAAAGCTACTACTCAGCAGATAGAGATGCTTACAGAATGTACCTAGATTTTGATGATTCCATTTAGCCAAAAACATTCATTGCTGGTGAAATAATTGCCTTGTACACACACTCATTGATTATCCTCTATATCAATATATATATATATTTATCGAGTTTTTGATGTTTTACTATACAAGATGGAATCTTGGGACGACCATCAAATTTTTCTTTGTAATTCACAAGGTATGACTTGTGCCTGCAATCGTTTGTTTACAGCTTTATATTAAAAACTTTTGAGTAATTGTCACAAGCGGGGATAGCTCAGTTGGGAGAGCGTCAGACTGAAGATCTGAAGGTCGCGTGTTCGATCCACGCTCACCGCATTTCTAAAATTCTAGCCGATTAAAAACGGCATCGTTTTAAGGGAAAAAAACATTACAAGGGTTTACGAATAAAAACGGCGTCGTTTTAAGGGGAAAAACCATTATATAAGGGTTTACGAATTGGGATTAAAAACGTCGTCGTCTTTATCGATTAATGTGAACCATCATTTCTACTTGGGATTACAAATTTACGATTCAGTTCGTTGGTCGTTTCTCTACGGTAACGATTCATGTCCCCGCGACTCAACTTCCTCAATTAAACGCCTCCGTCGACTATGTTACTGGTGTTGGATTGATCAAAAATGTCGAGTATGATGGAAAGAAAGATCAGAAGATTAGCGAAATTGAAGGGAAGAGATCGAAAAGTAGGAAGCTTCGAACCCTAAAATTAAGGAGCAGTTTAGCAATTTTCAGACTACGATTGTAAGTGTCTGCAGATTCAAATTCTCGACTAATTACTACTCTGCTAAACTTGACTCCAATAATAATATTGTCTGATAGTTTGTTATGGTACATACATGTCACAAAAAGGGAATGCATTTTGCATCACGCCAAACCAACAAGCTTCTCGCTAACCTCCCACAGTTTCTTTGCCTTCTCTGCATCACTTGCTTCTTTAGACAGCTGATTCTCAAACGAAGACGAGTTATTGTTCCAGCTCCAATACACCCCTGACTTCCCAAGACTCGCATCGCTCACAACCTAGGCAAAATCAACAGCCTCGGGTATCAATCAAGAATCTGTTTTACTGATATACTTTACTTACGATTTGCAAACTGACCTGTGCTAGTCTTTTCCCAGCTTCCTCTTCAGATACATAGCCTTTGGTGATATACTTCTGAAAAGGCGGAAACAGAAGCCTAAACAGCGGTATGTGTTCTCTGAACAACCCGGTTGTAGCGATGCAACCAGGGTAAAGAGAAGCAAACGTGACCCCGGTTTCCTCGTGGTAACGTCTGTGGAGCTCCTGCATTGTCAGCATGTTGCAGACTTTGCTGTCTTTATATGCCTTGGCTCCATCAAACTCTCCTCCATCTATCATCGAGCTGTTTTGCCCGTTCAATCCCGATGCTAAGCCTCTTAGGTCGCCAAGGTTTGCCTTTGGCGGCACATTCCCAGCCAAAGTATTTGTGTTTCCTATAAGGACATAGAAAAGGAACATTCATTGTCTGAACCGAGGAACCAATTTGGTGGGAAAGGAATCATTGTCTATTGTTTACCTGTTATAGATCCTACGATGATCATACGTTTTGATGGATAATCCGATTGTTCCAGGTCATCAAGAAGCAACCTTGAAAGAAGAAAGTGACCGAGATGGTTGGTCCCAACGCTTAGCTCAAACCCTTCAGCTGTAAAGGAAGGCTCTTTAGCAGTTGGTTGGTAAACAGCGGCATTGCAGACAAGAACATCGAGCGGCCGTTCTGTTCTCCTGAAATTATCAACGAACTGCTTCACGCTTTCGAGCGAAGCAAGATCAAGATGCATCACTGTGTAATCCTCCTTAGACATTCCTACGGATCTCGCTGCCTTCTCGGCCTTGAGAAAGTTCCTACAAGCCATAATCACATGCCATTTCCCTGTATCTGCTAAAGCCTTTGCCGTGGCTAGACCTAAACCAGACGAAGCTCCGGTGATCACTGCGGTGCCTTTTCTCTGAGTCTTCTTTTGCTCCGGAGAGGCCTCGTTCGCCGGCGGCGTTGCTGTAACCGTCTGTGCACGAATACCAGTGGAAAACCGTGGGTTTTGTCTTCTCTGCTCCTGTAACGGAACAGAGTAAAAGTCATGACATTCACAATATATTTCTGGGTTTTTGAGAATTGAACATCGATAGGGTGATTGATTTTACCTTGATGGTTAACAGGCTGGAGATCTTGTCAGCTCTAAGATGGTTGGAAAATGAAAAACCAGTCAAAGTGGTCTCCTTCAGAGAAGCACTGACTTTTCCCTGCAAAATCACGAATGTCATTTAGGTGAAAATTCTTGAGACATTTTCTCCAATTTATCGAAAATTATAAAACTATATCATTTACAAGACATTTCTCCAACATACCTCTTTGTGGATTGAAATGGTAGAAGGAAGAAGAGAGTAGGCAGCCTGGAGAGCCATTATTGTAAGGAACCGAAGTTGCTAGAGTTCAGTGTTGTTCGATTTGAGGAGGAGACAAAAGATAAGGTAATAGTATTGTGTTAGTGACACGTGTTCTCCAGGCTAAAGCTTTCCCTCTCAACCAATTAGATCACTAGTTTCGGATTCTTTCTTCTGAGGGCCTCTGATATCCTCATTTGTTGGGCCTTGAGCTGGGCTTTTGACATAAGTCGATGTTATTGTTTATTAACTAACTGATCTGATCACCGTTGATAGGTGAAGTGTAAAGGATCTGGACGGTCCAAATGTGCCAAGAATCATTTGGTGGAAGAGAGAAGAAGGCGGCAACTTAACGGTCAATGTAGAGATTGGAGGGAGAAAACCAAAAAAAAAAAAATACTTCTGGATCACAACACCTCTCTTCATCCTCTGCAATTTCTAAAAGTTGCAAAATTCCAATGAAGAATTCCATTTTTGCCTCTATTTTCTTTCTCTTTCTCTTCTATTTTCTTCTTCTCTTTACTCTTCCTCCTCTGTCGTCACCTTGTCTAGACCATCTCCTCCTCCATTGTCTTGTTCATATGTCTCTATAACGGGTAACTCTTTCTCCCCCTCTTCGACTTTTTTAATCAATCATATCGGATTTGCTCGTAAAGTGGTGAAATCTGATTTGATTATCCATTGTTTTGAATGTAATTGCATTGTAAAGTTCCAAAATTTACATAAAGTAATGAAAAGAAACCCCCTTTAATTGCGCTATCATTTTAGTTACAACTTCTAGAGACACCTTTTTGGCTTTTTGTATCTAATTATAACCCCAAAAAATGACCAAGTCAGAGTGGAAATGATGATGAATTGTTGAATATTTGAGAATAGAACATGAGTGAAATATATAATCGTTCATTACCTTTTTGATTTTAGCATGTTCCTATTTTTTTCTAAATTAACGAGGTAAAAAATTACAAATTTATGTATAACAACCCACAATTCTGTCTAGTTTAGCTAACCGTGTTAAATAATCAAGAATATATTTCTATTTTTAAAACATTAAGCTCTGACCTGTACGCAACCAAAAAAAACACTAAAACCTATCTGTGATCAACTTAACTCTGTATAAATCTTCCTTCTCCTTTATTTTTCCAAGTTTCTTCAGAGAAGTCTAAGCAATTTTTAACATCCAACTTGCATAATTTAGGTTTTTCACCCCAAGAGTTTTTGCAAAATCAATTACTTTTTCTTTTCTTTTCCAGAGTAGTCTCTGTTTTGATGAATCTTTAATTTGGATTTTGGGTAAAAGCTAAAGTCTTTCTCTTCAAGCATTTATTTTTCTCGACATTTTTGTTCTTTCTTTTCTTTGAACATTTGTGTCCCTATCATGAAGTTCAGAAGGCATAGGCAATATTGTCCTTCTTGTTTGTTTCTTCACCACGTAATCATCTCTTCGTTATTTTCATCAAATTCCGAGTATTAAACGACACCACTTCAATCTTGCATTTACACTGTTCTTGCTTATTCCAACCGTTTCTTTGATCTTCAATTTACCTTAAAACGACTGTCATTTTGGTTGTAACTTGTAAGTAATTAAGCTCAGCAAACTTTCTGATCTTCCCAAGTTTTTTTTAAAATGTGTTCTGCTAATTTCAAACGCAAAAATATTGTCTGAAAATGTGTGCAGGGAAAGGAGGATGAAGCGTGGGAAAGGCGAGAAAAAGGGAACAAAGAGCCGAGATGGCAGCGGTCAAGTAGTTCCGCTCACGTAATAGCTCAATTGGCTAAATATATATGTTTTAGTGAGTATATATTGCTAGAGATCACGGGGTATAATGATAACACATTTTGATGACTCTTTTATGTGTGTGTGTGTGTGATTAGTTTATTAGTTATGTAATAATTAGATCTATAATCATCTCATATGTTTATAAATGTTTTCAGTGAACCGGTGGTTATAGCTACGGCTATTGTTGGAACAAAATCATGGATAGGAGGGCTCTTCATACGCTCCAATAGACGTCAAGACAAGTCTATCGACTACACTTTGTCTCCTCTTCAGGTTAGCATAATCACAAGTTTCATATACCTTCATATATATATATATATATATATATATATATATATGTATAAGATTAAGACATTAGAAATAGTTTGTAACATTTTTTTTTAATTTGTAATCAATCATAGGAGGAAAGACTTCAAAGGCTGCAAGATCGTTTGCTTGTACCTTTTGACGAGACACGTCCTGACCATCAGGTAGGTGAATTGGCATAATTATTCTTAAGTTGCTTAACAGTATAATCAAACAACATAAAGAGATGTTGTTTATGCTATAAAGCGTTTTGTGAAATATTTTGCGTGATTAATGGCAGGAATCACTTAAAGCATTGTGGAATGCCGCATTTCCGAATGTTAGTCTCACAGGTTTAGTTACAGAACAATGGAAAGAAATGGGATGGCAAGGTCCCAATCCATCTACCGATTTCAGGTATACTAAAATTGTTCCAAGAAATGTATTATAAACATATATCTTTAGGGTTAAAAAAAAACTCGTGTTTCGTTCAACATTTTGTTTGTAGGGGTTGCGGATTTATCGCTCTAGAGAATTTGTTATTTTCCGCAAGAACATATCCGGTAATTACTCATAATTAACACATATTCACATATAGGCAGCTATGGTTTTTTCATAGCTGCCTATATGTATACGAAAATGTGTTTTTACAAATGCAAAAAAAAATGTGAAGGTTTGTTTCCGGAGGCTATTACTGAAACAAAGAGGCGACCGGGCAAAGTGGGAGTACCCTTTTGCGGTGGCCGGAATCAACATCTCCTTCATGCTGATCCAAATGCTCGATTTACAAAACACTCGTACGTTTCTCAATTAATTACCATTTTATCCTTATATTTTCATATATAATTCCATTTTTCATTTATATAACTAGAAAACTTTTAAATTTTGGTTTTGTTATTGTGCAGCAAAGCCGAAATGTCTTCCGGGAATTAATTTTCTAAAACTCTTAGAAGGTAAACAATAGCTAACTTAATAAAAAAAAAATGATTCTTATGATAAATCGCTGAATAGTGAAGAACCATATCCAAACAAAAATTACAGAAGACGAGAAGGCATTCGATGTATTATATTGTATATCTTTCGCGATGATGGATGCTCAATGGCTTGCGATGCACGCTTCTTACATGGAATTCAATGTATATCTCTAATTAATCTCTGTAACATTTGATAATTATTAGTTATTGAAGATTGATAAATTTTGTGTATATTTATTGATGAATGTGGGTGTATTTATCAGGAAGTATTACAGGCAACTCGGAATCAGCTAGAGAGAGAGCTTTCTTTGGATGATATTCATCGGATTCAAGATCTCCCTGCTTATAATCTCTTGTTCCAATAGAATTATCTCTTTCTTTCTTTAATTTAGTTTCATTTCGATTTTTTATGTTGTACAGTAATTGAATTTATGAACGAAATCAATGAAACCGAAGAAGGTATAAAATGAACATCTACATGATGGTGATGGTGATGGTGTGGAAATTAAGAAGTGAACGAACGTGGAATCTTTGACTTTTGTACTTTAAAATAATCAACTCTTTTCGTTTCTTTGATAAATACATTTTTTGTCGGTTCTTTTTATATAGGAGTATTAAGTGAGTGGTTTGTGGTTGATTTTTATATGGTATGATATTTAATTTTTATTTTTTCGTCTCAAAATTTCATTAAAGAAAGAGAGAAAGCTACAAAGTTCAACACAAAAGCTCAGAGAAAACAACAGAGCAAGCAGAATCCTAAAACTGCTTTATATTTAATTAATCCTTACTGTTTCGTATATTATAATAAAGATCTTCAGACCAAAATAATTTACTTAAATTGTCTTTGTCGACATTAATCTTTTCACCCTAAGACCATATGCATTGCAGAATCGAAACCTATGTCTTCCGCTTTTTTTTTTTTTATAAAAAATTTGAATTTTTTATGTCGCGACGAATCACGTCGCGACACATCATCAACTTTTTGGGAAGACATGTGTCTTCAAGAAAACATGGGTCTCGGATGATGATGCTCTAACCGATAATTTAAAAGGTTGATCTGATTTATGACCTAATTGTGTATATATATATATTGAAATAATTGAAGTAATTCTAAATAAAATCAGAATAAGATAAGGCTGTTAAAATGGATATTTAATCCTATCCACTAAATATAACGAACCAAAAGGGATCTCTTTTGAAACCTAACGTGAAGGATAAGATAGATGCCTTACCACTACATTTCCATGATTCCTATTCAATTCGAAATATCTATTTATTCGATTTATAATTTTTTTTGTTATTTCTTTTTTCAAGTAATTTCGATCAAATTAGTATTTTATCCTTCCAGATTTCTTTTTCTAGGCAATGATTTATTTTCAGTAACTAAAATAAGTTGGCATATCTCTAATTGTTACTATAAGAATAAATTATATATAATAATATATAAATCATCTAATTTTCCCTAAACAAAATTTTTAAAACTAATAATATATAAGAATAAGAATCAATTTGTTACTATATGTTACTCGATCAATTTCAATCCCAACTTAATAAGAAAAAAAAGTGTTACATGATTAGTTCGTTACATTACTATTTCAGTAACGGCACAATAAGTTATGTTCCTCTCGACCACAAGAAACAATTTACTCTGTTTCAACAAGCAACAACAATGTACTCTGTTTCAACAAGCAACAAACTCTATATACGACATATATCACTCAAAAACGATATGACCAAACCGCTGCCAAGCCAAATCACTCCATTGCGTTTTAGAAAACGCTAGTGGTTCCAAAACACAAAGCAAGACTGAGATTTTATGAGGAAACAAACAGAGGACGAGTCATCAAACCGGGTTTTAGCCACGATTGGTCATCAACATGCTGCAGAAGTAGTTGAAGTCATGATGTTGAACCCTAAGCTGTTTTAGCCAAGAATCAGCAACGCTATAAAGGGAAGCCAATCTCTCTTGGTCGTCGTGGTCATGTGAAAGCCAAACATTGCCTTGCATCTTGTAAGTAGCCATCCCAAATGGGAGCAGGGTTATGTCTTCCCCTTCCTTTCGCATTCTCTCCTTGTCACCGCCATTTTCTTCCGGTTCCATATCTGTAATATTACAAAGAATTAAACTTGTGTGGGATTTAACCGAGTTAACGGACAGTAGAGAGAGAGAGGATGTGCACCTTGAAAAGAAGAAGAAAGTGTGTGATAAGTGAGGAAACAAGTGGATAAATCTTTAATGGTTCTTCCCATTGGTATATGATAAATCGGGTACCACGCAACGGACATCCAACTTGCTGGAGAAAGATCTACGCTTCTCAACGACATCAATCCCGGGTATCTTTGAGCTAAATCATTGATCTGGAATAAACCATCATGTCTCATTTTGTCAATCAGGCGAAGAAACTATAGGCTACAACATAAGGTCTATTTACCTTATCCATGAGAGGAACTCTGGTATAAGGAGCTGATCTCTCAAAGTATTGGAGATAAAGGTAACCCAACCGATCATTCGGGTGCAAGATCATCCCGTTATTCTCAACTCCTTCTTCGGAGAGACTCTCATCGCTACCTGAATCGCTAAACTGATATCTACCGTCGCATTCCCCATCTTCAGACTCTTCCCTAAGTAACCCAACACCAAATTTAACCAAAAATGAGATTTTTTTCTGATTTACACGCATTATTTACAACCAGATCACCAAATTCGCAATAAAGAATTCAAATTTTCAATCAGGGCTATAATAATACACAATCAAAAGACAACAGGATCAGACCTTAATCGGACCAAGGAGGAATGAGAGGTGAAAATCTGGATGGCAGAGAGATAAGGAACATAGTATTGAACCAGAGATTCTCCATTGGTTAGATGAATAGGAACGCTTGCTCCATAAGCGCTCCATTCATCGTAGCAATCCCACAAATCACTCAACCTGAAAAACTCCACCTTTTCTCTCTCCCACGGATGCCACAGTCGATTTAGGGTTCTAATCTCCGCCTGCAAATTCCAATCAACCCATCAATAATCACGTGATTTACATTCACAATTGGAGAAACGTTTCTCAAATAGCTCAAAACCAACTTTGGGGAGAGATTGGGGTGGCACCACAGGTGTTGTGCAATGAAGGAACCGATCAAGATTCGATTTTTTCGTTGACCCTTTACCATTCACCATCATTCTCGACAGTAATTGAGAAACAGAAAGATGGGTTCTTCTTCAAATGGAATTGGAGGAGAGAGAGAGAGAGAGAGATGGGGTATTTGAGAGAGAGAGGACGCAAGCGAGAGTATTCTGAGCTTTGACGTTATGAAGGCTGAATTTAAGGGACAAGCAAAACAAAAGGGATGGAAGAGAAAATCGATTCTCTTAAGAAATGTCTGGAGAAGAACGATCACAATCGAGGCGACAATGAGTAAGCAAGATCGAATATTGTTTCTTGTTATTTATTATTTTTCCTGCGATTCTTTCATAAAAAAATTGAAGCCACGCGTCGAGATCTCTTATTTTGATGTCAGATCAATCGATTGTGAGAAGGAAAAAGAAACAAAAGTTACAGAGAGGGTGAAAGATGACAGGAAAAGCCAGAAAATGAGGGGAAAAAAATAGAAAATTTCTCAACTTTGTTGAATGACGGAAAGAGATTTTCTCGGGAAAACAGGTACGGAAAGAAAAAACGATTGCTTTGCTCGCGACGATCGTCAATTGTTCTTCTTTGATGTGTCAAAATTTCTCTCAAATGGTTTTGGTTTGGTTATTTGAGGTTTTAAGATTATCAAATAACTCAGCGACAAAAGAAGAAGACAATCGTTAATACTTAATAGTAATTGACAAAACACACACAGAAATGGAAATGAGGAAAATAGTTAATCTAATCAAAGAGTTATGTTTAAGTTTGACTGATTTTCCTCGTCCCACAACTCACCACAGCTCATTTTCTTCACGTGGTTTTGTTGTTATCTAATCTTCGGAGACTCCTCCTCCTATATATAAGTCAAATCCAATCATATTTATGAATAAACTTATCTTAAATTATTAAATGACTAAAAAATTTATTTTCCCCTCAAAAATATTATATGATAACAGATTTACACAAAATTACAGCTTCATCTTCGTTTTCATCATTTAAAAGTTAAAAATATATATCTCCACAAATTAAAAATTTTAAACATATTTATGAACGAAGATAAGGCTCTAACTTTGTATGAATTTTTTATTATATAATATTTATGAAAAAAAATAAGTTGTTTACCAATATTAATTAATATAGAATTATCTAGAAGTTTTAATAAACAAAAAAATATAGAATATGGTTTGCTAAAAACTATTTTTGTTTTAATAATATAAATTATTAATTTTTTATCAAATTTTCTCGTTTTACAAATAGTATTATTTTGATATATTTTATTTGAATTATTTTTTAAAAAAAACACATAAATATTATTTTAATACATTAATAATTAAATATAAATAATTTAAATTCAAATGTAATTAGTTATAAATATGGAAATTGAGTGGTGAAAGTCATATTAGAAATGTAGAATGAAAAATGTCAAAAATATCAAGTTTGACCAAATACAAAATTTAGGCACAGTTAGTTATACAGCAGCAAACACGGTCATTATTTACAACCATCAATTTTTAACGTATTGGAAAGGTCAGTAATCGCAAAATGTAGACACGTGTAGTTATTAATTACGTTGGACTTCCCAAAATGTAGCAAACAGCAACAAATCTAATTAAAGTATCCAAATAGTTTTTCAATTAATTCTCTAAATTACTCTTTTTCAAAACTATTAACTTTTGTATTTAAATTATTTTGAATTAATTATAAATATATTAAATATAGGTATATAAATAAAATTTTAAAAATTCTTGATATATGTGAAATACGTCAAAATGACATTCTGAAACAGGAAAATAGATTATGGATACAAAAATTTATTAATAAATAGTTAAATACGAGCCATGTGGTAGTTCACGGGTGTAGACCGGCACGTGTCATGTTTGTATGCTTGTGGAATTATGGTCACTTAATTAATACAAAAATGACCAAACCACAAACTTTGTGGGCTTTTCAGATGGGCCATAGAAGAGGCTTTTCATACACTCAACATTTTTCTTTGTTAAGCAATTTATTTATGCAATAAAATATACTAGTTTTGGCCATGGGGGTATTGTCGGATAATTGGGAATACAAAAATCTAATATATTAAAACATAATGTTATTTTGTGTCCAAATAAGAAAATATCAATATAAATATATTCATAATATTTAAATTTTTAAACTTTAGATTTTTGTGGATAATTATTCCTGTTTCCAAACAGAATAATTTTTTTCAATTAGAAATTCATTTAATTAATATGATTCAATTAAATAGTAGTTTAATTAATTAATTAATCTTATTATATATATATATATATTAATTTTAATTCGTAATTAGAAAAATTCAAACTATGTAAGAAATTAAATTAAAGATTTAAAATTATAAATAAAATTGATTATTTCAAAATATGTAAATTAAATTTTCAAAAATAATTTAAATTTTTATTATTATTTTGTTACGAAAATAATATTAGTTATTTTGAATTTTTTTAATTTAGATTATGCAAAATATTTTAATAATCAAGTTTTTTTAATGTTACAGATTCAAAATTAACAATTTTCATTGAAAGATAATATTAAATTTTGAATTTAATGTAGATTTTCTAAGATTTTATCAAAAGTTACAAACAAAATATTCATAATTAATAACAAAATTTTGTTTACTTCTAAATTTAAATCTTATTAATATAATTGAATATTATCAAACTCAAAAAGGAATATTTTTCAAACAGATAACACAATTTTATGAATTGTTAATTTATAATTAAATTCGAGATTGTCCAGATTATGTTAATATTCATTTATATTAATAAATATTTATTAAAAATATATTATCATAAAATCTAAACCATAAATGGTTATTATATTCAAATTCAAAATTAAGAATTCTACCACAAGCAAAACTAAAACAGATATATTTTTTGTGTCCAATCATGAAAACCTTTATATTAGGCTATTATCAAAAATCACAAAACCAGTTGTTATTATTTCTTTACAAAAATAATAAATCGGATATTAATTTAGATTTAATTTAAATATTCAAATTTAAATAATATTCTCATAATGACATAGATCATAAACGATACTCTCTTTGTTTCATAATATAAGTTGTTTTGGCAAAAAGCACAAATATTAAGAAATTCAATTTTCTTAAAAAAATATAATTTAATATATAAATTAAAAACAATTCTGCCAATCATAAAAAAGTCGGCATAATATTATTGGTCACACAATATTCAATAAAGGTAAAAATTATATTAAAATGTGAAAATAACTTATATTTTGAAACAAAACAAAACCTCTAAAACAACTTATATTATGAAACAGAGGGAGTATGTTATTGTATATTTTTTTATCATAATCAATCAGCCTAAATTTTAAATATTTGAAATTAGTAAATATTTATATTATACGGTAATATGAACATGCGGGTTAGAATTATGTTTTTATAATCGTGATCATTCTCGGATTAATATGAACATACGGATTATAATTATGTTTTTATAATCACAGTCATATTTAATACAAAAACAAAATATATCTAAACACAAAAATAAATCTTTGTCACTTATTGAAAAAATTATATATATAACACAAATTATATCTAAATACAAAACAAAAAAAAATATTACAAAATTTGGTAAAAAAAAAACAAAAATTTCCTGTCGAATCTAGTGTAATTTACACTACACTATCAAAACCAGCGAGGGTTTAATCGAACTTATGAAATTATGAGTTACGACTCCAATAGATAAAATGTTGAACCAAACTTAGAATTAATACTGTAGTCTGATCCATTGTCTGAATATCTTTATAGTTCTTCATAAATCATCTAAACTAATTGAAGTTGTTGAAAATTAGCATATACATATATTAATCTTTAGATAGTGAATTCCCGAAATCAAGAGATGAAACCTTCTAATAATATTGTAAATTGAAAATTACAAATGCTTCATCATTCCCTCATTTGTAGTTAACAGGAAGAAGAAAAAAACAGAAGATTTAAAGCTTAGACGACATAGCTCCTCTCTAAAGTCTAAAATGATAGACTTGGGTTATTGGGCTTCCATCTCAAAAACCAATTGGTCAATGAGAGGAGTGACCCAATACCCTTATAAACCACTTAATCTTAGGTTCTACTACCGATGTGGGACTCTTTCACTCACATCCCCTCTCACGCTCAGTATGGTTTTTCCATCTGATGCGTGGAGTTTACTTTGGGACGGGCGGCCCAACTATCGGTGTGGCTCTGATACCATGATAGACTTGGGTTATTGGGCTTCCATCTCAAAAACCAATTGGTCAATGAGAGGAGTGACCCAATACCCTTATAAACCACTTAATCTTAGGTCCTACTACCGATGTGGGACTCTTTCACTCACATAAAACACATGTTAAATTAGTATATTTTAGTTACTTCAAAAAATATTGTTTAAGGCTCAGACACTCCGAATTTCTACATTTCAATTTGAAATTGGAATTCGTTATTATAAATGACAATTAAGTAATTATCATGATATAAGTATTTTACACCCAAAAAAAAAAAAAAAACGACCGAATTGTTTCTCTTCTCATATGATTCGATTGGCATTTTTGGGAAAATAAAATTTCATCAACAAGAAAATGGAGAAGAAGAAGAGAAAATTGTTAGGTCTCACTGTAATTTTATCTTCCTCTCTCGAGAGCCTTCTCAGCAGTCTCCATCTCTTCAAGAATCCTCGCCTTCCTCTTTGCCGGAATCGGAGCCGTCGGACCAAAACTCACATAATGACCGGAAACAGCATTCAAGGCCGAGTAAATATCCCGGAAAGAAGCTTTTCCGAGAAGAGCTTTCTCTTTCCGGTACTTAGCAACCCACGAATTCGACGCTTCTCTCAACTCCGTCACCGCATCCGCCACATTAGGATCTGTCTTATCCATCGAGAGCGTCGTCCTAACTTTAGAGATCACTGCCGACGTATCTTTCACGTACTCCTCGTCTTCGGCGGCAGAAGCCGGCGCCGGAACTAGAAACGGAGTTGATTGTGTTAGAAGAAGCGTTGATGTGGCAGATAGAGAGAGGAAATCGCGGCGGAGGAGATGGTGACGACGTGGAGGAGGAAGAGGCAGAGATACGGAGGCGGTGATGATCGGTTTCTGCGGCGGAGGATTGGGTTTGAGAAGAGTAGCTGTCGCTGAAGCTGAAGCCATTGTCGGGACTCGGGGAAAGGTGTAGGAGAGTGAAGAGTTTTGCGTGTTAGTAATTGGAAAAAAAATGTTGGATTTGGGACACGTGTCCCTTATCTTCTTATCTAGATTGTGTATGGCTTTTGAGGATGAGACATGGAAGATCTAACTCCAATAAGCAATGAATCTCTTAGTTGTAGATCTTCTGTAGGTCCCACTGCCACGTCGAAAATTTGGTTTATTCTTTTAATATTTGGGCTTCGTTTCTTAAGCCCATAAGTTCAAAGTATATATATTGAAGCCCATAGGTTTTTTGTTTTTGTTTTTGAACGAGGCCCATAAGCTCAAAGTATATATCATATTACGTGATATAATAAGTGATAATGTGGATACATAGTTTTGATAATCTAACTGGATGATATGGCATTTGATTAAATTGATCCATAATCACGTGACATTATATAATTTCTATTGCTGTCATACACATGGGATGATGAACCTTTTTTTTCTCTCTCTTTTTTTTATATATTTATTTCAAACTTATAGAAAGGTCGATAATATAAAATCAGATATAATAAGTGATAACATTCCAAAATAAAAGAATGCGATATTTGTGATACAACTAGTAGAGTGATTGTTTATAAATAAATAAATAAAAAAAGAAATAGTAGAATAATGTTGTTTCAGTATGATAAACAAAGATCTCATATCGATATTTTAATTGGTTTAACCTTGTTTAGGATCATTTTTTATAAAAAATTGTATGTTCAAGATTTTGAATTCGAGTTTCATCTACAAAAAAGAGAAGTATCATTTATTTTGTTTTTAGGTTTGAAAAATGCAAATATATAGCTGAGAAATAAGTGCGGAACCAACAAAAAGTTTGGGAAGAAAAAAGATAAAGAGCTTTTTAATTGGCCAAATGTGAAAAGGAAATAAAAGGAAAGCTAAAAAGGGCTACGCGGGAAATCCGTGAACGATACGATTTGTCAACAGCTGTGAACTCCATCCTTTTTTATTGCTAAAAATTACAATACAAATCGATATGAAATATTTTCGATTTTCTAAAAACATGATGATCTTTGGAGTTCATTCAATGGATGTATTTACAGTTGGCAATCTCTTTTCCATTTTATTTTTATAGTATACCAACGATCTTTGGGACTAATTGAAGAGGTGAGTTTCACCCATCAATCAAGTTTTAATTGAAAAATGAAAATCCATGAAATTTCAGACACTTTAATTGAAAATAAAAAAGTTTGTGAAGAAAAGTTGAAAAATACATCTGTCTTGCAAAGTTGCTGCTAGTGCCCATTAATATCTCTGCCGTCTTGCTTTAATTAGGAGACCTCCCGAAAGTAAACCTTTTTTTTAACCAATCAAAGTATGACACATCTCTACAAAACTGATATTTGTATTTAGAATTTTAATCATAAATTCATTATTGGAGTAGTATTTAAATTTACATAATTGAAGTAAGAATGATGTACATATATATATATTTGGATTTTTCGTACGTCATATTAATCATAAACGTAGTAAGAAAAAAATTCAACAATTACGTTTTTTTTTGTTTTACAGCAATTCAATAATTACATTTACATAATTTGATATTTCTTGGTAAATATGGATTATTAGTAAAGCTAAATAACATTTTTAATGATAAATGTAGGAAATTAGAAAGTTAATAATGAAATATCATGCAAGCTTTGTTTTCTTCTTTATCTTCTTCTCTCTGTTTTCTCTCTGCTTTCTTCAATTAATGAGATCTCACCCATATCTACGAGTCTACAACTACACAATCTCACAACTCTCTCTCCTTTCTCTTTCGCACTTCCATTGTTCATGATCCCCCAAAGGTGCCTTCTTTTGCTTTATTTGCTCAAACTCCTTTGTTTGTTTATATTTCTGGTTTTGCCACTCTCGTATACACTCTGTGATCGATCTCATTTGGCTTGGCTCGTTCCAGTTTCGTTGGATCTTCTCTGATAATTTTGGTTTTGTTAGTTTTTTTCTCTTTTTCACACTCTGCACTTGTTTGGCTTACCGAGGAAGTTTTGAGAAACTTTCTCAGATCCATTTATCCAAATCAGATTTCAGGAAAAGTGACCACTGAAAATCCCCACCTTTTTCTATTTGTTCAACATCTACAACCATGAAAAAAGTTGAAAAATCATGAAATTCTCTAGACATCTTTACAAGAATCTGGGTTTTTCCACAATTGAGGGTTTCGTTATGCTTCAAGGCCGTTTACAGCGTTACTATATATGTCCGTATATAAAACCCATTTAAGATCATCTCTTTTGATTCAGGAAATTTCAGCTCTCACTATTCAGTTAAAGCTTTGGGGATTTTGCATTATTAGTGTTGTTTTTGTTTTTGATCGAAACATTATCAGTGTTGTTTATAGTCTATTGCTAAGATCACATGCTGGACTTTCTTCTTTATAGCTTGTTTGAGTCTGCTTTTCTTTTTTTTGGAGTTTTGCATTAAACTATTCTCTAAATCATTTTTCTGCAATGTTTTCAGCTCACGGTCCATGCATCATCATTGACCAAGATTCGAAGAAAAGGTTTTGCCCACAAAGAGTATTTAATATAGAATAAAGAAACCTGTGTGAAAGCTCTTTGATTTGACCAAATGTGTTGGTAAAGCATTTACATCGGGGATCTGGTTTTGGTACAAAAGGAGGAGTCTTTTTGTCTTTTTTTTGTTCTTTGAACAATCTCTCTGCGATCAGATTCATATCGTACGCTAGCATTGACCAATGGGGGGTTGTGTGTCGAAGAGTACTTGTAGCAATGAAGAGCCTATGCATCGACCATGTCTCGGGATGGGATGTTGTGGGAGCAAAATGGGGAATAACATGTTTTCAGACCGTATCGTTTCGCTTCACAACTTGGTTTCCATACCGAATCGGATCACCAACAATGGAAAAAGCAGGAGTTCTTGCATTTTCACTCAACAGGGACGCAAGGGTATTAATCAGGACGCGATGATCGTGTGGGAAGTGAGTTTCTTCTCCTCTTCTTCTTCCTTGGTGATGTTTATTAGAGCTTTGAGTGTCCCCACTAAGCAGGATTTGGTGTATTTTTGTAGGATTTTATGTCGAAAGATGTGACATTTTGCGGTGTTTTTGATGGACATGGTCCTTATGGTCATCTTGTTTCTCGTAAAGTGAGAGAATCATTGCCTGTAAAGTTACTGTCTTTCCTGAATTCAATACAGTCAAAGCAAAACGGATCCACGGGAACTCATACAGGCAAATCCGATAGCCAAGAGGCTGACAAGGAAGAATTTTGTGAAGAGGATAAGTTGAATTTCTTATGGGAAGAAGCTTTCTTGAAATCATTCAATGCTATGGATAAGGAACTGCGATCCCATCCTAATCTGGAATGCTTCTGCAGTGGCAGCACTGCTGTTACAATCATTAAACAGGTAATCTTGAAAACAAAAGATCTCTTTGTTTTCGCTTCAAAATCGTTTTTTTTTCCGGGCTTTCCGTTTTGTTCCATGTATCGGTTTTGATTGTTTCAGGGGTCAAATCTATTCATGGGTAACATCGGGGATTCTCGGGCGATACTTGGTACCAAAGATAGCAACGATTCCATGGTTGCAATTCAGCTAACAGTTGACTTGAAGCCTGACTTGCCAAGTAACATGCTTTAACAACATTTTGCGATATTTGATTACATCTCTATTTTTATCTGCATTTTGCCTGATTTTTGAAATGCTGTTACTGGTTTGGTTCTGATAGGGGAAGCAGAGAGGATCAGACAGTGTAAAGGTCGGGTCTTTGCGCTGGAAGACGAACCAGAGGTGCCACGAGTCTGGTTACCATTTGATAATGCTCCGGGATTAGCCATGGCTAGGGCGTTTGGTGATTTTTGTCTGAAAGACTATGGTGTGATTTCGATACCTGAGTTCACTCACCGTGTTCTTACAGATAGAGATCAGTTAATTGTGTTGGCCTCAGATGGAGTAAAGCACTGAACTTTTTCAGGTCTCTGAGGATCGATATTTTCAGGATGAATTGCTCTTACTGATGATTCCAAGCTTTCTTTTGATAGGTATGGGATGTGCTAAGCAACGAAGAAGTTGTTGAAGTCGTAGCATCAGCTTCAAGCCGGGCATCAGCGGCTAGGCTTGTGGTGGATTCAGCTGCACGCGAATGGAAACTAAAGTACCCAACTTCGAAAATGGATGATTGTGCAGTTGTGTGTTTGTTTCTGGACGGGAAGATGGACTCAGATTCATCATATTACGAAGAACAAAGTTTCTCCTCAGCAACATACGCAGTAGAATCAGACGAAAGCCAGAGAACTGAACCGTGTCTTCAGAGAAACGTCACAGTCAGATCATCATCAACGAATCAAGGACACAACAGTTACGGTAATGTGAATGCAGAGACTGATGATGCAGAGAAGGAGAAAACGACGAAAGGAGAACAGAACTGGTCGGGACTAGAAGGCGTTACTCGAGTGAACTCGCTTGTTCAGCTTCCGCGATTCTCTGTAGAAAAACCGAAGACTTGATTGAGACATGACTTTTGACTGTTTTCAAGAATTGATTTTGGTCCCCCTACAAAAAAAAAAGTTCTGGTTGCATCAATTCATAAAGCATATGTAAATGTCTTAGGTTTTTGGTTTTTGCCTCAAAATCTGTCTAAAACTTTAGAAAAAATTTTAACTTAGCAACTAAAAAATAGTCCCACCGAGACTTGAACTCGGGTTACTGGATTCAGAGTCCAATGTCCTAACCGCTAGACCATGGGACTATCTGATAGACATTGCTGCAGATTTCTTTAAAAACAAAAACATAATGTTCTAGTACTATATGACCAATGTCGCTGCCGCACCGGTAGGCTGAGGAAATTACTGATGCTAAGACTTTCCCGGAAGCCCTTTCCTGTTGCTGTTCTGAATAGGCCGCGTATTTCTTCACAGTGTTTCTGTCAGTACAAAAATGGCGGCTTTTTGTCGGATGATTCAGAGTGCTTGCCTTTGTCAAGCTGGGGGACGAATTTTAGGTGTGTGTTCAGTAGCAGTTCTCTCCCTCCTCCCGGATGGATAGAACCCTTTAACGATGTCTCCGATTTGGTGAAATCAACTCGTAATCTCCAGCCATCTCCATGGGTAAGCCAAATCCTCAACCTTCTAGATGGCTCGGATTCCATGGAATCGAATCTTGACGGATTCTGCCGTAAGTTCCTTATTAAACTATCGCCCAATTTTGTTTCGTTTGTGTTGAAATCCGATGAGATTCGCGAAAAACCCGGTATTGCTTGGCGCTTCTTCTGTTGGGCTGGTAAACAGAAGAAGTATACGCATAAGCTCGAGTGTTATGTCTCCTTGGTTGATGTTTTGGCTCTGGCGAAAGGTGTGGACAGGATAAGGTTTGTCTGTAGTGAAATCAGGAGATATGTGTTTCCTATGACTGTTTCTGCGGCAAATTGTTTGATTAAGAGTTTTGGAAAGCTTGGAATGGTAGAGGAATTGTTGTGGGTTTGGCGGAAAATGAAAGAGAATGGGGTTGAGCCCACTTTGTATACTTATAACTTCTTGGTGAACGGATTAGTGAGCTCGATGTTCATTGATTCCGCAGAGCGTGTTTTTGAGGTTATGGAAAGTGGCAGGATCAAACCAGATGTTGTGACGTATAACACGATGATCAAGGGTTACTGTAAAGCAGGGCAGACACAGAAAGCTACGGAGAAGCTTAGAGATTTGGAGACGAGAGGCCTTGAGGCTGATAAGATTACGTATATGACAATGATCCAGGCATGTTATGCAGATAGCGACTTTGGTTCTTGTGTGGCTTTGTATCAAGAAATGGATGAGAAGGGGATTCAAGTCCCGCCTCATGCGTTTAGTCTAGTGATTGGAGGACTTTGCAAGGAAGGGAAGTTGAATGAAGGGCATGCTGTTTTCGAGAATATGATGCGTAAAGGGTCTAAACCAAATGTAGCTATATACACTGTTTTGATAGATGGTTATGCGAAATGCGGAAGTGTTGAAGACGCGATAAGGCTTTTACAGAGGATGATAAACGAAGGGTTTGAACCCGACGTGGTAACTTATTCAGTTGTTGTTAATGGTTTGTGTAAAAATGGTAGAGTGGAAGATGCATTGGATAATTTCGAGACTTGCCGATTTAAAGGGTTGGCTATTAATTCGATGTTTTATTCCAGTCTTATTGACGGTTTAGGAAAAGCGGGTCGAGTAGATGAAGCAGAGAGGCTTTTCGAAGAGATGTCTGAAAAGGGATGCACTAGGGATTCATATTGTTACAATGCACTGATCGACGCGTTCACAAAGTCTGGAAAAGTCGACGAAGCTTTAGCGCTGTTTAAGAGAATGGAGGAAGAAGGTTGTGATCAAACTGTTTATACATACTCATAAGCGGAATGTTTAAAGAGCATAGAAACGAAGAGGCGTTAAAGCTTTGGGACATGATGATCGACAAAGGTATTACACCGACCGCAGCTTGCTTCAGGGCTTTATCGACGGGGCTTTGTTTGTCGGGAAAAGTGGCGAGAGCGTGTAAGATACAGTCTTTGGTGTGCGCTTTGTTTGTAACATGTTCACATGTTTATTATAATATAGTATAAGCTCCATTATATAATTGAGCTAATGCTAACGTAGTGATAAACTAACAATAGAATGATCGATCTGTTAGACTGTGACAGGCGAAGTTGTGACCTGTGACTTTCGAGCCACTAACCGCAAAGTTCGGATTAGTTAGCTCACGTAACCAAACCGAAAGTACAAATATTGTATTTGGTTGATAATCAAACTGAAGACTTATAAAACAGAATAAAAATTCAGTAAACCGAACCAGAAACCAAGTAGGAAACGAAGCGAGCACAATGCCTTGGATTACTCTCGCGCGCACAATGCCATTGATTTTTGTTTTCTCTCTCTGACTACAAAGTACCCATTCGTTGAAACCATTTTCTTCCCATTTTCGATTTCTGTCAAATTCCAACGACCTCTTTCTTGATCTAAAACAAACCATCTCAAATATGGCACGACACGATCCTAATCCATTTGCTGATGAAGAGATCAACCCTTTCGCGGTAAACATCTCTGTTTCTTGGATCTAGAACAAATGGCTGATCTTTCTGTATATCTTACCCGTTTGATCTCGATTTTACAATGTTGTAGAACCATACAAGTGCAAGCAACTCCTATCTCAAACCGCTTCCACCGGAACCTTATGATCGTGGTGCAACAGTCGATATCCCTTTGGATTCCGGCAAGGTGCCATACCTTCTGCATTTGCCTTTCTTGTTTGCTCAAAATCTGGTCTGATGTAACAGACAAATCTCCTTTTCGCT
The DNA here is from genome assembly GCA_030161315.1 of Eutrema japonicum. Taxonomy (NCBI): domain Eukaryota; kingdom Viridiplantae; phylum Streptophyta; class Magnoliopsida; order Brassicales; family Brassicaceae; genus Eutrema; species Eutrema japonicum. The sequence goes on along the minus strand of BSQW01000001.1, from coordinate 1,445,540 downwards.
GTTTTTGTTTAAAGGATCTTCGAGCTAAAGAGATGGAACTCCAAGCGAAGGAGAACGAATTGAAGCGGAAAGAGCAGGTAATTTCTGGTAACCGAGTCTCCTAGGTCAGAATCCAAGCAAATCTACAAATTCCATATATGCATTGTATATATTAAACAGTCTTCTTCTTCTCACTGTAATGCAGGAGCTTAAAAGAAGAGAAGATGCAATAGCGCAATGTAGCTAATCTTCTATATCTGTTTTCTAAATCTTCCAATGATCTTTTCGGTAGCTAACCTGATACGCTTGTTTTGGCAGCTGGAGTTGTCATTGAGGAGAAGAATTGGCCCGAGTTTTTCCCTCTAATTCATCATGACATTCCAAATGAGATTCCGATTCATTTACAGAAGATTCAATACGTCGCATTCACCACATTATTAGGTACCTAAAACCCGCCTTACACATTATTAGGCTGCAACAAATCCTGGATCTGTCAAGACAAAAGTTCAAAGATTAAATTTATTGAACTATGCAGGTTTAGTAGGATGTCTCTTGTGGAATATCGTGGCAGTAACTGTAGCTTGGATCAAAGGAGAAGGTTACTGTTTTTACCCAAATGATCAGATTCATATTATTATTTCCTCTGATAATGTTGATTCATCTGATGTGATTCTTTTTTTTTTTTTGGTAATCAGGTCCCACTATATGGCTTCTCTCAATCATCTACTTCATCGCTGGGGTCCCTGGAGCTTACATCTTATGGTACAGTCCTCTTTACCGAGCTACCAGGTAAATCAAGTATATATGCTGGAATTTTCTCGGAAACACAATCCATGGTGAAAAGATCTCTTAGATATTAAAGGAGTCAATAATACAATGTTACGTACCTATTGCAGAACTGATAGTGCCCTGAAGTTTGGAACTTTTTTTGTGTTTTACGTGGTAAGATAAATCGCATTCCCATTGGTAGATTTTCTCTGCATCAAAGTTTCTACAGGAAGCCATGAAAAAACAAATTCTCTAAGCTTTCCATGTCTTGCACTTTTCAGTTTCACATTGCATTCTGCGGCTTTGCTGCAGTTGCTCCACCAGTCATCTTTCAAGGAAAGTCTCTCACGTAAGAGTTTTCTTCTGTATGAAAGCATCTGAATCAACCTTTTTCTTTTTACCTTATTTAATGAATCGTCTTTTGATGAACGATCCATCTGATTCCATGTATTGTTGGTTTTGTGGACAGAGGTTTCTTGCCAGCACTTGAGCTTCTAACTAGTAATGCTGCGGTCGGGGTTAGTGCCTTAACTTCGGCTTGTGGACAGAGGTTTCTTGCCATACACAAGTACTTAACTTCGGCTTGTGACAGTCTTACCAAAATTTCTTTTCTTTTTTTACACTCACAGATACTGTATTTCATTGGTGCGGGGTTCTTCTGCATCGAAACACTTCTCAATATCTGGGTTATTCAGGTTTCTCAACTTCTTTTACTCCAGAATTTATCAACACTGTAAATCACTTCAATCTCTCTGTTTTTCTAACCCATGAAGTGCATTACTCGATTTTCAGCAAGTATATGCATACTTCCGAGGGAGTGGCAAAGCTGCAGAGATGAAGTGCGAAGCTACAAAATCAACCTTGATGCGTGCACTATGAAGACAGCACTCATCACTGGAAAATGTATCAATGGTGGCTTGAGGTCAAATCTTGAATCCTTCACACAACATTTGACAAAAATCCCTTTTCTCTGCAAAGTCTAGGCTGGAAATTTTTATTGTTTGAATTACTTTGTAAAGACTAAATCGAGTGAAGGCAAAATTGTGTGGTTTAAAGTTGTCAAAAAATAATTTCTTCATGAATGCTAAAGCAAGACCCCAAGAGAGATAGGAACCTTTGTAGCTTTCTAATGAGCATCAATCCAGCTCTGTCCAATAGTCTTTGCTACTCCTCTTCTCACCATTAACCTACGAATCTTGAGTGCATCACCATGGCGACCTAACGACTTGTACATGTTACTTAGAAGCACATAACTCATGTGGTACTTTGGTTCCAACTCCATCATTCTCTTTGCAACCCGCTCTGCAATACCGGAGGCATCTGCATTTGCAGCACATGGTCCAAGAAGAACTCCCCACAGAGACGCATCATCTCTACACTCTGCTCTCTCCAACGTATTCTCTGCTTCTTCAAACAAACCTGCACGGCCTAGAAGGTCAATCATGCAACTGTAATGCTCAGTACCTGGTTTAATCCCATAACTCTCAGCCATCAACGCAAAGTAATTTCGTCCTTCGTCAACCAAACCCGTATGGCTACATGCAGTGAGGACCGCAATAAAACTGATGTAGTCAGGCTTCATCCCCTTTTTAACCATATCATTGAAGAAACTGACAGCTTCTTCACCTCTTCCATTCTGAGCCAGCGCAGATAGCATTGCATTCCACGTTATCATGTTCCTCACTGACATCTTGGAGTACACACGAGTAGCAGAATCTATGCACCCCGATTTTCCATACACGTCAACTAAAGCTGATTCCACAATTACATTATCACGACAGCGTCTTCTAACGTACTGGCCGTGAACCTCTTTCCCAAGTCTTACCGCCGCCAAAGCAGCACATGCCTTAATAACAGTCCCAAAACAGTAGAGATCTTTCTCTTCCATTTCCCTGAACATCTGAATCACTTTGTCGTGCTCTCCATTCTGACAGTATCCCCCGAGTAAGGCAGACCAAGATACAGTGTTCTTCTTAGACATCCCATTGAACACTTGCCTAGCTTCCCGTACTGATCCGCATTTACCATACATATCTAGAAGACTACTCCCAACAACCACATTGCTGCCTACCCCATTTGTAATAAGCTTCCCATGAATCTCTTTCCCTTGCTTCAGCCTCCTTAGATTACCACAAGCCGTCAAAACCGTCCCAAATGTAGAGCCATCAGGCACCAACCCTTTTCCCCTATGCATCGCGTAAAAAATCCCCAAAGCTTCCTCGTACAAGTCGTTCATGGAAAACGCAGAGAGTACAGCTGTCCAACAAAAAACATCTGGTTCAGGCATTTCGTCGAACACTCGGCGCGCATCTACTGGTTCTCGATTCAAACCGTACATATACGCCAATGTGCTAGAGATAAAATGGTTCCACTCGAACCCGCGAGTAATGACAACACCATGGAAGAACCTCCCTAGTCTAACTTCTCCGAGCTCAGAGCAAGCCTTAACTGCCGAAGACAACGTGTACGCGTTCGGCTCCAAACCAAAACTCACCATCTCCACGAACATCTCAAGCGCCATAACGTGATCTTTACTCCCAACGTATCCAGACATCATCGAAGTCCAGGAGATCTCGTCTTTGACGAACATTCCGTCGAAAACTCTCCGGGTCTCCCTCATATCAGGTCCCAACTTGAAGTACAGGGAGAGCAAGCTGTTCCCAACGTACCGGTCCGTTTCCAGACCCGATTTGACGACATGCGCGTGAAACTGAAGGCCGTGAATAAAAGAGCGTACTTTTGTGCATGTTTGCAGGAGAGGCGCGTAGAGATTCGGCTTCGCAGAGATTTCACACGAGTCTGTTGAGTTTAGAATCCGAATGGCGTCCGTTAGTTGACCCGATTTACAGAGCTCCAGGATCCGAGATTGTTTCGTCGGAGAAGATGATGAAATTGACGGCGTGAGACGAAGAGAGGAGTGTTGACTGAAATGGCGCTTCAGGATGAGAGTCATCGGAGGCGCCACAATCACCTGTAATGTCACTTCTCTCAACTCTGTTTTGTACGTCTTCAAAGGTTTTTAGACACATATGTAGCTTTTTCACATTCTCAATGGCTTTTAAACATTTTTGATAGTGCGAGAATTTTTTCCTCTTTTTGATTTTCAAAACCTTTGTTTACTGAAATTTGCATGTCTTGTACGGTGGAAGGTTTAGGTCTAACCTGGATTATAATTATTTGGATTTAGGAAGCATCTTCTTTTAAGCAAGTTAGTGATCACTGTTGAGTTTCATACCGTGAATATTTGTAATATTGTCAATACAAAATCAGATGACAAAAAAACAAAATGCAAACTATATATTATAGAGAAAGCATTAAAATAAAAATACATACGACAAAAAAAATAAAATAAAAAAGTAAAAAAGAAAGAAAGGTAGATGAAGGGAGAGAGGAACGGAGGCTAAAACCCTAATTTGGCAGTGGCACACCACCAACAAATGACTTTACTACTCTGCTCATAAAACCCTAACGTACCTGCGATAAACCCTCGCGCCTTTGCCCAAGTCGCTGCCTTTATAACTTAGCCGCCGCTTTTACACTCCAAGTCATGTTCTTTCACTTTCCTTGGCTGGTTCTTCTTCGCGCTCTCTCTTCTTGCCCTTCTTGCCATGGTTGGGTTTCCCACTAAACCACCTAAAACCGTTGAAGGAGAGCTACCAGTCGAAGTAATAATCGATCAAGACTTCAAGGTAAAAGCTTTTAAGGATCTTGATTTCCCTTCTATCGATTCCTTTCTGGATTTCGATTCCTGCAACCGCTTGGGGAATAGTCGGAATATTGAGGAGTTTAGCATAGAGGATACGGACTTTGATTTTTTTGAGGACGAGATGGAGACTGCTCAAGAACGTGTTACTCTTAGCGAGGACATGCGTCCGGAGAATCATATTACGGTTACGCCTGAGTCGATTGAGGTAAAATCCGAGCTTTGCGGTGAGATTTCTGAAGAAATTGGAGTGAATTCGATTAGGTCTGAGTCGATGATTGAAGTAAAGCCCGAGCTTTGTGGTGGCATGTCTGAGGAAATTGGAGTGAGCTCGATTAAGCCTGAGTCGATGATTGAGGCAGAGCCCAAGATTTGTGAGGACATGTCTGCAAATTCTAACGGTGTGGCTGAACCAGCTGTGAAAGAGTTAGAACCTGTTGTTTCTGACGACGCTAGGCCAATGGAAGGTGAGACTGTGCCTCTTGCTTGCCCCACCATGAATTTGGATGAGTCAGAGTTGAAGAAAACAGAGGAGTGTTTGGCTTCTTCTATTGAAGTGGCGTTAGAGAAGGTTAGGTTGACCATGTGTGATGATGAGAAGACTGATGGGGCTAAGGGGAAAACTAATTCTGCCAATTCTGAGAGCGAAACCTCGAGCTCTTCTTCAAGCACTAGTGATAGTAGTAGCAGTGAAGAAGAGGAGAGTGACGAGGAGGAAAATAAGAAGGAAAAGAAGTTTGAAGATCAAATGGTCATGGGGAAAGAGGATGATGAGGCAGGGGAACTTGAAGAGGGTGAGATAGAGAGTGTAGATGAGGATGACAAAAATGCGGTTGAAGACGATGATGATTCAGATGATGAAGTGAATGAGATGATTGCTTGGAGCAATGATGAGGATGAGGACCTCGGTTTGCAAACCAAAGAACCTATTAGGTCAAAGAATGAGCTCAAGGTACCCATGCTTCAGCTTTTCACATTCATAGCTATTAGTAGTTTTTTTTTTTTGGTCTCTAAGCCGTAGGGTAACTGTCTCTAACTTCAATGCCCAAGCTTTGTCAACTTGAAATAAGTGTGCGATCCATTATCTGTGTAGAGTAAGAAGTACGATCCATTATTTTTGTATAGTATTGATTAAAAATTGCAACAAGAAAGCTACGTACCATCCTCCGGCTATTTGGCATCTTTACGCATAGAAGCCTTCCTTTTGTAGAGCAAATTATGAAAGTTTTTTTCCTTTCTCGTTTTTAACCTTTGCAGGAGCTTCCTCCAGTTCCAGCTGTGGATGTCACTTTGGAACCGCGTCATGTCACGCTTCCTGTTGGAGTTGTTCTTTCGGTATCATAACCTCTACTTGAATGCTAGTGCTTCCCTGTTTGATGTCTTGGCAATCCGCTGCTAAAAGTAAACCGTGTGATTTGTGATATTACAGGTAATGAGCACACAAGTAATAGTTGAGGGAATGGAAAAGCATAGTCCTTTGACTGAAGGTTCTATCCTATGGATAACTGAAAGAAGAACGCCACTGGGACTGGTGGATGAGATCTTTGGACCCGTAAAGTGCCCTTACTATATTGTGAGGTTCAATTCAGAGAGCGAAGTGCCAGAGGGGGTTAGTCAAGGTACACCTGTCTCATTCGTCGCGGATTACGCTCAACATATTCTCAATATCAAGGAACTGCAGAAGAAAGGTTACGATGCATCTGGAGATAACGACGAGGAGATATCAGAAGAGCTTGAGTTCTCAGATGATGAAAAAGAAGCCGAATACAGAAGAATGCAGAAGATGGAAAAGAGAGGGATGGGGAATGACCAAAAAAACGGTAACACAAGAAACAAGAAGAAGAAAAACCGAGATCTCGGAAGGCCTACAAGCAGCTACTCAGGGGAATGGACGGAAAACCATGGATCTAGTTCTCTATCCTCAACCCGTTCTGATCCTCAAATGGGTGGTCCGGTTTCGAATCATCAGCCACGTCCACAAATGGATGGTTTTCCTCCAAACGGTGGAGCATGGAGACCCCAGAGTAATCAGCAGAACCCATATCAGCTTCCTCCTATACCTAATCAAATGGGAATGCCCAATCTAGGTCCAATGCAGATACCTTTAATGGCAATGCAAAATCAAAATCAGATGATGTTCCAACCGCAGTTCAATGGTGGCCAGATGTCAATGCCAGGTGGACCGGGGGGCTTAAACTTCTTTCCAGGACAGGCTTCAACGCCATGGCCTGCATTAGTTGGTCAGAACTGTTTCAACCAACAACCGTTTGGGATGGGTCGCGGTATTCAGCACCCGCAATTACCGAATGAGCTGAATTTTAATCTGTTTGCTTCCCAAGGTTTTCAAATGCACCAGCCGCAGTCCCAAATGCACCGACCACAGTCTCCAATGAACCCACAGTTCCAAACCCACCCACAGTACCAAATGCTTAACCACCCGCCACAGTCTCCAATGAACTCGCAATTCCAAATGCAACCACAATCTGAAACTCGTCCACAGTCTCAAGTACCGCAGTCACCAACAAACCCGCAGTCCCCTGTGCAACCACAGTCTCAGGGTTTTAGCACCGGGCAGTCTTCTGAACGGGGAAGGGGCCAACGGGGTCGTGGCAGGGGTAGGGGCCGGGGTCGGTTTGGACGTGGGAGAGGTCGTGGTTGGCAACAGTCTGGATGAAACTGTGTTTATGAAGAAGCATTTTGATGTGTGTCAAAAGCAGGTTCTATTTACTTTTGTATGCCAGTTTTTTTGGGGGTAAATCAAACAACTCGTCAGCTATGATTTATGATCTTTTTTTCCACACATTCTCTAATGGCTAACAGTAAATCAAATCACGACTTTGATCTTTCTTACCAAAGTCGTCAAACTGACATTATAGTCAGCTTTTTTCAAGAGTCTCTGAACTCTGAAAGAAGCAGCAGCAAAAGAACAGTTTTTTTCTTGCCGTTATTTTCGTTACTTATTATCTAACGCATTATTATTATCCGTTGATAATGCCACGTGGACGTCATTGCTTGTAGAGTGCGAGTCGTACGTACATGATCATTAAATTCTCAACTGATTTTGATTTTGATTTTGCCTAGGAAAATGATTGATTTTCTTAAATTAATTGCCATGTCTCTCTTTCGCCGCGTCGATTTCACATTCTCTCTTTCTGACAGCTTTTTTTGTTTTTAATATTCCAAAGACACAATTTCATTTTTCCCAAGTTTCTTCCTCTTCTTGTTCAAAGGATTGAAATATTATCTCTTCTTCTCTTGCCCACTTTTGAGTTATTGCAATCAGGAGTTTAAGCTCTTATCCTGTGTCTTTCTGCTACCCTAATTTTCTCTTTAGCGTCTGTCTTTTTCAGCGGACGTGTGTCTTGTTTCTTTAAGGTAATTCAAGACTTAAACTTGAAGTATCGCCTTCTTCTGCTGTCTGATTTTTGATATCGATTTCGGATTAGATCTGACTCACTTTGGACTAAGGAAAACAACCTTTTCTCTTTCCATTGGCTGCATGCCACAAAAGCCCTTTCTTTCGGTTGCTGGTTTCGATAGTGGATGTTCTTATTATCTTTCTTAAAAGTCCTCTCCTTTAAATCAGTTTTTCCGAACTTGCCCAATTCTGAAACTTCGTTGCAAATCTCTTCTTGGTCTGGGTTCTGAAGCTCTGGTAATCGCATTCGCATCAACCCTTGTATTGATTTGAATCTGTAATCAGATTCGTTTGCTTACTTTTTTACAAACAGAAGATTGGGGCTTTGATTCTAATTTGGTATTCTATAGACAACTTCGATCGCCTATCTGAACATAATATCTGAATTGGGTTTCTTTGTTGGATAAGATAAGTGGTTAGGGAATGAGAAAATTGTATAGGAAGCTGGTTTCAATCAGAGACCCATTTTCTAGAGTGAAGAGACACATGAGCTCACATTCAGGGTTTAGGGCTTTCAGCGACAGGAAATGGATGTTCCCTTTTCTAGCAAGCTTGATCATGTCGATTGCTCTCCTGATGTTGTCCATTTCTGGCCAATTCTATGGCTTTTCTACGGAAGAAGATCCATTGCCAGTAGATGTTGTTACAGAGTCTAATGAGTACTTTGTCGAATCAGATTTTAAACAATCTTTGAAATCCACGGCTGATGCTAATCCAGGGCCTCCTCGGCTAGCTTATCTGATATCCGGAACTAAAGGCGATAGTCATAGGATGATGAGGACTTTACAAGCTGTGTACCATCCCAGAAACCAGTATGTTCTGCATTTGGATCTCGAGGCTCCACCTCGAGAACGGATGGAACTAGCAATGTCTGTGAAGAGTGATCCCATTTTCCGTCAACTGGAGAATGTTCGGGTGATGGCTCAGTCTAATCTTGTTACGTATAAAGGCCCTACAATGATTGCTTGTACTCTTCACGCCGTCGCGATTTTGCTAAGAGAGAGCTTACATTGGGATTGGTTTCTTAATCTTAGTGCCTCTGACTATCCTCTCGTGACACAAGATGGTTAGTGAATGATTCCCCTTTCCATAATGATACTCCCTTTATCCTGCTTTAGTAGTCTCTGATCTGTTTTGTTTCGCAATTTCGGTTCCTTGTGATGACTAATTATCATTTTGAGCTTCATCTTTAGTTGTGACTTGCAAAAGTTTGTGGCTTTTCTTTCCGGTCCTGTAGATTTGCTGTATGTCTTCTCAAATCTGTCGCGGAATGTCAATTTCATTGAGCATATGCAGCTCACTGGGTGGAAACTGTAAGCAGAAGAACCATAGAAACAAAAGTTTATTATCTGAGGCTCACACTGGAATCTCAAAGCATGTGGTACTTACTAGGACTCTCTTTGCAGGAATCAGAGGGCTAAATCAATCATTGTTGATCCTGGCCTATATTTATCGAAGAAATCCGACATGGCTTGGACTACTCAACGACAATCACTTCCAAATTCTTTCAAGCTATTCACTGGTTAGCTTCTGTAATCTCACAGTTTCATTGACCTGAAAACATTATGAACGTCCTGAAGATGATCTTTGTCTTCTTTTCGTAGGCTCAGCTTGGATAATGTTGACTCGGTCTTTCCTCGAGTACTGCATTTGGGGATGGGATAATTTCCCGAGAACAATTCTAATGTACTACACGAATTTCGTATCATCTCCTGAAGGATATTTCCACACAGTAATCTGCAACAGCAAAGAGTTTGTCAACACTGCAATCGGGCACGACCTTCACTACATTGCTTGGGACAATCCTCCAAAGCAACACCCAATTTCTCTCTCGTTGAAAGATTTTGATAATATGGTGAAGAGCAAAGCTCCATTTGCGCGTAAGTTCCAAAAGAACGATCCTGTGTTAGACAAGATCGATAAAGAGCTATTGGGACGGACACATCGGTTTGCACCGGGAGGATGGTGTGTCAGAAGCTCTGGTAATGGAGATGATCCGTGCACTGTGAAAGGCAATGACTCAGTGTTAAAACCAGGATCTGGTGCTGAGAGGTTGCAGGAGCTTGTTCAGACACTGTCGTCTGAGGAATTTAGAAGAATACAGTGTTCTTGAGGTTATCTATTGAATGATGATGCAAAATGGCATGTTGTTTATTGTTTGATCATAGAAATTTCTTCAAAATTCGATGAATCAAGGAAATAGTACAGTATACAAAATATAGGGACAAGTGGCAACAAAAGAATAATTTTGGCGATAGATATTGGGCTTTTATGGGTGGCATTGATATTGGGGGCTTAGAAAAAAGAGAGGCCCAATTAGCTATTTTCAACAAAAGATACAAAATTCGCCGTTGCCGGGGATCGAACCCGGGTCACCCGCGTGACAGGCGGGAATACTTACCACTATACTACAACGACCTTGATGTTTGAGTTTACACAAAACCTATATTAATAAACAACATATCAGCTGGTATTTGTGCTTCGTAGCTCCAATTTACGTTGTTAATGCGCGCGTTTTCTCGACGCGAACACCGAAAGCTCCAACTCCAATCTCCATGTCCTCCTCGTACGCGTCGAACTGCACTAGATTGATCTCTCTCACCAAACAATTGAGCTCTTACGCGAACCAAGGAAACCATGAGCAAGCTCTCAATCTCTTTCGCCAAATGCACTCTTCTTTCTCCTTACCTCTCGACGCACACGTCTTCTCACTCGCCCTCAAATCGTGCGCTGCAGCCTTCCGTCCTATTCTCGGCGGATCAGTCCATGCCCACACCTTCAAATCGAATTTTCTCTCCAACCCATTTGTGGGATGCGCGCTACTCGATATGTATGGCAAATGCGTGTCTGTTTCTCACGCTCGTAAACTGTTCGACGAAATTCCTCAGAGAAGTGCGGTTGTGTGGAACGCGATGATTTCACATTACACACATTGTGGGAAGATCCGGGAAGCGGTGGAGTTGTATGAAGCAATGGATGTTATGCCAAATGAGTCTTCTTTCAATGCCATCATAAAAGGTTTAGTGGGTACAGAAGATGGGTCTTTTAAGGCAATCGAATTCTATAGGAAGATGATAGAATTTAGATTCAAGCCTAATCTGATTACCCTTCTTGCTCTAGTATCCGCTTCTTCAGTCATTGGGGCTTTCCGATTAATAAAAGAGATTCATTCATATGCTTTTAGGAATCTGATTGAGCCGCACCCGCAGTTGAAAACCGGGTTAGTAGAGGCATACGGAAGGTGCGGATGCATTGTCTATGTGCAATTGGTGTTTGAGAGCATGACTGATAGGGATGTGGTTGCTTGGAGTAGCTTGATATCTGCTTATGCACTTCACGGTGACGCAGAATCAGCTCTCAAAACATTTCAAGAAATGGAATCTGCTAACGTACCACCTGATGACATAGCGTTTCTGAACGTGCTTAAGGCTTGTAGCCACGCTGGCTTAGCCGATGAGGCTCTTGTGTACTTCAAGAGAATGCAGGATGCTTACGGTTTGCGTGCAAGCAAAGACCATTACTCGTGTTTGGTGGATGTCTTAAGCCGAGTAGGGAGGTTTGAAGAAGCTTACAAAGTGATTCAAGCTATGCCTGTGAAGCCAACGACTAAAACATGGGGAGCATTGCTTGGAGCTTGTAGGAACTACGGCGAGGTTGAGCTCGCAGAGATTGCTGCAAAGGAATTGTGGAAGATAGAGCCAGAGAATCCGGCGAATTATGTGTTATTGGGGAAGATATATATGAGTGTTGGAAGACAAGAAGAGGCAGAGAGACTTAGAATGGAGATGAAGGAGAGAGGAGTGAAGGTTTCGCCTGGTAGTAGTTGGTGTTTGTTCAAAGATTGACATATTACCACTGTTCATGAATGTAACGTCATACACATCTCAAAATCAAGATTGTAATTCACTGACATTCTTTGATTCCAAAGAAATAATATCTTACAAATTAAGAAGTTTGTATATTTTTTGTGATCTTGGACTACAATGCTTTCACTATTTTTATATCACAAAAAAACAATGATTACCCTACCCGGCCTATATTAAACCAACTAAGATATATATACGTTGGGCCGGTTAAAAGAATCATTAAATGGGGGCATTTTCGACCTTTGGCAAAGAGATTAGGGTTAGGGCTTTGACCAGCAACAGTTATCTATATAAGAGCCGCGCGAACGTCTCTTTCTATTGAAAATCTCTCTTCTCTTCTCTTCTCTTCTCCTCTCCGTCTCTATCAATTATGGATCTTTAGATTTGTGTTGTTCGGTTCCCTAGGGCTTCATTATGGTTCGCAGGGGCCTCCCGGGCTAATCTGATTACAGTTGATGAGGAACTAAGCCCCAAAGCTCCTGCTATATTGTTTTTTTTGCCGTTTGTGTTGCAGCCTCGCCTTTGTTCCTTAGGCTTATCTGTGTCAAAAATTCGGCTAAATCTCTTTTGTGATTTGTTTTTGGGATGATGAGTTTGCTGATGGCTATGATTATAAAGTTACCCGCGCTTCTGAGATTCATTAAGGTCAATGAAGCATATTCGGTAAAACATGGTTGAATTTCTTACTATGAGCCTATTTCTCTTGGATTTCTTGTCTTCAATGTTTTTTTTGGCAGTGATGATTAATTCTAACAGCTTGATACGCCAGTTCTGCCTCAGACAATTCTTGATTGAAAAAGCTGTATTCATATCTGAGCCCAAACGTTGAATCTTCCTACTTTTGTGTTTTTGTTTTTGTTTTGTCGATGAGGATCTAATCCAGTTGTATGAGGTGCAGTGGAGCCGAGACCCTGTTTACAGGGAGAACCCCTTGGCAGATGCTGCAATTTCTTTGAACTCACTGGATTTTACTGAGACTTTCCATTTTTTTGATCATCCTTTGTTTTTTTTTAATCTTTGATCATTCTATTGCTTGAGTTTAAACTATAAACTTGCACTTATATATATTTGTGCTTGGTGTCTGAAAAAAATCAGAAATTGTCAGTGTTTTCATCAGCTTCATCTCCTTTTCTAACATGAGACTTGAGTTAAACAAGAACACTACATTACTCTCTTCGAAATCTACTTGAGTTTTTTGTTTTGTTTTTTTTTAGTTTCTGCTTTTCCAAGTTCTGCATTGAACTTGGATAATATTTCCCTTTCATTAGATTGGAGATTAAACCGCAGCACAACCTAATTAAGGATGTTGGTGGGATGGATCGAATTGTGGCTTCGTCTTGACCTGCTAACATTTGATTTTACAAGTTCTTGCATGAGAAAGATTGTAGATAAATCAAAATGGAATAACGTTTTCTTGGTGAATTTGGAGATAAACCTTTAATTTACGAATTGTTGTTGTGTTTATCTTTGTAAAAGTTGAATCATTTACCTCAATTTCTTTTATGAAAAATGGGCTATGATATAATAATGAACTTGTCTCTGCTACATCAAGTTCTTTGATGAGAAAGCGACTGTTACATTTCGATCTTCTTTATACCCTCTTGTAGATTCAAAACAAAGGCATCCATTTTCTTTGTCTCCAGTGCTATTCCAATCTCAACTCCGTTTCTGCCGTCTTTTGACTCTGAGAGTGCAATAGAACCTCCTGTTTCTATGTGCACCAGCTCCATTTTGCATGGCTTTCCTAACCCGAAATCCATATCATACAGTCCCAATTTCGGAGACCCTGTAATGGAGGTTGGAAAACGGGACATGACCCATTTACGTACTCCTTGTCCCCAAGTTGGTGCTGTTTTCAACAGATCGCTTGATAACATGTCTTTTATCCTCGATGTGATTGCTTCTGAAGCATCCAACACGCCTTTTTCTCCTAGCAAATCTCGTTTCTTTACAGATACGATACCAGGAGCCATACAATTGCCAAAGTATGTTGGCGGTATCGGTTCTGTGTACTTGAGACGATTCCTGCAATCCACATTAATCATCAAGTGAAAGACTTCGTCTTTGTCTTCCTCCTTACCCTCTGTTTCACTGTCTTGAACAAGTGTTTTGATCAAGCTTACCCAAGTGAAAGCTAGAGTCACCACGAAGGTTGAAACAGGAGATTGGATGGTAGACTGTTCTGTAACCCAATGCTTGAGATTGTCTATCTGATTCCGGCTCATTGTAAAAGTAGCTCTGACCATGTTCGCAGGAGGATCATGTGAGCCGTGCTTTCCAGAGTTTTGGCTCCAAAACCTTTCCAAATGTCCTGCGACTACCTCGCCTGGATCCTTGATCATGGTTCTGCAGCTGTGAATAGGTGGAGAGAGCGTGGCAGGATCACTGCTGTTGGATTTGGTCAATGACATCCAATACTTCATGAAATGAGCGAAGGTTACTCCATCTCCTGCGACATGTGTTTTGGTGTTTCCTATACAGACTCCTTTTCCAGGGAAGACCGTGACCTGGATCACCATTATTGGCCGCGTCTGAATTCCTTCTGGAGAGACATGAGGAGGAGGTAACTTGGGCAAGAAGTCATGCAACACTCTAATATCCTTGGGGTAATCGGCTATCAAATCGTCGAAATCAGCTCCAATAGACTCAGCGACAGTGAAAAGAAGAGAGTCTTCGCCATCGTTGTAGCACAAGTACGGAGGGTCGGGACGAGGTGGGGTGATTAGGTTACCGGCGTAAGGGAAGAACTGTTGGAGAGTGATGGAGAGTGCTTGTTTGAGGTTAGGGACAAAGTCTTTGAGGAAACTTTCGGTTGAGTTTGAGTAAGAGAAGAAGAAGAGAGACTCGCCGAGTGAGAGAGTGAGCCACGGGGCATCGAAGAAGGTAAGAGGAAGAGTGGTAGATGGAACCGTACCGTTTGGGGGAGAGATGTGACTCGTCTCAATGATGTTAAGAGGATGAAGATGAGCCATGGTGTGATTACGTTTTGAGGAAATGAGTTTTGTTTTATAAAGGAAAGAGTTTTGACTAATTGACTGGTACCCACCGGGCAAGTGAAGTTGCCTTTTGTTTATCAGACGCTCTTTCATGTGCCCCAACCTCCACAGCCACCATTTTATTGGGTTTGGAAACATTTATTGGGCCTTTTAATAAATAATGGGCCGAGACATCAAACCCAAAAGTTGATTTATGTTGTTATTTACAAGACACGAAGAGTCTCTAAAACCAGACTCGTTTCCACTCATTATGTTGTTGTCACCGTCACCATCACCATCACCATCACCATCATCCTTCAAATAGGGATTTAAAGAATGCATCTTCGAACTCCATATCTCTTTGAAGCATCATGAAAACCAAAAAAAAAACAATTACAACACCTCAGACAAAAAAGTTGCAGAGTTACCAAAGGCATATGATGAAAGGCTAAGA
Organism: Eutrema japonicum; assembly: GCA_030161315.1. Taxonomy (NCBI): domain Eukaryota; kingdom Viridiplantae; phylum Streptophyta; class Magnoliopsida; order Brassicales; family Brassicaceae; genus Eutrema; species Eutrema japonicum. The sequence goes on along the minus strand of BSQW01000001.1, from coordinate 1,430,377 downwards.
CTTTAGTATATTATTATTCCCATGGAATGTAACTTGTAAGGAGAAAGAGCATAATTCACCAACTCTTTATTGTCCCGCAATTAGTAGAAAGAAGAAATCATTGTGCATTAAAATTGGATAATACTCAAGAACAGAGAGCTTCTGAAATTTCACTTACCGGACCAGGATTAGAGTTACTCTGAAAATTCCCAACATAGAAAATACGTTCACAGTTTGACACAAGTGGAAGACAATTTTAGCTACTCTGATACACGATACTCACAACGACATTAGCAAACACAAAGGAATGTGCATAAGACTTCAAATATCGTTTAAACATTTTGTTCATGGCGCACCTTGAACAATAAATGCACCAGGAGGAAGAGGATCAAATTCAACCCATAGAGGTGGACCGTCCTCCTCGTAATGTCTTCCCAACTGTCTCCTTACAGCAGTTTTCTCAGTCTCCCCCTTCACTTTCAAGTACCCTGAAGGCTTATGTCCATAACTTCTTACAGCTTGGGGATGTAACGGGGTAATAGCTCTATTACGTGAAACATATCTAGGACCATTTTTGTTAGAAACAAGGTGGTGGGCATGTAAAGATGAGCTACTTTCAGATGAAGAACTATCCTCACCATCAACATTCTCCATTTGATATGATCCGCTATAAAGCCTTTGACTTTCAACTTCCCTTGGCTTTGGGTTCATATAATCTGTTTGCTTAGTGCTACTACATGAATCTTGGCGATGATGCCCACTTCCACGATCCTGAAGAACAGCACTTGAGCGAGCTTGGCTCCCGATATTGTTCCCTTCATCTTTAACCAATGGTTTGTCTTTTGTCCTTCTATGGCAGAACCAACCCGAGACTTGCTTTTCAGTTAATCCTATCTCCTCTGCTAACTTCGCCTTCATTTCTTCACTCGGATACATGTGCTCTGCAGAAACAAACAAAAATCACACCATTAAAACATACACAACTCGGCATAAAATTCAAGAAAACGAATAAACAAAGTAAAAATTACCTGCGTAGAGATTCTCAAGCGCCATAACTTGGATAGGGGATTTAATCTTCCGCTTTTTCTTGTCTTCTGCAGAAGTCTTATCGACATTGGCGTGAAGCTCAGCTGAATCTACCAAGAACAGCCCACAAAAACAAAAACAACTAAAAACCAAACTAATGTTCGAATACGACAGAATATTTCAAGTAATTTACGAAATTGGATTTTAGACACACAACTTTAGCAGATTTTGAACTTCTTTAAGCAGGCCAAACGCCCTCAAAACCAATCAAAACGAATCATAACTTTAAGTCACATGTCTTCGCTTTGATCATTCCGTCACAGTAAACAGAGAAACTCCATTACGAAATCTAACTATACACAACTAGGAAAAAAATATTTTAATATAATTCCCAGAGAAAACACAAACGCGGAATGCAAACGCCATTGATGATGATAGCAAGAACAAAGAGAAACACAAAAATCCGTAAAGAAGAGGCAACAGATTTACCTGAAAGCATAGCAACATCCGATTCTCCAGATACTAAAGAAAAAATAAACCTAAGAAACCAAAATTTGTTCAGTAACTCTTTATTTCTGCATTTTAGGGAAAAATAAAAACTTGCTTTTGCACAACGAGTCTTGTGAACCGGACTGGTATATCCGTACTGAACCGGAACCTTATTGGGATAGCGTAAACCAGCTGTTTTATTTGGGCCTAATTTGGATTCTATGGGATACAAGCCCAATAAGACATTTTTTGTCTTTACAATTCACACGCGAACTCCGAGGCGACAATTCAATTTTATTGAATTCGGTCCGACAAAATCAAACCGCGATTCAAATGCGTATGTGGTTTGGTTTCTGGTCTGGTTTTAAAATAAGTAAAACTGTGAAGTGGTTTTTGTCTTGGACAACAGATTTACAAGAGAAGAGAAACAAGGGAGGGACATTTTTTGTTAACAAAGAGGAAGCGGTCAAAATCAGTGGACGACGACGACTTCTTATCATTTAACATCAAATCCAATTCGGATCAATCCCGAAAACATGGCTTCTCACTCTTCGACTCTCTTCTCTTCTTCTCCTACCTTCGCTCCCTTCTCCTCTCATCGTCTCCATCATTCTCCCAATCTCTCTACTGTCCGCTTTTCCCCTCCTATCAGGACTAAACCCAATTTCGCTTTGCGATGTTCAGTCTCGATCGAGAAAGAAGTCCCCGAAACGGAACGACCCTTCACTTTCCTTAGAGAATCTGATGATGCCACTCAATCTTCTTCTTCTTCTTCAACTTCTTCTGTCAGGGCTCGTTTCGAGACTATGATTAGGGCTGCTCAGGACAGCGTTTGCGAGGCCATTGAATCTGTCGAAGGCGGCCCTAAGTTCAAAGAAGATGTTTGGTCTCGACCTGGTGGAGGCGGCGGAATCAGCCGTGTTTTGCAGGACGGGAATGTCTTTGAGAAAGCCGGGGTTAATGTCTCTGTGGTTTATGGTGTTATGCCTCCTGAAGCATACAGAGCCGCCAAAGGCTCAGCTTCCGATGAGAAACCCGGCCCGGTTCCGTTCTTCGCCGCCGGAGTCAGCTCGGTAATGATCTCTCCCTTCCATTTTACGATTTTGGGTTTTCATTTTCATCGCATAAGCGAAACCAAGTTTTCTTCTTGAATCTAGGTTTTGCATCCCAAGAACCCTTTTGCCCCAACTCTGCATTTCAATTATCGCTATTTCGAGACGGATGCTCCAAAGGGTAAAAGCTATAATCTCCGTTGGAGGGTAAAATTATAATCTTTTGTTTTGACACAGCTTGATTTGCTATTTTTTTTTTTCAAAGCGCAGATGTTCCTGGAGCTCCGAGGCAATGGTGGTTCGGCGGTGGCACTGATTTTACACCAGCTTACATCTTCGAAGAGGATGTCAAGCATTTCCATTCGGTCTTAGCGTTTTTCCTTGTTCTAAAGATAGGAGCTTTCTTGGTCATTGAGTTTTTGCTCATTTATAAAGTTATTTTTCTTTTGTAGATTCAAAAGCAAGCCTGTGACAAGTTCGACCCTTCCTTCTATCCCCGATTCAAGAAGTGTTGTGATGACTACTTTTACATCAAGGTGTGTTGTTCTTAAGCATTTTCTGGCGCTGAAGGCCTTAGTTTCTAAAGTTGTGTATAGAGATAATAAACGTAAAATCCGAGAGGGTAGGAACAGGTCAGAAACTTTGATAAGCCTATTGTTTGTGTGAGGGCTTTGAAAATGTTACAACTCTTTGATCTTTGCTTGCAGCACCGTGATGAGAGACGAGGACTTGGAGGGATATTTTTTGACGATCTTAATGACTATGATCAGGAAATGCTTCTGTCATTTTCTACTGGTAATGGACTAATTGTCAAATCCTTAATGAACGATATTATAATCAGGTTAGTTTCTTGGTAGACTAATTGATTTAGTGATTGAGATTCACAGAATGTGCAAACTCAGTGGTGCCGGCTTATATACCTATAGTAGAGAAAAGGAAAGACACGGAATTTACAGAGCAGCACAAGGCATGGCAACAGTTGCGAAGAGGGAGATATGTCGAATTCAACTTGGTATTAAAATCATACTCTAGCTTTTTCTGTTGATCTTTCGTTATGAACCTTGTTCTCTAATGAATTTGTAATGATTGGAAAGGTATATGATCGTGGAACGACATTTGGTCTGAAGACAGGAGGGAGAATAGAGAGTATTCTTGTCTCTCTTCCGCTGTCAGCAAGATGGGAGTATGATCATGTAAGAAGTTCCTTTCTCGTTTGTGAAGACACCAAGTCTTAACTCATTCGGATATCACAATGTAATAACCGTGTTTGTGAGTGCAGAAACCGGAAGAGGGGACTGAGGAGTGGAAGCTATTGGATGCTTGTATCAACCCGAAGGAGTGGATCTAGCCTGTGTTTCATTGAAACGAGTGAGTTTGTTCCCATTGTTTCTTGTTAGTTTCGAGCAGCTGCTTTAGTGGATTAGATTACCGAAGGAGGGAGAAAGGGAGTTTGTAAGGTGCTGTGCATGTTTACATGCGTCTGAAACGCTGTCGTTACGTTTTCTTTCTTTGCAATGGCAACGAAGACAAACTTAGAGCAGTGTTAAAAAGTTCAACTTAGTAACTTACCAATGCAGATCTTTTGACAAGTGACATGTTTTGGAATCACTCGAAAAAAATACATTCTTAAAACTCAAATTATGAACACAAAACAAAAACGCTACCTTGTGATCCTATCATTTTTGGGCCTCTGCAGCAGCCTTTCCATAGTCTATGTTGCCGGAGAAGCAAAAGTCGTTTTTAACCTTCTATATTTTCACATATTACTCTCTCTGTTTTAAAAAAAATGTCATTCTATCATTTTTTTTTTGTTATATAAAGAGTGTCATTTTATATTTTCAATGCAAATTTTTTATTAAAAATCCAGTTTTAACTTTAGTGTTTTAATCTATTAATTAGAAAAAGAATTTTTTTTAGTGTATTAATAAGAATAAAATAGAATTTTTATTAGTTTTTTAATTTGTGTGAAAATTATCAAAATGACATTTTTTTTGAAACGGAGGGAGTACTAAACTTCTTGTACTTATCGACAAGACTACAATAAACTACATGTACTCGTCTACAATAAATTAAAACATTGTACTTCCCTTATTGATTTATATTATACTGTGTTAGTGTTAAATGTTAAAGTTTGAAAGAAACAAAGGTGATACAGAACGCTAAAAATTTTGTTTTGTTTTAATTTGCTTAACGCTTGTTAATACTTTAATCTATAAATGGTGCAAACTTTAAACACTATTTAATCCTTACAAACTTGTAAAAAAAAAGAAAAAAAAAGGCTTCGCTTGTCTTATTTGGAAAAAGAACTAAAAAATGAAATTCATCAATTACTTTATTGTTTTTGTCTTATTATTCAAGCATGTAAAGTTGCGGCAAAGAGTTTATCGACCGTTGCACAAACAACTTTTGCGTGTTACGCTCGCCACGGCCCACATGGCCTCGTGGGGCCCATTAAGATAACTTTCGTATTTATCAACTGACCATAATTCCAAAACTACCCCTGTTCATAGCTCCATATAAAATAAATATCGTCTAAACTGATATACCTAAAAAACTTTTAAGAAAAAATCCTATATATATAGGGAGAAAATCAGGCTGATAAAACTCTATTCAAGGTGGTTTTGTTATTGGAAACTATGTATTAAAAAAAAAAAGAGGGGTGAAAACGTAATTTAAGGATACATCCGCCGCTTAAATCTCCAGGGTTATCTCGGTAAATTGCCAGAAGCTGTGTGTTTCTCTAAACACCACACGTGGAAACATGCGATTGGCTAGAGAGTGATGTTTAATGATAAAAGACCCACTAAAGAAGAAGAATACATGAAAATTGTTCTGTGACTAGAAAATCGAGAAGGCGGAGAAGAAGAAGAAGAAAGAAGAAAGAAACGGCGCCGAGTTAGTCTCTGTCTTGGTTCTTCGCGCATCTGTCACCGAAGTTGGTAATTTCCGAGTCTCTGTGTTCTCTGTTTGTTTAGAATATGCTTAATCAAAGAGTGAGTCTTGGATTGGACTTTAGAGTGGAAATTGTAAACTGAAGTATCTGTGTGTTTTCTGTATTTTGAGTGGAGATAAGCTTTAAGAAGAGTGAAAGATGGTGATGGAGCCATCAAAATGGTGGTGGATTGGAAATCACAACACGACAAATTTCTCTCCCTGGCTTCATTCTACTCTCTCTGGTAAGTTTTTCTCTTTCTGGGTTTTGAGGGGGAAAACAAAAACTTATTTTTCCCCAATTCTGCTCTGCTAATGTCACAATCCAACTGGTTATTTTGGTATATCATATTTGTTTTCAAAGGTATTACCTTTTTTGCTTGTTGAATTTGGGACATACTTGAAGAAGATGGATTCCCTTTTGGTTTCGAATCTTTGGTTATGATTTTCAGAGAACATTTGGGTAGTGATAACAGTGTTTGATTTTTATTGAGATTTTGACATGGTGAATTTTGATTTTGTAATGGAAGAATTGGATCAAGAGACAGAGGAAATCAAATCTGTGTTTATGTTTTTCTGAGACATTTGACTAGTGACAAAAGTGTCTTAGCTTAACTGAGATCTTGACATGGTGATTTTTTTATTTATTTTTTAATTGAAGAATTGGATGAAAAGACAAAGGAGATACTGAGAGTGATTGATGAGGATGCGGATTCTTTCGCCGCACGAGCTGAGATGTATTACAAGAAAAGGCCTGAGCTTATAGCTATGGTGGAAGAGTTCTACCGTTCACATCGCTCGTTGGCCGAGAGGTACGACTTGTTGAGACCCTCTTCTGTGCACAAACATGGCTCAGAGAGTCATGAGAAATCATCAATTTGTGATGCGTCTTCTTGGTCCGAGGCTTGTGAGACTCATGAGGAGTACGCAGAGTCTGAAGTGGATGACGGTGAAATCAAATGGGTCGACGAAGGTGAAATCGATGGCATTGTCGAGGAAACAGAGTCATCTCAAGTCGATTTTGGTGAAGCTAATGGAAATTGTGAGATGATGAAGGAAGAGATAGAGAGGCTGAGAGAGGAGAATAAGGTTTACAGTGAAATGGTGAGAGAGAAAGATGAAGAGAAGAGAGAAGCTATAAGGCAGATGAGTTTAGCAATACAAATGCTTAAAGAAGAGAACTCAGGTCTCAAGAAATGTGTTTCCAGTGTTGTTGTTTCAAGGCGTAATAAGGAAGGTGAAGATGCTCAGAGGAAGAAACAGATGTGGAAGCCATTCGAGTTCAAGAAGATTAAGCTTGAAGGTTTTTTGGGGAGAGTAGTAGGCAATTGGGTCCTCCCAAAGACGGATGCTACTTCCAGAGAGCTCATGACTCTTTAAAAAAAACAGAGAGATCTGTGTGATCAAGTTAAAAAAAAAAACTGAGCAACTTTCTCTAATAATCTTTGTACTTTGTGACAGGTAGGGTATACTCAAGTAGTTAGTGTAAGGCTTCATAGGATTATAGTTATAGTTTGTTTTACATATTCTCTAGTTCTTTTTTCTTTTATTTAATTGTTCTTTCTTTTGGAAATCAATTTTTTTTGTTCTTTAAATTGTAAGTTTTTTGTTTTTGTTTTGGTGTTTAAATGGTTACTGTAAGTTGTTGTTTAAATTTTTTGACCATTATTATTAGATTCTAATGATATTCGTTTATATATTTCAAATATAAAAAAAACGAGCAATGTGACGATCATTTGCATCTACTTATAGTTATATTAATTATAGTGGAGATTATTTTAGACGATATCATGGTAAATTGAGCGGCAATGGTTAGTCTTCTTTCCTTCATAACTACTACTCTATTACATCTTAATGACTAATTCAAACAAAATCCCTTTTGAAACATAGTAATACTAAATTGAGCTGCAACTGCAAGTGTTAAGACTTTTTACTTGTCTATTATCAAGGACTAATTTACAAACATGCACATAAACGGAAAACATGTGGGGTCAAAACGTAAAGTTGAATGAAGTCAGTGGTCTTTTTGCCAATTTTGATGTAATCTAAAGATTAGTTGCAGAGAATTGGAGCTGTGTTTCTTTTCCGTTGTAGACTTGGCGAATGGCACAGGACAGTCTGTCATCTTTATGTTTTTGCCATTTGTATTTCCTATTCCCTCCTTTTTTTTTTGAAATTTTGTTTTGTTTCACAATATAAGTTGTTATTATGTTTCTATGTAATTTTTATCTTTATCGAATATTGTGTGACCAATAATATTCTGCAGTTTTTTTTATGATTGGCTAGATTATTTTTAATTTATATATTAAATAATATTTTTTGGTAAAAAATGAATTTTTTAATAGTTTGTGCTTTTAGCCAAAACTATTTATAAAAAGAAATTGAGAAAATATTATTTACGACTCCTAACCTTATTTCACATTGACCATTTTACCCTTATTTCCTGTCCCTTCTCGTTGTCACTGAAAATGACCTCTCGTTACGGATAAAAATTCTACGGTCAACTCGTATGTATAGTCGTATTTATTCATTTCTTTTAAATATCTAAAGGTGCTTTTCGATTCTGTCTACGTTGCCAAAATTCTCTTTATTATTTTCGAAATTTGAGAAAAAGAAAACAAACTACCTGTTAATACAGTTTTCTCCGAAATCCTAATTTATTGTCAAATGTCAACTACCCCAAGTATAGAAGAAGAAAAAGTTTAGTTTTGTATTTATATCTTTGATTTGGACCTTAAAAATTTCTGAAGAGAAATCGTCTAAACATAAATTAATATTTTGAATTTGAATGGAGAGAGACTCAAAAGAATTTGACAGCTATTATACAAAAATACTTCTTCCGTTATTAAAAAAAAATGTTTAAGGGTTTTTTTTTGTTCTCAAATAAATGATGTTAAAAAAAAAAAAAAAATCAAGTGAGTCAATGGTTATCACACATCTACTACCATCTTACTGGTGTAGAGTTCGACTCTACCACCAAAAAAATGTGATGTTTTTAATTTTTAATATAAAATTAAATAATTTTTTATTGTTTTTGACTATTTGTATTTTGCGGATGGTTTACTTATTGGTTGAATTGTGTTTAAATTGATAATAAATGATGCTTTATTATGGAAAAAAATAAAAATTAAAAGAATCATTAATATGTATGTAAAAACCTTAAACATCACTTATATTAGAACATAGGGAGTACAGTTTAATGTATCATTTTGTTTTACGTTTAATACAAATAGTGTTATTTTATGTTTTTAATGCATATTTTTGAATAAAAATATAGTTTTAACCTTATTGTTTTGGTGGTGACACTTTTTGAACGGGTGGTCTAAGTAGCTTCAATGGAAAATAAATCTGTAATCAATCGAATTTAGAACTTTGATTATAATTTTTTTTGCAACAATAACTCGCTTAAGAATATTGAAGTAATTCAGGTTATGCCAGATAGCTGCTGGATTTTAAAATCTAAGGAAACCAATCCCAGCTAGTTAAAAAAAAAAAATCAAGTCTATCAGTGAGAATTTTAAAACATAAGGCGTATTACTACAATTATAAGGTCAGCTCCGGTCTAACAGAAATGGTGGTCTGAAGCAAGATAAAAAAATATGGTCATTTGTAAATTACAAATTTTGAAGTTAAACAAAAAAACTTTTATTTACATTTCTGAAAAATACAGCAAATCGAAAAAAAGAACAAAACATTATTTCTGAAAACTAATCCTCTTTACATTTTTTCCTAAATAATTATGTGACACAAACCAATTGTTTTTTAATTACAAAATAATATTTTAAATAATAACATGGTGTTCAAATTTTGTGCATTATATATTATTAACCTAAAACTAAATATGTGACCCATAAAAAATATGATGGACCTAGACCATCGCCTAGCTCGCCTGCCCTACGGATCGGGCTTGTATAAGGTAAACATGTTTCCTTGAATAACCGGAATGGATTCAGTTGCATCCGACCGTGGAGTAAACATATGCTTCTTTACTCTTTTTATCTGCACCGTGGAGTATCTCTAGGCTTCTTTACTCTTCCTTTTTATCTACAGCAGAACTTTTTTTGAATCGTGAGATAACTTCTTCGTTGTGCCATAGTAGGAGTGGTTACACGTTTTTGACATTCTTCAGTTAAAGCAGTTTTTATGCAGCAAGCAATCAAACTCAAAAAAGTGTAGTAAGACAGTGGACGGACCTAGTACAGTGGGAGGCCGGATGCTCGTTAGCAGTATTTTGTGTGACAGCGTTGTTAGAGTTTGTGGAAGCGGGCTTCTCTAAAGAGCCTGGAGGATCCCATTGCGATACATGCGTCTTTGTATTGTAGTAATATTTACGACATGTGCATTAGGAATCAAAGGTGCATAGCTCAGAATTGCAACCAGAACATATCCAAAATCAAGCTAGCATTGCAATCGCATGTATGGTGCAACATAAATTAGAAGACGCTGGTCAATTAAGGAAGCGCAAACTTCCAGCAGTGAACTTGAGATTGAAACTTATTCATCTATATGCATATGAAGCAAAGAGTAGTCATAGTGAATCACATACCAGATGTTTCATCAAGTGTTTCAATCCACTCTTCTTGAGGAGGCACCCTTGAAATGTTTGAAGATAGCTCAACAGGACTTTCCCACTGGGATTTACGGGTATGCTGGTTATAGTAATATGTAGCACCACTAGCAGGATCCTTCGCATCAGCCTGAATGAAACAGTCAAGTTTAAGTGGCTTAACAACTAATAAACACATCATCAGAACCATAAGTGACCATCCTTTAGCACTAAGATCAAAAGACTAACACAGCCACTTGGAGAATCTCAACCGATCAATGCAGTTTCACAGCAGAAAAGAATTGGTGCACTTGATAGTGAAGCAAAGTCAAAACCGAAGAAGAAAAGGCGTTAACATTCATATCCATCCTAATGGCAAAGTGTTTGCATTTGTCGTAATAAGCAAGCATGTCTGTCCGTCGCGACTAACCGCCTGAACTTGATGTTTCAGCTCCTCCAGACGTAGACCAATCTCCTTTCTACTTTCATTTATAAGGTGCATGTTGAGTTTAATTAGAGTACGCAACTCAGCCATACTCTTAGTCTTCAACCTTCTTTCAGAACTGGTCATCCAGGGAAACATTTCAAAGCCACCTTCCTGCTTTTCAAAAAATATATCTAAAAATTCAAAGGCTACATTGGCGTAGAGAATATTTTCAGTGCTGCCAAACAGAGAATGTTTGTTAATAAATTAAGATATATCAATTGAAATAGAAATTTGAGAAATGATCTAAAGCAGAAAAAAAAAAAAAATCTTGCTAGTAATTGAAGGATATTCCTTTTGAATTTGTTATATCATAAAACATACATTCTGATAAAGATCCAGATCGTATAAGAACTACAGTGATGGTGTTGGCTAGCAAAGTAATAATATCATACATTTTCTCTTATGTATATTCTGGGGAGCAGATGTTGCTCAACCGTGTTGGCTACACTACAAAGATCAGCCACAGAGAGCTGGTGGAAATGGCAGAACACAGGTAGGAATTGGAGAAGATGACAAAACCCGTTTTTGATACTCTAAGAAGCTACCAGGACTTGCCTCCGGTAATCTTCTTTCTTCTTTCTGTAAAATAAATGATTAACAGTTAATAATGCGTGTCAAATAAAAACAGTAAAAATTTATTAACAGTTTACAGAAATAATTTATTAACAGCTTATTCGCACACTCTATACCAAAATAATTATTAAAAAAAATAAAAAAAAACGTGGGTAAAGGAAGGATAATTTCGTAAATTCAGCATTACAATCCCTTAATCAGACAAAACAATCCGAAGTGTTGACAACGAACCCAGATTTAGCTAGTATTTAATTTAAAACCCAACTTTGCCATCCAGAACATCCTCACTTTCTCTTCATAATTTTTTTATTTTTTTTCAAAAAAGTAAATAAATATTGACGAAGAAACCTGTAGAGAGAGAAGAAGACGACGAAGTCAAGAGAGAGAAAGAGAAGAGACGGCGACAACAATGGCGGAGGAGAATGAAGAGAGGGTGAAGCTGTTCGTCGGACAAGTTCCGAAGCACATGACGGAGACTCAGCTCCTCGCATTGTTTCAGGAATTCTCCATCGTCGACGAAGTCAACATCATTAAGGACAAGATAACGCGAGCTTCCCGAGGTTTTTTTTTTTTTTAAAATTTCTTCCTCTGTTTTCTCCGTCTTCCTCGTTTAATTTGGATATTTTTTTTAAGAAGTTTTCTCTGTTTTTCTGATCTGAGAATATAGAAAAAGGTTTTTTAATCCGCGTGATTTCGTCTTTCATTTTTGGATTCTCCAATTTCTCCAAATTTGTTTATGCCTCCTCTGTTTTCTCCGTAGTCCTCGTTTAATTTGGACTCGTTTTGATTTGGGAGTTTCCTCTGTTTTGTTCTGTTCGAGAATGGGGAAAAGTGTTTTCGATTGCGCGTGATTTCGTCTTTGATTTCTGATAACCCTAATTTCTCTCTCCTCGATTTTTGTTAGGATGTTGTTTTCTGATATGTACTTCAAGAGAAGAAGCAGACAAGGTGGTCAATGGTTGCCATAACAAGAAGACATTGCCTGGAGTAAGTTTAATTTCTGACCTTTTATCATTCTTTCCATTTTTGAACCTGTTTTGCTTGGATTTTTTCTGACGCTCGAATGTGATGTTTCTGTACAAATAATTGATCTTAGTTGCACAATTATCAAGCTGGTTGGAATCACGAGATTGCTTTTCATCCCTTTTTTTGTCTATCGATCTGCATTGTCTGGATTTGGTTTCTTTCAGAGTTTTGCATGTTGTTGTTTTTATACAACATAAATTATGAATCTGATTTGGTTGATCAAAATCTGCCCGACCTGAACATTAATTGATTGAATCTGATGACATGGGTTTAAAACGCTCTCGACATGATCTCTTCGAACCCAAGAAAGCACATTGATACTATAGATGATATGGATCACTTAACGTGCAAGATGCAAAAAGCTGGAAAATTTGTGGATTGAAATTATAGGAACCCATAGAGCAAGAGAAAACTTTTGCTTCAGTTTGTTGACTTCTTGTTGATTGATCGCTACTGTAAAATATTATGTTGAGCCCTCTTGGGTTGGGTGAACCATCTTGATAATAGGGCAAAGTAAAACTTTGTATTCAATCACATATTGTATATATCCTTGTTTCTTTCGATCTTTCCCTGGCCTGTATGCGAAACATTAGGATGCTTATCGGTTATATACACTCCTATCGCTCCCTCGTATTATTGAAAATCCTCGTGTCACCAGTTCAAATCTGGTTCTTGGCATAACATTCCTTTCTTATGTTATTTTCAGGCATCTAGTCCGTTGCAAGTTAAGTATGCAGATGGCGAGGTTGAAAGACTAGGTACGCAAAATGCTTCTAAGTGATGGGTCGCGCTTAAACATAAGCACAACAAGATATTTTCTTTCTTTCTGAAAAGATTGCCGTATTTTGGTAATTTGTATCCCATCAGTCTGATGGATGTTCTTGACTGTTCTTGCAATACAGAGCACAAACTTTTCGTCGGTATGCTTCCAAAGAATGTCTCTGAAGCTGAAGTCTTATCCTTATTCTCCAAGTACGGAACCATAAAGGATGTCCAGATTCTAAGAGGGTCTCTACAAACTAGCAAAGGTATATCCACATTTGATTGTGCATCTTAATTAAGCTCTCTCTCTATATATATACAGCAAAGCTTGGAGTAACTTTTAGGTTTATTTTGAGTTTTCTTAGGCTGTGTTTTTCTGAAGTATGAGTCTAAAGAACAAGCGGTCGCTGCTATGGAAGCCATTAATGGAAAACATATAATGGAGGTGTGTGCTAATTACTACAACTTAGGAACATTCTTATTAGTTCATAAAGACTTCTATGGAGAGTGGTGACAACATATTTTTCATTTGTTTCTTTTAGGGTTCGAATGTTCCTTTGGTTGTGAAATGGGCAGACACAGAAAGGGAAAGACAAGCCCGAAGACTTCAAAAAGCTCAGTCTCATGCCTCCAGACTCGCAAACTCTGATCCACAAAACCCCTCGATGTTTGGATCCTTACCCATGAGTTATATTCCTCCTTATAATGGATATGGCTATCATGTAAGTTCTGGTTCTCTCATTTTCTTAGTACAAGTTCTTGACTGCTTTATCATAAAATCTACCAACGACATTGATTATACTAAATATTATCACCATTATCACTTGAGAAAACTATTTTATCAAAACAAAGATTTGGAGATCTAAAAAGTTTTCGTTTTTCTTTTTCAAAGTTTTATATTTGATACTAGTCTTAAAATATTTACTCTATAACAGGCACCTGGAACTTATGGGTACATGCTACCACCTATCCAGACTCAACCTGCATTTCACAATGTGATTTCACCGAACCAAGGTAACAATAGCACGTTGCAGGGAGCCGCTTTGACCGAGTCTGTTCCACCGCGTTTTGCCGCCCGTAGAAACTTCCCGATGGCTCTTGGAAATTACAGTTATCATGGTCTTCAATATCCCATGGCGTTTCCTAGAGGAATGATCAGTACTCGCCTTCCTCTAACCACGGTTCCACCTGGCATTTCTAGCAACGGCGCATCAACACCTTCCTCGCTTCAAACTGAAGGTTTTAGTCCTAAACAAGAACTTATAGGAATTTGATGCTAATTATAGATTCTAGTCGTATTCTAGTCGTTATGCGACTGATGATACCTACAACATTTTTCTGGTGTTCAGGACCAGCGGGTGCAAATCTATTTATCTATAACATACCTCAGGAATTCGGGGATCAAGAACTTGCAGTTGCCTTTCAACCGTTCGGTAAGGTTGTAAGCGCCAAGGTTTTTGTAGACAAGGCCACTGGTGTAAGCAAATGTTTTGGTAAGCAAATTAATGTCACTAAACCACCTTTTTCCCCCAAGACGACTCGAATTAGCGGTTAATTTTTTTTTAAAAACGCATCATTTTCTGTTGCCGCAGGATTCATTAGCTATGACTCACAAGAAGCTGCTCAAAACGCTATTAACACGATGAACGGTTGCCAATTAATCGGTAAGAAATTGAAAGTCCAGGTTAAGAGAGACAACGGCCAACAACAACAGAGTAACAAAAACGGTTTATTAAACTCGTAAAACACCTGACCGATCTTCATCGTGAAGAGCTCAGGGGCAGGCGGGGCGGTTTACGGCGATCCGGTTTAGACATCAAAGATTTGGATGGATCTTTGAATGTGGTGGAACTGGAGTACAAAAATTGTTAGCGGTTATTAACATTTGCCAATTTGAAAAATATCCCAAGTCTCATGTGGGCAGGTCAGAAGTTCTCAGTCACTCAAAAATGCTGTAACTTGCTGGCAGAAGGGTTCTACTCCTCCACTCACACTTATTTGTCTGTTTATCTTTTTTCTTTTAAATTCTCGTCATTACAATTTGTAATTTATGAGTCACTGAAAAGCTTATGTATAAATCTTATGATTATTAACCACTATAAATTCATTTACTAATCTTTGTAATAAATAATATCGTTCGTTTAAAGTATTTTTAAGAAAAAAGTTTGTGATAAACAAAAAAATAAAAATGTAATAGTCTGAAGGGAAGATTTTTTGTGATTTTTGTTTGGGTTGGTTCTGCAACGCCGCCGGTTTGGATATGCGAGCCCATATTGAATTAAAAGTTTTTATGGGCCCAATACTACACTTAAAAAGCCCACACTAATATGACGTGGTTTTCACGTGCTCACTTTCTTCTTCCATCGAACCCTAATTTCTCTTTGCTATCAAACTGACGAAGCTCTGGACGGAGGGCAAAGAGAACTTGAGGTGGACAAAATCTTAAAGGTCAGATTACAAGATGGTAGCTAAAGCTAATGAGTTTCACAAAAAATATTGTATCAGATTACAGTACTAGTCCATTAATGCTATAATTAATCTGGTTTGCATCAAGAGTCCTTTAATTTGTACGTAGAATAATATTGTATTCGTTATCCCATTGAAATTTGCTTTGTGATATTGTTGTATCAGGTCATAACTGATGCACTCACCTCCAGAAACGTTACAGAGTGGTTGCAAAGATTTGCCCTCGAAGAGCTAATGGAAATCTCATCGCGTTTATACAGACTTTTAGGTGGTGCAATACGAGAAAATGGTAGTACTTGGGTTGATTTGATTTTGCAGATACTATCTGCGACTCTGAAGATGTCACAGAAACGAAAAATGTACCAGCCACATTTCACCATTACGGTCGAGGGGATATTCCAACTCTTTGAGGCTGTTGCTAATTGCGATTCTCCTCAATTCGAAGCTAGTGCAGAGCGTGGGCTTGATACTATATTAATGAGCACCCCTCCAATTGACATTATATGCATGGTATCTCTCTCTCTACAGTGGGGAACCTACACAGCCTTGAAGAGTGACCTTAAAAAGGGATCTAAGCCTAGCCAGTCTCATCAAGATACTAAAACACGCACTGAAGAAGGACAAGAAGAGACTAAGGTAGCAAAGTTTCTACGCTGGCTATTGGCTTCAGTGATTCTTGGAAAGCTTTATTCTGAAACTAATGGTTCAGGCCCAAAGCCAGAAACTTTGTTAACATTGTTAGAATACTACAAGAAAAGGAATGTCGGAGGCAGCATGACAAAGTTGGAGCACGTAGTAGGGGAAGTAATCGTGCATCTCCAAAAGCTTGTGCGTACAAACTACGGGGTTCTTCTTCCCTCAGTTGTATTTGCACTTTCTCTCATGCTTCTTCGCAATGGCCTCGGGACTGCAGGTATGCTGCTTTGAATTGAATTTTCAGGGTTTGGAATCAAGTTTGCTGCGTGAATTTTCAGTTGGTTAGAGAATGATATCTGCTGAAACTATAGAATTAGACTGGCTTCTTCTTAGGTGCATGTTTCTGCCAATCAACATCTACAATCGAAAGCTGAAATTTTCTCTCTCATTTTCTCCGTATGTATCGAGTCCGAAGGTGATTACAAACTCATCAAATCTTTGTGTTGTAGAATTAGTATTTAGTAGTCCTCCAGAGGCTATTCCGGCCTGGAGATGGTAAACGATTCATCTGTTGTTTGTTCATCATTCCAAAAACTTTGATTGTTTATCACTCCAAACCTTAACCTGAATCCTTCTTCGTAGGTCATATTATCAACCTGAACCACCCACAGATGTGGAAAAGATGGATGTACTCCATGCGTGCCAACACCTTTTGGTGATATTCTTGGAGAAACGCCACGGGAATATCATCAACAGGTGTTGCTTCGTGAAAGCTTTGACATGTCCAGTATATTTGAATGGGAAAGAGGTTTAGTTGAGACCTAGTAGTTGTATTTGTGTATCAGCCAAATAAAATCAGTTTTGTTGTATCAATGACTTACTTAAGTTGTTGTTATTGATTCGTTCAATGTTTCAGTTTTGTTTTATAAATGATAAAATGTTATTAGAGTCAGAGTCCATATAAAATCAGATTATCTTGCAGAACAATTAATCAACAAGTGCCAAGCTTGGCCACTATCAGTAATTTTCTCCGAATATGAGATCGATTAACCCAACCCCCAAAAAAAAAAAAAAAAAAAGAAACCATTACACAAAGGTAATGCATGTTTCGTTCATAATCGAAGAGATCTCCCAAGTTCACAATCAAAGAGATCTCTCAGCAATAGGGGACCATTTAGAGATAATCATGGGGATATTCCACAGACCTCTCTTCTCAGCACCCTTGAATGATCTCTTATTCAGAACTTCACTGTTTTCGCATTGACCTCAATGACATCACGGCCACATTTTGTTGACAATTACTAATTCGTGCGGCAAAATCTTTGAAAACCCCCAAAAATCACCATCTGCTGACGTGTCCCACTTCTTTGAAAACCCTAATCGCAAAGAGAGCTTGCTTTGTCTTTGTCTTTGTAACGGAGTCAAACTGATAATATGCCAAAAGAAGAGACTCCGTTTCCTTAATTATGGAGTTTACTGTTTAGTTTCGTCCATTATCAATGGTACGTAAACTTTCATTTGTATGGCCTAATAAATATGATAAATGATTTGAATTTTTCATCCTACGTTAAGTATGCTGATCTTTCACTAAACATGATACAATATTCATCTACGTTAGACGAATCTAATTATATGTACCTTGGAGGCTTGGAAGATATAATCTCAAATAATCAATTTAGCCGGTAAATATAGGTTTACGAAACAAATCAAATCCACCCCTAACATTGTACAAAATATATTTACGAAAAAAATTGTATCTAAGCCATACAAATTAGCTAGATATAGTTTTAGATACTTAGCGAAACAAATACGGTTAATGCAAGATGACCGAAATATACTGAACAAAACAGCAAAAATAACCAAGATAAAAAAAAACTGTATGATAATTTCAATAATCAACTAATTTTATTTTTGCTAAGAATGTAATTATTCATTGAGATAAAAAGAGGTAATACAAGATCTACATATAAGCAATGATCCTTGCCTAAAAAAGAGAGAAAAAGCAAGGAGCAAAACAAAAGATACACAAAGCCAAAAATAATCAACTATTTTTACATAATATTGTTCCGGCCCGGTCGATAAAACTAATTCATATTGTTTTCTCCGAAGAAAAAGTTACCAAAATTGCCGCGCATTTTTAAAACGCATAATTTAATATCTTACGGAAAAAACAAAAAATTGTTGAATAACGACCATCACTGGAAAAGGCAACGCATTGAAGTAATTCGTCGGATTATAAACTTCATCATTATTTGCTTACCAAAAAACAAAAGGAGCACTCGAGACAACAAAAATTAGGTTATAAAATGGAGACGAATCGAATTGGGATTCGCCACCGTCTTCCTCCTCCGCGAAATTTTAATCTCCGAATCTGTGTTTTATCATCATCATCATGGCTTCTTCCAGCTCCTGCCAATACCCATCTCCTTCTTACCAACCGCTACTACCGACCTCTTTCGACACCCAAGAGGATATTCCGGGACCTAGATGTGGCCACACTCTCACGGCGGTTTCCCACCGCCTAATCCTCTTCGGCGGAAGTACTGCCGTCTACGCCGATGGCTCCGGGCTCAGTAAGATAATATTGATCATCAGTTTTCGTAATTTTTAGGGTTTTTTTTTTTTGGAATTCTCTTTGATGATGGTTTTGTTTATGGTTTGTGGTTGTTTTTCTAGGTTTAGAAGGTGTTACCAATTTGGTGCATTGTTTCACTGTCTTCACCAAGAAGTGGAAAAGGTAATTGAGGATATTTACATTGGTCGGTGTTAAGGACATATATGTTGATGTTTCGTATTAATTAGGGTTTGATTTGTTATTTTGATAATTTGATGATCTAATTAAATTGGTTTAATGGTTGTAATTAACACTCCGTGATTGTGCAGGGTTTATCCGGATGGCAAGCCTCCGTCTCCCAGGGCTTTTCATGCAGCATCTGCAACTGGGTACATGGTCGCTATTCAGGTGATTGAAATGATACATTTTAATCGGATCACTCATCTTAGATTTTGTTTAAAATTGATTGATTGATTGATTGTCAAAGCATCTTAATTTCCTGGTTAGGTTTCATTTTTGGTTGCTGTTGTCTAGAGTCTAGACCATATATATATATGATATGATCTGACACATGAGCATATATGTTGGCAGGGAGGGGTTGGTCCATCCGGGCCTTGTACAGGAGAAATTTACATTCTTAACATGACTGATAATAAGTTCAAGTGGCAAAAGTGAGGCCGTCATTTATGGATTAATTTCTCTTTGATATGATCTACTTTTATTAATGAGTGATCGTGTTTAATATATGTATGTATATGTTTAGGGTGATTGTGGTTCCAGGGGTGGCTCCAGGCCCTCGCTATGGCCATGCTATGGGTTTAGCTGGACGCAGGCTTGTCATATTCGGCGGGGCAATTGGTACTAATAATTAATATATCTATATGTTTTCCGCTTTGGTTTTGGCTTTGATTTTCGTAATTGTAGCTTTGGTTTTTCTGTTTATCTTATAGCATACATCATATATATATGGTTAGAGTCATGAGTAAGAAAACATTAATTTAGATGCATATATATGTTTCCCTCAGAAAGGAATTTTTTTCCAAACAATGTCTTAGCATCCTAAAACAAGTTTGTTCCTTTTTGTCTTTGGAGTAGGAAATGAAATTCTCGACGATACATGGGCACTGGATACGACTCAGAAACCAAACCTGTGGGAGAGAGTGAACCCAACTGGCAATCTGCCAAGTGGGAGAATGTTAGTAAATTTGGTTTGATTTAATTAAGTAACTGCTGTAAATCATTTGGTTTTAAGTTAACTATCTTCATTTGTTTGATATTATTCTGCTTAAGGTATGCTTCTGCTAGTACTCGAGAAGATTATTATTTTCTGCTCTGCGGCGGAATAGACCGCTTTGGTTTGGTATAATTTCTCTTCTGCATGTGTAATTATTACAGAAATTTATTAGGGCAGTACAAGGTCCAAGAAGTCAAGTGCTAGAGCTTTTCTTGTTTGCTATTTTCCAATTTCTTTCGATGAATTCTGGCGTATATTCACACTAATGCTTGCTTTTGCAGCCACTGGGAGATGTTTACCGGCTACAAATGCTTGAGGATGGTCGTTGGATGTGGACTATGTGGCCTCCTGTTCCAGGCGCAGCTCCTTCCATGAGATATCAACATACAGCGGTCAGAACAAAAATATTGCCACACTTGCGATACACACACACATATATGGCTTCGAATTCGCTGTCAATGCTCGAATCCTATCTGCCAGAATAGCTTAAACTGCTTTCGTGTTGCAATAACTTATTTTTTACTTGATCCTCTTTTTTATCAGGTTTTTGTAGGTTCAAGATTGCATGTCATTGGGGGTGCCCTGAGTAGGACTACCCTAATCCATGGCGAAGCAGCTGTTGCAGGTAATATATATATCTAACGGAGTATTTTCAATATCTATCTTTTCTGCTTTTGCATTTGTTTCCCAATCCTTTTTTTTTTGGAGCTTTAACCAATGGTCACAGGTTGATGAGTTCTCCTTCACTTATGGAATGTAAAGCGCATAGAGAAACTGAGTTTAATTAATCCTTAATTTTTATGGTAGTGGATGATGTTATATGTAATTTGTGTTTTTGTTTTTGTAGTGCTTGATACTGCCACTGGTGAATGGTTGGATAGAAATGGACCAGGGACTTGTAATCTTGGCAGCAATGGACAATATCTTAATCAACTTATGCGGCGTTGTGGCCATGCTGCTGCATCGGTTGGATACCGCATATATGTGTATGGTGGACTTAGAGAAGGTATAATCCTGAAATATGTAAATTACTGACACTAAAGGAATATTTATTTTCTTGGGCATATCTTAGCACTGGTCAATATACGAAATTTGCAGATTTCATCTTCTTTGAGTAACAATTTGTTTTTGTTTTTCTGACAGTTGCGTTAATATTATTGTCTTGTAGGTGTATTGCTCGACGATTTTCTAGTCTCTGAAGATGATAGAGCCAGGCCTTCAAGTTCTGAAGCAGCAAACGCATCCTTTATGAGGAGGAGGTCTCTATCCGACTTGTTACACTCTTTTGGTCTGTGCTTTAATTATAACCCTATATATATCTACTTGTTTCAAACATTACAAATCCTTCTTTCTTCCATAATGATATCAGCTCGAGCGAAAGTTCATTGGATAGATTGCCGGAGGCTCATGCAAATTTACCAACTGTAGAAACTGCTGCTTTCCAGGCCAGTGTATCTGAAGGATATGCTAGGCTTCTACAGAGAACTGTAAGTTAATTCCTTTTTTCACTCAGTCCTCTGATTCTTTCTTTCTTTATTTATTTTTCTTTGCTTTATATAGACTGCTACTGTATACCTGGGTGGCTTGGTGAGACAGCCAAGCTTGGACCGGTTTCAGAGGCGGCTGACGACTGACATGAGAGCTAGTAGTTATACGCTAGAGTTCACCACCCAAAAGTCTACTCAAGAATTAGTTAAAAAGGTATGTTTTTTTTCTCCATATATATATATATATATATATTCTCATCTTCACGCACTTACGATGTTTGCTTTGCAGGTCTTATCAACATTGTTGAGACCCCAAACATGGAAACCTCCTGCGAGCAGAGAATTTTTCTTGAGCTATGTTGAAGTGGAAGGACTGTGCAATGCTGCGCGTGAAATCATCAAGCAAGAACCAACCCTCCTGCAGCTCAGTGCTCCGATCAAAGTATTCGGGGATATCCATGGCCAGTTTGGAGACCTAATGCGTTTGTTTTACGAATACGGATATCCTTCAAGGAAAGGAGATATCTCGTAAGTTATAGCAAATATATATCTTCCTAATTGATTATGACAGTTTTTTTGTGCTCAGTCACTGAAAATTTGTACCTTCAGGTATATTGACTATTTGTTTTTGGGAGATTATGTTGACCGAGGGACACACAGCTTGGAAACCATCATATTGCTGCTTGCTTTGAAGGCAAGATATATAGTTTTCTCATCTTACATCACATAAGAGCATCATTATTAGTAGAAACCCAAATAAATTTCTTAAGTATTATTTTAATATAAATTTGAAGTTAAGAAACTGTGTTAAAAAACTTCTGTTTTTACTGTTTTATTGGTAGAAACCCTAATGGAGTTTTTAAAAAAAACAATTAATTTAATTTTTTTTATTAATTAAACATAGTTACATAAAAATATTACTTTTAAACATAGATTTTGAAAAAAAAACCAAAACAACATTCAATTATTAAGAATTTTTTGTTTTTAAGTTAAAGTTAAGAAAAAGTAAAAAAAAAATCTGGCGAATTAGGAGTTGACACGTGTTCTTAAGGGATTCTTAATTACACTGTTCTTATTTTTATTTTTTTGGATTAAGAATCCTTTAAGAACCTCCCAATAATGATGCTTTATGCTTCTTTTTTCAGTTAAAGCTTAATTTATTTATATATTCTAATTAAGATGTGGTGCAGATTGAATATCCGGAGAATATCCACATGATTCGTGGAAATCATGAGTCTTGTGGGATAAATACAGTTTATGGTTTCAAGGAAGAATGCAAAGAAAGAATGGTACGTACGTGTCTGTTGACAGAATTGTACTATTTTCTACCTTTCTTGGCTAATGACGAAGTAACAATCTTGTACCAGGGGAAGCACGATGGGGAAGCAGCATGGAGTCAGATAAATGATGTTTTCGATCATCTTCCGCTTGCTGCGCTAATCGAGGATAAAATTTTGTGTATGCACGGCGGGATTGGGTCTACAGTATTTTCGGTGGAACAGATTGCAAATATCCAGAGGCCCGTTTTCCCGGATAAGCAAGATTCATCCAATACAGTTCTAAAAGACTTATTATGGTAAAACAAACATCGATATATATATATATATATATATATATATATATATATATATATCCTCTCTTATAATTTGTTCTGTTTATTATATATATACTTTTGTTAAAACATGGTATTTTTGTTCTTACATAAACAGGTCTGATCCTACAGCGAATGATAGCGTTTTGGGGGTAGGAGGAAGTTCCAGAGGAGACTATGTTGTCTCGTTTGGGGTAAAAAAGGCTTTCTAGCTATATATTCCTTTTGTTTGTCTTCATCTTTATTAAACAATAATACCATTTCAAGCTCGATCGATCGATCACTAAGGCATATATATAGCCTTGTTATATATATTATATATGCATGCAGCCTGATGTAGTCAAGGCCTTCTGTGAGAGGAATAAGCTAGACATGATTATAAGAGCGCATGAGTGTGTGCTGGATGGTTTCGAAAGATTTGCGCAAGGAAAGCTCATTACTGTTTTTTCTGCTACAAACTACTGCGGTACGTTTATTTATATATATATATATATTAAAAAACAAAACAAAACCCTTTTTTAAGAAAAAAAACATGATGAATTGTGATCAACAGGTATTATAAAAAATGCTGGAGCAATATTGGTAATTGGTAGAGATCTGGTCATTATTCCTAAGCTGATTCATCCTCTTCCACCTCCCATCTCACCTTCAGAAGACTCTCCGGAGAAAGCATGGATGCCGGTAAAACAAAAAAACAAAATATATAATCCTGTTATTAATTCTTTATCATGTATATATAGAGCGCATGAGTGTGCATGCATGTTTCTAGCAGATGTAACATGATATTGCTTTTGTAGCTGGACAGCGAGAGGCCACCTACTCCGGCTCGAGGCCGGCCAAACCCGTGCTTTGAGATAGGCTCAACTTCATAAAGGACGACATTTTGTGTAGACAAGTTGCGGTTGAAGAGGTGAAAGTGTTCATCTGCAAGCAGTGCAACAGACTTATCATTGTTCTCCCTTTCTTTTCTTTTTCAAAACTCTATTTTCTTTTGTATTGGTGCATGGGAGACTCAGGTTTCGAACCGGATAATTTTCATAATAATTTTCATAATCATTTCGACATTATTGCTTTTCTTATTATAATTGATTCGTAATATTTTTAATTATCATTACTGTCTTAATTAACAAAAAGTTTATTAAAGTTGTAAGAATCGTTTTAGTTTTAATTCAGAGATTGATTTTTGAGTTATGAAGCTAAAACTATAGTTTTTTTTATATAAAAACAAATAAATAGTTTTTTTGTTCAGCTCGGTTAATTCAGGTCTGCTAAAATTTTAATTAGTTTTTTTTTTCATTTCGATTTGGATTTGATTAGGTTTTGTTTGGTTTGGTTATACAGTAGAGCTTCTTCACCCTAGCTTGTAAAAAAAGTTGGGGCAAATATCAAAAATAAAGCGGGCCGAATGGACATGAATATGTTTGTATACATTATAAAATAAATAAATATGGTACATCCCATTATTCCAGATATATGAACCATTTCATTTGCAGATATTTCTTAGTGTGTTACATCAATTTTTATATATATTTTTTGGGGTCAAGTGTTAACATCAACATTGAAGATTATCCATTTAAGAAAGCTCCATTAAAATTTAAAAAAACAGAGAATATTGTAAGATTTTTGTATAAGATATGATGTCCTAAAAAAAAACAAAGGAACCTCGTCCCCCTTCAAAATCTTCAAGAAGCCAAAACCATCACATTCATCTTCCCTTTTGCTTCCTTTTCCATTTGGCATTTTCCCATTTTATTAATTTCAAAATATCTTTTATAACTAATAGTTATGAGGTTGAAACTTAAAACCATATATCCCAACTCAAAATTATCATGATTGTGTATTTATGTTCGTAAATGTACTTCTTCTTTATAAAATTGATTATTCGTTTATGATAGTATATATTTATTTCATTTGAAATTTTTGCATATGAAGTTATATCATTGGAAGCCATGAATTTACCAATTTTCTGATTATTTGTTTCTGTCCACAATTTCATTTTCTAAAAACCTTGAACATTGTTGTTCCAAGAGAACTGAACCGTCATTTTCAATTTGTAATTACGCAAAAAAATAGATGGATTGGTGAGACATACTTCATTCTCACATATATATATATATAAAGAAACTTTTGGTCTCTTCTCATTATGTCACATCAGCATCTTAAAAATTTAATACACATACTAAATACATATATTAATTATAAATTTGGTTCTAACATTATGAAAAAATTTGAAAAGGTATTATTCATATTCTAAATTAAACCAGAAAATAATAAAGTTATATGAATATAGTTCTTTGAAATAATAACATATTTAATAAATTTAGTTACCATAATATATTTCAATTTTTATAAATATTTAATTAGGTTTATAGTTATATCGCAAATATTATAAAAAGACTAAAATATCAAACAAGTCCTAACAATTAAACAAATAAGTTAAATATGTAACTAAATTCATAAAGCAAAGTATAAGTTGGCAAGTTTTACATCTAATAAAGAGACAAATAAATAAATTTAAGGTATACTTAACATAATAATTGCAATTATACATAACTATGAAAAAAGAATAAGAGCAAAAAAAATTAAGAAACATATTAAAAGTATTTACACAAAAATATAAATTAAGTTTAAAAATTTAAGATCGTTGTATTTTGTGATATTATTTTTAACAAAAAAATAAAAATAAATGTAACTACAACAGGATAAGAAAATAAAATCTTTGTATATGCAAAATATATATAATGTGATGTAAATATATTTCAATTCTCATAATAATTACCATCCATTAATACAATAGTTTTCACTATAATTTGAAAAGACATTTACTTAATAGAAGATAATAGATTATATTGAATTAATCTAAAGAAATTTCAATTTAATAATTTACTTTTATCAGTTTATTTATATAGTTTAGAAAAACTATAGAATTTACTGTTTATAAATTATGGATTAGATTTATTCTAAATAAAATCAAACAAATGTTGTGACTTCAAATAATCAGTTATATATGGAAATCTTTTTCAACAAAAATAAAAGAAAAATATATTTAGGAATCACAAACATATTGCACACATAAATAGGGTTAAAATCATACATGAAACACTCCAAAAATAATAACTTCACATGAAATAAAAATTTTAAAAAAAATATTATGCAACTTTAAAATGTAAATATCTCCCCTTTAAAATATAAATATATTCCTTTTAAAAAACTCAACTAATTGCATAAAATTGATCACCAAAGAAAACAAAGAGGTAAAAATGTGTACCATCCAATAAATAAACACATAGATGATCATAAATAAAAAAAAACTAAAACAAATACACCGATCTTAAGCTGATAGAGATAATTAAATTAACTACGAGACCAAATAAAATAAAATATCATTAGATTAAAAAAATTGTTTACCACGTCCGCACGGATCATACCCTTTGTGATTGAAATTGAAAGTGAAATTTCACCGGCAATGGGGGAAGATATCGGAGAAGACGAGGGTTTTAGAGCAGTGAGTAATGTTTTTTTACAGGATAATCCTATTCACAATAATTCTCTCTCTCTCTCTCTCTAAATGTTTGAATCGACGCTCGACCCCATATTTTTTATATTTTTTCAAATTGGCCCATATTATCTCAAATGTTCCCATTAACCTATACATCTACGCTGATTTTGATAGTAAATTAGTGATATAAATTAAATCGTTTTTCAAATAAAATTAGATTCATTTTGTAATCACCAACACTGAATCATCGAAGATGAATAATAGTAAATTCTCAACATTTTATTAGTATTCGGTTTTAGGTAAAAATAGATAAAAATACTGTGATTTATTTCGAAGTAATTTTTTCTTCAAAAGTTCGGAGAATTCAAAATTCACAAAACTAACTTTCATTTTATTCGTATTCGAAGTAACTTTCGGATTATACAAAATTTACCCTATTTCGAAGTATTTATATTATTAGTATTGAGTTGGGTTAAAAAATATACAATTCCCTAAACTTTAAAATGACAAAAACTTAACTTTTAAAAACTAACTAATTGAATAAATAGTCAACAACAAAAAAAAAAAATTCAAATTATAGATCACTCACTAAACAAATACATAAATAAACATAAAATTAAAAAAAAAAACTTAAGAATAAACAATCCACATTTCTTAAACTAATAGAGACAAATCCATTAAAAATCATAGTAATAAAACTAAAATAATATTATACCAAAAATTTTTAAAACAAAATTGTATTCACGTTCGCGCATAACGCGGATCACACGAAGTATAAATATATAATCCTTATTCCAAATATATTTCTACACACTACTAAAGTCACCAACGAATAACCGAATCGTTATTTTTCTTTCTTCTTCTTTTTCTTTTCAACACATTGAGATACTGTGTGTGTGTGCCCCTCAAAAACAAAACTATAACAAAATGACCCCCAAAAGAACAAAAAATATAATAATATCGAAAGATCCATAAGAAATCGTAAATACGAAATTACCCTCGCCACTCGTTGCATTGTGTAGTGGGCCTAGTCTTCTGTGGGCCGGCCTTAAGCGGACACGGCGTCTGTAACGGCGGTACCATGCAGTTATACTGCAGACACAGCGAGCTGCTCACCGGGATTTCTGCCGCCGGGCTAATCTGTATTCCCGTCAAGAAATTATGCTGCAGATACAGCGTCTGTATGCTCGCCGATAACAATCGCTCCACGAAGCTCGCCGGTACTTCCCCGGTGAACCGATTGCTGTTCAGGTAGAGATTCTCTACGCTCGAGAGAAGCGGCGATATCCCGCCGGAGAATCGATTGTAGCTGAGATCGACGGTTGGGATCGTCACTTGATTCGCCGGCTGAATCGATCCGTAGAAGAAATTGCGTTGTAACTGTAGGTTTGTGATCGGGAAGGCGAAGATCCGACCGGGGATTGTGCCGGTTAACCGGTTTAAGCTGAGATCGAGGTAGTTAAGCTGGCTTAACCGGAGTAAAACCCGGTCCACCGGTCCGGTTAACTGGTTCCAGGCGAGTGATAGGTATTGCAGCGACGGAGGGAGCGACGCCGGAGAGATTGAGCCGGTGAGGCTGTTGCGTTTGAGATCGATTCGGGTTAAGCTCTGTGAGAGAAACGGAGGGATTGATCCGGTCAAGTGATTGTGGCAGAGAATCAAATTGGAGAGCTCAGGTAAGGATGCGATTGACGGCGAAATGCTTCCGGTTAGCTGATTGTAGCTCAAATCGAGGGTTCTAAGACCGCGAACCTCGCCGAGACTCGCTGGAATCTCGCCGGAGATGAAGTTCCGGCTGATTGCGAGAAATCGGAGGTCTTTTAACTGAGAGATTGTTGTCGGTAAAGCACCCATGATTCGGCCGGGGACAATGGAGAGCTCGGTGAGAGCAGAGAGTTTGCCTATAGCCGGGTTGATCCGACCCGACAGACCAGGTGACCCGGCTCTGGGATCGCCGAGATTGAGAGAAACGACCTTATCGCCGTCGCAGTAGACGCCGGCGAAGCCGCAGGGATCAGAGGTGAAATCCCAGGACTGGAAGAAATTGGAACCGGGCAAATCACCGAGAGATTTACGAATCGCTTGCAGAGCCAAGAAATCAACTGGGTCGAGAATCGCCTCCGCAAAGAATCCGAATCGAAGCAGAAACATCAAACACCAAATCAACTGTGTAAATCTCATCTTCGTCTTCTTCTTCGAACTTAGCCGTTACAGGCTGAAGAAACAGAGACTATATATATACAAAAGGGAAGTACAGAGGAAAGCTGTAAAGTAGAGAAAACTGGGTTTATTTTCTGATTTCTCGTGAGAGGAAAGGAAGGTTGTGAGGAGGTGTTCTCGTGGGAGCTTCCGTGAGAGCTTTAATGGCGGATTATCAAACGATTAAAAAGGAAGAAAAAAGGTTTATCGAGAGAAGAGAAAGAGTAATCAGAATGGCTTGAGAAGGAAGCCAAAACAGGAGATGAAATATTCTTCTTCTTCTTCTTCTTCTTCTTTGGTTTTCTCTTTAGTCGTTCTGATTTTCTGCTTTTTTTTTCGTTGGTGGCTTGTGAAGGAAGACGATATGAAAAATAATAAAATCGGACAAAAAAAATAAGAATGCTAAATTAAGAAAGGTTATACATTTGGGTTGTGTCAGTGAAAACATGAAAAAGGTGTTTTTTTCATGGGGAACAGGTAATTGGTAAAACGGCTGTCCGAGCCTTAGGTTTGGATAAACAAAGCAGCAGGTTCGGTGATAGCTCATAGAGGTTAATCACGTGACTTGTGTGTTGTGCCTTGTGTTTTACTTTTTACAGTTTCGATTGACAGCTTGGACGAGCGAGAATTCCGTGACACGTCAGCTGTGTGGTTCGATCATTACTTTATAAATATTTGTTTTATTATTGTATTTTTGGTTATGAAGCGTTACAATTTTGTCACAATTTGATTTTGATAAAGTAATCATATTTTAACCCCAAAAAAAAGTAATACTACTATAACTTTACAAGAAATATGGTTAATGGTCAATGTAACAGATGGAAGCTTAGTCAAAAAAGCAAATTGAATCCTCAGTTTAATAATGTGTCCCATTCTAACTAGGCTTAACTGTACTATCCACTTCCAACAAATCTTGCGACCAAAGAGATGATAGTAAACATGATATATCTGAAAACAGTTTCGTTAAGTCCATTCTTGAATAAATCAATAAACGACTAGTCCGAAACAGTTATTGTTACGTTGCTGGGACTAGTCTCCGGATAATCTGATGAAGTTATGGTCCAAGTCATCAACAAAAATGTTTGTCAATTGTTTTTACTCGATTCTATCAAAATAAATTTGGCAAGGACTTATAAATAAAAGCTATGACATTTTAGGTGGTGAACAAAAAAAACAAAAAGAGAATTGTAAAGGTAGCTAGCAAATGGTCCTTCCATTTCGTGGGCGTAAAGAAAGATAGTTGGTAAAAGTTAGACGACAACGCATCGGAGATTCATTTAAAAAAAAAAAAGTAAATATGGTAAAAAGTAAAAACAGAGACATATGTTATATTTCTCTGTTTATTACTCATTTGGTTATCAGAAAACTTGTCGTTTGTATGTCAAATGAGAAAATGTATGAATCGAGTAAAAAGAAAGAAAAGAAATGGAATAGGAGCTTGGACCACAAGTCTTAACAACACACATGCATAAGAAGGTCAACATTTATAACACTTGCCCAATTCTTTCACTACATATATACGAAAGCATCAAAATAGCTCGATACCTGTACAAACTTTGTTTCATCTCTAGTTTTGATGGTACATATACACATATGTGTAAAAAATATATACTTCATATATACCAATCATCATGCATAGGATTTAAAAAATAAAAATTTGAAAAACGATTTATTATTCATTCTAAGAGACTAGGGTAGTGGACCAAATTAGATTTATGAAAGAAAAAAATTTGGTTTTGCAAAGAAAGCCAAAGCAGTAAGTTCCAATCACAATGAACAAACAAAAAAAGTCAAGCCCTAGAAGAATAAATACGGTCCCACCACGAGACAGTTAACACACTCGTTTTGGGACTCTATGTTTGTTTGGTTTGCGGTCGAATCCTCTCACCAAATAAGGCAAGATCACTAGTAAAATTTGATTTGACTTTTGAATCGGTTTACTTTTCTTCGGGTCCTCCTAATAAGAATCTTATCAAATGAATAGAGAAACCTTTGTTGAGAGAAATAATCATCTAAAAATGATGAAGAGGGATGAGAATGCTGATAAGATAAAAAAAAAAAAAAACTTTGTTATTGTTACACGCCTCCATGCCTTCAATTTATGTTCATAAGTCATTTTCACTTCACATACTCTTTTTAAAAAATAAAAAACAAAATTTTCATCAAGTGATTACCATAAACACATGGCTCCACATTATGATTTCACTTACATAAACGATCTATGAATTTTTTTTATCATTTTCCATTTATTTCATTCCTAGTTCGAGGTTAGGGCATTTAATACATACCTAACATAAGATGACCAATCTATTGTCACAATCATGTCCTATACCAATAACTAATAATGTGCATAAAAGAGACGGTGCAGTATTCATTATTCAAACAAATCATTGTTGATTAATCCACACATCTCCTAATACCCTTTTGCTTTACGGCTTAAACCCAAATCATGAACCAACTAGAGTCAATAAATTACACAGAGGAGTGTCGGTATCATCGTGTGTTTAGCCTTGAACATTTGCAAAAGTAAGAAGAGTATCGGTCTAGTTTATATCCACCTGAGGAATTGTACCTCCAGCTTGGAGGATCTGTTGCTCTAGCTGCAACGACATTACATGAAAGAAACAGAGCTATGAGATGTAGCAAATGGTGCAGTAAAACAATTGCATTAAAAAGGATTCTAGAGCAGCGCAAGTAGGTTTCCACAAAGTTTTAAGAACTCACATTAAAGAGATCCTGAAGTTTGGTCTTTAACATCTTATATTCATAATCCACCTGCTGCAAACACCTTAAACACCTGTACCAGATAACAGTATCATAATTTTTGTGTTTCTCAGGTACTTAATGTCAGAAATCAAACATTACTGTTTTGCATAAACAAGCTAAACTATAAACCAGAGAAAAAGTGACCTACTTATTTTGAAAAGCACTTACCCTTCACGATTCTGGACGTCGCAACATTCCTTGAAAGATATACACACATTTTTGACCCTCATTGCACCAATACTGAGTACAAAGCAGACACCGAGCCATTATATCAAAGAAAGGTCCTCGAGCTCGAGAAGGAAATCGGAAACATTATGTTATACCTTGAGCTACTTCCCTTGAGTTGGTGCACCCCTGAATCTACCTGTTTGAAATCCACATTCTCTGGGCGCTCCCTAATGTGATAATAAAATGCTGTCATGAAACCCATTCATCTATACTAATAAAGAGAAGCAGCCTAAAAGAGTAACTTACAGGGATGTAGACATGTTATTAATAAGCTTTGCACAGTCGTCAAAGAAAAGAGAGACAACCTCCGCTACAAAATCAGGGGTGGCTTCATCTTGCAACTTTCTCAACTCAGAGAACTGATTATCCAGAAATTTCTTCAAAAAGCAGATAAACATAGTATCATCTTAAAAGCCCTCAACTTCAAATTAATCAAGAATCACAAAAGAGTTGAAAGAATTCAACAATCCATAGCCATAGAAATGATTTGGTCCAACCTGTTGATAAAGAGAAACGATGTAGTCTTGAAATTGTCTCTGCAACTGAGCAACGACGGTGTTCATGGCCAAATGCGGAGAGAACTGTTTAAATAGAGACATCGTCAAACAAACAAACTTGAATAGTTCCGAGATTCACATTTTACATATCACTAGAAAAGCCAGAAACCACAATGGAGAAGATGAATTGTATTTCTAGCTCCGCCGTCGAAGGAAAAACTCCGGTCGACCTAAATCGGAGCTTTAAACAGATCAACACTATGGCGAAAGTACAAAGAACTAAGAGATTCAAAACTCCTCACAAGAATCAAAGAAGCGAAATTCGTCGACCAAGATAGTTGCAGCAAGCGAGAGACGATGGAAGGACGACGAATCTGATCAAATACAATTCCACCTTCCGTTGACTGATTTTGACTTTTAAATATCTTTCTTCCGAGTATTAATTATGGCAATTATTAATTAACAGCTTTCAACCCAAATCTGATCGGAGCGTTTTTCTTGCAAAATGACGATTAAAGCGGATAGCCACACATATATATATATATAATCTATAAACATTTTAGTAGCATCAATTACTGGAAAATTATTATCTTTTTACAAAAATAAAGGATGTTTGGAAACATATTCTAAAAATGCTTATGTTTTAATAGTATATATAAATTTTTAGATAAAATTATATCCTTTGATAAAACAAAAAATTAGATAAAACTTATTGTTATTAAATACATATTAATTTGGGATTTTCCACATTTAAAATACCAAAAACCCAAATCTTCAATCCTGTATTTTTTTAGTTTAAATATATATATATATATATATATATATATATATTAACCAACTATACCTTCAAAAAATGTGTTGATACTTAATTTACTTTAACTTTGTTTTAATGAATATATATGAATGCAACTTTCTTCTAAGTTTATACAAAAAGTTGAATAAAAATAAACTACATAGAAATAATTTATATTTAGAAGTATATATAAATTTAAGAACATGTATTACAGTATTAATTAACATGATAAAATAACTCTTAAGATCAAATGAGCAATAATAGTATTACTTTACCCAATTATTGTTACTTATTATTAATCTAACAAGTTAGATGAATGTTGATTTAGCATTGTTGGAAGTCTAAAATTCCATGGTTAACAACAAAACATATGCCCCCAGTAATTTTTTTTGGTCTAGATCCGCCATTGCTTAGACATGCAAATCACGTAACATTTTTATCAGTAAGCAGGGGCGGATGTAGGTAGAACAACATGGGGGTATATATAGGTAGAACAACATGGGGACATATGTCACTATTAATGAAGCTAATTTTTTTTGCCCCCACTGCTATATTTATTTGTGCCCCTATCTAAATCTTGCCTCCGTGATTTTTTTTTTTTTAACTCTTGTTAAATATATGATTTGTTCAGTTTTCTTGTGTAGGAAAATCCCAATATTCATAACTTGTTTACATATGGAAATAAGTAGTTAATAATTCCAATTTTTTTTTGGGATTTTGATGGTTTATTCATAATTATACATTATATTTTAAACTCGTGCGGGCGCGGAATAATATTTGTTTTGTAATATATAAAATTCGAAATGAGGAATAAAAAATAATTTAAATGTTATTGATTCAAATATGTTTAATTTTTAATTTTTAAGTTTATAATATATTTAATAAATGTTTGACAACATTTAATAATGTTTGACAACATTTAATAATGTTTGACAACATTTAATAATGTTTGGCAAAATGTTCAATTTTTTTTTAAAAAATAAGGGATGTTTGTAAACATATTCTAAAAGTGCTTATGTTTTAATAGTATATATAAATTTTTAGATAAAACTATATCCTTTGATAAAAAAAATTAGATAAAACTTATTGTTATTAAATACACATAAATTTGGGTTTTTTCCACATTTAAAAAAACCAAAAACCCAAATCCTCATTAGTCCTGTTTTGAGAAATCCTGTATTTTTTTAGATTTAAAAAAAAATATATATATATATACTAACCAACTTTACCTTGCAAAAAATGTGTTGATACTTAATTTACTTTAACTTTGTTTTAATGAGTTTATATGAATGCAACTTTCTTCTAAGTTTATACAAAAAGTTGAATAAAAATAAACTACATAGAAATAATTTATATTTAGAAATAAATATAAATTTAAGAACATGTATTACAGTATTAATTAACATGATAAAATAACTCTTAAGATCAAATGAACAATAATAGTATTTGAAGAACTTCGTAGAAGTAAAAAAGTGACTCAACCATCCTACGAAACCCTTCGAGAAGCAACTCCAACCTTAACGCTATATTTGGTGTTGAAATAACACTAAATTTAGTGTTTCAGTGTTTCTTTTTTTTTTCATCTCAAACCACAATACAAAATCTCACCCTAAAAAATATTCTTTATTATATTATTAAATTTATTTTTTTCTTTATTTTAAATAATTTTGATAAATACTAATTATTCTTATAATTGATTAATTATAAGCTAAACAAGAGATTACAATGCATAAAGTTCAATATGAGATAATATCTCAGAATTGGTTTTGCAATTTTATGTTTTCAGTGTTTAATTGAATTTTAATTTTTTTTTTATCTTGAGCGTATTAATTTAGATATTTTTTGCAAATTAATATGATTATAATTAAAATTTCATATTACTAAACCCTAAACAATACCCACCAACCTTACACCTTTAAACCCTACATACTTTTTCACAAAACCCTACTCAACCCTACTCAAAATTAAGCCCTAATACTTAAAACCCTAAAGGTTTTAGGGTTAGGATTTAGGGTTTTAGCCCTAATAGGTTTAAGGTTTATATAGGGTTAAGCACTAAACCCCATCTAAACCCTACTCAAACCCTAAACCCTACTTATATAGGATTAGGGTTTAAGCCCCAAGCCCTAAACCATATTTCGACAGGGTTAGGGTTTAAGCCCCAACCCTAAACAAATCAACCATAACCCTATCTAAACCCTAAATACTACTTAACCCCATAACCCTTACTAACTTAACCCCTATTAATGCTAACACTAAACCCTAAAATCTACTTAGACCTTAACCCTATATAAACCCTAAACTAAACCTCACCTTATATAAGCCCTAAACTCTACATGACCTTAAACTTTGATAGAAAATGTATGATTACCTAAAACCCAACACAATTAAGAAACATGAGACGTTCTGGCAAAACCTGACAAAACAAATATAGTGAAGATAGTACAAATGCTGAAATCGTCAATAATCTTGTTGAATTATCTGGCCTATAGTACACATATAACATTAATTAAAATGCAGTTTAATGTTTGAAACGCATACATGGAAAAAGATGAGTAAAAAAACGCTTAACTAATATTAAAAGTTGTTAATGTTAAAAGAGAAACAATACTTTATTTACTTCGTATTGAAATTGAGCTCAAACAAAGCCACATTTTTAAAACAAAAGCACGAACAGTTGTTTAACTAACATAGACACCATTTTTATTTTTATTTTTGATAAAAAAAACATGGACACCATTTGAAACCAAAGTTAAAAAAATTTCTAAATCACCAACCACTAACATTTCACATATGAAGATGAAGGGGAGATTGAATTTATATACGATGAGAGAAGAGAGCTTAACTGGAGTAGTAAAACGGCTATATTTCTAATCGTTATAGAGCTCCTCGATTGCATTGTACTATGATTACCGTTGTAAAAGTCAAATTGTTACCGTTGTGAGTTATATATTATTTTCTTATCATTAAAAAGTTTTATTAGTTTTAATTATATGTATTGGGGACACCTGTATGCTGAAACCAAAGGTATGTCAAAAAATTTGTTCGATCCTCCCATAGCAGAAGTTGATTCGTTTAGAGAAATGTATGAAAAACACAGTCTATTAAGTATTTTTATAAATTTACATATTATAACAATTGTATTGATATAGGTATTCATTGATGAAGAAGATGATCGAAACTGATTGGAATGAATGAGTTTGGGTTCCGTATATCTCATCTTCTTATCCATTGTAATTTGCTATTTGCTTCTGTTTTTCGTTTGCGGTTCAATTTTCTATCAATCGATATGCATTCATAATTATTGTTTCCATCTCATCCATAATATTTTTGTAAAACCCAAATTTTCAGTTTTCAATTAGTAGTGTATTAGCAAAAGTAAAAAAAAAAAAAAAAATCCGAAAAGGGATTCTAATTCTAATTCGGTACTAAAAAAAGAAAGAAAAGCCAAACAGAATCGAGAATAGTAAAAATCATGCACAGCTTGTTTCTTCATCTCATGCTTGTTGGATGATACAACAAATAAATAACCAATATATATATATATATATATATGCAAGAACAACACCTGCAACCTATCTCTCACCTAAACCAACCCGGTTTAACTAATTGAAATCTCTCTACAAATTCTCACCTTCTTCCTCATGGGTATGTATGCATTTAATTTTCCAAAATGGATTCTTGCATCCAAGAACTTCATTTCTCTCACCTCCACATCCCAGTAACCATCAACAACAAGTTTCTTGTACATCCATCAAATCCAACACCTGCAAATCATTCTCCTCACCATACTCTCTATCTATCAAACCTTGATGATATAATCGGAGCGCGTGTCTTCACCCCCTCTGTTTATTTCTATCGATCAACCAATAACCAACCTGATAATCGAGAATCTTTGGTACTTAAACGGCTTCAAGATGCTCTTGGTGAAGTCTTAGTTCCGTATTATCCACTCTCCGGTAGGTTAAGGGAAGTGGAAAATGGGAAATTACAAGTTTTTTTTGGAGAAGAGCAAGGTGCTTTAATGGTGTCGGCGAATTCTTCAATGGCTTTAGCTGATCTTGGAGACCTTACAGTGCCAAACCCAGCTTGGTTACCACTAATATTTCAACACCCAGGAGAAGAAGCGTACAAAATCCTTGAAATGCCCTTGCTTATAGCGCAAGTAACGTTTTTCACATGTGGTGGATTTAGCCTTGGGATCAGACTCTGCCATTGCATCTGCGATGGTTTTGGAGCTATGCAGTTTCTTGGCTCATGGGCTGCTACTGCAAAGACCGGGAAATTGGTTGCAGATCCTGAGCCGGTTTGGGATAGAGAAGTTTTCAGACCAAGAAACCCTCCGATGGTGAAATACCCACATCATGAGTATCTTCCAATAGAAGAAAGATCGAATTTGACCAACTCTTTGTGGGAAACGAAGCCATTACAGAAATGTTACAGGATAAGCAAAGAGTTTCAGTACCAGGTTAAAAGCATTGCTCAAGGACAAGACTCAAGCTTAGTTTGCAGCTCGTTTGATGCGATGGCTGCACATATATGGAGATCATGGGTCGCAGCTCTTGATGTGAAGCCATTGGACTACGATCTCAGGCTCACGTTTTCGGTGAATGTAAGAACAAAACTCGAAACTCTAAAGTTGAGAAAAGGGTTTTACGGCAATGTGGTGTGTTTAGCTTGCGCAATGAGTACTGCTGAGAGTCTTATGAACGATTCTTTTTACAAGACAACACGTTTGGTTCAAGAGGCAAGAGTTAGGGTTACAGAGGATTACTTGCGGTCTATGGTAGATTACGTGGAGGTGAAACGGCCAAAGAGGTTAGAGTTTGGAGGGAAGCTAATGATAACGCAATGGACCCGGTTTGAAATGTATGAGACTGCGGATTTTGGATGGGGTAAACCGGTTTATGCAGGACCAATTGACTTGAGGCCTACGCCACAGGTTTGTGTGTTGTTGCCTCAAGGAGGAGTTGAAAGCATGGTGGTTTGCCTCTGCTTGCCTCCGTCTGCTGTTCATAAATTCACTCGGCTTCTATCTTTAAATGATTGTACAAAAATAAGTCAATGATGCGACCCAACCAAAAGTCATAGTAAAACATCATTCACATATTATCGCATCATTTAGTAATATATTAACACACTCACGATTACATTTGAGCTATTGAGCAGTTGATTTTATTCCAACGACTGTAAATACTCCAAAAACATATCTCCAATCAAACTTAAGTCACCAGAGAACGAATTAGAATCACTTAAAACAGTACGAGAAACCCACCAAAAAAAGAAACATTGGTGATGAAGTTTAAGGCGAAACTGTTGATCTCCACATGGATTAGGGCTCACAAGAAGGATTTAAAAACAACATGAAACCCCCAAATTCGCAAATCTTCCTCTTTTTTTTTTTTTTTTTTTTTTTTCCCACTGAAGGTTTCAACCACGGCCCAACGACACCCATATTTACCAAGCTCCCATCTATAAAAATGTACATATTTTTGACACAGCTATATTATAGATTAAAAAAAGAAACAGGACAGAGAAATTATTACCACCAACTCGGAGCAAATCATTTCACATCTTCCAAATCCATGTCTATATATTTACAAACTCCAGAAGCTTTCAGGACTTTGACAACTATTTACCTGTTCAAACACGAGATTAGGAAGATAGCATAGAGGTTAGCTTCTCTCACTCCTTGCTTAGAAAATAAACATCATAAAGGTGTGAAGAGTATTCACCGTAGAGATCATACAGAGACCCGAGGCTTTGGGTGTGGTTCCGAGAGATTTAATCGCCTACAAAGGAAACCATACCACATACCATCTCGTCTCCTTGTAGTTTCTCTGTGTTGTTGTTGACGTTTAGATGATGAGCATTGGTAACTTCATCTAACTTCTTCAGGTATTCTTCTGGTTCTGCTACTGCTTTACAGTGTTCTTCACGCAAAGCAAAACCTAAGCTCATAGGAGATTTTCCTGTAGAGAGCATCTGCTCATTGACAGTAAAATCGGTGTGAACAGGTGGTGTGGTCAAGCCATTTGTGATGTGCTTTCCCATCCGGGTTTCTTCTGGTGTATAGAGTTTGGCTGTTACGGGTTTCTCAATCAACCCATTCTTCTTGTTCTTCTCTATTTCCTTGTAGATCCCATTCGATGTTGGGTAAAGGGTGGTTAAAGAAGACTCGAATGAGTTGTTCATGTAATCCGAATCATGGAAATTCTCCATCTGTTTTGATGACCCTATTTCAATTAAATCAAATGGTTACTCGCTCATGACTTGAAAGGAAAGTGACACTATCGACTTATAAGGTGATGAACAAACTCATAATTATTAAATAACTAGGGAAAGGAATATTGACTTACTCTCTTCAGAACTTTCAGCAGACTCGACTGATCCTGGCTTAGAATGACAGTTGATTATATCTTGGCATATCTTTCCATTAGCTTGATAAGATCCCAATGCCGATGTGTGATAACATTTCATGGAAAACCTATGGCAAACGTTCCATGATTCAAAGCGTGAGATATGCAACAGAGAACATAAAAGAGGAAATCTGGAAAAGAGAACGCCTAGGCTGTGTGAATAAGCACATGCGAATTCTTGTCCAACTATCGAAGAAACGCATAATACCAGAAGACAGTTGTCCAACATTTGGTATTACCTGTCTTCCAATGTTGCTTTGGTGCTGTGAAAATGGTCAAAAACTGGTAGCAATTTTTTCTGTTTTATTTCAAGTTCATGGGCTGGGACCTTTTCTATCTCAAACTCTCCACCAGTGGAACTATTATCTCTAGGAGACTCCATCACGTGAAAAGAAATCTAGCACCACATCAAGAAAGTAAAAAAAAACTCAAGAGACAAGTACAGCTATAAGCAAGAAAGGGAGAGTTTTTGACAAAAAAATACCTTCGAATTTTGCCACACTGGTAGCATCCCTGAGGTAACCTTTACCTCAAAGTTAGAAAGATAGCAATGGGATCTTTCAGGGGCCTTCTCAGAACAAGTTTTCAAATACCTATCTTCACCAAAATTGCTATTGATATCAAGGGAAAGACATGCATCCTCATGGATTGGCAGGTTATTTGACACTGTATCCAAATCGTATTGCTTTTCAGTGATACTTTTGTGAAGTCGTTCCTCTGTTTCCAGCCAGTCAGACCTTCTACATACATCCCACCACTGGATAGGCTCAACTTTGACCCTCAAGTCATCCTCCTGAACTTGAACATGTGATGTTCTTTGCACCCTCGAACCATTTTCAGGTGATCCTGTGCAAACTGATGGCAGAAGTTCATGCTGCACCACATGGCCTGATGGAGTATAGACTAATACATGCTCCAACGAGTTAGTCCCGGAGTTCTGTTGAAGGTCATGAGTGACAGATTTGTGAAAAACAGCAGCCACGGCACCCGATGGTACAAAAACTTTTCCAGTTGCTGCAGTGGCAGCATTGCTTACTGTGTTAAGCCACCCAAAACTGCTATACTTTATTCTGCTTACTACAGAAAGGGCAACAGCTGGTGGAGGTGATAAAGACTGCTGATTATTTGACAAGGATTGAGTAAACCACCACGGCAAAGATGAAGCTGGTAGTCGGGCAGGCTCCTCACCCTCGCAATTTAAAGGTAGAAACCCAGCATCACTGCCAGACGGGCTTAGCACGAAAATATGGCAAGTACCCTTGGATGAAATTATAGCCAGCCACTGACTCTGATGACTAAAGCATATGTCCTGGACAATCTGTTAAAAAGGGCAGAAAAATTCCAATCAAGAAAAGCTCACATTAAAAAGAATGGATTTATGTCAACTTGAAGGTATACTAACAGCCGAAGTGATCCCTCTATGCAGCTTGAAGAGATGCACATGAGAAGATTCCCACTCATAACTTATGTCACCAGGTGCACTATGCGAACGAGATGGCATGATCTGAAAGACATTGATATTGTTCCCACACACTGAAGCAGTAACCAATAGGGTTCCACTAGGATCAAAACAAAGTGCTGAAATAGGACTCGTATGAGCCTTGAACTGTGATACTACGGCTCCAGAAACAAGATCTTTAACAGCAACCTGTTGAACAAACATTCAAAATGTAACACAATCCAAAACACTAGCAAGTGAACAAAGCTCGAAGCAAGTGACTATTGATTAAGAACTTTGATTCAGGAGCCCTAGTAAGAAAACGAGTGGAAACATTGTGCTTTGAAGTATCTCTGCCATGCCTGAGTAATGACTGCTAGACAACTCTAGTGAAAAAGAATAGCCTGGCTCAAGAATTGCTCACGATGTTCAGATCCAGAATAAAACTAACCATTCCAGCATTCTCTGAATCCAATCCAGTAACCCCACCAACTTTCCATATTGAATTTGGTGATGCTGGAGAATTAGATCCATCAGGGAGCATTTCTTGGTAGTATTTTGACAATGTTTTGTATCCCATGTCCCCCAAGTTGATTAGTCCATTGGCTAACTGCTTGCTAGACTCCATCGCATAACGGGCCATCACGCTACTTGCACCTGTCGATCTACTTGGACTGACACTAGGTGAAGAAATAAAATTCTGTGGGCTTAGGCGCCCTGTTTTCATGGTCATGGAACTTTTGGAAGCATATGCAAGCCACCTTGGACCTACAGCCATCGGACCATAGCCAAGATTAACCCTCGTTGTCCCTTGTCTCACTGGCTGAGGAACAGGATAGGTGAGAACACTGAACTTATTTTCCAGAGTAAGTGCATCAAAGCAATATATCTGCGCAAACCAAATAGAAACCATCAGCGTAAGACATAAGGACAAAAGATAAATCTGCTATACTCGAGTATAATTTTATACTCTGACCTGTAGATACTACGTTCAATGAAAGCAAGGTTTGTTTCGTCTCAACTCTCAAGACCAAATACCAAACACTTACCATGCCAATCAAATAAGAAAAAATACTATTGGTATTGAAGAATTTAATCACGAGAATCTGAATATAGCACACTGATACTCACTTGAGTTGCAAGGCCAACGGCTACTACTCGGGAGCTGCATCTAATCATGCAAACAGATGACCGAAATCTCAGGACATATACATAACTGTGAGACCTAAGGGAGTAAAAGCGAACCGTGGTAGGATAACTGGTCGCATCCCCGGAAGGTTCTGCTTTACCATCTCTTGCTAATGAACCATTATGGGGAAAACTGTGACTCGAACCCGTGCCAGTTATGTCATCCCCAGCAACAACCAGCAAAAGCGGATGTGAGTTCCCAAAACCCTCATGATCACCAGATCTAGCAGGTAATGGCTGCATCTGTAAGAATGAAACTGGGCCACCACGTTTAGAGACCAGTTCATTAAAATTAGAGGCATCCTCAACATCAAAGACTTGAAAGCCATTCTGATAACCGAGTAAGAGAACATGTCTGATGACATGTTGACCCAGTTCAAGAATGCCAAAGCCAGCCCATGTCACCTGCTCATGAAAGCAAAATTCAGATGTTTGTGTACAAACAAGGGAAGAAAGTGCCCATAAGA
Organism: Eutrema japonicum; assembly: GCA_030161315.1. Taxonomy (NCBI): domain Eukaryota; kingdom Viridiplantae; phylum Streptophyta; class Magnoliopsida; order Brassicales; family Brassicaceae; genus Eutrema; species Eutrema japonicum. Next base: position 1,388,044 of record BSQW01000001.1, on the reverse strand, counting down.
AGCACTAAAAGAAAGGTGCACAATGACGAACCTAGGCTATTCATTCGAAGAAGCCTAAACTACAATCAATATTGAATCTATGGAAGTACCGAAGATACTGACTATAAAGCCGAAATTGATATGGTAAGAGAAGAATACCACACAAGCTACACAGGCCATACATGTAACTAGTTATATAATCTACAATTGAAAAAATTGCAAGCCCAATTTCACTGAGTTTCAACAGGGAAAAGGAACTAGAAAAGAGGCAGTTGCGATTTGTGACTAAGCCCTATGTATCCTTAGAAGACACAGCAGTGAAAGCTAGGATATGCGATGAAAAAACCCACCAACCACCACTTCACTAACAGGAAAGAACGTCCTAGCTTTTAAACGATATAACAAAATAGCAAAACCCAAGCATCGAATAGTAACAAAAGAAAAATAAAGGGACCTGATCTTTATCATCTTCTGCAGCGGATATTGAAGCAGCGACGGATGCTCCGGCGGAACGAACCGACGACGCAACGTTGGTGGCGTTGGCCGATACAGTTTTAAGGCAAGACGATATAATCTTAAAGGAATTAGGTAACAAGCCAGTATTCTTCCCTTTCCCTTTCTTCATCATCTTCTAACCACAACCTAAGAGAGAGTAACCACGAGGAGCAACAAACTCAAAACCAAGCAACACGAAAGAAAAAGAAGAAAAAACCGAGCATCGCTTCCTTTGTTTTCTCGATCATCCACCGCCACCGTCATCACCGTCTGCCTCACCGGCCACCAAAACCTCCACGGAGCATCTCCGCCGATAACCACCGACGAACAGAAATAACATCCGACGATCGAATCCGATCTATGGATGAAAAAGCTCTTGAGTAGTGTTTGACTTCAATCGGAAGCTAATAATATCAACAGAAACAGCTCTCTCTCTCTCCGAAAATTTGTCTTCTCGTCTACTTCTCTTACCCGTTCGCCTTTGAGAAAGCGATTTTCACCAAGGCATTTTTTCCGCCATTTTTTTTTTTACAGACTTTGCGTTATCATTTAATTTAAAAATATATATATATGGATAATCACCAAGGTCTCTTACTACTTTATTTATTCAATTATATACGGCCCGACTTCCAAATTCTTTTTTTCTTTGAAATAATAATATTTGGATTGGATCTGATTTAAATTAAAGAATTTGTCGCCACCAAATATAATAAAAAGTTACAATCTAATCTGGCACCGTAATGGTCAAATCTGGGTTACCTATTCCCAAATTATATATACTCTTCTTTGTTGCTCACCACATAAAGCAAATTTCAATACACAGCTCATGTCAATTTATTGTGCTATAAAAAGATACGCGAATTCAGAATTATCCAAACACAACAATTTTATTTTGACTCGATGCAATTTAGGATTTTTTTATAAAAAAACAAGTTATTTTTTTTTGGTATTTTGGAATATTCCTTGAAACTTGTTGTTTTTGTCCAAAAAAAGAAAAACAGGGATTATTATAGAGAAAAAACGAAGAGCCAGAGTTGATAAATACCATGCGTATTTAAAATCTTTTAAAGTAGAAAAGCTTTTACCCGATGCGAGCGAAACGAGCTTGAATCCTCCTCTGGATCGTCCCACGACAAGACGGACAATCCATCATTCCTTCTTTCTCATGAAGCTGATTGCATTTAAAACAAAGAACTTGGTGTGCACAAGGCAAGAAGATCACACTCATCTCTTCAGACAAACACATCACACATTCTCTCTCTCTCTTCACTTTCGTCATTCCAATATTCTCTCTTTTCGTTGCCTTTGTGTCATTCCCGCCTTTCTTCAGCGCCACTATTCTCGAGTAGTCTGATTTAAGTTTCAGCTCTGAGATTTCTCTCTCAAGTCTTTTGATGTTTTCTACGTAGTATTTCACGTCTGCTTCTGCTTTCCCTTTGATCCGCTCTTCTTCTGCCTTTCCAAGTGCTTCTACTTCCTTTCTTTCTTTCTTTATAGCACAAGCCCGAGCAGTGAGCTTCCCTTTGCCTGTCTTTTCTTGTTTCAAAGTAGCCTGCAGTGGAATTTTCGTTAGTTACCTTCATCAACTCCTGCAACTCAAATCAATTGCAATCAACTAATGCTACTTTGAATCACAAGGATGCAGTAGAATAAAGCATCAAACAATTGATGCAAACATTTTATTTTCTCCCTTCAATCTCTCTCTCTCGCATTCCTTAGACATAGCAATGTAAGAGGCGATATATATGTAGCCGCAAAAATGATAACGTGACCTGAAATAACTACGTGAAGGAAGGGATATAACTTTTCAGATGAGAAATATATTAGATTGCAGATAGCCAACGATGACATCTTAAAGACGAGAAGACCTAACGTGTGCAAAGGCTTATGTCTACAAAAGTAGCTAACCTCAATTTGATTCTGGCGATTTTTTGCTTTCGTAACTTCTTTTTGCAGCACTGTCACCTTGTCTCTTTGACTCTTGAGCTCTTCCAGCAACAGAATCTTTTGCCCTTCCCACAACTGAGTATCCTTCAATGATCTTTGCCCTTTCTCTTTTGCTTCTCTACAACTCTCAGCAGACTCAGCAGCTCTTATCTTAGCAGCGTCCATCTCTTTCTTCAGTAAAGATTGTTCTACCTCGAGCCTGCGAGCAGTATTGTTAGCTTCTTCAAACTGGCTGGTCGTATTTTTCACCTTGAACTCCAACTCAGACAGCCTCTTCATAGTGGTTTCTTCCAATAACTGCTTATCTTTTTTATGCTGTTGTGCCTCTTCTCGCTCTTTCCTTAGTGCCTTAAGCTCTGGTTGATCCTTAAGAAGTCTACAAGTTGCTTCTTTGACTTTCTGATTAGCCCAGTCCGTCCATACCTGCAGTTCATTCTGCAGGTCATTCACTCTAGGAACTAACTTTAAAACCAGTTCATCCTTTTTATCCCGGGGAACATATATACCCAGTGATGCATCATACGGGATCCCAGCGTAGTAATCTGGTGCTAGCTTTTCAGACACAGAAGCCTTTTCTCCAGACTCAGAACCAGACTTTTTTTCTGAAGCTATTGGTACAGAAGAAACAGACTTCTTTTCTGAAGCTGAAGGTACCAGAGTTGCAGAACCAGACTTTTTTTTTGAAGCAGATGGTGCAGAAGTAGCGGGTAAGGCAGTTATATACCCCTTTGCATCTACCACGACCACAGGTGAATCTAACTTACTACTCTTCACGCAACAGCTGCTTTCCTCTAATGAAACTTTCACCCCAATTTCTGCTGTTATCTTTGATGAACAATTTCTTGCCCCCAATTCAGAAGATGATTTGACTCTTTTCTCTAGAAGGAAACTGCCGACTGATGCAAACTTTGCCGCCTTGTAACCACTGCCTTTGCTGTAAGTCCTAATCTTCTCCACACATGATTTCTGACGAAGCATGGCTATTTCTTTTTTAGTGCGGCCTTTTCGACAAGATACTAATTTTTCATCAGAGACTAGAGTAAAAGATGTACTTTTAATGCCTGCACCAGAAACAGTGCTACCTGAAGATACTTCTTTTCCTGATGTTGTTCCACTAGAATGAGTATTTTTGGAGTTGGGTACATTTGGGAAGTTTCCAAATTTGAGTGGCTCACTCCGATTGCTTTGCACATTGGGTTGCGGAGGCTTGGGGTTATCTGGGTCACTCGAGTTTGGAGGATTACATTCAGCACCAAGAGTTCCAGATGCTTTACTCGAACTGAAACCCGGAGATTCAGATGATTCAACTTCAAATGCTTGCAAGACATTCAAGTCGCACATCAAAAGCCGCCACATTGCTTCAACTGTTGATAGGGATGGCCTAACCTCCTTAACAAGACTTATCATTTCCACCAACGTATACGAGACAAGCTGTTGTAGATCCTCAAAAACATAGTCTCTTGAAGCAGCACTTTCGTTTCCATTCTTGAGTATACTCAAGGTGTTATTGACAATGTTTGACACAAGATCATTGCCTCCACAGTAGAGCCTACTGCCTGAAATAGCTTTCAGAACATCATCATCGGTATAGCCACAATCAATAACTTGCTTCATAGCATTAAGGAAGAGCGTGAGCAAATTTGAGGACAACAATTCTTCAAGATGACAGGCAAATGGGTCATCCCATTCTACAGATTCAGGCTCTTCAACTTTCAGCTGATTAGAAACTTCCTCAGTCGACCCATTGCCACTCAAATGGTCTTGCGTTTTCAAGGAAGTTAACTCATATCGAGGGAATTCAGTCAGAGAAGCAGCACTATGTTGAGAAGGATCAGCTAACTTTCTCTTGTTTTTCCTTCCTTTTTCCTGGGGTGACACTGTAAACTCTCCTACTTTGTCACCGTTGAGACCACAGCCATTAATTTCTTCTTGCTTTTGAACCATACTTCCTCACCTTTTCATCCATTACACGTGAATGATTTAAGTTAAACACACAGAAAAGCGTATAACATAGAAGATATATTTTGTTCATATGAAAAATTCATTAAGAACAACAGAGATGTTAGACCAACATCATATTTCGTAAAAAAAAAAAAAAAATAAGTATACATCTCCTAGAAGTAACTTTCAGAAACATCATTCAATCGCCCAACAAATGAAATCCCCGAAACACGTCAAAAGAAGCAAATTTTCTAGTAAACGTATAGAGATTCCTCAAATCTAAAGCGTACTGCATTCTGATTGAGTGCTTAATCGTAATGCAATCTAGAACCAAAATCGAATCGGAAAAAACAAATAAAAAATCCCACGATCATTCAACCAGAAACAATCACGAGCACACCAAAACGGAATAAAAAAGGCGTAAACCGACCTTCAACGAAGACGATAACGGCTAACGAAGAACGGCGCCGGGAGAGAAACCCTGGGAGAGAAGATCGGTAGCGAAACGATGAGGCGAAGCGAGAAAAAGAGAGAGGGATCGAAGAAGAATATTGGTTAAAGAGTGTGGCGAGAGCGAGGGACTGAAAGAGAACAAGAGAGAAGAAGGAATTGGCCGTAAACTCTTTCTTTCGCAAGGTTTGGCTTCACCTAGGGTATTTTAGTCATTTCACACATTATTCTCCGACGAGGTCCCAAAAGCGGAACCTTTATTGTTTTGTTTCTGCATCTGTAGAAATGATTGCAAAACGAATTTTAGCTACAAAAGTCGATACAGACAAATCGATGAAACGCAAGAAGAAAGCTGTCTCCGAAAACAAACACAACTCGATTTCACAAGCATCATCATCTTCCCCTGATACCTAATGTAAACAACAGAAATATCCATCTTACATTTTAAAAATCAGATTTGCTTTATAGAAGTTGAGTCGAAATGATCTAATACACGTTACAAGTCTCTGCTGAATCGGCAACAAAAAGTCTCAAGCTTTGATGACACTTCCATGAGGGCATTCACTTTTTCCTTTTCGTACGTCTTCTTTCAGCTTCATTCTCCGCGACCACAACGTGAAACTCTGATCCAAGCATGTCGTGTATGTCGATGTTCTTCGAGTTGCTGAGGTTAACAGTCTCCATGATTACTTCTAAAGTCACGGTGAATCCTAGATCAGACAAGACCCGAATCGCATTCCCGATTCTGCATATGCTTTGTCGAGTCTCGTGTGGGATATGGCTTTGCTCTTTTCCTGTGTTCTTGGTGGAGGATGAGATCATATCATCATCCTTTTGATCATCAATCATCATAGGATCTCTAACTTCAACGTGTTCCCCGACCCATATGAAGCCATTGCAGCCAATAATCAAATCGATCCCAAGACTTTCTATGTAATGGAAGTGATGCTTGCTTCTCTTAACCAAGTAAGGATCGACCTTCAGAAGCTGTCCCTTCTCGAGCTGTAGAGATTCATGGATCAATCAATGTTTAGAGGAAGAGCCTACCAAAAGGTATAACTTTGAGTATGTGACCAGATCAGAACCAACCTTTCCATACTTTTGACTTCTTGCTTGTAACTGCAAGCTGCCATCATGCTGTAAGTTGCGTACTTCAGCCTAAGAATTTTTACAGATCAAAGAGGGAATTCTTTGTCAGCCTGAAATTGTGTTCAAGGCGGATTTATGTAAAGCTGGAACATTTATTAATCATACGACTTACACAAACAACATCATCTTCTACAAAGATATTCCGCATATTGAGTTCATCTACAGACGTTCTTCGCCTCTGCCAACACCGAGAAACTTATATCATTGAAGCCATCATACAATGTGGAAGTATGTGGAAGCCATCAATCATCCAAACGGCAAATACCAAAAAAAATTGGGAATTAAATTGTAACCTGGATACCATCGGGCAGGGTCATCGAAGAAAGCATAAGTACTCCATCTTGAGTAAAGTTAAGCTCCACTCTCCAACGTTTTTGAGAAACCTGAATAAGTTAAGCGATTGTGCAATGTGATTAAAACCCTTGTTGCTAACTTCTCAATACGATTGCAAAACCCAAATCACCAACACAGAAATCTACCTCAATGACACGGCCTACCACAATATCCCCAACCTCAGGCTTGTACCTAAACGTAGATCGTTGAACCATCAGTTCTACTTTTAAACTCAGAATAGACAAATTCGAAGAGCAATTAGAGAGGAAATCAAACCACCTGGCTCGTAAGGTGCGTACGTAGACAAGCTTATCCACGCGCTCCACAACTCCACAGACCGTCGCGAGTAACTCACCGTCGACCTCGGAAGTTCCGTGCCCCCTTTATTTAAAAACCACACGGGAAAAAAAGAAGTTGAAAGAATTTCAATCCAGAAAATGGAGAAACTGAGCTATCGAGAGAGCGCGAAGGAGATGAAATTACTTGAGGAAGGCATCTTCGTGGTTCACGGGGATGGAGTCGGTGACGATAACAGAGGCGTCAGAGTTCACCGTCGATGACAGTGATTGTAGCCGCTCGATGGCTCTCTCAAACCTGACCTTCTGCGTCTGGCTCAACGGTAGCTGTAGCTTTCTCATCACCACTAGAGACACTCTCTCTTTCTACCTCCTCAAATCCAGCTACACAACAATGGTGATTGAAAAAATCAAGGTTAGCAAAAACCTCAGACGTTTGTCCCTTTAATGAATTCTAGGGTTTTGGATTATTTGTTGGACAGGTCCAGCTTGTGGCCCATTTATAAACTCGTCGATTTAGGCCTTTTCAGGTTTCTCAAAAAATTAATTAATCTGATAAATCATGAAATTGACGTCTCTCCTTCTGCGAAGCTTCAAGTCTTGTGATCTTCCTATTTCTGACGCCAATTCGCATCGTTCACTCTCCAAATTCGTTCCTCCACCGATCAAATTGTTTGAAAATCCCTAGTTTATATAACACCAATCGGTAAGATCTGAGCGTTCCGCTATGAATTTCTTCAAATCCGTCTTCTCGGACGACCCAGATCCTTCAGGAACCGAATCGGAGTCCGATTCACCAAAACACAGCGAAGAGCACGAAAACCCAGAGCAGTCTAACCCTAACGACGACGGCGGATGGAGCTTCGGTGGTCTGATGAAAAGCATAGCCACCAGATCCGAATCCGTGATTGAAACCTACCGACGAGATCTCGAAGAATTCGGGACAGGTTTGAAGAAGGAGATCGAAGTGGCGCAGGGATCGCTTGGTACCGTGGGACATGCCATTGACGAACTTGGGAACACCGTGCTAAAGGGTACGGCTGAGATCATCGCTCAGGGTAAGGAAGCGATATTAGCCGCTGGTAACGAATCTGATTCTTCTGATAACAATAGCAGTAACAGTTTTGGTCGTCGTGATAGCTTAAGCTCGAAACCCTATAGTCGTTTCGATGCTCAGGTTCGCGCTGTTCAAGGCGATCTCAACACTTACAGTGAAGAGCCTGAGGATTCAGATGATTACAAAAAGTGGGAATCTGGGTTTTCTCTGGATGGAAAAGCTGAGGAGATGGAGAAATTGCTGGAGGAAAATGGGGATATGAAAGGAGTGTATAAAAGGGTTGTCCCGAATATGGTTGATCATGAGACCTTCTGGTTTAGGTATTTCTACAAGGTTCACAAGCTCAAGCAAGCTGAAGACCTGAGGGCTAATCTTGTGAAGCGAGCCATCTCTCTGGATGATGAGGAAGAGCTGAGCTGGGATATTGATGATGAAGAAGAGACCAGCGAGAAAGTTACTGAAGCTACCAAAGAAGTTTCAAGATTGAAACTTGAGGGGAATGATGACACGGGTAGTGGAGATGTGAGCGAAATTGTGAAAGATTCAGTGATAAATGCAGATTCAGTGACTGAAAAGAGCGTGAAAGATGAAGTGACAAGTGCAGATTCAGTGAGCAATGTTGGTTTGAAGACAGATTCGGAGAAGAAGAAGGAAACTGGTAATGAGGAAGTTCCAGAATCAAAAACAGTTGTTGATGCTGTTGCTTCTGCATCTGATGAGGCTCCAATTCAAGATTCGGGCAAACCTGAGGCTGTTCCAGAAACTGATGAGAGTGCTCAATCCCAAAACTCAGGTAAACCTGATGGTGTTACTTCTTCATCAACTCAACAACCATCGGAAGAAGATTTGGGATGGGACGAGATTGAGGATATGAGTAGCATCGATGGTAAGGAAGCTAGTCGCACTGGTGGTAGTCCAAACAGAGCTGAGCTGCGTAAACGTCTAAGTGCTGCAGAGGAAGATGAAGACTTAAGTTGGGACATTGAAGATGACGACGATTCTTCTTCAAAAGCTTGATGTAGTTTTAGAGTGGTGTGCTTCTTTCTCTACTTCTACTTTTTTTGTGTAAAAGTTTCTGGCGATTTTGCCTCCATTCTTTAGTTGTTTTCTCTTGAACGTTCTATTTAATTTGATTTGAAAATATGCTATACAATTTGATTTGATCTCAGAATAAGGTCAATTATAGTTGGAAATCGATAGAAATTAGATATATATGATCTGCGAAGACCGAGTCTAATTACCAAGGTTACTCTAAATAAAGTTGTTTGAGGAAAGTTATGAGGATTCTTAATCGGCTCTACGTCAACTGCATTAAACCATTACTCAGAAACTGATGATGCAAATACTTGACTAGAGCTTTTGAACTTTAGAAAGTAGATGGTTCAAAAAAAAAGAAGCAGTATTTAATATCATCAGCACTCTACACTAGTGTTGTTAAAAATGACCATCTTCTATGCGTTACGGTTTTGTTATGAAACAAATCTAATTGAACATAAACAACGTTAGGCAGATCGAGACGGTTTTTAGGTGGCTGCGAATTCGGAGCCCTTTTAATTGTTATTCGGAATAACTTATTCCTCTCGTCCCGAGCTCAAAATTCAACTTCTCTCTCCGATGGCAACGAATATCCAGGATGTTCTCGTCAACAACCAAGTCTGCGGGATTTAAATTCAGATCTGCGTATTTCGTTATGCTGGATTTTGCTATACTGTTGTTTGTTCTGCTGTGGAATTTGTGTACAATATTGACACATGTTATGATAATTGTAGATGTTATGGATGTTCTGAATCGTTCAAGACAGGGGTGGCTATCCGGATATGACTGGCAAACTCTGTTTGAGAATCGACACTTGTTCGCGATTGACAATCCAACAACAGTGCCAGTTAATACGGTGGGACTTTTCCGAATCGACGCCCATTCGAACAGAGACTATAATGAATGGCGAATCACAAGCAGCTTACAAACGATAGCAAGCCAAAGAGGAGTTATTTTCAATGTTCGCTTTGCGGAGGGGTACGCAAACGCAGACGGTGTGGTTCTACAAAGGGTGGTGGTCAGAAGAAATGGTGATCCCCTAATGACCACCTTCGCACATCTGCGAAGGACTTAGACAAGTGAAGATGACTCGCTCATGATGTATTCTCGAATAAGGGTTAAGTTTGCCCAATTTAAAAATGTTTTAAGAGCTGAATATATGCATAATTTTATAATATACTTTCCTTTTAAAAAAAATCCATTAGACATGCATAATTTCATAAATAGACAAGCTTTATTTATCTTGGCAATAATTTTGTTTTTTAAAACTCGCTCATGGTGGATTCTCGATTATCTCGGGTTTTTCAAGGTGATAATAAACCACGGAGTTGAACCGGAGATAATTTCGAGATTTGAGCACGAAGGTGAAGAGTTCTTTAATAAACCGGAACCGGATAAGCTACGAGCCGGTCCGGCGAGTCCGTTCGGTTACGGATGCAAGAACATCGGGTTTAATGGAGATTTGGGTGAGATTGAGTATCTTCTTTCCTGCTCTTTGTTCTTTAACCTACTTCAATTAATAAATCTATACAGAATTTTCTTTGGCATATTCATTGTGTGTATATATATATTGGTTACTCAACATATTTTATTTCTAGCCATATAAAAAGAAGAAAATAAACATTTTAAAACGTTTGCAGTTATATATGTAATAATGTGCTTATCCAAATAAAAGCATAACATTCTAATTTTTATGTCAAAATATTAGAAACATTCTGATAAACAACATTAAAACCATATATAGTATGAGTCTTGCCGATCATTTTTGTGGTTAACGTCGGTCGGTTTACAACAAATTATGGGTATAAAATTATAATTAATTACACCGGTATGTATGCATAATTCACTGAGTGAATAGGTGAGAAATTCGGATATAATGCGTATTGAATAAATATGCATATTCATTATTCATATAATCCATATGCTCAGTGACATAAAAATGTATAAAGAAAATTTACCAAACCATAGGGATATACGTTGACCCAACTGAAATTGATGCGGATATTGTGTGACAATGTGATATACCTAAACACACACACAGAGAGGGATGCAATGTGGAATAATGGATAATGACCTTAAGAAACGGCTTTCAATTATTATCAGTCTTTGTTCCTAATTTATACCTTTAAATTAGTACAAATAGATCAACCTAATGCCGGTTCACCTGATAATTTGTTGTAATATAGTATATATTAGAATGTGATCCGCGCTACGCACGGACGTGTTAACTTTTTTTCTTTATATAGTTTTTTTATAGTTTAATATTTTACATATATTATTTTCAATATTGTTTTTTCTTATAAAAATAGAAGGTGTTTGTACATTTTTTTATCTTTTATGTTTGTTGTAAGTTTATGCAATTTTTTTTTAAAGTTCGTTATTTTGCATTTTTATAGTAGAAAACATTAGGAATCTCTAATAATGCATTTTTTATTTTAATATTTATATCAATTAGAGTGTATTAATTATATGTTAATTGATGTCACAAAATTCATCTTTGAAATAGTTACATTAAAGCGTAATACCAAATAGATAAAAAAATACACTAAAGGAGTTGTTTTGTTGTAGAGTTATTGCGGAAGGAGGTTGAGAGTTCGGTTATGTAGCATATGTGGCGGATGTTGGGTTTATCCTTTCTTAGAATTAGATATTGTGCTTTGGGATGGAGCTAGTTGCACCGAATTTTAGGTTCGTGGCTCTTGTCTTCCTCGAGTAATATTGTGTTTTTTTGTTTTATATTTTTTTGTTTTATTTTTAGTATTATTTCCAATATTGTTGATGTACGATTCTAATCCTCATTATTGTGTAAAATATGTTTCTAATTTTTAAGTCTTTTTGTTTCCAATTTTTAAGTAATAAGTCTTAAAGTGTAGATAAATATGATAATATAACATATATATCCAAGTCTTGATTTATTATGATTTTTCACATATTTTCAGTTGTATCTTGTGTCCAGGCCCGGCTTTAGGCAAGTGATGAAGGTGCAAATGCACATTGACCACCTGATTTTTGCAAAATTTTGTCATATTTGAAGGTTTTATTTGTAAATATTTAAGGGTTCTTTATATAAAAAAATTGTTTATATGCCTAAAATTAGATTTTTTTTTTTATAATATGCACATGGTCCACTTTATTAGTGAGACGGTCCGGCTTGTGTCATGTAGTAGCTGAGTAATTTTGCTGCATCTTCATAGAAAAGATTTCTATGATTTCATTCGGATTGCTGTTTTGGTGTATATTTTTTTCCTCGATGTTTATTTAATAATTTTATTATATTCTAAGTTTTGTTTTATGTGGTTTTTAATTTGTATTTGTATTTAGTTGTAATTTTGTTGTGTCTATCAAAATGTGAGAGTTGAAATAAATTATCATATTTTGATATTTAAATTTATTTTGAGAATGTTTTTTTATAAATTAAATATTAAAAATGTGGTAGATATCAATAGATTTTAATTTTTGTTGAAACTAATTATCAGTATAGTTTTTGTTTTATATGTATAAATAAAATTTATTCATTAATGATCTTAGTTATGTAATTAAAACTAATTGTTAAAAAAAATGAAAATAATATTAAAAATGATCAATTAAAATTTGATATGTGAATGATGATGTGTTTTCATGAGAAAATAGCAAAGTTAACTTTATATATATAAATTTTACCAACTTGTTGGTGGGAGTCGCACTTTAAAATATTATTCATGGGCTCGACGTTAATAGTTATGACCTTAATAGTTATGACATTAATAGTTATGATTGTTTAAAATACTGATTATACACACAAACACGTCACAAAGTAATGTAGTAATTGAATAGACTTGGTCAATTAAAATGAAAGATTACACACAAAAAATACTTTGCGACGTCAAAGAATCAAAGATTCTAAACGTCAACGAAACAGGATTTGACCCATTATTTATTCCTCTTGTACAATTAAAAAAAAAAAAAAAATTAAGGGGTCCACACTCTCGAACATTCCTCATAAAAAAATATTTGACAGAGACAAAATACAAAAAATTTCAAAACAAAAACATTATCCCTCCTTTCTCGTGAAATTCAAATTCTTCTATGGATTTCGGTTTGAACCAATGTCTGTTCTCAAATAGTACTTGCCAGTCCTACAAACCGCAAATGCTTATTTCAACATTCGTTTCGGGGAGGGTTTTCCGAATGCAGGCGGTGAGGTTGTAAGAAGGAAAGTTGTCCGAAGGAGAGAATATTTACCTCTAATGACAACATTTGTTCATCTTAGAAGAGTATAAACAATTGAGGAAGGCCATATTGAACAGTTCGAATAAAAGGCCAGTTGGAGTTTCAGTTTTATTTGTTTTATTTGAAAACTGAAAACTTTTTTTACGTTTTACTTGCTTTAGTTGGAGTTTCTGATTGAAAAGTTTCAGTTTTATTTTCTTTAGTTGGAGTTATAAGAATTGTTTCAGTTTTATGTTTTTAATAAGCATCATTCTGCCTTCTCTGAAATTTCAGAACCAAATTTTAATTATGACTGGTCTTAAAATCTTAAAAGTTAATCCAAAAGAAGCAGTGTGAACTTACCAGAATTAACTAGAATGAAGGTTCGAGTGGTTTGAGCGGTGTGGAACAAGTGATTTTAGTGCGGTGCGGTTTAGTGCGGTGCGGTTTTAGTGCGGTGCGGTGCGGTTTTAGTGCGGTGCGGAACAATATATGAATGGTGAAAAAAAATATACGGTGCAGTCTAAATATGTGAATGGTGAAAATATAAAAAACGGTGCGAGATATATATTTTAGAAAAATATTTTATAAATAAAATGGATTAATGATATTAATATACTTATAAATTAAAATTATTAATTTGTTAATGATCAAGTTTTTTTCATAAATTAATTACGAATCATAACTAAATAATTATTAAAATTTAATAAATGTGTTTGGCATTTTACAATAATATATTTATTGCTAGGGAATGATGTAAGGGAAAGATTTGTACCGATACTCAATACTAGGCTCAGAAGACTTGTCTTCCTCGGCGAGAATGAAGCACCCAAAATCTTCATAACTCATCTTCCCCTCAACTTTGCTTGTAAACTTCCTAGGAACCTAAAGAACAGTCGGAGAAGAGGGCTTTCGTTTGGTATGGAGATAGAGACAGAGAGAGAGAGAGAAAGAAGAAAAGTTAAAAGAACTGTCGGATAGGAGAAACAGAGGTTGAAGAAAAGTTGAGCGTTTTCCTTTGCATCTTGGAAATAGAGAGACGACAGAAGAAATGGCGAAACTTTATATATAGTGACGAGTGGTTGGTGTTAATTTAGGGCTTTCTTGTGATCAAACCCTCGCAGAGAGTCAGGATTATTGCCAAGCCAAGTTCTTGCAAGACCGCAAAGAAGTTTGAGGCGGAGATTTACGTGCTCACAAAGGACGAAGGTGGACGTCATACCGCTTTTTTCTCTAACTACATGCCTCAGTTTTATTTGAGGACCGCCCATGTCACGGGAAAAGTAGAATTACCTGAAAATGTGAAGATGGTTATGCCCGGTGACAATGTCACTGCAGTTTTCGAGCTAATCCTTCCTATCCCACTTGAGCCATGTTAGATTCTCACCTTTTAATATTACGTTCGAGTATCTTCAGCTGTTCTTGAGTGAATTCAAGTTGTTGCTTCTATATTGTGATTTTAACAGGTCAAAGATTTGCCACTCAGGGAAGGAGGTAGAACAGTTGGAGCCGGTGTGGTATCAAAAGTTATGAGCTAAGTTGCTATAAAGGTTCCATGTTCTTCAAGAAAACACAACATTGTCAGTTTGTTCTCGAGTATCTTAAGATTCATCTCTCATGAAATTGCACTCAAGTTAAATCAAATAACAGAGAGATTCATGTTTAGTTCTTAGTGAACGAAAAGAAAAATAAATAAAAAAGCTCCTAATGTGATTATTTTCACAGTTCTTTCTCGCTTTGCAGCCCTTTTGGTTTAAAACTCTCACAAAAAAATCCCCTATTCTAACATCCTCACATTCACAATTGAACCTTTAAGCCCTCAATGGAGTTGAAAATGGACTCCAAATCATCAGGATTTTAACATTCAACCAAACCTAAGTGCGACCATGGCGATAGCTGTTGCAGCTCTGAAGTAAACGTCCTTGATTCTTCTCTCAACTCTATTTTTCGTTTCTTCGTCGTCTTTGATTGCTTTCTTATTGACGTCGACAATGGCTTCCCTGAGCCTACTCACCGCCCATGAGAGCAATACCAAACTCAAACTCAGTGCAGTGTCAAAGACCTTGTTTGCGCAAAAGGGTACTCGCCTAGAAGCAACACTACAGACCACAGAGAAGAACACAGCGATGCCAGTTCCAGTAAGACCGATTGAAAACCGAGTCAAAAGCTCTGAGAGATCTCCACAAGATTTCTTCAGAGATAGCAATGTGGATTGTCTATGTTGTTCACTGCCTATCATCAACGAGATAAGGCTCTCACATGCATGAAGATGGTTTCGTTTGTAGAGATCTTTCTCTCGGTCTCTTATCTTCGGATTGTGATTCTTTGGTGAAGCCTTGGCACTAGTTTTCTCCGGACTGTAAGAAGAAGAAGAAGAAGAAAAAAGAAAACGTTCTTTAAGAAACAGGAAAAGATCAAAAGTACCAAAAGCTAGTAGATGGTATTAGATACCTCTTTAGAGGAACTAGTGTAACTGCATCAAGATTAACCGCGTTTAGCTGCACAGTGTCTATCTCACTGTCGAATCTGCTAAATGAGAGAGAGAGAGCAGGGTTTTAAACTTAAACCCAAAATGTGATGAGATTTGTAGGATATGGATTTTAGTTGCAATGAAGAATTGATTTACCTCTGAAACTGCGGGACAAGTCGAGAGAGCTTTCTCCATCTCGCTGAGTTCTTTGACATATGAAACTCGGCTGCAATATAATTATACAACTCAGCTCTACTACTTGAGAAGAGGATTTGAGCATCAGAGTTGATGGAGAATTCAGGATCCAAAAGCGGCTTCACGGGTTCTTGAATCAAGTATAGAAGGGAGGAGCTGGATCTCGAAGAAGCATGTAGATCCATCAAGTCAGATAACAGAGACATATCAAATCCTCTTTCTTTGAGTTCGTCTGCTCTAGACAAAAGGAACTCAATCACCTCCTCTTGTCCTGTTTCTGTAAACCACAGAGAATCACTTCATATCAATCGAGAAAACCATTAAAATTTTGGTAAGGATCAGAAGCAAATCGACACATACCATGAACATCTAAGAGCCTAGGCTTCATCATGGTACAGTCAAATTCCACAAAGTGATTAGACTTTCTCAGAGAACAAAAAGGCTTCCATGGCTCCAGATGTTCTAGCTTCAGATTATACGAGATTTCTGGTTTTCTTCCTCCAGGATTTCTGATTTCGTTGCTTCCTAGCTCTTGAAGAAGACTAAACCCAAGTGTTGGATAGCTTTGAGAAGCCATTAAGCAAAGTTTGATAATCCAACCTGAGAAAAACCTGAGTTCTTCGTCACAAACCCGTAGAGAAAAAGGAAGAAGCTTATCGTCAGCAAATCGAGTATATATATGCGTCAGATATTTTAGGTGATTTCTGTAAATTTTTCGGCTTTGGTTGGTGAGGAAAAGACACTTTTGAGTTTTAAAATATTTTACTTTTTGAGGCCTATATTACTTTAATTAGCAAGAGTATTCCCAAACGTTAAATTATTTACATAAGTATCGCTTTTGTTTCGTATATTCGATATTAACCCAGAGATCATTAGGGTACTCTTCTCGAGACAAGTTGTCAAGTCTCAACTCTCGCGAAGTCTCCAGTTTTCACCTTCTTTGTTGAATTGCGAGCAGAGGAAGGAATCTGCCAGAGGAAATAAAAAATGGTAAATTTGTATGCTTTCTTCGTCTTTTTCGAAATTGAGTTTTGTTTTGACCTAACGAAAGATGATTTCTTTCTTCTTGTTTATTCGTGGGTGTGTTTTCTTAGATTTCGGGTTTTTGATTTTCGCTGATGATTTAGGGTTTCTCGTGGATTTGTTTGTTATCTGGCGCAGTTGTTCTTTTCTTACTTCAAGGATTTGGTTGGACAAGAAGTGACGGTTGAGCTCAAGAACGATTTAGCGATAAGAGGGACTCTTCATTCAGTGGATCAGTATCTGAATATCAAGCTCGAGAACACTAGGGTTGTTGATCAGGACAAGTACCCTCACATGGTAAATTCTTCTTCTTTATATTGATTTCCTTAGTTTGGGGATTTAGGGTTTATCGTATGCGCACGATGATTTTGGCCTTTTTTTTATTTGTTGTGTTCTTTAGTGGTTTATCCAGTAGTAAAAGGTGTGATTTTGATTCCTGGTGTTACATAACTAGTTAGGCTTGTTGACGAATTTGAAAGCTTAATGCTCGGCTCTTGCAGATATGTTTAACCCATTAATCGTTCTTGTTTTTCCCACTTACCTTTTCTATGGGACGTATTCTTATCTCGTGCTTTTGCTATGGCCAACGTTGAGAAACTTTGAGGCGATTTTGATTCGATTTACAAACGCAAAGGGACAGTCTTAAGTGACAAGTTTGTAACTATTTTGGTACCTATTTACATGTTTTATCGAGATTCCTGTGTGTATACTGCATTTAGTATAGCCATTGAAATTTGTCAAGTCTGCTCAAAAGTACAATGTCTTTGCAATTTGTTTGCGGAATGATACTCAGTGTTTTTAGCTTAATATCGGTATCTTTGGCACTCGATTTCCTCTTCTTGTCACACTTTAAGACTCTTTCCTCTAAGAATTTTTTCCGCTGATTTTTAGCTTACGGTTTTGCTCTCCTAAATTGTGTAGCTTTCGGTGAGAAATTGTTTCATCAGAGGATCAGTGGTAAGGTACGTGCAGTTACCTCCTGATGGAGTCGATGTTGATTTACTTCACGATGCCGCCAGAAGAGAAGCTAGAGGTGGATGATTGCGCCAAACAGTTGTATCTCCAAACTTAAACTGTTGGTTAACAAGACTTGATAACTTTTTTCATTTTCGTGTAATGGCTTGATGTGGTTCCATTATCTTTATGAAAGGAGAATCTGTTTTCTTTTAACTCTTTGATGAAAAGTTTTTAGAGTCTACAAAGAAATGCCTTTATTCAGTTCTTACTTTAGTTTCTTCTCTCTTAGATAAAAAGCAAGCAGAGGAAAAACATTAGGACTCATTAAGAGGAACTTAATTAGTGAAAAAAGAGTAATTGTCTATGTAGCTAGTGTAACGCGTCATAGGATTAGTATCCATGAATGGTCTGGTTTGCCAATTGGGAGGGAAAACAGGTGCAGCCATAGGCGGATATGGTGAAATGTGAGCACCATTATACATTGTGGCTGGAGACATAGATTGGTATGGCTGAAATGGACCACTACCACCACCAGATTGGAATGGCTGAAATGGACCACCACCACCATACATTGGTGCGTTCGAAAATGCCGGATAACAGCCTCTTGGGGCTGCGGATATGCGCCACCGGTTTGAAGGATTGGTCCCACCATGGTACATCATCGACCTAGCAGCGGTGTAACAAGGCGGATTAACACCATGATTCGGGCTTAACAAGTTTTTACTATGACCCTTCTCTTTCTTTGTACTTGTGTGTCGCCATGTGAGGATGTTCTTCTCCTTCTTATCCTTCTGGTCTGAAGTTCCATGAGATCCTTTTTCCTCTTTGGAATCTGTTTTCGGATTCTCATTCTCTGGAACTCTCTGTTTTTGTTCCACATCCTCTTCATCAGACTCCTCTGTTACATCAGAAATTCAGAAACTTTAGATTTGCGAAGCTTTAGTAAGCAAACTTTTGATGGGAACAAAAACACTTACCTTTGAGTTTCTTCGATTTCTTCATCCTCTTTGATTTAGCCTGACATTTTGAGCAGCAACCGTTGTTCATTTTTCAGATCACGGTTCTGCTGCTTTCAATGAAAAAACAAAAGAGAATGAAACACGAAGAACTTTTTTGGGGTTTACTTATAGAATCGGTTATGTAATTGCTCAAGATTACAAACCCTAAGCATCCGTATCTTATCTTTTATACATAAATTAAAATAAAATATTCTATCTTCATACTCCTAAATCCTGGGGAAAATCTTCTTTCCATATATATTATGAAAGAAGAACTTTTGAATCCATAGAAGGCATGTTTCATGGACACCTCGTATCAGAACGAATAGTGATTTGAGGAGATCTTGTACATAAAGATATTAAGCTTTGGATACAAGAGAAAGTGTTGTTAATGTATGTATATCAAATATTGTGTGAAAGTCATTGATTTGATTGAATATTCTTATTGGAAATATGATAACACGATAATAACATATACAAAGATCATAACTTGAGTTCTAAGCAGTAGAATTAATGGTTTCAAAAAGGGTACAACTGTACGGCTTCATCTCATAAACTACCAGTTGCTTCATCTCATACACTACCAGTTGCTTCATCTGTTCTTCTGCTACAACTGTCTCGCCTTCGACAGAGAAAAACCTGGGGAAAGGAAGAGCTGTGTCGACCAATCGCCTCCATTTGCTTCCATCGGGAAGTGAAGGTAAGATAACATTCTCAGGATGATCACCTGCATTGAATCCAATGAATAGATCATTGTTCTTTGGCTCGGTTGGCTCAACCAATGACGCGGTTTCTTCTTCCTCTGACTCTGCTTTGATCCCCAATGCCAAGAATTTGGAATTAGGGTCTTCCCAACTCGGAGTTGTTTGGTCATTTGCATACCAAACAATGTTCTCAGGTTTCAAAAAGTTTCTCCTTTGAAACACATCGCTTCTCCTTGCTCTAACCGAAGTCATGAAAGAGATGAATTGCGTGATCTGTACCCCGAAAGCTGAAGCTAACATGTTCCAGTCAAAGGGTTTCCGTGATTTTAACAAAGGCGAGCCCTTTGTAGAGATTCCACATTCATCTCCCATGTTGAGCACCGGGATTCCAAGTGAAATGTACTGTATAAACAAGAAGTTGCGGATTTGTTTTAGCCTTCTTTGAAGAACAGCTGATTTATTTGTTGCTCCTTCTTCACCGCAGTTCCAACTTAGCTCTGAAGCTAGCTCAGGGCCACTGAAACTGACTAAGTCAACAAGAGAGAGTCCCGAGTTTCTGGAAATGTAGTTGAAGGAAAAAGCCGGACCTCTTCCATGGGTAAATATGTCACCACTTCCACAAATTCTTGTAGCCAGATCGCTAAGAACGCCTCTTCCCCTCACAAAGTTCCTTACATTTCGACAATATCTTGTATTGAGTTCCGCCCATCGCTTCCAATGAGGGAACCGTACTTCCTTTGGCATCATCATGTCATGTGGATCCCAGAAATCAGCAATTAGTTTTGTTTCCGCGAGCAGCGGATCAAAAGCTATTGCTTCAACCAAGGGAGGACGAGAAAGGTGTTCACCGTGAACGCCTCTCAAGAGAGACGAAGCATTGATGAAACAAAATCCATCTACATGAAACTCAGTTACCCAATAACGCAGGCTCTCCAAAATCAACTGCTGAACAACAGGATAGTTACAGTTCAAGTAACTTTTGGAATCTAAATCATTAGCCCTTCCCTTATAATAATAGCAACTATCATCAATCCCGCGAAGAGCTCCAGACTCAGCAGTATGTGTAAAAACTACTTCCAAAAGTACCTCAATCCCCTGACTGTGCAATTTCTTTACCATCTCTTTCATTGAGTTAACTGCGGATTCGTGGTCATTGGAAGGTCCATACATGTCCATCGGTGAAAAGAAATGAAATGGATAGTAAGGACCTTTTTGCTCGGAGAATGAAAATATTGGCTCCAAGAGAACAGCGTTGGTTCCAAGGGTTTTCAAATAGTTCACTTTCTCAGCTACACCCGAAAAAGTCCCTGCTACATTAGTGGACAATTTGCAGGATTTGTGTTGTGTAAAACCCTTTACATTCAACCGGTAAACAATGAGTTTCTCTAGTGGTATGTTTGGAGACACATCTTTTCCCCAATCAAAAGAAGAGTTTTTGAATAAACTTCCAAGAAACTTCTGAGAGACAGATTTCCCAATAACTGTGGCATACGGATCCAAAACAATTTTCTCAGCTTCAACATTGACTTCTTCTTCAGAGTGAACAATTTCCTTGCAACGGTACCCATATTTCACAAAATCCCACGTGTTCTCAACTGAAGCATGCCAAACATCACCTGTTCGGTTGACATAAGGATCGAGATCAAGCTCTAACGCAGGTTTGTCGGTTGTGCTATCATCATACAAGCATAAAACCACGCCCGTTGAGTGTCTTGAAAAGAACGCGAAATTCCAAGAGCCATTATCTGGCCCAGAAGAAAGGCCTAATGGCAATGGATGACCAGCAGTAAAACCAACCGGGACACAGAAGTTAGCGTCCCTGTGTGTCAGCATTTCTAGACCGTTCGGATCTTTTCCTGACACTAACTTCAGATGAAATGATAGGTAGAAAGGAGATTCGTTCCCATCAAATTCTAGCCCTAACATTAATTCAGACAAGGAGCTTTTCACAAAGGGAGTTTCTGTTGTGTGTGTTTGTGATTCTTGGGAAGAATTTTCGAAATCCAGAGGCAAGAAACACGAAGAATCAGACCTGTATACACCCCAAACCATCACCAGTCTACTCTTATCGTCACCACTTAGTTCTAAAGATGAAACATAAACCATAATGCTGTACTTTTCTCTCTTCTTTTCAACTTTAACTTTAACAAGAGCACCAGATTTCGTCCTGAACAAATAGGATATTACCTTTTTTAGGTCATCGGCCTGAGCACTTCTAGTAGATATCTGTTCCCTCAGCTCGATAGAAGTCTTTGAAGCACAAATCTTACTCATCTGATCCCCCAGTAAACGTTTTCTTGTAACTATCAGTGTCTCGGATCCCGGTTTCGTCTTGTTCATACCAGTAAAAAACCTAGCAGAAGGAAACTTCCATGTTCCAGTGATGCTATCATTGAGACAACAAGATCCTATCCCAACTGATAGTGACCAAGCAGCCATTATTTAAACAAAGCAGAAAGCTTCTCTCGTCTCCCAAAACTTTAGCAATCCAGGCAATTAATAATCCCTGAAATCACAAGTAAAACTATTGTTATAGTTAAGAAGGGAGATCAAATACCTTAGCTCTTGATATTGAATACACCCCCCCTAAAATTGAATGAAAGAAAGCAGAAACCAAATCACACTCTAGTTTTTTGGATGAGTTTCACAAACGAAACTAGATCCCTATAAACAAGAAACAACAAAACCCAAAAGATAAAAGGAAAGAAAATAGAAGAATCCTAACGTATCAATGATCTAATTGAAACAAAAGCTCCAAGCAATTGATCTGAGATTCAACTTATTTTATATAGACACAATTATCAGGAAAAATTAATCAGGAAAAATCTCTCCACCTTTAACGAGATGTAGCAGAATGAGCTCGAATCAGCTAACAATCCACCATAAGAAAACCACTAATCGAATCGGCTAAACCGTCATCTCAAAGCTAAATCCACACAAGACCCAATCAGAAAAAATTTCCCTTTTTTTACCATCGGCATTTCAAATTTCAAGTATTAGAATCAACAAGAATAATAAGTCTCAGGATCAAGAAAAATCGAAGCACGAAGAAAAAGAAAAAGGGAAACACAAGGAAGCGTAAAGAAGAGACGAACGTCTTAAAAATTCGAGCTTACTGTCGCATAAGCATCATCACTGCCATTGAAGCAGAAAACGAGATTCTAAGAGAAGATTTTCGCAGTGATTGAAACATAGATATCTGAGAATATCCATCTGATGAAATGGAGTCTGTCCGTCCGTGAGTTTATGTTTTGTCTTGCTCCTTTTGTTTTTAACATATTGTCGCATAATGAAGATATTTGATTGACAATGATTTATTCTATCATTGTTGATCATAATATATTTGTATTCAGTTTTTTTTTGTTGAAAAAGAAACTAAAAACCTGTCTCAAGTCCCCTATAATGGAATAATAAATTTTGTAAAAGCAACCATGAAACACTGAGAAAAACCATAGCTCATAACTCATAACTCATAACTCAAATAAAGGTAGTACCACTATACAATCCCCGATCGAAATTTGGTCTACAAAAGTAGTGAGCAAATCCATTTTATTCTCTAGTTAAAAGCATTTGTATTTCAATAAGAAACCTATATGTACATTCTTCAGCAGCAACCCACCTTAAAGTTCGATCTCCTTGTCAAAGATGTCCCAACCATCTTCAAGAAGCTCTCTACAAACATTTTTGTCTTTGTTCGTGGAGGAAGCTGCTTCTTCTGGGCTCTTCTTGTTTCTTGAGGTTTCAAGCACTCCATTCACGGGCTCAGCAGGATTCTCAAGCACCAAGCTTCTCATCGATGATCCGCATGAACTAGTCTGGCTCGAGGAGATTGATTTTGTTAATGACACTCGGTTGTCGAATTTCTCTTTCAACAGCTTCACATCTTGACAGATGACAGAAATCTCTCCTCTGCTCAAAGAAGAAAGAGAGATTTAAAGATCCATTTGAAAGAATCATTACGAATATCCACAGGAAAAATCGCTAATTTAGCTTCATGGGTGTTCTAAACAGATGAACCAATGTGCAGTTGGTAGGTTGAGAATGGGACTTACTGTAAAGAATCAACGACCTGACCACGATCCATAAGAAACTCTCGAAGCTGCAGGCCGAGGAAAAAAAAATAAAAAATTACGGGATTGAGAAGAATTTTTGACATCGAGAGGAAACTCATCGCTAGTGTTTATAACAATGATTTTTTACCTTGGAGTTTTCCTCTGCCTGTTGCTGTAGAACCTTTGATTCTTGGACTACTTTCTCCATGATGGCTTCTTGTTCAGCAAGTGCCTTAAGTGCAGAGTCTTCTTCTTCTTTCTTTTCTTGCTCAGCAGACTTTTTCATCTCCAATGCTGCCGCTAGTCTTATTTCAAGAGTCTCACGCATCTACAAAGACACACAATTAGATAAATCTCTCTACAGTGTGAAACAGAGAAAAAAAAAAGGAGACAAAATTTAGAGTCAGCTGGTGAAACATGCCTCATCAAGGACAGCAAGAGATTTGTTTCGTTCTTCTGATAAGTTGAGCAAGCGGTTTTCAAGCTCTTTTGCTTCAGTGGCCAAAATTGACTTCTCGCCATATACTTCTCCAGCATGCTGCAAAATATCATAGTAAATTAGTTCTCATTTAAAAAAAAAAAAAACTCAAAGCATGTACTGTATTAGAACATTATAGGTAATAATACCATTACCATGTCATTTGCTTCTTTGGCATGTTCCAGCATCTTCTTGAGCTCCTCAGCCTTTTCAAGAGTATCCAAACCTCCCCTAGCAGCTGCCTCCTCTGACTTCTCCGCATCCTTCTCTTGAAGTTCAACTTCTTTCATCAGATTCATGACTGATTCCATCACAGTGAGCAAGGTTTTCTACATCATTGCATAATCAAAAAAAGAATCATGTTTCAGTATCCATCACAAACTCTCAGTTTGAGAAAAACATCACCACCAGCTTTTCTGGACGTCAGCACCAGTGAACACTGAACACAAACAAAAGTAAAGCATCTACACAGGCTTAAAGAATGTTGGGAATATATGTCAGTCAGTATACCTTGTTACTTTTGGCATCCTCGATAATCTCTTCAAGGTGATCAACACTGCATCCATGAGTTGATGAGCTAAAAGCACCACCTGGTTCAGTATCACCATTTTCACTGGCCAACGAACCCTTTGAACTCTTGTCCACAACATCTGTACTCCCAGTCCCAACTTCAAAGCATGAACCCTGCTGTATATTTGTCATATTGTCTCCAGGAGTTATATCGACCAACTTCTGTACAGCATTTTCTGAAATTATGCTTGCGCTTGATTCTGCTAGATTCCATGTCATATCAAAATCAAGATCTTGCCAAAAATCGCTAGTTGATTTGAGGTTGTCTTGGGCGACAGCAGAGACCACTGAGGCAAGATCATCCTCTGGCACGTGCAAGCCAATTTTTGCTTCGCTTGGAACATCAAAACACTTACCAAAGAAATCATAGTTTTCGTGCTCTTTTCCAGGAGCCTTTTTCAAAGAATGGACTTCCTCACTTTCGACATCTTTATGGCAAACACCACGACCAACATTTAGTGGCACATTTGTTAGCTCGTTCCTATCTGGGACCAATATGGTACTTGAAGCACTGGTAGCGTGGCCAGAACCAACAACCAGGGGGACAGTTTCTGAAAAAGAAGAGGCGCTGGACTTTGAACCAGAAGCTACAAGAAAACCGCGGCACCTAGAAACAACATCTTCCAAATCACGTTCTACTGCAATTTGAACAAGCATTTAATTAACACATGTCCTCTGGAAATAAAAGAATGAGAAACCTTGAGCTGTGAATATAGAGGCCGGAGCAACATGGTTATTTTTCACAAGCTAAAGTTGTACCTTCGCGCTCTGAAATAGTTCCAGACGACTTGTTCCAAGATTCAGTAACATTATTGGACAAATTTGAGGGCAACGAAGGAACAATGTCTGAAAGAACTACAGCAGCAGCCTCATCAGCATCCTTCGGATGTTCTATTGCAACAGCCCTCAATATTCGTGCATCGATCTGCAGTGGAACATTTTGTACAATGTGGCTTCCATTAGATAACAAAAGACATAAAATCTATTTGATATGATTAAGCCAAAAAATAAAATGGTGTCAACATCTAGCCATTTGATTAAACTAATATATCTAAGTGCACAGCAAAATGATTGTACATGTTCTTGTGCATGCTGAGCTCCAGCATGGATGTTTTCACGATCTCACTGCTAAAGTTATAATAATAATAATTATGTAGAGACATATTTTGAAATCAGCATCACAATAAAACCAGAGCCTCCTACTTAAAGTTTACGAAATCCTGAATTATAGGAAAGCACCATATCAAGAGTTTCTTTTTAGTCCGGGAAATTGAAGAGACAAGAGATAAAAAGAAGAGGTTTGACCTGAGGAAATATCTCAGTTAGAGATCGATAAACAGAAACGAAACCCATCAGTGAGCTTGATCAACTCTGCTTTAAACAAGAAAAATATTATGTCAGGATAGAATGGTAAACCGTTTGATGCATCTCTGAAAAGTTTGGCATATAACCCAATTGAAATACAATCAGTAACAAGGAAAACATAATAAGACAATGATATGTCAATCTCTAAAGTAACTTTATGAACGTCTAGTATTTACCGACTACACTAAAAACCCCAACTTTATATGAATATAAGAGATACGATCATACGAGTACAGTGCAGAAAGAACACACGACAAAAATAAAATAAAATAAATTACAACTCAGTATCACCTAAGATTTCTTAAATAGGAAAACAGAGATCACAAAACCTATTCACAAAACAAAAAAGAGATAAATTTAGTCGTAATGGATCATGATGAAACGATCAAGCAATACTTTAAAAACAACATCAAAATACACATAGGGAAACAAAAAATTATAAATCCGACGATTCAATTTCCTCGATTTTGTGGTTTCCAGAGAGAAACGAAGCAAATAGCACAAACCTATCCCGTTTTTGGGAGTATGAGATCGGCAGCGAGAGCTGTGAGGAGGAAGAAGAAGAAGTGTGTGTTGTTTGTTTCGTCTATGGCTTTTCTTATGAAAAAAAAAAAAAAAAAAACCAGAGGACTAATGGATAATTTTGCAGCGTATAGGAGGGTATTTTGGTCAGGCGAATGACTTTTGACTGGCGTGGGTTTCTCGGCGAAGGTTAAGGTCAATGCCAACAACCAATGGATTTTCGCTAACAAAGGAAAGTACCTTCAGTTTTGATTGGCTTCTTTATTCATTTCCTTTATGTGTGAGAATCTATTTCTGATCAGATTTATCTATACATATGTACTAGATAAATATCAGCATATATCTGAATTTGTAATTTGATATTTTATAATCAGTAAAAAAAAAACTAAAAAAACAAAATATTATCCGTAAAAATACATAATATAAAAATTAACAAAATTTCTGATGAAATAAAAAAATTGATGAAACAGTAAATAATTTTGTATATAATTATTAGACTTTAAATTTTTTGATGTGTAATTAGATATATTTATATAAAAATTAGAATTCTTTTTTTAAGAATTAATTTTCTTAATCTAAATGTTTTCTTTTTTCATACTACAACAGTGTTAAGAGAAGTTAGACGATAAGATGAACCTTAAACCTTAATTAACACAAGGTGAAAAAACAGAAAACTATCTGTCTGATTCTGCTAAAAGAGGCTCCGTGGTTTTTGTTGTGTAATTCTTCGTACTTCGTGCCTCTTTCCCAACAAGCTTTTTCACGGTTAGTCCTACCTTGATTTGATACTCCTGTGACACACAAAAAGAGTCATAAATCCCCCCCACACACACAAAGAAAAACCCAATAAGTTATTAAACTTAGATCCATATCAAAGATTTTATCCGTTTCTTGCTTACCACTGGTGAAGCTCGTGTTATGGATGATACAGCAGCAGCTGCTGCAGCAGCAGCCACACGTACTCTGAAAAGATGTACATATGTTTCAGACTCTCAGTTTTACTTTTCAGTGAAATCTTTGGTAAGCAATAGAGCAAGTGACTCAGAAGCAAGTAATTATCAATACAATACCTTTTATGTACATCAATGTAAACATCGGTTTCATCCACGATTTCTGCCTGCATTTCCAGTTAATCACCAAAGGAAGACTTCTTAAGTGATATGTATATAGCAACATAAGCATTAAGTAGAGATTTTTTCAAGTCATGGCGATGACTAAAACGCGCAGGAAATGATCAAACCAGAAAAAAGAGAAGAAATAAGCATAAGATCATACTTGTAGAAGTTCCTCAAAGACATCTTCTAACGTGATTATTCCAATCACTTCTGCATCCTCGTTATCTTCCAAGAGACGCGGTAAGTCTCTTGTCGCAATACCGTTCTGTTGGAAATTTCTTCCCCTATTTTTCGCATGTGTTGGTACTTTATCAATATCAACAACAACTTCATGCGATTCATCAACATGCTTTAGCAAAGGAGCCGCTAAATGAGGACTCGAGTAAAAGTTCATAGTTTCTTTGGGTGTTTCGCCATTACTCAGCAACTGCGTATTATTTTTTTTCTCTTTGTCTTTAACTTTGACAACCGCAGCCATGTGACTGCTTCCCTTTTGAAATTCGTTGAGGATATCGTACAAAGGCATGTCTGATGGAACCCTGGAAAGGCAATGTATGGGAATCTATACTCATTTCATGTGGAAACATATTATGGCTAGGTAAAGCTTAAGGAAGCAAAGATACACCTAGGGATCTTCCTGATGGAAACAGAACTAACTGGTGTCTCTGTCTCCGCTCGTACAGTCAGAAGACTCTTAACCTAGATAATAGCAGCAGATACATAAATAAGTAATCTAATAGGATTCAGTGAAATGAAGCAATGCAAAAGTTTAACAGGAGTACCAATAGAAGTCCAATGATATTTTTTGGATTCCCTAAGTAGACCGGGATTCGGCTATGACCACGGGAAAGTATTTTTCCAATTGTTTCCCTGCATTTAAAAGGTGAAAATTCATGATTTCAATTAGATTTTTCGCCAAATGCAATTACTAGGTAGATAGACTAAGGAAAAGAGTTTACTCTCTACTCTATTGTTTTTCCTTTGAAAGATCTGACATATACAGAAAGCAAATCGTCGAAAAAAGACCAATTCTAATCTTAACTCACCAGTCTAGCTTTGTATTTACATCCAGGGAAAATGTTGATTCAATTGGCGTCATAGCCTCCTCAGCAGTCTGAACTTCCATGAAATGAAAGCGTATGAAGTAGATCAGTAGAAGTAATCTTGAAGAAGAATAAGTTTAAAGTATGTTCCGAGATGGAAGACAAAAGAATCAAAGTATATGCATCAGTTCAGTAAAGTTAAGTCATCCTCCATATGCAACCTCAGGTAACAAATGTTCATGGACATGAAGAATCTAAACCCGGATTAATGGGTCACAAGCAAACAATTTTATTCACAACATAACTTGTTCATCAGGGTGAACAATATACAAGCATCCGGAGGTTTTATTCAGCTTCGTATAAATGCATGGCTATTTCAAATCCTTACCTTCTCGCTCAAATCCAGGGCTCCACTTATAATCATTGTTTCCTCGTGTGTCAGTTCACCTCCCTTACCAGCCTATGTTGGAGAATGGAGAGAAACAGCATGTCAACGGAAGGTGGACTGGAGACATAAATACTTTTATAATAAAGTTACTTTCTGTCTTTTTTTCCTATCCTGGATTTGTCTGATTAGGTCATAAAGAAAAACTACCTCTTGGCTGTGAATTGAGACAAGGGCTTTCAGCTGAGCTCGCCTGAAGAGTGTGTCATTATGCCCAATCACGGCATCAAGAACCTGAGGCATATAAAACGTTGATAGATTGTGATAAAATCATCCGTAAATGCATCCACTTGTCTAGGTGATAAAATCAATGCAAAGCCTCAACAAGTAACACTTATTAATGACAATGCTAGATTAAATGCAGGTTCAACAAATTTCCCATTCTTCCATAATTGTAACATAACTTGTGCACTTTCGTAGCAACTAGTCAAACAAAACCGACTACAATGTCTATTATGGTTTATTGAAATTTAGTGCTCTGACAAAGATTAGTCTACACAAAAACATCACCTTTCCAATAGGGTAAGCAATCGGATAGCAGATAATCATCAAAATGCGAACCAGCCACAAAAAATTTGCACCGACAGCAAGTCCATATCTCGAGCATATAGCTTGCGGAATTATCTGGTTGAAACATAATTTGTATCAGTGGATATAGATGGAAAGTGGTGGATAAAAGACAAACTAGTACCAAGAAGACATATAAAGAAAGTTACCTCCCCAAAAGCAAGAACAAAAGTAACTGAGAGCAAAACAGCCACTAAGGGGTGAAATATCTTATCCAGGCATATGGGAAGGGCCTGAAAAAGGAAAACGAAACATTAAGCATCAAGCACCAAATTCACTGGTTCTACACAAGTATTCTCATGATTCTGAGGCGCACAAAATTAGAAGTTTATCGCTGTAAATCATCGAAAATATTGGTGTAACAAATCAAGTCTACCTCCATGGCAGCTGCATTGCATAGAAGCAGAGTCACGAGAAGTTGATGCTGCTTCTTAACCACAGGTAATATAGCAGCTGCAATATCCAAGAAACAATTCAAGTAACTCCAAAGTTAACCGTCTAAGAGTAAGAACTCCATCACTTACAGCCAAAATCACAGAATAAGAATATCAAAAAATTTGTGTAATTATAATTCCATAGGCATTACGTGTCGAGCAAGTCCTGTGTGTAATCTCAATCTAAGAACCGATTTTTTACCGTGATCAAAGAAAAAGCTAAAAACGGACACATCAATTTTTCCATAAATACCAAGAACCAAGCCAACGAAAAGTCGAATCTAGTTTGAACACGAAGAACCGAACGGAGTTATTAGCGAAGAAAACAAAAATAAGACGAAAACGTACCGGCCTGTTTTTTTTCGGCGGACGAGCCACTCTGCTGGAGGATCTCTAGCTCGACGAGGCCAAGGGACATTAGTCCGAGCGTGAGTCCCGACATTATCCCGGCAAATAGAACGAGAAGACACGCCACACCGACGACGACGAACCACCACGGCGAATCGAATCGGATGTCTTCGGCTTCAAAGACGAAGCTGTTCAGCGAATAAGCTGCTTTAACCAACGCCACCGTGCTCAGAATAACCATTGTCGCCTTCTTCTTCTTCTTCTCAGTATCGATTTGGTCACTTGCAGAGACGCAAAGAAACAGCGACGGAGCTAGAGACTAGAGAGAGAGAGGACTATGGTGTGTTGTGATGTGAAATTGTTTTTGTTTACAGGGAAGACGATGAATGGCTTGATACGGGGATACATGACCTACTGACACGTCAGCATTCAACATGCGTTTTTCCTTCTTCTTTTTTTTTTTTTTTTTTTTTGTCGTTGTTATTCACTCATGCGTTTTTTTGCCCTTTAATTGATTTGTTGACTAAACCTTTTAGGCTGTATTGTTTTTTGTGACAACGTGATAACTATTACTAATTAATTACTTAGCTATCATACAAGTATGTATCAATCTTCACCGGTTTTAATGCCCCGAGAAGGACACAGTACAATTGCTTAAACTCAATTAAAGAATCAGGCTTATCAACATGGGGTGATGAGAACGAAAAATTATAACTTGTGGACGGAAATGGAAATTTATGCATAACCAGCATGGATGAGATCCGATCTTTCCTTAGTTAATTTTTTGTAGGGAAAAATCGCATTTTTAATCTTCAATTTCTAAATCGCTATCACTTTAAACTTCGATAGAATTGTATTCTCATTTTAAACCATCAAATCAATAAAACCCATCCATAAAACCATTAAACGAGTTTTCAAATTTGCGTAAATTAAAAATTATGTTAGTTTCGTTAAATATTTTGGTTTGTTTAATGGTTTTAGGTGTGAGTTTTATTGGTTTGATGGTTTAAATTGAGAATGCAAATCGATCAAGATTTAAAGTATTAGCGATTTATATTTTGAAGGTTAAAATGCGATTTTTCCTTTTTTAATGTTATATAATTTTTTGGAGGTAATTTTTTTTTAGTATAGTACAATTTTTTGGATGACCAAGTTTTTCATAGAGTTATTAGTTTATATAATTTAGTAAAATGTGACCAATGATCAAAATCTCATGTTGAAAATGAGTACATATCTAATTTTTTTTTTAGGTAAGAGTGTAGGATCGTATTTGAATATGGAAATCCTATGGGTCTTGGACCTTTTCAGAATGGTCTTTGTAAACATTTGGCCTTTTTGCCACCTTAAACCAATCCAACAAATTAACGAAAAGAAAATGGAAACAAACACTATCATCAAAAATGAAAAATGTAACAAAAGGAAAACAAGAAATTCAATTTAGGCGCTTTCGTCTATATATTATACTAAGATGTTGTTATTGACTGTTGTAACCGCGAAGAATTTGAGAGTAAGAAAACTCGATTGATCAATGGGTATTAAAAGTCTCATTTCTTTGTTCGAAGAGATGATGGATAAAGAGTACGACATGGTCCACCTCAAGAATCGTATCGTCGCTATCGACGCGTACATGTGGTTGTATAAAGGAGCTATTAAACACATCCGAGAATACATCACTAAACCTACATCATCTGACTCATATTCTTGTTGCTCTTTACGAGGTCGATGCACAACTTGCATACTTGGCTATTTATAAAGTGTTTATGATGTTCTCACTGCTGATTCTGACCTCATACCATTTGGATGTACAAAAATTATTTTTTTCAAGGATGGTGAAACTCTTATGTTCGAAGCCAATAAGATACAATCTTTTGTGAGTAAGGATTATGATTTTTCTAAATTCAAAGACGATATGTTGCTGGAGATATGCATCTTTAGTGGTTGTGATTATTTGAAAGCGTTGCCATCTACTGGACTAAAGTAGCTCATGATCTTATTGCAAAACATGAACGATATAACTACGCAATTTTGGCAGAGGATAGCAGAAACATAATCAAATGTTCCGGTTTTAAAATACATGATGGTTATGAGCTGGTTTTCAAAAAGGCTTTAGTGGCCTTCAAGCATCAATTTGTCTATTATCTAGAAACTAAAGAGCTTAGATACTTGCATGAGACTGCTGAGGACCTTAGCGTCTATCCAGATTCTACAGGAACAAGATTATCAAAAGATTTTGTTGAGGGCATAGCAGTAGGCAATATGGATCTAGCTATCCGCAAAGAATTTACACACTTGGAAGTGACGATCGAAGAAAAGATAATAGCAATAGAAAAAATCACTTAAGACTAAAGTTGTGATAACTAGACTTGTGCTCTTTAAGTTTCATTGACGTCTCGTTTGTTGTTTCTAAGTCTCATGTTTTTGTTTATATAGTTTAGTAAAGTGTGAAATGATCAAAATCTTATGTTTAAAATTAGTGTACATTTAAATTTTTTTTTTTTTTTTTTTAGCTTTTTAAAACTTAGTGCCGACTCAGTATTTGGTAACACATATCTGCCTTTCATTCGGAGCTCCATGTTGTGAAAAGAAAAAAATTATTAAGTTTCTCTTTTAATTTTCACCGGTATTTATAAGGATATACACTACATTTGTCTATTTCCCCATCCAATTAAATGAGCAATTTCGCCTATAGTTTAGTGGAGATACAAATACCCAATAAGAATATTATTTGCTCTATTTGGGCTTTTTGGGTCATCTATGAGCCCAATGTTTGGGCCATTGAGGACAAAAAAGAAAATGTTCGCGGAAAAAGGTTTCGACAGTGAAAACCGGAACGAGCGAGACGCAACAGAATCTCAAGATCGAAGAACAGTGAAAACCGAAGAATTGAAGCACAAGCCCCTCTTTATCTCCCATCTATCTATCGATTTCTGCAATCCTCTCTCTCATTCTTCTTCTTTTACACATTCGGAGACACGTCTGAAGCATATCTCCGGAATCGGGGTGAAGAAAAAAGCGGCGACAAGAGTCGGGATTCGTTTTGGGAGGGAAGACAAATCTGGCGAAAGTGGAGGGCTTAAGGGCGAGGCCGTGGCTGAAGCCAGGAGCTTGTTTAAATGGAGGCCAATACGACTATGACGGCGATGAGGACGACCATTCCAGGCCTTGGTGGCGGCGTCGCCTCAGATCCTTATATATGGCGGCGAGGTCCCTTACTCCGTCCACTTCCCGAATCGCAATCTCGCTCCTCCTCCTTGTAGCTATCTGCACCGCTTTCATTTTTCTCCCGGTTGAGCAGGCAATTTCTCTCTCCCCCTATCCCCGCTATTCGCGTTTTGCGTGTATTTGTAGCTGTTGTAGTGATAATGTCTATCATATCTTACATCGTTAGAATGGATAGAACGAAGTATTCCTGGAACGAGCTAGATCACTATATCTCTGTTTGGAATTAGTGTTGCCAGATTGTTTACACTTTGACTCTTCATGAAATCCCAATTTGCCAAGATCTATAGTTTGAAGGAAGCGACAAGTCTTCTTATGAAGTTAGTTGGGATCTTTCCTGGACTTGGTCGTAGAGCACTAGTCATAGATCAAGCGAATGGTAATATATATGATTTAGAATCATTGTTCTGTTCCATTTCCGCAGACATTGAAGGACTTCTTGTTATGGATTAAAGAAGATCTTGGACCTTTTGGTCCACTTGCATTGTAAGTTTTTCATGCTTGCTACTTTTTTTTGCTCTCTCTTTAGTTTGCCACCACTAATCTCGGTTAATTTCGCTAAGATTGTTTTCTGGATGCCTTCAAAAATCTTCTGGTATGCCCTTTTTAACTCATTAAAATTTGCAGGGCTTTGGCTTATATTCCCCTCACAATTGTGGCGGTCCCTGCTTCTGTACTCACGGTAGGTGTCGATTCATTACTATGTAGTGAGTCTAGGGTGCTTTTCTATGATGTTTGCTTGTGCATTAATTTTTCGTTACAAGATGGGATACTATGAATTTGTATCCCTGTTCTGATAATTGTAATTTGGTCTCTACAGCTAGGGGGTGGTTACCTTTTTGGCCTGCCAGTAGGATTTGTAGCCGACTCTCTTGGAGCTACATTAGGTGCAACAGCAGCATTTCTGCTTGGTAGAACGGTATGTCTCTTCGATATGATAGTATCTGTTCTAATATATGTCGCTTGCAATAGTGTTGCTTGCTATAACCAGAGAAGTAACTGATTCCTGTTTTTTGCATCTTCCCAACTAGGCAATTAAACTAAGTGTGGCTTCGCCATCTCATTGTCGCTAATGATTATCTTTTGTCTTTCTGGTATCATGCAGATTGGTAAATCTTATGTCGCTTCAAAAATAAAGCATTATCCCAAGTTTCAAGCTGTTTCCGTTGCAATTCAAAGATCTGGCTTCAAGGCATGAAAGTAGCACTCTCTCAATTAATTAATAATTCGTTTTTCTTCACACCAGCTATACATGGGACCAACAGTGTGGCAAAGTACCTAAAGTTTCTGGCTACATTTAATTGATTGACTGCTAACTACATGTTGATATATTCTTCCTTTACAGATAGTTTTGCTGCTACGCGTTGTCCCCATATTGCCCTTCAATATGTTGAATTACGTCCTATCTGTAACCCCCGTTCGCTTAGGGGAATACATGCTGGCCACTTGGTTGGGAATGATGGTACAGACATTTGTTTAGTATTCGCTTGCATGTTGGCCATTTTTACTTTGATAGTTGTGGAAGGAGGGCCTAGTGCTTTGAACTTTTGTTTTTACACCCAAGAACTACTCTATCATTGGAGATAAGTAGATGTTGTTTAACCCAAATGGACATGCGTTGCTGTATGTACCCAATTCGGATCGACCCCAAAGGGGAGAAAGTGAGAAAACAACAGAATTTGTTTCAAATTAGCATGCATGTGAAAGTGCTAGTTGCTCATATTATCCATAACATTTATATACTAATCTTCTGGAATGTTTTAATGTAACAGCCCATTACGTTTGCGCTAGTCTATGTTGGAACTACTCTGAAAGATCTTTCTGATATTACACATGGATGGCATGAGGTGTCAGTATTTCGTTGGGTAAGTTTTTGTTCAGTTACTTCCACTTGGCTACTAGATTGGTTATGAGCGTAGATCAGCTTGACTGACTGAAGATACCTGTGTGTGTTCTGCTGTAATGCAAAATAGCATACCAGTTATCATCTGTATTTAGAAGAGAGCAAATTGCATAGATTTTAGAAGTTTGTAGTACTGTCAGAAAAGAATAACAACTTGTCCGAATCATCGGAAGTTTAACTTAAATCTTATTGTATGATGTTTATTGGGAATCTTATTGGTGTCTGTCTAGCCCACGATAAAATGTAGAGTTGCTAATTTTCCACAATATGACATGCACTTCTAGGTTGCTTATTTTCCATCATGTGACAGTGACATACATATCTGGATTGAGAAATTTTGCTCTAGGAAAACCTGAGGATAAAGATGTCTTAACCAAGTCTCGATGTGGGAAATAACTAACACTGGCGATAATCTCGGCTCTTTCATAGATTTTATATATGTACTTGTGGTTTGTGAAGTGTCTCTGTGCCCTTGCAGTGCAAGTCTGACTTGTCTTTCTTCCGCATTGTGACTTGTGAATGCAGGTGCTAATGATGTTTGGCATTGCTCTAGCTGGTGGGTTTCTTCTCTAATCATTTCCACACACATATATATATATCTTCTCTAATCATTTTCTGTGGGACAGTAATTCTGATAATATGCATAACAAGAGTG
This sequence comes from Eutrema japonicum, assembly GCA_030161315.1. NCBI lineage: Eukaryota > Viridiplantae > Streptophyta > Magnoliopsida > Brassicales > Brassicaceae > Eutrema > Eutrema japonicum. The sequence goes on along the minus strand of BSQW01000001.1, from coordinate 1,352,111 downwards.
GCGAAATCATCACTGGACAAAGCATTGGCTGAGAATACAACTGAGATATTAGATGGCAAAAAGAATGACGACAGTTGTATTGCAGAACCACCATCGGATCAGCTACACGAGTCTCTCATTATCAGAATCGACCACCCATCAGATTCTTGAAGAAAGGAAGACCAGAACCAGAAGAAACCAAACCTCTTTGAGTTTGTAAATTTTTCAGGAAACACGAGTATATTTTTTTTACCTTGGGAGAGATATTAGATACGTTTTGTATAGCATCATAATACCATATTTCTCCGTTTAATTCGTTATTTTTCTCAACTTGTTTATTTACACTTAGAACTTTGGCAAATCCTCGAATACTTGAACACGAAACTCGAGTCATAATCGGACCGGTTAAACCGTGGGCGAAGAGAACAGACCGGTTGAAACGGGTATAAATATCATATATCCGGCATATTCCTTGGCCTTGATACGTTCGCGTCTGCCATTTTTATCTACGAATCCCAAATCGCTGCTTCCGTTGATTCTCGTGGTGATTGGTAACCGGAGTAATCGAAACCTTTTTGTCCTCCTTCCTATAAAAGCAAGCAGTCTCGTGGCTCGGATTTCTGTTCAGATCAACCAATTTCCTCAGATTTATTTGTTGAATCATGGCGGCTACCAATGTCATGCGGCGAGATGAGAGCCTTGTTATGTCGTCGTCCCCTATTGATCCCCGTAGAGGTAAATTTTCTAAGCGGATATATATTGGTTTCATCCCCTTAATTCGATCAATTTGGGGATTCTGATTTGTGTGTTTTCCGGGAATGAATGAATTTCTCACGTGCAGGAGATACTAGTTGTGTTTCTCGTGGCCTCTCGCTTGAAAAGAAAATTGAGGCCCTCGAGAGCCTGACGGGACAAGTGAGTTTCTTTTTTTTTTGTAACATATACTGGAACAATGTTTTCTTTTGTGTAAATGTATCTTTTGTTATGCTTAGAGATGTGATTTTCTCTGTATCTTTGCAACCAATATGAGACAGGGGATCAAAGATGGATTTTTGAAGTTGATATTCTAGTAGCTAATGAGTTTTCTTTCGCAGGTTAGTAACCGGCGTTCTCGGAGGTGGCTAAATGATCGTATTCTCATGGAACTTGTTCCTCGTTTAGATGCTGAAGAAATCAGAGGCTTGTTTGCTCCACCACCGTGGGGTAAGATTACTTTCCATTTTCAAAGTGTGATAAATCTCAAATGTACTTTTGAGTTTTTGCCATGTTTTCGATTTTTTGCTACTGCCATCCGTGTTAACATTCATTGTTACACTGACTCTACAACAGGTGATGCTGTCCCACCCTCTGCCTTTTCTTTGACTAATGTTGGAGAATGGGACAAATTTAGAAACATAGACATGGACAAGGAGGTAAGTTACCGTCTTGGTGTGTCGTAAGAATTACAAGTTACTCTAATAATGATCTGAAAATTATGTTGTTTGTAGAATCAATGGTGTGATCTGTTTGACATAATTAAGTCTTGACCATAATTGAATGAAAACTGTGCTTTTGCCAGGCCAATATCATGGAATCCTTGAGTCGGTCATCCGTGAGGCAGAACGGCCGTGTGGATGCTGGTAAAACCGCTGTTTTAAATGCTTGGCGAAGAATAGAGTGTAGAACAAGAGAGGCTCTTCGACGTAGCTTTTTACCAGAACTAATCGAGGGATATGAGGTACAGATTCTTCAGAGACGCACAATTCTTGCTTGCTCCTAGTCTCAAGAATTGTTAATATTCTTTTCACAGAACTGCATAAGTCATTTCATCAAAGAAGGTGGTGAAGGAGATGTTCTTGAGCTCAAGGTTCAAGACCCATTCCATAGATTGCTTCTGCACGGTGTTTGTGAGGTACATCTCCTCAGCTATGTTGTGCTTAGATGTTGAATAAAGAGTAACAAACCTGAAAGAAACTCTCTTCTTTGGAGCAGTACCACAATCTAGTTTCTACAACTGCAACAGAACAAATAGGAAGGAAAGCAACCAAGACAACGAGGATCAAATGGAAGAACAGTGACAATTCAGGAGAGCAACCGAGCATCAGTCTCGCGCATTTCCTTAGGATGTCAAAGGAAGGAGCTTGGTAACATCACATACATGTAATTTTTTTAAGAATAAAAAAAGCTGCATTGGCGTCCTCCAGTCAAAGGGCTCTCTATGCAGTTAAAGGACTCTCTTTGCTTCTACCCTCTATGTGGTCTTGTAAGCTTGTATTATTGTATTCTCAAACTGTACGCCTTATTATTATTAGATTAAATAGACAACCAGTTCTACAGATAAAAATTCAAACTTTATTTTCATACAAAAATACCATCTGTATTTATTATATGGGATTTATTTGTATCCCATTTTTTATTATTGCGTAAGAGTGGGGCGACCAATAAAAAGAGTGAAGATTCAGTAATTCCACAGATGAAGCTTTGGTCAAACAAAAAATGGCGGCCAAGAAGCGAGTGAAGTACTTCGTGGTTGATGCTTTCGCTGATTCCGCCTTCAAGGGGAATCCAGCTGCTGTTTGCTTTCTGGACGATGATAATCAGAGAGACGACGCGTGGCTTCAGTCTCTCGCCGCCGAATTCAACATCTCCGAGACTTGTTTCCTTACTCCGATCACCGTCTCCGATGATCGCGATTTCCCTCGCTTCCGTCTTCGGTGGTTCACTCCAGTTGTTGAGGTTCGCTAATCGCTGCTATTGTTTCCCGATTTTCCCACTTTCGATTTCGGATTTTTCAGTTGACTCTATGCATTTAAGAATCTCCGACTCGAATTCATGAAATTGGTGCACTTTCGTAGTCTCTCAGCTTATAATAATAATTTCTGAAGGTGGATCTGTGTGGTCATGCCACTTTAGCATCAGCTCACGCTCTCTTCTCAAACGGTTTGGTTGATTCACAAGTAGTTGAGTTCGCCACAGTCTCTGGGATTCTAACAGCTAAACGGCTTCCACCTACTTCAGAGCTCAAAGATGATGAAGAAGAACCAACCTTCTTGATCGAATTGAATTTCCCCGTTGTTCCAACTTGTGAAATCAACTCCATTAATGATCTCTCTGTCTTCTCCAAGGCCTTAAATGGAGCTACCATTGTTGATGTTAAAGCCACAAAGAATGACATCCTCGTAAATGTTTCAGCAACTGTCTCCATTTCTTTCTTCTTTCCTGGCTATTTGGAACCTTTAAAATCTGGATTCTTTTCGATTTATTGCAGGTTGTGCTTTCGTCGTGGGAATCTGTTACAGAATTGCAGCCACGAGTAGATGAGATATTGAAATGTCCTTGCGAAGGATTGATGGTGACCGCTGCTGCTTCTGCAGGATCTCCATATGATTTCTGTAGTCGATACTTCGCCCCTAAAGCAGGAATTAACGAGGTAAATAGTGAGTGAATGTGTTTCCATGCCGTGACCAAAAATCTTTAGGCTATCATATATAGGTGTATTTGCTCTTCGATTAAGAACAAGTGATCAAAACAGCATAAGATAAACGTTACCTCTTTTGCTATTTTTACTGGTGTTTCAGGACCCTGTTACTGGAAGTGCGCATTGTGCCTTGGCACATTACTGGAGCATCAAGATGAACAAGTGTGATTTCTTGGCCTACCAGGTTCTCTCTCCCTCTCTTCATACAGATTTTGAAGTGATGAGTATTATTAACTAGTTCCTCAAGAAAGATTTGGTGAATTATTTTGAAAATGGGTTTAGGCTTCAAGCAGAGGCGGGACGCTCAAGGTTCACCTGGACAAAGAGAAGCAGAGGGTTCTGCTGAGAGGCAAAGCAATCACTGTAATGGAAGGATGCGTCTTAGTTTGATTTGGATATCATCAAATCAGGCTCTTGCAATCGATGACATGAATAAAGATTTTCACTCGTTAAAGAGCCTTTGGTTTGCTTTACAAAGAGGTTGGTTAGTTGGAGGGTTTCTTTGCAAATTTTACATCTATGGACCTAACGTTTTATATATTTCTCATAATTGCCTAGTAATCAGAAAAACGATGAAATTGGCATCAACTTGGGCCTTTATAATGAGCGGCTTATGATAGATGGGCTTCGTTTTTCAGATATTTAATTAAAAGCATGTGTTATCCCCATAATTGCAAGAGACTGCGACGATTTCAGAACGCTTGTTTTCTCTCCGAGACGCCTATCTTGAAAACGTTCGGATGTTGATTGTTTGATAAAAGACAAATAAAATTTGATAGCTACTACTAACGTGTTTATAATTTACTGTATTCATTGATGTGGCCCAAGATTGGTGCTCCGATTCGTGTATGTGTCGGTTAATTCTTAAGGAAAGTTAATTATGTTCATTAACTATTACGATCGAATCTAACTTAGCTAGTATTGTCTATAATAAGTTAAATATGTTGTCAAACATGTATTAAATTTGTTGTCAAATATTTATTAAAATTATTATAAATTTTAAAATTACAAATTAAACATATATATTTGAATCAATAACAATTAGATTAGTTTTTATTACTCATTTTATATTTTATATATTACAAAAATATTTATCTCGCATGAGCATACATATTTATAAAATTAAATATAGAGTAGAATTTTTTTAAAAATATTATAAAAAATATAATAAGATTGAAGATATTCGTATGACGTTTTTTAATAAAAAAAAATGATGAAGTAGGATTCAAATTTCAAAATAAAAACCCAAAAAGAAATGATGAAGTAGGATTCAAATTTCAAACCGTGGAATCCCGTTACGTATATTAAAGATTAAAATCCTAATTATTAAAGAAGAGTCCGTGGACGTCTTGGGAACTAATATGTAGCAGAGTACATCACGATTATAATAAGGATAACTGAAGATATGTTATTATATAGGATAATTATAACTCACAAGATTATGACATTTGTCACGGTTGATAGTTTAGATCTTGATATGTGTCAATTTAATTAAAAAGTAAAAATGAATTAAAGTAAATATTAAAAAAAGTTAAACTAAAAAAGGCAATATTACAAAAAGAGAAAACAAGAATAAGTAAAGAAAATTTATTTAAAAAAAAAAAGAATAAATATGGAAAACTTATAATAAAGGAAAGTGACAAAAGAAAACTTAAAAGATTATAATCTACAACTACAACCAAAATTAAAATGAGAAATTTATAAATATACTCTAATCTTAAAAAGAAAATTATTAATATACGACAAAACTTAAAAGTTTATAATCATTTCCATTATAACAAAATAAAACTTAAAAAAATGAAAATTATTAATATCTATCTATATATATATATAAAAGAGAATGATTCAAAGTTAGTAACTCGCCAGATCGCGACACGTGTCGAGTTAAACCATTAGATTTTGACATGTTTAAAAAATTAGCAATTAGATTTTGACATGTGTCGCAAGATTGATTCAAAGTTAGTAACTCGCAAGATTGCGACATGTGTCGAGTTAATCCATTAGAAATGAGAATGAATCAAAGTTAGTAATTTGCAAGATCGCGACACGTGTCGAGTTAATCTATTAGATTTTGACACGTATACAATAAATTACTAATTAGATTTTGATACATAATATCTTATTATATAAAGCTAGATCCCTCGACGTGAGCGTGACACGTAGGATAATTATTAATCACGAGATCGTGACATTTGTCACGGTTGTTAATTTAGATCTTGACATGTATCAATTTAATTAAAAAAAATAAAAATGAATTAAAGTAAATACTAAAAATGGGCAGCGGTTAAACTAAAAAAAAATAAAAAAAACAATCTATATAAAAAAAACTTAAAATCTTAATATAACCACGAAAGGAAAGGAAAAAGTACATAAAAAGAAACATAAAAAGGAAACTAATAATAAGTACGACAATAAAAAAAAAAAACCAGAAAAAAGAACCACGAAAGTAAACATAAAAAAACGAAAAATAACATAAAAAATAAAACATAAAACGGAAACTAATAATAAAACCACAACAAAAAAAGAAACTAGCAAAAAAGGAAACTTAAAAAATTAAACTTTTTTAAAAAAACTTAAAAAAAAAGAACATCTATATATAAAAAAGCGAATGTTTCAAAGTTCGTAATTCGCAACACCGTGACACGTGTCGAGTTAATCGATCAGATTTTGACACGTGTTTAATAAATTTCCAACTATATTATGATAGGTGTTTGGTAAATATCGTCCAATTATATTTTAACACATAATAATAACTATAAAATAAAATTCATAATCGAATCTTAATCTTAAAAAGAAAAAGGAAAAAAAAATTATAATCGACTCATAATCCTCAAAGTAAAAGGAAAAGAAAAATATAAGTTATGTTTAGATTAAGGAAATTAAACAAAAATTATGAATAAAAGCAAATGTTTATAAAAAAGAAAAACCTATATTACATATTATAATAAGAAAATTAAAATATACATAACAATCCTAAAAAAAAAAGAATAAAAGCCAAAAAAAAAATTAAAAAGGAAAAACTATATTTCAATTTAGAATAAGAAAATTTATAATCATTCATAATCCTCAAAGTAAAAGAAAAAGAAAAATAGTAATTATGTTTATATTAAAGAAATTAAACAAAAATTATAAATAAAAGCAAATGTTTAAAAAAAAAAAAGAAAACCTATATTACATATTAGAATAAGAAAATTAAACTATACATAACAATCCTAAAAAAAAAAGGATAAAGGCCAAAAAAAAATTAAAAAGGAATAATCATAGTTCGGTTTAGAATAAAGAAATCTTATTATATAAATCTTAATGTTTCAAAATTGTAAAATCACTTGATCGCGAAACGTGTCAAGTCAAAGTTGGAAAAAATTCAAATCGATTAATAAAAAAAATCGGAAAGGTAAATCAAACAATGATCAATTAATAACTTATTCATAATCTTAAAAGGTAAATTACTAAAAATTTAAAAAAATAATTTTATCATAAAAGGCAAAATAACTAGGAAAAGATAAAAAAAATCTTAAGTTTTTCCATTTATATTAAAAAAATTAATCCTAAAAAAATAGAATTCTAATTTTTTACCTCTATATAAATCTCAATTTAATAGTATGTCAATTACACACCAAATAATTAAAAGTCTAATAATCGTATCCAAATCAATTTACTGCATTTGCTTCACCAAATAATTTTTTTAAGGTATATATTTATTTCATCGGAAATTTCGTTTTTTAAATTTATGTATTATATATTTTCACGGGTGATCTAATTTATTTTTTTATTTTTTTGTTTTAAATATTTTTCCACGGGTTATAAAATATTAAATTACAAACCCGCATATATACAAATATTTATCTAGTAAAATAAATAAAACCAAATGAAGATAACTTATTATTAATCGTAAAAAATAAATTCAATCGAATAAAAGGTCAAAGAGTCAAGAAAGGCAACCTACACACTTGGCTTGCATCACTTACATTTGCTCCGGTGTTTCCTCTCTCTTTTCGACTATTTATTTCTTCTATTATTTTTTATTTTGTTTATATACGCCATCGACTATCCAGTCGGTTTTGAATAGAAACGCACCAAAATACTATAGAGTGGACTTCAGTAAACCTATAAAAGATATGTACTACACTGCTTAACCTCTATTATTGAAGTACCGAATCATTAACACACTACTATAAGTTCGTTCTTTAGCTAATGAATCTCCTACCCTACGTTTCCTAGTTGTTCCTAAACAAACTTAACGTCTAGAAAATGTGAAATTCGGCCCGAACAATAGCCATGCGAGTTTGTAATATGGTATCTTGTGTTATAAAAAAAACAAAATCAAATTTGTTAATAAATCCAGTCGTGAGTGCGATTGCTTTTTAGAGCATCTCTAAAAAATATTTCATAACTTCAAATTTCAAATTTTATGCACTACAAAAAAAACTTCATCTTTTCTTTTGCATTATAGTCCCTACAATTTTATATCTATCTAAGTAAAAGCAAATTAGAATATGCAAAATTATCATAACTCATAGTGAAGCGAAGAAAAATATATTAGGACCATGTTGATGTTATATCATATGCGTCCAACCTTCTCTCCTCAAGTTTCCATATGCGCTTCAAAATCTATTAGTACATCTTCTTAAATAGTGTGACTCTTTCTTTTAAACAGAAATCGCTTATATAAAAAATCATAAATTTAAATAAATAGTTTTGTTTTAGGTTTATGATTTATAAACAAAATAAAACTATACTAGTATCTATTTGGAACTTAAAAATAAACATCGAATTGTACAGTTGAAGATGTTGGAATATTTCATTTAAACAAAAACTATTTTCTTGTCTAACCCCAAAAAAAACACTGGAATTGATTTGTGTCATTTTCAATTTTTCATATGAAAGTCAATAACGTCACACCATTATTCGATTATTCAAATTCACCGACACACACCAAAATCCCAAAATATTCCCTATAAAATAAACACACACACACTTGTCTTCTCCGATCATCTACGCGGCTCTTCTTCTCTTTGTCTTCTCACTCTCATCATCAACCAACGCACGCCTCTCGTCGCCGCTTCCGTCGTCTTCGATCTCGGTGGTCGAGGTCTCTGGGTCGACTGCGACAAACATTACGTCTCCACCACTTACCAACCCACTCGATGCAACTCCGCCGCGTGCTCACGCGCCGGCTCCAATGGCTGCGGCCAATGCTTTTCTCCTCCGAGACCTGGCTGTAACAACAACACTTGCAGCGCGTTTCCAGATAACACCGTCACCGGAACCGCCACGTCCGGTGAATTTGCTGTAGACGTTGTGTCGATTCAGTCAACTAACGGGTCGAATCCGGGTCGGGTCGTTAAAATCCCCAATTTGATTTTCGATTGCGGATCAACGTTTCTGCTTAAAGGACTAGCTAGAGTAACCGTCGGCATGGCTGGAATGGGACGCCACAACATCGGATTGCCGTTGCAATTCGCAGCCGCGTTTAGCTTCAACCGGAAATTCGCAGTGTGTCTCACTTCCGGAGGAAAAGGCGTAGCTTTCTTCGGAAACGGACCGTACGTTTTCCTCCCCGGAATCCAGCTTTCCAGACTCACCAACACACCGTTGCTCATCAACCCGGTGAGCACCGCTTCAGTGTTTTCACAAGGCGAGAAATCCTCCGAGTATTTCATCGGAAGAGATCTGTTCCGGTCAACAAAACGCTTTTGAAGATCGACAGAAGTACCGGATTCGGAGGAACCAAAATCAGCACGGTGAACCCTTACACGCTGATGGAGACATCGATCTTCAACGCCTTCACATCGGCGTTCGTCAGAGAAGCCGCTGCGAGGAACATCACTCGAGTACCCTCGGTGAAACCCTTCGGCGCGTGTTTCAGCACGCAGAACGTCGGCGTCACGCGCGTGGGATACGCCGTGCCGGAGATCCAGCTTGTGCTTCAGAGCAAGAACGTCGTTTGGAGGATCTTCGGAGCTAACTCGATGGTGAGCGTCAGCGATGACGTCATCTGTCTGGGTTTTGTTGACGGAGGAGTCAACGCAAGAACCTCAGTTGGAAGATAATTTGATGGAAATCGATTTGGCGAGTAACAGATTAGGGTTTAGTTACACGTTATTGGGCCGTCGCACTAATTGTGGCAACTTCAATTTCACTTCCACTGCCTGATTAAATTTATTTGATCATTTTCTCAAAAAATAAATTGCAGGTTGATTTGAATAATGATGTATTGATTGAATATGATATTGTTGGTTTTTCTTCTTCTATGATTATGTCAGTGTTTCAATTCAGGTACAACAAATTTGTTTACATGTTAATCAAAAGTTCGATAAAAAATCAAAAAGGATTACATTTATGGATTAGGGTAAAAGGAATGTTTTCGCTTTCTAAATTTCATGATTAAAGAAGTCTATTCAAATCTAATCATTCTTTTGGTATGAGGTTGTTAATTTTGGATAAACCAAAAAAATTAGTTGTACCAAATTACCTCAGATTTTCGATTTCTAATTAAGCATATATATTGCTCAAGACCAAAACGAAACTTGCTAAAATACCAAACAAAAAAGAACTCTACGAGTTTAGATTTCGATTCGATTCTTATTAAAAAAAAGGAGGAAATCGGTTAACAACTAAACCATGCCTTGCACACCAGTCTCAGCCATCTTCTCCAAATCTTCTTGTGTTAACAGAGTTTTTCTGCCCATAGTACCTGCCTTATCGTACGGTTGAGCCATTTTCCTTAGAAACTGCAGAAATAACCCAAACTTCTTAATAATGCTTATGGTTTCTATAACTGTGCGGTAAAAAGAAAAGGGTAGTGAATCTTAGGTTTACCTCTCGGGCAATGTGGATAGCCATGTCAGTGCTTAGATTTAAGTGCGCATCACGCAGATGTGAAAGTATCCAACCGGGTAATTTGGACCGCTTATCATGACGGCTATATCTGCAAGTTTAAACCTCCATGGCAGTTTAGTTTATTATTAGACCAACATAATAAGCATATCTCTCTCTTCTGTCCTAACAATTTAGCAACAACCTAAATGATCAGACTCGGAGAGGGAGACACTTTAGTGACTAAATATAATATACCTCTTGTCTGCAAATATCATCATCCCATAATCAGCTTTTGACCGGATTACTCGTCCTACACATTGAGCTGCTTGCCTCTGTTTTTTTTGTAGCCCAAAAAAAAAATATGTTAATAGCAGTTACAAACAGGTATAACATTTGCACAAAATATAATAAAATCATAGAATCAGATTCATACCAAGGCATCAAAAGTTAGGAAATCGCCTTCTTTTATCTGAAATGTATCACGCAAATACTCCAATCTTGCTAGTAATATCCTGAATTTTTTCCCATTTCAGTCTTGGAATCTAACACTGATCACAAATGATGAAAACTTGGGAAATGATGGGATATACATTTTTTTTAAGTAAAACTTACTTGCTTAATGTATATTGAAAAGGTACTCCATACATTATAACCAGTCTTCCATAATGACGATCAAAATCGATACCTTCTGCAACTTTTCCCCTGCCGTTCAAATACTCGTGATTACTCTCTTTGAAATTTCCAAACGATATGGATCCATTATTATATACATGGCGACATAATCAAAGAAACAGAAACATAAATTTCTTGCCATGTATTCCCAAACCATCTAGCACTCAAAGATCATTTTTTTACCTGGCTACAGAGAAGAAAACTGCACCTCGCCCGCAATCGCAAGCCCTGCGATAATTGTCCAGTGCCAATGTTGTTTCTACAACATCTTGCGTTTCAAAGAAGACAAGTTTCTGTTGCGTTATTTCCTACATCAAAATTAAGAGCAGTGGCCGTCTTAGGAAAACAAGTTTACATTGATGCCTGTAGCAACTACAAAGGTATCATATAAAGATTTCCACTTCATGCAAAACTGTGAAAATAATCCTGTTACCTTCAGAATTCCAGTTTCATTCCATGTAGCAATAATTCCATCCATGTATGAGTAACTAACAAAGAAGCAGACAACTCCATCAGGAACAATAGATACCATCTCCACCAAAAGCTTTCCATAATTCCTCACAACACCAGGATCACTTCTCATGTCAAATTTGGTGCTAACAGGAAGCTGATCACTGAAAAAGCAAGAAAAATAATCACTATTGTAAATACACAAAAGACAAACAATAAGGTCAGTGTTTAGGAACCTTGTTTTTATGACCTGCATACCTTCCTCTAGTTAAAACCATAGGGCAGATGCAGTCTCGTGTCATTGACATCTTAAAGCTTCGACTAACAACAGGATTGAAACTAAGAAGACGGGGATACAGATCAATTGGGCTCAGGGTGCCTGATGTAATCACTACTGATTGGAAACGATCAAACACCGGTTTTATAGCCAGAGACGCATCATGACAGCTCAACTAAGATACAAAAGGAGATATGTTTCAGATACATTTCTCAATACACATTCGAACGGTACAATTTATATTTGAGTCACAATATCTATGAAACCAGAAAAACAATATACTCAAAAGAAAGCAGATCAACACATACAGACCTGCAATATAGGATCTGGAATATGGGCCATTCTCTCGTCATAAGGCTCAATGATGATGGAAAAGCCCCTTGCATATGTCCCAACAAGAGTTGCAAAGTCGCACACTGTCTGGATAGGCAAAAACTCATCTGTATCTGTAATTTCAAGAGTTAACATGAGAGACTGGAGCCGGTCATAACAGAACTTCAGTGTTTTCTGCTCAATTCCAGCCTGCGAATTAAGGGACGATACAAAGCTAACAGGGCTTTCTTTCTCCACTTTCTCAGTATCCAGCCGTCCCCCCAAGTACTGAAGTAATCGGCGTAAAACATGCACAAAATGCTCAGCCCGTCTAATATTTCCTGGGACAGCCTCCTTTAGAATATCGTGGGGCAGTGCAGGGTTTGCAAGCCATTGATCAGTTCCTGCAGAAAAACATATTTGTTGCGTCACATTCATAGAATCAAACAAACCACTTATCCCCTTTCTGACTATATACTTACCAGATAAGTCCCCTCTCAGTGCCAAGCCCTCAACCAGCCGGTTGTATTCAGCTCGCAATCTTCCAGCATCTGTAGCCTTGAACCTTCCTACCAGTTAGACAATTTTAATAGTGTGATAAGAATTTAAAATAAGTATCAGCAAACAACCAGGCCAGTGCCTGTATCTAAACAAGACAATTCTGCACCAGAGGATCACTAAACAAGACAGTCATGTGCTTCAAGTTGCTGACAATAGTGTTTGTAGTTTTATGTTCCCCACTGTCAGTTCTTTGAAAAGAAGCAATCTCATAAAAGCAGATATCTTTCTTACTAACTTAAACTTCCATAAGGAAACCAAACAGGCAAATAGAAAATGCAATTGAGAGCAGACACTCAGATGGGATCCAAGAAGTGTCAGGAAATTCAATTGAAAAAGATTGGCATGCTCAAGAGAAGTTAAAAGTATCAGCTATGTAAGAAAAGAATAGCGTACCTATCAATTTCTTGCCTAATCTTATTAAGATTTCTATTAGCTCCTTCAAGTGTAACCCTCCTCACACTGACGCTGAGTGCTTCAATACACACGTTATCTATATTATGCGCCTCGTCAAACACTACAACTGTCTCCTTTTGTAACTCCTTGGATATAATTCCAGCAACCTTAGGATCAAGCAAGTACTGGTAGCTATAAACAATAACGTTGGCGAACTGAACCATATGCCTCGCAAGGAAGTAAGGACACCATCCTCGATTCTTACCAAACGCCCTTAAATCCTGACAATGAAACACACATTCACCATCAGCCAAAATGTGCAGAAAACCTAGAAATAGTCTCCAAATTCAACACCATTCGAAGCAGATCTTAAAACTGTGAAATTGAAATTGATTCAGAAACTATTTTGAAAAAATGCAAACCTTTCTAATCTTACCTCTAAAGTATAAACACCAGGAGGCAATAAGGCATTCTCAGCAGCCTTCTCGTAGTTCTCAAAGTAGTCACAGAGTTCTACATTTGGATTCTCCGCCGACAAAGCCCTAACCCAACTAGCCGTCCGTTTCCTACACGCTGCATCGACGGAATCGCGATTCTCCGCCGCTAAAACCTTAGGATTAACGCAAAGATTCTTCCGGGAGGAAAGACCGATGGCGAGGATCTTCGCCTGGGCGCCGAGATGGAGTACTTGGTATTCGTGGAGTAGCTTAAGCTCGGCAAGCGTTTTTTCCATCTCGTGGACAGTACGAGTGCAGTAGACAAGCTTGATCGGAGAATCGGGACGAGAGAGGCGGTAACTGGTGATAAGGGAGAGAAGGGCAATGGTTTTGCCAGTTCCGGTGGGCATCTCGAGAAGACAATGTCCCTTGGCGTCTAGGGCTCGCTTCAATTCAACCATGTACTCGTATTGTTCGGGATATATGTTCTCATAAGGGAAGTAGACAGTTACGTCTTCGATCTTGAAGATCATCTTCCTCCTCCCGTGAAAGACCTAAAAATCGAACAAGCGATTCGAGTTCGAGTGTATATACCCACACATCAGGCACCAAACAAAAAAAACAAGGAAAATTTGAAATCAGTCGAAGAAGATTACCGGCGAGAATGGAAACGAGTGAGAGAGAAGTCAGTATCAGCTTCCGCTTGGAGGAGAAGGAAAATCTGCCCAGAGGTGATTTTGGAGCGAGAATGTGTCCGCCAAAGTAAGCGCAGAGGTGAAGGAAGTTTGAAGAGTAAATATAAAATTTAGAGTTTTGACCCATATTTGTTATTTTCATTCCGACTCCTACTTATGTTTTTATATATGTTTGATCCCTAATTTATATATATTTAACCAAAAAATATCTTCAAATGGGGTTAGCAAGTTTAGTAAGGTGTGCAATCAACCCATAAAAGAGTGCATACATTGTATTCTCAAGATTGGATTTCAAGACAAAAACTGCAAGTGGGTGTTAGTTACAACAGACACAAAACTCTAGTCTTATTATTCTTCAACTGGTTGTTGGAAAGCTAAGCCCTTTATCACATGTCGACACTGAAACCTGCAATGAAACCCAGAGTATTATCAAGATCCGGTGAATAACTTCACTTGTTTAGTCTGTCAAACGGAGAAAGTCAATGAGAATTACCATATTAGATCATTTGTGTCGGAGTTGAGAGGAGATTTTGTCGCCTCGTCTTGAGCTCTGCACTTGAATCGCAACTTTAGAGGCACAAACTGCAATAACAACCGACATTTTTTTCCCAGTGTGATCGAAATCAAAATCTTTTACTTGGATATGTGAAATTGGAGGAGCTAGTATGGAACTAGCACAAGTATATATACCTTTCTGTTGTATCTGAAGTCACGTTTCTGAAGGAAATGTTTGGGAAGATTCAAAGAAGGTGGAGCATGAACCAATATGAAGAGCCTCATTGGACCTGCAATTCAGAAGAAAGATAAAAGATTCACTTCTACAGTTTACACCATGATTCACCTGACAGTAAATAAAATTAACAATGCTGATGAAGTTTGAGATTTATGCAAAAGTTACCTGGGCATGAAGTTGATCCAGCACCCCTCGAGATCAGTGCTCGGATAGTCTAGAAAGCCAAAAAAGAGTGAAGAGATTACCAATTTTTTTTGTTTACTTCTTATAGCAGATAAAATGCAAAAGGAAAAAATAAAAAATCCAAGTAACATGAACTCCGAGGTAAGATACAAACCTTTTTTGAAAGTGCTTCTGTAGCTTTGCTTTTAGAAAAGTCACCTTCGAAGCTCAGAACATTATCACTGTGTGTGAATAACAACTCATAAGCTTTTTGAGGCCGTAATGGACTACCACCAAGAATCAACACAACTCTCTGAATGTCAGGAGCTTCACGGATCATTAACTGCAGAGCGCTCCGGAGACTAGAGATGGAGCTCATCAGTTTCTGCAGTTTCTTAATTTCATGCCTCACCTCTCTTTTTCTACTCACAATTTTTCTTCTCACCAGCGGCTTCACGTCTGGTTGTGTAAGATGCGCCTCCTACAACCTAAGATTCTTAGAGTGTGAAAAAGACGTAACCGTACAGTGCGTCTGTAGAACTAACATACCAAATCCATAAATTCTGTTTGCAGTCCATCAAAGTCAAGACTCATGTCTTGCAATACCCTGCACAGATGTAACCAACAAGCAAATCGGTAAAAGAGTTTTTTGTGACCAAAACCAAAAGCTGAAAGTTTAAGTCTCTAACTTTGATTTTCAATAAACGCTAAAGCACAAAAGATGTTCATAAGTGGATACGACATAGTTTATACTAAAATCAACCGGAAGTAGTGTCAACAACTGATCAAATCTGAGCGTTAAATAAGACCTTTCGGAGTAATACCAACAGATATTCACAATGTCTTAGCAATAGGCTGAATTGATCATACGATGAACACATCACAAGGAAGAAAAATGCCTTAAAAGCTTTTCGATTTCCCTTAGAATTTGACCATAAATCACCTACCAAGACTTGATATCTAAACTCACACTAATCCATCCGGAATCCATAAAATCCATAACCATCAATCTTCTATTCTTCTAAAAAACAATTAATCGAACGCAGTAAACAGTATAATCCGCGAACTTAACCGAGAGATGGAAGAATCAAACGAATATAGATACATCGCACCAGATCGAACATCAAACAAGGATAAATCGAAGCATATAGATACGAAAAGAGGAAGGAAACGCACGAAGGGATCTGCTGGTGCATATAGAGGACGAAACCGACGATGTCATTGATGATATGGAAGACGCCGGAGCCGCCGAGTGAAGAAGCGGTGGTTGCGATGTCTACGTCGTACTTCTCCTCTGTAGATCCTTCTCCTTCCGCCGTATCCATCGTGATCAAAAGCTCTGAGAAGATGAAAAACTGCGTGTTTGTGTTGCTGAGGAAATTTGAAAAAGTCAGTAGGCGGGGGGAGAGAAGAAGAAGAAGACACAGAACGCTCCAGAATTTCAAAGCATTTTTTCTATATTTTGTGATTGAGGAAAATAGATAAATCACCCGAAAATAGAAAAAAGATTCAAATGACAAACCAAACCCTAGAGAGGATCAGAATAACAAATTAACCCCTAAACTTTATAAGCCGTGGCGAGGGTTGGGCCGAACAGAGGGACCAATATGTCTAGCTTCACGTTCTTTGCCATATCATAACTGGGCCCATATTCGGCCCAATTAGAAAGGGTTTTTTTTATTTTCTTTTATCTTTTTTTGTAAGAAGATATCAAGCTATTAGTTCAAACTTTAAATATAAATAAATCATGTTATTTTTTATCTATGTTTTAAGATGGTATTATGCTTTTAAATTTGATAATATTTTAGTTTAAATATTTTTGTTCCCCAGTTAAAATTATTTCCGGATCCATTAGGCTCATAACGAGAAAATATGGGTTCAGCACCACATGTCCGATAGTCAGGGCCGGCTTAACTAGGGGGGCGAGCAGGGTCCACGCCCCAGGGCCTACACAATTTTTTTTTTTTTGGTTCTGATATTTTACTGCATAGGCGTTTTTGGAAATTTTTTTTATTGCCCAAAATACCCAGATTTTTTTTTATTGTTTATGGACCCCAAAATATTTGTTTTTGTCCATAGGCCCCTAAAAGTATTGAGCCGGCCCTGCCGATAGTTTTGGAGCCTTGGATCACGACGTCCTCTTCAAACATCCATTTTGCGATTCTTCTGGAAACTTCTTCATGTATGAAGCAATATTGAGTCTCTTCATCGCTCCATTTTTCTCGTACTAACAAAAACCAAACCGTAAAAATCCAAACACACACAAAAAAGGAGAAAAAACCATAGAAAGAAGCTCGAGTTACCTTGGAGGTTTCGTTGAAGATCACAATTGGCTTCTCATCTTCGAGTCAAAGGTTGCAAACGCATGAAAGCTGGTTTTTTTTGCAAGTTAGGATTCTGTAACGGAATTTCCCACTATTATCGTTATTACTTTTGACTTTTCTTTCCACAAGTGCTCTCACCAAAAATATTTGTAATACCAATTTAATTACCATTCTTTTTCCCAATGTAATTATTTTTAAAAATTCTCAAAAATACATTTTGTAATTTGTGGACTGTATATTTTTTTATATTTCTAATATCTTGACCAAAATTTATTTTGATTTACTTTCTTCTTTGAACGGATGGAAAAAAGTATAACAAAAATGATTTTCTATAAATAATTTATGTGATTGGTTAACACCGTGGAATAGAATATAAAAATAAATCGAAGAAAACCAAAATAATCAAATATTTGACAAAAAACATCACAAGTATATCAAAATATGTTTCTCTCAAACATGAAGAGTCTCTAAATGTGGGGACTGAAAAACCCTACCATTAATCATTATGTTAGCTTCGGATAATACAACTATTAATTTAACTAGATGATTATCCACTTGACACGTGGTTCATATTCATATACGATTTTAGTATTATTTTTCATTCAATATTCATTCGTGTAAGATCTGAGCATGACATTTTTAACATATTTTTCTTTCAATATCAATTTCAAACATGTGATTTAGATTTATGCAATTTCTTTTAATCTATAAATTTCTCAAACAAACTGAAAAATATAGATGTGCACTACAACGGTTTGTTCAAACTCTTGTGATGTCGTGTATTCGAATTGATACCAACCATTGTTTAGGTCGTTGAATGTCATAAACTCTAGCCTATGTTTGTAACCAAAAAATTGACCACCGTTATTTGTTTCGATGCGTTGCTTTGTGACCGACCCCTTAGGTATCCAAGTCCCCAAGATTTAAGCATGACATTTTTAACATATTTTTTTTTTAATATCAATTTCAAACATGTGATTTAGATTTATGCAATTTCTTCCAATTTATAAACTTTTTAAACAAACTGAAAACTATCTAAATGGTGAATTGATGAAAAATATTCAATAGCTCTAATTTCATAACTGGGTCATATTCGGCGCAATTAGTAAGATTTTTTCTTCTTCTTTTTTTGTAAAAAGATATCAAACTTTAAATCTAAATCATTTTTATTTTATGATATAGTAGGTTTTTAAATTTTGTGAACCGTTTCAGTTTTTTGGATTCCACTGAAATTAGTTTCTTTCCATTAAGGAAACATAACTAAAACTGTTAAAACGTCTTTTTGTGTGCAATGAACAATTTCATCATTTATTAGTCGAAACATTATAAATTTATAATGTACTCACTGTATACGTTATAATGAACGCACATGGTTAATTATATGAAATCGGGGTTATTAGGGTTACAAAATTCATATTTTGGTGTTCCCCTAAGATTAGCTTCATTCCATTAATCAAGGAAAGATAGCAAACACTGTTTAAACATCTTGGCGTGTGATGAAGGTTTTCATTATGTATTGGTCCAAACATTATAATATAGTCAAATTTCTAATGAATGTACATATTTAACCACTACAAAATCATAGTAGTGGTTTTTTTGTTTGTTGCCAAAATTTATATGGTGGTTACGAATAAAAAATTCGTGAATGTTATGGTTTAAGAGGTTAGGTTACCAAAATAGAACGTAATAAAAAAAAGGGCAAAAAAATGTTTTATGTAGAAAAAGAATGATTGAAATATCACAGAAATGGGTGCCGCAGGAGATAGTGGTCAATAATAAGCATCAAGTGGCACATAGAACCATAGAAACAGAGTCCTCTTTCGATATTCGTTTGCAGAGAAACAAAGTACTCTTTGATATATTTACATGCTTTTTGAGACCTTGGACTGGACATTACATTCATAACTTGTCTACTTTTCATTGGTTACCATTTATATATACAAGGATGCTAAATATATATTAACGAGCCTTCGTCCCATGTCGGAGAATATTTACACCTAAAAACAGTTTTTCTTTATAACCAGAGTAGATCTTAAACCGATATTCGAGCATTCTTGCCATTTTAAGGTGTTTACAATCACCAACACATCGGTTTTTCGTATATGATAAAACTTGATCTATGGTCTTCTCATTGGTTACCATTTATATATACAAGGATGTTAAATATATATTAACGGATACTATGTGACAAGCCTTCGTCCCACGTCGGTGAATATTTACACCTAAAAACAGTTTTTCTTTATAACTAGAGTAGATCTTAAACCGATATTCGAGTATTCTTGCCATTTTAAGGTGTTTACAATCACCAACACATCGGTTTTTCGTATATGATAAAAATTGATCTATGGTCTTAAACCAATATGGAGAGTTCTTTATCCATTCGAACAAATCATTATATCACACGCTTTGTTAAAAACAATTTAAATGTATTTATAACCGTGATTAGATATCTATATAGACGAAATGTCTTACACAAATATCTCAATCTGGAAATTTTGAGTTTTTTTTTTTGATTAAACTCGGAAATAATCTCAGGCCTTTAACGGGCTCAGACTAATCTCTCGAGCGGGAGTGACACAGCCCACTTATGATGCCCAATTTGGCCAAAAGTTAGTGTGATAATTTCGCATCCGGGGGAATTCGATCCCCGGCCTGGACTAACAATGCCGAAACTCACCCCGAATGGGAACCACCCCACTACAACCTCTTGGTTGAATTTTTGAATCTTGACCCATAATCTCCTTATTCAATCAAAAACGATATATATATATATATATATATACACATAGTTCCATCAATATTGTTACATGCATATCTATTATTAAATATGATGAGTTTTGTTCGTTCTTATGAATGATCTAATGTGCATTAACGAGGTCATGCACTTTGGTAGGATATGATAACGCAAAAAGAAAATTAATTAGGAGAAACAAAAACAAAAAAGGTAGAGGAGCGTCTTCACAATTCGTACAAGGAAAATCAGAAACAGAATCAAATGAGAGCGAAAAGGAAATTAAAGAGAGAAACAAAAATGTAGGGAATTAAAAGGAGATGTAGAGGTAAGATTTTGCATGTGGTCATGTGGGCGTGTGGGAACAATCTCTCATATGTTCATGTGGACGTTGTACGTACCACATATGTTTTTTTCGCACGTAAATTTTAAAAAATAGTTAAAAATATAATATAAAACGATATCTTTGGTCTACTATATTGTAAAACCTCCTCATTTTGATTAGTAGATTTAAATTGAAAAATAGTTTTCATAAACAATAGTAAGAAAAAAATATAGTTTTGGGTTTATTTTCTTACATCCAAATTTGTAATTATAGCTTTGCGGTTAGTGAGATTTTTAATTCTCTCTTTCCTTTTTTTTCAGTTTCTATTTTCAACTTTAATACTAGCTAGTTCTGGTTTTGGAAAGAATGAACCGCTCAGAAATTTAGATAACCGGTTAGTGGAAAAGGTTGTGTATTTGGGAAAATCATTCTAGGAAGCTTCCTAAAGTACAAAATGATGATAAATAGTACATTTTCAGTTTTTTGCTATTATGATTATTCATAAATAAATATGACAATAATAATATTAATTTCCATTTAACATTACCTTAAATAGAATTAGAAAACACTCACATTCACCTCCAGAAATCATATCATACAAAAAACAAAAACATATGCTATATATAACTAAAATTACAAAACCCATATTTCAAATTATTTAATTAAAGATTGGAGTCGAATAAAGTCTTTTAATTAAGTGGCGACCCAAAACTGCTGCTGCTTCCAAGTAAGCATTGGTTTAGGCTCACGACCATTCTCCTTGCATCTGCTGCTAAACCTGCTAAACTTTTTATTTCCATTTTTACCCTTCAAGTTCTCACTATTTTCCTCCTCTGTTTCTTCTTCTTCTTCCTCTTCCTCTCCCTCGTGATTGTGCCTAAGTAAAGAACTTTCCGGCGATAAACAGAGACGGAGCCTTCCTTCACCACGTTCCGCTACAAAGCAACGAGGCGGAGACGAAACCCTAATAGCTTGAACAACGAGACGACCATCTTCTCCTAACGATCTCACCATACGATTATACTTTGATCCTTCAACGAACTTTATCGGTGGCGGGAAACTTTTGTTGCGACTCATCGTTGATTTCTTGGCCAGAAAGTTAGTGTCTTCTTCTTCTTGAGGTTTCGGAGGAGGATAAGGAGCCCTAGGAGTGGTGGTTGCTTCAAGCGCAAGCAACGACAGCTCGTCACCTCTCTCGCTTCCTGTTTCGGTCCCGAGGCTCTCAGTGCACATCTCTAAGCTTTTCTCACTGAGCAGAGAAACAGAGCGTTTCTCGATCGGGTGAACATAAGCTTTATCCTCTCTGTTTTGGATAATGGCAGTGATATCGGACATAGATTGTAGGAAACTCAACCCACCCATGTCGCCTTTTTGAGTGAAACTTTCGTTTCTTTGAGTGAAAAGAGGAATGAATGTGAAGGGAAGAGGGAGGGGGTACGAAGAAGTATTTATAGTGGTGAGTCCACTAGGCATTGGATTCTTTTATTATTTTCCAACTTTATTGCATCAACATTATTAACCTTATAATATATTTATCGGTAACATACCATCCAATTTTTGCTACTTCACCTGGTGAATTAAAAAAAACTCTTTTGCAAATAAATATATTGAATCTTAATCCTCCAACTCCAAAATTTCTTATGGGGAAAGAAACCTAACCTGGTATTGAAAATTTATTGTTATAGAAAGTCTGTTTTCAGTTTGCAAAAATATGAGTGCACATTGCAGCTAAATAAATGCACATGAAATTGTAGTTTTTATATTAAAAAGAATTATCTACAAATTTGTTTTATCGCGTGTCAACAACATGTATCATGTAGGGTTGAATCTGAATGATGATGACACAACATTGATACTATCACAAACCATTAGAAATAACAATCATCGACAAACAAAACATACTAATCTTTAAAACCTATAAAAATCCAAGTGTTTTTTTCATTAAAATCATTTACAATAGTAAGAGAATTAACGGTTGAAATCTGTAATTGATAAATTTCGACCACTAGTCTAATTCCACACAAGAATCCTTCACTATTCAACTAAACCACTACTCCTTAATTGTTAGAGGGGGGATTAGCACCCCCTGGTTTAACTCGGTTCGAACCGAGATCGGTTCAATAAAGACCGGTCTACGATGGTTCGGATCAAAGACAAGTCGGCCCGAAAACGTTGGGCCAAGCTCGGAATCTCGCTGAAAGCCCATCTCGGCTACCGATCTAGGCCCATCACAAGCCCGGTCCGTTACAACAGATGAAACCGGAATATTTCCCTTTTCCAACCGATCTCGGAAAAGGAAATATTCTCTTTGGTCGACTCCTCGAGATATCAGGAACTTATCCTTATCTCGGAGAGAGAACCGGAAGATTTCCTTTTCCTAATCGAACTCGGAAAATGAGAAATCTTCCTTTCGACCGCCTCAAAGACACTATAAATAAAGGAGGAGGCTCATTCGTTCGAGGATCCACAACTTCCGCAAAGACAAAGAATATAAGAGAGCTCGTTACCGATCTCGAATCTTTTTGTCTTGACCTTCTTACTTAAACTCTGTTGTAACGCCGACTAAGATCAATAAACGGGATTCCGATTAAAAGTACTGTTTTACCCCTTTTGTGTGATTTACGGATCAACAATTGGCGCCGACTGTGGGGACTTCTATAGAACAGTACTTTCGGATATCGTTTGATTGAAGTTCGGCAATGGTTCTTCCAGTCGATACCACCGCAGCCCTCGTCAACGGCTCAGAAACCGACGATCAAAACCCACGGATCGACGAGCTCAATCCTATCGATACCGAACTACAGACAACCGGAGGAGGACCCCCTCCGACCATACCTGTTGGAGAAGACAATCAGGTCAATCCATCTCGGACTCTTCCACAGCCTCCGGCTGCTTCGATATTTACGGATCCGACCGTCTTCATAGAAGCTATGACAGCGCAGTTCGCCGAAATTAACAAAAAGAACGAAGAGCGGATCGCATCTCTCATAGCATCCCATTTTGAGCGCCGAAATCAGATCGGTATCCTCGATCCAAACCCGGTCACCCCCGCCAACGAAAACACGTTACGCCGAAATCTCTTGTCCGACTTAACCGACGCTCGACCCCCAGGCACGATCGACCCGCCGACAAGAAGATCCTCCGCGACCGGTTCGGAAATCAACATCACGGACCAAGCCGCCGTGAATTTGGAATTCGCCAAGGTCCAGGCCCAACTACAAGATATGCGGACCAAAGTCCATCAGGCTACGAGTTCGGCGCCGGAGATCGACCGGGTAATTCAAGAGTCACAGAGGACGCCGTTTACCGACAAAGTCGTCAACACTCCAGTCCGACGATTGGAAAGAGTCAAGATCACATCATACGACGGGTTTACCGATCCTAAACACTTCTTGACCTCGTTTGTCATCACAATGAACCGATTTCGTTTCGGCTCGGAAACCGAGAAGGACGCAGCCATGTGCCAACTATTCGTGGAGAACTTATCCGGAGCCGCGCTCGATTGGTTTTCAACGCTCGAGCCAAGTTCGGTAAACAGCTATAACGAGCTCACTACCAAATTCCTCAAACGCTTCACCATGTTTATTAAGCAGAAAACAAAGAACGCCGAACTCTGGGCCCTCGAGCAGAAGCAGGACGAGCCCCTACGCAACTTCATGGAACGTTTCAAAGCGGTTGTATCCCATTGCACGAAAGACGACGAAGCCGCAATCGAGGCTCTTTACAAAGCCACCTGGTACGAATCGGACTTCCACAGGGAGATCAAACGCAATAATCCAAAGACATTGGAGGACATCCTGCACAGGGCGCATATCTTCATCATGGAGGAGGAGGAAAGATCCGAGAAAGATAGGCGATACGCAATCACGAAACAGCCCGCCACTAAGGACAAACTGTACGTTCCCCCGAAACAACCCGTCAATACGGTCCAAACTCAGCAATCCTGGTCAAACACTTGGGTTCGGTCGGATGAGCCAAAAGAGCCCGACACCACTGAATCCGCACCGTACTGCAATTTCCATAACCGGTATGGAAATCATTCGACCGAAGAGTGCCGACATCTACAGGAGTTCCTGATGATGAAGTACAAAAAGGGGGAAGTTCCAGTCGAAGGAGCCTTCCAACCCTCGAACAGATCGCGCCGTAACGATAACGGTAGGAGACGTAACTCCAAACCGAACAAGCCTGCCGAGCAAAAGAAAGACAACCGACGACGAACAACCGAAACGAGATCGGGAGGACCACGTGGAAACTCAACAACCTCCGCAGGTTCGAAAACGTGTCAACATGATCATGGGTGCGTTGGAAACATGCAACTACTCCGTCCGAGCTCTGAAGACATACAGTAAGGAAGCAGTGGCCGCAAAACAGTCACATCAGACTACACCCTGCGGAACGCCGATCACCTTCTCTGAGGCCGACACGGAAGGACTTCATATGCCGCATAACGACCCGTTAGTCGTCGAGACACTCATCGGTGATGTTGTAGTCGGGCGAATTTTGATCGACACTTGGAGCTCGGTTAACGTGATTTTCAAGGATACGCTGAAAAATATGGATTTTCCCGACAACCAAATCAGACCGAACATCGAACCACTCACCGGATTCTCAAGCGAGCAAACCATGACAGCAGGAACGGTCAAAATTCCTATGTATACCGGGGGAATATGTCGAATGGTCAAGTTCTTGGTGCTAAACAAACCCGCGATCTACAACGTAATACTCGGCACGCCATGGATATTCTCGATGAAAGCAGTCGTGTCAACGTATCATCAATGCGTCAAGTTCCCGACACCATCCGGAATCTTCATCCTTAGAGGCGACCAAGTGATGTCCCGAACGTGTTTCATCAACGAATGCAAACTGAGGACCACTCCCCGCACCTGCGTGATCAATAAGAAGAAAAATCCAAACGATCCCGATTTACCGCGACGCGAAACGATCGTCCAAGTCAATATCGACGATTTCAATCCGGAGAGATGCGTAGGAATCGGAGCCGATCTCCACGAGGACATCAAAGCGGATTTAATCCGACTCCTCAAAAGAAACATCTCGACCTTCGCCTGGTCGATCACAGATATGCCTGGAATCAATCAAAGGATAATAAGCCACGAGCTCAACATTGATCCCACCTTCAAAACGATCAAGCAAAAACGACGCAAGCTCGGTCCTGAGAAGGCTCGAGCCGTGAACGATGAGGTCGAAAGATTACTTAGCGCAGGATCAATTACGGAGGTTCGGTATCCCGACTGGTTGGCGAACCCAGTCGTTGTGAAAAAGAAAAACGGAAAGTGGAGGATATGCGTCGACTTTACCGACCTGAACAAAGCCTGCCCAAAGGATAGTTTCCCACTCCCACATATCGACAGACTCGTCGAAGCCACCGCCGGGAACGAACTCCTCTCGTTCATGGACGCCTTTTCAGGTTACAATCAGATACTCATGCATTCGGATGATCGTGAGAAAACTTCATTCATCACGGATTGCGGTATCTATTGCTACAAGGTGATGCCCTTCGGCCTAAAGAACGCCGGTGCAACTTATCAACGACTCGTCAATCGAATGTTCGCTAGTCAGCTCGGCAAAACGATGGAGGTTTACATCGATGACATGCTCGTCAAATCTTTAGTTGCGAAGGATCACGCCGGACATCTCAACACCTGTTTTTATATCCTGAACGAGTACGGCATGAAGCTAAACCCGACCAAATGCACATTCGGTGTAACCTCCGGAGAATTCCTCGGGTATATCGTAACTCAATGGGGAATCGAGGCCAATCCTAAACAGATCTCGGCAATCCTCGACCTACCATCTCCAACAACGAGAAGGGAAGTGCAAAGACTCACGGGACGCATCGCCGCACTCAACCGGTTCATCTCCCGGTCCACCGACAAGTGTCTCCCCTTCTACCAATTGCTGCGCGGAAACAAAAATCTTGAGTGGGATGATAAGTGCGAGGAAGCATTCAAGCAGCTCAAAGGATACTTATCAACACCGCCAGTTTTGGCAAAACCCGAAGACGGCGAGACCCTCTATCTCTACATCGCGATCTCAACCTCGGCGATCAGCGGGGTCCTCGTTCGGGAAGACCGGAGCGAACAAAAACCGATCTTCTATATCAGCAAATCACTAGATGGAGCTGAAGGGCGATATCCGACTCTCGAAAAGCTGGCCCTCGCCGTTGTTGTTTCAGCTCGAAAATTGCGCCCTTATTTCCAATCACACTCAATCACCGTGCTAACCGATCAACCACTCCGGACAATCCTACATAGCCCAAGCCAGTCCGGTCGGTTGGCTAAATGGGCTATCGAACTCAGCGAGTACGACATCGATTACAAAAGCCGGACAAGCATCAAATCACAAGTCCTCGCCGATTTCCTCATTGAACTATCTCCGGAATACGTCAACACTGATGTCATAACCGCCGAACAATGGATCCTTCACGTCGATGGGTCGTCGTCTCACCGAGGCTCTGGAATAGGCATTCGCCTCAAATCTCCAACGGGAGAAATCTTGGAGCAATCTTTCCGCCTGACGTTCAACGCGTCTAACAACGAGGCAGAATACGAAGCGCTAATTGCCGGACTACGTTTGGCCAAAGCCATCGGCGTTACACGCATTCACGCCTACTGCGACTCACAGCTCGTCGCAAGTCAGTTCAGCGGGGAGTATGACGCCAAGAATGATCGAATGGACGCATACCTCAAGCTCGTCAAATAATTCGTTGCCGAATTCGATTCGTTCGAACTTACCAAGATTCCGCGGGGCGAAAACGCTCCAGCCGACGCACTCGCTGCTTTGGCTTCGAGCTCCGACCCTCACCTCAAACGAACGATCCCGGTGGAAAGTATATCAGAACCTAGTATCGGAAGCACAGAACAATGCATCGTCACGACTCGTAGACGGGATTACGAGGAAAATCCTGCGACTGAACCTGTCTTACGTCGACAGAGACGGACTCCAACCATCGAGCCCGATCCAGACACCGAGCCCGAACACTCTAGTACTGCCACGCTGCAAGTCGACGAATCGGCCCGATCAGACGATGAAACAGAGGAACAGACGGACGGACTTCATGAGCCAATAGACCTCGAACAGTCCGACGAGCAGACTCCCGCCAATTGGACACTGGAGATAAAAATGTACATCATCGATGGCAAAATTCCGGCCGACAGATGGGCCACTCGACGACTCAAAATGCGAGCCGCTCGCTACATACTTATCAAGGACGGACGGTTTCGTTGGAGCGCAGCAGGAATCCTCCTCAAATGCATCTCAGGCGATGAAATTCAGGAAGTCATGAAAAAAATACACGAAGGCGATGGCGGCAATCACTCCGGCGGCCGATCTCTAGCCCTGAAAATCAAGAGAGCAAGCTATTATTGGCCAAGTATGCAAGCAGACTGCGAGAGGTTCGTCGCAAAATGCGACAAATGCCAAAGGCATGGCCCAATGATACATCTTCCTACCGAGCTGCTAACCACTTCGACAGCTCCGTATCCATTCATGCGATGGGGGATGGACATCATCGGTCCTTTCAGACGATCCACTACGCAGAAAAAGTTCATCCTCGTCATGACGGATTACTTTACCAAATGGGTAGAAGCCGAGGCATATCCCGTCATCCTCGCCTCTGACGTTCAGAAATTCGTCTGGAAATTCATTATCTGCCGACACGGACTTCCGTACGAGATTATCACCGATAACGGTCCCCTATTCATATCAACACTATTCAACGACTTCTGCGCTAAGTGGAAAATTCGACTAAGTTTTTCCACACCAAGATACCCGTTGAGCAACGGTCAGGCCGAAGCAACAAACAAAACAATCATAGCCGGCCTCAAGAAACGATTGGATACTCATAAAGGGACATGGTCAGATAAACTCGACGGAGTCTTATGGTCATACCGAACTACCCCAAGATCGTCAACGGGGCAATCCCCCTTCTACATGGCCTATGGCGTGGAAGCCCTATGCCCCGCCGAACTCACTATCCCGACTATCCGTCGGACGATGCTCGTACAAAATCCTGATCTTAACGACGAAATCATGCTCGACAACCTCGACAATCTCGAGGAACAACGCGATCAAGCCTTACTTCGGATTCAGAATTATCAGAACTTGGCAGCACGCTACTACAACAAAAAGGTCCGCGGACGTCATTTCACCGATGGCGACCTTGTTCTGAGAAAAGTCTTCGAGGGCACCGAAGAGAAGAATGCCGGCAAGCTCGGCACGAACTGGGAAGGACCTTATCAGATCATGCGGGTAGTCAAACCAGGCGTTTACGAGCTCATGAAGCTAGACGGAACCCCCATTCCCCGTTCATGGAATTCGATGAACCTCAAACGCTACTACATCTAGTCCAGATTTCGAGCCTACAAAAAAAAAAAAAAAAAAAAAAAAAAAAAAAGGATCACCGAGCTACTACACACGCTCGATTCTAATATGTAATATGAACTACGAATGGCTTGATCCTTCTTTCGAAGGTACGTAGGCAGCCCTCACAAGGCGCAGCTATAACATTAATAAAATTTTACCAAGGCATTCTACCGAACTCCAATAGTTCGTACCTTCAAAGCCAAACTTTTAGTTTGCCGAACTCCAACAGTTCGTATTTTCTAAGTCAAACTTTTAGTTTGCCGAACTCCAACAGTTCGTATTTTCTAAGTCAAACTTTTAGTTTGCCGAACTCCAACAGTTCGTATTTTCTAAGTCAAAATTTTAATTTGCCGAACTCCAACAGTTCGTATTTTCTAAGTCAAACTTTTAGTTTGCCGAACTCCAACAGTTCGTATTTTCTAAGTCAAACTTTTAGTTTGCCGAACTCCAACAATTCGTATTTTCTAAGTCAAACTTTTAGTTTGCCGAACTCCAACAGTTCGTATTTTCTAAGTCAAACTTTTAGTTTGCCGAACTCCAACAGTTCGTATTTTCTAAGTCAAACTTTTAGTTTGCCGAACTCCAACAGTTCGTATTTTCTAAGTCAAACTTTTAGTTTGCCGAACTCCAACAGTTCGTATTTTCTAAGTCAAACTTTTCGTTTGCCGAACTCCAACAGTTCGTATCTTCCAAATCAAACTTCTCGTTTGCCAAACTTCAACAGTTCACATTTTCAACCACCAACGGTTACATATCAACGTCCTGGCCAGACGATCTGATAAAGCCGAGCTTAGCTCGCACGCATCCTCATGGTGCAATGGATAAAACACTTTCCACATTCAAAGCCGAGATCAGTCTCGCACCAAATTCTCAGATTATCCGAGCTAAATAAGCCAAGTCCGTCTCGCACACTCGGATTCAATGTGAGAAACCTAGAGCATATTAAGATGGGCTGTCCACGTACTCTTAAACTAAACTCTAGGGTCAAGCCGAACGTCCTTCCTCACAAATCTAAGCCGACTTCTCAACAGTCGCAAAACTAGTAAGCCGATTTCTCAACAGTCGCAAAAACAAGTAAGCCGATTTCTCAACAATCGCAAAAGCAGTAAGCCGATCTACGATAGGGATTGCCGACCTCGAACAGGTTCGGTCGAATTTATCCTCTTCACCCGGCTAAGACCGTACAGTTTACGGCACCACTGTGTACGATAAATTCGAGAGGTTCGTATAATGTACGACTTCAAATATATCAGAGCTCGGTATAAAAATAACTTGAGAAATAACTAAGTATAACACTCAAAATAAAAAGAAGATCGATAGAAATCAGATTCATAAAAGCCCCTCGGGCAAAACAACAAAACGGATACCGGACTTTAAAAACCCTCCGGTCCAAGAGGTCAAGTTATAAGCCCATTCGGGCAAAAGAAAATTAAACATATCACCAAAAAGGGCTTAGACATTTTGCTTCCGCATTGCATCAGCGCGGTCAGCCGACATAGAAGCCTGATTGGATCCGAACTCATCGAGGCCCGGTGGAACCTCATTGCCCATCGACGTCGAAACCTCTGGATGCACCGGATCACTAAAAGGCGTGACAACCAAGTCTGCCTCATCCAGCTCACGGAGGTCGATCGCGGCATATTCCTTCACCTTTTCAGCCTTAAGCTTTTCGAGCCGATCGATACGAGACAAAGGGACAACGATGCCGTGCTTCTTCTTGAGGACCTCACAGAAATCAAGTACTCCCTGAACCTGATTGATCACGAGGAACGGTTTCTTCGCCTGCTCAACCGCCGACAAATGGTCCTTTACCTTCTGGAGCCGGACTTGGCACTTTTCAGTGACCACCTTTCTCCTGGAGATCTGCTGGGTACGACCAGCCCTCAATCGCGAAGTTTCCGCGAACAGTTTTATCGAGAGAGCGTCTCTTTCCAACCCCAGCTCGGCATTGGACCTCTTAAGTGCGGCAATCTCGCGAGTCAGTTGGTCCACCGCACGATCGCCTGCCTCCACTCGGTCCTCGGATATATGCAGTTCCTTGCGAAGCTCCGCCGCTTGGACCCTCGCCTCAAGAGCTTTACGGCGGGATTCTCCGAGCTCGCGGTCATAGTACCCGACGATCTCATTCGTCCGAGCTTGAATCAGAACTGTTGATAAATAACTCAAGGTCGGGAGACTCAAGTGGAGAAGTTCGGTCATTAACGGAAACGGAAGAAGTTCTTGAACTCATTTCGATCGTAGGAAGGAATTAATGAAGAACAGCTTGAAAACTAACGAAGAACAGTTGAAGATCGCCCGGAAAGTTTGAAGATCTTCAAGCAGATCGGAGAAACCACGGCGGAGAAATGATCGGAGAACGGAAAGAAAAATAAATTCTAGAGAGAAGGGAGAGCGTTTAGAGAGAGAAAGAAGAATACCTTTTTTGAAGAAAATAAACAGAAGTGAGAAACGGGAGAAGTCTCGGGCGATATTTATTGAGAAGGAGCAATGATAACGATTCCTCGAAATCCGCGATCGAAGAAGACAAATCGACACGCGACTCTTCGAATTCTGCGACAAGAGAAGACGAAACGACGCCCTCTTCTCAAGAAAAACTACCGAACTCGAACGTTCAGGGCCGATACCAAAAACTCACCGAATTCGAAAGTTCGTGAAATCAATTCAACCGTGAGAACCCCAATCTAAAGAGGATCCACCGAACTCGAAACAGAATCTGATCAGATCATACCGATCTCAGTTTTAACCGAGCTAAAGAATACTCCCCAAAAAATTCGCCGAACTCATAAACTCCCTCGCCGAACTGAGGGGGGGACCAATTGTTAGAGGGGGGATTAGCACCCCCTGGTTTAACTCGGTTCGAACCGAGATCGGTTCAATCAAGACCGGTCTACGATGGTTCGGATCAAAGACAAGTCGGCCCGAAAACGTTGGGCCAAGCTCGGAATCTCGCTGAAAGCCCATCTCGGCTACCGATCTAGGCCCATCACAAGCCCGGTCCGTTACAACAGATGAAACCGGAATATTTCCCTTTTCCAACCGATCTCGGAAAAGGAAATATTCTCTTTGGTCGACTCCTCGAGATATCATGAACTTATCCTTATCTCGGAGAGAGAACCGGAAGATTTCCTTTTCCTAATCGAACTCGGAAAATGAGAAATCTTCCTTTCGACCGCCTCAAAGACACTATAAATAAAGGAGGAGGCTCATTCGTTCGAGGATCCACAACTTCCGCAAAGACAAAGAATATAAGAGAGCTCGTTACCGATCTCGAATCTTTTTGTCTTGACCTTCTTACTTAAACTCTGTTGTAACGCCGACTCAGATCAATAAACGGGATTCCGATTAAAAGTACTGTTTTACCCCTTTTGTGTGATTTACGGATCAACATTAATTAGTTTTCTATAGTCTTTTGTGTTTTGTCTACGGATATAATCGTATATCCATAAGTTAGTAGTATTTTGTATTATGCAAACCAATATGGTCGGAAGAATGCAATTACAAGCTTGACATGTGCAGTATTTAACAACATAGAATTTAGACACTTTAAACATTTTCAATAGCCCTTAAACGCATATTCGTCCTATCGAGCGGTAGCACTATGAAAAAATGGCTTTTATTTTTCTTGACATTCAATTTGCTCGATCAAATGTTAAATACATCATTATTTTATTATTTTATTTAGGAAGTAGCTAGGATTAAAAAGTTATTCAAGCTTACATCAATTTACCCGGTTATTCTCACCATCGTTACTTACAACTCTTTTGAAATATTTGTTAATTTTGATACCTACATATTTTAATACTTTCCGAATAAACCTTTATGCTTTTCCATATCAAAGCTCAAAATTCGGCCAGCTATTGTTCTTTGGCTGTTATGTTTTTTAACCGACCAAATTTTATAAAGTTAAATCTTTATTTAAGAACATAAAGAAACAAAAATTAATTTAAGTGATTAAATTGACAAATATCGGTATGTAAAATTCAAAAACTGCACAGATGACCAACTAAAAAAAAAACTGCGACTGACATAATTTTATATATTTTTTCCTCCATGTATTTTCCATCACTCTTGCCACAAAAAAAAGAAAGAAGACTTTTATGAAAGGAAAAGGAAAAAAGAGAAGCAGCATTAATTGTTGGTGTTGTGGCAGTAACTAATGGTGGTAATATGTCAACTAAAGAGTAAGCAGTTCAAGTTTATTTGTTCTGTCGTGCTTAAAAACTACTCCCTTCGTTTTATATTAGTTATCGTTCTAAATTATTTTACATAGATTAAAAAAACAATTCAATTTTCTGTTTTATCATTCATTAATGTATTATATATTATGATTACACAAATTAATAATAAGTATCATATAGGGTTGAAATCGAAGAAACGGGATAAAACAGAAAACAAAAAAACAGATTTTTTTTAATATGTATCATGTATATATTTTTCCCTCCATGTATTTTCCATCACTCTTGCCACAAAAAAGAAGACTTTTATGAAAGGAAAAAAGAAAAGAAAAGAGAAGCAGCATTTTTGGGATTGTTGTGGCAGTAACTAATGGTGGTAATATGTCAACTAAAGCAAGAAATACTAAATTTAATTCGTAAAATTTCGGTGAAAGCATCTATTGAAGAGGCGCACACCGCGCACCTAACCTGTAGTCACTTAAGAGATTTGTTTTTTTTTTTGTTTTTTTCCACAACTTGTGGCTGTAACTTAATACTATTGTTAAAACCATAATTATCATGATTCGAACAACTAATCATGCAATGTTTTGCTAACCCATATTTAATATACTATAAACCAGTAATCTAATTTATTAAAACAGAGTGTGAAAATATTAATATAAATATATTTATATCCTATATAACTTTTAAACTTTAGAGTTTTGTAGATAATTATCCCTGTTTCCAAACAGAATAATTTTGTTCAATTAAATAGTAGTTTAATAAATAAATTAATCTTATTATATATATATATAAATTTTAATTCGTAATTAGAAAAATTCAGACTATTTCAGAAATTAAATTAAATATTTAAAATTATAAATAAAATCGATTATTTCAAAATATGTAAATTAAATTTTCAAAAATAATTTATATTTTTATTATTATTTTATTACGAAAATAATATTAGTTATTTTGAATTTTTAAATTTAGATTATTCCAAATATTTTAATAATCAAATTTTTTTAATGTTAGAGATTAAAAATTAACAATTTTCATTGAAAGATAATATTAAATTTTGAATTTAATGTAGATTTTCTAAGATTTTATCAACAGTTACAAACAAAATATGTTTACTTTTAAATTTAAATCTTATTAATACAATCAGATTTATAATTGGATATTTTTAAAAATGAAAAATGAATATATTATTAATTAGATTTGCACAACAATAAATTTGATCATGCATATGGACAACATTCAGTTACTAATACAAATTCAATATTTTTTATTTCCATATATTAAATGATTAATATTTTAAGAATCACACAATTTTAGAAATTGTTAATTTCGAATTAAATTTGAGATTGTCCAGATTATGTTAATATTCGTTTATATTAATAAAAGTTTATTAAAAAAATATTATCATAAAATCTAAACTAGAATTGGTTAGTCTATTCAAATTCAAAATTAAGAATTCTAACACAAGCAAACCTAAAACATATATATTTTTTGTGTCCAATCATGAAAACCTTTATATTAGGCTATTACCAAAAATCACAAAACCAGTTGTTATTATATCTTTCAAATGATTAATATTTTAAAAATCACACAATTTTAGGAATTGTTAATTTAGAATTAAATTCGAGATTGTCCAGACTATGTTAATATTTGTTTATATTAATAAATATTTATTAAAAAAATATTATCATAAAATCTAAACCAGAAATGGTTATTCTATTCAAATTCAAAATTAAGAATTCTACCACAAGCAAAACTAAAACATATATATTTTTTGTGTCCAATCATGAAAACATTTATATTAGGCTATTATCAAAAATCACAAACCAATTGTTATTATATATTTACAAAAATAATAAACTGGATATTAATTTAGATTTAATTTAAATATTCAAATTTAAATAAGATTCTCATAATGACAGAGATCATAAACGATACTCCTTTTGTTTCATAATATAAGTTGTTTTGGCTAAAAACACAAATATTAAGAAATTCAATTTTCTTAAAAAATATACTCCCTCCATTTTTTTTATAAGTAGTTTTGGTTAAAATCACAAAATTTTAAGAAACTCATCTTTTACCAAAAAATATAATTTAATATATAAATTAAAAATAATTCAGTCAATCATAAAAAAACTGCAGAATATTATTGGCCACACAGTATTCGATAAGGTAAAAGTTGCATGGAAACATAAAAGCAACTTATATTGTGAAACAAAACAAAATCTCTAAAACTAATTATAAAAAAAACGGAGGGAGTATCATTTAATATATAAATTAAAAACAATTCAGCAAATCATAAAAAAACTGCATAATATTATTGGTCACACAATATTTAATAAAGGTAAAAATTGCATAAAAATGTGAAAATAACTTATATTTTGAAACAAAACAAAACATCTAAAACAACTTATATTATGAAACAGAGGGAGTATGTTATTGTATATATTTTTTTATTATAATCAATCAGCCTTAAATTTTAAATATTTTAAATTAGTAAATATTTATATTATACGATAATATGAACATGCAGGTTAGAATTATATTTTTATAATTGTGGTCATTCTCGGATTAATATGAACGGACGAGTTAGAATTATGTTTTTATAATCACGGTCATATTTAATACTAGAAAATTAAATATACAAAAACAAAATGTATCTAAACACAAAAATAAATCTTTGTCACTTATTGAAAAAATTATATGTATAACACAAATTATATCTAAATACAAAAAATTATATTACAAAATTTGGTATAAAAAAAGGCAAAAATTCATGTGCGGACGCACGAGATAGAATCTAGTTTTCCGTTAAAAGAGAGATGAAAACGAAAACCAAAAAGACCTGAGATGACCAAAATGCCCTTATTGATGAAAGTTTCCGAACCCAATAATTGAAGGCAAAGAAATCACCAAGGCAAGAGTTCGAAGTCTACACCTTCCTGGGACCTTAAGCTACACTTCCAACTTGCAATAGTAATGCAAAGTGACGTAAACCATAAACAATGGCAATTGATGATATAAAGGATCACTTGTATTTTCCGTCATTTTTTTATCCAATACCAAACGGATTTTAACCGTATCCTTGATATTACAGTGTATTTGCTTCTGCTTCGAAATTTGTTAAGTGAAGTCATGAGAATCAAATAAAACGGTAACATACTACTAAATCAATCAATAGTAGAAATCGCCGATGACCCGAAATCAGTTCCATGTCCAAATCCTTGAGATTGTGTTTCTGATTTTGCAGCATCTATCATATTGACAGTTTCCTAATACTTGTTGGCACATTGTAAGATTCAAAAGAAAAAGTAAAGTACAACATGCGAAAAACCGAGCTTTCTTCTTATGATTAATCTACACCTCAATTGTAATTAATATACAAATATATTCAAGAAACAAATCATAAATAAAATGTTTTACAGAATATAAATCCAATACATAATATTAAAATAATAAGTGAATTTAATAAAAATAAAAATCGAATACGTTTTGGAAATGTCCATAAAAAGCGAATAGGTCTAGGTCGTGAGTTTGGAAATGTCCATAAAAATCGAATAGGTCTACAAAACCGTAACTTTCTCTTCATCCTCCTCACGCTTGACCTGCGATTCCTAACCCTAAAAATGCCGCCTCCATTTTTCTGTTCACACATGTTTCTCTTCATCTTCCTCACTTGTTAACCAGCTGGGGTTTATCGTTAAATCCCTAAATCCCAATTGTTCGTTCTTCATCATCTCCAAGAAAGTTAGATCTAAAAAAGATGACTAGATTGCCTGCCAAGTCGTCGAACCACCAAAAAAAACTTGAGAAAGACAAAAGCACAAGCAAGGCCATAGATCCGATCCCTCTTGATTTAGAAGTGGACATACTGACTAGATTGCCGGGAAAGTCTGTTATGAAGTTCCGATGCGTCTCCAAGATTTGGTCTTCCATCATCCGAAGCCAAGTATTCGTCGATTCTTACTACGCTACGTCTTCAACGCGAACGCGGTTCATAGTGGCTTTGAGTAATGGTATTTTAGGCAATTATAAGGAGAAGCGCGTCTTCATCTTCTCGTCTTCACACGAGGAACCTTGTTCTGTCGTTGCGAAGTTGGTCATGGCAATACCTTATGTGAACTTCAATTTCATCTCAGGGTCCTGCGCCTCCATCCATGGCTTTCTCTCTGTCAACGCCGGTGGACGTCCGTTCATGATATGTAACCCTAGCACGCAGCAACTCATACATTTACCAGTTCAACTCGGATTCTTAGGATACGATCCCATTGGCAAGCAACACAAAGTATTATACCATGAGGGGAACAAGGTGTTAACCCTAGGAGGAGTCCATGGCTGGAGACGCATCCAAGGTACCACCGTGCCTTATGACTCGATATCAGTCGGAGTATGCATCCACGGTTTTGTCTACTATGGTGCTTTTACCGCAACCCCACATAGGGAGAATCCAGTTATTGTGTGTTTTGATGTTCGATCTGAGAAGCGGAGTTTAATCAAAGCACCATTGGAGGTTGTGTTTTGGGGCCATAAATCAACATTGATAGAATACAAAGGGAAGCTAGCTTCCATTGCTTTGAGATCCCCTTATTCTCGTTTTGATAGCTTTGATTTATGGGTTCTTGAGGACGTCCACAAACATGAATGGTCAAAGCAAACATGTGTGGTTCCTTTGTCTCTTTGGGATTCTATTACGGGTTTGCAAATCTCTTTTCCAGGCACCAACAAGGCTGGTGATCTCATTTTGGCCCCAAAGCTACTCTCACTCGACGTTGGCCGACCCTTTTACATCTTCTACTACAATGTTCAAACCCAGAACACTACAAGAGTTAGTCTCCCAGGAATTGGAGACGATGAAGATTTCAGGCGCCGTCATGGATTCGGAACCAATGGTGAATGCCATGTCCGTATCTCACCCCATCACGTCGACAGTATTGCCTTTTTCAAGGATCCTATTTAGTATGTGAGCATGAAAAAAACCAAAGATCCTCTTTTTTATTCAACATTTTTTAGTTTCAATATTTATGTGTTGATTTTTTCCACACACCAAACAGACTAGTACAAGAGAGATCCATAATCTTGACTCTCAGTCTCAGATTAAGTCTTCACTTGCCAAAGGATTTATTTATTTTTTTATTTTTTTAATAACCTAGGCTGTCCGATCGACATCCTACTGGAGAGATGGAGACCGGCTACCACATGCCAAACCAGTAAGACTTCGCGCCTTCTGACTATTGACTAGAGTGAGTTGGCCCAACTGACAAAGCCTCCTCACGGGTTTTCAACTGGACCGAAGCCCAGTGCCAGCTTCCACACACGTTTGTGACCTTGTTTCGAGCTCGGGTGGGAGTGTACCCTTTACCTAGCCGTCCTCCGACCGACCACTCGACCACTCGAGCTCGGGTGAAAATATTTTTAATATTTTCCCTACCAAGAGACTCGAATCTAGGACTACTGATTTTTCCTGAATTCGTTTTATTGGTTTAGAACAGAGTTCCTACCCTTGCCATTGCCTCCCGCTCACAATGGCAAGGGTACCACTAGACCACGAGCCTCTTGCCAAAGGATTTGGCTACTGATTTTTCCTGAATTCGTTTTATTGGTTTAGAACAGAGTTCCTTTCCTTCTTCAATCATGTTCTGTTTATGTAATCCGTAAGTTCTTTACCTCTTGCTACTATGTTTGTAATCGAAAGGCATAAGAACATTATGAGGTATTGGAGAAGCATTCGCTCATTGGTCACAGCCATGTAGTATTTGATTAGGTCATGTCAAAAAGTGAATAGAGACACAACACAAAGATTGCAAATCTTCCGCTTCTTCAAATAAATTCTGTTAATCCCAAAAACATGGAACAAAATGATGCAGAGACTTTGAAGGAAAGAAAGTTAAAAAAATCAGAGGTGGTGCCGAGAAGGGAAGTGAAGCAGCATAAAGGTTTTGTCGGTATACGTCTCAGAAATTGAAACCAAATGCGCCTGCCTTTGGAGCTTCTCATGCTCTACAGTAGGAGAAAGTAGAAACAAGACCTGTTTTCATGTCAAATGCCTGCAAGGCAATGATAAAAGAATATTGTAAATAAGCTGTAAAATAATATTTGTTCAAAACTTCAAATACAATTCCTTTGTATATCTTCACAAACATATTACAAAAAAGCCATCTCTTTAACTTGATTTTCTTATGCTAAAAAAAAAGGGAAATGTTTTGGCGTTCAGTGAAAATTACACTTTGATCCTGCTTTTCTCTGTTCTAACTTGTAAGACATCTCTGTCTACGTTTGATTTCAACGTTTCTCTTGATTGCAGTGGTTCCTAACAACATCCAAACCTGAGGACGATGATGCATTCCACGGTGCAGCATGGTGGAAACAAGAGTGGCAAGTCCAATGTATGGGCTAATACTAATTTGGCAAACACAGTGGCAGCTTTAGATGAGTTCAAATCTGAATTCCCATCAGACGGTTTAGCAACTGTGTCAAACATATGGTGGGGAAGGCCTGGGAAAGGCGGACACGACGATGGAAAAGGAGAGAATACTGAAGAAGATGGAGATGTCAAGGACAAAACAGCGGCTAAGCATAATTCTTTGGTTTATATGTTTTACTATTTTTAACATATTTTTTTAAGTGTAAACGAAAAATAATATAACATGTTGCTTACGTTTATATGTTTGATAAACAAAATATAACTGATATTTTCTGTAATTTAAAATAATTTTTAAGTAACAAACGCCAACATAGATGGAAACATTTTGTTTTAAAATAAGAGTAATATAATTTGGACTACATATGCCTTTTAACCGGGAAAAAAATCAAGCGGCGAATAATTTATCGAAAAAGTGTACGGGTTTCTTGATGTTTATTCTGTATTTATTGTCTATTTAACTATTATTCAAACTAACCGAAGCTACACAAATAAAACTCCCAGACGATTAAAAAACGATCTATTTCATCGTGAACTATGGTCATATCCCTCCAGATCCCTACCGAACTATGCTCTCTGTATATTTTCTCACGAAAAAAAAGTTAAAGACCTAAATCCCCAAAAAAAAAAGTTCCAGGCTTTTATCCACACCAAATCAATTTTATCGGTTATTTTTTATAAACCAAACGTAAACCGACCAGATATGATCTAAACCAAACTAATCCAATTCCAACCCAACAAAAATTAACCCGGCCACCCGATTTTTTTTCCAGCCTCTCACGCTCTGTGACAATAAACGAGAGCATAAGAAATTGAGATTTGAGATTTTGGAGG
The DNA here is from genome assembly GCA_030161315.1 of Eutrema japonicum. Lineage (NCBI taxonomy): Eukaryota > Viridiplantae > Streptophyta > Magnoliopsida > Brassicales > Brassicaceae > Eutrema > Eutrema japonicum. Next base: position 1,311,972 of record BSQW01000001.1, on the reverse strand, counting down.
TCTGGCGGTTGACGGAGATTTAGCCGGAGAAATTGGAGAAATTGATCTTCATGGTTATATATAATTAGCGATAATTGGATTGGGATTTGCAGGCACACGTAGAGATTTTGATTGGCTCCACTGATTAATTAAGAAAAAAATTACAGGTTCATGAATCAATGGAATCAATGGCGTGGCCGACGAAAATCTTAAAGAAGAAGGAGCAAGAATTTCCGGCGAATTGTGGCTGGTAGAACCTTCCGCAGCTAATGCCGGCGGCACCTCGTCGGCCTTCGCTGCTTCTTCTCCTTCCTTCTCCGTGGCGGAATGGCGGAAAGGAATCGCAGGGAGATTCTTCAGGTGTTTCGCGTTGGTGGAGGTCGGCGTAGAGACGGTGGTCGATTGAGGATCCCGATCATTCTCAGGCAACGGTTCCGTCGTAGACATCGACGACATTTGTTAGAAAATAGAGAAATCTGAATACCTTAATTTTTTCAAGAGGATTAGTTGACATCGACGACATTTACATTCTATTTTTTTTTTTTTTGATTTATCAATGATACTCTCATTCCTATTTTGATCCACCACGACGAAGGCAAATTTGATCATCAAGTTATGTTGGGTCATGGTTGTATCATATGTTGTGTTGAGCAATAGAGAAAACTCGTGCTTCCTCTTTCTGGTTTTTGTAATCACTGGAAAATGCAATGAGAGCTACTTTTCATTTACCTCTCTCTTGTAGGACCGAAATTTACACTACAGACAGGAAAGATTTAATCACAGTAATATGTAAATAAACAGTTTAAGGAACAGACGATTTATAAACGATAAAACAATACAAGATCTGAGGAGGCGAGATAAATCTCTTTCCTTAACTCTAAGAATCTCCCGTAGTGTGACGGGGTTTTATAGATCCATGAGTCCCAGGATACAACCAAAGTTTAACTGAATCATCAACACCATGATTCAGATCTATCGACCATTATTCTACGATACTCTCGAAATTAAAACTTACTCTAAGCAGTAGGGAATTGAAGAAACGATTGCTAGAACTTTTAGTAAGTGTTTATTGTGTATCAGAGGATAATCATCATCTTTTTTAGGTGAAAATCGTGTTGTATATATAGGAGAGAGGCTAGGGTTTTTCCATGACAGAAAAGGAATATTTCTAGAATAACCTAGGCGGCTGCGCTTTTTTAAGTCGGCCCGCTGGGTATCGATCGATACCAAGGAGTATCGATCGATACCTCAAAAAGTCCACGGGCCCAATCAAGGCCCAAGATGCGAACGTCGCACGTATGGCTTTTCTTCTCTCATGTTGTTCATTTAAGACACAACCATTCCAACATATATACACGAGAAAACATTTCTCGGTTAATGAAAACATTTCATTAGAAAGAGCTTAACTCATTTCTTTTCACACTAACATAATTTTATCAAACCCTCAGGCTTTGACAAAAAATTAGTTCCAACAATCCCCCACATGAATAGAAATGACTCTAGAACATATGAAAATTGTACAGACTAGACTTTACTAGACATACTTGACTAGACTCATCTAGACGTAGACAGACTTTCGAGAGTATACGAAAATGTAACTGTCACTGAATGGTAGCGTTTTTCAGCTTTGAACCAAACAATTTTAATATCTGTTGCGTTTACTCGGCCAGGAGGTGAACATGATGTCTTGAACCACCCGGATTTTGATGTAAACTGATACAACAGATATCGCACAGCGACATTTTCTCGTAGAACTTTGTTCTCTATTGGGTTCATTTTGGCCTTGAACATTCCTGGTATTCGTGAGTGAATTTGGAGAATATAGCCTTATCCTTCATTCTCCTAGAAACGGCCCCATTTCACACTTCACAAGGTGATATTTTATTAGCTTGTTTTCAAAAGTGTCCTGTCACACTCCACTATCTACACAGCTATGCAATCATTAAAAGCCAACGCTTATCCTTACTATCCACAGGTAGCACTGTTTTATCATCCTAGGAACTGGGCAGAGACATAGTCTCACAGTGCTCAACTCGAATCAGTTTAATTTTGTTTCCCTTTGAACCTAGATCTTGGGATCTCCAGTCACATAGGTTGGGTATCTGTCAAACGTCATCTTTTTCTATAGGCTTTAAACCCATTCCTTTTGATGATTTAACAAACTTGATCTCGCGGCAAACCTTTGGTAAACGGATCCGCTAGGTTATCAGCCGACTTGATGTAATATATCGTTATTACACCAGTTGAGATCAATTGTCTAATGGTCTTATGTCGTCTTCTTATATGACGAGACTTGCCATTATATAGATTACTCAGTGCCTGAGAGATAGCTCACTAACTCTCATAGTGTACACATAATGCTGGCACTGGTTTTCCCACATCGGGATATCTTCCACGAAGTTTCGAAGCCATTCTGCTTCCTTTGCAGCTTTATCTAAAGCTATAAACTTTGACTCCTTGGTTAATTAGGCCAAGAGTGCTTGTTTGGAAGATTTCCAGGATACTGCTGCACCACCAAGAAAAACTATTATCCACTTATAATATCTGTCAGGTTTACTAGGCCAAGAGGTGAACATAATGTCTTGAACCCCCAGACTTTGATGTAAAACGAGACGACATATAACGATGGATAATTCAACATTCTAGTTATGGTTTTCCACAGAGTATGACCTGGATTACTCATGTAGCGACTTGAATACGCTAGATCGGATATAGTACGATTCATTAAGTACGTTAGACTTCCGATAATTCTTGCATACATCACTTGTGATACAACTTTATCACAATTGGATTTATTGCAATCTTGTTTGAGTAGTTCTCAAAACATTCTAGGATCTTGAGACAAGATTATCCACTAATCTTATGTCTATCAAACTTCCCACTAAACACTTTCTTAGTGTGTTGGATTATGTCCTTCTTGCTTCCATGATGAACGTGTCATCTTATAAACATAACAAAACGCATCCATGTGGAGTACTTTTGATGTATATCACCTTAAGTGATTTTGAAGCTATTTGACATCACTTTGTTGTCAAACTTTCCAAGCTATTGCTTAGGAGCTAACTTAAGCTCGTATAAGGACTTTGCAAGTCTACTTATTTTTCTTTCCTTGTTCAGGAGTGACATAATCCTCGGGTTGTTTCATGTAAATCTCCTCTTCTAAATGGTTGTTTAGAAAGACAGATTTTACATCCATTTGATGGATTACAAGATCTCATATTGCTGTGATTCCAATCAGCATACGACTAATTTCAACTTTAGCCTCTTCTGCTTTTTTACAGAAGTACCAGCATTGTACGATCAAAGGTCCAATGCCCGTCAAGCATCGATCGATACCAAGGTGTATCGATCGATACCTCTAAAAGCGTAAGAGCCCAAGAGATCAATTGCTCGCTTAGAGCTTATCCTTTACTTGGATGTCTGGTATATCTCATTTATACACCATAAAGCAATCAGCACTACATTGTGTGCATATTCAATGAAGATACAATCCACCGTTTTTGGTCCGATTGTCAGCTTATTAGGTGGTTGCTAGGCACCCCCACACTTTCATGTATTTGTATAAAAACACATTACTTTTCCAAAGTTCGCATGGAACATTTCCAGTGACTTTGTGTAGTATTTAGTTCAGGATATAACTTGTGGTAAGCAATGCTTCCCCCCACATTTCTGGACTAACCCAGATTTTTTAGGAATAATGAGTTCATCAAATAATTCGGTAATTTGTTATGAGACTCCATTAGATTCCAGTGAATAGGGATCAATCGTTTGATGGATAATACCATGCTCATGTCCTCTATCACTTCAAACTATGTTGATAGTTCTTTCGAGTTGGTTTTCAACCTCGAGTTTAAACTCCTTGAGTTTTCCAAGGTCTCGTATTTGCTTCTTAGCAAATAGACATAACAATATTTTGTACAATCCTCAACGAAAGTCACAAAATATTTTTCACCACCTTTTGTATAAGTCAAACCAAGAGGTTCGCTCGATTGTGGTGTTTTAGTGAGTTTGGTTAGAACGCAAACCTCACACTCATCTTTGCTTATTTTGTATTTCAGGATCTCATTCAATCTACGCATAGATTCGAATATAATGTGACTGAAACATTCAGATCAAATACTAAGAGACTCTGTACCATAAGCAAATGATTCTTTCTCATTTAATGTCAACACCATTGGTTACATTGATTTTAAGTCCGACTGTCTCAACGTTAATTTGGACCAGTCTGTCCTTAATATAGACAACATTATTTGTCAATACATGCTTAATTAGCATTGTGCCCTAAATAAGATTTTTATGCATCTTTAGCACATGCTTTACATCAGTGAGAGTGAGCTTCTTTGAAAAGTCAACTTCAGCACTATGAATAAATTCTTGTCATTATTTATGGTAGGAGGGAAACATTCCCATATCAACGCATATATGAGCTATTACATTGGTATAATACCACCACTCATTTGGGTTATGCTTAACCATATTGACTCCGAGGATGACATTACACATGTCTATCTCGACTAAATTGGCTTCAGCCATTCCATTGTTTTTTACACCACCAGATCTAACAATGATCACATCGGTGTTGTTAGTCATATTGAAATTTGATTTTGTTCAAGAGAATCAAACCAAATTAATATACTAACCAATACCCAACTCTCAAGTTAAAGGGTAAAATTAAATTCAATTACTAGAATTTAATAAACTTAATACAATATCGAATTATATTAGTATTCTTGAACTCATATCAAGAATCGCAAGAGGCCTGTTGAGTATCGATCGATACCAATGAGTATCGATCGATACCAATGAGTATCGATCGATACCTCAAAAGTCCAATGATTTAATTATTCGATTAAATCAGCCTCCAATATTTAATTGAACTTCAATTAATTATTCCAAAATTCGCAAATTTTTGGACACATAATATTGAGCTACACGTCTTTAAATTTTGTCCAAGGCTTTATCTTTACTCCGCAGTAGAAAGATGTATCAATATCTCGTGCAATCGTCTATGAATGCCATGAAATATTTATTGCCTCCTCTGGTTTGAATATATTTCAAATCACATAACTCTGTGTGAATTAAACCTAGAGGTTCTGTTGTTCTTTGAACGCTGGGTGATGGCGTTTTAGTGAGTTTGGCTTGGACACAAACCTCACATTTGTCTTTGCTTAATTTGCATTTAGGAATCATGTTCATGTTCATTAATCTACTCATAGATTTGAAATCAACATGTCCTAATCGTTCATGCCAAATATTAAAAGACTTAGCGAGATAAGCAAATGGTTTCTTATCATTAATCTTTAGGATTCTACGAGGTGGATGCCTCGGTTACATTATCCTTTCAGATTACTTCCTCAACAGATATCTTACACAGATTATCACATACAAAACCCTTACCCACATACATCCCATTTTTCGTTAGGATTAGCTTATCACCTTCCAGCTTCACAGAGAATCCATGCTTACTTATGAGCGATCCAGAACCAGTTCCTGTCCAGAGGTGAGCTTCAGAACAACCTTCCCGTGACAATCAACTGTCGACGAGGCGGAATTTCCCATCAAGAGTTTATCACCACTCTTGTTCTTTGTGTATGTCGAGAACATCTCGCGATCCATACAGATGTGTCTGGTTGCACCACTGTCGAACCACCAAGTCTTTGGATGGCTCTCTGCAACATTGGCCTCAGTGACCACGGCACACATGTCAGCTTCTGTCAAGTTCGCTTGAGCTTTCACTGTTTTGATCAGATTCGTAGTCGTTTGATCCACTTTGTCACTGGTTTTCTCCATAGTTCCAGAGTTGTTGTCAACGTTGTTTGTCATTTTAAGCTAATGAGAACACAACTTTCAGTTAGTACCGATATATAAACTCAAGAATCGTAATTCTAAGACTGATATCGAACTGAATCGCATTGGTGTCGATCGATACTCCTTGGTATCGATCGATACACATTCAATGTCTATTGATGCACCCGTATGGTGTCGATCGATGCACCGTAGGTGTCGATCGATGCTCGATGCACATACTGTGTTAATCGAAGCATCTTGGTGTCGATCGATACACATTGAGTGTCGATCGATACACCCTGGGTTCCGATTGAAGCTCGATGCACATACTGTGTCATTCGAAGCAACCTGGTATCGATCGATACACGCTTAGTGTCGATTGATATACCCTGGGTGTCGATCGATACAAGTGAATTTCACAGGATCGATCATAGCACCAGTGTCGATCGATACCTGTGTCTTATACACAGTATCGATCGACATAGACCAACTTGGTCGATGCAAAGTATCGATCGATACACTGAGGTGCCGACCGATACACTGTTTGCATGGTATCGATCGATACACTTAAGTGTCGACCGATACAATTTAGTCCAATATCGACCGATACCATAGGGTGTCGATCGATACTCACAAGGCCTCGATCTGAATCGAACCTATCAAGAACAGATGTGTGTTCGTTGATTATACCGTTCTTTAATCGCAATTAAAGACGGTTTTTTAGAAGATGTTTAAGCAGATCTGCTTCTACTACACGTTTCAAGTTGCTAAACAGCTGTTTGATTAACGTTTGAGTATCACTAGCAGAAGAACATCTTCTTAAAAAATAGAGAGAGATGAAGATTGCCTCTACTACACGTTTCAAATTGCTAAAAGCTTTTTGACAACGTTTGAGTATCATCAGCAGTAGAAGAATCGTTTAAAAACCGTTTGAAAACGTTTATTTACTCGTGATTAAAGATCCAATTGAAGTAATAACAAAAATTGGATCTTCTTAGAGTTAAGATTGTAGGACCGAAATTTACACTACAGACAGGAAAGATTTAATCACAGTAATATGTAAATAAACAGTTTAAGGAACAGACGATTTATAAACGATAAAACAATACAAGATCTGAGGAGGCGAGATAAATCTCTTTCCTTAACTCTAAGAATCTCCCGTAGTGTGACGGGGTTTTATAGATCCATGAGTCCCAGGATACAACCAAAGTTTAACTGAATCATCAACACCATGATTCAGATCTATCGACCATTATTCTACGATACTCTCGAAATTAAAACTTACTCTAAGCAGTAGGGAATTGAAGAAACGATTGCTAGAACTTTTAGTAAGTGTTTATTGTGTATCAGAGGATAATCATCATCTTTTTTAGGTGAAAATCGTGTTGTATATATAGGAGAGAGGCTAGGGTTTTTCCATGACAGAAAAGGAATATTTCTAGAATAACCTAGGCGGCTGCGCCTTTTTAAGTCGGCCCGCTGGGTATCGATCGATACCAAGGAGTATCGATCGATACCTCAAAAAGTCCACGGGCCCAATCAAGGCCCAAGATGCGAACGTCGCACGTATGGCTTTTCTTCTCTCATGTTGTTCATTTAAGACACAACCATTCCAACATATATACACGAGAAAACATTTCTCGGTTAATGAAAACATTTCATTAGAAAGAGCTTAACTCATTTCTTTTCACACTAACATAATTTTATCAAACCCTCAGGCTTTGACAAAAAATTAGTTCCAACATCTCTCTCTATATATATGTATATATATCTCTCTCTCCTTCTCCGGCTTGGTTAAAACCCGTAAGGCCATAATCAATTCGTTTCCTTTCCTCATCAATCCTCTTTCTTGACCAAGAGATCCACGACAGCTTTGAATGGCTTCAAGGCATGAATCTCATCAAACATCCACGAAGAAGAAAGCACCAGGAAGAAGAAGAAGAAAAATAATGAAATTGAGGGAGAATATGTGTGAATTAGATATATGTATAGATTTAGCTTACTGGGTTGTTGGCGGAAAATATTAGGGGAAGAAGAAGAAGAAGAAATTGGGTTGGGTCATATTTCGGGTCGGACCGTTTTTCGGGTCGGAATTAGTTGTAATCGGATCTTAATCCGGTTTAGGATCGGTTTATATGGTTAACGATTGATTAGAAAATAGTAAACCAACTAAAACCAAAGTCTATGAGGTTTGGGGTTTCGAACTTTTTTTCCAGGATTTAAGCTTCGAACTTTTTTGTCGAGGGATTTAGGTGTTTAACTTTATTTTGGTTGGAAGATATACAGAGGGCATAGTTCAGTGGAGATCTAGACAAATATGGCCATAGTTCATGGGTAAATAAATGGTTTACCCAAAAAAACGACACTACACAAACAAATCCCAAAATCTTCCCTATAAATACACACACAATTTTTTTATCATAGTACAACATCTCCGTTATGTTTTTTTTTTTTGTAACCGAGATCTCCGTTATGTTCATTGTGAAACTCTAGAAAAGAAAAAAAAATAGAAGTCGTAAAAATTAATGACTCAAGAATTCTGCAGGAGTAGTTTTCTGCATAAATAAATAAATTATCCTGAAAGAGCCTAAGGATATTGTAACATTCTGGCCCAATTGTTTAGGCCCAATAGAGCCCACGTATTTTTTTTCCTTCTTTGATCGATATATTCATATGTGTAAGCATCTCCACTTTCAAAAATTCCTAAAGCTGCGCGAGAGAGAGAAGGAGCCGCCGTCGTCTCACCTCGACGTGTCTCCGTTGTTGCGCCGACGTCTCTCCTCCTTACGCGTTGTCTTCCTCTTCTCTCCACATCTTCTTCGTGCGTCGCCGTCGAGTGTGCGACACGACCCCGCCGCATCTGCTCTTCGCTGCCACTCGCTTCATCGCCACCGTTCGACACCGCCGTGAGGTGACCACCGCCGTCTTCTTCTTCTTGTCACGTTTCTGCTTGCTTCAACTTAAAAGGAACGCTTGCGGTGATACATTAGAGATGGGGGATGAGGGACGAGCCACCACCACGGCCGCTACAGGAAGCCCTAGCTATAGCCACTACGACATCAAAGAAGCTGGAGACTTGATCAGTCGTTTGCCTGATGAGATTCTCCAAGATATCCTCTCCTTTATTACTCCGACTAAATACGCCATCAGAACTTCCGTCTTGTCGAAGCGATGGAGGCATGTATGGTCCGATACACCTTCTCTCTCCTTCTATAGGGATAGACCGGATGCTGATTCGATTAACAAAACCCTAGCTGGCTACAGGGCTCCCAAGATGATGAGTTTCCGTATCTGTACCAGCAGATTCGACAAACTTCCTTACATGGACAGTTGGATCGAGCTCGCCATGTCCCGAAACGTGGAGAATTTGTAGCTGGATGTCGGTCGGGATAAATATAATACGTCGTTTGCCTGCCGCAGGAGGCTGCGGCCAGCGGCCAAAAATTGTTCGTTTACAACGCAGCGTCTGATCGCAGCGACCTGCGATCGCAATTTTTGGACGTTGGATTTCTCCGTTGCAATTAGAGCTGCGTCTGCGATTAGAGAGGCCAACCGCGCGGCAAGTAAACGAACAGGTCTGCGACCAGTCCCAGCGTCCAGCCGCGCGGCAGCCAAACAAACAATATCAACCGCGTCTGATCGCAACGTTTGGCCGCAAACCGCAGCCGCCTGCGGCAGGCAAACGAACATACCCAATATCCCTGAATCCCTCTACATCAATTTCTCTGTGAAGCAACTCTGGCTTAAGTTAGACTTTAATTATATGATTCCCAAATGCTCTGTGTCTTGGCCATCCCTCAAGAACCTGTCATTGCATTCTTGCAACCTCTCTGATGAATCCATTGCTAATATTCTATATGGTTGTCCCATTCTCGAAAGCTTATCGTTGCTTTACTGCATTAATCTGAGGGTTCTTGATCTCAGCAAATCACCGCGTCTAATAACATTAGAATTCAAGCGTCTAATAACTAAAGCGCCAACGCAGATTGTCGCACCACATATCCGTTGTCTCGAATTGACCGAGCACCCTCAGTCACCATGCGATTTAGTTGATGTCTCCTCTTTATCCCAAGCTAAACTAGACATTGGCTTTTGCGCCAAATTTGAGGCACGATGGGAAAAATTTCAGAAGAAACCGGAGGCTGATTTTCTTCAAACCATGGCGATAAAGATGCTAGACAAGTGTCAGAATGTGGAGAAGCTTACTCTTGGGGCAAACTTTCTTAAGGTATGTTTTCAACAGTCTGTGCTTTTTGTTAGATTTTATCTCTTGATCTATGTTTTGGTATTCACTATAATATGTCTGATTTTTGTTAAGATTTTATCTCTTGCCGAGCTCCGTGGTGTTTCATTTCCAAAGTTCAAGGCTAAAGCTTTGACACTTGAGACAATGATCTCTCAACATGTTATTCCTGGTATGGTAAGGGTGCTACAAAACTCATCTGAGTTAAAGAAGCTAATCATACACACAGTGTATCGTCTTGACATATGGCCCATACCGGTATATTCTTCATATAAGCCTCTTTTATTTTCCTTGACCATTCAAACTAGTGCCAATTTTGAATCATTCATCAAGAACCATGTCCTTTCACTTTCACTTTGTAGAATCTCCTTATATATTTGACAATCTGTTGTTTTGCATAAATGAAAATATTTTTAATTCTCTTGTACAGGAGGAGTATATTGACACATACTTGGATTCTCATGGCTTGAACTCGGATCAATGCGCGAGGGTGTTTAAAAACATTTCTCGTAAGAATGTAGAGTCAAAGCACGTGGCTTCGTTTATGAAACTTGTGCTTAAAACCACAAAGACATTAGATAAGATGGTCGTAAGGTTAGAAGGTTATCTTAAAGAAAGAGGTTTTGAAGAGTTGCGTCAGATGGTTCCAGTGATGTTTACTCACAACAACAATATCTCCGTTGTGCTCAGCTCAACCACCAAAAAAAAAAAAGACGATTCATAATGATTAACTAGACATTTGGAAACTTTTATTTATTTTGTTTGGAATTTTTGCTTATGTGATCGTAGCTGTAGAGCCCAAGCGAGTTTTTGCTTAAGTAAATAATCATTGTCATTCATAAACATAAGCAATTTAACAACAAAAAGGTTTGACAATTTAGGAATATGCAGCAGGGAAAGCGAAATTTCTGATCAAGATAATGATAAGAACAAGGTACACAAACCCTAATTCTTATCCCAAGAACAGAGCACACACGCCCTAATTCTTCCTTACACTTCTATGATCACGCAGGATACGTTTTCTCTCCACAACTCTCCTACTATTTATAGACTCTTAAGCTAAGTTGGTTACAACTCTTAACGGCTTCACTCTTTTGTTTCAGCAAATCAAGCGTGTGCCAGCTCATTACTCTTTCCTCACTCGCTCTAGATATAACCGTATTGTAAGCTGGTATAAAATTACCATAGTAGTTGGTAGAGATGCAGCACAGACCCCTTCCCGCTTAGAACAAGAAGGTGGGAAAGATGGAGATGTACAAGAACTTAGAAAAATGCTAATAACTAGGGGTGGGCACTTTGGTTGTGGTTTGGTTTCGGTTCGATTTTTTTGGTTTTTCGGTTTTATAAAAATTCAAACCATATAAAAACCATATATATTTCGGTTTGGTACAGTTCGGTTTTTAACGGTTTTCGGTTTATCGGTTTTATAAAAAATGAAACTATTTAAAAACCATATGCAATTTTGGCTCGGTTCGGTTCGGTTTGGTTCGGTTACGGTTTTTAGTTTGGTTCATAACTTTTGATAAATCTCATACAACGTCATACATCATGAATTGGTGAGATTAGAAACTGCAAAACCTAAAACGTGCATACATCATGAATTATGAACAAATTTCAGATGAGGAAAGGGAATACTTTCAAAACGTGCATACGTAATCAAACACGAGCTTAAACATTAATTAGAAAACAAACACAAAAAGAGAATAAATTAGATACCTAGAACTAGAAGATGAGTTATGAAGAAGATATGATTATTAGAGGAACCACCCACATGCCACAACCACGTTTTGGTTTGTTTTGTACTAGGGTTTAGGGTTTTTTTATTTTATAGATTTTGTTTTAAGTTTTAAATTTTAACTCTTAAACTAACTCTAAATATATTGGCAACTCAACCAAAAAATAAGAATGGATAAATGATAAATCTAAAATAAAAAATATAAAAATATAAAGCTATATAAAATTAATCTAAAATGTAAAAACCGAAAAAACCATTCGGTTTTACGATTTTAAACCAAACCAAACCGAAACCAAACTCTTAACAAAAATGATAATCAAATGGGTTTTTAGGTTACACCATAACCAAACCATATGATTTATTTCGGTTTGGTTTTTTCGGTTACGATTTTTTTGCCCACCCCTACTAATAACTACTACAAAATTGTTGTATGCATTACGCCTTATGTTGCAAATGTGTTTATACATGCTCTGAAGAAGAAAAAGCATAAATATGTTCATATTCTTGTTGCTCCTTACGAGGCCGATGCACATCTTGCATACTTGGCTATTTATAAAGATGTTTATGTTGTTCTCACTGCTGATTATGACCTCATACCATTGGGATGTCCATGAATTATTTTTTCCAAGGATGGTGAAATTCTTATGTTCGAAGCCAATAAGATACAATCTTTTGTGAGTAAGGATTATGATTTTTCTAAATTCCAAGACGATATGTTGCTGGAGATGTGCATCTTTAGTGCATGGTTGTGATTATTTGAAAGTGTGTTGCCATCTACTGGACTCAAAGTAGCTAATGATCTTATTGCAAAACATGAACGTTATAACCACACAATTTTGGCAAAGGATAGCAGAAACATAATCAAAGGTTCTGGTTTTAAAATACATGATGGTTATGAGCTGGCTTTCAAAAAGGTTTTAGTGGCCTTCAAGCATCAATTTGTCTATGATCTAGAAACTAAAGAGCTTAGATACTTGCATGAGACTGCTGAGGACCTTAGCGTCTATCCAGATTCTACAGGAACAAGATTGTCAAAAGATTTTGTTGAGGGCATAACAGTAGGTAACCTGGATCCAGTTACCCGCAAAGAATTTACACACTCGGAAGTGACGGTTGAAGAAAATATGAGAACAATAGAAGAAACCACTTAAGACTAAAGTTGTGATAACTTGAGTTTCTAAGTTATAGTTCATATTATTATATATTTGTCTTTGTTAACCAATAAATAAAAGGGAGATATCATCATCCATAAAATTAATAAATTACACGACTTTTTTTGTTTTTTGCATACATCGATTGCATTTGTGGCCTTTTTCAAGTAAGAATTGTTATACAAATATTATGTCACCTATAAAGACTCAAGCAACATTAAGACTTAAGAGCTTTGAGCTGTTTCCTGAGATCTTCCAGTTCATCTTCATCCTCTGCTTCTCTAGACCCTATAGCTATTGCTTTCACATACTCGTCTGCAATTGGAAGGCCCCGACTAAGACCTTCGGGCAATGTCTCTAGGAAAATGACTTGTTCGTCAAGCAAATCTTGAATTATAACGTTTTACACAGATTTAAACATGTGATCGTAGCTGCAGAGCCCAAGCGAATTTTAGCTTTAAGTAAAAAAACGTTGTCATTCATAAACATAAGCAATTTAACAACAAAAAGGTTTGACATTTTAGAAATATGCAGCAAGGAAAGCGAAAATTCTCATCAAGATAATGATAAGAACAAGGTACACAAACCCTAATTCTTCCTTACACTTCTATGATCACGCAGGATACGTTTTCTCTCCACAACTCTCCTACTATTTATAGACTCTTAAGCTAAGTTGGTTACAACTCTTAACGGCTTCACTCTTCTGTTTCAGCAAATCAAGCGTATGCTAGCTCATTACTCTTTCCTCACTCGCTCTAGATATAACCGTATTGTAAGGTGGTATAAAATTACCATAGTAGTTGGTAACTCGAGAGAGTTTTGAACCAAAAGCCCGACAACAACACCCTGAATTGACAATCAAACCAGACCCTTAAAACATAAGTAGAGCTTAAATAAACAATAGCATTATCACCAAATGTGATCATAAATAGTCAACAGAGCCAAAACATTTTGTTCAACCGTATTGTAAGGTCGTATAAATAGCATTTTTCTATATTTTGATTGTTGAAAAGAGATAAAATCACCCGAAAATAGAAAAACAAAACAAAAAAAATATTCAAATGACAAACCAAACCCTAGAGAGAATCAGAATTATAAATTAACCCCTAAACTTTATAAGCCGTGGCGAGGGTTGGGCCGAACAGAGGGACCAATATGTCTCGCTTCACGTTCTTTGCCATATCATAACTGGGCCCATATTCGGCCCAATTAGTAAGGTTTCTTTCTTTTCTTATTTCTTTTTTTTAAAGAGATATCAAGCTAATAGTTCAAACTTTAAATTTAAATAAATCATTTTTGTTTTATCTATGTTTTAATTTGGTATTATGCATTTAAATTTGATAATGTTTTAGTTTAAATATGTTTGCCCCAGTTAAAATTATTTTCGGATCCATTAGGCTCCTAACAAGAAGAGATGGGTTCATTACCACATGTCCAATGGTTTTGGAGCCTTGGATCACGACGTCCTCTTCAGACATCCATTTTTTGGATTCTTCGGGGAACTTCTTCATGCATGAAACAGTATAGAGTCTCCTCGTAGCTCCATTTTCCTCGTACTAACAAAAACCAAACCGTAAAAATCCAAACACACATAATAAGGAAAAAAATCCAGAGAAATAAATTCGAGTTACCTTGGAGGCTTCGTTGAATATCACAGTTGGCTTCTCATCTTCTTCGGAGTCAAAGGTTGCAAACGCATCCTTCAACCCCCAAACATCCGAAGATGGTGGTCCAAGTGAAATCTGGTTTTCTTGCAAGTTAGAATTCTGTAACGAAATTTCCCACTATTATCGTTATTACTTTTGACTTTTCTTCCCACAAGTGATCTCACCAAAATATATGTAATACCAATTTAATTACCGTCATTTTTCCCAATGTAGTTTTTTTTTTAAATTCCCAAAAATACATTTTGTAATCTGTGGACTGTATTTTTTTTATATATTTCTAATATCTTGACAAAAATTTATTTTGATTTACTTTCTTATTTGAACGGATGGAAAAGAAGTATAGAAAAAATGATTTACTATAAATAAATTATGTGATTGGGTAACACTGTAGAATAAAATATACAAATAAATAGAAGAAAACCAACATAATCAATATTTGACAAAAACATCATAAGTATATTAAAATATGTTTCTCTCAAGCAGGAAGAGCCTCTAAATGTGGGGACTGAGAAACCTTACCATTAATCATTAAGTTAGCTTCCGATAATACAACTATTAATTTAACTAGATGATTATCCGTTTTACTAGTGGTTCATACTCATATATGTTTTTAGTATTAATTTTTATTCAGTATTCATTCGTGCAATATTTGATAATGACATTTTAACATATTTTTCTTTAACCAAGTTGTTGGTGGTCGGGTGGTTCCCTTCCTGCGGTGAGTGTCGGCTCTGTTGGTCTAGGCCAGGGATCGATTCCCCGCGGGAGCGAAATTACCAAGACAAACACTTGGCCAAGTGGGGCATTATAAGTGGGCTGTGTCACTCTCACCCGGGAGATTAGTCTGGGCTTTTGGGCTTAGGATTACTCCCGGGGGCCGAAAGACATCAAAAAAAAAAAACATATTTTTCTTTCAATATCAATTACAAACATGTGATTTAGATTTATGCAATTTCTTCCAATGTAGAAACTACTCAAACAAACTAAAAAATATCAAAATGGTAGAATTGATGAAAAATATTTAATAGCTCTGATTTCATAATTGGGCCATATTCGACCCAATTAGTAAAGTTTTTTTATTTTTTGTAAGAAGATATCAAGCTAAAAATTCAAACTTTAAATCTAAATCATTTTTATTTTATGATATAGTAGGTTTTTAAATTTTGTTAATGTCCGTTTCAGTTTTTTGGAATCTACTAAAATTAGTTTCATTCCATTAAGGAAACATAACTAAAACTGTTAAAACATCTTGTTGTATGCAACGAATAATTTCATCATTTATTAGTCGAAACATTATAAATTTATAATGTAGTAAACTGTAAACGTTATAATGAACGCACATGTTTAATAATCTGAAATCGGGGTTATTATATAGGGCTACAAAATTCATATTTTGGTGTTCCCCTAAGATTAGCTTCATTCCATTAATCAAGGAAAGATAGCAAACACTGTTTAAACATCTTGGCGTGTGATGAAGGTTTTCATTATGTATTGGTCCAAACATTATAATATAGTCAAATTTCTAATGAATGTACATATTTAACCACTACAAAATCATAGTAGTGGTTTTTTTGTTTGTTGCCAAAATTTATATGGTGGTTACGAATAAAAAATTCGTGAATGTTATGGTTTAAGAGGTTAGGTTACCAAAATAGAACGTAATAAAAAAAAGGGCAAAAAAATGTTTTATGTAGAAAAAGAATGATTGAAATATCACAGAAATGGGTGCCGCAGGAGATAGTGGTCAATAATAAGCATCAAGTGGCACATAGAACCATAGAAACAGAGTCCTCTTTCGATATTCGTTTGCAGAGAAACAAAGTACTCTTTGATATATTTACATGCTTTTTGAGACCTTGGACTGGACATTACATTCATAACTTGTCTACTTTTCATTGGTTACCATTTATATATACAAGGATGCTAAATATATATTAACGAGCCTTCGTCCCATGTCGGAGAATATTTACACCTAAAAACAGTTTTTCTTTATAACCAGAGTAGATCTTAAACCGATATTCGAGCATTCTTGCCATTTTAAGGTGTTTACAATCACCAACACATCGGTTTTTCGTATATGATAAAACTTGATCTATGGTCTTAAACCAACATGAATAATTCTTTATCCATTCGAACAAGTCATTATAGGGATCACACGCTCTTTGTTAAAAACAATTTAAATGTATTTATAACCGTGATTAGATATTTATATAGACAGAATGTATTCTTACACAAATATCTTAAATCTGGAATAAAATTTTGAATCTTGACCCATAATCTCCTTATTTAATCCAAAGCGATATATATATATATATATACATAGTTCCATCAATATTGTTACATATCTTAAGAAAATGGGTTTGTGAAAAAATTGTCTAAACAAAGAAATTCTTAAGATGTGTATTTTAGTTTCAGTGACATCCATGCTCAAATAGTCAAATGAAAATGCATCCCAATTCTCGAAGATATATATATTCGCTTTCAGAATAATCTATGATTATTAAATTAAATGAAAGCTAGAAAACAAAACGGATAAAAAGTCCAATAATTTTGTTGGTGAAACAACATATCGATTTTCGATTGATGCACGATATATTAGAATACTTCAAAATTTTACATGATACAATTTTTTTTTTTTTTTGCTAATCACATGATGATACAATATTAACCGGGTTCTATGATTAAATAGCGTGGAAGCAATATCTAATTCATCCAACGAGAGATCCGAGAATAAAGACAAAACCATCCCGATGAATTAGAGTATGATCGAGGTCATGCACTTTGGTAGGATATGATAACGCAAAATAAAAGTTAGGAGGAAAAAAAGGTAGAGGAGCGTCTTCACAATTCGTACAAGAAAAATTAGAAACATAATCAAAATTTAGTTTTCATAATTTGTATTAGTGTTAAAAAAAAAGAATCAAAATGAAGGCAAAAAGAAAATTAAAATCCTTTTTAATTTTTAAAAAGGGAAATTAAAGAGAAAAAAGTGTAGGGAATTAAAAGGAGATGTAGGGAAAAATGTAGGGAATTAAAGATTTTTGCATGTGATGGTCATGTGGGCGTGTGGGAACAATCTCTCATATGTTCATGTGGGCGTTGTACGTACCACATATGTTTTTTTCGCACGTAAATTTTTAAAAAGAGTTTAAAATAAAATAAAATATAATATCTTTGGGCTCCTATTTTGTAAATACTCATTTTGATTAGTAGATTTTAAATTTAAAAATAGTTTTCATCAACAATAGTAAAACAAAAAAAATCACCATAAACATTATTCGTCAGTTCAGTTTGGTTGATAAATATTGGGTTTATTCCTAAAATCACCATAAACATATATATAACTAAAATTACTAAAATCACCATAAACATATATATAACTAAAATTACAAAACCCATATTTCAAATTATTTAATAATAGATTGGAGTCTTTTAATTAAGTGGCGACCCAGAACTGCTGCTGCTTCCAAGTAAGCATTGGTTTAGGCTCACGACCATTCTCCTTGCATCTGCTGCTAAACCTGCTAAACTTTTTATTTCCATTTTTACCCTTCAAGTTCTCACTATTTTCCTCCTCTGTTTCTTCTTCTTCTTCCTCTTCCTCTCCCTCGTGATTGTGCCTAAGTAAAGAACTTTCCGGCGATAAACAGAGACGGAGCCTTCCTTCACCACGTTCCGCTACAAAGCAACGAGGCGGAGACGAAACCCTAATAGCTTGAACAACGAGACGACCATCTTCTCCTAACGATCTCACCATACGATTATACTTTGATCCTTCAACGAACTTTATCGGTGGCGGGAAACTTTTGTTGCGACTCATCGTTGATTTCTTGGCCAGCAAGTTAGTGTCTTCTTCTTCTTGAGGTTTCGGAGGAGGAGAAGGAGCCCTAGGAGTGGTGGTTGCTTCAAGCGCAAGCAACGACAGCTCGTCACCTCTCTCGCTTCCTGTTTCGGTCCCGAGGCTCTCAGTGCACATCTCTAAGCTTTTCTCACTGAGCAGAGAAACAGAGCGTTTCTCGATCGGGTGAACATAAGCTTTATCCTCTCTGTTTTGGACAATGGCAGTGATATCGGACATAGATTGTAGGAAACTCAACCCACCCATGTCGCCTTTTTGAGTGAAACTTTCGTTTCTTTGAGTGAAAAGAGGAATGAATGTGAAGGGAAGAGGGAGGGGTACGAAGAAGTATTTATAGTGGTGAGTCCACTAGGCATTGGATTCTTTTATTATTTTCCAACTTTATTGCATCAACATTATTAACCTTATAATATATTTATCGGTAACATACCATCCAATTTTTGCTACTTCACCTGGTGAATTAAAAAAAAAACTCTTTTGCAAATAAATATATTGAATCTTAATCCTCCAACTCCAAATTTCTTACGGGGAAAGAAACCTAACCTGGTATTGAAAATTTATTGTTATAGAAAGTCTGTTTTCAGTTTGCAAAAATATGAGTGCACCATAGCAGCTTAATAAATGCACATGAAATTGGGGTTTTTATATAAAAGAATTATCTACAAATTTGTTTATTCGCGTGTCAACAACATGTATCATGTAGGGTTGAGTCCGAATGATGACACAACATCGATACTATCACAAACCATTAGAATATATTTCTTGAACAATTATCGACAAACAAAACATACTAATCTTTAAAACTTATAAATAAATATCCAAGTGTTTTTGTCGTTAAAATAATTTACACTCTGTAATTGATAAATTTCGACCACTAGTCTAATAATTCCACATAAGAATCCTCACTATTCAACTAAACCACTACTCCTTAATTAGTTTTCTCTAGTCTTTTGTGTTTTTTGTCTACGGATATTATCGTATATCCATAAGTTAGTAGTATTTTGTATTATGCAAACCAATATGGTCGGACATTACAAGATTGACATGTGCTGTATTAACAACTAATTAAAAGGTTCTTAGAGAAAACAAAAAGATGATACTTTAAACATAGAATTTAGACATTTTTAACATTTTCAATAGCCCTTAAACGCATATTCGTCCTATCGAGCGGTAGCACTATGAAAAAATGGCAATTTGCTCGATTAAAAGTTAAATACATCATTATTTTATTATTTTATTAAGGATGTAGGATTAAAAAGTTATTCAAGCTTTGCATCAATTTACCCGGTTATTCTCACCATCGTTACTTACACAACTCGTTTGAAATATTTGTTAATTTTGATACCTACATATTTTATATTTTCCTAATAAACCTTTATGCTTAATTTGTAAAACCAATAACTCAAAATTCGGGCAGCTATTGTTCTTTGGCTGTAATGTTTTTTAACCGACCAAAATTTATAAAGTTATTACATCTTTCTTTAAGAACCTAAAGAAACAAAAATTAAATTAAGTGATTAAATTAACAAGTTCTGATAATAAATAGCAAAATTCACTTTTGCCACACAAAAAAGAAAAAGACTTTTATGAAAGGAAAAAGAAAAAAAAAGAGAAACAGCATTGTTGGGGTTGTTGTGGCAGTAACTAATGGTGGTAATATGTCAATTAAAGAGTAAGCAGTTCAAATTTATTTGTTGTGTCGTGCTTAAAACTATTAAACGATATAATTTTAAAGCAAGAAACACTAAATTAAATTCGTAAAATTTCAGTGAAAGAATCTATTGAAGAGGCTCACACCTAACCAATAGTCACTTGAGAGATTTGTTTTTTTAGTTTTTTTCCACAACTTAACCATACTGTCTAGAAAAATACATATTTTTAGGTAACGGATTTTATCCAGCATAAAAACCGTGTCTAATATATCCAATTAAGATAGTTCATTTGGCTCAGCAAAAAGTCTTTTACTATAATATTTTTAAATAAATGATTTGCACCTTTAAACATCATCAATAACTGGTCCACAGTTCTCCTTTTCCATATAAAAAAAAAAAGACTTATGAACAACTAATCATGCAATGTTTTGCTAACCCATATTTAATATACTATAAACCAGCAATTTTCCGTTAAAAGAGAGATGAAAACGAAAACCAAAAAGACCTGAGATGACCAAAATGCCCTTATTGATGAAAGTTTCCGAACCCAATAATTGAAGGCAAAGAAATCACCAAGGCAAGAGTTCGAAGTCTACACCTTCCTGGGACCTTAAGCTACACTTCCAACTTGCAATAGTAATGCAAAGTGACGTAAACCATAATCAATAGCAATTGATATAAAGGATCACTTGTATTTTCCGTCATTTTTTTTATCCAATACCAAACGGATTTTAACCGTATCCTTGATATTACAGTGTATTTGCTTCTGCTTCGAAATATGTTAAGTGAAGTCCAGAATCAAATAAAACGGTAACATACTACTTACCAATCAATAGTAGAAATCGCCGATGACCCGAAATCAGTTTCATGTCCAAATCCTTGAGATTGTGTTTCTGATTTTGCAGCATCTATCATATTGACAGTTTCCTAATACTTGTTGGTACATTGTAACCAGTTTCAAAAGAAAAAGTAAAGTACAACATGCAAAAAACCGAGCTTTCTTCTTATGATTAATCTACACCTCAATTGTAATTTAATGATTTAAAACATGTATGCCCTGTAATAGAAAACTTATGGGGATATGTTCTTGTCTTTACGTGTTTCAGAGTACGAATCAATGCTCGGGTTAGAGATGATCCTCCTATAGCCTAAGCCCGTAGGTTCTCAAAGAAGTAACAAATGTAGGGTCAGCTAAGGAACATAAACAATAAGCATGTCTCATACTAATAGAGGTGATCAGTAGTGACGTCTATTACAATTATTTAGTTAATGGAACACTACTTTAAAAAGCTACGGGTAGCAATAGAAGTTTCCATTTCAAGTGAGCAAAACTTTTCAAATTTTCATGTGTTGTGAAAACAAAAGTTTTTTGGTAATGAAATGTCGACAAAGCTTGAGATAACTTAGTGCTAAGTAAAGTTATAAGCCAGAATATGTACCTTATTTTCTCTCTCTAATGAGCCCTGACCATCCGAATTACGCATTCACCAATTGCTATTTTTCCGTGTTTTCCTCTTTTTAATTTTAGATTTGTCTAAACCAATCAGAAGAAGAGAAACTTTGAAACAAAAACCAGAAAAAAGTGAGCTTTCTCTGCATCATCATCCCACTTCTGGTCCCCAAATGAAAAGGACAATCCAAAGCTAGATCCTTTCAAATTTCTTTTTGTTTTCGAAAATTTCTCTAGTTTATTTTTTATTCTGTTAGTCTATTTTAACTTTATGATCTTCAGCAACAAAGGAAGGTGGAATCTATTTCACTCTTACACAAAAACATGTCAACTAGGGATTTTCTCTTTCCCTAACTTTTCACCATACTTAATATTCTCTCTTTGTTTTTAAAAGAAATAAAAGGTTTGGTTACCAAGCATACATGCCATTAGTTAAAGCAATGACTTTGATTAGAAAACTAACAAGGAACCTACGAACCAGCTTTCATATAATGTTAGTCTAACGTTAATTCTTAAAAATTTCCAGTATCAGGCATTAACTAAGGTTTATTCTACCAATTCTGGATTTTATAACTTTTGAACCAATCCTTACCTATAAAATAAATTTATGCCCTTTTATCTTTAGAAATCATAGCTAGCATATGCTAAGAATTACTCCCCATGGAAACCTATACTAAGATTTTTTTTTATAATTAAGTCACTTAAGTCAAAAGATTAGTGCATTAACAACAAAGTTAGATGCTCTATGCAGAAGATCGATTGCATATGAATATATTCAAGCTATTCATGAACTCCAGAGGAATATAAAAAAAAACAATTGATGGAAAAAATGAGTCAATTAATATACTAACCTGTGATGTGAGGTACATGTGCAGGTCAAAGAACAGAAGAATATTTTCTCCACGAGTCTCCTGAGCTTCCAATTCATCCATCCATTTGTATCACAAACAATCTGAAAAAAGAAGTAAAAAACATTATACGAGTGTGTCATGCCCATCTATTGAATTGGCATTCGATAAACCATCATTGAGTCCATTTCAAGTCGAAACTGGCTGGTCTTATTCATTATGACAAAATACATACACTTGTCTGCACTGAACAATGCCAATAAGGCTAAACCAGACATTGTGTAGGAATAACTAAAGTCTCATCTCGTCTCGTGATACATGAAGGTTATCAATCTCAACTTCCAGCAAATGTAATCTACTTCTCATATCTGATAGTTCTTTCTGGATGCCTAAAAGGCGATCAAGTCTTAGCTGAGCTTCTTCTCGGTAAGGCTTGGCAACAATATTCACAAAGTTTACTAGATTATTTGTCGCATCTGAAAGATCCTTTTGCATAGCATCTTCGAGCTGTTGAGCCAACGCATCAGCCACTTTATTCACCTTACCAATTATAGCTTGTCTACGATATGGGAAGTTTGCTATAGCCACATACCTGCCACATAGATAATGTTATACATACAGTTAGTGTTTTTTTCCTAACACATCATAATATGCCTTTGGCTGCAAGAAAAAAACTACACGAAGCGACATGATATAAGAAGGTGGAGTAATGAAACAATGGGAAAGAGGGGAAATTCAGAGACGTGTTATTACCCTCCAGCGGAGCAAAGGCCAAGAGCAAGAAGATCTTCCAATGTGGTGGGTAGCACTGAGGTTAGAAGTGATGCAGATAGTCCCGCAGCTCCAAGCCCACCAACTGTCACAAAGAACTAGAAAAGGCAAACAAAACTCAATCATGTCAAAAGAATCAGTTCGATTGATCCTTGAATAACCTAACGAAGTATCTGGGAAAATAATATACTGAATAAACATGTCCTTTAGATCTTAATTTCAGATTGAACAGATGACACTAATAACCAATATTAAAAGATCGCCACTTGAATCAAATGAATTCCAGTTAGAACACGTAAGTATTACTTCAGACTCACCACTTCTCGAATATCTTGTTCCAATCGTTTTGATGTGGTTCCGGCACTCAAGTTCTGTATTGTTTTCAAGCTGAATTTATCAGTTTTCCGAAGCAAGTCATATGTGTCTATGCCCAATTGAGTTTTTGAATTCACATATTTTGGCCATTTGTTTTCAAATAATTTCAAGGACAGGCTCCCTTCACGGGCAGTATTTGACTGTAGCCATTCAGCATATTTGCCAAGCAATTCCTGCACACCAGTAAAATGTAATAATATAATGTCCAAACAATCAAAAGTTAATGGTTACAAATAGAAGGCAAAGTCAGTATCAAGAAGTAAAGTCAATTTCCTAGGCTAGAAACCTGTAACCAGAAAGGTCACAGCAAGACAAGATTGGACAATATTGAATTTATGCATGAATAGAAACTATATCTCAAACCTCAAATAGATGATCGATATGTTCACAATTACGACAATACTCAAAGAATAAAGCATCAGACTTACTTGAGCATTTGAGAGTGCTGGAGTGAGTATTTCACCGTGAACTTTGGATGTAGATGCTACTGAGGCTGGGTTTTCCCCTTTAAACACGTACGAGATCGCTAGATTGAGACTTGATAGCCGCATGGTAGTTCCTATTAGATCAACAACTTGTAATCTGGTATTATCAATCTGAAATTATAGTCAAGAGGATAAAACACAAAAAGCCAAATTAGAAGAAATCAATTTCCTCCTACGTGATTCAGCAGATGTATCTAATAGGGATTTATACCAACGAGAGTGCCTGCCTTCTCCAAGAAATGCTCTCATATTCCAATTTAAGCGCATAATCTTTAGTACGATTGATAATCTTGTCTGCTGCAGCCAAATCTTCCCTAGCTGCTAAGCAATCTTGTCTCACAAGAGACTCCACAGAAGAAAGGAGACGCTCTGCAATCGCAATCGGTGTCTCCAATTTAAGCCTTATTCTCTCCATCCCGGTAGCAGTTGCGCTATCTAAGAAGCTGTACAGAAATTTCTCAAGTTCATTGAAGCTCTGGATTCTCCAATTAGAATCAGGATCCGAGACCTCTAGATCATCTCTGCCTACCAAAGATGCTGTTGAAAGCTTCGCCTCAAGAGCAGATCGTGCGGACACCGGATACAATATCACATTTTCTGTATTAAGCAACTTCCGCGTATTCTCCTTAACAAATGAGATAGCTTCCTCAAGCTGCAACAGAAAAATCAAAACTGAGTCAACAAAAATTCAAGACAATATAAACTATGAAGAAAAGGACATAAATCTTGTTTCTGATAAACCTCACGAGTATCACGGTAGATATCAGATTTATTCAGGATAAACACAAATTTCTTTTTCCACTGCTGGGTATACCGGAGAAAATCAACCTGGCAAACACAATGAGATGCATGTCAGCCTACAATACAATAATGATAGCAGGAAGCTGCAGAGGTAGCGATAGTTTAAAAATATTGTAAGTACAAGTAATCTTAGTATTAAATCATATAATTACGACACAGCAAGAACTTAAGAGGTAGACAGAGAAATGAAAGGGGGATGATATTGGGACGCTGGTTCCCAATTTGTGAACTTCTACGGATTTTCAAGAATAAAAATCAGGAAATATCTACAAAGTTAGTACTTTAAAAATGATCACTTTTTTCATACAGTTTGCCACAGATACAAGATCTTTTTTGCTGTACCAAACAAACCACCTTTCATGTGTCTTGGCCTAAGTATGACCAGAATATGGACCAAAAGGATATACTGTTGCCGGCAATAGCTAACACATCCTTGACTTGATAAGATAATTAGTGCAATTCAAATTTATAAAATGCATTTAACTTAGTGACAACTTCCCCTTCACTACACAAGGTCTTGATAGTCTATACATGACTTTACTAATTACTTTCATTTTAAAGCAGATTTCACCAGCTACTTAGTCAGATACGTATTGAGGAAAACCAACAATAACTAACATGCCAGGAAAAACAGTAACATCTACCTCACTTTCGGTTAAAGGACGATCAGCAGAAAGAACGAAAATAAGCAGATCTGCACGTGGAACAAATTCTTCTGTAAGACGTTGTTGCCTTTGAAGGATTACATTGGTCCCAGGTGTGTCAACGATATTTATCTACGAAAAGAGAGCAACCGAAATCAATTCCTCCAGATAATTAGAAAATTATGGATTGCGATGGCAGAATGTTGAATGACTTACATCCTTAAGTATTGGTGCAGGAAGATAGCAGATGTATTGGCCGTCTGGATGCCTTTGGCAACGTTGTTGCTCTTCAGATTCCAAGTCAGAGTAACACAGTAAAGTGATTTCATTGGTAGTGGGGATTACCCCCTCTTTGAGGTATCTCTTCCCAAGAAGTGCATTGATAACCGTTGATTTTCCGGAGTTAAATTCCCCCTAGTACCACCAAAATATGGATTCTAATAAAATGCTTATCCATACAAAAAACTATTTTGAATCATAAAAGCTACTCGTCCTGCATTAAACATTTTCCAAATCTAAAATCCCATGCATTGCTTCAAAAAAGTTACGCAAAACATGGTGATAATTTCTTCACTCTTCTAACCACCAAATAGCTAGGAGAACCGGCATACTCACAAGTCACAAGAAAGCGAAAAAACTATGTCCTTGACCAGATAGTTCAGTTAAGAAATTGCAGTTCCCCTATAAGGAATAGAAGCACAGACAAAGAGAAAGAAGGATCGAAAACATCAGAATAACTTCTAGACAGCACAATATTGAGAAGCACAAAAGAGGAAGTGACTAGAAGCATGTGCATTTTCTAGCAAAGATCTATCTCAAGCTATCTAGTGCTGGCACAAGTCTGTAACTAAAATGTTTTTCATGAATATAGAGCTAATACCAATGCATATTCCTGGAACCACAATTTGACGGAGTTGAGTGCAGAATTACCACTATAACCATTAAAAAGGGCTCATCAATCCGGGAAACTGCATCAACCAGAAGGGAGACTTCCTCCATCTGTACAATCCAAGTAGCAAATTAAACCATATTATAACCGCAAAAAATCTAGTTTAGAACCATTTCACAAAAACTGACTTTAACTACCAAATGTTTTAAATAAAAATCACCAGTGGAGCCGCCTTCTGGATAATTTCAATTGTCTCTCTCAACACTGATTTCTCCATTTCAATTATTTGTTCCTGCTTGTCCTCTAATCTTATGAAACCAGCAGAATTCTTTTTCTCCTGCAGGTCACTAGCCTCAACCAATGTTTTTTCCTTAAGAATGCTTTCATTCTCATTCTGTGTTTCGTGATTCACAACATAAGCTTCGTCAAGACACTGGCGAAGAGCAACATCCCTGGAAGAACGCAGATCTTTCAACGAAATAACAAAACCAGAGGCGCCTGATTTTAGTAACTGCAATTCTTCTTTATCTTCTCCTTTGCTTCTGCAAGTCACAAAAATCGGTATTTTCACGCTCTTCGACAAAGAATCTGCCAATACACCCACTTGTTTATCTTCACCAGATCCAATAATAAGAAAATCAGCACCCTCAGAGCTAGAGGCACTTAGGGCGGAATCAACATCTTTCACAATCCTAGCTACCAAAGGTAGAACTACCGAGTCGGGATTAGAACCCATCAATGTGTTTCTTGCCACTATCGCCGGAAGACCTGTACATAGCATTTGGAGAAATCTCATCCGGAACTGCACGCAGATAGCTAAAATTTGAATGAAATTGCAGAAATTAGTATCACCTTCGTCGGAGAGAGCAACACCACTGGCACCAACGGCCGTGGCGATATCAACGCGTTCGGCGATCAAGAGGTAAGAACGGCCCTTGACAAGTGATTTCAGAAAACAAGCTGCCTCGTAGAGCCTACCGGCGGTAGCTCCGCCATCAAGCACGACGATTTGGACCGATTTGGCTAACGCACGGTTGACCAAATCAAGAGTCTCATCACGATTCCCGCTCATAACCTCATCCGCGTCGAGTCGGAGAAGTAAACCGGGAACAGCGAGTTCGGGACGCTTGTAACCGCCAGGATAAAGAGTTCGTGGCCTAGAGGGAGAAGTCTGATCGGCGGATTCATGCGAAACGTTTCTGATCGAGAGAGAAGAGATACGCCTATGACGTGGAGGAGAAAAGGCCGACGACGAAGATAACCGACAGCACCGGCGAGGAAACGGCGGAGATGCGGTGGAGATGACAAACGGTGACGTCACACATTGCCGGTGAGAGATTAGAGTTATCATGGAGAGATAGATAGAGAGAGAGTGAGAGATTTCTTCTGTGTTTCTGATTAGTTTTCTTATCTCTTAAATATCCGCTTGGCCCATCCGAAACTATTAGACGGCGCGATTAATTATTTCAAAACATATATTATTAAATTAAAATCAAATTAATTATAGCATTTGTGTAAAAAAAAATGCAAGAAGAAAATATGACGACAACAAAAAGGAACAAAGTCTTAAACTCTTATGAAGTTACCAAGAAAAGGGTCTTAATCATACTCTAATTCATCAGGTGTGATGGGTCTCTTAAGAGGAATCACAGACTTTTTCTCTACATCTCTTGATAGTGCCTTCCTCATATCTGATTATTGCGATCAAAACCATTTTTAGTTAAATCTACACAAGGTGAAAAGAAAAGTAAAGGCCATCATAGAGTTTTAAAAACAAAATAAAAGCCTCACCCAATCCGTCTTCTTCTCCTGAATAATAGCGTAGAACCCGCCTATAGATTATATAACCAAGCTGCGAAAAAAGAGAGAGAGAACAGGTTTGTTTAATCAAAATGAATGCGATATAATGAAGAAGCCACAAAGGTGTTTTGACAATAAGACACAGATAAATGCAAATTCTGTGTGTGTTTGGAAAGTTATAAACTGTTTTCTTCACAATGTCATCAAGAATATGCTTCTAATCATTTCAATAATCCTAATATGTTTACCTTTTCATACATCTTGATGGCTGGTGTGTTAGAAGCTCTCACGAACAGATCCACAAAGTAAGCTTTATCACTGCGACCCGGAGTAAAATAGTCATTAAGAAGACTAGAAATCATTAGAGGAGATAAATCAAACAATAATAGGCAGAGAGCAAGTCAAGAGTTTTCTTCCTTTGAAACTATCTAAATATTGTTTTTTCACAAAAATCAAATAGTTTCCATCTTTTGTTCAATCATAATAATCCATATCGAATAGAACACTAAAACCGGAAATGCCTTTGTTTCTGTTAGGTCTTACATCTTATCACTGATATCTTCAAGAAGGTTCATCAGTTTCTTTGCGAGTTGCTGCCTGCGATACTCTGGAGAAACAGTGACAGCTGTCACATGACCATGCCAGGATTCACCCTGCCCTTCAACTTTACCCATAACTGAAACCATATAGAGGATTAGACCCAAGCATTTAAAACGAATACGGGCTGCGCAAAGAGAAGAGGTTATACATGTCTTTGTAATCTTGCATACAGCTCTAGTTTCTAGGTTTTGTATAAAAAGGGATCATTCAGAAACAACCAGCGAAGCCACTTACATGGATTCTCAAAAAGATCAACCACAATATTTCAAAAAGTACTTTTCAAAATCCAAAAGTCAAGTTTTGCTCTCAGTCCTTTCAATGGATTTACTAGGCTTCCAAGGTCTCTTTTCAAACAAAACCACAAAAAGGGAGCAAAAACAAACAGGTATGAATTTTTGAAACCCCTCTCCACATTCAATTTTTTTGATATTTGCAATATTGATTTGTATCTTTGCGGCGTTCTGTTCTAGTGGTTACTCAAGTGATTCACATCTCAAACTAGCAATATGTGGCATAAATATACTACAAACATTGAAAAACAGAAAAATTTGAACCTTGATATAACTCATAACTCATTCTATGGACATTCAGAACAATCAAGATTCATATAGAAAAACCACCAACTACAGAAGCTAGAGCTAATAGAAGTATGTAGAGAATCCCCTTTCCAAATTTAACCGAAGGCAACAACAGAGAAACCTGATTTAAGTCTTTTACACCAAAATAACAACAAAATTCTAAAACTCCGTCCAGCCTATATTCGAATGCCTGTAAGTTAAAACCTAAAAACAAACGCAATCTCCACGAATTCACATTCCTAAACGAACGAAGACAGAATTAACGGAGACGAAAATCAAAACGAAGTAAAAAGATTCCTTACTATAACCCATGACACGATTTCCGGGACCTTCAGCAACATGGAAATAGTCGGGCCATCTAGCTAAGTAGGTCATGTAGAAGGACATGTTGAACTGTGTCACGAAAGAAACTTTTAACAAATCAGCAAAAACAAAATTTATCAGACACACTCAATGATTAAGAATAATGAGAAACACGGTATTACTGTTTCAGTGAGGTGGTCGAGATTCACGGAGGTGAACCGGAGAAGGTCGTTGCAGCTGAATCTATGTATCGTCGTCATCTTCCTTTCGCAAATCCCTTTTGAGTTTCCTCGGATTTCTGGGAAAAAAACAAAGAGAAAACAACTAACAACGGAGCTATTTAAATGGGCCAGCTGGAATCTAATAAAGCCCATTTAGATTTTAGCCCAAGACAATGATGACGTCATATATATAATTATTATTTTCGTTTATACACGTGGCGCAGATTGCAATAATTTCCGTCGTCGCCACCATCTCAGATAGAATCCGATCCTCGGCGGCGATTGAAGAAACCCTCTAATGGATCTGCTCAGGCAAGAAATTCTGAAGAAACGGCAGAGTCTGGCTGAGGAATCTGGTGGTAAGAAGTTCTTCAAGCGGTCTGAGATCGAGCAGAAGAAAATCCAGAAGCTTCGAGAGGAAGAACGACGCGAGCAGGAGCTTAAGGCCCAGCGGAGAGTCGCCGCAGCCGGTGGAGGTGGAAAATCATCCGGTGATTCGTCTGCTCCTGGTTCTTCTACGGCTTCTGCATCTGCGTCTTCCAAGTCCTCCGCATCGGACGCGGCTGCTATCGCTGATTCCAAATCCCTAACCGACGAGAGGAACATCGAAAACCTAGCTCTCCCGAGGCAAGAAGTGATTCGCCGATTGAGAATCCTTAAGCAGCCGATGACTCTCTTCGGGGAGGATGATCAGTCGCGGCTCGATCGACTCAAGTACGTGTTGAAGGAAGGATTGTTCGAGGTGGATAGCGACATCACTGACGGGCAGACGAACGATTTCTTGCGTGACATCTCTGAGCTGAAAAAGCGTCAGAAGAGTGGTATCATGGGCGATAGGAAGAGGAAGAGTAGAGATGAAAGAGGGAGAGACGAAGGTGACAGAGGGGAAACGAGGGATGATGAACTCAGTGGTGGTGAGTCGAGTGATGTTGATGCTGATAAGGATTTGAAGCGTTTGAAAACTAACTTCGAGGATCTATGCGACGAAGACAAGATCCTTGTGTTCTACAAGAAGCTATTGATTGAATGGAAGCAGGAGCTTGATGCCATGGAGAACACCGACAGGAGAACTGCCAAAGGGAAGCAGAGTGTTGCCACTTTTAAGCAGTGTGCTAGGTATCTAACTCCTCTCTTCAACTTATGCAGGAAGAAGGTAAAAAATCCCTTTCCTTTTCTATAAATTCTTGCTTTTGCTTTTGCTTTTGCTTTTGCTTTGCTGTTTGGGTGTGAAAATTCTTGCTTTGACTTGATGTGTTGTTAAGGTAGCAAATTGTTATGGAGATTGTCTATCTTTATGCAATTGGAAGAAATAGACTCTCTCATTTCTAGCTAATAAGCCTACAGAACTATGTTGATTAAACCTAGTTTGGGTAGGAACACAGATGCACAAGAACGAGTTTTCAATAATTCTAATCCTACATAAACATTTAGAACGTAGAATAGCAAGTTGCAATCTGTTTCTTTAGTAAACTCTATATGCACCTTGAATTTGCCATCAAGGCCTCTGTTATCTCCATTTAGTAACCCTACAAGATTGGGGCGGAAAGCAAGTTCCTCTTTTTCTGTCTTATTAGGGTTGATATACTTTTTTTACATTGAAGTGTTATGAGCTCTCCTGTACTTAATGTTTCTGTGATGGCTTAAGAATTGCAGGGTTTACCAGCTGACATTCGTCAAGCTTTAATGGTGATGGTTAACTACTGCATAAAGCGAGACTACCTCGCTGCAATGGACCACTACATCAAACTAGCCATAGGGAACGCACCATGGCCCATTGGTGTGACTATGGTTGGTATCCACGAACGTTCAGCTCGAGAGAAGATCTACACCAACAGTGTTGCTCACATCATGAACGACGAAACCACTCGCAAGTATCTTCAGTCAGTTAAAAGATTGATGACTTTCTGCCAAAGGCGCTATCCAACTATGCCTTCTAAAGCCGTTGAGTTCAATAGCTTAGCCAACGGAAGCGATTTACAGTCGTTGCTTGCTGAAGAGAGATTCTTTGGTGGTAATCGCGAACATGTCTCAGAGGAAAGACTCCGCCTCATGCCTTCTCAGAACGAAGGCTAGTGTTACCGTTTCTGTTTTATTGTGTTTTGTGTTGTTTAAAATATTTTCTCAGATAATTATGAAACGTTGACTTTGTGATCTTTTTCTCGAGTCTTCACACATGTAAGATATGTATTACTTTTTGGAAAAAAAAAACCGTAACCGAAACGACGTCGCGTAGAGATCTGGTAAGAGGAAGAGAGGAATCAGACTTGTAACCTTATTTGGTCCAAATTATGTGATCACCTTATTGTTTGATTCTCATCAACTCTCAGTCTCGTTATGATACACTCCCGTAGAGAGTAGATGATGATTTAGCAAAGTAGTTTTTTTTACTCCAATCTGAATCTCTTGAGAAATGAACAATCAGAAGAAGTCTTCTGCCCTGATTTGCGTCAACAATGGCGTCTGTGGAAGATGAACAACCGCTTCTTCTTTTTTTTGTGTGAGAAATTACAATTACTGACAGAAATCGGGATATACGATCAATCATCTAGCCAAAGTTCTGATACCAAAATTGATATACGTTTCTACGGGTACTTCTAAATACGCGTAAGAGGAAGAAGTAGCAAGTGTTCTGATAACAAAGTTCTGATACCAAAGTTCTGATAACAACCGCCGCTTCCACCGTCAAGAAACTCCACCTTTGCTCGACAACCCACCGATCCAAATCTCTCCCCATCCCCAAAACCGCAATCCGCGCCGAGAAAACAGAGTCCTCTGCCCCCGCCGTGAAAGAAGAAGCTCCGGTTGGATTCACTCCGCCGCAGCTAGACCCAAACACACCGTCACCGATCTTCGCCGGAAGCACCGGAGGTCTTCTCCGTAAAGCCCAAGTAGAAGAGTTCTACGTCATCACATGGAAATCACCGAAAGAACAAATCTTCGAGATGCCAACAGGAGGAGCCGCAATAATGAGAGAAGGGCCGAATCTGCTAGCGAGGAAAGAAGAGTGTCTGGCTTTAGGTACGAGGTTGAGATCCAAGTAACAGATCTTTTACACACGGATCAATCGCTCCTATGATTTCAACTTACAAAACAATGCCAGAATAACCTTGTTTTAAAATTGAATTTGTTATTCATTTTTTTTTTAAACGATTTTCTTCAGTGAAGTAATTCATCCCTGTAATTTATTTTCTTCTTTTTTTCGTGATTTTATAGTTTGATTCCAGCGATTTGTCCCACCAAAATCCTTCGTTTCCCACAAAATCAAATCGTAATACTTATAATTTTCTGAGTTTTTCGCGATTCGATTTGCAGCACTTATAATTTTCTGGGTTTTTAATAATATTGAACTAGTAATACTAGATTAGTAATAGTGGACTAGTAATACTAGACCAGTAATACTGAACTAGTAATACTGGACCACTAATACTGGACCAGTAGTACCGTACCAAAAATTTCTAAGATAAAAAGTAACACTATATACATATGTCTTGCAAGATTCCGAAGATGAAACCGAACCACTGCAACCTTTGGATATGTGGTTCCAGCCGAGGGGGTATATGTAAAAAATCAAGGTCGGGACGAAGTGTTATGTCAGTCAAGCGGTGAAAACACTTATGACCGGGTTAAAGCATCTGCTTAAAGTAGAGGAGAAGAGTTGGTTTTTGAATCACCCTCAATTCAAACACTTCTTCCACATTCACCAGGAAACCCACCACAAGGTTCATGTGGATGCTTCTTGTGCGAACGGCGCGCACAGATAAAAAGAAGGAAGCTTGGTTCGTCATGAATGGTGTGCCCATACATTACAGTCTAAGGGATCATGCCTTTATCTCTGGATTAAACTGCCGGAACTATGTATTACTATGTTCAATATTCTATATATTACTATGTATTACTATGTTCAGTATTACCCAGGAAATCGAATCCTGAAATTCAGAAAATGGAATCCCTCTATCGATTCTTAGTAATACTTAGTATTTCGGTTTTGGAATGCAAGGTTCGAAAGTCAAAGATATAAATAAGTTAAACAAATAAGTCTTACAAAACAAAAGTTTAACATTTGCTTAATCCACAACACGCGCCAATAAATCCTTCAGCCTTACAATCTCTTCAGCATTGTTGTTCAGCTCCATACGCATGCTTCGGATCTTCTCGCGATGTTCATCAACCTCCCTCCTTCAATTAGCAACCTCTTCTTCAAAGGTCACCTCAATGATTGGTCCACCACATGGACATCTTGCCGGAATGTCCATGTCAGCGTCGGCTAGGTGGTATAGCCTCTCGATTAGCCTCTTGTTCCGCTTATCGGCACTATAGTTCGGGTCCATATCTGTAACATGGAAACAAACTTGGTTTAATTACTCGTGATTAAAGATCCAATTGAAATAATAACAAAAATTGGATCTTCTTAGAGTTAAGATTGTAGGACCAAAATTATCGCACAATAGACAGGAGAGATTTAATCACGATTTCTATAAATAAACAGTAAGGAACAGACGATTCATAAAACGATAAAGCAATAAAATAAATCTAAGGAGGCGAGATGAATCTCTTTCCTTAACTCTAAAAATCTCCCGTAGTGCGACGAGTTTTAATAGATCCATGAGTCCCAGGATACAACCAAAGTAATCTGTATCATCTACACTTGATATCAGATCTATTGAACATTATACTACGATACTCTCGAATAAAGACTTACTCTAAGCTGTAGAGAATTGAATGAACTTTTTCTTTTGTAAGTGTGTTTTCTGTGTGTAATTGGATACTTTTCTCTCAAGAGAGGCGATCCTATATATAGGAGAAAATCATAGAGGAAATTATTTCCAACTAGCGATGTGGGACTTTTTACATGTCCCTCACTTTTCCTTTTTTAAGGTTTTTCCTTTTTTAAGGTTTTTCTTTTTTTGTATGCTTTTCATTTTTTAAAGTTTTTCATTTTTTTAAAAAAATTTCCATTTTACATTCACATGACTTTTTTTACTTAGTCCAAATATCTCATTTCAATTTACACATAAACATATTTAGAAAGCTCGAGTTCTTCTAAATTTTGTTCCAACACAACCCACCGTCCCATATCTCTCCCCTTCGCCAAAAGAAACAGAGTCATCTGCCCCCGCCGTGAAAGAAGAATCTCCGGTTGGATTCACTCCGCCGCAGCTAGACCCAAACACACCGTCACCGATCTTCGCCGGAAGCACCGGAGGTCTTCTCCGTAAAGCCCAAGTAGAAGAGTTTTACGTAATCACATGGAACTCACCGAAAGAACAAATCTTCGAGATGCCAACAGGAGGAGCCGCGATAATGAGAGAAGGGCCGAATCTGTTGAAGCTGGCGAGGAAAGAACAGTGTCTGGCTTTAGGTACGAGGTTGAGATCCAAGTACAAGATCAATTATCAGTTTTACAGAGTGTTCCCTAACGGAGAGGTTCAGTATCTTCACCCGAAGGACGGAGTTTATCCAGAGAAAGCGAATCCAGGAAGAGAAGGTGTTGGACAAAATATGAGATCCATCGGGAAAAATGTTAGTCCCATTGAGGTTAAATTCACTGGGAAACAGTCTTATGATTTGTAAGATTTTTAATTCGTATTTCAATCAACGTTGCACAAACAAACAACCAAAAATCTGTCGGAATCTTGTGGATGTTTATAGCAATCCTTTGAGTTTGTAATCATATTATTATTATATATGGTTTTGAAAACCGTTGAGAAATATTCAATCTTTGATTAATCGCTTTGAGTCGAACCAAAAGAATACCGAATTATGCTCATGGAAATGGTGGAAGAGAAGACAAAAAACATACATAGAGTAAACCAATTTTCACACTACCACCCGATTCCTCTTGATGTAACGAGAGAGATACTTTTGAGATTACCTGCTAAATCTCTGGTAAAGTTTCGTTGCGTATCGAAGCTATGGTCATCCATCACAATCCAACCAGATTTCATCAAATCATTCGCTACTCATTCTTTAGCTCGGCCTCGTCTTTTTCTCAGCTTCAAAAAAGAAGACAAGAGATTATTCTTCTCCTTACCACAACATGAGATTCCTGATGAAAAGTGTTTATCTCATGATGATGTGAGCAATAATCATATCAATCTCCCTCAAAATGATTATGATGGATATATGTCAAATTTTGAAATATCCTTCCATCATTGTTTAGACCATATTGTGGTTTGGAATCCTTCCATAAGGCAACATGTAACCCTACCCAAACCCGAAAACTCGAGACATGGAGCAAGCTATTTAGGATACGATCCTTTTGGAGATACGTATAAACTATTGTACATGCCACATATAGAAGATTATTGCCCACATAGACGCGAGTATGGGCCTCGGGTTTTAACATTGGGAGTTGAAGAATCAGGGAGATTAGTGACTAAAGAGAGCCCTCCTATGTATGGCTTGTCAACTAGTTGGAAATGCATCAATGGAGTTTTATATTTTGAAGTGTGTATACCAAATGGAGCTAGTAACAACAATATTGGACCAGGTCATCTGAAAAGAATCATAGTGAGTTTCAATGTGAGGTTTGAAATGTTCAAATCAATCAAATTACGAGAGAAGATTAGCCTTGGTTTGCTCATCGGATACAAAAGTATGGATTCTTGAAAATGCTGAGGAAGAAAAATGGCTATGCAATGACTTGCTCACTTGCATTTACCTTCTCCTCAAACGACAGGATATATATATTTCGAAGTTAATTGTAAAAAGATAAATGATTTCGTTACACTGAGGGTCACAAAACAACATATAATAATAATAAGCCCAAGACAATTTCGTAAGATGCAATCATTGTGTGGTTTTCTTATCATTTCTGGTTCTTTTTCTGAACTCTCTATTCTCTTCAGAGTATTGCTTCTTCATCAAAAGGCTAGACATTGCTGCTCTCACAGCTTCTGCTGCAGCACTCATCACACTCTCTTCTATTGGAACTTTACCTTGCAATTGCTCCAACAGTTTTGTCCCTCCGGGGATCTGCTCATCTTCAAGGATTAAAGATGGCTCAGTCTCGACCCACGAGATGGCCCGAACTCTTGAAAACCCAGGGTGGTTCGAACCAGGTAGATTCGAGGCTCCTGATACCATCCATAGTAACCTTGTAGATGTGCTTACAGAGATACTTGTGGGAATGAAACTTTCTCCAGGGATTTTTATCACCTACAAGATAATTACACAGTTAAAATTATGGTTCTGCTGATATTACAGGATTTGCTAATAAGTGCCATACCTTTGTCATAGAGAGAGTGTGGGCTGATAAATCACAGCTTAACAATAATATTCCTTGAAAGCTGCATTTTACAAAAATATAAGTAATCAAACATTTGATATCCTAAAGAAACGTATGCGGGCTAAAAATTAAGACTTGCCTTTGAATAGCCACTGCTGCAAGAGAAGAATTTGGGATAGTGCATATATCAGTAACTGTGACTTGCGCCGGCGGCTCACTTTCATTAGACTCTAAATGTCCTGCCTTCAATAAGCAAACAGCAATAAAAAAAACAAACCAATTACTTCTCTAACGAATGTTGAAGAAGATACATAACCAAGAGTTCCATGTGACAAATTGACAGAAGAATGTAAGACTGATATTTCTACCATTGCACTAACTTCACATGTGTCGAGAAGAGACCCAGATGTAATATCCCACAGTCGAACCTAAAAATTCATTATCAGCAAGGAGTCAAGTATTACTCACTGGTCCTACGATACATGAATGGAGACTTTACGATCACTTACAGTTGAATCTCCACTTCCAGACATGAGGTATCCTTGAGTAAGCTCTGGATTCCAGACAAAGGCTATGCAGGTGATAAACCTATCGAGTGTTTAAGACAAAATGTTACATGAGCTGTTAAGTAATCAATCTTTGATTACAATATTTTTTCTTTTGTAAACAACAATCGATAAACAACCTAGAAGCCAAGCCTTTAGGATGCAAACCATAATATTTGTGATGAGATTATATGTTGCTTTAAACTCTCACTTACTCTGTATGTCCAAGACAAAAGCTCTGTATTTCATGAGCCCCTTCTAGAGGCTTCTTAGGAAAAACAGTCACCTGTGATGGCAAACGTAATCACTCACTATAAGAGCAATCCGAGCAAGAAAGGCGTGACGTTGTACATTAGTGGATTAGACTAGCTTACCCTTATCTTAAAGTCCCGATCTGCACTAAGAATATATCGACCATCTGGGGAAAACTCCTATGAACAAGAACAGATCAGATTGAGTGACAAAGTAAAGTAAAACTCGAGCTTTTTACAAGAACGAGACACCATAAAAAGAAAGGCCTCTTGACAAAACTTTATCTTACCAGGCTAGTAATAATACTACAATAATGGGAAAGCAGCGGCGCACCCTTCTTACTAGGTAAAACTTTACCCTCATTGATCCCATCCAGCTCGACCACCCATACAACACCAAACTTGTCCGCATAGCAAACATGTGAATCATCGCTACTTATAGCAACTGCGGTAACTCTCTTCTCAGAGCATCTGGCATTGTTATGATAATATAAGATTATGCAACTTGAGATAAGCATAAAGTCGGTTTTGGAGAAACATAGGAGTAAAAATGAATACCAATTTATCATAGTCCTGCAAAAACGCTTACGATATGGTCTTACTAACTTACACGGTGTAAAGGCAGCGCCAAGACTCTGCAGACCAAATCTTAACGAGTTTGTCATCCCCTGCAGACACAAAAAGCTTTCCACTTGCACCATATCGAATAGCTCTAATGGAATCTTTACGGGAAGTCCCATCAGATTCATCCACCAAAGTAACTGGACAATTCTCTCTGTCGATAAAACATTTTAAGCAATCGGTTATAAACTATGACTAGATACTAAATAGATAACTAAACACGAAGATAAACAAAAAAAAACCTATTATCACTTCAAAAGAAACATGTTTGAATTTGACAAGGATTGATTTGAAGGAATCAATGAGCTTACATAAGATCGAATACACGAAGATCCGACCCGACAGTGACAGAGACAGATTTCTGAGATGGGTGAACGGATATCAATGCAGGAGCAACCTCGAATTTGTTTTGGCTTTCTCCTTCTTCTTCGATGTGAGATTCTTCCATTGTTACACAGAGTGAAGAAAAGTGGTTTTAGGGTTTAAGCAGTTGGAGAAAAAAGCCGCCACAAAACAATCGATTTTATATTTGGACTGTTTGGATGTCAGTCTAATCGTTTTCTCGTTAGTGCTATTCGAGCGTCTATGATACTCTCGCGTAAGACTGATTTCACTTATTTGCGTACGCTAAATTGGGCCGTAAATGGAAAGCTTTAGGGCCCATTGGACTATTCTACTCTACTATATTTCAAAAAAAAATTATATACCATTTGTGTTTATGTGTATTGTTTTAACCAAAAATGTGACCATATAATTTAATGAGACCAAGCCAAGAATAGCAAAATTTTAAACTTGTTACAGAGTTACAGTTGAAACTAATGAAATAAATAAGCATATTTTGATTCCAACAATTAAGTTTTATTAGATTTGATAATTTGTTGGTTGAGTTTTAAATTTTTCTACCATTTTTTATATCAAGACGTTAAATATGAAACCCTTTAGAAGTTACACTCTACATTTGACAAATCGCTTTTTAGAGTATTGGTTTACGCAATTCTTATCCTTAATTTGTGTTTAAACCCTCTTGGGGTCTCTTTGTTTAATGGGCTCTCTTCGCATCTTTCATTAATAGCTTAAAGACCCATCGCGTATGTGAAATTAAAAAATTAAGCTTTTGTTAGCCTTCTGCTCAGGAAAGCCTTTGTCTTTTGTCCTAATCTCCCATATTCGTGTCTGCGTTTTGCTTCGGTCTTCACTCTGTAGACTGTATTGCCGATTCATCTCGCACCCCCCCACTTGCTCGATGAAATGACTGAGAGAAACTAGGAGACGGTTTCCTTCCATTCTACATACCAACCGAGAAGCTTCAAACTTGGTCTGACGAATCGAAGAAGAAGAAAAAGATGTTGTCATGGAGAAAAACTAAGCTTCAGGCTGTTTCACTTCACCATTGTCGTTTGAGTTCTCTGTTTCGTGGAGTCCTCTTCGACGCCATTGAAGTCACAGGTACTCAATCTCAAGCTTCTTTACAACATGGTTTGGCGGGTAAAACTGTTCGGTCTAATGCAAAAACCCGCAGTGTGTTATCTAAGCTTCGTACTAGTACCAGGTTCGATGTATGGTCTGTAGATAGAACAGAAGCATTTTCGACAATTTCTGGATCTATATTGCTTCAAGCCAGGGATCCTGCTAAACTCAATGAAGAAATTCAAATTGCAGTTGATCAACATAGATGTGATGAAGCTTGGAGACTGTTTGAACAACATATGCAAATGGAAGGGTTCCCGCGAAAATCTGTTGTTAACGATGTTTTGGTTTGTTTTGCTGAGAGTCTTGATTCCAATTGGCTACAAAAGGGTTACAGTTTAGTGGAACAAGCCTTTGAGGAGAGTAAACAGAATTTGCTAGAGAAGGAACCTCTTGTTTATCTCTCCTTGGCTCTCGCCAAGTCGGGCATGGCTGTTCCTGCATCAACGATCTTGAGGAAGCTAGTTGAGACAGAAGAGTATCCTCATGTGAGTGCTTGGTCGGCAGTATTGGCGCATATGTCTCTTGTGGGATCTGGAAGTTATCTGTCTGCAGAGTTGGTTCTTGAGATTGGTTACTTGTTTCTAAATAACAGAGTTGATCCACGGAAGAAGAGCAACTCACCTTTGCTTGCGATGAAGCCTAATACTCTGGCGTTGAACATTGCTTTGGCGGGTTGTTTGTTGTTTGGGACAACACGAAAAGCTGAACAGCTTTTAGATATGATACCAAAGATCGGTGTTAAAGCTGATGCTAACTTATTGGTAATAATGGCTCATATATATGAAAGAAATGGGCGGAGAGAGGAACTGAGGAAGCTCCAAAGGCATATTGATGAAGCTTGTAACTTAAATGATTCTCAGTTTTGGCAGTTCTATAACTGCTTGCTTATGTGTCACCTCAAACTCGGGGATCTCGAATCTGCATCGAAAATGGTTCTAAAAATGCTAAGATGGGGAAAGGTAGCAAGGAACTCACTTGGAGCCGCCATTCTTGGATTTGATACTGCAGATGATGATAGATTAAATCTCAGAAAATTTTCTGGAAAAGTATCAGAGGTTAAAGAACACGATAATCCCGAGACTCTAGCCGTTTCTATTCACAGTATGATTCCATATGAAGAGTTCTTTAGAGACAGGAAATTTTTGAAACTTGAAGCTGAGGCAAAGGATGTTCTTGGTACACTTTTGGCTAAGTTGCATGTACAAGTCGAATTAATTACCTCAGAACGCGGTGTTCTGCAACCGACAGAAGAGATTTATGTGAAAATAGCAAAGGCATTCCTGGAAAGTGGAAAGATGAAGGGGTTAGCAGAGTTTCTGTTAAAGGCATAACATGAAGACTCCCCTGTTTCTAGTGATAACTCAATGCTGGTGAATGTTATAAACGCGTGTATTTCTCTAGGAATGTTGGATCAGGCGCATGATCTACTTGATGAGATGCGTACAGCTGGGGTACAAACCGGTTCTTCGGTTTATTCTTCGCTCCTCAAAGCCTACTGTAAAACAAACCGAACTAGAGAAGTGACATCACTCCTTAGAGATGCTCAAAAGGCAGGGATTCAATTAGACTCAAGCTGTTATGAAGCTTTAATCCAATCTCAAGTGATTCAGCACGATACTCATGGAGCTCTCAATGTGTTCAAGGAAATGAAAGAGGCGAAAATACCAAGAGGCGGAAATCAGCAGTTTGAGAACCTCTTAAAGGGTTGCGAAGGGAACGCAGAGGCGGGACTCATGTCGAAACTCTTGAGAGAAATTAGAGAAGGGCAGAGTTTGGATGCTGGTGTTCATGATTGGAACAATGTGATCCATTTCTTTAGCAAGAAAGGTTTGATGCAAGATGCAGAGAAGGCATTAAAGAGGATGAGAAGTCTCGGGCATTCGCCGAATGCTCAAACGTTTCATTCTAAGGTCACAGGTTATGCAGCCATTGGGAGTAAATACACAGAGGTCACTGAACTTTGGGGAGAAATGAAATCCATAGCCGGAGCTACTTCATCAATGAGGTTTGATCAGGAGTTGCTCGATGCGGTGCTCTATACATTTGTTAGAGGCGGATTTTTCTCCCGGGCTAACGAAGTTGTGGAGATGATGGAGAAAG
This sequence comes from Eutrema japonicum, assembly GCA_030161315.1. Classification (NCBI taxonomy): domain Eukaryota; kingdom Viridiplantae; phylum Streptophyta; class Magnoliopsida; order Brassicales; family Brassicaceae; genus Eutrema; species Eutrema japonicum. The sequence continues at coordinate 1,269,919 of BSQW01000001.1, read as the reverse complement.
AGAATATGTTTGTTGATAAGTACAAGTATCGGATGCTCTTCTTGAAGTATCACAAGACTGCTTATAAAGGCAAAGCTCCAAAAGTTCAGAGCGAGTCTCAGCTCAGGAAGAGGGAATCTGGTTTAACATTCAAGAAATGGCTCGGTCTATCTTGATTATTAATGTAATCGATCACAATTGTAGTGTCTACTAATAAGTTACCTTTAATCTCGAGCCGCACAGATCTGAATAGAGGCAGTATAAACATTGATAAAGCTTTGGATTTATTATCTCTTGTAAGATTTTATATACACACCCAAATGTTTATTAGTTCAAGTTTCAGGTAAGCCAGTGGCTGGGTTTGATCAATAGCGAATCATGTTATTTATCCTGCAAAGATTGTGAAACTGATGGAGTCGGTTGAAATTTTCAAAAGATGATATGAATGTATAAAGGAAAAAAAGGTTACTACTAAATTACACTAACCTTTGATCCTGAATAGAGCACTACCATCTGAAACCTGTTGGCCTGCTTTAACTTTGAGGTCTTGTATGCTTCCAGAAGACGGGGCTTTCACAACGTGCTAAAAACACGACGAAGGAGAATTAAATGATAGTTAGTTTACGGTTTGTTATATTCATGATATATGCGTTCGGGTATAAGAAGAGATTTGTATACTAACCTCCATCTTCATTGCCTCTAGGACTAATACAGGTTGACCTTGATCTACTTTGGCTTCGTTTTCGACAAGGACCTTGACTACCAAACCAGCCATGGGGGCCACAATGGTTCCTGGAGGGTGTGATGATGTTTCTGAGCTGGTTCTGTGTTGGACACCTTCTTCATCTTCAGAGAATTCGATTCCTACATTCTGCTTGAACTGATGGTGTTCTGAACCGTGCCATATATGGATATGCTTATAACCATCCTGTTACCATAAACACATCATAAGCAGAAGTTTCGAGAGAGACAGAAAGAGCATGAGATATAGCTGTGATGAGTTGCTTGAACATGATACTGATGGTTACCTTCAAGTAAGCGGCTAGAGTAACATTCAGGCTCAATCCGGCCGCTTCAACTCTAAAATCACACTTTCCTGCTCGAGTTACTCTGACTTCTAAACTTGGAGAATCATTGCCTTCCTGACTCGTGGAATGTTGTCAAGACATCAAAATTCCCAATTGTAGGATACATAAATGAAGTATGAATATGATACAGCAATGGGTTTCAGCGTTTTCTTTTTAAATTAATCTCATAGCGAGTTCTACCTGTATGAGATAGCTTCCATCTGGTTGATATACCAAACTGAGTGATATAAGGTTCGAGCCATTGCTGTCGCATTCACTATTCCACTCAAGCTCAATCGTTTGCTTGGCTTCATGATGGACCCTAAAAGGAGGATGAGAATACCATATTGATGGAAGTTTCCCTGGATGAGTTTACACAAAATAAATTAAGGCATGCTTGGGAATCATTTAACTTGTGAAAAAGAGACTAGGCTCATGTGAACTGACCATGATTACTTTCATTCCAAGCGGAATGCTCGATTGCGGATACACAAGCAGCAACCAATGCTGCACTATGCTTAACTGCCTTGTATGCCACTTCTGCTGCAGCTGGATTGCTTTCCTCAGCAAATAGGTCACTTTTATGGTGCTCAATAAAATGAGTTTCTACATTGCCCACTGCAAACTCCTTATGACTAGCAAGTTTTTGAATGAAATTTATGTTTGTAGGTACACCTGCTACCTGCCAACGAAGATATCATGTAATTACTGAACTATTGTTGTAACTAAGAAGCCATGTGCAAGAAACTCAAAGAAGTTTCATAAGAAATTCATAAATGAAACCATAAAGCCTAGACAATTTAAGGTTATGCTGAGGTATAATTGCCACCGCAGAGAGCTCCAAAATGTTGTTATTCGGGGTCTCAGGGATGTACCTGAAAGTTAGACAAGCAATCCTTCAGTTTCACTAAAGCTTCGCCACGATTACCTCCCCAGACAACAAGCTTTGCAATCATAGGGTCATAGTGCATGCTAACAGTGTCTCCTTGCTCAACTCCAGTTTCAACCCGAACTGCTCCAGAAAAAGTCCAACACGAAAGAGGTTCACAACAGGACAAAAACAGGGTCTGATGTAAGAAAAATTTCCATAAGATGGAAGAAGAAAACAGTTTTATATACAATCAACCGCACCTGATGATGAGACTGCAACAGGGCGATAATGATTGAGGACCCCAGTTGCAGGAAGAAATCCTTTTGGAACATTTTCAGCATATATCCTGGCCTCAAAGGCATTACCTGCCAAGAGGATGCATATGCGGATCAAAATAATGAATTAACATTATTTAAATTTTTTTCTGCCAGAAGTAATATCTTAAAAATAATGGATTCGATAGGAAAAAATTACGGAATGAGAATAAATCAAAAAACTATTTTCCATTTATGCCAAGGAGGAAGAGCGATACCTGACATTAGCACCTCGGATTGGCTTATGGGGAGAGGTTCCCCATTGGCAACCCGAATTTGCCATTCCACAAGATCTTGACCAACAATCATCTCAGTTACAGGATGCTCCACCTAGGAAGGATTATCAGTTTTCCTTTGGATAACCAAATGTTTATTGAGGTAACAAAATTCTTATACATATAGATAAAGAATCACCTGGAGACGGGTGTTCATTTCCATAAAATAAAATTGATCAGACTCAGTGTCAACTATAAACTCCACCGTCCCAGCATTGTAATATCCAACTGCCTTTAAATATCAGAAGGTAACAGAATATAAGCGCTTCTTGTGGAAGTTGAAGTGAAAGATAGCCTAGCAAGAAGAGGTTTCAAAAGACTACACATCAATGGAACTCAAATTAACAATGGTAAACTTCGATCAAATAACTCATGATCAAATATAAGTAATGCACAACATAAAATATAGAATATAGAGACTCAAGGGACATACAGCCTACTATAAATAAATTCAATATACAGAGCATGGTAAAGAAACATTTTCGACTGAGATTTCTCACTGAAAAATCTTAAATCTGTAAAAGATGAAAAGCAGGATTTAAAGTGATACCCGTGCCGCAGAGACAGCAGTTTGGCCTAAGTTTGCGCGGAACTTTTCAGATATATTAGGCTGCACCAGCAGAGTTTCAATCAGATCCACACCATTTATAATAAAAAAAAAAGAAATGAACCAATAACAGAAAGAAACACAGCCATTACCGCAGGAGCTTCTTCGATAATCTTTTGGTGTCTTCTTTGCACACTACAATCCCTTTCGTACAGATGAAGAACATCTCCATGTTTGTCACCAAATATCTTAAAGCAGTGGAATCACATAAGGAATATTAGGTAAAATGCTAGAAAAATTTAAGATCCATAAACGGTTTCTCTATGAATAGGGATAACTTAATCCATATAGCTTTAACAGAACATGGCAGTCGCAATACATATAGAAGTTAACGCTTTAAACCAAAGTAATAATATATGTCTTCCTTCTATACATAATAATTGGGTTTCAAGGCAGTACATAACAATATTTTCATACAAGAAACAGAATATGAAATTTCACAACCCACTACCTGGACTTCTATATGCCTTGGTCGAGTGATGTATTTCTCAAGAAGAATTGTGTTAACGCCAAAAGAAGCAGCAGCCTCACGTTGAGCCCCCAAAAACGAGTCAGCAAAATCCTTCTCACTTTGCACTATCCTCATTCCCTAAAAACAAAAGCTTGCTTTACTTCAAAACCCATAAACGTTAAAAGGGTATTAAACTTTTTGATGATCGAACAGTATTTCTATCACTAAAAATAATTCTAAACCCTGTTTCTGTAACCAGTATTGAAGGTGAGATCAAAGTGAATGGAAACACATGCCAGTGCTTTTATTTGGTGACATGAGTAATTTGACTATTACAACAAGCTATCTATTGAAAAAGTCAAATCATACCTTTCCCCCGCCTCCATGTGTTGGTTTGATTATTATAGGGTATCCAATCTTTTCCGCTTCTGACTTCATATGATCAATATCTTGCTCATGGCCATGATATCCAGGCACGAGAGGAACTCCAGCAGCCCCCATTATTCTCTTGGATGCACTGTATAAATACAGATGTGGGGCACGTCGTCAGAAGTTGTTCAAAGTGAGGATAAAAGGACAGATTGTGAAACAGAAGTATGGAGCCTGTAGTGGTACCTTTTATCACCCATGTCTCTAATTGCAGATGCTGGAGGTCCTATGAATGTTAGACCTGAATCTTCACACAGTTGGGCAAAGTCGGAACTTTCTGACAAGAACCCATAGCCAGGGTGTATTGCCTGGTTATAATTCAAAGAAGACATCAGCTACCGAAAAACGATTTTCGTGGAACCAATATATAGCTAAAATAAGAAAATCCTAGCAATTATTCATTCAATTTTTGCTCACTTCTGTTGATCCTAATCCCCCCCCCCCCAACTATTCCATTACGCATGAAATGTACCACGTTCAAGTTCCAATGCCAGAAATTTCGCTCTCCTATTTCACGGACTTCTCGAGAACTAACCAATAGACTAAACTAAATTCACACCTGTGCACCAGTCCGAGCCGCTGCCTCCATGATGGTCGCACCGCTGAGGTAACTGAGCCGAGCCGGAGGCGGGCCAATTCGTACCGCCTCATCGGCAGATTTCACATGGAGCGAATCCCTATCAGCGTCGCTGTAAACTGCAACTGTCTGAATCCCCAGACGCTTCGCCGTTCTCATGATCCGGCAAGCAATCTCGCCTCTGTTCGCCACCAAAATCTTCTCAATACACCGCTCCTTAGGTTTAATCGTGGCTCCTACAGAAGATGCAGAGCTGGAAATACATCTAACAAGCATCGTGTAACTTTTCCGGCGAACATTCCGCCGAAGTGCCCACACCATCATCGACATTGATCGCGATTTCGAAATTTCCGAGTGAAAACAAGTGTGACTCACCCAACTGTGTTTGTTTGTGTAGTTGTAGATAAAACGAACAAATCGAGGGGGTTTTTGGTCATTTCAAGAAAATTAATCAGCGATAAATAATGACGTGGCACGCATTTTCATGGTTGGTCCTAGAAATGGATATGCGTCTGATGTGCCGCTTGCGTTGCGTCTTTACCCATTCGTATGGGCCTTATGGGCTTCAACATTTTCTAACGAGCCTATCATTACGAAACATTAGAGACTACAAAGGCCTTGATTCAATTTAAAAAAAATATTAACATTTTCAATAATCGATATAAATTGCAGTGATATTATCTATTTTTTATATTTTATATGAACTATTATCTATTACAAATTATAAAAACAATAATATAAAAAATTCAACAGGTTTACAAAGATTTACGAAAATGACACGTTTACGATGAACTCTTACCTTTGACATATGAGCTCACGATGAAACGAACGTTTCTAGTCTCTAGTCGCATAATATCGTATAAATTTATTTACAGTATTTTGTATCTTTTAGAAATCAAATTTTATATTTTCTATTGTAGAAGCATTAATTACTCTTTGGTCAGACTTCCACTTTAAAATTTCATATGATCTTACTAATTACAGAATAATTTAGAGTTTAATATATGATCTTTGACTATTAGCCAACGGCATATATGCGTGTGGGGGGGAACTAATAGTATCGCTTAAGGACATGAAAGTGAGCTGGAACTATTAAAGTGTTAGGTAAGGTGGCTGTTGAGTGTTGACTTCCTCTGTTCAATTTTTTTTTGCATTGACGTAATCTATTATAGAACCGACAAAAATAAAATGAAAGAAAGAAACAAACTCCTTTTAATCGATTCAATGTTGGCAACGAACTGATGAATAAACTTCTAAGAAAACAGTTGATTCGAAGTCACGTATTTAATTTAATTTACAATAAATGAATCTTAACCAACTAGAAACGCCATATAAATATATATGTAACCTTTTATGATGATTAGAAGTCGAATTGTTTCAAATAGATGATGAATCAATTTTATTTTATTTTTCGTTTCGTGAATATAATAAACAACCAGTCTTCATTGAGTTTGGTTGGTAACAAAAATGATGACATAAGTTGCGTCAAAGAAGTAATCCACATATTTTACACAATGATTCGATCGGACAACTCAGCACAGCAATAAAAGATCCAATAATATTGAACTGGATATAATATTCGGACCGTTTTTACTTCAAGAACAATTCTCCAAACCTCAACTTTCTTTTCAACTTGAATAGCCACATAAAATAAATGATTTGAAAATTTTGACACGCAAGATCGCAATATAGGTCGAATCTAAAATCCAACGTGGAGAAATAACAAAGGGTGACGGAAGTGGACCGAAAGCACACCGTCCAAGACATCCTGTCTTTGTCACTTATATCACTTGTCAGCCTCTCTATGTTTGTTTTTTTATGATTGCTTATTCAATGGCGATCATAATAATAATAATATTTTATATATAAGAGACGGGTGATATAACGGAAATAGTCAATTGGATAGAAAACCAACTTTGAACCCGAAATTAGTAAAGCAACTAAAATTTTACTGAAACTACGAGTTATCGTGTGTGCTAGTTATCGGAAATGAAAGAAAATAACCTTCCATATCTTGGCCATGTCATCACCCTTTTAAACTAAAAGAGGAAATAATGATTATTTAAGGTGGTTTAGTAGAATGTAAGGGTAATAATATCTTAGACAAATTTAGAAAAGTTCAATTTCAGCTACATGTTTTTATTAGTTTATTCTATCTCTTCTCTTTCAACTCTTCTCTTCTCTCTTTCTTCGCCTATTTTTTTCATCGGCTTAATAGAATTTTTTTCTAGATCGGTGAAGATGCGGTGTGTGAGTGGATTTGAGACTTTTTAATTTCTGTAACTCATGGGCTAAATCGTTAGATGGCTAGAAATATAATATATTACTGTTCGCTAGTTGTTGGATTTAATGACCGGCGATAAATTCTTGTAACAAATTACAACAAAACTATAAAAAGAAAAGAGGAAAGATATGGGTATTCGAATGAGAGAGAGACATATGAGTGAGAGAGATAATAGTTTTCTTACAAATAGGGTCCCACGTTTTCATAGGTTAGTATGTGCTTTTCAGTATTAAAAAGTGGTATAGTATAATATATAGTGTTTAGTTAGTTTTGCAAATTGATTGACATTTATCCGGTTGTTGGATCGTTGGAGATTATTTTTGAGTTTAGAAAGTTTTTAGATACTTCAATTTTTTTTTTTTTAGTTAGTTTCGCAAATACGGGTTTTTCATTTGTTATGGAGTGTAAATACTCTTACGGAAACGGAAACCAGCAGAATGTGTAATTCTATATTTAAACTTTTATTTGTTATTAATTAAAATTTTGAATCTAATTTTACAAAATATACCAACTTTCGTATGAAAAAATATGCAATAAGGTTTTTTTTTTTACTTTGTATCAAAGTTACGTGATAGTATGATACTGGTTCTAACAACTATTCAAACTACTTAATGATAGTATATATATAGGGTGATTTTAAACCATATATATCAAAGTTACATGATATAGTATGTATGATACTGGTTATAACAAGTAACAACGATTCTGATATAATCTAGATATATAATCTTACTAGTAAAAATGCATAATTAAAGAAACTTAAAATATAGAAAAGAATCAAAGATTTTTCTTCATGGGGAAATGGAAAGTATCAGATCGAATCTATCAATTTTGCTCACACCAGATTTTATTATAATTTGTAGATGGATGAAATAAATATTTGATTGACATAAAAGTCCCATAAGTTAATTGCAGATCTCTTGGCAGCGAAGGCGATCCCGAGGACGCAAAGTCACGCAACTTGGAATAAAAAAAAAAAAACAATTTTGGAAACAGTACAGGAGGGTGATATCGTCATTTTTTTAGCTTCTGTGTAAATCCACCTTACCTAAACATTCTTCACAACGTAAAAAGTAGGAAACGCCTGTAGAGAGAGAGAGAGAGAGAGAGGAAGAAGAGATATGCGAAGAAGAAGGAGAAGTGAAAGCGGAAGCTGATAGGAAGAACTTTAAGAAGAAGTGTTCCTTCCGGTAATCCTCGCTATTTTTGCTGATTTCACTGCTGTTAGATTCGCTTGCTCGATCAACTTTTGTAGGCAATTTCAGTTTCGGCTAAGTACTGTACTATAATCACTTGGTTTCGGATTTTGGGTGTGATCGTCTAATTTCCTGAGACGAGTTTTTATATTCTCTCGTTTTTTAGAGCATAAGAATCGTCTTTATGCTGATCCGATTTTCCATCCGTACGAATTGCTTGATATGTTTCTGACCAGGTTACTGCCGATTGAAATAATCTCGTCTCGACTTTGGCCTTCATTGACTTTTTTTGTTTCTTTTTCTATATTTGTTTTCTATGTGATTGTTCATTCTTATGGAAGCTTAACTCTTGCCTTTTGTTTTTTCTCTTGTTAAGTTTAGGAATTTTAACGGAGGATTTGGTTTACTCTTTGCCATTGTGAGCGCCTTTGAATTTGCACATTCTTCTTCCGGAGCGATTTAATATATCTTCATAGTTTTTGGTGGTGCTGGTTAAAATGGCTGCTGTTGCCAATGGTAACACGAAACGCTATTCTTGGTGGTGGGATAGTCACATAAGCCCCAAGAACTCTAAATGGCTTCAAGAGAACCTTACAGGTATGTGACTTAGAGAAGCTACTGGTTCATCTGAATTCAAATGTTCTAAAAGTGATTTTGTTGTTTTTCTTCAGTGAGATGTTGAGGCTTTATCATTTTCATCATGATGCAGAGTCCACAATTTTCTTTGACTCATTAGTTCAGTTTTGTGTCATGCCCGGGAATTTTGTCTGCGATTTACTAACATGTTTTTATTTTTGCTGACAGATATGGATAGTACAGTCAAGCAAATGATCAAGGTTATTGAAGAAGATGCAGATTCCTTTGCTAGGCGAGCAGAAATGTATTACAAAAAGCGGCCTGAGCTTATGAAATTGGTTGAAGAATTTTATCGAGCGTATCGTGCTTTAGCTGAAAGATATGATCATGCAACCGGTGTTATTCGTCATGCTCAGCAGACTATGGCAGAGGCGTTCCCAAACCAAGACCCCATGATGTTTGGTGAGGAGTCGCTTGTTGGTTCTTCCACCAATGAGTTTGATCCACAAACGCCTGAGAATTATCCACCTATCCGAGCTCCGGTTTACCCCAATGAGTTACAAAAAGATGCTCTGGGGATCTCTTTCTCTCATATGAGTACCGTAAAGCGAAATATAGCCTTCATGGAAGATCCTCAGTCTGCGAGTAACGGGAAGGGTTTGAAAACTGTAAAGGCTAGAAAAGGACTGAATTTCAATGATGTTGATGGAAATGGAAGAAATGCTAAGGTTCTCTCAGAATCTGAACGCGCTAGCAGAGCTGAGGCTGAAATTGTGGCTTTGAAAGATTCTCTTTCAAAAGTGCAGGCTGAAAAGGAAGCTAACTTAGCTCAGTTTGATCAGAATTTGGAGAGACTGTCTAATCTGGAGTCTGAGGTATCTCGTGCACAAGAGGACTCCAGGGTGTTTAATGAACGAGCCACAAGAGCCGAAGCTGAGGTCGAAACACTCAGAGAAACGCTCAGCAAATTAGAGGTTGAAAAGGGATCCAGTCTTCTTCAATATCAGCAATGTCTACAAAACATAGCTGATTTGGAGGATCGCATTTCTATATCCCAGGAGGAGGCTGGAGAAGTAAATGAGCGAGCCAGCCAAGCCAAAGCTGAAACTTTATCCTTGAAGCAAAGCCTTGTCATATCCGAAACTGACAAGGAAGCTGCTCTTGTTCAATATCGGCAATGCTTGGAAACCATATCCAGCCTGGAAGAGAGGTTGCGCAAGGCTGAGGAAGATGCGAGGTTAATCAATCAGCGGGCAGAAGATTCTGAGGGTGAAGTTGAAATCTTGAAGCAAAAGGTCTCCAAATTAGTTGAAGAAAATGAAGCTTATGTACTCCAATACCAACAGTGTCTAGATACAATTGCAGATCTAAAGCTCAAGCTATTTCATGCTCAAGAAGAAACCCAAAGGCTTAGCCGTGAAATAGACGATGGGGTTGCTAAGTTAAAATTTGCAGAGGAGAAATGTGTCGTGCTTGAGAGATCAAATCAAAATCTGCACACTGAGCTGGATGGTCTATTGGAGAAACTGGGGAATCAAAGTCATGAGCTCACGGAGAAACAGAAAGAGATGGGAAGCTTGTGGACTAGTGTACAAGAAGAACACTTGCGTTTCGTGGAGGCTGAGACTGCCTTTCAAACCCTTCAGCAATTGCACACTCAGTCTCAGGAAGAGCTAAGCACTTTGGCCTTGGAATTGCAAAACAGGTCTCAGATCCTGAAAGATATGGAGGCCCGTAGCAATGATTTACAGGAGGAAGTTCAGGAAGCCAAAGACGAGAACAAAAGCCTCAGTGAGCTCAATCTCTCTTCCGCTGCATCCATTAAAAGTTTGCAGGAGGAGATCTCAAGATTACGGGAGACAATACAGAAACTTGAAGCAGAAGTTGAACTGAGAGTGGACCAGAGAAATGCTTTGCAGCAAGAAATATACTGTCTTAAAGAGGAATTAGGTCAGATAGGAAAGAAACACCACTCCATGGTAGAACAGGTGGAGTTGGTTGGTTTACATCCAGAAGGCTTTGGGTCTTCTGTCAAGGAGTTGCAAGAGGAGAACTCAAAGCTAAAGGAAATAAAGGAAAGAGAAAGTATCGAAAAAATGGCCCTGCTGGAGAAGTTAGAAATGATGGAAAAGCTTGTTCAGAAAAACCTTCTTCTGGAGAACTCCATATCAAATTTGAATTCTGAGCTGGAAACAATCAGAGGAAAGCTGAAGACATTGGAGAAAGCTTGTATGTCACTCGCAGAAGAGAAATCAGGCCTTCATTCAGAGAAGGACGTGTTGATTTCCCGTTTGCAGAGTGCTACAGAAAACAGCAAGAAACTCTCTGAGGAAAACAGGTTACTGGAGAATTCTCTTTTTGATGCCAATGCAGAACTTGAAGAACTCAAGTCAAAATTGAAAAGCCTAGAAGACTCATGCTACCTGCTAAATGATGACAAGTCCAGTTTAGTTAATGAAAGAGAAAGCTTACTCTCTCATATGGATATAATGAGAAAAACCATTGTAGATCTGGAGAATGAACAGGCAGAGTTAAAAGTGAAAGTTTTGGAATTAGCTACCGAGAGGGAATCTTCCCTTCAGAAAATTGAAGAGTTGGGAGTGTCTTTAGATGCCAAGGACCGTGAGTACGCTAGTTTTGTGCAATTGTCTGAGAGTCGGATGAATGGCATGGAATCAAAGATCTATCATCTTCAAGATGAAAATCAACGCCAGGAGGGTGAATATCAAGTGGAACTGGATCGAGTTCATGATGCTCACGTTGAGATTATTGTTCTGCAGAAATGTTTGCAAGACTGGCTTGAGAAGAGTTCCTCTCTGGTTGCTGAGAATCAGAATATTAAAGAGGCTTCTCAACTGTTAGAGAATCTAATCTCTGAACTAGAACAGGAAAATATTGGGAAACAAGTGCAGATTGAGTCCTCGATTAACTGCATTAAAATACTGAGAACGGGGATCTACCAGGTATTGATGAAGCTTGAAATAGTTCCAGGTATAGATTCCGGTGATGAGAACTCGCAAGATCAGAAAAATATGCATGACATATTGAGTAGACTTGATGAGATGCAAACTATGCTTTTGAAGATTCGGGCTGAAAACCAGCAGTCTGCCATTGAGAATCTCGTCCTTGTTGAATTTCTTCGGCAACTTAAATCAGAAGCTGTTGGTATTGCAACAGAGAAGAAAACCTTTGAAAAAGAACTTGAATGTCAGCGTAACCAGCTCTCGTTTTCGCGGGATGAGACCCAGAAACTTATCTTTATGAATGGAGAATTGACCACAAAAGTTAATCAAGGAGTCGACAAAGAAGAAGTCTTGATGGTGAAAATTGAGGATTTGCACAGACAGTCTGCCATTGAGAACCTTGTCCTTGTTGAATTTCTCCGGCAACTTAAATCAGAAGCTGTTGGAATTGCAACAGAGAAGAAAATCCTTGAGGAAGAACTTGAATGTCAGCGTAACCAGCTCTCGTTTTCGCGGGATGAGACCCAGAAACTTATCTACATGAATGGAGAATTGACCACAAAAGTTAATCAAGGAGTCGACAGAGAAGAAGTCTTGATGGTGAAAATTGAGGATTTGCACAGGCTGTCTGCCATTGAGAACCTCGTCCTTGTTGAATTTCTCCGGCAACTTAAATCAGAAGCTGTTGGTATTGCAACAGAGAAGAAAATCCTTGAGGAAGAACTTGAATCTCAGCGTTACCAGCTCTCATTTTTGCGGGAAGAGACCCAGAGACTTATCTACGTGAATGGAGAATTGATCACAAAAGTTAATCAAGGAGTCAACAGAGAAGAAGTATTGAAGGTGGAAATTGAGGATTTGCACGGGAAAGTCTTGCAATTTCGAAATGACTACACCATTTTGCAGGGAGAGAATTACAAAACTTTAGACGAGAAAAAATACTTGACAAAGTCGACATTGCGGTTGGAGGAGGAGAAACGTAAACTAGAAGAGGATATCTCTTTGCTACTTTCCGAGACTGTATACCAAAGCAATCTCATTCTTCTTTTGGAGGATGTCGTCTTGGAAAAACTTTCAGGAGCTGTGAAACTAAACGAGGATCTGGACAGACTCAGTTTTGTTAAGTGTAAGCTCGAGGAAGAGGTAAGGGAGGTTGGTGATAAGTTAAAATCTACAGAAATCGAGAACTCGCAGCTTGAATGTTTTCTAAAGAAAACGGATGCCGAACTGCACTCTGCCAGATCAGCCAATGATCAGTTGGAACATGAAATTGCTAATGTGAAGGATCAGTTGGGTCAGAAGGAGAAAGAACTTCTAGAAGCTATGCTGATGATCTCCATCGTGCAAAATGAAAAATCTGAATTATCTAAGGCAGTGGAGGATTTAGAATGTAGATACAAGGAAACTAAATCGATAGAAGAAGATAAAGATAAGCAGGTTTTGAAACTCCGCGGAGATTACGATGAGCAGATTAAGAAGACGGGTCATGCAAACGAAGCTAACTTGATGAACCTACTCTTGGAAATTGAAGGAATCAAAGTGGAGAAGGAAAAGCTGAACCATGAGCTTTTAACAGAAAGGAATGAGATTGAACTATGGGAGTCTCAAGCTGCAACATTGCTTGGAGATTTGCAGATTTCGGCTGTTCGTGAAACATTGCTTGAAGCATTGACCCATGAACTGGCTGAAGCCTGCAAAAGTCTTGAAAATAGAAGCACATTAAAAGACTTGGAGATTGACCAGCTTAAAGGAAGAGTGAACAACTTAGAGGATGCCAAGGAAGGACAAAATGATCTTATGAGCAAATACGCCCAAGCTATTGTATTGTTGAAGGAAAGCATGGAATCTTTGGAAAAACATATTGCCATGCCTCACGAATTCGAGAATGAACCAGCCAAGGTATATCATCTTAGAAAACTCTGCTTCTAACAATATAATACTTTTAGTCGATCATAATGAAGTTTTAGATAGCTTTACCCTTGGGCTAAGTCATTTTTTTCCTCTGAACTGATGTTGCATCTTTTTCTTTGTTAATTTCGAATTTTTCTTGTCGGAGAGTAACCAATCTTTTGTGGGTTATCTCTTACCAGGACACTGCTTCAATGGTGGATAACAACGATGGGTTCTTAGAGTTGCAAGAAATGCGTTTGAGAATCAAAGCTATCGAGGAGGCAGTAACCCAAAACCTTGCAATGGAAGAAGTGAAAACAGCTCCCCGAAGAAGCAGAAGGAGAAGTGGAAGTCTGCGGAAACAGAACCATGAAATCTATTCAGAGGAAAGCGAAATGATCACGAAAGATATCGTACTTGATCAGGTTTCTGATTGCTCATCATATGGGATTAGTAAGAGAGACATTCTGAAGATAGAAGATGATCACAGTTTTGAGGTAAAGCCACAGAATCCTCATAAAGGTAACTCCTTGTCTGAAGAGTCGCTGGTTGTGGACAAATTAGAGATCTCGGATAGATTCACGGATCCAAACAAAGAAATAAACAAGATAAAAGTTCTGGAGAGACTTGATTCGGATTTACAGAAGCTCGCAAATCTTCATATCGCCGTAGAAGATTTGAAAAGCAAAGTGGAGACGGAGGAAAAAGGTGAGAAAGGAAAAGAAGACGAGTACGAAACGATTAAGGGACAGATCAATGAAGCAGAGGAAGCATTAGAGAAGCTTTTAAGCATCAACAGAAAACTAGTGACAAAAGTCCAAAGCGGATTTGAGAGATCAGATGGAAGCAAATCATCTATGGATCTTGATGAGAATGAGAGTAGTAGAAGGAGGAGAATATCAGAACAAGCGAGAAGAGGATCAGAGAAGATTGGGAGGTTACAGTTGGAGATGCAGAGATTACAGTTTCTGTTATTGAAATTGGAAGGAGAAAGAGAGGATAGAGCGAAGGCGAAGATATCAGATAGCAAAACGAGGATTCTTCTTAGGGATTATATCTATGGCGGAGTGAGAGGTGAGCGACGGAAGAGGATGAAAAAGCGGTTCGCGTTTTGTGGGTGTGTGCAACCGCCTCCATCTCCTTGATCGTTTTGAAACTAGTACTTGTTGCAAAGTAAGCGTAATAATAATATTCATGTGAATGGAAGTGATTTTAAGTTTAATATGAATGAGAAACACTTTTGGTAATAGGATTCGAGTTTAAAAGAAACTTGTATATTGCAAATGGCTCAGAGGTCCTTTTGTAGTTTCGAACATAGATGGAAGAGTCAAAAGTTCTGCGTTTTCAGCGTTTCAAACGCAGACGCAGCACCAGTGTGTGTGTGTGTGTGTGTGTAAATAACACAATCCAGTTGGCATTTTTTTCATTCACTCGACACATTAACATGTGTGTGTGTGTGTGAGTATATATATTAAATCCAAATCAAAAGCACTAACGTTTCAAATCACATTACACGATAATATTCAAAGAAAAAAACGCCTCGTGATTTACATATTTAAAGGACATGATCATAACACTGATCTGAGGCTTAAAAAAAAAAGAGTTAAAAACATTAGTGTGAGTTACTTAAATAGCATAGAAATTAGGTAAAATGACTAGATTAATCAACAATTTTTTTTATTACTGAAATGTTTTTCATACCCATGATGCCCTTCTAAGCATTTGATAACAAAAACGTAATTACAGAAATGCCTTTACTTTTTTTTCCACATCAGCGAAAAAACAGGCGCGACGCCTACGTGGCATAAAAACTGCCTACGTGTATTATGAAAATCTGCCGCAAAAATTTCTCACTGTAGTGACAGCCGACTTACAGGACGAGCGGCTGATTTAAAAGAACGGCTGACTTATTAGTTGGTCGGCTGATTTATATTCATAAGTCAGCCAAATGTTACGGCAGACTTATATGAACCTCGACCGACTTATGAATTTTCGGCTGACTTAGGAGTACACGACACGGCTGATTTATATTCGGACGACCGATTTATGAAAAATTTGGCTGACTTATTGCTATGACATGGCCGACTTATTGTTGTCCGGTTGATTTATCGTAAATCCGGCTGAATTATTTGGCTGATTTATTTAGCAACGGCATACTTATGCGGGTTAATTGTGCCTGACTTATCTTAAATCAGTCGTAATAAGACCGATTTACTTAAAAGTCGGTCTAATTACGGCTGACTAATTAGTGAAAGATTAATTACTGTAATAGTATGCTATTGACGACTGACTTATATGATGTAGCGGCTGACTTATGTTTTCCACTTGATTTATATGTTTTGATGGCTGATTACAGGAAACTTTATTAATTACTTAAATAGTATTTTAGTGGCGACAGACTTATAGTTTTGTTTGATGGCTGATTTTACATGGCTGATTTATAAGTTCGTTTGATGGCATGTTTTCATGTCGGCAAAATAAAGATTACACATCATCTATGAACACATACATTATTAGGTTTAGCCGCCGTCAGCCCTTTTCTTCGTCGTTGTTCTTCATCTTCTCCATTCTTCATCATTCTACAATATTTTCGATCTTTATACCAAAACTAAATTTCGGAGATGATGGATTCGATAATAATTGTTTGCGGTACATGGGTTCTCAAAAATCGATATGTATTCAACGCCGAAAATAGAGGGTGTAGAGTTCTACAAGTTAACGAAGAGACAACCTACAACAATCTTGTGGATATGATAATGGAGGATTATGGGTTGGAGTCGCAAAGCTGTAAGATTCAGATGAGCTACATGTTCTCTAACAAGATTTTGAAAAAAATGTCGCTTGATACTCCACCGGTTTATTTATGTAATTCTCGACAATTTTTAGGTTTTCAAACGCTAAGGAAAATCGATCAGCTACGTCTTTGTGTAGAAGTTATAGAGAATGAGGATTGCGAAGTTATTCAGAAGGACAAAGCGGTGGACAAGATGAAACGACCATTCAGTCATGTCTCAAAAGAGGAATTTACAGAGGAATTTAAAGAAGAATACATTGGGAGTTATGAAGATGATGGTGTTTACAAAGACAAAGTTGAAGATGAAGAAGATGTGTGTAATCGAGGAAAATCTATGGATATATGCGAGGACAAAGACGAAGTTGAAGATGAAGAAGATGGCGAATTTGACAGCAGATTTGATATGATTGACGACCCGGATGGTGCATCATCCGATGATGATAACTTTAGTTTATATAGGAAGCCTCGAAAATAAGATGAAGATTCACCGACGTTGCCTCCTAAGAGGAGACCTCAGAATATTGCGATGAACGAATCGAAAGGAGCTGGTGAGTTTCTCAAGTTTGAGATGGAGTCTCTAAATATCGTTGTAGGCCAGCGATACGAGACAAAAAAAGATCTGGAGATACGACTGAAACTTATTACACTGAGGGATCGATTTGATTTTGATGTACCAATATCGAATGCGGAAACGCTCATTGTTCGGTGTTGGGTAAATGGATGTAGCTGGAGAGTTCGTGCTTCTACAAAAGGAAAATCCCCAGAATTATATGTTCGTATCTACGATTCAGAACACACATGTTCTGTAAATGAGAGTTCTAATCGATCCCGACAAGCAACACCGGATATTTTGGGACTCTTATACAGGGATTTTCTCGGAGACATTGATCCATCAGTTCTACCTAGACATGTCGGAGTAGCTATCAATAAGAATTTTGGTATCAAGGTAATACATTCAATCTCGGCTGATTTATTAGTACGAAGCGGCTGATTTATTAGTACGAAGCAGCTGACGTAAATGTACGATGCGGCTGACTTATATGTACGATGCGGCTGACTTAAATGTACGATGCGGCTGACTTATATATACGATGCGGCCGACTTAAATGTACGATGCGGCTGACTTATATATACGATGCGACCGACTTATAACTGATTTTTTTTTATGATTATAGATGGATTACTGGAAGAGCCATAGGACGTTAAGATGTGTAAGACAGATCGATTTGGGGACTCCTGAGAAGGGGTTTGAAGATTTACTTTCGTACCTTCACATGATAAAAATGGCAAATCCGGGTACAGTTACGCGTCTTCATATTGATGATTGCGGAAGATTCAAGTATTTGTTCATTGCATTTGGTGCGACCTTGAATGGATTTGCTTTTATGCGTAAAGTAGTCGTTGTCGATGGTACATTTCTCCATGGAAAATACAAAGGGACGCTACTTACAACAACAACTCAGGATGGTAATTTTCAGATTTTCCCAATAGCGTTCGGTGTGGTTGACACTGAAAATGATGATTCTTGGCAATGGTTTTTTTACGCAACTTAAAATTGTTATTCCTAACGATAAGGGTCTTGTGATCATCTCGGATAGGCATAAGTCAATTGGGAAAGCAATTGAGAATGTATATCCGTTGGCGGCTCGTGGAATTTGCACGTACCATTTATATAAGAACATTTTGGTACGGTTCAAAGGTGAAAGTTTGTTCCGTATGGTGAAGAAAGCTGCACCATACGGAATACATGTGCACCAGTCCGAGCCGCTGCCCAGAAAGTGTAGAAAGTTAAGGAAAGCACCACTACGGTTATTAAAATCGCTGATTCAAGAATCACTTTCCCTGTTTCAACAACAAAATATCATGAATAATCTGTAATTATAATGTGGTCCAGGTCCCAAGAATGATCAGATCATGAGATCCCATCATATATTAAATCAGAAATTGGTATGCGTTATATAACACAAATCGCAAGCATGGAAGATTATTCAAGTATATAGCCCAAAACTATGACCAATTGTGGTCTTTATTATTCAGAATTGACCTTAGTATTCCTTTCGATATGAACGAGTTATTGAGTACTGGGAAAGCCAAAACCAGCTCAAATGTGTTGGAGACCTCAAAGTTTAACTTAAATGCTTAGCGTACTGTTCAAGCATTGAAAGGCAAGAAACGAACAAAGAGTAAGAGTGTGTCACAAGTAAAAATGTGGTTGAATGAAGTTATTTACCGCTGGTGAATGCACACGTTAATCCGACGGAGAAAGCCAGAGCCACGGTGAAAATCCCAAGAAGCAAGTAATTCACCGGATGTTTCTGATGGTAATAGTAGAGAGGACACATAACTGGCAACAACAAAAAGACCCAATTTTAGACGAAAGAGAACCGAAATCGAATTAACAAGTTTGGTTATCTGTTTACCTATCAAGGGCGTGATGATTAGAACAATCCAGAGAGCAAGACCGGCACTGGTGGAGGCGAAAAACACGGCGATCGGAAGGACGGTGACCACCGTGGCGGCGACGGCGATGGTTGCTAAAAGCTGAAAAGCGATTATGGAATAAACCTTTCGTATGAAACCCCACCGGAGTTCGGGGCTCTCAAGCATCGTCGGATACAGAGATCTCTCGCCGCCGCCGCCGCTCTCCGCGTCATCTTTGCGGTACGGAAGATTCCACTTATGCATTTCTGTTAACTGTAATGCAATCCTGTTTCGAGATTTGATTTCGCCGGAGAGAAATTGCTTTGTTTGTTACGATAATCTCCAGAAAATTTTGGGATTTTTGTTGGGGCTGAGAGGAATTTAGGGTTTTTCAAGTTATAAAAGCAGTTGCGGGAAGAAGAATGTTCTTGAAGGCACCAGGTATTGACACGTGGCGTATGAAAATGAAACGTTAAGTTTGTTAACGGTAAACAAGGACGACGGCTCTAAAACTCTCTAGATGGCTCCAAAGGTCTCTAGTTCATCTAACTTGTGTTTCCGGCGTTTTGACCGTGATTTGTTTCATAACATATAGGCCTTGTATGGGCCTGAATTGTGAGATAATTACTTAAACTGGGCTTAAACAAATAAAGGAAATAAACTGGGCTTTATAATATTAGAAGATCCTTTTTTTAACATTAGAAGGTCCATTGTTAAATATTTGTAGTATTGAATTTCGTGAATGGTAATTAAATGATTATTTTTCCGACCATAACTTTGTCTGCTTTTTTGTCGGTTATTGTTATTCTTTTATGTCGTCGGAGTATATTGCAGGAAGCAGACAAATGAAATACACACATCATATTATTAAAATAGTTAATATCAAGAACTCGAAAAACTTTTTTCGACCAAGTTTTATCTTTTACTTCTGCAAATATAACTTTCTTGTTTCACCAAAATTTCTATATTTGTTTGATGACGATTTACCACCATTTCTAATTTTGTTTGCTTGTTTAATATAGGTGACATCTACGTTTTGTTTTAAAACACCTAACCCCACAATTTGCTCAAAATGTCATCAGCTATATTTTTATGAAAAAAAAATGATCCTACGTTTCATTTATATATTAACTAATATAATAGCTGAAAGTACACACTATATAGAGCCAATTAAACTCAACTTTTGTCTTTAGTTTTGAAAATTTCCAAATTGGATAGTTGTCTATTCAAAACATTGTTCTCCACGACCAAACAAAAATAGTGTTATTTTAATCGGTTTCTTGTAATGACTGAACAAAAATTTCCTTCCGAAATCGATTTCATAAATGATTTTTAGAAGAAATAGGAATACTTTAAAATTTTAAATTGTCAATTGGCCCTACTTCCGACTTCCGACTTCCGACTTCCTCCGATTGTAGTAGATGTGAACCTAGAAAAGATTTTGGCGTGTTCTCGCTGGCCCCTGTTTTTTCTTCATATTTATAATTTAGGTCTCGCTGTTTCCAAAACTTGCGTCCATATCCCTTTTCCCGTCCATTCAATTGCCCACCATTTCAATTAGAGGTGAAACAGTTTTGTATGATATACGACTAGTAAAAACAAATTTTTATATTTTTTTCTTCGATCAAATAAATAAATTAAACTATGATCATGTCTTTTCAAATTTAAATAAACGTATACATTATTTTTAAAACAAATTTTGGTGTTTTTTTTTGCCATAAAGTTAAAAAACCACTATTAACAAGATAAGGAGGTGAACTTTTCTTTTGAGTATTACCAGTCCTGATTTTTAAGGGACTGCAAGCTAGAGAGAAAATAAATCGTTTTATTCGTTTCAAAGACATGATTCTGTGCAATTAAAATATTTGTTGAATAGATGAGTCACAATGAATAAACAAGTAGAAAATACATGATTATTAGATGAATCACACGATGGTTAGATACCACACAATGCAATTTGGAGAGCAACGATGGATTGATAAATTGATACCACACAATTACACAAAACATTTTTTTTTTGTTACTTTTAAAACAAAGCTCTCTTAATATAGTAGAAGAGCAAGTGAACAACAATAGATTGATCATACAAAGCAATTTTCAGACTCTAAATAACAATTGAATTCTATTATTCTAATATAATAGGATAAAATCCTAGAGTTTAATTGATTGTATAAACCCATAACTTCAATCAAACAAAACAAATCACTCGATCATATAAAAACAAAATTTATGGAGAAAAATAAGAAGTAAGAAATTGAGAATCGACATACCAGGAGAAAAAAACAAAAGAAAATTGGCAATAAATAGAGAAGAATAAATCGATGGTGTCGTCATAAAACCGTAAAAGAAATCGGAGAAAAAAATTACATTTATTAGGATTTAGGAATTTAAGTTTTAATTAGGATATTTTTTCGTTGTATTAATTATTTAATTGTATTGTCTTAGTTTATATTGGTTTACGTTTAATAATTTTGGGTTTGAGTTGGTTTATTAAAAAAAAGAAAATTGATTCATGAAAATCGAACTCATGAACATATAGTGCTAAGCACCTATACTTTATCACTAACCAAAGTTTTTTAAAATTTTTTTTTAAGAGATTGTTTTTTTATATAAAACCGAGAACCGTCTGAGCTTGCTTTGCTTGGACAAACACAAATCACAAATATCTTATTTGTGTATCTCTAAACAATATTATTTAACCATTTGTTTACCCATACAAATGTATATAAATAATAAAAGAATAACGTTATAATTCTCGAGCAAGAGCGAGTCAACCTTTGTTACATTCACGACTGAAATGTCAAAGGTATTTTATTCAAGTTTCGAATTGTCAATGCCCTTGGCTTATTGTCTGCGCCATCTGTTTGGGAGTCTAGAATAATTTTGTAGTAAGGGATTGCAAGTAAATTGGGGTCAAAAAAGGAATGAAATATTTATAGTGGGTATACAATAATATAAAACAAAAGTACGAGGGCTAATAAAGTAACAAAACGGGAAATAGTAATGAGAGAGGAACAAACAACATCGTGTGTAGAGAGAGAAAGTGAGACGACTTGAGCGAGAAACAAGGCGCGGAGAGAGAGACGCCGTCAACACCCAAAAAAAAGAACAGCAGAAACAAGGAAGAAAAAATAAAAAAAGAGAAACTTGGTTTTGCTCTTTCGTTGATTAATCTGCGAAAATCTAGTTTTTATCCATTAATTATTCAAAAAACAAAAAATCCGCTAAGCTCTTTTTCTTCCTATTTTGTCAAAATCGGTTTGCTCATTCTCGTGGAAAGAAAAGGGATTTTTGAAGTGTAGGGGTTAAAACATCACGATTCGAGTTTTTGGATCTTTAGATCTTTCTTCTTGCTACGAAACCCTAATTTGACAGCATTGTACTAGCTCAATTTGATCTAAAAAAGAGTTTTTTTTTTTTTGGGGTTCTTCTTCTTTCTTTCTTTAATTCAAATTCCTTTCGGGTCATTTTAAGGATATATGTGCTTTTTGTTTTCTTCTGGTGAACGATGAGAGTTTTGGGTTGATCGCATTAGGGTTGGTTTTCTTTCTGATCGACGACTCGGATCTGCTGCCGAGTCAGGGTCTGGTCTGGTCTGGTGAGGTCGTCGTCGGTTGAAAGTTTCTCGCATCGAAAAGGAGAACGATGAAATGGGCAACATTGCTTAAGGACATCAAGGAGAAGGTCGGTTTAGCTCAATCCTCTGACGCCGCTACCGCCGACGCGTTTGCCGTTGACCTTACTGCTCCGCAGTCTTCCTCCTCGTCTCCATCTTTTACTTACGCCCCGTCTCCTCTCCATGACTTCAACTCATCTCCTTCAAGGTTTTCTTCCTTCGTTTCTTATAACTAGTCTTCTGGTTCCGCTTGATCTGGTTGTCGTTTCCGATGTTGTGCATTGTTGCCTGTTTTAGTTTGCTGATTTTGCTTTTATGTTTGTTTTAGTTTAGATTGTTTCTCTTTTAATTTGCTTCAACTAACTAGTCTCTTTTAGATTGCTTTATTGCACCATTTTTGGTGCTAGTTTTTGTGATAAGATTGATAAATTAGAGTCAAAGGCTGCTGCTGCTACTACTTACATGTAAGATCTTTTCTTGACATGTTTAATTGAAATAGTAAATCAGTTTTTATGAAGGGCCACAAATACAGTCGTACAAGCTTTCAGATGCTATACATTTGAATTGGATTATGTAATTTTGTCGACTGATTGGTGTAAGACAGTTGTTGATCCTCTTTTTACTTCTCGAAAGCAGAGATAACCATGAGTTGGAACTGGACTTCAAGAGATTATGGGAAGAGTTCCGTTCATCAAGCTCCGAAAAGGTTCTTACTTTGATAATCCATACTCTTTTATACTCGTTAGTCATTTTTTCCGGAATGTCTTACCTTTAAACTTGGGAACAATATTTCTTCTTGCATTTTCTATACCGGATTTGCCTATAAAGACTAGCAAATCATGAGTGCTAATCGTTCATATTGTCATGCAGGAGAAGGAAGCCGCCTTAAATCTGACCGTGGATACATTTTGTAGATTAGTGAAGCGTCATGCTAATGTAGATCAGTTAGTTACTATGTAAGCTGTTCCTAACTCCTTTTCCCGTTCTGGTTGTATATAGCATTTGCACCAAATTAAAGTATCTCCGAGTCTTCACATGATTTGAATTTTTATGGTGGGAAATACGTTTCTCAACCTGTATGTTCTTCCCCTGTCTAGCTGGTCCTCTTCTGTACCTCATATTCTATGCTCGTAGGTCAGATATGGTTATATCACCCATATTGAGGAATTTATTTTGATTGCAGGTTAGTAGAAACACATATATTCTCTTTTGTTATTGGGAGAGCATTTGTGACAGATGTTGAAAAGTTGAAGATCGGCAGCAAGACAAGGTCATTGGATGTAGAGAAAGTATTAAGGTTTTTTTCAGATGTCACCAAGGTTTGCCTTTTCTTTCTGAATATTGTGCATCTTGACATGTCACCAAGGTTTGCCTTTTCTTTCTGAGTATTCTCTATTTCTAATCCATGATTTCGTCCTACAGGAGGGATTTAGTCCTGGTGCGAACCTCTTAACTGCTGTTGAAGTACTTGTATCTGGGGTACCTTTTTGACCTTTTCCAGTTTACCAACTCCATAAAAGCCTATAAAGCTCAATTTCACACCATCCAGGATGCTGGATCTTTGATGGTTTTATGCCTTACATAATGTGTTGCCTCCTTAACGCCTTGTATGTGTTCTTTTCAGCCTATCGACAAACAATCTGTACTGGATTCTGGGATATTCTGTTGTCTAATACACGTACTCAATGCACTTCTAGCATATGATGAACTGAGAAAATGTAAAATAACTGCTGATTTGGAAGATGTATCAGCGGAAAAAGATGCTGGGTACAGAGTTCTTCAGACTAGACGACTTGAGGTTCTGTTTCAATAGTTTTATTCCAAATTTTTATAAGACAAAAACAAATACTTTGTTTTGAGCTGGATGTTGAAAACCAAAGTTTATACTACACCTATGCTTTATCAGTTAAAATTAATACTTTGTGCCCACTCACCCTTGTAGGTGGAGGGCAGTGTTGTCCATATCATGAAAGCATTAGCAAGCAATCCTTCGGCTGCTCAGAGTTTGATTGAAGATGACTCTCTTGAGTTGCTTTTCAATATGGTTGCCAATGGCTCCATTACGGTTTTCTCTCAATATAAAGAAGGTCTAGTTCCACTCCATAGCATACAGCTTCACAGACATGCAATGCAGGTATTTTTCGTGCATCTATTTTAGAGCATTGTGCTATGAAATGAAAAAAAATTCCGTGAATGCTTTCTAGCTTGACGGTTGAAACCTGATTGAATAACCTGATGCTTATAGTTTCATTTGACACCCTTTCGTTTCTCTTCCAGATCCTTGGACTTCTTCTAGTCAATGACAATGGGAGCACAGCAAGATATATACGCAAGCACCATCTGGTATGGCAATGAATAATGCAGACTGCCTGAGTGTAGTATATCGATTCTTGTGCATACTTACAAGCTTTCACCTTGGGTATAGGTTAACTATTCCTTACTGCTGTTGAAACTATGTGAGATTTCTGTGGTGAAGGACTTGATTTTCAGGAGATTTACGTTGATATCAGGATAAGAGCAAATGATAATTAAATGCTCTATCCATATATTTTAGTTTCTTCTGAAGCCTAGTATTACAATGTGATAAGTCCAATAAGGCATTGAAAACGGCTTTCATTCTCTTATGTGAATTGCTTATAGTAGTCTACCAAATCTAAAAACGAAATAAATTTCTGAATTCTCTTGCAGATAAAGGTTCTTTTGATGGCTGTCAAAGATTTTGATTCGGATTGTGGTGACTCAGCCTACACAATGGGCATTGTGGACTTGCTACTTGAATGCGTGGAACTATCGTACAGACCTGGTAAATATGGTCTACACCAATATAAGAGCTCTAAATATGTTATTTCCGTATGAAAAATGCAATGTGAGGGTAGACATTCAGTAGTCACATATATATATATATGGACATGTAATGTGTTCTGATTATGGCTACTAACCGTTTTCAAATTTGACTTTGTAGAGGCTGGTGGTGTCCGGCTCAGGGAGGACATACGAAATGCACATGGTTACCATTTTCTTGTTCAGTTTGCCTTAATTCTATCTTCCTTGCCAAAAAATCAGAATTTTGTGTCCAGTCGTTCATCTATTAATCAAGATAGTGGTTCAGATGGCTCTGAAGTGTTTCCTGATGGAGAAAATATGAACAGTAGGGAAAATGCTGATTTTTCGTCACAAAACTTTTCTCCATCATTGTCGAGATTGCTTGATGTCCTTGTCACCCTGGCTCAGACTGGTCCAGATGAGCCATCTGTAGGTAGGGCCTCACGATCATCCCAAACGAAGCCAACTGGGCATAGCAGAAGTCGAACTCCATCTGTTGATAGTATATATGATGAAACATGGGAACAGGGAAGTAGTAAAGTTAAAGACCTGGAAGCTGTTCAAATGCTGCAAGATATCTTCCTGAAGGCAGAGAATAAGGATCTCCAGGCAGAAGTATTGAACAGAATGTTCAAGATATTCTCGAGCCACGTAGAAAACTATAGATTGTGTCAGGAATTAAGGACCGTTCCATTACTTGTCCTCAACATGGCTGGTTTTCCTTCCTCGCTGCAAGATATAATTCTCAAAATTCTTGAATACGCTGTCACAGTTGTGAATTGTGTTCCAGAGCAAGAACTGCTGTCACTTTGTTGCTTATTGCAACAGCCAATCACATCTCAGTTGAAGCACACCATACTTTCTTTCTTTGTGAAGCTCATATCTTTTGATCAACAATATAAGAAAGTCCTACGTGAAGTTGGTGTTTTGGAAGTCTTACAGGATGATTTGAAGCAGCACAAGCTTCTTATGGGTCCAGATCAGTATAGTGGAGTCCCTAATCATTCGGATCGGAAGCCTAGCTCAGGTAGCTTCAAAAAGCACTTAGATACTAAAGATGCCATTATTTCATCACCAAAGTTGATGGAATCTGGGTCAGGAAAGTTACCTGTCTTCGAAGTTGACAACACTATTACTGTTGGCTGGGATTGTATGATCTCTTTGTTGAAGAAAGCTGAGGCTAATCAGGCATCTTTTCGTGCCGCCAATGGTGTGACGATTATTCTTCCTTTCTTGATATCTGATGCCCATCGAACTGGCGTTTTGAGGGTCTTATCATGTCTAATTACGGAAGACACTAAACAGGTAAATTAACCTCAGAAGAATACTTAACTTTACTATTCTTACACAGATTTGTTTCCCTCTTTTCTTGGATATAATTACACAAAGTATACTGCAAGTATGATGTATTTTATTACATCGATGCCATTATTGTTTTTATTTAGCACAGTTGGCAAAAATCCTTACTTTTCTTTCAATGTCTCTCTAACCAGGTCCATCATGAAGAATTAGGAGCTGTTGTTGATTTGCTGAAGAGTGGAATGGTGACTGGTATTTCTGGTCATCAATACAAGCTTCATGATGATGCCAAATGTGATACAATGGGTGCTCTATGGCGTATCGTTGGTGTTAATGGTTCTGCTCAAAGAGTCTTCGGCGAAGCCACTGGTTTCTCTCTTTTGTTGACGACCCTTCATACTTTTCAAGGGGAAAAAGAGCACATGGATGAGTCTGATTTGATGGTTTACATGAAATTGTTTAAATATCTATTTCGCCTTATGACAGCTGCCGTCTGTGAGAATGGTGTTAATAGGATGAAACTGCACGCTGTTATAACGTCTCAGACATTTTATGAGCTTTTGGTGGAGTCTGGATTGCTGTGTGTTGAATTGGAAAGGCAGGTTATACAGCTGTTGTTAGAACTTGCACTTGAAGTGGTGCTTCCACCATTTTTGACATCAGAATCTACGGCCTCTGCCGCTATAACCGAAAGTGAAAAGGAAACTTTTATTGTAACAACCCCATCGGGCCAGTTCAATCCTGACAAGGAGAGAATTTACAATGCAGGTGCTGTCAGAGTTCTGATCCGTTCATTGTTGCTCTTTAGTCCAAAAATGCAGCTAGAATTTTTGAACCTTTTGGAAAGTCTTGCACGTGCCAGTCCTTTCAATCAGGAAAACCTCACATCAGTTGGTAAGAACCATGCCTCTGGGATGTATTCTTCAATTAATTTTTAGATCCCTATCGCTGTTGGTTTTTTCCTCTTATTCTCTCTCACCTCTTTCTATCCCTTCATGAATTGTGATTGAACAGGCTGTGTGGAACTTCTGTTGGAGATAATTTACCCCTTTCTTCCGGGGTCATCTCCATTTCTATCTTATGCTTTGAAGATTGTGGAAATTCTTGGAGCATACAGGTAGGAATGTCCTGCCTATTTAGTACATTCAGAATGCATTTCTAAGGTTGCCACATATGTTTTTCTCTCTGTTTTCTTAGTAATATAGTTTTCTCTGTGTAGATTGTCCCCATCTGAGCTCCGAATGCTGTTTAGATATGTTTTGCAAATGAGGATTATGAATTCAGGTCATGCAATAGTTGGGATGATGGAAAAGCTAATTCTCATGGAAGACACAGCCTTGGAACATCTATCCATGGCTCCTTTTGTAGAGATGGACATGAGCAAAACTGGGCATGCTTCTGTTCAGGTATCCCTGGGAGAAAGATCTTGGCCTCCTGCTGCTGGTTATTCATTTGTTTGTTGGTTCCAGTTTCGTAATTTTTTAACAACCCAAGGAAAAGAACCAGAAGCCTCCAAAGTTGGCACTTCATCAAAGACGCGCATCTCGAGTGCGCAGCAACATGAACAGAACATTTTTCGGATGTTTTCTGTTGGTGCTGTAAGCAATGAAAGTCCATTTTATGCAGAACTTTACTTTCAGGAGGATGGTATTCTTACACTTGCCACTAGCAATACAAATTCTTTGTCATTTTCTGGATTGGAGATTGAAGAAGATAGGTGGCATCACCTTGCTGTGGTTCATAGTAAACCGAATGCTCTTGCTGGACTCTTCCAGGCTAGTGTTGCAAATGTGTATCTTGATGGGAAACTAAGGCACACGGGTAAATTGGGGTACTCTCCTTCGCCTGTTGGAAAATCTTTGCAAGTGACAGTTGGAACTCCAGCTACTTGTGCCAGAATTAGTGATCTGACATGGAAAACACGCTCATGTTATCTTTTTGAGGAGGTGCTCACATCAGGCTGCATTGGTTTCATGTACATTCTTGGTAGAGGGTACAAAGGTCTTTTCCAGGATGTGGATCTCTTACGCTTTGTTCCAAATCAGGCTTGTGGTGGGGGGAGCATGGCTATCCTGGATTCATTAGACAGTGACATGACTTCATCGTCGAATGGGCAAAAGTTTGATGGTAGCAATAGACAAGGAGACTCTAAGGCAGATGGTAGTGGAATTGTCTGGGATCTTGAGAGGTTAGGAAATCTTTCCTTTCAGTTACCTGGCAAGAAACTTATTTTTGCATTTGATGGAACATGCTCGGAGTTCATCCGTACGTCTGGAAGTTTTTCCCTCCTCAATC
Source organism: Eutrema japonicum (assembly GCA_030161315.1). Taxonomy (NCBI): domain Eukaryota; kingdom Viridiplantae; phylum Streptophyta; class Magnoliopsida; order Brassicales; family Brassicaceae; genus Eutrema; species Eutrema japonicum. Next base: position 1,241,192 of record BSQW01000001.1, on the reverse strand, counting down.
TGGTTGACCCATTGTCCGCCGCTGCTTCTCCTATTGGAGGTATATGGTGGTCTTACATCCTCTGGTTCCTTTGGTATATGGTGGTCTTACATCCTCTGGTTCCTTTTGTACATTTTCATCTGATCTAGTTTCATAATTTGATTGATTCTGCTTTTTCAAATGGTTTAGGAATACCACGTTTTGGGCGTCTGGTGGGAAATGTATTTATCTGCAGACAAAGTGTGATTGGCGATACTATCCGCCCCGTGGGAGGAATGACTGTCGTACTCGCGCTTGTTGAGGCTGCCGAATCTAGAGATATGCTACATATGGCTCTTTCATTGCTTGCCTGTGCGCTTCATCAAAACCCTCAGAATGTGAAGGATATGCAAACCATCAGGGGATATCATTTACTAGCTTTGTTTTTGCGTCCCAAAATGACCCTATTTGATATGCAGTCTTTGGAGATATTTTTCCAAATTGCTGCATGCAAAGCTTTGTTTTCAGAGCCAAAGAAGTTGGAGAGTGGACAGAGTAATATTAGTATGACACCTACGGAGACTATATTCGAAAACAGCTATGAGGATCTTGGTCTTTCGAGGTTCCGCTACGAAAGTTCCTCAGTTGGGTCTCATGGGGATATGGATGACTTTTCTGTTCCCAAGGATTCTTTTAGTCATCTCTCTGAGCTAGAAACAGATGTCCCTGTTGAAACTTCAAACTGCATTGTCTTATCCAATGCGGATATGATTGAGCATGTCCTCTTGGACTGGACCCTTTGGGTAACATCCCCTGTTTCCATTCAGATTGCTTTACTAGGTTTTCTGGAAAATCTGGTTTCAATGCATTGGTACAGGAATCACAATCTTACAATTCTGCGCAGAATCAATCTGGTTGAACATTTGTTAGTGACACTTCAGAGAGGTGATGTGGAAGTTCCGGTGCTAGAAAAATTAGTTGTTCTGCTTGGATGCATCTTAGAAGATGGATTCCTGACTTCTGAGCTTGAAAATGTGGTTAGGTTTGTGATTATGACATTTAATCCACCTGAAGTGAAGTCACGAAGCTCTTTATCGCGCGAGTCAATGGGAAAGCATGTAATTGTGAGAAACATGCTTTTGGAAATGCTCATTGATCTCCAGGTAACCATAAAAGCAGAGGAACTTCTGGAGCTGTGGCATAAGATAGTCTCGTCAAAATTAATAACATACTTCCTCGACGAGGCTGTGCATCCTACTAGTATGAGGTGGATCATGACCCTTCTTGGTGTTTGTCTTGCTTCTTCTCCGAACTTTTCCCTTAAATTTCGGACAAGTGGAGGCTATCAGGGGCTGATGCGGGTTCTTCAAAACTTTTATGATTCCCCAGACATATATTACATATTGTTTTGCTTGATCTTTGGGAAACCTGTTTATCCAAGACTACCGGAGGTTCGGATGTTAGACTTTCATGCCCTAGTCCCGAATGACGGAAGCCATGTGGAGTTAAAATTCATAGATCTGTTGGATTCAGTGGTGGCAATGGCTAGATCTACTTATGACAGGTTGATCATGCAATCAATGCTCGCCCACCAGTCTGGAAATCTTTCTCAGGTGAGTGCTAGTCTTGTGGCAGAGCTTGTAGAGGGGGCAGAAATGACTGGGGAGCTTCAAGGGGAAGCTTTGATGCACAAAACATACGCGGCACGTTTGATGGGTGGCGAAGCATCAGCTCCTGCTGCTGCGACGTCTGTTCTCCGTTTCATGGTTGACCTTGCAAAGATGTGCCCCCAATTCTCTGCTGCTTGCAGACGTGCAGACTTTGTTGAAAATTGTGCTGACCTTTACTTTTCCTGTGTCAGGTTAGCATCACAGACCTACTGATATAATTTTCACCACCTACTAAATATTGATGATTTTCTTTTAGGTTTTTGAAAATAAATTATTTTCCTGCATCGATTTAATAGTCATTGAATAGACTAAATGTGGACAGTAATTAGTTTCACTTATCATCTCTTGTTCAATGTCAGAGGGTCTAAGATAAGACCAGAATATATTCATGATGTTGGATTTAGTGTGACCTGCTAGATTTTATTTGCATAATTTGCGCCTAAAGGTATTTTGTGCTGTAGGGCTGCTTATGCTGTGAAGATGGCGAAACAGCTCTCTGTGAAGGCAGAAGAGAAGCATATAAATGATGGCGACGATAACGGCTCACAAGGAACTCTCTCTAGCTTGCCTCATGACCAGGATCAGTCCATTAAAACTTCCATCAGTGCTGGAAGCTTCCCTCGAGGGCAGGTCAGTCTTAGTTTTGAAGAAATGCCTTTACCTGCAAATTATGTGGTTAATGATAAGACGGAGAACATTCTTACACCACCACCACAGGACTCAAGTAAATCATTCCAAGGTGTTGAAGATGTTAAGAAACAAGATGAGAATCATGTCGGCCCTGTATCCGCCTCAAGTGAAAGGGATTTTCAAGATCTTAAAGGTAATGCAAGTCAAGTTCAGGCAACAGATTCTCAGAGTTCTGCATCATTCCCTATGATTGAGTCTCCCCTTTTATCTGAAAAATCAAGTCTCAAAGTCTCCTTCACTCCATCACCATCTCCGGTTATTGCACTTGCATCCTGGCTAGGCTCTAACTATAACGAATCTAAAAGCTCTACGATTGGTTCTCCTTCTCTTGAATCGTATGTCTCTGTTAATGAAGTTGATGCATCTTCAGAACGAAAGTCAGGCTCCCAAGGGTCTTCTGCTGTCAATGCCTTCTTCACAGTTAGTCCAAAACTTCTCCTTGAAACAGATGAAACTGGCTATGGTGGCGGGCCTTGTTCTGCTGGAGCAAGTGCCGTGTTAGATTTTATGGCAGAGGTACTTGCTGACTTAATGACTGAGCAGATTAAAGCTGTACCGGTTCTGGAAAGCATATTGGAAATGGTTCCTTTCTATGTTGATCCTGAAAGTGTGCTGGTCTTTCAAGGTTTATGCCTTAGCAGAGTCATGAATTATCTTGAAAGGCGTCTCTTGCGTGATGATGAAGAGAACGAGAAAAAACTGGACAAGGCCAAATGGTCTGCGAACTTGGAAACATTTTGCTGGATGATAGTGGACCGTGTTTATATGGGTGCTTTTCCTCAACCCACTGGTGTTCTTAGGGCTCTTGAGTTCTTGTTGTCGATGCTGCAATTAGCTAACAAAGATGGTAAGGTTGAAGAAGTCACTCCCTCTGGGAAAGGTTTGTTATCCCTTGGAAGAACAACAAGGCAACTTGATGCTTATGTGCACTCAATCCTGAAAAACACAAATAGAATGGTACTATATTGTTTCCTGCCATCGTTCTTGATAACTATTGGAGAGGAGGACCTACTATCCCAACTGGGTTTACTTGTTGAATCTAAGAAGAGGCCATCTCCGAATCCAGCTGTTGATGAATCTGGGATTGACATCTCAACAGTTCTGCAGTTGTTGGTCGCAAACAGGAGAATCATATTCTGCCCAAGCAACCTTGATACTGATTTGAATTGCTGTCTGTGTGTGAATTTAATCTCTCTGCTCCTTGACCAGAGAAAGAGTGTGCAAAACATGTCACTTGATATTGTCAAATATTTGCTGGTACACCGAAGATCTGCCCTTGAAGATTTGCTCGTCACTAAACCAAACCAAGGACAAAACTTTGATGTTCTGCATGGGGGTTTTGATAAGTTATTGACTGGGCATCTACCAGAATTCTTTAAGTGGCTTGAAAGCTCGGACAAGGTTATAAACAAAGTACTGGAGCAGTGTGCTGCAATAATGTGGGTACAGTACATAGCTGGCTCGGCAAAATTTCCTGGTGTCAGGATAAAAGGCATGGAAGGGCGTCGGAAGAGAGAGATGGGGAGAAGATCACGAGATATGTCGAAGTTAGACCTAAAACACTGGGATCAGTTGAATGAACGGAGATATGCGCTAGAAGTATTGCGTGATGCCATGTCTACTGAGCTTAGAGTTGTTCGGCAAAACAAATATGGTTGGATACTTCATGCTGAGAGTGAATGGAAAACTCATCTCCAGCAGCTTGTGCATGAGCGTGGAATATTCCCAATGCGTAAATCCAAAGGGTCAGAAGATCCTGAATGGCAGCTCTGTCCGATTGAAGGCCCGTACAGAATGCGCAAAAAGCTTGAACGATGTAAGCTAAAAACTGATAGCATCCAGAATGTTCTTGATGGAAAGTTGAAACTTGGAGAAATTGAGCTTCCCAAAGCCAAAAACGAAGATGGACCAGTTATTTCTGACACAGATTCCGAACCAGCTTTCCTGCTCAGTGAACTTTATGATGAGTCGTTTTTGAAAGAGTCAGATGATTTTAAAGATGTCGCTTCTGCCAGAAATGGATGGAATGATGATAGAGCTAGTAGTACAAACGAAGCAAGTCTTCATTCTGCTCTTGACTTTGGTGGAAAATCTAGTACAGCATCTGTGCCAATAACAGACAACACACAAGCAAAATCTGAGACTGGCTCTCCAAGACATTCATCTTCTGCTAAAATGGATGAAACTAAATGCCCGGAGGAAAAATCAGAGAAGGAACTGAACGATGATGGTGAGTATTTGATCAGACCTTATCTGGAGCATCTTGAAAAGATTAGGTTCAGATACAACTGTGAGAGAGTTGTTGATCTCGACAAGCATGATGGAATTTTCTTAATAGGGGAATTTTGCCTTTATGTGATAGATAACTTTTACATTGACGATGATGGGTGTATTTGTGAGAAAGAATGTGAAGATGAGTTATCCGTTATTGATCAAGCGTTGGGTGTGAAAAAAGATGTCTCTGGAAGCCTGGATTTCCACTCCAAGTCTAGCACATCATGGACTACAGCAGTGAAAACGGGAGCCGTAGGGGGAAGAGCATGGGCATATGGTGGTGGTGCTTGGGGAAAAGAAAAAATGTGCATGACTGGTAACTTGCCGCATCCTTGGCGAATGTGGAAGCTTAATAATGTTCATGAAATTTTAAAACGTGATTACCAGCTGCGTCCAGTTGCTATTGAGATATTTAGTATGGATGGATGTAATGATCTCCTCGTGTTCCACAAGAAAGAGAGGGAGGAAGTTTTCAAAAATCTCGTTGCCATGAATCTTCCAAGGAACAGCATGTACGGTATCCTCATTCTTTTCATCTTGTTTCTTTTTGTTCCTCGCTACTGGATTGAGCTTAATGCATTTGTTTCTTTTTTACATTTTATAGCAGTTCATTGTTCTCTAGTAAAATGAATAAATCTATCAATCTATGCTCATGAGTTTGCATGGGATGGGTCTTCTTTTAAAAGCTTAGTTCTGAAAGATTAGTGTTTAAGGCTTCTATACTTTATTAGTTTGTTTGGTAAGCATCCTTGGATGGGTTTCAGTTTCTTCACTGTAGTACTCATGTTGCTAGTTAGTAATTATAAATCAGATTCTGTCTTCATTGATCTGCGAAAGTGTTATTTATTCTGTTTATTTTTTCCCAGGCTCGACACAACCATTTCAGGATCAGCAAAACAGGAAAGTAATGAGGGAAGCCGCCTTTTCAAATTAATGGCGAAGTCTTTCTCGAAAAGATGGCAAAATGGAGAAATTAGCAATTTCCATTACCTAATGCATCTCAATACCCTAGCAGGACGTGGATACAGTGATCTCACACAGTATCCGGTATTTCCATGGGTTCTTGCAGATTATGATAGTGAGAGTCTTGATTTGTCAGATCCAAAAACATTTCGCAAGCTTCACAAACCAATGGGTTGCCAGACACCTGAAGGAGAAGAAGAATTTAGAAAACGGTTTGTAATGTGCATCTTAAACTTTTTATAGTGCACGTGCTCCTTGTGTTCTTCATCATACATATAAATTTTTTTGTTTCATGATAGCATATTGTATCCTATCTTTGCTTATCATGCATTCCTTTTAACCTCAATTTCAGATATGAGAGCTGGGATGATCCTGAGGTTCCAAAATTTCATTATGGTTCTCACTATTCAAGTGCTGGAATTGTTCTGCTTTACCTTATCCGCCTCCCACCATTCAGTGCTGAAAATCAGAAGCTGCAGGGCGGTCAGTTTGATCATGCTGATAGACTCTTCAATAGTATAAAAGACACTTGGCTAAGTGCAGCTGGAAAGGGCAATACTTCAGACGTAAAAGAACTCATTCCTGAATTCTTTTACATGCCTGAATTTTTGGAAAATAGATTCATCCTTGATTTGGGTGAAAAACAGTCCGGAGAGAAGGTTTGTGCCAATTCAATTTCTTTCAGTGGTGCTTGAATGTGTACCATTTTCCTTTTATGTAGGGTTGATATAGATTAGTTACTGCATAATTTCAGGTTGGTGATGTCTATTTACCTCCGTGGGCTAGAGGTAGTGTTCGTGAGTTCATCCTCAAGCACAGAGAAGCGTTGGAGTCAGATTATGTCTCAGAGAATCTGCATCATTGGATAGATCTCATCTTTGGGTACAAACAGAGAGGAAAGGTACATTACACAATATTTTCCTTTTGCTTCTAGCCAAGTAGAATGCAGAAATCAAAGTATTGCCATGTTATTTACTTTTCCTTTATTGGAATGTTTATTCTCAGGCTGCAGAAGAAGCTGTAAATGTTTTCTATCATTACACGTACGAGGGAAATGTTGATATTGATGCAGTTACCGATCCCGCAATGAAAGCTTCCATACTAGCTCAGATTAATCATTTTGGGCAAACTCCAAAGCAACTATTCCAGAAAGCTCATGTCAAAAGAAGATCAGACCGAAAAATTCCTCTTCACCCTCTGAAACATTCGATGCATCTAGTTCCTCACGAAACACGTAAATGTTCATCTTCTATAAGCCAGATCATTACTTTCCACGACAAGGTGCTCGTTGCCGGGGCTAACTGCTTCCTGAAACCCAGAGGCTATACCAAATACATAACATGGGGTTTCCCAGACAGGAGTTTGAGATTTATGAGCTATGATCAGGACAAACTGCTATCAACTCATGAAAATCTCCATGAAAGTAACCAGATCCAGTGTGCTGGTGTTAGTCACGATGGACGCATTGTGGTCACTGGAGCAGAAGATGGTCTAGTGTGCGTGTGGAGAGTAAGCAAGGATGGCCCCCGTGGTTCACGGCGTTTACGGTTAGAGAAGGCCCTATGTGCTCACACTGCTAAAGTCACATGTCTACGTGTAAGCCAACCGTACATGATGATTGCAAGTGGGTCAGATGACTGCACAGTTATAATATGGGATCTCAGTTCGTTGAGTTTTGTGAGGCAGCTTCCTGACTTCCCAGTTCCCATTTCAGCAATCTACATAAATGACCTTACCGGGGAAATTGTAACTGCTGCTGGAACTGTCCTTGCGGTTTGGAGCATCAATGGCGATTGCCTTGCGGTGGCTAACACATCGCAGTTACCCTCTGATTCAGTATTATCTGTAACAGGCTCGACATCTTCTGACTGGCTTGAAACAGCCTGGTATGTAACTGGTCATCAGAGTGGAGCAGTTAAAATATGGCGGATGATACATTGTACTGATCCGGTGAGTGCCGAGAGCAAAACAAGTAGTACCAACAGAACAGGAGGGCTGAATTTGGGTGATCAAGTGCCCGAATACAAGTTGATTCTACACAAGGTGTTGAAATTCCATAAGCAACCGGTCACCGCTCTCTATCTCACGAGCGACCTGAAGCAGTTACTGAGCGGCGACTCAGCTGGACAGTTGCTTTCATGGACATTACCAGATGAAACATTAAGGGCTTCATTGAAACAGGCTTCCCTGAAACAAGCTTCATTGAAACAGGCTTCGTAGGTTTCTAAAGCGGAAACCAGTTAATTTCCTTTTGGTTTCTTTGGCTAGAACCGAAAGAGCTGGCGAGGGGACTTGAAGACAGGACCACATAGTAGGAAGCAGACCAAAGTCTGAACAAAGTGTTGGCTCTGTTGAATCTCTTACATCACTGGCTTGCAGGTTAGGAGAAAGAGAGCGAGGCGAGCCATTCTCGCTTCTGATTGCTGGTGAGTTTTCAGGATTGAGAAGAAGGAGAAGAGGTTTGGTTTGAGAATTTGTGTAAATAGATGGGAAGATTACAAGCTTTACAGGGGAGTGTGTTACTGTGTACAGTATGGTATTTTTGCGGCTTTTTTTGTCACTTTAAATTGTTTCTTCTTCTTGAAAACTCATTGCAAATAGCAGAAGCTGGGCATAATAGTATTTACAGCCTCATCTGTATTTTCTCAGATGCAATTCTTGTATTGTTTTAATAGTTTGTGACCTTTTGTATTCTTCATCTTTTGCTCCAATGTCAATGGTAATTGTTTTTTTGTTATTGATTATACAGAGAGATGGTTTGTCTTTTTTTACCAGACGAATATTTTACAAATTATAAGGGATTAATGATCCAGACCTTTTTGAGAAAAAGTTCTTCAAAACGCATTTTTTAAAAAAATCATATTTTTGTGGGTTACTTCCTTATTTTTCTTGAATTGATGACATGATAAAATTAAGAGATAATTATAATTATAGACACTTTTTGAAACATAAATACCAGATATAGACACATTTATCTTACTTTATGTGTGTGATTTGTCTATCATAACTTTAGACACTCTCTATTAAATAAAAATAAAAAAAATAAAAAAGTAGAGAGAGAGAAACATGGATGTCGACACTCAAAAACAAAAATTGAGACACTCAAGCTGACGTGACACATTGTGATTGGTCCAGTTTTTGTTTTTAATTCAATTTTTTAATTTATAAAAAAATTAATATTTTTTGGGATGAGACATTTTTAAGGTGTCTCACCAATGTTGATGTTCTATTATTATTTTCAGTCTTCTTTTGAACAGTAAAAGTCTTTCCACTCAAAAAGTCTCTCTCTTCCATATTGTTCATCTCTCATCTCCATAGTTAAAAAAAAAACAACTCAAATGCCTCTTTTTTTTTTCAATCTTCCATTGTGTTTTGCTCTTATATTGGTCTCGAATATATCAGTTTCCATCCAAAAGTCAATTAATTTCGAGTTGAATCTCATAAATCATTGTTTGGAAGTCGGGGTTTTACTACTACAAATCTGAGCGGAGCAAATCATGGTTTTTAAAGATGGGAAGCTTTTGTATCGTGTGGATGAGTTGTAATAGAAGAAGAGAAAATAAGAATACATTCATGATATTGTGTCCATCAAAACCGATCCACAATACCTTTGTCCACTGAAAACAGTTTTACCTTTTACATTGTTTTGATTAGCTAGATTCATATATCAGAGTTTTTTTCATCATTTTGTTTGTTTCTTCTCATTGATTGTATTACAACTTAGCATTGTGAAAAGTTTACAAATACCATAAAAGTTTTTAAAGTGAGATACCAATCATAACTAATTTACTTACAAATATCAAGAACCATATCCATACATTACCATCCACACATGAGATATGACCATCCACACTACACACTAACAATTTCTCCATCCACACATATACATTAACACTTCATCCAAACAAGACTATCCACGCATACAAACTCAACTCTTTATATTCTCTCAACCTCATAATCTCCGCTGATGACCTCATCTGCTTCTTCCATGAAAAAACCCTCCAAATTTAATCTAGATACATCATAGAATAAACATTCCATAAATGGACAATCATCGATGGACAGATATTTGTTGACAATTACGTATGGATGAGTTGTAACAGAAAAAGACAAAATAAGAACACTTCCATGATATCGTGTCCATCAAAACCCATCCACAATATATTTGTCCATCGCAAACAATTTTACTTCAAGGTGTTTATAGTATTTCACATGTAATAAAGTAACAAAAGTGTGGTGAAAATAAACTATTTTACATAAGTGTCTCAAAGAATAAATTATCGGGAAAAAATCTAGCGAACCATGATAATTGTTTTTAAAATTATTTTGGGCTTATAAAGCGGTGAGGCCCATTCTAAAATGTTTTTCCAATGAGGCCCATATTAATTTATTTTATGCCATAAATTATGTTACCCCAGATGCACATCTCGCGCGTGTCTGGACTATTAGACCATCTCCATCGGTTAGATACCTTAAGGGGTTCTAAAATATATTTATAATGAAAATAATGTCAAATCAAAACTTTAGATACCATTGCAAGTTTCTAATTTTTGATGGTCTCCATTGGTAGAACCTATAATGAGGTTCTAAAAATTACAATTTGACATTTGATGGTGTTCTAAAAACAGAACTAAAATGTTGACATTTGATTTCTATAACATCAAAAACAAAGAGTATGGGAAGTTGCTATGAAGCACCTGAAGCATATCAAAGCACCTGAAGCACCTGAAGCATATCAAAGCACCTGAAACACCTGAAGCATATCAAAGCACCTGAAGGATGGGAAGGTGCTTCAATCTCTGATGGTTCAATCAGACGGCTTGCACAAAGGTTATATGAAGCACCTAAAGCATATCAAAGCATATCAGGATCCTAGGTGTTTAAGAAAGAACAGATCACGCATATGAAGCACCTGAAGAAGATGATTCATATGATGGTTCATATGATGCAAGAACAAAAACCATATGATGCAAGAACAAAAACCATTGATGCAAGAACATAAACCATATGATGCAAGAACAGAAACCATATGATGCAAGAACAAAAACCATTGATGCAAGAACATAAACCATATGATGCAAGAACAGAAACACAAACCATTGCAAGAACAGAAACACAAACATAGATCATACATTAAGATAACCGAGTCAAGTATTTTACAAACATAGATCATACATTGACCACAAACCGAGTCAAGTATTTTACAAACATAGATCATACATTAACTAGACAAACTTCAAACATAGATCATACATTAACTAGTATTTTACAAACCGAGTCAAGTATTTTACAATCATAGATCATACATTGACCACAAAAAGACAAACTTCAACCACAAAAGAAGACTAACTTAGATCATTTGACATAAAGTCATTAATTAGCTTGTTCTTTAAATCCATTTCTATATCACTAAGCGGCTCCATTTTTGCAATGAGACTCTCCAACAATTTCTGCTTATGAAGCTTCTGCTTCAGTTCAAAATCCTTTTGTTTTATCTCCCACATGGACTGAAACTCTTTCAGATCCTTGCCATCTTCTTCTAAGCCTTTGACAGGCATTTTACCTTTGGCCTTTGACGCCTTAACACCAGGAGGACGAGCCATTTGTTCTTCTCCATCGCTAACTATGTAGGGGCTTGATGAGTTTGCAGAAGCTTCATGGCCATCGCCACACTTTCTTCTTTTTGACTTGCCATTATCTATAGTAGAAGATAAAGCACACCATTTCTGATCATGGCGAAGCTCTCTCCAACAATGCTCAAGTGTGAACTTAACCCCGTGATCATTGAGATAAATTTGGTTAGCAAGGTTCAGAACATCATCTTCATTATGGCCGCTTGACTTCTGACTTGTTGCAGTCTTTAAGCACCCAACAAACTTGCAAACTTGGCCATTTATCTTGGCCCACCTTTGCTTACAGTGACCAGCCTCTCTCTTTTGCATACCTTTCAGATTTGGACTTGCAGCAAAGTAAGCTGCAACACGTTTCCAAAAGGCTTCAGCCTTTTGCTCATTCCCAACTAATGGGTCCTTGCTTGTGTTCAACCAGGCGCTTATGAGCACAACATCTTCTTTGGGGGACCAATTCCTTCTTCCCTTTTTGTCTTCAGACGAGAATGCAGCTTCGTTTGGATCATCACTCCATTGGGAATTGAATACATGGACTTCTGTGCTATTTAAAAGGTCAACAAACCCACCAGAGTTACTAAATGGATTTGGAGAATCCATTAACTAGTTTGGTGTGGTTGTTAAGGCGAGAAAGAAAGAGATTTGGTGAAGGGTTAAGATGAATGTTTAGAAAGAGATTGAAAGTTGTGGTTAATGTTTCAGACGAGAAAGAAAGAAAGAAAGAGGATGATTGAATTATTAAGAGGAGAAATAAAGAAAGAAATGATGAACTTGTGGTTAGTGTTTAAGCAATCAATGATCAAGTTGTGTTTAGTTGTGGTTTACATTTATCACAAAACTAATCGGTGTAGCTATAATTCAATGTCAATCCTAATCGGTGTAACTAACAAGCATTTATCACAAAACAGAGCAATACGAATTACCAAAACCAGAAGGAAATTGTGACTTATATGACAGTCCAAGATGAACTTGATATAGTGTCTAGTTACCTTCTCTACCTTGTCAGCTACGAGCTCACCCATCTGCCATTAAATATTCATAGCAGATTCAAACCCGTATGAGATTAATCAAAAAGGAACATTTTTTCAAATCAAACCCAACTTCCGCATTCAAATATCAAAAACGAGACCAAGCAAAGACCAGCCTGAACTTGAAATCGATCATAATAATCATTGAAGATAATTGCATTCGTATTTAAATAAATTAGAGATGATGGCCAGGAAATAAAATTGGTTACCTGATTGGAAGACGTAGAGCTCATCGGCTTTGAGGTAGAAGAGAAATTGTGATTCGGAGACTGAAGATCGGCGGCGAAATCTGCGACCAACGACGACGCTCGAGAACATAAACCGGCAGAACAAACAATTTCACACTCAATTCTCCTCTCAATCAACGGAATCAGACGAAAAAGGAGAAAGAGAGAAGAAAATCTCGCAATCGCAGAGCCGATAAAGAGAGAGTCAAAAAAAAAATTTATCATCCAACCAAATTGGAACACGTCAGAGGTTCTAAAAGGTTCTAAAAGGTTCTAAAACATCTAAATTTAGAACCGATTCCAGCGATTTTAAGATGAAAATGATTATTTTTAATCAGTTTTAATTCAACTAATTTTTAGATTCTCACTTAGAACCTACCGATGGAGCTGCCCTTATAGTCCACAAAAAAAGGGGCTTAGAGCATCTCCAAATGGGAGTATGCTAAACGGCTCTTAACCAAAAAAAAAAATAATAATAATAATTATGAATAGTGTAAGAATCGATTTTTAAATAAGAATTTTTAGAATCGGTTCTTAAGGGGATTCTTACACTGTTCATGTCACGTGTCAACCCCTAATTCTCCAGATTTTTTGTTTTACCAGATTTTCTTAACATTAACTTTAAAAAAAAATTCTTAACTTTTTTTTTAATGAAATTTTTTCATAACTTCAACTTTAAAATTCTAAACTTTTTCTACATATTAATGAATTGAAATTTTTACATATTAATTTTTTTTTTAAGATTCTAAAATTCTAAACTTCTTCTTTCTGAAGTTTCGACAATATTTTGTACGTTTTAAATTTCATAAAATGAAATAAAATTTTGGTTTTATAAGATATAGTATGTTTATAATTTAATTTACAAAGTAAATTAAACTTAAGAAAATTAATTAAAACAAAAATTTAAAAACCCCAAATGAGTTTCTACTATTGGAGGAGCCAAAACTTAAAAATTCTTAAAGAGGTTCTAAACCAAAATTTATGAATAAAAAATTACCATTGGTGATGGTCTTATATCCCAACGCTCAAGCACCACAAGCCTGAGGGTAAATGTGTCATTTTACGTTTTCTATCTATAAATATACTTCGGAAACGTCCATTAATGGCCTCAGAAAAATAAAAAAAGAACCTGCAGCAAGTTTCTGCTATGTTCTTCTTCCTCTTCCAAAAGACCAAAAGATGAACACTAAGCCATCACTTTCTCAGACCAAGATCTTCAGTTTCACAACTCGGTTCAACGATACACGCACTCGCTATGGACGCTCAAGCATTTCCGCAACTCTCAGCTCCACGCCAGTCTACTCCGGAGAACTCAAGGCTGCAAAAGAAACAACAAGAATCGAGCCATCGAACAAGAAGAATGCGAGTGATGAAGACAATTTCTTGGCGAAAATTGCAATTAATTATCTATCAAAGACTCTTCAAGACACAGCAGGTTCGTATCTCACATCTATTTTATGAATGTTTACTCATTTAGTTAATATAAGAAAGATATATTTATTGAGGAAAAAAACCGTGAAATGTCTCTTTAGGGATGAGTAGTAGTAGTAGCAGCAATAGCACTGGTTATGATAGCTTAGTGGATACGGCAACTAGGGTTGCGAGAAACTTAGACACCAAGCAACAGCATGAGCTTGTTCTTGTCGCTTTGGACAGAGCATTTCCGACAGTGATACTCTCCTTGGTAAGTTCTTATATATTATTATCATATCAACTAGCAAGAAACTTTGTAAATATTACACTAACATTTTCTTGCTAAATAACAGATCAAAATACTTTTACCACCTTCAAAACTATCACGAGAGCTCTTCGCACTATTCACCACAATTTTTTTCGCTTGGCTTGTTGGACCTTCAGAAGTAAGAAATGGACTGTTTCATTAGCTCTAGGATCCTAAATTTTTCTTCTGTTTTTGAGTTGAAATTAACAGAAAATTTTCGCGGGCCAAGGTAAGGGAGACTGAGGTTAATGGAAGAAAAGAGAAGAGTGTTGTGTTCATAGAGAAGTGCAGGTTAAGTGTAATCTCTCTATTTGGTCCCATATGATCACTAAAATTCAGACAACTCAAAATTATTCTTCCATAAACAATCATTACATTACAGCAACCACCAGTAACAACACTAATTTCACTGTCGAGCTTTGTCACTTGATCATTTTTTTTAACTGTTGTTTAAGTTTTCAGGTTTCTTGAGCAGACAAATTGTGTTGGTATGTGCACTCACCTTTGTAAAATCCCATCCCAAATTTTCATCAAGAACTCACTCGGAATGCCTATCTACATGATGCCCGGTACTACGCAGAATCTAATTCAAATCAAACTTAATATATGGTGAAAATAGTTGCCTGCACTTCTCAACTTGTGGAAGCTTAATTATATCTTTGAGGGTCCCATTGATTCACCACTAAGGACACAATTAAATACAAGTAGACCCATTGAGTCTCCAAGATGTATAATGATGAGTGATTATTCTTTCTAAAAAGTCAATGATTTGACTTAAGACACAAGCAATCATTCTTTCTTTTTTCAATTTGACAACACTAATTAACATTTGTCTTGAGTTTTTTCCCCAGATTTTGATGATCTTAGCTGTAAGATGATGTTTGGTCAGGACCCTCCAGAGATCAAAGATGATCCTGTAATGAAACAACCATGCTTTCAGTTCTGTAAGAATGACAACCTTTCTGCCAACAAGATCAAGAAATTTGAGTATCTTTATCAATCAAAATTCTCTATTTTTGCAGGCAAATCAAACAGAAGCTATGGCGTGAAGCACTAGATCTTGTACAAAGGATATTAGCTATGATTGTGTCATCAAAACACACAGTATTTAAGTTTATCTTTTAAAGTTAAATCAGAGATTACAAGTACAGAAGCAAACCTCACATGTGCCCCCAATGAATTTGACCCAAGAACAGAAAAGAATGTTTAAATTTGCAAAAAGAATAGAGCCATTAGTCTATAAGACCAAAATGATTGGTTAACAAAACAAAATAAAAAAGCTGACACCACTCAAGAAGTGCTCCTTCTATGGTGCAGAATCAATATTGAGGTGTGTACTTGTAATTAGGTTGGTTTTGGCTTTGCCTTATATTCATGTGTCCTTGTCTTCCTTCTCTTGAGTATTGGTCCCACATCATCTGTTCTTCCATCAACATTCTCTGTTTCTTCTCCATATCATTCATCTGCACAAACGGTGGCGGCGCAACCACCAACGACGCTGCAAATGGATCCATCGGAACCGGGCCATTGCCGTTTCCGTTGTTTCCATTAGCCGTTGCTGGTGCAGAAAGTGCCAGCATCGTTGCTGTAATATAAAATGCATGTCAAATCATTAGAAAGCAAACGAAAACAGAGCAAAGGTAGAAGAAACTAAAAA
This sequence comes from Eutrema japonicum, assembly GCA_030161315.1. NCBI lineage: Eukaryota > Viridiplantae > Streptophyta > Magnoliopsida > Brassicales > Brassicaceae > Eutrema > Eutrema japonicum. The sequence goes on along the minus strand of BSQW01000001.1, from coordinate 1,225,378 downwards.
CAGAGCAAAGTCAAAACCTGCTGGTCTTCCTGCAGAACCAAATGCCATACTGCTAGCGCTTCCGCTGGCTCCATAAGCCGTAGAGGTTTTCACGGCGGCATTCACAGCGCCGTGTTGATACATTCCGTTAAGCAACAACATATCAAAGCCTCCTCCGAGTTCCTTTTTTTGTCCAGACAAGTTTGTAGCTGATTGCACCAAAGCTGTTTCCCAATCTGCTGAATCATCCTTAAACGCTTCCCATCCAGGACCGGACTCTGAACCCGAACCGCTCGCGTATGGGCCGTCGAATAAAGCCAATGCTAAGCTATCTCCAGTTTCTGTAGCTTCACCGCCGTTTATATCCACAAGATTCAGCAAATCACCAAGTTCTTCATGGTTTTTCTCTACTATCACTTCTTCCTTTGCTTCTTCCTCGGGTTTTTCGTCTTCTTCTTCTTTTGGTGGAGGTTCGGGTAATGCCTTGATCGCATTCATATCTTCTTGCTCCTCATTTACTTCCTCTGTTCTCGCAACATCATCCTCTTCATCGGATTTAACAGATTTTGATTTCTTGGTCTGTTCTAAAGCGGATTTGTCTCTTATAAACTCATCCATGAGATCAAGCTTCTTCTGCGTGATCTTCTCTATATCTGGATACTCAGAAGACCGAGCGATCCCCATGTTCTTACACCAGGAATAGAACTGATCGAGCTCTTCAAACTGTTTCGAGACCCGACAGAAAATGTCATAGGCCTTGATCGAATCAGGAATGTCTAACTCCATGAATCGATCGATCAAAATCCCCATTATCTCTGTTACATCATAGTATAACTGAAAACTCTCCTTCACTATCGGATATAGAGCAACAATCACAACTCTGTTGTTCCTCGCGCTGCCTGTTTAAAGTGAATTTTATTTATTTTTCCACACGTAACTTGGTATCCAATAAACAAAAACAGAGCGCGAGGAAACGTGTAGTGCAAGTAATAAATATGTACCCGTTGGACGGCAAGCCAAGAAACGGTCAAGAAGTTGCTGCAAATGTTGTACTCTGGCGAAAATCTGCTCTGTTTTCATCTCGGCGATCGGTTGTGACCTGACAACTATAGCCGTGGAGAGATCAGCCGCGGGGTTATCTTGCTCATCTTCCTGGGTTTCTCCTCCAACGCAGTAAACTCCGCGTTTCCCATGTCTCGCTTGCATCCTGCAAAATCGAAATGAATCTTCATTTTGGTTAAAGTAGTTTTATATCTAAATAACCATAACCGAATATCTTTGAAAATACAAAAAAAAAAGAGAGATTTATAGACTATTTTGTCAAAAACTGAAAAAAAACCCTAACTGAAACCCGGATTAAACAGTCTTACCTGAAATCAAGCCTTTCGTCAAGGTACAACGCGTAAGTCCTTACAAAAGCAGAGTAATCCCAGGAGTTGGACTTGGAAACATCCCTAAAATCAGACATATTGAGAAGCCTGGTCCCACGGCGAGTCGCGAAGAAGATCTCTTGCTCATAGGCTTGATCTCCTTCTCCTAAGAGCCGTTGGATCAAAATCAGGGTCTTGAGAGCAACGTTCCAGCATTTGGTTTTGTTAAGCCGTCTCGAGAGCGTATTGACGCAAGCGTTGATGTAACTGCGTGAGTAAGAAGTTAGGCTAAGAATCTCTCTTATGTATTTCTCTTCCGCTGGATACTCTTCGTGGCGAGTGGCTTTGACGATGGCTACGTCAAGTTCTGATAAAGAAGCGCTTCGACCGTTGACTTTGGCTAGACCAACGCTGGTTTGGTCCTTCACGGCTCCTATGGCTCGTTTGAGTTTACTCGAACCCATTTTTTGGGGTGATTATATGAAAATGTATTTTAGAAAGAAAACAAAAACAAAAAAACAGACATAGATTTGAAGAGAGAAAAGGGAAGAACGAGGGTTGTTTTATTATGTTTTTGTTTCCTCGTCGTCTCCTTTTTTCTCCCCTGTTTCTTTTTTAGTTTTTTTTTTATCTGTTTGTTTGTTGTCTGCTTCTGTATTTTGTTTGTTTCGTCAACGTAGTTTCTTTGGTGTTCGTTGATTTTTACCATGCAAGTCGCCGAGGTTGTTGGAGATTTTGGCCGGTGACAAATAACGCCACGTGGCTTTTTACTGGCAAATTGAAATGTAGTTTGTATTTACCATTAATGGGTAGGAGGAGAGATTGATTAAGGAGTCATTAATTCTCGATGATATGTAACCTTGGTTTTTTAGCCCTGGTACAAAAAAAGTCTTTCGATGTTATCTTTGGTTAGATGAGGTTATCATTTATAATAAGAATTTAGTATCATTTCATATTAAAAATATATATATATATAGGGTTACTAAATTCTAAACAGTTGCAATGTTCTCTCCAACTTTCATTTATTTCATTCATCTCAACTTTGATTTATTTATTATAGCCTATATATGTCGTCTACATGTTCCCACTCGTTGGTGACTCAACTATTGCGTGTCCTAACAAATTTGCCATCCATCTTTTGATTCGATGGGTACGTAGAGAAAAAACACTACTTGTAAGCTTGTATTTGATGTATGAAACTAGACTTACTTAAATAGTGCTGCCACACTTGGCTCGCCGACCACCCTATCCTCAAGCAGTCAAGCTCATGACTCACGGTCACGGGGCTACCATGCCTAAACTACCTCAGAGTCTGCTACTTACTGGGCCTAATATATGGAAGCTCAAAGATTGAATTCCCCAACAAAACAAATGAATCCAGCCCACCTTTCCTGAGTTTATTTTAATCATAAAAGTTACAATATTAGTAATTCAGAATAACAATGGCCACATTTACAAAAAAAAAACTCTATACTTGTTTCCCGTTTCAAAAAAGAAAGATTTCGAGTTTTAAACGGATTTTGAATGCATATAGTGAAGGTTTTTTGAAACAAACAGAAACAAAGAGTTTAATGATCGCAAGCACAAAAAAAAAAAAAAGTTTGGCCAACTAATTATTTATGAGAAAATAAAACTTCAAAAATATTTTGTTATGTGAAGGTTTTATTTAGGACTTGGAGATGAATGGATATTGAAAGTCAGGAAGAAGCAATCAAGCAAGTGGTAGCAATACTCGAGGAGTAACAAGAGAGATGTCTTATTTTTTTATTTAGAAAGAAAAAAAAAAGGACAAGAGAGAGAGAAACTATTATTAAAAATGTCTTATTTTCTACCACTATAGAAATGATGACGACCCCGACAATACCGGGAATTTCCCATTACCATTTTAATACAATAAAATCTTATTATATTTATTTTATTAATTTTATGTGAATAATTTAGAGAAAGTCAAAACTAATAAAAGCCCAGTTGAAAATAAAAAAAGCCCACTTCAAGTTTTTGGAAGGTATATATGATCAAGGGTAAAAACGAAAATAACCAGTAAAGTAAGGTCTTTTTTTATCAAAGGAAAGTTATATTTTTGCAAAAATAAAATAAAACAGAGAATAAAGTCACTCTTTTTGTCATTTCCTTTCTCGTCTTTGTCTCTTCGTCGTCATTAGCTTAAGCAGCATCATTCACCAAACAACAACTCCACACCCAATAAAAAAAAGTTTTAGTTGATTCGCATGGAGATTGTTCTTCGAGGTCTCTAACTCGCTATCAGTAACTCACCCAACTCCACTGAGTCATAGTTTTTAACCTAGCTCGTTTCCATGGCTAATAACAACAACAACCCACATGATAACCTCTCCGATCAATCTCCTTCCGACGATTTCTTCGAGCAGATCCTCGGGATTTCTAACTTCTCTGCATCTTCCGGTTCTGGGCTTTCTGGACTAGCCGGAGGATTAAGCGGCGTCGGTCCACCGCCGATGATGCTTCAGCTCGGTTCCGGCGAGGAAGGGAATCATAATCATATGGGCGCCATTGGAGGAGGTGGACCTTTAGGGTTTCATAACCAGATGTTTCCGTTGGGATTAAGCCTCGATCAAGGGAAAGGACATGGGTTTCTTAAACCCGAAGGTGTTCATGGAAGTGGGAAACGTTTCCAAGATGATGTTGTTGATAATCGATGTTCCTCCATGAAACCTGTAAGTTTCTTGAAATTTTCAGTCTTTTGTTTTGTGTTTGTGGGGTTCGAGAAAAAAAAAGTGAAATTAAATCTTTAGGGTTCAAAAAGTTAACGTTTTTAAAAGAAGAATAAAAAACACAGTTATGAAAAGCTAGATTTTGCCAAGGGATGAGGTCTAAATCTGATCGTTGCAGCGAGTTTTTGGCTTAGGTTGGTGAAATTTGACTGCTGTTTGAAGATTTTGATGTTTCTTTTAGTCATAACACTGCTTAACTTTACAAGCAACTTTCCAATCAGTATAAATAAGTGTTCTTTATGTTGAATTTAGATTGTCCGAAATTCAGCTCTTTAGATTTCGTTTCTCCTGTGGATAATTCAGTCAAAGTTGTGGTGATTTTAAAGCTTTTTTCTTTTTCTTTCTTTTTGGTTTTGTTGAAAGGTTTTCCATGGGCAGCCAATGTCACAGCCAGCTCCACCAATGCCGCATCAACAATCTTCAATCCGACCTAGAGTTAGGGCTAGGCGAGGTCAGGCCACCGATCCACATAGCATCGCTGAGCGGGTAAAGTGTTTATTATCTTCTTATCTCTTTTGATGTGACGATTTTCATGTCTAATGTTTGATCAAATCCTTAACTATAGCTTTTAGTTGAGAAGATTTTTTTTTTTTCTTTGCTTACTGAGACCTAACATGAATATATTTGCATTGCAATAGCTGCGTAGGGAAAGAATAGCAGAACGGATCAGGGCGTTACAGGAACTCGTACCTACTGTCAACAAGGTTGTTTTTTTTTGCTCTCTGGTTTAAATTTTTCTAGGTTCGATCCTCATGTCACAGAGAGAGAGAGAGAGAGAGAGCTCAAGCAAGTCAGAGAACTGGGGTTCTCAGTGAGAGAAAAAACTTTGTAATTGGCATATAGAAACTGCAGAATTCACAAACTTTGGAATTGTGGATAATAAAGATTTCTGTTTCGTTTTCTTTTCCTTTGCAGACAGATAGGGCTGCTATGATCGATGAGATTGTTGATTATGTAAAGTTTCTCAGGCTCCAAGTTAAGGTATACAATCAGTCATTCTTCAGTTTTTTGTCGCTGGTTCTTATTGACACCTCTCTAATCTATTCATAAGGTAAGAGATCTTAAAAAATGTTAATCTTTTAAAGTTTGTAGAGAGGTTATTTAATATCCCCAGAAGGATTTGGTGGTATAAATCCTTGGTCCCCACCACTACCTACTCTCTTCAACTAAAATTCCAATCTGAATAAAAGATTATAATTGTTTAATCTGGTAATAGAGAGTAACCAAAGAGCACATGATTTTTGTGTGTTTTTGGCGTTAGTCTCTTTCACTTTTTACTTCCTTCTTCCTATGGAGAATCATTACAGTTTAGGACTATGGTGATAAAGCTAATGAGAACACTGAAGAATACCATGCAATGATGGGCTTTGATAATACTTTTCCTTCATAAACTTTATTCTCTTGTCAACTATGGCAGGTCTTGAGCATGAGCCGTCTTGGTGGAGCCGGTGCTGTTGCTCCACTAGTCACTGAAATGCCATTGTCTTCATCAATTGAGGTTAGACAAGAGAAAGAGAGAGAGAGAGACTCAATTAAAAGGGAGAACAATAACAGAACATTGGCAATTGTTTTTTTCAAAGAAAGAGACTTGAATAAAAGGTGAGAACTTTGGTAATGGGTTATTTTAAAACTTTGTGCAGGATGAGACGCAAGCCGTGTGGGAGAAATGGTCAAACGATGGGACCGAGCGGCAAGTGGCTAAGTTGATGGAAGAAAACGTTGGAGCAGCGATGCAGCTTTTGCAATCAAAGGCTCTTTGCATAATGCCGATCTCATTGGCAATGGCGATTTACCATTCTCAGCCACCAGACACATCTTCTTCAATCGTCAAACCAGAGATGAATCCTCCACTGTAGATCTTGTATCCAACGGTCGGCTTTTTGCTCGCCCCCCCCCCCCCCCCCCCCCCATTACTACCACTTTTGTGACTGATAAAAGGTAAAAAAAACTCTGTAGATGGAACCAAAGTAGGACTTGTGCAGTAAGAAGTAAAAAAAGGGGAATTGTCGAAGAAGGAAAAGGCTCTCACTTGTTTAGCTAATATTTATCATTTTGATGAAAGTAACTCTCTCTTTGTTTTTTAAGACTTAAGTGGGAGTTTGAAGAAGAAAGACTTTGACTAGTTTCTCTAGTAGTAGTTTTTGTATTGAAAGGTATGTTGAATCATGTTATAAAAGGGAAAACAAAATTATGAATTTACTTTTTAGTCGTCTTTATTATTTTGCAATAATTTAATGAAGTGAGCCCATTGTCGCTATTGGGCCTATAAAAGGCAGCCCGAAAATACTTATGCTTTTTTTGTTTCTTTGTATAACAAAGACTGTTTAGTGCAAACAAAAACGCTTATTGAAATATTCCATTACTAAAAAAAAAAATGCGACATTGTAGATCACAAAGACAAACTTTAAATTTAAGAGTAAGATAGGGTCTTTTATTACTAATCTGCATCTTGTCTGTTACTCTGTTTCGTGCAATAGCCAAGAAAGCAGATTCAAAAATTGATAGATCTGATCAGTACATCAGCGTTCGTCTTCGACTTCCTTATGAGCTCTGCGTTGGGTCGGTCGTTATAATCAATCTGCCATCAAAATTTGAAAAAAGAAAGCAGAAACCTTATAAGAAACCATTAAAAAGTTAAAACCCATTATAACTGAATATCAAACAAGAGCTTTTACCCGCCATTTAGCAACATCCGGCGGTTTACCTGTAATTTGCAAAGGGAAAACGGATAAAACAAAAACCCGGATTATCTGTGCTCACTGCGAGTCTTTAACAATCAAAAGAAAAATTAATGCATACCGGTTGAGATATGACGGGCTTCAACACGCTGCATTGCTGTATCGAGATTGACATCGATGAACCTTGAAATGAAGATAGAAGACATTAGTTAGTAAAACCGAAATTAAAAAAACCACGAGTGAGAGAGAAAAGGGATAACACTTTTGATTGGTTTTACCACTTCTCATCAAACATATCCGAGATGTCTTTCCAAGATCCTTCTTCTAACAGCACGTAGTTTCCTTCTACAATTACCACTTTATGCCTGTAAAAACACAAGGTAACTGATTGTCTCGGGAAGATTCGGATTTGACCCGTTTAGGAAGCTACTGACTACTTACTCGAGGCTAACAAAGATATCTTCTTCAACTGGATCCCCAACTCCATGATCGAATGATGGCACATAAACTGAGCCCTGGACAGCTAGAAAACTAATCAGAGTCTAATGTAAGTGTCGTAACTCCAAGATTCTAAGGTCTACAAAAATCTTGTAACTATCTCCTTACCTCGTTTCTCAGCTTCTTTAAACAGTTAAGCAATAGTGCAGGGTCAAAAGTCCAAGGAGCTGGTTTCATGGATAAAAGAGTTAAATTTATTTCAAACCTTTTGAAATCATACGTAAATATAATTCCAAACAGACCTCACCTCCTCTTCTCGCATGAGCTTCTTTGGGATCCTAGAGAGAAAAAAACAAAAGTCTGCTTGAAAAAAGAAAGAGCAAAAGAGGAGAGAAATATAACTCTTCAAAAGAAAACTAAGCCCAACCTCCATTGCATCGAGTTGCGAACGATACAAATGGAACCCATCCATGGGAAGTACTATAGCTACATCCGGTGGCATAACCTCAGCATCAAAAGAAGAAGCTTTCTGAAGCCATAGCCTATTTACACGACGTACTACTTCATTTGCTAATGTGCTTTTCCCGGCACCAGGAGGACCAGCCAAACCGACCAAACATCTACACGAGTCAACACACAGTTTATAACAGTTACCTTCAAGAACAGTTGGAACAACATTTCTAGAGTGTTTGCAACAGTAACAGACTTACTTAACATTAGGGCTGAACATTGCTGCTGACAGAGGGACAATACGTTCCGCCAACTTGTCATATATCTCATCCATACAACTTCCAAGGAGAGAAAAAAAGTGTCTCTCAATACATTGGTAGAAGCAATGAGCAGAGAAGTGAAGAAAAACACGTATGCAGTTAACAGGAAACAATAGATACGATCATTCATGAGCATCCGCTTATTGAGTTAGTCTTGATGGTACAGAACAAGAATCTAACCTTAAAATTTCATATTACAAAAACAAAGCCTTGTCAAGCTTATTTCAGTATCTTTGGTCAGACAAAATCAGTCTGGATGGAGAAGAGACTGATCTAGTATCCAGCCGGATCAGTATAAACTCTAAATCCTTTAATCTGAAAAATGAGCTGATATACGATTTTACCTTCCATCGAGGACAGCGACATCTCTCTTCTGACTGCAGGAAACCTGCACGAACCGATCAATTCAAGTTGGTACTACAGAAGATTAAGAAAAACCCAAGAGAGTCAATTTGGATCAAAAATCGTTTACCCTAGAAAACCCACCAAATTACGAGTGCTTCTTCTTGTACGTATGCTCAATTGAACAGGAACAGGAGATTGATCCCATAAGTGAACTTTGACTCCTCTAAATCGAGACGATTCTGCAAAATGAATCGAGAAAACAAAATAAGTCTTTCAAAAACGGTGATTAAGCTTTTAATCGAATACCGATACGAACAAAATTGGGAACTGTGAAACGAAGAAGGAACCTGGAACAGAGGAGGATGAGTATCAAAATCTGGGTACGTCGGAGAAAGAATAAACCTCCATAGACGAACAGATTCAAAAACTGAAACCCAGTAATATAGCAGAACTTTGCAAACAAGAAAATATGAAATCACAACAGTTCCGAAGGACGAGGAATATGGCAGGATTAAATAAAATAGTATACTAATTATTTAAATGTCACGTGTCAAGACGTTCACACGTGACTCTCGACATCAATACGCCGTTGACCCATCAATCCTAGCTGTGTTAAAAACCTACCTACGGTCCAATGGGCCAGGATCTCAGCCTGTGAGGCCCACGATGACACCACGGGTCTATTAATTCATCTCTCATCGGTTTTGGTGTTTTAGTTTTTAAATTTCTTAAGATTTCTGTTTTTGTCTTAGTTAACGTGATAGATGATGTGCTGAGTTGGTTATAAACGTTAATTGGATTGCTATAATCTAAATTAAGCTAATATTTAAATTGTGGTTACCTCTAAATTACAGGCTCTATAATTACAGTTTTCGCTATTTGATACTTTTCCGATCGATTTTCTCATGTTTCTTTTTTTGTTATTTAGGTCTTACCATTACTTTTGTAACTCACGATGATTTAATATAGTCGGAGACTGATAAATATGATTTATATATACAGATAATTATAATTACAATATGATTAAATGCTTACATGACGACACTTTACTTATCATACATACATCACAATCATAGACGTGACAAAAGGCAAAATAGGGATTAACTTGTAGCATCTAACGCAATCAAAACTTCTACGCATGTGCATCAAATTAATGTCAACATCGTTGGCTAAACCGCATTTAATTTGTAACCTGGCTCTGGTGTATACTGTATACAGAATGAAATAAAATATGTGAAAAAACTAAAAAAAGTGAATTTAATCGTATCAACATATGTCAAAAGATTTTACCCAAAAAAAAAACATATGTCAAAAGAATTTAATTTCGTTCTGCAGGTTAAAATGAAAATTTTGTTTTTGCAAAATGTTTTCTACAAAAAGTGCATTACATGTTTGTATCACTTTGCTAAAGCATTATCATCATCGTATAATTACTACTGTGTGATACTGTTTTATATATGTGAGAATCGACATTGATATGTGACCCTCGCAGTCGCACATAACAAGTGACCCTTCGAATTTCCATGGAGCCAATTTACTTTATAATACCACAAGGATCTTGAAAATTATACGAATGAACGAGGAAAAAAAAAGTTTATTTTTTCATGCATGCAAAGCATCAAATTCAAAGATGAACAAACATGTAAATTCTTTAATGTGCGAGAGATACGTGGCCTCATGCCTTCTTGGAATATTAAACAGCTTACCAGTGCCTTTTCATTTCTCCGCATATACGCATAATTTCCTTGGATATTATCTGATACATTTTTAGTATTGGAATAAATAAAACTAGTAGTAATACAGTTCAGAAAATCTAATTAAGAGAAAGAGAAAAGCAAGTTGGGTCCAAATCTCTTCTTCATATCGAATATGTTCAATCTTTGTAGTTTGTATAATCCAATGATAGTCTATCTCACTATCTGTTAGGGCTGACTATTTTTGTTTCTCGTTTGTCATATAGCTGATGCTGAATTAAAACCAAAGTATACTATTTGATTATTTGGCCAAGAAAAAAACACGAAGAATTATCTCGATTTTAGATAATTTTCAATATATAACATTAAATTAACTCCCTTTTTTGTTTACCATATTTTACCAATTTTGAAAATATAAAGCTTAATTTCCGCATTCATTTTTATTTATTTTAATTTAGTTTTGTTAGGGTTTTTAGTTTAAAAATTACATGAGAAATAAGTTTATTTCAAATTATGATTGAATTTCGGTTCGTCACTTGAATGTTCATTCCTATTATTTATAGCCCGATATATCTTTTAAAGCTTGGTTATTTGGCTGATTAAGATTTATGTGTTATTATATTAGGTCCCACGTGATACGCGAGTAAACTATAAAATATTTAGATTTTAAAATTGATAATCCGTATGACTGTATAATTAGATTTTAAATTAAAATTTCTGTTTAGTTATCCATAAATTACGTTTTATAATTCACAATAAAAAAAATTCAAAATTGATTCATATTATCGATAAACAATTTCTCTAAAATAATAAGAGGGTTCTAAAAACAAATTTCAAATTTTATATAACTTAAAACTGAATATAATTGATAAAATCAATATATTTTTTTAAAAAAATATTATATTCAAAACTTAATTGTTATAACATGTTAGGAAATTTATGTTTTAACGTAATAATTCAAGTTTAAAGTTTATACCTCTGTAACTTTGTCATAGAATTATCAAACTGTTATTTTATTTTATATATTATGAATCTTATATAGATTAGATGGTTTTTTTTTTTTAATGTTGATTTTCAATTTTATTAGTTTTCATTTTTTTTTAAACATAATTTTATTATTTTCTAATAAACCGGCCCTTAAGAATATGAACCGAGTTACCGCATTCAAGCTATTATTTCATAACTCTCAAGTATAATTTGGCGATTCGAAGTTCTCCTCGAAGTACAGGTAGGAAGTTATAAACCAAACCGTTTTTAGGGCAAAATTCATATGGAGATGTGAATGATAGAATAATTGAAAGACATGCATCATCAACTTGAACAAGTACGAATCGTTTTACTTTTGTTATATGCACTAGAAAGACTCTATTAAAAGGACTTATATCATGGTTAAAAAGGGTAAAAACCATAATATATCAGTAACGTTTCTAACGATTCGAATAACTTCATAGCTCATATAATTTCTTTTAGATTTATCATCATTCGTAGATAATATAGCTCACATGCTGATGAATTAATGTTAAATACCTTATCGTCATATTTCCTCTTAGTCGTGTTTTTTTATCATAAATAAATATTGTAGGAAACTTGTCATATGTTAGACATGCCAAAAGCCAAATTTCTTTTTTGTGCAACTATAAAAAAGAATCAACACTTGCAATAATATACATAATACATATATTAAGTTTGTATTTAAAAGAACAATTTAACATACATTTGAATTTAGACATAATTTGTTATATGAATAGAATAGCAACCATTGAGTGAATATTTATATATATTTTTCTTTATATATATTAAATGTTTTAAGTTAATTTTGTCTTCTCATTTTTTATAGATACATTTTAGATATATGAATAGCATGAATTTATATTTGTTTTAGTTATTTTTTTACTTTAAAATTATCAAAAATGTATAAGTATTGATTATTTTCTCAATTATTTGATAATTAAAAAAAATTGACCAATAAAGAGGAGGGGCAAGTGTCAGTCCTGGAGAGTCCCATTAACTCTTTATAATGTAGATAAGTATCTAAGTTGTGATTGATAACATAGTTTAACGATAACATTGTGAAATGTAGTTAATTACGAAAAACTGAATGAAACACGTGTAATGAAAAACAAAAAAACATTACGGAATTGATTAGTTCTCATTTGATGTTTCAAAATACTACTGTAAAAGCAAGTGTATGAAAAAAAAAAACTCCACAAAACATTAATCCCGGAAAATCGCATTGGAAACGTAATTCCACGAAGTTAAGTGATATATTGCGATTGTTGGGACTTGGGAGAGTATATTGATTGATTGGTTCTCTATTCTTGTCGGTGGAATAATCCGAACGTACAGAGGTAGCATCTTCCTCATGCGCTCTTCTTCATCAGCTTGTACGGCTTAAACGACAATGGCTCTTTCGTGGTCTTGCTAGTATAATTCCATTATCAATGTATTGAGATTCTTTCTTTTAATAATTAATATATGAATTTCCTGAAAATCGAAAACTAGATAGAATCTTTGTTGATTGTGGTTCTCATTCCGATAGCTCTCCAATGTTCTCCAAGTACTTTTTTCTCTCGTTCTGTCATTTCAGTAATATATTTTGCATAATAGTCCGAGAAAATAAAAATATACACATACAAAGTTCTGAAAAAAGTAAACCTTTCAGAAATGTATTTTTTGTTAAAAAATACTATAAAATAAAGGCCAGATAGTCTCAACAATTAAATTCGAGCTATATCCGGCTTCAATATTTTGTTGTTGTTGTCAATTTATCCGGCTTTTCTATATAAACGAGTGTTAATTTAGATTTGATCTCATATACTCCATCCGTTTCTTTTTATAAGTAGTTTTGGCTAAAAACACAAAATATTAAGAAACTCATTTTTTACCAAAAAATATCATTTAATATATAAATTAAAAATAATATAGCCAATCATAAAAAAAACTGCAGAATTTATTGGCCACACAGTATTCGATAAAGGTAAAAGTTGCATAGAAACATGAAAACTGTGAAACAAAACAAAATCTCTAAAACTACTTATAAAAAGAAACGGAGGGAGCATATGACTACGTTGCATGTAGAGAGAGATGGAGTTGAGGTTAGGTTAGGTATATATCTGAATAAAATAAGGAGTATAATGCATTAATTGAAAACAGTATAGGGTTTAACAAGCAAATCATGTAAAATCAGAGGACCTCGTGATAATTTAACGGAAACGAAAATCCTCTATAAATACCAATGACTTTCCTTGGACCAGACTGAAACCAAATCTCCCATACTTACACCAATACACGAAAGTTACTTACCCTTAGTACACTTATACACACATTTAGACAATATCAATGGAGAAGATATCAAATTTGCTAGAAGACAAGCCAGTGGTGATATTCAGCAGGAGTTCATGCTGTATGAGCCACACGATCAAGTCGCTTATATCTGGCTACGGTGCGAATCCAACAGTATACGAGCTAGATGAGGTGTCTAATGGACCGGAGATCGAACAAGCACTGGTCGAGCTTGGGTGCAAACCAACCGTGCCTGCTGTCTTTATAGGGCAACAGCTCACAGGTGGTGCAAATCAGCTTATGTCTCTTCAAGTCAGAAACCAACTAGGTTCGTTGCTCAGAAGAGCTGGAGCCATATGGATTTAACACCTTACTCGTAATAAAACGCGTAATGTTTTTACTACTTTAAAATATCTTTTAGTAAAGAGTGTGTGATCAGCGTTTGAAGCATATATAAATAATACTATATATATATAGTCATTACAAGAAGAACAAAAAAAGCGATTTGATTCAATTTCGCTTTTGTGTTGCTGAATGCAATCGCAATTGTTTAGAAATAAGATCGTATTTGCATAATATGTATTTACCCGAGAACATTATAATTAAGTGGTATCAGTTTGATTATTTATTATCATTATTATACCTTGTGCTGTTGTCCAAATTTTATAACTAGGATGTAAATTTTATACAAGTCTGTAGCAAAGACCGGACAAAACACCATCGTTCACATTTCACAAAACACAACTATATAAAGCTATACATACACACGCAATCACAAATCAAGCTTCCCAACAAAAAGAAAAACCCATTCACTATACAAAGTAATGAATCAAAATTATTGAAATTTTAAGATTCTTTTTTTCTCTTTTCTTTTTAAATCAAGAAACAGAGTGTCTTCTTCTTTTCTGAAACAAGAAGCGGCTCTCAGAACTTGCCTTTCCGCTCAAGGAAGGTTTAAGACTACCGAAGCTGAAAAGAGAATTGAGTTTGCTTATCTTTTTAGCAAATGACTTGAAAAGCTTAGTCCCTGGATTAGATTTAACGAGTTCTTGTTTAATCGAGATGTGATCTTTCTCTAGATCCGTTAATCTCATCCTCATCCTCGCAACCTCAAGCTTTAGCTCTCTGTTTTCTCTCCTCACCGACGCATAGTTATCTCTTGGAGATATTGCTCCACTTCCTTGCGATCCAAGCAAAACAAACAAACAAAAAAGGTTTGAGACAACATCAGATGTTGTTGCTAGGAGAGGTTTTCTGAATCTAAATCTAAAATTTTCATTACAAGGTTTTTTTTATAAAACAGTTAGATATATAATCAAGATAAAGTAAACTTACCTGCTCCACTTCCTCCCCGTTGAGGAAACTGATGACAGTTACTGCTGAACAAAAACTGAGTAGGACCAATGCTACTGCTCATTGCGTTTCTGAGTCTGATCTGCTCAAAGTACAACACTTGTACCGCCATTTGCACAGGTAATCTCTCGTTTTGAGCTGCGTGGCTACAAGCTTCCTGTGATAGTTTCTGTGAATTTATCGTCTTACAGAGACGATAACGCTCTGAATCTTTTATATTCGGATGAACCTGTGAAAATGAAAACAATTATATGAATTTTGACATTTTCAGAACTTGAAAAGGGCTGAAAGTGAAAGAAATATTGAAGAGTTTTTTACTTTGAGGTAAATGTCAACGGCTCGATATAGTCCATCACTGATGATACGAGCATGATCTGGTAAGAGTTCTGCTAAAGCAATGAACTTTGAGGTTGTGAGATTCGGATCCAAAGCTATCTCTGCTAGATAGTTATCCATTAGCTTCGATACTTTCAAGATCGAGCTCTGTTTTGGAGATCCAGGACTGTCAAAATCGTAAATCATCTCTGTTTCGTCTACAAACCGGTGACGATGATGTTGATCTTCTTCTTCGTCGTCTTCGTCGAGATTCAAGAATATAGAGAAGATTCTCAAGATCGAATCGATGTCGTACATCGTGTTGTTGATTCCGTTGGGATTTATCGGAATCAAGACATCTTCGAGGATTGCCTGGTCTAATTGAAGACCAATCCTTCGTTCTAAATCCGATCTGCAGGATCCTGAAGAAGCGGACGATGATGTTGCGATGACGATTTTGAGAAGACTTGAAAGGAACGCCATTGGGACAGAGCTTCTTCTTCCTTGTGTAGGAAGTAACCTCACGATCGTTTCCACAATCAATCGCTGTTTCTTCTTCACTTCCAAATCAAGAACCCTTTCTTTCTCCAGTTTCGGATCGCGAACAATTAACCCTTGAAGCCACTTATTCGTGTAACTTATCAGAATCTTGCTGATCACGTCTTGTCTTAACCCTTTAGACTTAACCGCAGAGACAACTCTCTGGAAGAAATCAAGATTCAGAACAGCTAGTGACTTCCCCCACCAGTCTAGTGGAGTTTCTGGTTCTATATTCACCCCCGAAAACGTATAATCGAGCTTTAAAAGACCCGAGGTAAGCTGTTCTTTGCAGGCATTGTTGGCGATAGCTATTATTAACCAGTTCACCAAGTTGAGATCTTCAGAGACTGGGATTAGAGTTTCGCAATGATGTAGAACGATGATGGAATTCAAAATACTTGGGAGGATTGTTTCTTTCAGGAACTGTTCTGTTTTGATAGCGAGATTCTCCTCTGAAAAATCCTCTGTCATCTCTAGATAGTGAGATGCACAACGAATCTTAGCTATGTTAAGAAGGTTGATTTCAATGTTGATTCCATAGCAGAACTTAGCTGCGAGCTCAAAAGCCTCAGATCCTCCGGGAACATTCGAGAGACAAATATTCGAGGTTTTTGAATCCGTAAGAAGCTTCCGGATTTTTCCACTCCGAGACACAAGAGGAAACTGAGAAAATCAAAACGACAAGTAAAAGTTTAAAACTTCAATACAACTCAAGAACAGAGGATTCTCTGTTTTGACATAGATGGTCTGTTTTAACAGAGGACACTCTGTTTTAAGGTTCTTGTGTTTGCTTTTACCTTATGAAGACAGAAACTCGAAGATCCAACTTGAACTGTAAGATCACTAGAGACATCGGATATCGGCCTGCGAGAACAGATAAAAAAAACCCATTAAGGCTCTGAGATTTTTCAATAAGAAAAAAGTAGTATTTCTTAATCATCAATCAAAAGATGTGTGTGGACTTGAATTTGATGATCTTATAAGAACCGCTTCCGTATTCCATGACTCCAACGCTAAGATAAATTTATCATCGAAAATAGTGTATTTTTTTCCTGGTTTTGAAGACATTTTTAGTTTCACAAGGGACATTTAAAAGGTTAAGTCTACATCAAACTTTTTCAAATGAAGACAGAACCAGATGAAGTGTTATTGTACGGATATGTTCCACATAGATACAAAATAAGATGAAGAAAATATTGGTTTTGATGAACAGTAAGACTATAACAATAAATGACTTGTGGTGGCTACAGATTTACATCACATACAAGGTTGAATCTTTAGCTAAATTTTCATCAGAAAGAGCAAATCTTTTATTCGTTTTCTGACAGTTTTCACAATCAAATCTGCGTCAAAAAATAAAACATAGGTGTGAATGCAGACAAAACAAGAACCATTTTCACTGAAATGGTTGTTTTGGTAATAATAACTACAAAACTGGTTTTCGAAACAGAGTATATATTACCATTCAGAGGCATGTCTGATGCTTGAGTTCAGACGAAACCCTCTCTTTCCTGTGAAAGTTGGCTTCAATTCTCCGACTGTAACAAGTCCCATCTCTCTCTCTCTCTCTCTCTCTCTCCTCACTGAAGAAGAAGAAGAAGAAGAAGAAGAAGAGCTCTTGCGGTTGTAATTGCAGTGAATGTACGTAGTTAATGATGCAAAAAGGTACAGAAGAGACTTTTGATTAATTAGGTTAATTACGTGTAAAGCTGAGGTCATTATTATCATAGATAAAATTAAGTTAGTGAAAATAAATGCTAATGTCCGTCCTTTGAGTCATTTCATCTCGTTATTATGGGCTAAGGTATTTATTTTTCGCATGTTGAACCTATGGTAATCGATCGTAATGATGAATTCTAGTTTCATGATTATGTCCACTCTTGTTTGCCCAGCTCCGTTCAATTAACCTAATCAAATTTTATTTTACACTCTCTATGATTGATTTATGTATATACATACAAACAATAGCCAATTATGTATATACTTGAACGATTTGAATAACACAATTAAGATTTTCACTGATTTAAATTTTTCTATACATTTTTTGTCAACTATTTTATTCTACACAATATATTTGTGTCATGTGAATAATTTGGTCAGACCAAGCTTTAAGATCACTTCATGCTTTTTTTAATAAAAAAATGTATTGTTTATCTGTGGTCCAAAAACATTAGGGGCTTTCTTGCTTTGGTTATGAAAAATAAAATAAAGAATTAGAAAGCTGTAGTGATTCCTAGTGATTACACCGATTGAGATTTATATTTAGCTTTAAGGCTGTTTATGTAATGATGTTAGGCTGGTCGAAAATCTCGAGCCCCTCGAAACCTATAATTATCTATTTTTATGGTAATTATGATAAATTAACAGTTCAAGATGGATAGATACATACGATAAGCTTTTTGTGCGTTTTGATGGAGTAAGGTTGACCAATAAATTACTGGTATTGTTAAATGTAAAACGGTATAACCTTTAACGAGGTTAGGATAACAACAACAAGTGATTATCTTTCCCAAATTTGTTGCTTAAATTAGAATTAGACCACTTAACCATTTGTAGATCTGAAATATACAAAAACAAAGGGAAGGTTGGTTCTTAACCGGAATGAATAATTGTCGATCGAAAATGTAGTTTAACAAAAGATTTGAACTCAAATGCAATATAAGGAGAAAATAAATCATATGTCGGCGCTGAAGAATAAAACCAGCAAACCGGACTTGCAATTCGGTTTAAGATTGAGTCTGCAATTTCCTGCAATTCTGTGTTTTGACTATTTCAATTTGAATAAGTACTCCTGACTTGTAGGAGATAGAATAGGCATCAAAGGTAGTTGTTATCTTCTGCTTAAATTTCGGTACTTCAAGTTGTAAGGTCTATATATTGGCCACTTTGTTCATTGTTTAAAGTATGCAATAAGAAACAACTTTTTCAGTTCATGCTCTGTTTTTAACAAGTGGTATCAGAGCCTATTTCTGAAAAACACATTGTGTAAGAGAAACAAAATCAGAAATTATGAGTGAGAAAGAGGGGTTTGCTGTTCCAAAATTTGACGGTGATTACGAGCATTGGGCACTGCTCATGGAGAACCTTTTAAGGTCCAAGGAGTGGTGGGATGTGGTCGAGAGTGGAATCCCACAAACAGAGAGAAATGTAATCCTGAATGGCCAGCAAAGAACAGAGCTAGCCGAGAGTAAACTCAAGGACTTGAAGGCCAAAAATTATCTCTTTGCATCGATCGAGAAGAGCCTGTTGAAGACGATCGCAAAAAAGGATACCGCAAAGGACATATGGGAGTCCATGAAGACGAAGTATCAGGGAAATATGAGGGTCCAAAGCGCGCAACTACAGAAACTAAGAAGAGAATTCGAAGTATTGGAGATGACGGAGGAAGATACAATTACAAAATACTTCTCGAAGGTTATGGTGATCGCGAATGACATGAGAAATCTCAGTGAAGAGATGCCAGACGCGAAGGTTGTCGAGAAGGTTCTGCGCACTCTCGTCGAGAAGTTCACGTACGTGGTGTGCGCAATCGAGGAGTCAAATGACATCAACACAATGTCAGTGGATGAATTGCAAAGTAAACTGCTAGTACACGAGCAGAAACTCAATAAGCATGTTGGTAGAGAAGAACAAACAGAACATGTTCTGTACTTTGAAGAAGGGAGAGGAAGAGGAAACTCACCCAGCAAGAACAGAGGAGGTTATCGTGGTGGAAGAGGAGGACGAGGCAGAGGGGCAGGAAGAGGATTCGACAAAAGCAGAATCGAATGCTTCAACTGTCACAAATTTGGCCACTTCAAAAATGAGTGTCCAAGGTGGGAAAGCGCTGTCAATTATGCTGAATTTGAAGAAGATGTACTACTGATGGCACTTGTTGAATCTGCAAAGGCAGAAGGAGAGAAAATTTGGTACCTTGACTCAGGCTGCAGCAACCACATGTGTGGAAATAGAGATTGGTTCCTTGATCTGGATAACAGTTTCCGTCACAATGTAAAATTGGGAGACGATAGAAGGATGCAGGTGGAAGGAAAAGGGAGTTTGCGTCTGGAGATTAATGGGATCAATCAAGTGATCTCGTCTGCCTATTATGTACCGGGTTTGAAGAATAATCTCCTGAGTGTTGGGCAGCTGCAACAAAAGGGATTGAGGATCATAATCGACGACGATATATGTGAAATATGGCATAAGCAGAAGAAGAAGATAATTATGCAATCGAAGATGACTACAAATCGAATGTTCGTGATCACTGCAAAGATAAAAAATACCAGAGAAGATGCAGAAGAGAAGGCCTTGCAGAGTACGGTGGAGATTGCAGACAAAATGTGGCACAACAGATTCGGCCACTTAAACAACAACAGCCTAAAGATGTTGGTCGAAAAGGATATGGTGAAAGGAATGCCAAAAATCAAGGTGGAGGAAGATGTTGTATGTGAGATTTGTATGAAAGGAAAGCAGAATCGAACCAACATTCCAAAAAGGAGTACCTGGAGAGCAAGCTGTGGGCTCGAACTTGTTCACAGCGACATATGTGGCCCTATCTCACCTACTTCAGAGAGTGGGAAAAGATACATTATCAATTTTATTGATGACTACAGTCGCAAGTGCTGGACCGTTCTCCTATCCGAAAAATCAGAAGCGTTCAAGGCTTTCAAGGAGTTCAAGATAGCAGCTGAGAAAGAAATTGGACAGTCTATGAAGTGTCTAAGAACGGACCGTGGTGGAGAATTCAACTCAAAGGAATTCGAAGTTTTTTGTGCAGAGAATGGCATTAAAAGACAGCTCACATCAGCGTACACACCGCAACAGAATGGCATTGCGGAACGAAAGAATAGAAGCGTCATGAACATGGTAAGATGCATGCTCTTTGGGATGAAGGTTCCGCTGAAATTCTGGCCAGAAGCAGTCCAATACGCAGTTCACATTCTAAATCGATCACCGACAACAATCCTTGGCGACGTAACTCCGGTAGAGAAGTGGAGCAGCTACAAGCCAACGGTAGAACATCTGCGAGTATTTGGGTGCGTTGCATACACCTTAATACCGTATGAAAGACGGGTTAAGCTTGATGAGAAGAGTGTGAAGTGTGTAATGTTTGGAATCAGTAAGGAGTCAAAAGCGTACCGGCTGTATGATCCCAAAACAAAGAAGATTATCATCAGCAGGGACGTGAAATTCGATGAAAAAGAGTCGTGGAATTGGGAAGAAAAGGCAGAAGATGATAAATTTGTGGTGGTTGTTGGTGAGGAAGAAGAAAAGGATGAAACACGGGAGAATGATAATGGTGAGGAGGAAGAAAACGTAGCTGCAATAGAAGGAGAAAACCTCCAACCAGAAACAAACACACCTGAAGTTGACGACACTAATAGAAGAACGACTGGGAGACAAACTCAGCAACCTGTGTGGATGAAAGATTATGTCGGAGGTACAGGCTTTCTTGTAACTGAAGATGAGGACGATGTCCCCGTTATGTTTGTCGGATCAGAGGATCCAGATTGCTTTGAAGATGCAGTAAAACAAGAAGATTGGAGACGAGCTATGGAGGCTGAGATAACCTCAATCGTTGAAAACAATACTTGGGAATTAGTAGATCTTCCTGAAGGAGCAAAAGTAATTGGAGTGAAGTGGATCTTCAAGACAAAGTACAACGAGAATGGAGATATCGACAAATTAAAAGCCCGGTTAGTCGCGAAAGGCTATCATCAAACACAAGGGATAGACTTTCATGAAGTGTTTGCTCCTGTGGCTCGATGGGATACAATTCGAGTAATTTTGGCGGTTGCAGCAGAGAAAGTATGGAAAGTCTTTCAACTAGACGTTAAAAGTGCGTTCTTACATGGTGAATTGAAGGAAGACGTATATGTAGAACAGCCGAAGGGATTTGAGGAGGAGAATGAATCTGATAAGGTATACAAACTGAAGAAAGCTCTTTACGGCCTGAAACAAGCTCCTAGGGCTTGGTATAGTCGAATTGAAGGCTACTTCATGAAAGAAGGGTTCGAGAAATGTTATTGTGAGCACACCTTGTTTGTGAAGAAGGAAGAAAGTAGTATTCTGATCGTGAGCCTCTATGTTGATGATCTTATCTACACTGGAAATTCACCAAAGATGCTTGAAGAATTCAAAACCTCAATGAAGCAGGAGTTTTCGATGACTGATTTGGGAGCCATGAAATATTTTTTGGGCGTAGAAGTGACTCAAGATGATCGAGGGATCTTCATAACTCAAAGGAAATATGCTGAAGAGATTCTGAAAAGGTATGGAATGGAGAATTGCAACTCAGTGAAGAACCCTATTGTGCCTGGACAAAAGTTATGTAAAGCAGGAGAAGGAGATGCTGTAAATCCGACGGAATTCAAGCAGCTCATTGGGAGTTTGAGGTATTTAACTGCTACACGACCAGATTTAATTTACTCAGTAAATTATGTCAGCAGGTATATGGAAAATCCTAATGAGCAACATATGCTTGCTGCTAAGAGGATCGTGAGATACGTCCAAGGCACACAAGCATACGGAATTCGCTACAAGTGTGGAGGAAAACAGGAACTAGTTGGGTTCGTTGACAGTGATTATGCTGGGGATGTTAATGACAGAAAAAGCACTTCAGGGTATGTCTTCATTCTAGGAGGAGGAGCAGTGTCGTGGGCCTCAAAGAAGCAACCGATCGTTACATTATCAACAACAGAAGCAGAATTTGTTTCAGCTGCATATGGGGCGTGTCAAGGAGTATGGCTGAGAAATGTGATGGAAGAAATTGGGTTCAAGCAGCAGGAAGGCACAACTATCTCATGTGACAACAGTTCCACCATAAAGCTATCGAAAAATCCAGTTTTGCACGGGAGAAGCAAGCATATCCATGTAAGATATCATTTTCTAAGGGAGCTAGTAAATGATGAAGTTATTCAGCTCAACTACTGTGCGACACAAGATCAGGTAGCTGACATCATGACCAAGGCGGTAAAATTGGAGTTCTTCGAAAAACTTAGAAGGATGATGGGAGTGTGTTCAAAGGAGGATTAAACTGAAAGGAGAGGTTTTCAGTTTAGGGGAGAGTATGAAGAATAAAACCAGCAAACCGGACTTGCAATTCGGTTTAAGATTGAGTCTGCAATTTCCTGCAATTCTGTGTTTTGACTATTTCAATTTGAATAAGTACTCCTGACTTGTAGGAGATAGAATAGGCATCAAAGGTAGTTGTTATCTTCTGCTTAAATTTCGGTACTTCAAGTTGTAAGGTCTATATATTGGCCACTTTGTTCATTGTTTAAAGTATGCAATAAGAAACAACTTTTTCAGTTCATGCTCTGTTTTTAACAGGCGCGTCATCCTCCAAGCATCATCTGATCCTCTTCCTCGGTTCGCGTCACTGAATTTCTGCGACGGAACTTGAAGCCTCTAATGGAGAATTAGGGTTTTTCATTTTCTATCTTTGCCTCTTTGCTTATTTGGGATTCGGTTTGATTCCGTTGCAATGGTGGAGAGACGGAATCCTCTGGTTCTATCATCCACCAGGACTACACTCCGTTCAGTGCTAAATTCCTTACAACCCGTCGCTTCCGGAGGCGACCGAGCTCTGAATAACGACGGGATTCTGGGCGGATCCGATTTGATACGGCGGAACGTTAGGCTGTCGGCGGGCATTCTCCGGTGGCAACGGGAGGGAGAAAATGTTTCCGATGCAAAGTTGGTTTCTTTTGATGACTCCGCATTGGTCGGACTCTCGACTCAATTGCTCAAGAGACTATCCATCAACTCTGGTTCTTTGGTAAGTCCTTATCTTGGAAAAATGGATGCTTTATTGGAACCAGCTTTTGGGAGCGTGCTGTAAAATTCGCTATTGAGAAATTCAGTTTCTCCGTTCTCCTTTCGCATGATCTTTATTTGATTGTATAAGATGGAAAAGTATTTGTTGCTCATTCACTTAGCATTCTTTTTGCAGAAACTTGTTTTTTTTGGCTTTTGATGTTAATATTGAGTATTAATAATGCAAGATTGTTATCAACAACATCGAGGTAGGCATTCAACGGATTGCGCAAGTTGTTGTACTTGATCCTCCCAAGACGTCGCTGGAAGATGAATCTATTGCTAGAGTACCCGTATCGGACTCTCTCCATACAATGCTTGTCTTTCCCATTTACGATTTGATGACCCAACAATTATTAGATCAAGAGGTTGCTTACTTGTCCCCAATGCTAGCTTTTAATCTTAGCTTGCACATATCTTGCCTGAAATCCCTCGTCCATCGAGGGGACGAGGTCTTAAAGAAGTATTTTGATGCTAAATTTGACGAGGA
The DNA here is from genome assembly GCA_030161315.1 of Eutrema japonicum. NCBI lineage: Eukaryota > Viridiplantae > Streptophyta > Magnoliopsida > Brassicales > Brassicaceae > Eutrema > Eutrema japonicum. The sequence goes on along the minus strand of BSQW01000001.1, from coordinate 1,201,574 downwards.
GTTAGACGGAAAATCTGCAGCGGATGCATCAAAGATTGGTTTGGACTTGGAAGCTGTGTCCCAAGTTCCAGGCTATGCATCACATCTGAGAGTTTCGTTTGTTAAAATCCCAGAGTGTGGTAACATTCAGTCCCTGAAAGTCAATTCGTCATTTGAAGCTGAAGAGCGACAAGGGTTGATAGATTCTGCATTGCATAAGTATTTTGGAATTGATAGACAGCTGTCAAGAGGCGATGTATTTCGCATTTACATTGACTGGAACTGTGGTTCAAGCATTTGTATTCCATGTAGTCAAAGGTTATGCTCCAAAAGCGAGGACTTCATCTATTTCAAGGTAAAATACTCTTTTTTTTTCTAAAAAAAAACTATTTTTGGCCAGAATTTACCGAATTATAGTTCCTGTGCTCAGGTCATCGCGATGGAACCTTCTAATGAGCGGTTTCTTCGAGTCAATCACTCCCAAACCGCTCTTGTACTTGGAGGAACTGTCTCTTCTGGTCTCCCACCAGATTTGCTGGTATCTAGATCAAAGGTTCCTATGCCTTTGCAGGAGGACACAGTAAAGATTTTGGCATCGGTGCTTTCCCCACCTCTCTGCCCATCAGCACTCTCCTCGAAACTCAGGGTTGCTGTTTTACTGCATGGTCTGCCAGGTACACTTGCTTCTGTTTTACCTATAAAATTCTTCACTTTAATATCTTTTCTGAAGTGTTAAATTTTTTCCTGGAAAACAATGTTAGAGAAAAAGACTAGTAAGAGACTGTTTTTTGTTTTACCAATTATGGTGATTTTGGGGAAGCCGATATTCATACCTTTTTTAATAGTTTTTGCATACAAATGAATCACATGCTAATAGCTTTTTTTAATCTAATGCTTGTTTAAAGGGTGTGGGAAGAGAACTGTTGTTAACTATGTTGCTAGGAGGCTGGGCCTGCATGTAGTTGAATATAGCTGCCACAGTTTATTAGCATCATCTGAAAGGAAAACATCTACTGCTTTGGCCCAGACTTTTCATATGGCACGAAGGTAAATCAGTTATTTATTTATTTCAGATATTCATTTTTTCGTAATATGCATAGCAAATATGCTATATGTTCTGCATTCAGTATATGACTGTATTTTGTAAAGTTTGTACTTTTATATATATATTGGTAATCACTGAGCACTTCTTTCTGGGAACTTAGTTTTATTCAGCTTGGCGAATGCCTTGTTTTCATTTTCACAGGTATACACCAACGATACTTCTGCTCCGCCATTTCGATGTTTTTAAAAATCTGGGATCTCAGGATGGCTCACAGGGTGATCGAGTTGGCGTGGCCTCTGAGATTGCCTCGGTTATTAGGGAACTCACTGAGTCAGTTTCTAATGGTGAATACAGTTCCATGGAAGAAAAATCGAATAGCAATTTCGTAAGATCTGCATTTCTTTCCTTGGTTTTCCATTGCATGTTGCACAGTTTCACTTAAGTTCTCTCTTCAGTTCACTAAATTGCTTTCTCATAATCCATTATAGCTAAGGTCACAAACAACTCATAATAATATTAGAACTCTTACCCTATAAAACTCATGACGCCTTCCTTATTTGAATATCTGATAATGCAGTCTGTGGATGAAGTTGGGAAGTTTAGGGGACACCAGGTGCTGTTAATCGCATCTGCTGAAAGTACTGAAGGTCTCTCTCCAACAATCAGGCGTTGCTTTAGCCATGAAATACGAATGGGCTCTTTAAATGACGAACAGAGATCTGAGATGCTGTCTCAGTCCCTCCAAGGTGTTTCTCAATTCCTTAATGTATGTGAGTCCAATGCTCTACCGTTTAATTATTTGTGTTATGCTATCGTCAAATTATAGTTAAGAACTTCAAGCTTGATGAACACTTACTGTCATTTTTTTTGCTGTAGACTAGCTCAGATGAATTTGTGAAAGTATTGGTGGGACAGACTTCTGGTTTCCTCCCTCGGGACTTGCATGCTCTTGTTGCTGATGCTGGCGCCAACTTATTCATCAGTAAAGAGTCTGGGGCCGAGAAGATCAACTCTCTGTCAGATGATCTTCATGGAGTTGATACAGACCAGGAAAGCCAGTTAGGTAACAGCGGTGAGACATTAACAGCTAATGAAGACTTTACTAAAGCATTGGACAGATCAAAAAAGAGAAATGCATCAGCCCTTGGTGCTCCTAAGGTAACATTAGCACATGGTTTTTCTGTGGTGTTTTCTCGTTTGCTTTCCTATTTATGAGGCAGCTTTGCATACTTGTTACTGGAGATGCTGATAACTTAATTTATCAAAAAAAGATGCTGATAACTTAAAGGTTTATTTTGCAACCTTAGGTTCCTAATGTGAAATGGGATGATGTTGGTGGGCTTGAGGATGTCAAGACATCGATATTGGACACAGTTCAATTACCTCTCCTGCATAAAGATTTATTTTCGTCCGGATTGCGTAAACGTTCTGGTGTGCTTCTCTATGGTCCTCCAGGAACAGGGAAAGTAAGTTAACCGGTTTTGTTTTGTGACTTTTAGCGACTGTTAATAGTCTGCTTTTGGCAGTTATATTTATGGTTTTGATTTAAATATATAGACTTTACTGGCAAAAGCTGTGGCGACAGAGTGTTCCTTAAATTTCCTCAGTGTAAAAGGTCCAGAACTAATCAACATGTATATTGGAGAGTCAGAAAAAAATGTTCGAGATATATTCGAAAAGGTAATATATATTTCTTCTTCTCTAGAAGGGCCCTATTGAAACTATGATCCTGGTTCTTAAACTAATTTGTTTTCTTCAATTGCAGGCGAGGTCTGCGCGGCCTTGTGTGATCTTCTTTGATGAGCTTGATTCTCTTGCTCCAGCTCGAGGTGCTTCTGGTGATTCTGGAGGAGTCATGGATCGAGTGGTCTCTCAAATGCTTGCAGAGATTGATGGACTTGGCGATTCTTCCCAGGATCTGTTTATTATAGGAGCAAGCAACAGACCTGACCTGATTGATCCAGCTCTTCTACGACCTGGCAGATTCGACAAACTTCTATATGTTGGAGTCAACTCTGATGCGTCTTACAGGGAAAGGTTATGCATTTAAATAATGAAAACCATGATTTTTTGTATATTGACATGGAAAACAAAAAAGTATCTGATTCTTGTTTTTACAGGGTCCTAAAAGCACTTACTCGGAAATTTAAGCTAAGTGAAGATGTATCGCTAAATTCAGTAGCAAAGAAGTGTCCATCTACATTTACTGGAGCTGATATGTATGCATTGTGTGCCGATGCTTGGTTTCAGGCAGCTAAGCGAAAGGTTAACACATATATAATCTTGTTCTAGTTTTATTTAATGATATTCTCTGTAAAAGCTTATCGTTCTATATGGCAAATGCAGGTCTTGAATTCAGATTCAGGGGATCCTCTTCCAGAAGACGAACCGGATTCTGTTGTTGTGGAGTATGTGGATTTTATAAAGGTACAAGCTTTTTTCCTCAGACTTGGATTGAAATCCAATCTCGTTGAATCAAACAAAGATGTGGAAGAAACCTCAAGTTTTATATAACTTGGTCTTTGCAGGCGATGGATCAGCTTTCGCCATCACTCTCCATAGCTGAACTGAAGAAGTATGAGGTGCTTCGAGATCAATTCGAAGGCCGTTCGAGCTAAAACTGCTCATCAAAATCACACAAACCCTTTTCATAGCTCAACAAAATCAATTCCTTTGAATAAATAAAAACTAGTAGTATTAGTTTGTGTATCTGTTGTTTCAACATTTATTCCAGAGTGCATAAATGGAGAATCAATTATGTTAAAATGTTTCGTTAAAGAATGCATAATTTTCATATAAAAAGGGACCGAGGAGATTAATAAAAAGACAAATCCTGTTAATTGTCACTATTTGGGCGGATTTAAAACTCACGTGGAATTTTGGTTTGTTTGGTCCGAAATCGTTTTTTTGTAATTATTTTTTGTTTGTTCGAGAAAATAGCGACAAGAGAATATGAGGAGGAATCAGAAGAAAACGGAATTTTGAATTTCCAACGTGAGGAATCTCTCGTTTCGATCTTGCAAGTGCTCTTTCAAGTTCTTCAGGTGAGCTCCAATTTTACGTTGGATTTATCGGCTACTTTCATGAAATGGGTAGTTAAGAATCATCTCCCATCTCGATCTGAGAAATTGGAAGATTTGCTTCTGCGATTGGTCGGGTATAGGTTGGGTTTTAGATGATTTCGGTGAGCAGCGAAATAAGGTTAGGGTTTGCTGGAATAGAGGAAGAAATGATGGAGGAGAGCGACTTTGAGGAAGAAAGCACACATTCTTATGTTTCTTGCGTTGACCCAGATCTTGCTCTCTCTTATATTGTAAGCTTCCTCCTCTTACCTCAACATATTTTCTTCTCAACTCTTGTTCATTTTTGAATTTTCCGTTTTTTAAAGGATGACAAGCTTGAGAACGTATTGGGACACTTTCAGAAGGATTTTGAAGGTGGAGTTTCAGCTGAAAATTTAGGTCAGTTTCTAGTAAAATCAATAAAACACTTCGTTCTTGAGGCTTCTTTTAACATAATCCAATGTATATAGGTGCAAAGTATGGTGGCTATGGCTCGTTTTTGTCTATGTACCAGAGATCTCCTGCTTGTAAGACTCCACCGGAAGTTCATAACCAAGTGGTAAGATCACTCAAGCTTCGAGCTCAAATATTTCTCTCTTCAGACAGACATACATACAGTTAATGCAAACTTAGTCAATCTATTTTATAGGTGGGTCGATCTACTTGCTCAGCTTCATCGGTTGTACCTGAAGCATCTGGATCCACTTCAAAAGCTCCTGCTTCCGATGTTTTGGTCAAATTGAAAAATTTCGTCAATTCAAGTAATATAGGGACACCTGATAGCAAACATGTATCTGTCACGAAAACTTCTTCTTCTGCACCATCAAATCATAAGACACTTAGACTCCGTATTAAAGTTGGTTCAAGTGACCTCTCCTCACTGAAAAACGTTTCAACCTATAATAGTAAACAAGGCCTCAATATGCCACCATCAGCATCACGGGTGAATTGCCTCTCAGAAGTTGATGAAGGCTTACTGAATGGGATTCATGATTCGCCCACTAAAATTCTTATGGTGATTGTTCTTAATCTTTTTCTCTTTCTTTCTTCTCAATGAAAATTGAATAATGATGAATATGAGTTTGTTCTTGACGCATTCCTTTTGTGTAGGCTATGGTGTCATTCCCTTTGCATAAAGATCAACTGTTATCACCTCTCTCTGATGATCTTATTCAGTTGGGAAAGAGAGAAAAGATTATTAAAGATGCTGTATATGTTTCTGTCAACAAGTCAGACTCAAATGGTAAGCACAATCTTTTGGGTGTTTCTGATGTACAAAAGTGTGCTGGTAAGTTTTCCACTGCTAAGAATGCAGAGTTAAAGGAGAGGGTAAAGTATATGCCACTGTCAAACAGGCTTGACCGGAATCATATTGTACCCGATACTGAAAAAGAGGCTGCTGAACAGTCATGTGATGAGCTTGTTTCTAAGACTCTGAAGCTTCCGCTTTTGTCCTGTCTGTCACCGTCATATATCCACCCGGCAAAAGAGATTGATAAAATATCAGATACTTATGTGGATGATATTGAGGGTAGATTAAGAGAAACAAACAACACTGACCTAGATGCAGCTTTGATGGTTTCAAAGCCTAACCTGGAAGGTAATGTAGTCGCATTTCCAGATTATTCCTCTATGGATAAGGTTAGTGAGAGTGAGACAAGAAACGAAGAGCAAATTTTGAAGTCAAAACTGCCTAAAGCACAGAAGTCACAAAAAAGTTCAAGCAGGAATAGTTTGAGAGGCAAGGATGCTGCTGTAAATATAATTAATACGAATGTACCAGATAAATTGCAGGAAGATATTGGAGGATCCGAAGATGTGTATGAGGGATTCTTTGGTGATTCAGGAGTATCAAAAGAAGAAAAACAAAGTAGTCCGGTTCGTAAAGCTAAGAAAGAAAAGCTTTCAGAAGAAAAGGGTTTGAATGAGAGTTTCAACAATCTCAAAAATGATGAAGAGGCATGTCATCATCTTCATTTGGTACGTGAACCAGAATCGAAACATCTTATCAAATCGAGTGACTTGAATGAAGATAGGCACAACACTAAGCAGAGTGTTAGATCGGAAGTGAAAAATAAGCATTCTGTTGAAGGTATTATTTGTGAAATATATTGATTTTCCCTATTGTATTTCGTTTCTGTTCAAACTATCTGATGCACTTGATACATACGCTTGTAGGAGGAATGGAGAATTTGGGAATGGAACCTGAAAGAGAACTTTCTGGGACTTGTAAGAAATCAAAGACTGGAAAATCACGATTTTCTGCTGTAGATCAACCTGGATCCAACAAAATTTTGGACGGTGTCAACAAAACTATGATTACTCAAGCCTCAGCCCAGAACGTGAAGGATATTGCTAATGCTTCCTCGCATGATAGACATGATGACAGAAAGAGGAAACAGAAGGAAACTAAAGAAAGTGGAGATTGTATGAGACTTAAAGAAGCCGCAGTAATGGAGTCAAGTGGAGAAAAAGTTAGAGAGAAAAAGAGGCTTAAGAGTTCAAGTTGTGATGGAAAGGATTTGCCTTTTAGTAGTGAAAGTTGCGATAGGGACAGAGGAGTTAGTCAAGAAAATGGTAGAGATAGTGCTTCTCATCTACCTTTTCCAGCGTCCTCTCCGAGTTTATGTAAGGATTTGGGCTCTGAAATTACCAAAACTAATGTCCACGAAGCCAAAGGTTGTGTAGTTGAATCAGTTGCTCCTTCAGGCGTGAGGGTGTTAGACCCACGTGAGCGTAAATCAGGAAGAATCTCAGAGAGGGATGAACATCATGATGCGGACTCTAATGCTGGTGATACGTTAAAAAGATGCCGAGATGGTGAAGATTATAGCACTATAGACAAACCAGGGACAACAAAGAAGGCTGCAGAAATTTCGAAGGATAATGATTTGCTCATTACAGGGAAAGCCACACACTCATGGGATAAAGAAAGAAGAGCAGGCGGTGAGAATGGTTCGATTGAAAAATATAAATCTAAAAAGTCAGGGAGATATACTGATGACAGTTGCACAGAGGGTGATTTTCAACGAAAGAATAGGGATGGGGGGTCATCAGCACCGTCGAAAGAGAATAACAGGGGTTCAGTGAATGAAGTGCAAGATCTTGGCACTGCTGTTGAGGTAATAACAAAAGAAAGCAGAAGCAAGAAAAGACCTGCTAGAAAAGTGTCTATGGAGAGTAATAAAGAACACTCGAGGGAATATCAAGATCCTAATACTAAGCTAGATATAAATGGTAGTCATTTTTCTTCTCCACAGAAATCTGATAGAGCAAAAACTTTTCGTGGGAAAAGTAACCACTTGGAAGTGACCGCTGAGAAATTAAAGAATAAATCAGCTCCACCAGCTGGCACAGATCAAGTTGATGTCTTGAACCACGGCAGTGAGATATCAACTACAAAGAAACAGATAATGAGAAATGATACTCACAGTGTGACCCACGATGTAGGTTTACGAATCCAAAAGCAAAATGGAAATGCGCATAAGGATCCTGTTGGCTCAAGCCCTTTGAAAAAGGAATCCACGAGTCAGGCTGCCTCCAACTCAATCAAAGAGGCTACAGACTTGAAACACATGGCTGATCATCTTAAGGTTTGGCATATTTATGGCCAAATGTTCCAGTGGTTAGGTTTGCTGTCTCTCCCCTGACTTAACATATACAGTAACCTTTTGCAGAATGCTGGGTCCAATCACGAGAGCACTGGTGTTTACTTTCAGGCAGCGCTTAAGTTTCTTCATGGTGCCTCCCTTTTGGAGTCCTCTGGCACTGAGCACGCCACACATAAGAGTATTGCCAGATCCAGGCATATTTATGGCAGCACAGCAAAACTTTGCGAGTAAGTTTGGCATTCAGCAAGATCTGACTTTGTGACTTTCTTCTCTCGATTTGTTGTGCGTCTGGTAGTCACGCAATTAAGTCCTCCATTTTACTGTCTAGAGGGATCCTTTTACTGTGATGGTACTTGTTCATGTTGCCCTCTCATTTTCGTTGAGCTTCTGCATTGTGGCCTATAGATATTTCTAGCATGTCAAGATATGCAAATGTTCTATTGAACCGTATCCTCATGTTATGGAATCTATACTGTTTATGTAACAGGTTCTGTGCTCATGAATATGAGAAAAATAAAGATATGGGGGCTGCTGCTCTGGCTTATAAATGTATGGAAATAGCTTATCTAAGGATAACTTATTCCTCCCATGGAAACATAAGCAGATACAGATATGAGTTGCAAGCAGCTCTGCGAGTGATTCCTTCAGGTACCTAATAAAAAGAAGAAGAAAAAGAACCTATATTCTACTAAATGTTTCTGTCTGGGCAAATTTATCACAATTCAGAAAAACTCTTGGATGGTTGTATTTACCACAAATGGCCATCTGTGAACCATATGAAGACAGATACAATAATGAATTAAAGATGTTGTTCCTATTTGCTTGTGAGCATGGTTCTGATGAATTATCAATCCATCTTGTTTGGATTTCAAACAGGTGAATCTCTCTCCTTTGCCTCGGATGGTGAAAATTCAAATCAGACATTGGCAACGGAAAAGGTTGCCTTGTCCAACACTGTGAGATCATCCCCTATAGTAACCGGAAATCATGTTATCTCTTCAGCAAACAATTCCTCTCTTTCGCAGCTTTTGGCATTTGTAAGTTCAGTTATGTTACTTTTGTGATCTGGTGCCGTAAAAAATATATAGTTTAGTTTAAGGTTTACAGAAACATTTTGCTGCCCTAGTTAGGCTAAGTTTAAACTACAAAATCTTTTCATTTCCGCATGTTGAAGGTTTTTAGTACGTAGTGTGAAATAGTTGCTTTGTGAGAAACATGAATTGGGTTAATCTCCAAGCATAGCTTCGTATCATTACCATCATCATAAAATATAGTGTTGTGTGTGTAATATCATGAGATGTTGTATTTCTTAGATAGATTTATTTTGGTCGTGCAGTCACAAAACGTAAGCTTTGCTATGGATGCATCAAGAAAAGCACAAATCGCATTTGCAGCTGCTAAGGGAAAATCGTTTGATGCCCGATACAGTAGTGATGGTGTAACATGCATCAAAAGGGCTCTTGATTTCAATTTTCAGGACATGGAGAAATTGTTGCATGTGGTGAGGGTTGCAATGGAATCCATAAACCGGTGAAAGTAAGTTTAAAATCACATGCCATACTCGGGAAAGCGACTTTTTAGTTTTGCTTGGAAAATTGAAGACCTATATAAACTTGTTTGTTATCTTCACTACGTAAGTGTATAGTGTTAGGACCATATTTGTGAGAGATTTGCTGAAGATTAAAGATATAAAGTTACCATCTTTCGTTTTGTGAATTAACTTAACTAATTGTACATATACATATATAAGAAGAGAACGTTAACAAAGTAGTTTTCTTAGATCGGTAAAACTGAAATTACTCAATCCGGGCTTTGTAGCAATTGTTTCTTGAACTGAGAGTTTATTTGTTTCATCCACATTTTATGAAATTAAAATATTTCTGAAAAACAAAAATACAAGGTAAAAGGGACCTTTACAAGAACCGAAAACTATAACACCATTTTGCTCCCCCACTTCTCTCTATATATTGCTCTTTAACTAAGCCACGTACTTGAAAGTGTTTGGATTTTCGTTATCCCTCTCCAAGTAATCTCGGCTGATCAAATCGTCGATACGTTTCTTTATCATCTTTATATCAGGCTGCAAAAAAAAAAAAAACAATTAGAAATTTTCTCAATCTATGTAGTCTTTATAATAAGATATGAAACCAATGTGGCTACTGTTTTTGTTTTTAATAATTTACCTTGAACATTCGGCTAAGAAGTTCGACACATTCAGAGACTAACTGTTGATGGGGCAACACTTTTCTGCTCTTCATGATCCGCACAACAGCTGCATCAATCGCAAAGCGTCTATCTTTATCAACGTCTTCAACTACTTTTTTCCGCTCATCTATAGGAGGAAGAGGGATCTGTTTTGTTGATGTTTCCCCAAAAAAAAGCATTAGCTAGCTAGTCCTTTTGATGAAAATTAAGAAGAAGACAATAATGCTCTTAATTATTATATACCTTAATTCTCCGCATTTTATCGGTGAACTTGGAGTTGAATTCGAATTCATCGGTTTGAGAAATGTTTCTTGAGACAGGTTCCTTTTTAAGAATCTTGTACTTGGCGCATGAGAGTGAATGAAGCAGCCTGGAAAGATCTTCATGGCTAAGGTTAAGTTGTTCAAAGATATCTTTGTATTTTAATCTTTTTGTGTCTGTGTCGCTGGAAAGCAAAAGATTTATCAAGTTATATATATATCACTAATTAGTCACGAGAAAACAAACCCAAAAAAAGAAAGATATATACCTGATAGGTAGAAACGATTAACTCGATTGGTTTTTGATCGAATCTTGCAAGAAGATGACAAGTCCCCAGAGAATAAATCCACAAAAGTCTCCTATGGTTGGTTGAAAAATAATATAAAAAAGTAGGTTTAGATATTATTATCGTCATCTGTTTTCAAAGACGTGAAAAATAAAAAAGAGTTACCAATTCAGTGGGTAACTTGACCAAAACCCGGTGGTGAGAACAGTGACGGTAAAATCAAACCCCAAGTTTGCCGCAATGTCAGTGCTGCTTACATAAGCCTCGAAATATTTCTGTTGTTCTTTTGCCAATGTCATATCCGTCACCTATTTTTATAAAACAGATTATATATCAACGTACCCAAGAATGAATAAATTAAGGCGTATATATGAAGGAAAAAGAAAAACCCACATTGGGCCCGTTTGTTTGCTCATCTAGCATTTGCATTCACATGATCTATTTAAATGATTCATATGGATGATACATCTGAATGATGTTTGTTTCTATTTTTGGTTATTCATTTGGATGATTCATCTGCATGGATTTGGATGAACTTTTGTTTGTTTAATCATTTTACATCTTCATCCAGATGCTTTTAATATGAAAATGACTAAAATACCCATGCTTTAATCTTATTATATTTGTAGTTAAATCTTAATCATATTAATTTTAATTCATGATCTAAACAATATTTATAAAAAAATAATTTTCAAATTATTAATTTTGACATTTAAAAATTTTCATTTTCATTTAAAATATTTTTTTTATAATAAATTTCATCATATAAATTTATAATTTATAGATTTCTATTTTCATTAAATATTTAAATTTAATAATTTATTTTTTATAAAACGAAATTTCATGTTTTTGGCGAGAAAATGGAATTTTACGTTTTTAAAATGAAAATAGAAAATATGTTTTGGCAAAAAACGAGATTTTACGTTTTTGCCGGAAAACGAGATTTTACGTTTTGGCGGGAAGACGAGATTTTACGTTTTTGGCGGGAAAACGGGATTTTATGTTTTTGGCGGGAAAACGGGATTTTACGTTTTGGCGGAAAAACAAGATTTTATGTTTTTGGCGGGAAAACGAGATTTTACGTTTTGGCGGGTAAAATTTTTTTTTAGTTTTTGGCAGAAAAACAAGATTTTACGTTTTTGACGGAAAAACGAGATTTTATGTTTTTGGCGGGAAAACGGGATTTTATGTTTTTTACCGGAAAACGGGATGTTACGTTTTTGGCGGAAAACCCAGATTTTACGTTTTTTTACAGGAAAACGGGATTTTATGATTTTGATGGAAAAACGGGATTTTACGTTTTTGGCGGGAAAACGATATTTTATTTTTTTGACCGGAAAACGAGATTTTATGTTTTTGACGGGAAAACGAGATTTTACATTTTTAGTGGGAAAACGAGATTTTACGTTTTTGGCGGAAAAACGGAATTTTACGATTTTGGCGGAAAAACGAGATTTTATGTTTTTGATGGAAAAATGGGATTTTAAGTTTTTTTGCGGGAAAACGAGATTTTACGTTTTTGACGGGAAAACAAAATTTTATGTTTTTGGCGGAAAACCGAGATTTTATGTTTCGGCGGAAAAACGAGATTTTATGTTATGGCAGAAAAACGAGATTTTACGTTTTTTTTGCGAGAAAACGTAATTATGTTATGGCACAAAAACGAGATTTTACGTTTTTTTGCGGGAAAACGTAATTATGTTTTTGGCGGGAAAACAAGATTTTATTTATTGTCATTTCAAAAATTTGGATGAAACTCATCTGGATGAGTCATCCGGATGGTTATCTCAAACTCATCCAGATGAATTCGGAAATTTGTTCATAATTTTTAAAACTCATTCAGATTGTCCATCCAGATGATTCATCTGAATGAGTGTAAAAAGCCTTTAAACAAACATCAATTCTCATCTCCATCCAGATGGACCATCTCAATGATCAAACAAACAAGGCCATTATCAAGCGTATTTTCGATAGCTTCTTCGCTCAGCTTGTCACTTCCTCCCTTCTTGAAGAGATTGTCGCAAAACGTTGCAAGTAACTCTGCTCTGGAACTTGCAGCCACTTTTTTGTTACAGAAGATTTCAAATGCCTCTTTCAAGGCCTTATGGAAGAGGGTGTGGTTCTGAAAACACTCAACGACATAGAGCATGCATGTATTTATCGTGTAGCTCAATTATTCTTCTGACAAGCACCTGTTCCTGCACGCCACCTTCAGCTGCTGCGTCTTCGGCCTGTTTGACAAGGGCATTCCCCTCTGCAGTGACATGCTGCTTGAACGCCTCTGCAACAGGTTCCAACCCTTTCGGGATCGCATGATAAAGCCTGTACATCCTCGAGAGATCATCCATCTTGTCATCTCTTAGCAATGCTGAGCACCCCGAGTGCTCTTTCTCTAGAAGCTGTTTTGCAACCAGAACCAACAATTCATTCTGTACAATCTTGACTAGTTTGGGCTCGGTGGTTGAATGAAGGTAGTGAGTGACTCTCTCCTTCTCCTTTTTGAGACACTCCTCGGACTTGATCATGTACTCAGGGCAAGAATCCTCATGGATCCAGCTTGAGGCCTTGCGAGAATAGTAAGATGTGGTGTCTTGAAGCAAGAAGCTCTCGAAATCCTCGTCATGTTTTTCCATAGTCCCCATCCCAGTCTGGACATAGATATCTACTACGTTTTTCAACAGTGCCCTATCAATCTGACCGCCCTCTCGTTCTTTATGAATCTGGAGAGAGAGAGAGATACGTACAAACAAATTAATAAAGAACACACACAAGGAGTTACTCTCATATGATATAACTTACGTGTGCTAGAACAACGTCTTTGGCCTTGGATTGTATCTCAAGGCAAACAAGGTCGCGGAAGCAAGTCTGGGCAACTTCAAGTAGTGATGGTAAGGTGTTCCGTGGAGTGTAGAAACGGTCAAGATAGTCGAAGAAACGGGATAACCATCTAATCATAACTTTGTTATTATCCCACCTCCGAGAAAGCTCTCTGAGAAAGTATTCATCATGATGCTTGTCCCTTAAACAGGGCAACACCGTTTGCTTATGGTAATCTTCATATAATTGAAGATACCGTTCATAGATCTGCTTAGAGTACTCGTAAGGAGGTTTCTGGATGCACATATTGTAGATAGTTGTGTAAAGTTGGATATATTGTTCAGACTCAAAGGATGGCTCAGCGTCTCCTTCTAGAATGTTTTTCAGCTTGCTCCAACCCAATTACCTTGCTGAGCGCCTCCATTCCCTTCCCTTTTAGCATCGATTATGATTATACCTAATTAGACTAACCAAATTGAGATCGAGATCTTTTAACGTAAACCCTAGCTAGCTAACTCGATCAAAATCGTATACATAAACGAGAAACAGGAAGAAATTGATCGATCAAAGAAGTCACGTACCCGAAGACTATCGCGATCGAATCCGATTTCACCGAGGTTTGAGAGAGCTGTGAGAATTGGGAAGTGTGAATGGGAACCAGAGAACTTCGTATTTATAGAGTCCGATATTGAGAGAAGGCGGTGAAGAAGAATTATAAATCCATCTTTTAAAAATAATAATAATAATAAAAATCTGGATTTATTATTATATACAGCAAAGTTATTAAATATACCTTAAACAAATGTGTTTCTATTTGATTTGGACCTATGATTATGATTTTTTTTTTTATATAAGTGTTTAAAAAACTATTTATAGAATTTTAGATCTTTGATGTGATTATTTTAAATCCTATAAGATTATGCAATCTATGGAGTTTAAATATTTATATTTTAAATCTTTTGATCCTACCAAATAGTTTTAAAATTAATAGTTGATGATTTCTCAACCTTTTATTTTGCTTTCAACCATTCTTCTTCATATCAAAAACAAATTATTCAACCATTCTGTGACCTACAAACGAATTCAATTCAGCTAAAATCAAATGTCAAAAATAGAATTCCTATTTTCATTTTAGAATTTTCAATACCACAAATATATTAAAAAAAGCCATAAAATTACGACATGAAGAACAAATACATTTTCTTTTCTGTGTTTCTGGTTAACCGGATCTTTTGTACTGAATAATTTTCCAAACAAAAAAACCATAATTTACAAAATCTAGTTTCTCAACATCTGAGAGAGAATCTATGAATCAACCTCGAATCCTATCGAACATGGGATGGTCCATTAATTCTCTAGCAGAAGGACGACGCGTTGGATCACGATCCATCATTGCCTGTTTCACAAACATGTTGGAAACCCTCTGTCTTAAAATGACATGTTCCAATGCTCCATGAAGAAAACACAGAGATAAGAAAGCAAATAACGTACCTTAAGCAGTTGCTGTAACTGTAACGAATGCCCCGGTAGGAGAGGAAGTTTGCCTTCTTTGATATTGAGGCATTGGTTTCTTGATTCTGTAAGAGGAGATCCTCTAATCAGCTCGTATACCGTGACACCCAAAGAGAAGATATCTACTTTATCCAGATGCTCATAGTTTTCGTTTAGTATTTCTTGAGGCATGTAACGTGCATCCCCTTCTTCTACTGGTAAGCTTTTGTCCAACCGTGTGGCACAACCAAAGTCACCAAGCTTGCAGACACCGTTCTTGATGTAAATATTGTCTGGTTTTACATCTAAATGAGCTATTCCTTTCTCATGCACAAACTGTAAGGCCTTAGCTATCTGCAAGGGTTGATACTTGGTATGTACATAAGAATTCTCAGGAAGCAAGAAATTCTCTATACTTGATGGAAGTTGCATAAGTGTTTACCTGATGCATAATCACCAAGATCTCTCTCTCTGAGATCTTAAGAGAAGATTTCTTGGACAAACTGTGATCGCAGAGTTCCAGTTGAATGTAAAACTGCTTGTTTTCAAACCACGAGCAGTAGTATCCTACTACATTTTCATGGAATCCTAAAAACAAAAGAAGAAATAATCAGTTGAAGGCTACGCTTATCTTAGCCTGCAAACAGGGAATAACAGAATAGGTCGAGGACAAAAAAGGCAAAACAAGGGACTGTACTGACCTAGAGCAGCAAGAGCTTGAACTTCCATCATAGCTTTACGCCTGCATTAAACTCGGTTATGATTACTTAAATAAATTGATCAAAACAAGATGAACTATATTAATACAGTACAATCTTTCATTTGCTAAGGAAGCTACTGGAGAAATCTACCTCTCTGAATCTAGATACAGCTTCCTTGTGCTGTGTTTCACAGCATACAAGCAACCATCAATTCTCTTCAAAACTTTAAATACACGACTGAAATGCCCAGCACCAATTTGCTGGAGAAACCAAACCAAGTTATGTTAGAAGCAGCAATATTGTTCCATCACTTTAGTAGGAATTCGATAATCAAATTCAGATTTAAAAGATTGGCTTACCTGAATTTCATGAAAGTCTGTTAGATATCTTGACAACCCATCCCCACCGATACTTGCAGGGAGAAAACCTGCATAACAGTAACATTTGAAATATTTTTTTACTGAAGAACCGTAATGATTATTTAGTCTTTCATGAATAAGGATTCTAGGAAAACTGTGACAGCAAACTTACTAGCACATTTTGACCTCTGATATCCGAAAGGGTCAGTAGCTGTCTCGGACTCATTCATCACATATGGATTCTTCAGGCAAGGGGGTGGCATAACCCGACACCGCAGAGCAACTGCAGTCTGTGAAACATATCCAGTCCTCTCTGTTTGATTAGCTTGGAGTTTATCCACCATGATCTCATCTATGTCAATATCATCATTCTCTTGTTCATCTACTCTATATTTTGAAGACCAGGTAGAATTTGCATGATTCAATGTGAAACTATCTGCATTAAACATAGAAGATTTTATCTAAGTTATTGAGAAAATGTTAGGAAAAGAACACATCACCAAAACATCATATCACTAGATAATAGTACTTCTGTGAAACTCAAACCAATAAAGACTTGAATGTTGGACAATTGTTAAAACAGGAGATCAAACATAACAATTATGACAATTGTACCACAAAACAGTCAAGCAAGTTTCTTTCTGAAACCTGTATCTTCTTCTTTTTATGCAAACTAAACACTTATTTGTACATTTAAGGTGGTAGACAAATAAATTTATGAGACAAACAAAGCAACGAAAGCTTACTCTGCCGGCATCTTTTGCTTTTAACTGTATTTAGTTTAACAGGAGACCTAGGACAAGGAGAATGATCCTACCAGAAAAAAACAAAGGGAATTGGAGATATTGGGGGAAATAATATCAAAGGCATATATAAAGTTAATAGCTTTCTCCCAACTCACATTGCTGATGTCTAAACCGCTCATCAAGTTCTGATTGTCCGGAGTTATATAGTCAGGTGTGCTGAAAGATAAATCGGACAAGGATATTATCAGTAGCTACAATTCACAGATATTAACTAGAGCAACATTCATCAATAACCCAAAGGCATTGTAAATCTCTACAATGTTAGATTCAAAAAGGTGAAAATAAGGGAAAGCTCCTCAAATCTACAGAACCAAATATAGATTTTGACCGATCCAGATAAAGCCCAGATTGGATTTAAGAATGCCTGAACAGGAAGATAGCGATAGATCTCAACCTCACAGCTAAGAAATGCCTTAAAATCCGAGTAACGAAGATTTACCAGAAAAAGTCTTGGCTGAGAATAAATTCCTTCTCTCCGCAATCGGCATCTGCACCAACGGAACCCAACTGATTCCGGAGCTCCGACGACTCCGAATCCAGGAGACCCTGAAACGCCGATGACGCAGCATTCGACGGCGGACGGTTTTCAAACGAAAATTGGCCGAACTGAAGCAGAGAGTGTCGCTCCAATGTCCCCTCCATCTTCCGGTTCTTCTTTGTTTTGATCGTACCTAGGGTTTTCTTCTTCGCCAACAGTGTTCTTTCTTTCTTCTCGAACATCACGACGCGAATAAAATCAATAAATTTCAAAATTTGCGCGCTCTTGCTTCGTAGCGTTTCGAGCCTTAATTTGGAACTAATCAGCTACAGCAATGATTACGCTACACTTTCTCTGTTATCAATTTCTGACCGTACGATCTTCCGGGTAGTCGTCAGAGATTAGGTAGGGGTGCAGCGGATCTTCTGTGGAGCGTGTCATGTAAGCTTTGGGTCCTTAATAATAAATAATTGTTTTTCTAGAATAGCACTAGCTCTTGCCTCTTGGGGCACGATGTAGGCATTTATATATATCGCACCTTTTCTAGAAATATATAATGTTTCTTAATTGTATGATATGTCAACAAAATAACAATGTTTAATTGTATTTCCCATATTACGATTTGAAATTAGAATAATGTTTTTTTCTTAATTAACTTTAAAGAGTTGTATTTATTTTGGTCAACAAATTAAAAAATTGTCTAAAATTTGCTTTCTCTCCTGAAAGGATATTTATTTACACGGCTCATCGGGTCTAGAATGTTAAATGGAGTAACTACGAAATTGATTTCTAATTAATTCCAAAATGTGGGATATAAAGACAAATTCTAAAACGTGGGAGAGTTTTAAAGCATTGGGCCAACTAAAAGCCCAGTGACAAATCCAATAAAATAGTGAAGCCCAATTGTAAAATCCAAGCATACTCTCGGCAACGCCGGTACAAAGGCGAATACCGGCGATATCGATTTATACGGTGACGACGAATGTGGCGGCGAAATAACGTACCGGTAACTTTCCAACAGTCTTATGAATTGTTAACTTTTGCGATTTCTTCTTCCCGAACATTCATTTGATCTTCCGTTTTTGGATTTTCAGGGAAACCCAGATTCTGATCAGAGCATATCTGGTGAGGACTGAGGATTGCTTTTTCATCTGAAAATTTTATCTTTTGATTCTTCGTTTTTATTTCATTGTCTAACGAGTAATTTTCAAGCTGCTGTTTGGTCTTTTAGAGGAAGAGGAAGAGGAAGAGCACGTAAATGTTAGTTTGGGAGAAAATGAAATGTGGCCAAGTGAGATGGCGAAGGAAGAGGTAGTGTTTTATCACTAATTTTCTATTCTTTAAACCTCTTCTTGCCTTGAGCTTGCTTAGAGAGACCTTGGGAAATCCTGCGAATTTGTCTGTTGACACAAATTATGGAATGATGATGAGACGTTACTACTATCGTCATCAAAATCTGGGTTGAGTCTCTTATCCTTGATTATGCAGCACACTGTTTCTATCTGATTCCATTGAATATCCATCAAGAAAGAAGTTGGGAACTTTGGTGATATATCTGATTTTGCCCAATTGATTGTTGTCGACTTGGGTAGTTTTGAGGAGCTATAAGGAATATGATTATTGTTTGACCATAGTTGGCTTCAATATTATAGGGAGGATTACTACTTCAAACAAAGCTCGAAAAACTCATAGGTATCCAGCTTGTGGTCAGCCTTTTCTATGACTATCTTAGCTTCAGTCAGGTTTCCCTTATCATTGCTTCTGTGTTATTTCCAGGTTGTGGTGAGCTAAATTATGCTAGGGAAACCGGCCATGTATCTCGGGAAGCAACTGTGAGTCTTCTTCGTTTTCAAAATTCTTTTGTGCAGCTTTTTTTCTCGAGGAACTATGGAATCAAATGGTGATGGGAGATTTTACTCTTATTCTTAGCTACAGAAGATATCTTCCTCTGTTGAGGATGACGTTGAAGTTCCTGATTCCCCCGAGGAGAGTTAT
This sequence comes from Eutrema japonicum, assembly GCA_030161315.1. Taxonomy (NCBI): domain Eukaryota; kingdom Viridiplantae; phylum Streptophyta; class Magnoliopsida; order Brassicales; family Brassicaceae; genus Eutrema; species Eutrema japonicum. Next base: position 1,182,478 of record BSQW01000001.1, on the reverse strand, counting down.
TCTGCTTCTTCAAGAAGAGCCGGATTAGCATGCATATCTGCTCAGGAAAGTGGGTCAGATGATGAGGTCATGATCTAATCTTCGACTTCTTTGGGTTATTTTCATGACATCCGAATCTCTAGTCCATTTCAACCATGCATCTTGAAAAGTACTTTATATTATTTTGTCGAATTGGTGACAGTATTCTTTCTACTTTAGGTTTTTTGTAATGATGATTATTGTTGCCTTCAGATTCCACATGATGAACAAGTGGCAACTTGGTCTACTATAAGTAAAGAAACCAAGTCACTAATCCACTTGAATGCTATTGCTTCAGTCTCATCATCCCATACATCTGGCTTCAGAGCCAAGAGAGGTAGTAAAGGTACGGTTTCATCCAAAACTCTTCTTGATATATTTACCTTAGAAGTTAAAGAACGGGCACCACGAATGAAAACTCAGAGAAACAAATCATGAGTGCATAAACTTCTGAAATCTCTGAGTTGGGTTTCTAATGTCTTCGCAGTTGTCAAAGATCATGTGAGGCCAAAATTTTCATTTCACTCACATGCTCATGGAGAAACGTTATCCAAGATAAGTGACATGGCTGAAAACTTTGAGCCCGCTGCTGATCAGGCGATAGAGGAGGATCCCATTGCTGAATGCCCCAACGATTCTGATGAAAGATCAGAAAACAGACAAGGTATTTCTGTTGCTGAGTCGAGGGAGGTTCTGTACGGGTACACTGAGGGTGCGGTATCCAAGCTTTTAGTCCCTCCTCCAAATAAGTTTAGAGTGATAACAAGAAGCTCTAAACCGGTAATATTTCCTTATCCAGTGGATTAGTTATTGATTTGCTACTTAGCTCAGTTCTCTGTTTCATTCATTGGCGTCTTTTCCTGCTCCAGTACAGCAGGCGCGAAAGAAAAAGTTTGAAATTTAATCATAAGGGAAGTTCATCAAACCTCCAAGATAGTGATACTGATGATGAACTTCCTGGACCCATGGATAGTGAATCATCAAGCGATGATGAGGTTTTGGTCTCCTGCTTTTATGTGATTTAGGTCGTTTCCTTCTTCTCATTCTACACTAAAATCCAAATAATATTGTTCTGTTACATAGCCTAGTTATCAAAGCTCAGCGCCAAACATTTCCAACCAGAAGAACCAATTTGTTGGAGACCGGTTTGATGAAGCAATAAAAGCTTCCTCTTTACGCAAGGAAGGTCTCTTGTTCGGCTCACCTAAATTATCTGGGTAATCAAATTCTCAACACCTTTCGGACTCCACACTTAAAAATCGTACAAATCACTTAACATCAAAACCTGTTTTTTATTGCATTGATCTGCAGTGGCTCTAGCCTGTATGGGAAGCTACAACAGATCATGAAACAAGAAAAAGAGACGGAAATAGAAATCATGAAGAAATTGCAGGGTGGAATCGGACAAGCAGGTAATGCTGCTTCATAACTCCCATATAAACAAAATCTAGATCATACTTTTGTTCTGCTTGTTTTTCTCATTTCCCGTTTCCCAACTCAGATGCGTCGAGCTATGTTGATATAAAAATTATGTCAAGACAATTGGAGGGAAAGCTGGTTGTCTGCAAATGCTCTGTCATCGACCTTTCTGGGGTTTCTCTCTCGATCTCTTGACACATCTAATAAAACTGTTCCTTTAACTAGACCCTTTGAAGATCTATCAATCAGATTATAAGCATTGAGTCACACACATTCGGTTTTGTAGGACTCCCTCTTGCTTAAGAACACACAAGTTCTTGCGGCCAAAGAAACAGAAACAACAATCATCTTTAATCCTAAAGTTTGTGCGGATGTCGATATCGAAATTGGGAGCTTTGTCCGTCTTCATGCGCCATGGTCAGTTTCGATTCCACTCTTGAGACTCTCATCTCATGTCAATGTCACTAAACTCTTTTTTGATATAGCTTTTCAATTGCAACAGGAAAGAAATAGAAGTGAAGAACACCAATGAGGTGATTATTTTGTGTTCATATTTCTCAAGTTTGTAATGTAAGTCACACAAATGTCACAAAAAAACGCGGAAAAACAAAAAAACAGAGAAGCAATATGTGAAAAAACGATAATTAAAGCACTGATTGGTAACAATAAGATAGCAGAATCGTGGAAAATGAAATGAAAAGATCAACTTAACTGAAATATTGCAGAATAATGGATTTTTTTTTTTATATAATCAAAATATATAGTAGGAATGTAGAACGCAAATAAGAATTTTCCAATAATATGTAATTTGTTAAAAAAAAAAAAAAAATGAGAATACCAAAATTGTTATACGGATTTATTAATCAGAGTTTAAATGTTTTTGGATTCATCATGTTTTCTTCTTTGGTGCTGCTACTACTGATTAAAAGGCGTAAATCAGTTCTTACCAAGTGTTCAACTCGTTTTAGTTATGCATGAACTCTTTGTGGGTTTGATTCCTTTCTTGAGCTTTGGTGAATCTCAAAATATATATATATATATATATATATATATATATATATATATATATATATATATATATAGTTTGTGGAAACCTCACGAAGCTAAAAAAGGTATAGTATTCGTCTTTGTCTTAGTTTAGCACTTAATGAAACGTAAAGAATAATTAAAGAACGGACAGACTTATAATTAAATGATATACCTTCCGTTTCAAACAAATTATAGTTTTAGAAATTTTCACACAGATTAACAAAGGGCAATTCTACAAAATAGCACCAAAACACTTAATGTTCAATAATTTAGCACCCAAGGGTGAAAGTCACAAAATTAGCATTCATTAAAGGAAAAAGACTCATTTAACCTTGAACACAGATTTGATTATTCGCGACACCATTCTTCATATCGTCGGAAAAACTTTCTCATCTTCATCTCGCCGACAAATTGTTCCCGGAGCTATCATTCCCTGATCTCGAAGCTTTCCCGACTCCATTCTCTGATCTCGAAGCTTTCCCGACGCCATTCTCTGATCTCGAAGCTTCTCATAGCCCAAAATCGAGGTATTTTATCTTCTTCGATCAAAAATCTAAAATCCTCTTCCTCGAGACCTTACTCGACCAGTTACTGTAACTCGCATTACGATAACTAGCACAAACTCGATTTATAGATTTCGTTCATCTTTGTCTAGCTTCGATTTTGTTTCCTAATCGCATGTTAAGTGTCTGATTTCTAATCGATTCAAAATTAGATTCGATTAGAAATTTGGGGTTTTGGGATGTCAACAATTGTTTGGGGATGTCAACAATTTGGGGTTTCGTGATGTTTCAGTATGTCTTGAATCTTAAAAGAGTAAGAAGAAACTCATGGATGGTTTTGTGTTCTTAAATCACTTGTTTTGATTTAGTCTAATATTGGTTTCGAAACTGGTTTTTATTGATTAGACCCAAATGTCTTGCAGGATTGTTAACCTTCATTAAAGAACAATCAAGCAACAACCTGTTAGTTCATCAAAACATCTAATTGGCTTTGACTGGAAGACTCTATCTTGTTGGAACACAATGAACGCGAATAGAGATGGACTATCTGATTCAAAAGAGTCTTTCGTATCGAAGCTGGCCAAGCTCTTCCAGACATTTGAAGATGGGTTCAGTATGATCAATAGTCGCTTGACAACAATAGAGGAAGTTCTGGGAATAAACGAGAATCCTACTACACGTCAAGAAAAAACAAATGATGAAGGCAATTTCTCACAAACAGATGGTTTGGATCAGATAAATATCTGTAGCCAGCCTGGGGACAATACGAATGACCAGGTAATGTTCTGAAGTTTTCGTTTCGTTTCAAACTCTCTGAAATACTTCCGAAATGAATAAATGATGAAAACTGATCCTTTCTTGGGAATGAAACGTATTTCGGAAGATATATAACGTATTTCGGAAGATATATAACATATTTCAGAAATACTTCCGAAATGAATAAATGATGAAAACCGATCCTTTCTTGGAAATATATAACGTATTTCGGAAGATATATAACATATTTCAGAAATACTTCCGAAATGAATAAATGATGAAAACTGATCCTTTCTTGGAAATATATAGCGTATTTCGGAAGATATATAACGTATTTCGGAAGATATATAACGTATTTCAGAAATACTTCCGAAATGAATAAATGCTAACAACTGCCCATTTCGGAAGATATATAACGTATTTCGGAAGATATATAACGTATTTCAGAAATACTTCCGAAATGAACAAATGCTAAAAACTGCCCATTTCGGAAGATATATAACGTATTTCAGAAATACTTCCGAAATGAACAAATGCTAAAACTGCCCATTTCGGAAGATATATAACTTATTTCGGAAGATATATAACGTATTTCAGAAATACTTCCGAAATGAACAAATGCTAAAAACTGCCCATTTCGGAAGATATATAACGTATTTCAGAAATACTTCCGAAATGAACAAATGCTAAAAACTGCCCATTTCGGAAGATATATAACGTATTTCGGAAATATTTCCGAAATGAACAAATGATGAAAACTGATTCTTTCGTGTGAATGAAACGTATTTAGTATGATATATAACTTTGTTATTTGTGCAGAGATGGTTCGAGTTTTAAGTGTGTTGCTGCAAACAAAGCCCATTTCGGAAGATATATAACTTATTTCGGAAGATATATAACGTATTTAAGAAATACTTCTGAAATGAACAAATGCTAAAAACTGCCCATTTCGGAAGATATATAACGTATTTCGGAAATATTTCCGAAATGAACAAATGATGAAAACTGATTCTTTCGTGTGAATGAAACGTATTTAGTATGATATATAACTTTGTTATTTGTGCAGAGATGGTTCGAGTTTTAAGTGTGTTGCTGCAAACAAAGCTTCAACTGAAATAAAGAAAGATTCAAATGATGAAAACTGATCCTTTCTTTAAAATAAAACGTATTTAGGAACATAAATAACGTTTTTCGGAAAGTCTTCCGAAGTGAACAAAAACAGAAAACAATATTAAAAAAAAATGATATTTCCTGTTGACTTCCATGGGTAAAGTCTTCTAAAAAAGTATGTAAAGTATACTAAATAGTTTGATAAGCTTTGGAAAGTTTCATAAAATCACTTTGAAATGTAATAAGTCTATCATATAGGTACTTTGCAGGTACTCTTGTTGTGCCCTCCTCTGCAACATCTGCTGCACTTGTGTCCTTGAGACTTTGAACCGGGTACACCAAACTCTCCCGCTGATCTCTTTCTCATTTTCGGAGGTCTCCCGCTGCTTGGCTTAGTAGTAGGTGGTGCACATGAATATTCAGATACAGAATCTGGAAAAACACAGGTCGTTAAATCTCCACACGGATGTATGCTCTCAGCATATGCTTTAGCCCATGTTTCCGTTAAGTACATATCATCAACGTACTTGTTTTCATCCTTTTTTGTGCGCTTAGCAGCAGCAATAGCATGAATACAAGGAATCCTGTCAATGTCAAAAACGTAGCAAGTGCACTGCTTGTTTTCCAGGTGAACAATGTACTTCCGGGTTTCGTCCTTGACCTCAAACTCATATCGGTCCACTTGGAAAACATCAAGTTTCATTGCAGCATCATACCTTGCTATCATCTCCTTCACTACACGTGGTGTGACAAGATTTTTGTGTTTAGAAGCTTTTTCCCGACGTTCATGAAACCACGTTGTAAGAGTTAACCTAATGGTCTCAAGGAGAGAAATTATAGGCAACTCGCGAGGCAAGTTCAACATCGAATTCAGCGACTCTGCAATGTTGGTTGTCATAATATTGTACCGGTTCGCAGGTGCATAAGATCGAGCCCACTTTGCAAAATCAGAACCTTCTAAATAATCAGCTAATTTTGGGCTTCTTCTTCTTATGTCACTGAAGATTCCACAAAACTCATGACGAGTATAAGCATCAGCTGCAGCTTCTACTAGTGGCAACAATCCAGTTTTTCCAAACTTTGGTTTAATATTCCTCAAGAGATGAATTCGACAAATACCGTGATGTGCAAGTGGATAAATCATTGAAAGTGCTTTTGCAATGGCTGGAGCTCTATCTGAAACAAACACCAAATCAGACGCATCTGGGATCACACTTTTGAGCCCTCTAAAAAACCAAATCCACGCGTGTTCGTTTTCTGAGTCAACTATCCCAAATGCTAGAGGGTATAACGAAAAGTTACCGTCTTGTGCACTAGCTCCAAGCAACGTTCCCTTAAACTTTCCCTTGAGGAAAGTACCATCTACAGCAATCACTCTTCTCATAAGCTCAAAACCTCTTATCGATTGACCAAATGCAACAAAGGAGTATTTGAATTTTCCATTATCATCCAACTCAACATAAACCTTTGATCCAGGGTTTTTCTCATTAACCTGAAACAACCATTTTGAGAGGTTGTAATAGCTATCCTCAGGAGTCCCTCTTATCAAATTCTGGGCGTACTCTTTCACTTTCCAAGCTTGTTTGTAGTCAATGTGTACGCCATGGTCAATTCTGACTTGCTCCATAATTTGTTTTGGTTTGAGTCCATATTTCTTTTCTCCATAGTTGCTACAGAGTAAAGTGCCAAGAACTTTGGCAGAGGCTTGCCTATGGTTGGCATGTCTGTGTGTCGTATCACATGTATGTTTATGATTATACCTCTTCACCACAAAGTAATCAGAAGAAGGAAGCTTTGATGCACGCATCCTCCAGCTGCAATTGCCATCAACACAACCTAATATCGCCCTTGTCTTGTTTGACCAGAGAGACCTGAACTCAAACTTCCACTCTAATGCCCATTTTCTCATGTGAAGCATTAGCTCATCTTTGTTCTTAAAATGTCTGTTCACGTATAAATCATCAGAACCTCGGGTGGAATGTGATATACATATACTAGGAGGAGAAATATCTGGAGCAGGACGCAAAATATCAGCAGTTGAACATGTGCTTTTGTTTGCATCAGATGTTGAATTGCCACTTCCATTTGATCTATGAAGTTCCTACACAAATAAAGAGAGAAATTTGATATAACGTATTTAGGAAAGTCTTCTTAAATGAACAAGAAACAGATAAAAGGTTTCGTGTAGAGAGGAATTATGAAAGTACTATATTACCTCTTGGTATCCATGCGTAAATGAAGCATTCGAACATGTGTTGTTGTTTTGCTACACAAAGAAAGATACAAACGTATAAAAGAACCATTTAGGAACAAAAATAAAGTATTTCTGAAAGTCTTCCGAAATCTTCCGAAATGAACAAGAAACAGAAAAAGTATAATGAAGCACTCACATGAGAATTCCCGTAAGGAAGAATGTTGCATATATCAGTCACCTGAATCTGAATGTATCAGAAAAAGGTATCATGCAGAGAGGAATCTGAATTTAAATGAACAAGAAACAGGAAAAGGTATCATGCAGAGAGGATTTATGAAAGTACTATATTACCTGTTGATTTCCATGCGTAAATGAAGCATTCGAACATGTGTTGTTGTTTTGCTACACAAAGAAAGATACAAATGATGAAAATGATCATTTCTTGGAAATGAAACGCATAAAAGAACCATTTAGGAACAAAAATAAAGTATTTCTGAAAGTCTTCCGAAATCTTCCGAAATGAACAAGAAACAGAAAAAGTATAATGAAGCACTCACATGAGAATTCCCGTAAGGAAGAATGTTGCATATATCAGTCACCTGAATCTGAATGTATCAGAAAAAGGTATCATGCAGAGAGGAATCTGAATTTAAATGAACAAGAAACAGGAAAAGGTATCATGCAGAGAGGATTTATGAAAGTACTATATTACCTGTTGATTTCCATGCGTAAATGAAGCATTCGAACATGTGTTGTTGTTTTGCTACACAAAGAAAGATACAAATGATGAAAAAATGATCATTTCTTGGAAATGAAACGCATAAAAGAACCATTTAGGAACAAAAATAAAGTATTTCTGAAAGTCTTCCGAAATCTTCCGAAATGAACAAGAAACAGAAAAAGTATAATGAAGCACTCACATGAGAATTCCCGTAAGGAAGAATGTTGCATATATCAGTCACCTGGAGAAGAAAACATTAGATTAGAAGAAAACATTAGATTAAAAAGTAACTGAACTATAAAGTATGAAGCGAATATTTATAACGAAGCTAAGAAATAACGAAGCTAAGAATATATACTAACCGTTACATACAAAGGAATCAGTTCTGGATTTCCTTTTATGTTGTTGATGAAACTTCTTAGTTGGCGGTCGTTTTTAACAAACACAGGAGGAAATTTCTCTGCCATAAACCTCATCTTCAATGGGAGTCCATAGCTAAGTGCAGCATTACTAATTGAGCAGTCAATCTCAAAGTCTTCAACAACCATCTCAAACAAATCATTGTAATTGAGATTTTCATCAAACTCAAACATTGTTGATCCTCGTTTTGTATCCAATACAAATTCACACTGAAGATTTTCGTTTGTTCTCCACTCTCCACAGACACAATAAATCTCAACCATATTTCACAAGCGCAATATATCACCTTCCTAAGCGTACCAACAATGAAGTCCACGCCTGAACTCCATCAAAACACAGAGAATTCACACACTTAACTTAATCGATTCACTAATTCCGCCAAATCGATTGATTTCAATTGGATTTCGCATAAGCATTATACAAAACGAAACCGAGAATCGAAACCATAAAATCGAAACCGAGAATCGAAACCATAAAATCGAAACCGAGAATCGAAACCATAAAATACGAAACGATGAAATAGTTAAAAATGAACCTGCGATATTGAGCTGTGACGACGGCTGATAATTCCGGCGATGACGACGGCACAATCTTCACAGATAACCAGATCAATCGCCGGCGATGAATTTCTGGAAATTGAATACAGTCAAAGAAATTTCTAAAACTTACAATGTTAAATATCTCAAATCCTATGGGCAAAGTTGTCTTTTGCCTCTTTAATGAATGCTAATAATGGGGCTTTTTTATTAGGGTGCTAGTTTGGTGAGAAAGTTTTCAAAAAGTGCCATTTTGATCAATTTCTCATTAACAAATATAATAAATTTTGTATTATGCCCTTGTTAATTCAAAATCTTTTTCCAATCAAGACTCTATAATATATTCTCTCTCTCAATAATAAATTGAATTATATAACAGGGATGAAATTGTAATTTAGTTTAAAACTACATTATAAAACGACATTTTCTTATGTTTTATTATTACCTCGGTTTGGTTCAATGGTTTTGACCCAACCAGCCTGTAGATCCTTAGTTTATATTTGTATCATTGGAAGCTTGGAACAATTCATCTCTTGATACACAAGAAAGGTAGGACTCATTACGTGGATGTCAGGTAAAAGCAAAATAATGTTCTCTCGCTTTTGTATTACAAAAAAACAAGGGCATATAACTTAGTATATATCTATTATATCATATATGTATATAAGTATACCATCGGGTTATCGATGAGCTATACAAGTCGTCTCTCAATGGACTGCATGAAGCTGTTGTGGAACCTAATGCCAAATAGACTCATGAAAAAAAACCTCGGTAAGATATATATAGGTTTATAAAAAAATATATTAAGATATAGATTTTTGATTTCGGTAATTTCGTCCTAAATTGACTTTAAGTCAGAATAAAACAAGATCTGATTTATCATTTCTGAATTTCGTTTCCGTGATTCTTCTTCTTTACACTAATATGAGAAGAAAATGGAATATATTAAAGTTGCAGGTTACAAGGTTCATGGCCATCCTTTCTCCACCAACACAAGGCGTGTTCTCGCTGTTCTCCTTGAGAAAGGACTCTCTTACGAGCCCATTACCGTCGATTTGCAAACCGGTGAACACAAAAGGGACTCTTTCCTCTCTCTCAACGTAAGTAATTTTCTCGCAAAAAAAAAAAGGAAAGATTAGTAAATTCAGGGTGAGATTACACACATGTAGATAGATTACTTGTTACTCAAGGCATGTTAGATCTAGGTTAATTCTCACCGGTGTTTTTAACTTAGTGTTTATGCCAAATTATCTGCTTCATCCCAGTTTTTATTGATCCACCTATTCGATCAGGATTATAGATTGACTTTGCCGCGATTCATCTACCTATTCATTTTTTTGGGACAACAATCATCTACACATACATTAAGTTGTTATATGTGGGTTTTAATGCTCACATAAGGATTAGTTACTTGTAGTAACACAAGGATTTCAAGTTTTTAACAATGTGTTACTGATGCAGCCATTTGGTCAAGTCCCCGTTTTTGAAGATGGAAATGTCAAGCTGTGCGGTGAGTTTAATCTTACAACAACATTTGTTTCTATCTAATCAATTTTTCTGGATCATTAATTTTTTAATTTCTCCCTCTAGAATCCCGAGCCATCACACAATACATCGCATATGTTCATAGTTCAAGAGGCACACAGCTTCTGAATCTTCAAAGCCACGAGACAATGGCAACATTAACAATGTGGATGGAAATCGAAGCTCATCAGTTTGATCCACCCGCATCTAAACTCACATGGGAACAAGTCATTAAGCCTCTCTACGGTCTAGAGACTGACCAAACGGTCGTCAAAGAAAACGAGGCTAATCTAGAGAAGGTTCTAAATGTCTACGAGAAACGACTCGGAGAATCTAGATTCTTGGCTTGTAATACCTTTACTTTGGTTGATCTCCATCACTTACCCAATATACAATACCTTTTGGGAACTCCAACGAAAAGATTGTTCGAAAATCGACCTAAAATCCGTAAGTGGGTGGATGAGATTACGGGTAGAGAGGCTTGGAAGATGGCTTGTGATCAGGACAAGTCTTGGTTTGGTAAGCAAAGGAAGTAAATGAAAGCAGAAGAAAAATGTGTGTGTGAGGTGTTTGTGTGTTGAGTTTGGGTCTCTGTTTGTAAGCTTGTGTTGTTTGTTTTCTCATGTGTGGTGGTGGATCTTATAAGATGCTTTTGTGTTTGGTTTATGTAGTTTGATGAATAAAGGAATATAAATAAAAATATTATAATTTTAACTACTTTGAGAATAGCACCTAAAAACAATTTTGGGTGCACAACATTGGTCTCAGTGGGCATTTTTTTTCACTCATCCACCTCTCAGAAACATATTAGATTGGGTTTTAATTCTATTTCAAATTTTTATTAAAAAAAAATCTAGAAATAAGAAAGAAAAAAAACAATGAAAAAATAAAATCCAGTTTCAATGAATGGGTATTTTTAGTGTATACAATATATAAGTCTTCTTTGTAAGAAAAAAAGTATATGTCTTAAAATGAAAATAAAAATAATTGCTAGTATATATATACACTGCCCAATTAGACTACCCTCTCTCATTAACCATCAATCCATATGGATTTGAAAATCTTTAAAATACACAAACCAATCAAACTTCTCTGTTATACCTTTGTTTGGAAAAAATATTAAATATTTTTCTTCTTAGATAGAAGGAAAGCTTATTATATAGATTTTATTTCAGTACTGTATAAGCTTATTATTTTAGCCATTTCCCCCAATTTTCCTCTTATGTTAGACATTAACATATACAGCTAATACTTGGTTTGATAGACTAAATCATTTAGTAATAATGTGTTTGATGAGAAATCACTACAAGAAAACAAGTCGAATTTTGACCAATTTTTTTTTGGTCGAAAATTTATCGACTGATTTTAGACCAATAAACGATTGATATTGAATCGGTCGATATTTGGTCGAAACTTTTCGACTAAAAAATATGGTTTAGATTTGGTCAAAGATTTTTGACCATTTTGCGACCGTTGACTGAAACAGTCAAATTTTGGTCGCAAAACTTATGACGAGCTTACTCTGAGGAAAATTGGTCGAAAATGATTGACCAATTTATTCATATTGGTCGAAAATTTGTCAGTTATTTTCGACCAAATTTTTACCGATTCAAATTTTAGTTAAAAAACGGTCGAAATGTTTTTGACCATTCATTTATGACGAAAATAGTCAAAATTCTAAATTCTAAACCCAAACACAAACCATTAACTCTAAACCCTAAACATCTAACTCTTAATCATAAACTCTAAATCTTAAATTGTAAACTAGATCTTACACATAAATATCAATTAATATACAAAAAAATTCAACACTTATATTTTTTTAAAATATAATCATTTTATAAATCCTAAATTCTAAACCCAAACCAAACCCTTAACCTTAAACCCTAAACATCTAACTCTTAATCATAAACTCTAAATCTTATATTGTAAACTATATCTTACACATAAATATCAAATAATATACAAAAAATTGAACACTTACAATTTTAAAAATATAATCATTTTATAAATCCTAAATTCTAAACCTCAAATACAAACCCTTAACCCTAACCCCTAAACCTCTAATTCTTAATCATAACCATTAAATCTTAAATTGTAAACTAGAGTTTACACATAAATGTTAAATAATGTACAAAAAATTCAACATTTACAAAAATTATAAATAATTTTTTTTTTTTCAAATAATGATCTTTTATGCGCTATTTTTCTTTGTAATTGCTTTAAATATTCATGTAAATAGTTTCTAAAAAAAATAAAAAAATTTATGTTTCTAATTATATTACTTTTTATAACAAGTTATGAAGTTATAATATTATTGATTAGCAAAATAAAAAAGTTATAATATTAATCAAAATGCTGGAAAAGACTAGTTTCTCATTGGTTAGTCCTTAATGACAAGGATCACACTCAGTTTTATTCTCTACCGTTGATAAAATTAAATCCAACGGTCCTAAAACTTCTATTTTGTTTCTCTCTCTTCCTCCTAGCGTAAGTCTTCTCCTCTTCCTCTCACCCTTCCTCCTCTTCTCCTCCCCATCATCGTATCCTTTCTCATCTTCTCCCACGGTAAGTCTTAGCCCTGGGCATAATATCCTTTCTCCTTTTCTCCGGCGGTGCTGAGGCGTGGTGGAATCGCGGCGGCGAGGCGGTGCGGTTGCGGGATCTAGGAGGACGGCGACGAGATCTAGGACGGTGCTCCGATGCTGCTGGGGGACGGCGGCGAGATCTAGGAGGAGGCCGGAGGAGCAGATCCGCGAGATTGCTCTGGAGGAGGGTTTTTGGATCGAAGATATTTTGTTTTGTTTTTTTTAACTATTATTTGGATCGAAGATCGTGTACTTGGTTTTTTATATATGTAAGATATATATATATTTTTTATATAAATTAATTTGGTTATTAATAATAATTCAATTATTTTGCCAATGGAAACTTGACCAGATCTTCGATAAAATCAGATTTAAAAACTCAAGAATCGTCAATAGTATCAAATTTTAAAACCCAAAAATTGTTAATTCGAATTTTTATTATACTTTTTAATATACTTTTTATTATAATTTATTATTTTACGTAATTTATTTTCATTATTTTGCTGGTTAAAAATTGAAAATACATGGTTCATAATTGGTCAAAAGTTTTCGACCAATTTAGTTGGTCATAAATTTTTGACCACTTTATTTGGTCAAAAAGGTTTTGACCATTTTATTTGGTCAAAAGTTTTCGACCATTTTTTTACCAAAATCCATTATCGACCATCGATTATCGACAACCGCGTTTTGGTCGAAAAATGGTCAAAAACAGACTGTATTTGTGGTCAAAATCTGACCTGTTTTCGGTCAAAATCTGACCTGTTTTCTTATAGTGAATTAAAGACTGTAAAGGAAAGAAATCTACAATTTCATGTAAGAAATCTAACTAATTAACAAAACTGAACAGGTGGAAAAAGTAAATTAATACGGAAAAAGCCACGTTTTATCTATAAATACATCTTTTTGATGCTCCATCTCTACGAATAAGGAGTATACACCAAATCAATCTCAAGACAAAATATAAAAATAATTGAGTGTATAAAGAGGGTAGCAAAAATGGGTTCCTCTAGATTATTGGTTTCGTTTGCTCTCGTGATTATGATGATGGCCATTTCTTATGAACCATTCCCATGTAATTATTATGATTAATTGTTTTGTTTTCGTATTTTGCTATAAAATATTATATATAATGGTTTTGAATATTTCATAATTGACTAGTAGGGATGGGCGTAAACGCGAGCGATGTACCTACGAGTTGCTACCATTATTGTAACCAGACGTTCGAGAGTCGTCACCAATGCTATAAACGGTGTGAAGAATTAGCTCACAAAGATGGTAATCAATGATTACTAATCATAATAACACTTAGATTTCTGATTTATAAAAAAAATGTCAGTTGATTGTGATTTATATTTGTGTTTGATGTTTCGAAATAAATTCTCTCAGCCGGAAAAAGATAAGTACGTTTTGTGTCACCTCTAGTTGTTGTAATTATATTTCTTTTTATTTTTCTTTTCTTAAAATTGGTATAATTAAATGGTATATATTGGTGTTTTGGCTAAGAAAACTTGAATAAAGTTTTTTTTTTCTGAAAACATTCAATTTTTTGGGTTTTATTCTCTTTCTTCTTCGTAAGATATGATTGGGATAATGTAAAATTGCAGGGTACAAGATTTATGGATATCCTTACTCCGCCAATACAAGGCGTGTCCTCGCCGTTCTCCACGAGAAAGGCCTTTCTTACGATCCCATCACCGTCGACTTGAGAGCCGGTGAACAGAAGAAGCCACGTTTTCTCTCTCTCAATGTAACTTTCACCTCTAGATAGATTACTTGTCACTCAAGAAGTGTTTAGGTTTTTATTACTTATCAACATGTTATATAACTATAAGGTTTTTGGCCAAGAGGTTAGTTACTTGTGACTTAAGTTATGCTACATCTTAGGTTTTGTGTTCAATAATGTGTTATTGATGCAGCCATTTGGTCTAGTCCCAGTTTTCCTAGACGGGGATTTTAAGTTGACTGGTGAGTTTTAAACTACACGTACAACTAACTGATCTGATAAACATATTTCGATATTAATTTCTGATGAATTTTGATCGATTTTTTTTTCTCAGAATCCCGATCCATATCAGAATACATCGCGACTATTCATAGATCAAGAGGCTCACAACTTCTGAATCACAAAAGCTCCAAGACAATGGGAACACAAAAAATGTGGATGTATATCGAATCTTTTGAATTCGATCCACCTGCGTCGATACTCACTTTGGAGCAATACATCAAGCCTTTGATGGGTCTAAAGACGGACTATAAGGTCGTGAATGATACCGAGCCGAAGCTAGAGAAGGTTCTAGATATCTACGAAGAACGACTCAAAAATTCTAGCTTCTTAGCTAGTAACAAATTCACATTAGCTGATCTATATCACCTTCCTAATATACAATACCTTATGGACACACCTACAAAGAGATTGTTCGAAAACCGGCCTAGCGTTCGCCGGTGGGTGGGTGAGATTACAGCTAGACCGGCTTGGAAGAAGGCATGCGATGTGAAGGCTTGGTACCATAATAAGGAGAATAAATGAGAGCAAAGAATTTTGTGTGCGAGTGTGCTTGTGTTGTTTGCTAGAACACCTGCATCCATGAGTGTCTTAATATGGGTTGTCTGAATAAAATAATATTAATATTTTAATATAATTTAGTTATAAAACTAAAATTTAATTTTAAAATAAAATTGAATCAATTAAAAAATGACACATAGAGATAAATCCTAATGAATCCATTGATTTTAAAATTAGAGAAGTGGATTTCAAAGTTAAATAATTGAATTTCAAAATCAAATAAATGGATTATTGTAAATCAACCAAATAGATTTACAAGAATTTTAGTATTATAAGAAAATAAAATAAAAAACAAACCAAAAAAAATTTTCGTTCTTTTTCTTTCACTAAGCATCTAGTATTTTCCTAAAGTATAGAATATGTGGGTTTTTATAATGAAATTGGCTTTTTCTATCTATATTTTTTACCATTTCAAAAATCAATTTTAAGTTTAACGATCGTGCATAACAATCACAATCTTTGTTTGTACAATAACAGACACTGATTACATGAAACCTGAGAGGTCTCACGGGCAGTGTTTTGAACCTCCACTTAGAAACTAGCTAGCCTCGTGTCCAGCATGTAGTAGATGTTACGTATACACCTAAAAACCAGCCTTGTAACATGTAGTAGTTTAATGCTACGTGTAGTTATTTCTTGTCTATTCTTCTACACATTAATTGATATGTGTCTTTCTATTTTTAATTATACGTAGTAGTTTCATCTTGAAAAAAAAACATTTGTAAAAACCAAATCCAACCAAATAACAAGGTTTCACTCGATATTTGCTTTTTTGTATTTTACTCTTAAAAACACTTGTAAATCCATTCAAATCCAAATTAAAATCAAATCCCTATGAAAATCCTTACTATTGAATAACACTTGATTTTAATATGGATTTTAAAATCATAGAACCAATAACACAATATTTGAATATAAATTTAAAAATTATAGAACCAATAACACTTGATTTGGTTTGGATTTTCAAATCCATTAAAATGCAAGAACCAATAACCTCCAAATATTTTATGAGTATCTCAAATGAGACACTCTCTACACTTTCTCTCTTCTCTTGTATTTTATTTGAAGTTGTAATGTATTTTATTTGTTGACGCCGGACTCTTTGTACGTACCATATATGTTGTCAAAAGTGTGAAACCGAGAGAGTCCTTTGTTCTGTCATTTTACTGTTATCTCTCATTCGTTACAAGGAAATCGAGAACACACAGTCCTCGACGATCTAATTTGAGCACCCGACGATCCACGTGAACCTAACAGTGCCGGTCAAACTTTGACTTGTAGATAACATAGTTTTTTGGTCGTTATCACGCGGTGGTTGATAATCTCTCTGATTTTAGTGTTTTATATTAACTTTATTCTAAAAAAGTCTTGGACCAATAGAAACGAAGAATCATATACATTAATCAAGTTTTTTTTTTGTTTGTTTACAATTAATCAACTTGACTTTGAAATAATCCTCTGACAAATAGTATTCAAGATTGGTGGCGCTATTTAACATTTGACCCAAACAATTAAAAAAGATTGGTGCCGATTTGGTTTTTGTTTATTCACTTAGTACTACTCTGTTTTAGCTGTATAAATACACTCCACCATTTGTGTCTTTATTCCATCAACCTCAAAGACCTCTCTACTTTGATTAATCTCATCATTATTGTTTTAAAAAAAACAGTTATTAATTAATGTCAGGAATCAAAGTTTTTGGCCACCCTGGTTCAACAGCCACGAGACGAGTTCTCATCGCTTTGCACGAGAAAGATCTTGACTTTGAGCTTGTTCATGTCGAGCTCAAAGATGGTGAACACAAGAAAGAGCCTTTCCTCTCCCGCAACGTAAGTATATGCATTTTCAAAATAAAGATTGTTTTATTTAGATACTGAATCTTGGTCTGAAATTCTTGAAAAATTGTTTTGCAGCCTTTTGGTAAAATTCCAGCCTTTGAAGATGGAGACTTCAAGCTTTTCGGTAAACGACTCTTAAATTTAGGCCTGGCCGTTTGAATCTTTAGTTCGGTTCGGTTCGGTTCAACCAGACTAAATTCAGATTCAGATTAGTATGAAGCAAAATAATACTGATTGGTATCACTATGAAAACAAAAAAAAATACTGATTGGTTTATAAATGAAATCGGTCCCTTAAATTATTTGGTTTGGAAGCCCAATCCTGGTTCAATGTCTCAAACTCTGATTTTGATCATTGCAAGTAAAGAAAGCAAAAACACTCAAAAATGGATTTTGATTACTATTATTATTATGGTTTAATGCAGAATCAAGAGCAATTACTCAATACATAGCTCATGAATACTCAGACAAAGGAAACCAGCTTCTGTCACTTGGCTCCAAGAACATGGCAATCTTAGCCATGGGCATTGAAATAGAATCTCACGAGTTTGACTCAGTTGCTTCAAAGCTTGGCTGGGAGCAAATCTTCAAGCACTTCTTCGGTTTGACCACCGACGAAGCCGCTGTTGAAGCGGAAGAGGTTAAGTTAGCCAAAGTGCTTGATAACTACGAACTTAGGCTTGGCGAGTCTAAGTATTTGTCTTGTGATCACTTCACTTTGGTCGATCTTCACCATATCCCTGTGATTCAGTACTTGCTTGGTACTCCAACCAAGAAGCTCTTTGATGAGCGTCCACATGTCAGTGCTTGGGTTGCTGACATCACTGCTAGGCCTTCTTCTCAGAAGGTCCTCCTTTAAGTGGATTTCAATCAAACTGTTAATCCACATATTGAATAAGTGGCGGAGACATCATTGCCCAATCCTTTTAATTTTCTTGTTTGTGTGTGTTTTTTTTCTTCTTGTTTGTGTGTACTCTGTTTGTGTGTGTTCTGAGAGATTTTGATTTGAATGTAATTGATGTTAAATCTCATTCTTGAAATTTGACTTTACACATCTTCTTTTTAATGCAATCGTTACGTGTGTCCTGTCTTTTATTTATTTATTATTGAGACATTGGTTTGAATGCAATTGTCAATTATGAGACTTGTTGGTATTTAAAACAGAGTATAATTAGTTAATATCCCTATCTTCAAGTGATAATCCAGTTTTTGAAAGTTTGACTTTAGACTTCTTCTTTTTTAATGTAATCTTTTTTGTGTCTCTGTCTCCTAGTTTTAGAGATTAGTTTGAATGTTATTTCAGTTATTCATTAATCACAAATCTTCTTCGTTTTGACAAAAATAAAATAATAATTATATATTAAAAAGATAAATATTATTTTCCATTTTCCGAAATAAAACAGAGAACTCCAACAAAAAAAAACAAAAAAAGTGGAAGCGTTTTTAAGATAAAAGTTTTGGTTTTTTTTTTGGGAAGCGGAGAAGAAAATTGAATGGCTGTGGCTACCGCTCCGTCGCTCAACCGCCATTTCCTCCGCCGCGTCTCGAACCCTTTCTCGAGAGTGAATAAACGACGGCCATGGCTGTTACCAGGGGACGCGACCCTTTTCGATTCTTGCCGGAAATGGGATTCCCATCTCCTTGTTTTCGCTTCCTCTTCTTCTCCATCTTCGTCGTCTTCATCTCCGTCTCCGAACTCTCCGACGGATGCTCTCACGGCAGAGTCGTGTGTTAATACTGGCCTCGATCTATTTAAGAGAGGACGGGTAAGTTCTAGAGCTCGATTCGGATGATAATTGTGATCGTAGGTGAAAATGTTTCAGTCGATTTTATGTTTCTCTATAAGCTTGAACGATTTTATTGCGACGCTTTTGTGATTCTCTGACAATGGGTAAACCAATTTTGATGAAATTTAACTACTTTCACCAATCACCATTAAATTTTCATCTTACACAAAATTTCACCAGTTTGATTATATGGAATATAAGCTTGTAACCAAACGAGTGGAAGGAATGCTGTTTTGTGGTTATTAGTTTATGTTTGAAACTTTGAAAACAAAATTAGCGATTCGCTTGTACTAGTTATAAATGTGGCCAGCAAAACAGTCTTATGCGATCAATGTTTCCATGTTGAGGACCAACGATGAGTAGAGACTATACGTTTTGTTTTTAACAGATTCAGTTGATTTGTTTTGTCGGATTTCTTTCAGGTCAAAGATGCGCTTGTCCAGTTTGAAACAGCACTGAGTTTAGATCCAAATCCTATTGAGTCACAAGCTGCTTACTATAACAAAGCATGTTGTCATGCTTACCGGTAAGAACCTCGAACCATATACTGATGAAATTGATAAGAATCACTGATGTGGAAGATCCTGATGAGATTCTGTTCTCTTTCATTTCATCCCTCTTGTTTATCTTCTCGAGGTAGGGGCGAAGGAAAAAAAGCTGCTGATTGCTTGAGAACCGCTTTGAGAGATTATAATCTGAAGTTTGCCACAATTCTTAATGATCCTGATTTAGCATCCTTTCGCGCATTACCCGAGTTTAAGGAGCTGCAAGAAGAGGTCTTGCACTTTTTTTTTCTTTCTTTTTTTCTGTCTTGCTCTTATCCCCAAGAAGAACTTTCTTATTGGCGAAAACTGCTTCCATTTTTGTGCAGGCTAGGTTAGGCGGAGAAGATATTGGCGATAGTTTCCGAAGAGATCTGAAACTCATCAGCGAAGTACGAGCACCGTTTCGTGGCTTTAGAAAATTCTTCTATTTTGCATTTGCAGCAGCAGCAGGTATCTCAACGCTCTTCACCGTACCAAGACTGATTCAGGCAATTGGAGGCGGTGATGGTGCTCCAGATCTTCTGGAAACTACAGGAAATGCTGCAATTAACATTGGAGGTGAGTCCATAGACACAATTTGAATATAAAATT
Organism: Eutrema japonicum; assembly: GCA_030161315.1. Taxonomy (NCBI): domain Eukaryota; kingdom Viridiplantae; phylum Streptophyta; class Magnoliopsida; order Brassicales; family Brassicaceae; genus Eutrema; species Eutrema japonicum. The sequence continues at coordinate 1,162,337 of BSQW01000001.1, read as the reverse complement.
CCATTCTTTTTCGCTCATTCATGTGACTAAGCTTTTGGAACAGCAATGTACAGGTATTGTTGTTCTGGTTTCATTGTTCCTTTGGGAAAACAAGAAAGAGGAAGAACAAATGGTTCAGATAACTCGAGACGAAACTCTTTCTCGGTTGCCTCTACGCCTGTCAACCAACCGTGTTGTTGAGCTTGTGCAGCTAAGGGATACAGTTCGACCCGTGAGTCTTTTATCCCACTTTTTGCTGCCTCGAGTATTCTCTGTTGAGTTTCTGAATCGGTTAAGTGATTGACACTGTTGTTAGGTTATTCTAGCTGGAAAGAAAGAGACTGTTACACTCGCGATGCAAAAGGCAGATAGGTTCAGAACCGAGCTCCTAAGACGAGGTGTTCTCTTAGTTCCCGTGGTATGGGGTGAACGTAAAACACCGGAAATCGAGAAGAAAAAGGGTTTTGGAGCTTCTTCAAAGGCAGCTACATCTCTTCCTTCAATTGGGGTAACGAAAAGATTATATCATGGAACGAATAGAAATATTCATCTTCATTCTCATTTTGCAAAGCAATGATTTTTCTTTACTTGGTAGGAAGATTTCGATACACGGGCTCAATCGGTAGTTGCCCAATCAAAGCTGAAAGGTGAAATCAGGTTCAAGTCGGAGATTGTTTCGCCTGGTGAATGGGAAAGGTCGAAACTTTCATCGCCTTTTTGCTGATCAAAGTTTGATAGAACAAAGATGGAAACTCTGCTTTTGAGTCTTAAAGATGCCTTTGGTTTTGTTTGTTTCAGGTGGATAAGAGATCAACAGATAGCTGAAGGAGTTGTCCCGGGCGAGGACGTGTACATCATACTTCGGTTAGATGGTCGAGTCCGCAGATCGGGTAAAGTAAGTTTCATCTAGAAACCTTTCCTCTTCTGGTTTCTCATGTATGATGCAAAAATGGATCCTTTAGGTCTTGACTTGAGAATAGTTTTGGTTATTGTTCCGATATTTATGTATTCGGTTTTTAAAAGCGGTTTTGTGTATCTGAGATGTAAGGAAAAAAACTATGTTATTCAGGGGATGCCGGACTGGGCTGAGATCTCGAAGGAGTTGCCAGCAATGGATGACGTGCTCAGCAAGTTAGAAAGATGAAACTGCATAGCTCTCTTGCATATCGTAAAATGCTCTGTATTGTTTGTTTGTGTTCACTAGTCCATGAGATTGATACTATATGCGAACACAGTTTTTTTGCCTTTTTTAAAAGGAAATTAATTAGTTTTCTTCGACCATAACAAAAAAAAGGAAATTAATTAGTTTTGTATAAATTTCGGTGACTTTTCTCTTAAATGAGTCGTTGGCTCAGATTGGTTTGCTGTGGAACTTATTTGTATCATCAATTCATGTTTTGATGATACGACTGATTCATGGATCTTTTTTTTGTTTTGACATTACATCAAAGCATGAAACGCGTTTTGATTCGGTGAGAAATAAAAAGTGGGATTTTAAAGAGTATTGTATGATTTAAGACATGATTTTTATTTTATTTAAAGTGCTAGTCTAATAATTATCCATTGTTTTAGATTAATAAAAGAGGGGTTAGGTTTTATTTTCTTTGTTTAATTGGGATAACGATGGCCCAACTCGTTTCATAGTCGTTGGGGAAGATAAAATGCAGATAGTGAATGAAGATACTAAAATCAATATAATGACTCAATTATCGATAAAGAGAAGTAATTCGCCACTTAATATATTTAATAACCAATTATAAATTTATTATGTAATCTAGATTCAGTGCTTTCAGATCATCAAAAAAGATGTCAATGTTGATTTTAAAAGATTCAAATGGAAAATGAAAAAAGGCTTGACCGTTCAAATATATCAAAATCGTTTTGGTTATTTTCGTGTCGGTTCTAACAAATATTCAACCACTCCCAACTATTCTCCATTAATAAATCATTCATTCACATAATCTTTTTGAATTTCATTATCAAGTGGCATTTCTATGAATATCGCAATACATGATACATTTAGATGATGATAGTATAATGTTCAAATGGTTCTTTTATCTACAAAAGCTGATTTTTTTTTGTTTATATAAATCAAAGGTCGTTACAATTTCAAAAATTGAATATAACAAAGACATAAAAAAAACAATTAATTCTATTAAGAACACAAAAACATATAAAAATTTCAACCACTAACAAAAACCAAAAACTTAGTCCACGCACTCACCATGTATCTATATATAAACATTAACTTAAGCAAACAATAATAGCACAATAGAAGAAACCCAAAGAAAGAAGAAAGAACAAAAAAATGCCCAAGTCTTTTACTCTGTTCCCAACCTTTATGATACTCATCTTCTTCATCGTGATCATCTCTTCACCTCCGGTCCAAGCCGGCTTCACCAATGACCTCGAGGGTCTAGAATGGGCCACGACCGGAGCCCATGGCTCAGGCTGCCACGGTTCAATAGCAGACTGTGTCGGGGCAGAGGAAGAGGAAATGGACTCAGATCAATAGAAGAATATTGGCGACAACAAAATACATAAGCTATCAATCTTTGAAACGGAACAGTGTACCTTGTTCGAGAAGAGGCGCGTCTTATTACAATTGTCAGAACGGAGCTCAGGCTAATCCTTACAGTCGCGGTTGCAGCGCAATTGCTCGTTGCAGCAGGAGTTAGATGATCCAGAAAGAAGCCGTCTTCTCTTCTTTACGTGTTGTTTAATTTACACCCATCAGTTGGATTTGGATGTGAATAATCTTGGGTTTTTCATGATCCATGAAGTGTTTAGTTTTGCTTTCAGCTTTGAATATTCATGTCTCTTGCACAATACTAAAAGAAAAGAGACCTATGTATGTTTGATCAAAACCAGGTTTGGTTTGGTACTTAACCGCTTTCAAAACTCAGATTGAGTAACCGGTTTTCAAGGTCGCTCAAAAAGTGTTGGATACGTGCTCAAGCTGTAACACATAAGCGACCAACTCTCAACCTAAATCCTAACAACTAACAAGTAAAAGATCTTGACTTTGAGTTGCTTCGTCGATTTAGGCAAAAAACGAATTTTTTAGGGGACAAATTCAATAAATCGGGTCGATCCTTGAATTCCCGGGTCGAAAGTTGATCAAACCGGATCTTAATTAGGGCGACCAAGTCGTTAATGAGGAGGAATCAATCCGCTGAATTAATGTGACGAAACTTCATGTATTCAACATATAACTGATCTAAAAATCACCTAGAGGAGTTGACAAATCTATCTCTAATGATTGATGGTTTTGAGGCCGATAGGATATGTCTCCGCGCAGTTAGGCAATGTGTGTTGTGCTGTCAATGCCATAGAGAAGATTGTTGATGATGTCGACTGCTTAACTTTGATGTCGCACAAATGCATCGCCGAAAGACTAAACTCGACCAAATACATGCCTTGCTGAACAGGAACAATCGGGGAATTAAACCATACGCCTGTGTTTACACTTATAAGTACGAATTATGCTGCAAGTGTTTTTTTTTTTTTTTTATCGTCTTACTGTCTTCATTTGTGAAGTGCATGTATTTAACCTAACAAGATAAAATCTAAGTTGCACAACATAACATGCACCATCGTAGCAAATTCCAAGCTCGTGCAGTATCAATTTCGCAAAATCAACAATTTATGGCGGATTAACCAGAGAAATCAAGAAAGATCAATCGGGATAATCGCTGAAGGATTTAGGTAAAAAAATATAGAAGAGAAGAATGATAAAATTTTCAAAAACCGTTAGAAGTTTTAGCCTCAAAGCTCTGATATCTTGTTATGTTATTCTAGAGTAGAAGACGATTGTGAAAAGAAAATTATGTTATTCATCGTTATCGTTACATTTACTTTCTTTTATATGTGAGAAGAACCGACTAACAACATAACCGTGATTACATATATAGTTTACTCAAATTGACATTCTATAGAATCTATACTCACCTCTATCAGATTCTTTTAATTGCTCATCTTATCCATATCATAACTGTTTTGTATTAACTCTCTTATGATATGTTTAATACAACATTCGGCTCGGTCCTAACGGCTAAAGAGTTTGGTGGTTGCATGTTTTCACTACAATTTAAAATTTCTAGGTTTGAAACTAATCTGCAACACCATATTTGCAAACTATGTTGAAACATTTGGATATTGGTTTTTTTTTAGAAACATATGCATAAAACACACAAAAATAGAACATCAAAGCGCATTGCATTCGTTTCATTTCTATATAAACATTGCTATACAGTATTTTCTTCGTTTTATAAGTTGCATATTACATGTTTTTAATTTGTTTCACAAAACACACATTGTTTTCAAATGTGGATGCAACATTATTGATACAGTTTCCTGATTTAATCACACTCACTGAAGTTAATAAAATCTAACTTTTTGAGAGAATTAATTGATCAATTCCAATTAATTAAAAGAGGCTAGATTTAATATTATAACAAACCCAGAATTAACTATGAATAATTTGAGATATATAATTGTTTTTCTTCTTCTTGGGTTAAGGCAAATTCTATTGTAAGTTCGAAACCATTAATAATCTTATTATCTAAAAATAGAAAATAAACAATATAATGTCATATTGTCATAGTATATATAAAAAAATAGAATATAATGTCATAGTAATTCAAGAAAGAAAAAAGAAAATCAAATATTATTAAAGAATAAGAAATAGTTTACATAATTCAAATAAAAATATGAGAGTTAATTCATTAAATATTTGGAAACCATTAAATTTTTTTTTAGAGAACCAAAATAAATAAACAATTGTTACTCTGCTAGGTTTATCTAATCGTTTATGTTTTTGTATCGGCGTTTTCAATTTTATTTAATTTAATTTCTCAGATGATCTAATATTATTTTTTATTTTTTATAGTTTTTATGGGTTATAAAATATTAAATTATAAATATCGCGTATATACTGGGCCTAATTTTGTTTGAGATAATAATTGGTCTTGTAAGTTGGAAACTATTAAGAATTTGAGATAATAATGAGTCTTTTTTTTATTTTGGGCAAAACAAAAACTAAACGTCCGTTAAATTTAAATTTTGAAGATATCTCCTATGAGTTATAAAATATTAAATTATAAATCTTGTGTATATACTGGGCCTAATCTAGTTTGAGATAATAATTAGTCTTGTAAGTTCGAAACCATTAAGAATTTGAGATAATAATAAGTCTTTTTTTTATTTTGGGCAAAACCAAAAATGAATTTAAAATTTGGAGATATCTCTACAACAAAGTAAGAGAGAATCCACATCCCTCAATTATCTAAACTAAGTTATCTGCGTCTTTGGTCAAAAGCTCAAGTGGAGCTGATTTTGTATATTAAATAAAATTTGTCGTTTTTAAAAACGTTGAATAAATTACTTTCTCAAAGTTCGTTTTAGAAATAGGGATGACAAAAAAAGGAAAATGTAAATTATATAGTTGTACTTCTATATAATATAGATTACTCCCATTCCCTATTTTTTTATACACAAAGATAAACTGACTTTGCTGTAAAATCTTTCATTCCTTACGAAATCTCTCTCCAAGCGTCTCTTCTTTGGATCAAGCGGCGGCGAATAAGAAGAAGAAGAGAGATTCGTTTAGATATGGTGGAGACGAGGCGTAGCTCTTCGGCTTCGAAGCGGTTCTGTTCTTCTTCTCCTGAAACTTCATCCTCACGGCCTAGCAAACGATCCAAGGTTAAGATCGAGACCAACGTTACTTCTTCTGTTTCATCTGTGCGTAATAAGTTCCACTGGAATTGTGGGTTTCGCTTGAGTATTGGGGCTTAATTCTCTTCTCCTGGATTCGAATCTGGGTTTTTGATTTCGAATTTCGTCGTTTTCTTTTCTATTCTTGTTTTCCTTTTCGTTGATTTTTACCTTTTTGGTTTTGGTAAACCCTAGGCGGCGGCGGCGGAACCGGCAGGGTCTTCGTCGGCGAGTGAGGTGCCGATTGAAAATCACAATCCGGTTTCGGATCCTGGATCGGAATCTGGAGAGCCGGAACTGAGAACTTCTGATCTGCAGACTAATGTTGCTGAAAGGCCAGCCACTACAACCGATGTGCCGGCGATGGAGAACTGTCCTGATACCGACATGAATCCAGAAGTCGAAGGCGTGGTGATGCCTACTCCCGCAGGTTCGCATGTTGCATGTTGTCCTTTTACGGGTTTCTCATGGAAAAATTATCTCTTTTTCTCATATGTGTGGAGTTGGGTGTCCAGGTGAAGTTGTGGCGGAAGCTGAGAAGTCGAAATCCGGAAAGAAGCGGATTGCGAAGGCTCCTTGGGCGAAGCTGCTTTCTCAGTACCCTCAGGTGCGACTGGTTTATATGTTGTTTGCATGTTTCTCATTAGAGTGTGAATTTATGAAAGATCATGGCTTTCGGTTTATGAGGTCGAGTTTAATATTTTTTTTTTGCGATGTTATGTGATAATATGGCCTCTTCGGAGGATTTTCTGACAATGTCCAATTTTGATGAACTGGGCATTTGTGTGTCATTTTCCTTAACCTTTGGCCCTTTTAGATGAGAAACCTTTTGTATTGTGCTGTTGAAATTTTAGCTGATAAGTAAGAATTGTGAACTACCGTTCCTGGTTTACGTGTAGCAGCTGAATTTTTTGCAGCTCCATGTTTTAGAGGGTACATTTTTCTTGTAGTTGAAAACCGTGGGTTGTTGCTTTGAGCTTGGTCCAGTTTTCAGCGTTCCCATCATAATTCCTGTGACTATTAACTATGTTGTTTCTGACTGTCCTGGGAAAATTATTTGCAATTTTAGAACCCTCATCGTGTCATGAGAGGCTCTGTGTTTACTGTTGGACGGCGAGGATGCGACTTATGTATCAAAGATCAATCTATGCCTAGCGTTCTATGTGAACTGAGGCAGTCTGAGGTATGGACATCTATCTGAATTGCTAAGTCTTCTAGAAGCCTAAGGGACAAAAAGCCTTGTCACTTATTATAATGTTTTTTTTTTTTTTGCAGCATGGAGGTCCATCAGTTGCATCACTGGAGATAATAGGGAATGGAGTTCTTGTTCAGGTCAATGGCAAGATTTACCAAAGGAGTACTTGTGTTCATCTGCGGGGTGGCGATGAGGTTGTCTTCAGCACCCCTGGGAAACATGCTTATGTATCCTTTTAAGAGTGTTCTGGAAAGTTATCCACATTCCGTAATTCAGGATCATATATCATCTTTTATTTATCTGTCTATGAGGTTCTTGCTATTTTATTTTCTTGACAAGTGTTTAGATATTTCAGCCTCTTAAAGATGAAAATCCAGCTGCACCTGACAGAGCTTCTTCATTGAGCATTTTTGAAGCGCAGAGTGCCCCTTTGAAAGGGCTTCATGTTGAGACAAGAGCCGGAGACTCTTCATCTGTTGATGGGTCCTCTTTATTGGCGTCTTTAACAAAGTTACACAATGTCCCTTTTTTACCACCTACTGCTAAACATGCCAAAAGGCAGCAAAATTCAGAGGTTCCTGTGCTGCCTTCTAGTTGCAATGATTGTATTCCGGATGTTAACATGAATGATGCTGATAGTAACAATGATTATGCTGCTATTGCTTCAACGGAGAAAACTGTTGCTTCGACCTCTTTTGCTGCCAACGATGACCAGAATGCAGACGGAAATGGAATGGATCCTTTTCAAGAAGCTGAATGTGGAAATATTCCTTATTCTGGTTATGAAATTAGACCAATTTTGCGCTTACTTGGGGATCCTTCTGAATTTGATCTAAGGGGTAGCATTTCCAAAAAACTGGTGGATGATCGAAGGGAAGTGAAGGAAATGCTTAAAGAATATGACAGGTCATCAGCTTTGGTATCAACTAGACGTCAAGCACATAAGGATTGTCTGCGAGCAGGAGTAATCAATCCTCAGGACATACAAGTTTCTTTTGAGAACTTCCCATATTTCTTAAGGTCTGTTGTGGTTATAACATTTTTATTAAATTTCTGGTATACAAAGTTACAAACTATGACAAGATGGACAACATGTATTTGTGGTCTTCGAAGTTTTGATAAACAACTTTCTGAATTGTCGCAGTTGCACAACTAAGGATGTGTTGATAACATCAACATATGTCCATATGAAGTGTGGAAGCAAGTTTGCAAAGTATGCATCAGAGTTGTCAACAATGTGTCCCCGTATCTTGCTCTCTGGACCAGCTGGTATGAAGGAAACTCAGGATAAGTATTGTTTATAATTGTTTTGTTTTTCATTTCCAGTTTCCTAACAAAATGTTGATATGCAATATTTGAAGGCTCCGAGATATATCAGGAAATGTTAGCAAAAGCACTTGCGAAAAATTATGGGTCCAAATTGATGATTGTTGACTCTCTATTGTTACCTGGGGTAAACTTCCAATTAGCTTTTATATTCTTGTTTTGATTTGACCGTTTAATTTTACGCATATTCATATCAATTTTTATTTTCTGATTTAGAATCATGAGCATATTGGTTTTAAATTGGCACTCTTGACTTTCGGTTCCAAATGCCTTGGAAGCTATATTTGTCCTGGCAATCTCTTAACTTATTGGGATTTACACAGCACTGCTAGCATTGATTCTCTACCTTTTCTGGATGGTTTCAGGGATCAACAGCCAAGGAAGCAGATTCTACCAAAGATAGTTTTAGGCGTGAAAGACTGTCTGTGCTTGCTAAACGAGCCGTACAGGCTGCTGTTTTGCAGCATAAGAAACCAACTTCAAGTGTTGAGGCTGATATAACAGGTGGATCAACATTGAGTTCTCAGGCTGTCCTGAGGCAAGAAGTGTCAACTGCAACCTCTAAAAGTTACACCTTTAAAGCAGGTATGGTTGCTTATGTATTATTTTTCAGTTTCGTTTTTGTACCACTTTCTTTTCAACTGAACAAGCACTTCTGTATTTCGTAGGTGATCGAGTAAAGTTTGTAGGCCCTTCAACTTCTCCCCTTGCTTCTCTCCACGCTCCACTTAGGTATTGTTTGTTGTTTATATTCTCGTCTTTTGTTTGATGTATTTTCATCTGATGTAGATTGTTGTTAACAAAACTCAATTTTATTTCTTTATTCATGCTATTCTATCTAGGGGACCGGCAACAGGTTTCCAGGGCAAAGTACTCCTTGCATTTGAAGACAATGGATCTTCAAAAATCGGGGTTAGATTCGATAGGCTCATAGCAGATGGCAATGATCTTGGTGGTCTATGTGAAGAAGACCGTGGTTTTTTTTGTACTGGTAATTTTCGTTTAATATCTACATATTTGCGTTAAAAGTTAATTGTACTAACAATATTCTTCATGTGCAGCGAGTTCACTTCGGTTAGATAGTTCTTCCAGTGATGATGCTGATAAACTTGCCATTAATGAAATCTTTGAGGTAGTTTATACCATCTTTTGTTGCCTCTCTATTTAATTCGAAGAGTACTACTTAGTCCTAGTAGCTACAAAAACCCTTTAATCTCTTTGAATGATATTGTAGGTTGCTTTTAATGAAAGTGAAAAAGGGTCATTGATATTGTTCCTGAAAAACATTGAGAAATCTCTGGCGGGGAACACTGATGTGTATGTAACTTTGAAGAGCAAGCTTGAGAATTTACCGGAGAATATTGTTGTCATAGCCTCACAAACCCAGTTGGACAGCCGAAAAGAGAAAGTAGGAATTGTGTTTTATCTCTCTTTTTGTTTTAATTTTCTTAAATTCTTCTCAAAATGGTTTAATTTGATTTTTTGATATTTCATTTTCAGTCCCACCCTGGAAGTTTCTTGTTCACAAAGTTTGGCAGCAACCAAACAGCATTGCTGGATCTTGCATTTCCGGTATGATAACCCAAATCATCTTTAATAATTTCCATTTTTCAAGATTGCATGGCATCTAGATTTTTTTTTTTTTTTTTTTTTTTCTGATTTGTAACTTGTATGTGACATGCAGCATATACGCATATGCAAAATACTATCTCTCTTTGATATGTTGCGAATGTTTTTCAATGTCATCTGCAGGATAACTTTGGTGGTAGACTGCAGGATAGGAACAAAGAAATGCCTAAATCAGTGAAACAAATCACTAGGCTATTTCCTAACAAAGTGACCATCCAGTTACCTGAGGTCTGAGACTTTATTTCCTTTTTTTTCTTGCCTAGAGCCATTTTTTTCTTTTACTTCATTTTCTTTTGTTCTTAAAACATAACAGGATGAAGCTTTGCTGTTGGACTGGAAGGAGAAACTTGAACGTGATACAGAGATCCTGAAGGCCCAAGCTAATATTACCAGCATCCGTGCCGTGAGCATCTTTCAATGAAGTTCCATGTCTATCTAAATGTTCCTATGTTTTTTTTGTGTGTGTGTGTGTGTTTCCTTATGTCTTTGTTAACGGTTCTTTGCAGGTCCTTAGCAAAAACCGTCTGGACTGCCCTGACCTTGAAAATTTGTGCATCAAAGATCAAACCCTTCTGTCTGATAGTGGGCATCTTTCACTCTGCCTTTTCTATCTTTCTTCCTTGAGCGTCTGATTATTTGTCTAACCCAAAACTGTATGCTTAATAGGTGTGGAGAAAGTGGTTGGCTGGGCTTTGAGCCACCATCTTATGAGCTGCTCAGAACCGACGTTCAAAGACAACAAGCTTATCATCTCTGCCGAAAGGTGAGCTTCTTTGAATAAGAACTCTTATAGATCCTGCAGTATAGCTTGGATTGTGCTTGTGATATTTTCTTAAAAATAACCTTGTGGTGTGTGTTGCAGCATCACATCTGGCCTGCAGGTGTTGCAAGGAATTCAAAATGAAAACAAGAGCACAAAGAAATCTCTCAAAGTAATATTTGTAACCGTGTGTCATTTTGCCTCCTAGGCTAACCTAGTTTCTTCTGGATTTTTAACAATTACAATGCTATATCATTCAGGATGTTGTTACTGAGAATGAATTCGAGAAAAAACTCCTATCAGATGTCATTCCTCCAAGCGATATCGGTGTTTCTTTTAATGATATTGGGGCTTTGGAAAATGTGAAAGACACCTTGAAGGAGTTGGTGATGCTTCCTCTTCAAAGACCTGAATTGTTTGGCAAAGGCCAGCTTACAAAGGTACCTTTATCGCTTTTCATTTTCAAATGTCTGTTTCACTCCCTAAAATGTAACTGTTTTTTCATGCAGCCTACAAAGGGTATACTGTTGTTTGGACCGCCTGGTACGGGGAAGACAATGCTGGCAAAGGCAGTGGCAACTGAGGCTGGTGCAAACTTCATCAATATTTCAATGTCCAGCATTACTTCAAAGGTATTTATTTCTTAAAACTGTGACCTGACTCAGTAATGTTTCCTTTGAGATTAGACTTGACATTTAGATTTTTCTTGCAGTGGTTTGGCGAGGGGGAGAAGTATGTAAAAGCTGTTTTCTCTTTAGCAAGTAAGATAGCTCCAAGCGTCATTTTTGTTGACGAGGTACGTTGCAAGACTTTTAAAATAGCTCTCCTCTTCTTTATGCTTCTTTGAATGCCTGTTTCTTTTTTTTTTTCTATAACTTCAGCATTAGTTTGTTTCACAATCTCATTACATTTTTTTTTTGCTTCTGAATATCTTTTGAATGGGAACGAAATTATTAAGGTTGATAGCATGTTGGGAAGACGTGAGAATCCAGGAGAACATGAGGCTATGCGTAAGATGAAGAACGAATTCATGATAAACTGGGACGGCTTACGGACAAAGGATAGAGAAAGAGTTTTAGTACTAGCTGCTACCAACAGACCATTCGACCTTGACGAAGCAGTAATTAGAAGGCTTCCCCGAAGGTAATAAACTGTTAATAATTCTCTGTTTTATGGTATCATTGTCATCTTTGAAGCATCGCTTAGAGTTGATCTTCTGTGCAGGTTGATGGTTAATCTGCCGGATTCAGCAAACAGATCGAAGATCTTGAGTGTAATTTTGGCGAAAGAAGAGATGGCAGGAGACGTAGATTTAGAAGCTATAGCAAATATGACGGATGGGTACTCAGGGAGCGACTTAAAGGTCTGTAATTTCCTCCATCCAAAGCAAAAACTGAAAACTCATTTCCTAAAAACCGCATTCTAAACAAAATAAAACATGCAATTTTGGTTTGCAGAATCTTTGCGTGACGGCGGCGCATCGTCCCATCCGAGAGATACTGGAAAAAGAAAAGAAGGTTTGGCTCTCATTTTTATAATCAATCAAACTGGTTATTACATTTGTGGGTTTCTATCTTTAAACCAGAACTCATATGGTTGCTTTGTTTGAGTCGCAGGAGAGAAGTGTGGCTGAAGCCGAAAACCGACCAATGCCACAATTATATAATAGTGCAGACATTAGACCCTTGAGCATGAATGATTTCAAGTCCGCACATGAACAGGTTTGGGAGACTGAAACATACAAATTAGTTTCACATTTGGTCCAAGTATTGGGATTTTAATGGTTATGTTTATATTGTTTGTGTTGTAGGTATGTGCGAGTGTGTCGTCTGATTCATCGAACATGAACGAGCTTCAGCAATGGAACGAGCTTTATGGAGAAGGAGGCTCGAGGAAGAAGACGTCACTCAGCTACTTCATGTAAAGAGAAACAGAGAAAACAGAGAGGTTGCGTCCTTGGTCAATAATTAAAAATCTCTCTTTGGTCCTTTAATTTATATAAATTTATGTACAGAGAGAGAGAGAGAGAAGAGTCCTCTTTAATTTCCTAAAATGTTTTTGTTCGGAGCCCCCTCAATTCTTTTCATTCTCCAAAAATAGTCCCAAAATTCTTAAACATCTAATGTACTATGCACAAGTAGTATGAACTATGTATATAGGGTTTAGATATTTTTACTTCTAATCTTATATATAATTTCTTCAGAAACCCTTTTTTGGTTGAAATGTCATTGCTTTATTCAAATAAATGTTTTAAAAAATAATAAGATTCCTACGAGAGGATTATATTCGGGTGAAGGGATAATGTTTGATGCGAGAGAAAGAGACCGAGAGGGGGGACGCAAACGGAGTCGATTATGCAATTTGGATCCGAAACCAACGGACCACAAACCATTTCTTTATTAAGAATAAATTCTGTTATATATATATATTTTTTTACTATCTATTAACGTAAATGATAAAAATATTTCTATTTCTGTTCACTCGTATACTATCCACATATGTACACATCTTACTATATAAAAGCTAAATTGTCATAAATAGTACCAAAAGTGCTTAAAAACTATAAACAGTAATTTAAATACTAAAAAATTATGATAAATCTAGAAATTGTTAATTCTTGCAAAACACCCTAGTACTGATGTTAATAAGAGCTTGAAGCCCGCAGCCATAAGGCCATCTCCAATGCATATATTTAGAGGGTTTTAATGGTGGGTCTTAAGAAAAAATAATCAAATTTAATTAAAAAGTTGGGTCTTAAAATTAGACCCGGGTCTAATACTAGACCTGTGTCTTAACAAAATCAACATTTCTCGGCAGTATCCGTGTCTAATACTAGACTCGTGTCTAAAAAAATTATTTTAGATACCCTTACAGAAGTTAACCATTGGAGATGCTCTAAGGGGCCCAATATAACAAATTTAGCCCGAGACCCGTTTAAAAATATGTAAGCAAAAACGCGTATGTTTGTTTAGGCCCGTTTAGTTAACAGGTTTACCAGCGAAATAAACGGATATCTATTTATGTTTTTTTTTAATTAACAAGTAAAACGCCGCCGTTTGGATATATATATATATATTTTTTTTTTTTTGTTTTCCTTCTCTTTAGCAGTCTGGTAGATCCTGGGTTTTATTTAATTGTTCTGCTCCTCTTCAGTTTTTCCCGAAGATAATTTGTTGTTTCGATGCAGAGAGAGTTAGAGAAAGTATCGAGCGAATTTTGGTGAGGCGTCTTAGAGTCGTCTATGGAATTTTGCTTACTTTTGTCTCTTTAGCCACTTCATTTGCCTCCCCAACTTGATTCTGAGATGTCTTGATTTTTTAGGTGATAGCGTACAGTGATTGAATGAAATAAATGATTTATCCTGACTTAACAGTTGCAGGGATAGTAGCTAGCTTGAGAATCTTCTGATACACGGCTCGGCCTTTAGCCAGGATCAATTTGCTTGAACTAGTCTGGGATATTCGGGTTTGTTATCGGTGAGTTGGTATAAAACTCTGTGGTTTGTGAATCCACTTTGTGGGTATGTTTGACAAGTTCTCAATTCTATCCTACAAGTTCTGTATAAAAAAAACAATGTACATATATAAACAAACTTAAACGGACAGATTTTAAACGGACCATATTAACATCACAACACCTTACAATAGAATAGGTTATACCTTTTCATGGTTGAGAAAAAAGAAGCGAAATGACAGTGAGACGTGGCCCTCTTTTTTTTTTTTTAATCAATCTTTGAAAGTCAACGTTACGTCGCTCCACTTAGGCTTAGGTAATGTATTTATGAGCAAATCAATGAATGTATTGAATATTTCTCACAAGCCATTCTCTCTCCGATGTCTGCCATGTTTCACTCTTCAAGCTTTCTCCTCCCGTCGATTCCCACCGACGGAACTTCAGCGACGAGATACGCTCTCGTTGTTCTGAACCAGAATCTACCGCGATTCACTCCTCTTCTCTGGGAACATGGTACCTTGTCTCTCTCTCTCTCCGTCTTCGTAAGAAATATGACTCTGTTTTGGGTTTGTTAATCTGTTTCGAGTTTTCTGTGTATAACAGCAAAACTTCGTCTCTGTGCTGATGGAGGCGCTAATCGCATCTACGATGAATTACCTCTCTTCTTCCCTGATGAAGATGCTCTGTGCATTAGAAACAGGTTTTTTTCTCTCACCTGAATCCCTCTCTGCTTGCTTGATTTCTGATATTCTTCTTCCAAGTATGCAACTTTATAAACTTTGTGGGTTGTAATAATTAAGTAGATTTGAGCAGCAACATCTTTTTCTTGCAACTGGAAAATCTTGTCTTTTACAACCAAAATTGGATCTCTTCCCTATTTAGAAACTTCGAGAGATACTTGTGATAATGTCTTTTAGGTATAAGCCAGATGTTATCAAGGGAGATATGGACTCTATTCGGCGTGATGTCCTCGACTTTTATGTCAGCTTGGTAAGCTACTTGTGAGTTTTTTCTTCCAGTGTCTGTGTGAGATTCAACATAGCTTACATCTGCTTTTGATTATTCTACTTGGTGCTTCTTCTTTTTATTTCCAGGGAAGTCAAGTTATAGATGAATCTCATGATCAAGATACCACAGATCTTGATAAATGCATCTTGTATATCCGTGGCTCAACCTTGAATCAAGAGAGTTGCAGAGTAAGTTACTTCCATAGGCGAAAGCTCTGCGTTTTTTTTTGTTTTAATAACATTTTCTTCACCTTTCTTTTCTTTCTTCTGCTAGCTCCAGATTCTTGCTACGGGGGCACTCGGGGGAAGATTTGATCATGAAGCCGGTAATCTCAACGTCTTATATCGATATCCAGACACAAGGATAATCCTATTATCTGATGATTGCCTCATCCAACTCCTTCCAAAGACTCATCGACATGAGATTCAAATTCAGCCTTCCCTCGAAGGGCCTCACTGTGGACTCATCCCTATCGGTTCTCCATCTGCCAAAACCACAACCACAGGGCTTCAATGGGATCTCAGTAAGTAACATCATCACACCTACCTAACTGTGGTTTTATCATTGTCTTAAAGGAGCATCATTGCATGACATCGATCTAACTATGTTTTATCATCGTCTCAAAGCCAACACCGAGATGAGGTTTGGTGGATTAATAAGTACATCGAATATGGTTAAAGGGGAGAAAATCACAGTCGAATCGGATTCAGATCTTCTGTGGACTATATCCATCAAGAAACAAGACTCGACAAGACCTTAGGCATGGGTAACAACATGGACACTTTGCTAATTTCTACGATATTATTCTTGATGCATCGAATATTTTTTTATGTTTGTTTCTTTTCGCTATAGCATTAAGTAGGAATAAGACTTGGTTGTACCATTACCATCGTTCTTCTTTCTACGAGATGATTTCATTGGTTTTGTCGTTTTCGTGTGGGGCATCATCTTCGTTGATTTCTCTTAGTCTGAATTCAAAATGTGACTTATATTTGATCATTCTGAAACGTTAAAAAGTTGGTATTTGTAGATTCTTTGTTGTCGATTCATATTTCTAACACATCCCATTGTTTATATACCATAATTCTTCAAAAACGCGAAAAATTGATTAAAAGTCTGTGAATGGTAAAGAATTGTGGCAATACACTTGCTTGCAGTAAACCCTGTTTAAAAGATTCGCATTTGAATTGGCTACAAAATTAACGTTTGGAAAGAAGAGACAAAATTCTTGGTCTACATTTTAAAAAAGGAAGTGTTTTGAGGACCTGTATGTAAATAGTTGAAACACAATTTTGCAACTGTAATTTTTGGGGAGAAACAATCCAAGAAGCTCGAATAGAGATCCATCTTCTTCTTGTCTCTTGTCTTGTTGGTAAAGATAACTAGTGAAGGTTTACGAGATCCCGATTGCTCACGAAACAGAGAAAGCAAAAATCTTGTATCTATGGAGAGATTGCAGCGAATCTTCGGCGCCGGGAGCGGTTTAGGTCACCCATCGCCTGATTCCCCGACTCTCGATACGTCGGAGCAGGTTTACATCTCTTCTCTCGCACTCCTCAAGATGCTCAAACATGGTAAATCGTTCATCCCAAAATTCCGATTAACGTTGCTTAGGGTATTTGCCAGATTTGTCTCTCTGTCCGTCTCTAGGGTTTCGCATCTATCCAATTTGAAGTGATTTTGTTCTTGGTGGTACGAAAATGGTAGGAAGAGCTGGGGTTCCAATGGAGGTAATGGGATTGATGCTTGGAGAGTTCGTGGATGAGTATACTGTTCGAGTTGTTGATGTATTTGCGATGCCTCAGAGTGGTACTGGTGTTAGTGTGGAAGCTGTTGATCATGTTTTTCAGACTAATATGCTCGACATGCTTAAACAGACTGGAAGGTATTCTCTACACTGATCCAACTTTAGACCTCACTTTTACACAGTCCAAGTCTACACTTACTGCTTCAAATTCTGTTTTTTTTCTTCTTCTTCAGACCTGAGATGGTGGTTGGTTGGTATCATTCGCATCCTGGATTTGGCTGCTGGCTTTCTGGTGTCGACATTAATACCCAACAGGTAGGTTTTGCTTGCCTAGCTTGCACGCAGTGATCTATAAGTTATCAATGTGGACATCTGTGTGCTTGTAGAGTTTTGAAGCCTTGAATCAGCGAGCAGTAGCAGTGGTGGTAGATCCAATTCAAAGTGTCAAGGGTAAAGTGGTGATTGATGCGTTCCGCTCGATTAATCCACAGACCATCATGCTTGGGCAAGAACCCCGTCAAACAACATCAAACCTCGGCCACCTTAACAAACCATCGATCCAGGTAATCTACTTAATGATGCTTGTTTTTCTGTTTTAAGTTTGAAAATAAGGGTGAAGAATGTCTCTGATGTTGGCATTTTGGGATACTGTCCAGGCCTTGATTCATGGATTAAACAGACACTATTACTCAATAGCCATTAACTATAGGAAGAACGAACTTGAGGAGAAGATGTTACTCAACCTCCACAAGAAGAAATGGGCAGATGGTCTGAATCTAAGACGATTTGACACTCACTCCAAGACTAACGAACAGACCGTCCAGGTATATCTCTTAACCGAACAAACAAGAAAATGGGCAAAATCTCAAAAACTATGTTTCAATCAACATGATTGTCTCTGGTCTTAAACAGGAGATGTTGAGCTTGGCAGCCAAATATAATGAGGCGGTACAAGAGGAGGACGAATTATCGCCTGAGAAACTGGCGATTGTGAACGTCGGGAGACAAGACGCCAAGAAGCATCTAGAGGAACATGTCTCCAATTTGATGTCGTCAAACATTGTTCAGACTCTAGGCACCATGCTCGACACCGTTGTCTTCTAGAGAGGCCGCTTCTTACTTCTTGAATATGACTTTCCCAGAAAATTGTTCTTCTTTTTTTCTGAACCTCTTTGGTTTACGCCGGATTATCTATATTTAGATCTAATCGCCTACCTTTTTTATAAAAAGACTATTTCCTTAGGCTATATTTTACTGATGGTCTAACTTATATTAAAATTTGATATGCTATAGAAGAGTTGTTACATGCGCATAAAGATCTATAATACCTTGTTTGAAAGGCTAAGAGTTTATCCATATTGCATTGTTATTGCATGAAACAGTTGAATTATTCATTTTGTAGTTAAGTTTATAATTGTAGTAGAAAAATCTGTTGTACTGTGCATTTTTTATTATTTGACAGCCTATTCTATGTTGTAAATTAAACTTAAGATTTTTAGCTAAATATATAAATGAAGTGTAAACATTTACAAATGATTAAAAACAAAGAGAGCTAATGCATGTGTAACATAATTTATAAATGCTGTAAATGAACTTGAACATATATATATATATATATATATATTTTTTTTTTTTAAAGCTTAAACTGTACATGTTTTAAAAGGACAACTAGATTCTAAATGTACGCAACATAAAGTTTTTTTTGTAATATATAAAATGTAAAATATAGAATAAGAATTAATCTAAGTGTTATTGATTCAAAAAATTTTAGTTTTATAATAGATTTAATAAATGTTACGATTTCGTGAGTAAAAATTATCTTATATGTTACACTCACGTATAATAAAATGTGAAATAAGGAATAAGAACTAACATAAATGTTATTGATTCAAATATATTTATTTTTTAATTTTATTATAGATTTAATAAATGTTTGGTAACATATTTAATTTTTTTAAATAAATAAATAGTGTTTGAAAATTATTATAGATTTATTTTTTGTTTTAATAGTATAGATTTGATTTGATGTATGATACCAAAACTATATGTTTGGTAAAAGTATTGAATTTGGGCAAGAAAAGTAGTGTTTCGAAAAAGTAAAAGGGCACTGCTTTCTGTACAAAACAAACCCTAAATCTGAACCGTCAAACTGTGAAAAATAACGAAGCTCTCAGCCGTTGATTGTTTTTGATTAGACCTAACTTGTGTACACTGGCACCCACACGATGTGCTATAATAATAACATAGTCTATTTCTGAAGAAACAAGTCGGGACTCTTCTCGATCAAAAGAAAATCTTGGGGTGGTCATCGTTGTTCTTCTGTCCTTCTAGGGTTACACGATTTCTTTCTTGCTTCCAGTAAACTATGAGGTAAAATCAGAAAATCTGTATCTTTCGTATTAGCGGTGGATTTGGGGGATTCAAATTTCTTTTAAGTTCCTGTAAAATGGGAACAAAGACATTTGGGGGTTTTACATTCTGACCTAGGGTTTATGGTGTCTGGTCTGTAACATTTGTGCGGGTTTTATCAGCATCGAGAATGTAGTCTCGATGAGAACTCTGCTTTAACCCTAAAACCTGTAGAGAGATTTGATTTAGGGTTTGGGGATCTGTGCTTTTAAAGTTGCGGTTTTTGGTTAAACATAATGCAAAATTGATGGGATTAGTCTATTTTATGTGTTGTCGTTTTATTATGTTCTTAGCTCTCAATCTGATTGATTCTATGTAAATTTATTTACAGTCATCATCCTGAAGTTAAGTGGGCTGAGAGAGCCGATAAGGTTTTCCTCACCGTGCTATTGCCTGATGCTAAAGATGCAGATGTTAAACTTGATCCAGAGGGAGTCTTTGATTTCTCTGCCAAAGCTGGACCTGACAACCAGCTTTATGAGCTTAAGCTTGAACTTAATGATAAGGTCAATGTAGAGGTGAGATTATGATACTTTGTCTCCTTTGTTTTTTGGTTCTGTATGTTGCCTAGTAGGTTCTAATTTTCTCGTTTTTCGATCCAGGAAAGCAAAATCAACATTGGATTAAGAAGCATATTCTGCATATTGGAGAAAGCAGAACCAAAATGGTGGAATAAGCTATTGCGTGGAGGCAAACCGCCTCACTATGTTAAAGTTGACTGGGACAAGTGGGTAGATGAGGACGAAGATACCGGCCCTGGTTAGCACCATCTTCACCATATCTATTCGATTCCACTCTCTGAACTTAAATAAATTTGTAGGCATTATTAATTTTGGTTTCTTCCTTTTTGGTATAGCTGCTGGAGATATGGATATGAGCGGAATGGGCGGAATGGGTGGAATGGATTTCTCGGTATGCTTTTAGCTTATATTGGTAACTATCTTCTGCTTCATTTACTTAAGTTTTGAGAAAGACTTCCATGTTTCTTGCCTCTTGTAGAACTTTGGCGGTATGGGAGGTATGGGAGGTATGGGAGGTATGGGAGGTATGGGTGGAATGGGTGGTATGGGAGGTCTCGAAGGGCTTGGTGGTATGGGTGGAATGGGTGGTCTTGAAGGGCTCGGTGGAATGGGTGGACTTGGCGGAATGGGTGGACTTGGCGGAATGGGTGGTATGGAAGAATTTGAAGATAGTGATGATGAAGGTGAGATATTTTTCAAAACCTTTTCTTGTTTAAGTTTGGTCAGATCATTTTTGATGAATTGATATGTGTTTATATCGCGTAATCCTTAACTTAGAACTCTTGGCAACCAAATGATAATGTATATGCAGGAGAAGAAGCCAAGTCTGGAGAGAAAAAGGAGGAAGCTCCTGCCCCTGCAACAGGGGAGGCAAAAATCGAAGAGCAAACAACCGTCAAGAGTGACAAATGAAGACATTGTCCTCAAACCTCAAACTGTATGGTCTGACTAACCGAGATGAGTCTTTATGCGTTTATGAATACCGCGGAATGGTTTGCTCTTTTAAATCTTTCCCTCTGCTTAGTTTGCTTCTTGGATTGTTGAATTCCCGGTTTGGTCCTTGTATGGTTTGATCCCTTTTATCGATTTGAATTGTTGTTGTTCTTGAACTTGCAATATTTATGTTGGTTGTAGTGACTTAGAGTTTGTGAGAAGAAGCTCTTTATAAGTTTGTTGATCTCCAGAACGTATTTGAGGTCTATGGATTACAATCGGACGCAACCATAGTTTTATGACCGGAATTAAAAACATTGGTTACTGTTGGGAAAATTATCTTCTTATCAAAATACTATGATCGAATTCAACTCATTTGATATTTTTAATTTTGAGAGAACTATATAATCTCTTTGTTAATATTGAAAACAAAGTTAAGTGGCTGCAAGTATTAATCGGTTTTATAGCTAGAACGGGTATTTTACCTAGTTACTGTTTAAAAGTTAAAAAAATCCATTGAGCAATCAAACAAAGTTCATCAAAATCGGTTTAAATTTCGAATCTTCAGAGTATTTGAACATCAAAGTTTGACACATCAAAGTTATATAGAACTAGTACGTAATCAAAAATTTGAACATAATTTTATTGGGGAGTTTTGTGTAATCTAAGCTCATAGTCTAAAGTATTATTTTAAAACAAATAATGTAAAACCGAAAAAAGTTTATCTACAGAACGACGTCGTATAGGCAGAATCGTGCCCAGATATACGGAGCCCATAAATGGTGTTAAAAAATAATCCAATTAATCATCATGGTCTCAAATTCATATAAAATCATCCAAATTATAAAGAGTTACAACAATCTTTCAATAAAAAATATATTTAATTACGCAAGTGTATTATATATTAAAAAATAATTCACGTTTTATATAAGTTTGATAAAAAGAGTATGTGCACTAAATGTGCACTAAAAGTCTAAACCAACACGTGTTACTTCATCATAACAACAATTGATTGTCTCTATATTCACAAAACTTCAATACATATCTAAAATTTTAAACATATTACAATCTAAATTTCCAAATCATACTTAATTTTCCTTAAAGTTGATAAATTTTTCAATTATTTAAGTTTCGTTTGTAATTTAATCTAAATCACCAATCAAAATACCTCTAATATTATATGAAACATAATTCTGATGAAAAAATAATTAGCAATTAACAAGTACCAATTGATTATGTGGTTGTTGTGAAAAGAAGAAGAAGAAGTGGGTTATATAAGTATTCAACGAAGAAATGGAGATTAAAAACTTAATTTATCTAATTGTTTTAGTTGCTACGTATGTTGCCCTAATACTTTTTTTGTATTGTTAAATTAAATTTTAATTAATTGCTAGTTTTATATAAACAAACGCTTTCTTATTACTAACAAATAATGAATTTAACTAAAGAATTGGGTATGGCTCGCTGACGTCCATTTGTTTGCTCACCACCATCACCATGCCTCTGCGACATGCTCCGGAAAATTCTAAAGATCTCCCAGTCAAGATTTTGTGGGACATCGACAATGTGGGTCTTACCCGTCCGTTCGAAGCCAACGAAATCGCTGACAGGATCCAAGTTAAGCTTGCCCAATATGGGTATACATGAGTAATATCCATTGAGATCATTGGTAGTGCAGAGGATAAGTATCTCGAGCATCGAAGGCTTGCCTTATCCGAAATGACGTCGCCGCCCGTGGAATCAAAATGACGGTCACTTGGAAATTCCATGTTGGGTCGGTTTATACCAAAGCCGAACTTAGAACGGTGCGGATGAGATGCTTGTTCTTAACTTAACTACTTGACTTGAGGAGCATCAAGCCCTCCAGAATGTGATAATCATCGGAGGTGATCACTATTATTGCGATGTTTGCAAGTTATTGTTTGAGGAGAAAATCAATGTCGCACTAGTCTATGTGTTCAATAATGTGGAGTATGCGCTCTTGAAAATATTTAAAAAGAACACGCTCAGAGTTTGGCGTACAACACATCCGGCTTGGCGTACAACACATCCAAAAATCAAGAATTTCTCTTCAGTACAGAGAAGTGAAGAGTTTTGGGTTACATCTTTCTTATCAACCGGGTTTAATTTGAATTGTCACGAGTTTCTTGGTTTCTATTGCACATTTGGTGTGTAGTTGAACTCAATAGTTTATAAGAAATCATTCACCAAAATTCTAAGAATCAATTTGAGACAACAAAAAAAAAAACTAAAGAATTGGGCCTTCAGTTTTTTTTTAAAAAAGTGAGCCCATTGGCGAATAAAAGAAAGTGAGCCCATTAGCGAATGTTTATCTCATTTATTCATTGGCGAATAAGTCGTATAGGGGACGCTTTACAAAACCCTCGTGGTTTAAACCCTTCTCCGCCGCGAATTTCATCTCTCTGCTTTCTACATCGAAAAATCTTTGAGGGACACAGAGTTAGAGATGGCTAGGTCGAGGAGAAAGTACAAGAACTCTAGGGCAAAAGTTCGCGTTGCTCTTCCCAAGAAAAACCCTAATATCTTTAAGCCAGCTTTCAACTTCCCACCCAAGCTCCGCGCTCTCATGGCGGACGATGTCCCCGAATGGGACGATCAGGCTAGCGTCATCCAGAACTACAAATCCTTCGGCGTCGTCTCCAACCCTAATTTGCTCGGTATTCGATCTCGCACTAACCATATGATCCAGGATAACTCTCTCAACGTTCCTCCACCTCCGGAGCCACCGACCGATGACCCTATTGCTAAGGAGTTCGAGCCCATCGATTCCGGCAGCGAACTCGAGGAAGACGGTACGGTTTTCTCCTCTGTCTTTGATTCTATCTTAGGTTCAGTCCGGAGATGTCGTGTCAGTAGATTCGTTTTCGAAATTAGGGTTTTAAGGTGGGAATTTTGGGGGAAAACTGATGAAGAACCTTAGCTCTTCTAACAAACATGACGGTTTTTCTTCTTAGTATATCATCTTGATGCTTGTCTAAGGTTTACTACATTAGAAGAAAAAGATTCAGATAATCATGAACAAATGCTGATGCCATTGATGCAAACCAGGCAAGCTAATCTTTAACTGTAAATAAGCAAGAAGCAGACTTCATTAGCTTTGTGATTCTTCACTCCTTGATATCTATATCTGTTTAGAGCAATTTACAGAGTTGTTGATGCAAGTTTCCTTTTTTGGGTAACTAATTGTTCAAAATGCTTTGATTTGAGATGTGTAGATCTTAAGACAGCATTGGGTAAGCAAAGAAAAGATGGAAAGAGTGCGCCTTTGCAGCCGCTTACAACTATGCAACGTACACATATTAGACGTTTGGTCGAGAAATATGGAGATGACATTGAGGTTAGTTAGTTCTCTATTCCACAATTCAAACTATTTTTCCGGCTTGTGTGCTTCTCTTTCTAACATCTATTCGTTTGAATAGGGCATGTACCGAGACAGAAAGCTAAACTCGATGCAGCATTCGGTTGCAACACTACAGAAGCTATGCACAAGATATCAGATGTACAAGGATAAGAACCCGATTTTAGTTCCAAGCTGATGAGTTATGAGATCTTTGTATCTTCTTCTCATGTTTGTTATAACCTTATAACAACACTACAATTGTTATCAAGTTTTTTATAAATCGAAAATCTCGTTTTTTCAGGATTTCTTTTCTTGAGTGCTGTTAACATATCCAAACTTAAAAATACCATAGAATGCTTAAGAGTTTTCAATTTATACAATCAAATGGTCACTCTCTGTGTAAACAAACACGCACACTCAGAGGAAATCAATCCACAATCAAGATTGAGTTATTTTACTAGCTTATTATAATCAAAACCGAGAATCTTCAAGTATTGATTTCTCACTTGAGAAGCCACAAATCAAATTATATTCCAGTGAAGCTTCGGCATTGATAATCCCAATACTCCTTCGCTTGCTGTAACCTTTCTGCTCTCTCCGTTTTACGCCTTTCTTCCCAATACTCTCGGCAGCTGCATGGATTACAGGTTTTAAAAATTTGTAATCTAGTCCTTCTCCTTATAGTTTTCTCCAAAATTCGTCTCAAAACTTGTTTATACGACGAGATACAAATACCCTCAAAACATAAAAGACAGGTTTCAAAGACTATTTAAAAGGAGATTGGTTGTATATTCCTTTACCTTCGCCTAAGTAAGATACTGAGCTCGTACAAGTGAACAGCACCTTTATAAACACAAACCTGATATCGTATGGGCGAAATGCAGGGATTAAGAGCATGAAACATGCAAGATTAGAAGCAGTGAAGAATGGGTCTAACCTCACGGCAAAGCGGGCATTTTTCAGACGGGTCTGCAGTTTTCAAGCCATCGACCACGCTTACCGATGCAGCAGAACAAGCACACATGTAGCAATATATGTGCCCGCAGGATAGAGATATCGGATCAAACACCGTGTCCTGTTTTTGGCGATCAATTGTAACCCATAAGTTGAAGACTTTTTCATAACATTTCATTTAAAAAGATTCATATTTTGGACAAGATTCTTTCAATCAGATACTAAAAAAGACTTAGTCTTTGAAATGGGACCTGCAGCAAGAGGAGAGTGGAATAGCACTTTGACACAAGAAAGCTAAGACTTTATCATTATTGGCGGATCCTTTCTTCCATATTTCAGATTACTAGCTACTAAGTCAACTAATAGTTTTTGGCATTGAGATTCTTTGAAGTTGTTTACCAGGCATATTGAACAAGTCAAGTCAATGTCAACTTTTACAGAATCAGAGAGCTCGCAGGAAAGTAAAGGCTTCCCATCATCGAACATCAAAGAGCAACCATCAAACAGCGCAGGAGAAGCCAAAACAGCTCCAGATTCCTTCTGGGATTCTTTCAGATTGATGTGAAACGCCATAAGCTCGCAGAGCCATGGTGACTGAAGGATCTCAATTCGCATTTTCTGGACCTGCGTCTTAAACGCTTGTCCTTGCCTAGACTCATGAATCTGCAGGACAAAAGATGCAAATATAAGCAAGTGTTCACAAGATCTACAAGTGGTTTAGATAATTGACCTTGTCGTATTTCTTGAGGATCTTTCTAATGGCGACGGCATTGATGAGGGCGTAGTTAACCAAGTCTTTGCCTTCTTGGATCAAACCAAGATGGTTCCTTCTTCGGTTATCGCCTTTGAACCAAGTAAGACACTTTTTGAAACCAGAAGCTAAATGTAACTCAAGAAGCTTCTGAGCATTCTCGTTAAACCATCCTACAACATCTTCCATTTCCTTCAGAAGCTCTGGGAAAAAATTCTCATCACAAACTGCAAAAAAAATTCCATACTCAACAAAGGATTGATTCTCAAAAGAAGAAAAAAATGGATTCTAAGGGGAGTTATGTCGAACAGTACCTGTGCATTCACGAGGACAATTGTTGCCATGTTGTTGATTGATTGCTTCGTTGAGAGCGATACGAGAAGGAAGATGATCTCTTCTGCATTTCTTGAGAATCTTCTTGAGCTTCTTAAACCCAACACCAGGTAGATTCTTCTTCTCCTTCTGTCCTTGCATGTACTCCTCATACTTCTTACAGAACTTCATTTTCACAACGGAAATCGCGTGAAAATCAAATCAATAAAACAAAAAAACAAAAGGTTATAAATTTAGATGACCATCAACAAATTCAGCCCTCAATCAAACAGTAATCAACAAATCTCCATGAGATTTTTCTTCTCTCTCACTTCTCTCTCTTGCGTCTCGTGTTGCCTTTATTATAAAACCAAAAAAAAATAAAAAAGAACAGAGACTTATTTATGAACAAAGGAAGAAGAAGAAGAAGAAGAAGAAGAAGAAGAAGGTGGTGAGATCGGCGGAAAGCAACTTGTGAAAAAAAAGGGAAAAAACAAAGAAAGCAAAAGTCAAAATGTTTTTTGGGAACATATCTCGTTAAAAGGTGATATTTGTATGGAGGAGTTAATGGAAATATATTTACTCTACAAAAAAGCTTTGACTATTTGGTGGATTTCGATTTCAATTACTTCCTCAATTTTAAATGAGCGCACATTCAATATATCTCTTAACGCCGCGTTTAGGTATCCCATTGGTTGAAGTTATTATAGTCATAAATTTATTATGTTTGTAAAATTTAGAGAGCAGATATAAAAACTATACTATATTTTCTTAAATTCCAGGGTAAACGACTTATTTTTTTCTCTGAAACAAATCTACATAAAGTTATAATCCTATTTTCGTTATCCATGATTTGAAAATTAAAAACATATATTCCTACGGTTTGAAAGTTGAAAATATATATATATACACACATAATCATATATGTACATGATTCAAATCCTTTAGTTATTTTTGGTTTCTCTCTTCTCAGTCTTTTATTATTTTTGGTTTCTAGGTCGATGATATTTTTGGATATTTTTTGTTTCATAGTACAATTGATGGTTACGTATGAAGAAGAAGAAGAACATGTTGGATCGGTATTATTTTGGGTCGGATCTGCTCAAAATCAGGTTTAGTCGGTTTATGTTTTGTTTTTAAACATTAACATAAACAAATCGTGATCTATGTGTAATTTAGTTTCGAAATATGATTTTGTGTGTATTCATGTTTCCAACTTTCAAAATGTGGGGATATATGTTTTTAAATTATAAACTATGGAGAACGAAGACAAGGTTGTAACTTTGCGTGAATATGTTACTATATGATAATTTTGAGGGAGAAATATATCGTTTTCCCGATGATTTATAATAGATGTGAAAGATAATTTATCTTAAAAAAGTTCAAAATGTAAAAAAAAAAAAAAAAAAAAAAATATATATATATATATATATATTACCTTTTAAAAATTAGTGTCATTTTTTTGTACCTCAAAAATGGGTGTCATCTTGTATATTCATTCTATTGGTTATCTGTATAAAACTAATTGTAATTGTTTGTTGTCAAAAATAAATGTAATTGTTTATAGAATTGACAAATCTGTGAACTTTTAATTCTGTGATATAAGAAGTTGACACAAAAAATTCCATGATATATATATATATATATATATATATTATATTATGAATTTAGTATCCATCCACTGTGTAACATGGATAAAGATGCCACCACAAACACAAAGGGCTTAACGCTTTGAAGGTTTTTCTTGTTGGTGGGGTCAAGTTAGAAACATATTGATAATAATAAGGATATAATACAATTTCTTGGAAGTTTAGATAGATTTGGATTTCGCCACCAAAACTTGCTTTATCATTTTCAAGCCGCACATTTTTGTTTCTTTTTAACTTTATGTCCACTTGTTATCATTTATTCCCTCACCAATCACCACCACTGTCCACAGTTTCTCTAATTACATTTTTTTTTCTTTTTCTCATTTCATTTATTTTGTTTCGATTTTTATTATTCACATTTTTTTGTCTAACACCCTAAACAGTTTTTTTTCCGACAAAGAATATAATTCCTTTTTATCTTACAAACAAAAGTTATTGCTTGTTAAAAGTTTCAAAAAAGATGTTCAAGTGGCAAAGACAAGTAAAACTCTTTTCTTTTTTTGATAACCCGGAGTGATCCCGACTAAGAACAAGTTAATTTGAAACTTTATCTAACCTTTTCTTTATTTTATTTTATGGGTTGAGTGGTGTACTAAATCCTTGCAATTTAAATGTTTAATGATCGCTTTCTACATGTCTACATAATGAGGCAATGTGAAGACATAATATCATGATTTTTCATCGGGCTTATCTTCTTGGTTCGAACGTTTCTATCATGTGAATTTTGTAGTGACTAAAGAGATCATATCTAATGGAAACCGCCAACCAACTATTAGCCAATTTCATTTGGGACAATTGCAAAAAGTTTCAAAAAATTCAAAAAATTCAAAATTATTCAAAATTCAAAAGTATCATTATCTAATCTATTAAAACATAGACATTTTTTGTGTCCAAACAGAATAATCTTTATTTTAGTCTATTTCTATCATGGATAACTACTATTTTATTCGGTTTATTCATGTTGTCAAACATATATTTTTTGGTTAAATTAAAAATTAATTATATTTGATTCAATTAAAGAGTAGTTTAATTAATTAATCCGATTATATATATATATATATATATTAATTTTAATTCGTAATTAGAAAATTCATAATATGCCAACAATTAAATTAAATTATATATTTAAAATTAGAAATAAATCGATTATTATAAATTACATATTACAAAAATAATTTAAATTTTTATTATTATTTTGTTACGAAAACAATAGAATTAATTTTGAATTTTTGAATTTAGATTATGTTAAATATTTTAATAATCAATTTTTTTTTGAATGATACAAATTCAAAATTAACAATTTGCATTGAAAAATAATCTTAAATCTTGAATCTAATGTAGATTTTCTGAGATTTCAACATATCATTTTCTTCACATCGATGCATCCTTCCGCTTTTTCCTTGAAGACCGAAATAAATACGCCCACCCGTTCCAACATCATAACCTCGATGTGGCTCTCATTGTCGTCAAGAACTTCAACAACTTCGTATTCACACTTCTTCAAGCTTGCCACCTTGATTGCATCACTCCAGTTCTTGTACATTCCCCAAATTTCGCCGGTCTTGGGGAGGACAGTGTACTCGATTTTTATTTTCATACAAAATAGAAAACATTAAAACAAAAACAAATAAAAAACAAATAGGATTTTCATTTTACTTTTCATATTGAACTCGTTATAGGACGGATTAGAAAAAATAAATTATATCTAAACACCAAAATATTTATGTGTCTTATATGACAAAAATTAAATATACAAATAATATATCTAAAGACAAAAATAAACACAAATTATATTACAAAATTTGATATAAACAAAATAAAAATTCCCGTGTAGACTCACAAGTTTAGAATCTAGTTTATTGTAAAAACTAAATAACCCATGTCATAAAAAATGAGATGGTATACGGAATTTATAATGGTAAAAACTAAAAAGGTATCATTGTTATTGTAAAAAAGGTCCAAAATATCGTCAAAAGTTTATTCAAAATAGCTCAAGTGCTCTTTGTTTTATAATTCAATTCGACTGGTTGTGAACATTTTCAGGCCCAGTGGCCAGCGCAGTGCGATTGAAGTTTTCAAAAGAAAAACCATATAAATTTAATCGAAGATTAAGGTTAGTAATTTGGCATACATTATATAAGCTTATAATTTCTAAATAAAAGACAATATTTATTTAGAAGGACAATTAAAAGGACAAAATCACAATAACCGAACAATCTGAGGGTAAAATAATAGTAATGGACATACCGGAGGACAAAACCATAATATTTACCAAAAACTTGAGGATAGATTAATAAATATGGATAAACCGAAGGGCAAAGGCACAATATAAAAACAATCCTATGTAAAACAACAAAATAATGACATATCAGAGGACAAATCATGCTATTTTCCAAAAATATAATGCAGATATTAGTCTGAAAAAGAAGAAGCAAATTTAGAGAAGCATCAATTAATCCCAGGACACAAATGTTGCTTCACATATATATTATTAGAGAGCAGAAGATGAAGCATGCGATCGATGGTGAAGTGTTCCCCCGAGGAAGGAAGAGTACCAGTGAGCAGAGAGTTTAGGGTACCTCTCACGATAAGGATCCTTGATGTCCACGTAATATAATCCGTAACTCATCTTATACCCACCAAATAGCTCATACAAATCCATCAACGACCACTGAAAATACCCTTTTACGTTCGATCCTTTCCTGCTTTCAGACATTGAAACTTAGAATCTGACACATTCATGGAACTTCTGCTACTCATTACGGTATTACCTGAGTGAGTGAAGCACTGCTTCAATGTGTGAGCTCAGATACTTAACCCTCGTTCTGTCCTCAAGTGATGAGCTTTGAGGACTCATCTGACCTATATAAATGAAGAAGAATCATGCAGTACCAGAGAGATAGAGATAGAGAGAGAGAGAGAGAAACATGAACCAAACTGAAATCTGAGAGAGAGACCATTCTCTGCGACGTAGATAGGAGGGTTGCCGTAAGTTTCTTTGATATACAACAGTACATGTTGCAGACTCCATGGCGTATTTGCGTACTGAAAGAAGCAAAATCATCAAACATTAGTCTCTCTCTCTCTGTTTTTAAGTGATCACTTATATGGAATTGAAGTCTATATACAAACCTCATTCTTGAACGATGTGTTACCAAACACTGCAAGGCAAGTTGGAGCAATCAGTGAGCCACATCTTGAGCATTAATTCTAGGAAGGTATCAAATAATAACTTACCGGTTAGTTCCGCGGCCATGTCAATGTTGAAATCATGGAGATTTTGTTTCAGAGAGGAAGAGTTATCCTTGACGTAAAGTGCCATGTAATTGATCACTCCTACGAAATCGATTGCGCCTTTAACTTGTTCTGACTCATCCTCTGCGAAAGCTGGCAATCTAGACCCAACTATGGTCTTCATCGTCTCAGGATAATCTCCATACACCAGCGGATGTAAAATCCTTACAAACTCGAAATTAAGAAACTCTGAGATCAAAATATATATATATATAGTCAACATGCATTTAAATTCTTTAGACTTACCAACCAATAAAGAAGTCATTCAATCTTGCTGCTGCCTGCTTATCCTCTGCTGAGTTAGTTAAGGGTGCAGCACCGTATGTGTATATGCTAATGCCTGCTGATCCATGTTGCTTGTACTGTGCAATGAAGTGGAGATACCGGCTGATTAGCTAAAGACAATGCATGTGGAAGACAGAGAGAGAAGACGAACCTTGTACTGTTCCTTGTATAAGTTAGTCGCAGATGCGTGTGCTAGCAACATATTGTGTACGCAATGTAAGGCTCGATGGAAGAGTTTTCTTTGGAACAATTAAGTCCAAAAGGAGGAGAGCATCGACCGGGCGGTGTTAATCCCTCGTCATACCCTCCAAGTGCAAACACGTTGACCTCGTTTATCGTAGTCCAATGTGACACTCTATCTCCAAACTCCTTGAAGCAAGTATCTGCATAAGCTGTGAAGTCTCTCCTACAATCATTACAATCAGATTACTAAAAAAAGAAAAAAGGAAGATGAAAGGAGAATAATCAAATCATATCATACACGCTCTCTCTGCTGATCCAACCTCCATACTCATCTTCTAGGACCTGTGGAAGATCAAAGTGGTGCAACGTAGCATGCGGCTGGATTCCTGCTTAGTCAAAGGAGTAGGAAACACCATTAAAAAGTCAGTCTTGTAGCTAATAATTAAACAGGCTCAATGAGTGATCAAGACCATGAGTGACCAATTCATCAATAAGATTGTTGTAGTATTGTAGCCCCTTGGGATTAACTGGTCCTCTTCCACCTGAAATAAATCCAAAATGGATAAAGCTTTCATATATATGTTTCCTCTCAATCCATTGAGAAAGCTTGGATTCGTAAGGGACAAGCCATACTTGGTAAAAGCCTTGACCAGGATATGGAAAATCTGTAAGCCTCCAGTCCAATGTCTACCATGAGCTCCACATCTTCCTGCAAACATGCATCAGGCAATGTTAATTTCCTGAATTTATCAAATTTCGACCTGTCACACGAAATCTACAACAGATGCGAGAAAAGGGGCCTTGTATTTGTGATCTTGGTCACATGCAACCGCTCCTCCAGCTGAGTGTCCTGCAAAGAAACTCGCTCGGGCTTAATGAATACCATTCAGTTGGCTAAACTTGTGTACACATCAAGTAGAAATCAAACCGGCATGAGCAAAAACATCCCTAATGCTAGGAGTTCTCCCGTCTTCGTCTGTAGCTCCTTCCACCTGTTGTAGATCATGGACAGAAAAAGAAAACTGTTTTATCATCGCAACATGAAAACTAACTAATTCAGGAAAAGGGTTGAAGAACCTGATTAGCTGATGTGCCAGAACCAAAGACAAAGCGTGGGGGGAAGTCACTTCTGATGTATGCTTCAAGGGACGAGATCGCAGTGAAAGCCAAACCCACCAAAAGAAAGAGCATGATGAAACTATTGTTCAGCAACTTCATCTCTCTCGTCTCCTCACTCTACAGAGAAGAAGATTAAGACCAGCAACAACTTTAGCAAGGACAAATACATAAACCCATGCGGTTTTGTTTTTTTCTTCTTTTTTTTTAATTTTTGGGTCCAGTGGAAGAATTCGATTGAAATACGAAATTTCTTTGTTTGTTTCTTCGACAATGGGTACATTTCGTTTGACAAGTTTAACGAAGAAGAACAGAGCAAAACGTAGATCAAGGAGAGCAACAGTTGGAGAAATCAGACAAGATGTGGCTTTCAAAGACCCTTAAGTTAGTTTCTTTTCCTTTGTTTGGACCCACAAGTTAACATGTGGCTTCTTCTTCTAAAACAGATGTTATAAAAACGACCACGTTTTGTGAAGCAAGCAAGAGAGCATTTAATCAATTATCAAGCAAACAACAACGTCTAATATTTTAATAACCAAGAAAAAGACGGAAAAGGAAACGATATCTTAAATAGAAACATCCCCAAAAACTAAAGTATCCTGAAGAATGATGTCAAGAATATTACAAAACGACCGTCATCAGTGTGAGTTACCACCAGTATACAGACTTGTCTCATCTTCTTCAGTCACAAATAAGCCTTAACATATATGATAACTTCTAAAAGCAGATGTATAAATTTTTCCAGCTTTTTCAGGAGAATTAGAAAGCCAAAGATGCCTTTTTCTCCTTTTTCCCCCTGGGGATCTCACATTTTCACCTGCAAAAACAAGTGTTTTCAGACCAGATTGTTCTCTACAAAGGTTTAAGAAAAGGTTGCAATATTTCATTTCTAAGAGAAAAAAATATATATACGGTATAGGACTCCTGCTCCTGCTGCGGATAGGGCTCTTGGCTGGGCTTGGCTTGCTAGGGCTCTTGCTTGCTTCCTTCTGAGGCTACAAATACAAAACTTATTAAGATAACACACAACACAATGTTTAAGTACTAAAAGAGGTGGATCTTGTTACTCACAGGCGGTAGCGGAGATCTTGATCTTGAACGAGATCTGCAAGAGTGCAAGAAAACAAACCCAAATTCAAAAATCCAAACATGTGCTGTTTAATACCGTTCACCAAGATCCTTGAGAGATCAAGAAGTTGCAACAAAAAAAAAAGTAACTTAAAACAAACCTACGCTGCAACTTAGTTAAGACATAGGACAAATATTTTCTAAACCATGCGGTCAAAACAACTTCTGTAGCAAAATGTGCCACGGACGTCCCAGATTCCATATTGTCATCATCCATCGGGCCAATTTAGTTTTACCGAAATCCCGTTATATAATATTGCGATCCAATGTCTCCACTGATATCCATCTAGCAGTAACGGAAATTAGTGAATACTATATTATAAGAAAGCCAGGGAAAGCAAAGTCTCGATTCCAAAAAGTTTCCCCATACCTCAGTCGAAAAACTTGTGAACAACCAAGAAATTCCATCGAGATATTAATTCCCATTTTCTAGTCGATTGTATGTATATCCATATCTATAGAACAAAACCATTTTCTTCTCAGCAAATCAAAGAGCAGACTGCAATTATAACAAAATGCAAGGCTAATCTAAATCTCGCACACCCCATCCAAATATTACATGAAAATGAGGAGACGATGATGGCTGTCAAGTAGTGGGCACCAAAAACAAGATAAAACCATTACCTTCTAATCAACAAGGACTATGAAGTCATAAACAATGCTTTTTTTAATCAGATTATCATAAATCCACTGACTAAGAAATGTTATCTGATGCATCTTCAAAAAGTATAAAAAACAAATCATTACCTTCTTGGAGAGTGTGACCTTGACTTCGAGCGAGAGCCAGGAGATCTTGATGTAGATTTTGCAGGCGACCTACGTGAAGCCTTTGCCTTTGGACTCCTGCTTCTACTCCTGCTTCGGCTCAGGCTCCGCCCACGGCTGCGGCTACGACTCCTAGAATAGGATCTTCCCCGGCTAGGGCTCCTAGAATCCTTCCTTGAATCATATTCTCTAACCTAAATAGATAGATATTAACAAATATCTTTTAAACGCAACAATGAAAAGAATACAATTCACAGGAAACTCAAGCTTTAACGAACCCGAACGTATCCATGAGAAAACGCGTTCCTAAACTCGGTGTCGTCAAGCTTTTTCACCTGGGGAAAATGAAGAGTAAGAGCTTATGAATAATTAATGATGTGTATAAGAAACTCTCAATAACAGAACAAAAACAGGGAAAATATCTCACCGCATACTTCATGTCCTCGTAGCAGGTGTAATCCACAACTCCAGTTGTACCTACAAAAAATATTGTTCAAGATTTGAATCTTTCATCATTTCGCGAATAGCCCACATATGTGTACTAATATATGGGCACACTTACCTCTACCATCACGGTACACTTGCGAGAAACATACATCCCCTCCTTTACGCATGTGATCCTACAGTACAAGTTATTGTGTTGGAATTCAGAAACCTTTGATGATATAAGACGGGGAAC
This sequence comes from Eutrema japonicum, assembly GCA_030161315.1. Lineage (NCBI taxonomy): Eukaryota > Viridiplantae > Streptophyta > Magnoliopsida > Brassicales > Brassicaceae > Eutrema > Eutrema japonicum. The sequence continues at coordinate 1,127,182 of BSQW01000001.1, read as the reverse complement.
TGAGGAGTTTGTCCACGACTGTGTACTCACCTTGAGATCTTGCCAAGAAGCTGATGAAGGCAAGCCTGTAACCAGAACTGTAGTCCACATAAAATCAAACTATTAGAGCTTAGTCCTACAACTTTTGTACAGTATAATGTTAGCTATATGACTACATACCACGAAACTCTGATCTCCTAGATGGCCCACGTCCACGACTACCACCATCACCACCACCACCACCACCACCACCACCACCACCACCACGGCCACCACCATTGTAACTACTCCGAGCATCATCTGTTGAACGCCTCCCACCATGCGCTAATTCCACCTAAAAAGACCAACATTCATTGAATTTGATTGGAAACCAATCAATCTGAAAGCGTGCAAGTGTTGTGTTAAAATTACTGCAATTTGATTAACAGCTAACCCGTAAGCGATGCCCATCAAAGTCATAACCATCCCGACCATGAATAGCATCTTCAGCATCCCGAGCATCATCAAACTAAACAGATTATAGAAAGATATTAGAGCATTTGTAGCAGATGGAAGCGGTGCCTCAAAAGTAAGAACAAGTTCACACTCTTGAATCACCGCAAGAGACTTCAAAGCTAGCAACAGGAATAAAGACAAACAAAAAAATCACCAAAACAGTAACATCAAAACCAGACCATAAAACAACACATGTTATTATAGAGTCACAGAAGTGGTTGGTAAGAGCTGACCTCTACGAATGCATAGCCAGGAGGCCTTGGCGGGACTTTCAAATCAATTTGAACAACAGGACCATACTGCAAGAATGGAAGAACAATATTATGGCAAAAACCAAATTGGAGTGTGAGGAAAACAAGATTCATAACTAGAGATTAAATGACTAATTTACCTTACTGAACAAATCTTCAACCTCTCTCTCGCGGATATCGCCAGGAAGGTTTCCAACGTACACAGTTCTACTCGAGCGGCTGCTCATTCTTCCTTGTATCAAATCAAAACACAACTCGACAACTAAGATTCAAACAGGGGCACACAAAACCTGTGAAAAAACATAATCCTTAGATCTGATAGAAGAACGGTGGAAAATTAACCTGTTCGTCGATTTGAGATGTCCGCCTGGGTGAGGAAGCTCCGAAATTTGGGAATTAGGGTTTTGGCGATAAGTTTAATAGTAAGCAGAGCGTCACATGAGCCTTTTTTTAGTCACGTTGTTAAAAAAACATCACATGTTTTATCCGACATAACTATTACACCATCGGTTGTGCAAATGGATACAAGTTATTTGGTCCGGCCCGAAGTAGATCTTTGAACGGATAATTCGAATTCATAAACAAAATTTAAGCGTTGAATTTCGTGACTTGATTACCAATATACAAAATTCAAACGAAATTCTGAGTGTTTTTTAGGTTTTATCATTCAAATTTTAACATTGACCAACCACTCCTAAACTAATTTTTTATGTTAAATTTAAATTTTGGTTTAGTTTCAAAATTTTTTATTATATAATAGAAGGAATTGATTTGAATGTATATATATATATATATTTTTTTAACTCAGCTTGCATATTCTTTTTTTTCCTTCCAAAATCTAGAAAATGGTGGTACAACAGTTAGGAATTTGCAAACGTGCATAAGAGCCTCATGAGCCTCTGGTGTCTCTGCAATTCATGAAAGGTGGCACAATTTTCTTTAGCGAAAAAAAAAAGTGGTACATTTTGCAGGTCTTTAGTTAAGAAAATTAAAATACTCTTGTCAAAAAAAATAAAGAAAATAGAACGAAATCGGTTTGGTTATTGAAACAATCATTTGATATGATATCGGCTCAACCGAGGTTTAACCGGCATATATTAGCCCGAAATAATTGGGCCTTTAGGCCATAAATGTTTAAAATATCTCCACTAAATGGAGGAGATGTAACCCAATATGTCAAATATCTGGAATAATGTGGGTTTTCATATGTTTTTGGATGTTAAATCAAGTATCTGACGAAGAAGTATCTGAAGAAGTACAATGTCCGTGATTGGCTACGCGTGATTGCATCGAACAAAGACAAGAACCTGTATGAGCTAAGATACTTCAACATCGAAGACGATGCAGCTGGTGAGGATGAAGATTAAGCACTCTCCTTTGCTCTTCTTGGAACTGACATTTAATTGTTCCTATAAATTTTTGTTGGCATTGGTGTTTTTTTCAATTTAACCAAGGAATGATGACTAAATTTCATTTTACACTTCTCAAACGAGATCATTTGATAACCACTCAATTGGAACCGGAAATTTCGGTGCCCGGGTTGGTTCGGCAAATTTTTTGATTTGATGCGACTCAATTTAGTAGAATAATTATTATCCTTAAATATCCTTTTTGTTAGAAATTACATCATTATATTAATTTTAAATATTAACTTGTAGTAAGAATTTAGTTGTTGCCGTTTTGGTATATTTTAACAAATTTCCTAATTACATAACAAAACGACGTTGAAAAACAAATTACAAAACAGAAGAACATTCGAAGGAAAACTAATGTTAAGTTCAATCTGAAAACCCTAAAACCCGATTAGATTGAAAAGGAAACAGAAAAACAAGAGGGTGGTGAATTGACGCAGCCATTCCTCTGCTCTTCTCTCCTTCCTCTATATAATAAACACTCCTCTCCTCTCTTCCTTGTCATCTCACAAAGCATTTTGAAACTCCAATCAAGAGAGAGAGAGAGAGGACACCTAAGTTTCTTCCTTGTCGTTGCCCCATCAGTCATCAGAATATCTCTCCTTCTGCGGCGGCTAACAAGAACCTCTCTTCTTCTTTCAAATCTCGATTTTTTTTAAAAAAAGAAACCACAATGGCTCGCTCTCTCTCTAACGCTAAGAAGATCCTCTCCGTGTTCGTCGCCAAAGAGTTCTCCAACGCCATATTCAGGTAAAAACTCCTTCATCTGTGCAAAACGTATGTATTGCTCGTCACTTTAACTAAACGGTGACGTTTTGGGTTCGTTTCAGACGAGGGATCGCCGCCGCAGCCAATACGCGTGGGAGCGTTTCGAGCAGCGGTGGAGCCGCTTCTGCCACGGTGATGAAGAAGAAAGTCGGGGAAGTCTCAAGCGAGAAGGCTCCGTGGGTCCCAGACCCCAAAACCGGTTACTACAGACCCGAAACCGTTTCTGAGGAGATTGACCCGGCCGAGCTACGAGCTGTTCTCTTGAACAACAAGCAATAACTAATCCTTTCTTTTTGGATTAATTAATTTTAATGCTATGATGTTTTAATGGGAAACGGTTATGATCCTTTGTAACAATCGTTGGATCTATCCTAGTCAGTTTTAAAAGCCTTCCATCTTTCAAGTTTTACTATCAAGATTACTAATAATATGGTCATTACGAATTCTTGAATCCCAATTTTTTTGTTTGTCGCAACCACAAATATACTGTTTATCTCTCCGGAATCCGTATTGCCTTGTTCATTAGTTATAGAGTAGTGGAACAAAAAAAACAGGGCCAGGACCGTCAAATCTGAAAAAAAAACCAGTTTTGTCAAATAACAAAAAAAAAAACTAAACTAATCGTCAAACTGATAAGCAAACCTTGATAGGGAGGAAACAAATATCACTTATTTCAACTAACACCACAAAATAAAACTATCGAATATGAAAACCAAAATGTTTTCGTTTCTATACTTTTTGGTTTATCTCTAAAATTAAAAATCTGAGAGTAAACGATGAACTTAAAACATTGACGTAAATTTATGTGTGAACAATATAGATAAGTTCAAATAATACTTCGAAAGATAAAATCAAAAAGAATAATATTTAGAAAAAAATGTCATGTTTAGATATTTTCTTTAACACTAACAAATCAAAGCCATAAAGGATTCAACCACGTGGCAAGCCTAACTTGTGAGTCTCAGAAATGTTGCAGTAGGGGAAATGTTGATCATAGAAATAAGTAAGTAAATTGTAAATAGAAAAATAAGAAGACGAGAAGCTCTAACTTGTGAAGACCACATAACTTCCGTGATAGTGGTTGAGAGAGAGGAAGTGGCTCATACTAAATCCCAAAGGCCAATTTGCAAAAACGACATAAGGATAGTTTGTAACCTCACAATCTCAACTTAATGGCGTTTCTTAGGCTAACAAAAATATCAGTCAATTCCCATCACAATCCAGATATTTTTTTCGTACACACATGTATGCCAATTTCCAAAGAGTTCCCTAAATTAATAAGTCTAGGACCATTCCTAATTTATTTGGGGCTTTATACCATTTTTTTGTTTTTGTTTTATTTGTTATGGAGCATGTAGGTATAATTTAAACCACCATTGCAGAAAAACATAAAATAAGCTCAAAATTGAAGATTTCATATTTAATGTATTATAATGATATAAATGTTTTGATTGAATCCAACAGTAATTGAATAACACAATTGTTTGGTTGGATTTCAAAATCAATTCGAATCGTCAATCTAATAATTAATAAACCTCTTCATTTGAAAAAAAAAAATAGCATTTGTTCACAAACCAATTTACATAAACATTTTCGGATTTACGTTTTTTGACATATAGTTGAATATGAGCGACATGTCTAAGAAGATAAAACTCCGCAAATTGACGGTACGGATATTCATGACCGGTAAAGGAAAAAATAACGAAATTCGTGCTATGTATCATGTGAGACATTTTCGTTGGATTGGTCATGTACAAACTGGCCAGCCAGTTAACAGTGTTTAATTTTAATAAATAAATAGATAGAAAACTATATACTATTTTAAACAGTGTTTAATTTTAATAAATAAATAGAAAATTACATTAAATTTCCACAAACAAAAAAATCCCCAAAAAATCCGAAAAATTCTTAAGTTAAAAAAAACTAATTTAAAATAAATAAATTATATTTTAACTTTAAATAAAATAAAATTAATTAATTAAAAATTCATAAAACCTCAAAAATACAAAAATCCAAACAAATTATCAAAAATTTCTAAAAACTCAAAAAATAAAAAAATTCCATGAATAAACACAGCACAATTAAAAAGAAAAAAAAAATCAATGAAAACAAATTTCTTAAGTATTTTTATCTACGCTATAAAGAAGTGATTTATAATATTATTTAAATATGTCTTTTGTCTTATTTTAATTATCTTAGTGGTTTTGATACAATTATTGGTTTTCGTTAGTTTATACAAATAAATTGGTTATTATTATTTTTGGTTGATATTTGTTGTTATATTTGTGTTCGGATTATTATTGATAACAAATATGATTACTTGATGAAACCTCTTGTGCGGACTAAACACCTAATATATAACCGTGATGATTCATGGATTTTTGAATTTTGAATTTTTTTAAGAATTTTTTGGATTTTTGTACTTTTAGAAAATTTTAATTCAAAAATTTAAAAGTTAAAATATAATATAATTTTAAAATTATTATTTTCTTAACTTTAGATTTTTTTTTGTTTTTTCGAAATTTGGTTTTGTTTTTAGGGGATTTTTAAAAACTTAACATAATTTTTTTATTAATATTTTTGAATTAAAATTAATAAAATATAAATATTGTTTATAGTTCCGTATATATCTGTTAACGAGATGTTGTAAAATGAACACACGGTTCATACTTAGAGATTTAAAATGGGCAAATGAAATAGCTGGAATATTTTTCTGGGTACAAAAATAGTTGGCGTATTAAAAAGTTTAATGTAATTTAGTTGAGGTATTTTTATGGAATTGTAAAATTCTTTAACTAATCCAACAACATAAAATATTCTCTTAAATGGTTTCGATTTAGAACATGAACTTTAACAAAATAGTAATATGAGCAGAAAAGAACAACTTTACCTTCATCATGAGCTTCTCCTCCTGGCTCAGTTCAGCCACAAGCAATCTCCGGACAGAAACAAAAAACACATAGTCAAAATCTCTCAAGCATCATACTTTCGTTTTTTAGTAAACCAAAACTTCAAAATTAAGAGAATATTCTAATTGTCAAATTAATCAAAAATTTGAGTGTTAAAACTAGCATAAAAGTGAAAAGACAAATGAAACATGTGACATCTCTAACGATCTAAAAGACAGGATGTTCATGTCTGACTTGTTTCACAATTATACAGCTAAAACACAAAAATTATTTAACTAATCCAACAACATAAAATATTCTCTTAAATGGTTTCGATTTAGAACATGAACTTTAATAAAATAGTAATATGAGCATAAAAGAGCAAATTTACCTTCATCATGAGCCTCTCCTCCTGGCTCACTTCAGCCACAAGCAACATGTCTAAAAGCAATCTCCAGACATAAACAAAAAACACATAGTCAAAATCTCTCAAGCATTATATTTTTGTTTTTTTAGTAAACCAAAACTTTAAACTTACGGGAATATTCTAATTGTCAAATTAATCGAAAATTTGAGTGTTAAAACTAGCATAAAAAGTGAAAAGACAAATGAAACTTGTGACACCTCTAACGATCTAAAAGACAGGATGTCCATGTCTGACTTGGTTTCACAATTATACAGCTAAAACACAAAAATTCTTTAACTAATCCAACAACATAAAATATTTCCCTAAATGGTTTCGATTTAGAACATGAACTTTAACAAAATAGTAATATGAGCAGAAAAGAGCAACTTTACCTTCATCATGAGCCTCCTCCTAGCTCATTTCAGCCACAAGCAACATGTCCAAAAGCAATCTCCGGACATAAACAAAAAACACATAGTCAAAATCTCTCAAACATCATATTTTTGTTTTTTAGTAAACCAAAACTTTAAACTTAGGAGAATATTCTAATTGTCAAATTAATCGAAAATTTGAGTGTTAAAACTAGCATAAAAGTAAAAAGACAAATGAAACTTGTGACACCTCTAACGATCGAAAAGACATGATGTACATGTCTGACTTGGTTTCACAATTATACAGCTAAAACACAAAAATTCTTTAACTAATCAAACAACATAAAATATTCCCCCAAATAATTTTGATTTAGAACATGAAATTTAACAAAATAGTAATATGAGCAGTAAAAAAACAACTTTACCTTCATGGTCGGGTTTTTTTCCTTATCTTATGTCTCACCATATGTTTTATAGAAGGCTCTAGTTTTAGTGCCCAGTCTATTGCTCGCTCGCACTTTTCCTCGCTGGTTCATATAAACCAAACATGTTTAGAAAATCAGCATTTCACAAGAACATTAAACCATAGATTGATTTTACCTGGAAAGAAGCGGCGATATCAGCATGGTTTCTTCTGTCTTCGTTTGTTGCAAGAGTGGACATTTAGTATCGCTGCACATCCAAAAGACCATTATTTTTTTAACACAGCTTCCTCATATGTGACGTTACACTCAGAATAACCGAAGCTGATTTTAAAATCTTGATTATTATAAACGTTACATTTCTTTGGCTTCAATGGCTAGCCTCACTTGTGTCTTCAAGCCAGCATAAGAAAAGTTGCAATCTTTATGATGTTTCATTGGAACCTGATAAAACAAGGTAACAACATAACATAAATGATGCACACAATGAGTGGAACAAGAAAAGAAAAAATAATCTAAACAGCGAGCAAACCAGTTTCACTTACATTAAACTTAACAGAATTTGCATCACCCTCCAGAGCAAGTCCTTCAAAAGCTGGTCCACCACTCCTTCGCATATCAAGGCCGAGCCATTTTGCTGTCTTGTCAAATGCTTCGCCTATAACATCATCTATTGTAGTCCCAAGTTGTGTGTACTTACCAAGCTTATGAGCAAGAACTAGAAGATTGTGCCCACCTACACAGGAAAATTTGTTTTTTTTATATAGAAAACTAAACCCCCTGATAGATTTTATATAGAAAAATTGTTTTCTATTCTGCTACTAGAAACCATTCAGGTAATACCTGATATAAGCAATGCCATGAAAGGAAAACTTAATTCCTGTTCAAGTAATCAATCTACAAAGACAAATCAAAAGCTGATGAGCAATTCAAAAATATCAAATTAGAAGTAAACACATAAAATGAGCACATTAAGCAATACCTCGCTACAAGAGCATGAGCCTCCATGTGATGCACCCCGACAATCGGGAGATTAAAACTACCAGAAACTCTTCGAGCCTTCTCCACACCAACTGTATGACTCGAAAAGAAACTCTTCTATCTTAGTTCTCTAACGACACTTACTATTCCATAACACAAGAGTGAAGACTTTTTTCTCCAACTTAACGCGTAGACAGAGGCTCAAACCAAGTCCAATGGTAACAGCAACAACAGAGAGATCCTTCTCGGTTAAATTGGCACTGTCAAGTGCGTCTTGCACAACCTGAAACCGATGAATACACATTATTGTCTGCATAAACATAAAAATCCCAAGGCCTAAAGCTATGCATATCTCGGGACAAAAGGAAGTAGCTGGACCATGTCTAGGCTTGCAATGCTTTGTAAAGAGGAAGAGTCTATATTACCTTATCGATAACCCGAGACTGTGCTTCTTCAGGTGTCAGCTACAACACCCTCCCTCGCCACCGCCTGATTACACAGGATCGGTGACGGAGAATGACAAATACGGCTGCGAAACTTCCAGATTAAGCGTCTTACCTAAAGCAGGAACCGATTTGTAATTGAAATACCTCTCAGGGAAGAGGCCGCTGATGTGAAGATAGCAATACGGAGCGAGTTCCTTGTCTATTTCAACAAATCGAAGACCAAAATCAAAGACGTCAGTGTCAAAGATCTACAACTTCAGTTGTTTAACGCGGATTAACGAAGAAACAATATCACGATTTTTCAAGATTAAGCAACAAAGATAACGCATCGCAGTGACGGAAAGCAGAATCAAGAGACGAAGTCCATCTCTAGATGATACATACGTAAAAAAAAACCTAGATCGATATCTAAGAAAACCACCAGGAAGGAACGAGAAATTTCACTCATCCCTAAGAAAACAAAAAACGAAGGCGATTTGTTTACCAGAAGGAGCGAGTCATGTTCGGTAATTTCAGCTTCCTTCAGCTTCTGAGCGACTACCTAAAGGAGAAGAGAAACCAAAAAAACAACACTAAATCAGATTTCGAGAACTGGAACGGAGCAAAAGCTCCCCGGGCTAAGAGAAGAAGGCGGAGAGGAGAAATTGATGATCGGCGTCTTCTGCTCACCATTTTTGCAGAGGTATGTAACGATGAACGTGCTTCCTTGTCGCATTAATCTCAGGGAAAAAGAGAGAGAAGAGAATGTTTCAAAAACAAAACAAAATGAAATGGAAAATGGTGAGAGTCTCTGCGAGAATGGAGAAAGATCCGTTGGTATTTGGTGAAGGTAGTAGGGGCATTATCGACTAATTACCTCTAACGTCCTAACGTCTTTTAGGCAGGTGGACCCTACTTTTGATTTCAAATTTTATGCTTTTTTTTTTTTTTTTTTGAAAATCTATACTAAATAAAATATTTGGAGTTTTGGACCAAAAACCATATAAATATGTGGGTCGGAATAGGATTATGGAATATGTTAACTTCTATGTATTGTAGTTCCAGCATCTTGAGAAATAATCCATAACATGTATTGTAGTTCCAGCATCTTGAGAAATAATCCATAACATGTATTATCTTTTTGCTCTGAAACAAAAAGATAGAAGCGTTTATGTTTGTTTGAGTAATTAACGTGTTTGTTTGAATATGTTTGTTCAATTGTTTTATTTTTAGCTTCCAGTTTTTTTTTTTATAAAATGTGTAAGGTTTGATTTTAGTTTAAGAAATTTGCACTCACGTTGTTCAATTTTTATGTATCAGAAAGTCATGATCACATCGGGAGGGTAAATTCAGGTTCACCAATCTCATACACATCTTTAATCTTATTGTTATATGCATAATCGCTTCTTTTTAAACCATAGCTAAAACCCATATTTGTAGTTATGTTGAAGTCTAGGTTGTCTGCTGAACAATTCGAAGAGGAAATACAATGTATGGTGAATGCTCCATTATATATTGCCAGTCATCGACCCCGTGAAATTCGCAGCCTCCATCGATGATACAACTAGAAAGATCGAAAATTCAAAACTCTCTCCATATTTATAAGTTTCCGTGTGGCCCCAACGGTCATTTTTTAATTTTTTTTTAATCTCATCAATTCAAAGATTTAAAAGCAATAATAGCAATTCAAAGATTTTTTAAAAAAACACAAAACATATTCCCCCAAATTCAACCAAGTCAAGTGCCAAATCGAAGGGTAAATGTACATTACCAATCGTAAGACTAACCGGCTAATCAGTCTGTTGACCAATTACGCGGTTCACCGGGTTAACCATCGAATTCGCAGGAAGTCAGGAACGTAAGTAACGAGCTGTCAACCCCCAAACTCGAACCAGAAGAAGAGGACGAGTATGAGGGAGAAGATGCTAGGGCGGATAGGATCAGTGCCGGAGTCTGTATTCCGTCGTATGCGAGCTGCTCCAGTCAAGGGAAATGAGAAGACAAAGGACCACGTGATCGAGGCGGAGGTGGATGTTGTGAGGCAAGTAGCCACGTTGCAGAGCTGCCAATTTCACTTGATATCTTCAATCGATGTTGTCGAGAGCAAAATCCCTCTCACCAGAACTCACTAAATTAGACGTTCAGATTCCAAATTTTGTTGTTAATTAATTACATTTTTTTTTTAAAAAAACTCGAGTGGATTAGGATTATTGGGTCTATATTTTTTTTTAATATATATATATATATACATCAGAACTAGCATTTGTTCACAAACCAATTTACATAAACATTTTTTGATTTACTATTTTTTTACATATAATTGAATATGAACGACATGTCTAAGCAGATGAAACTCTGCAAAGGAAAATCTAACGAAATTTGTGCGATGTATCATGTGAGACATTTCCGCTGGATTGGTCTTGTACAAACTGGCCAGAATCTTAACCGTATACCAAAACCGGTTTTGTGCATATGGGTCAAACTATTAACCAAAACTTTAAACCGATTTCAGACCCGAAAGTCGAATCTCTTTTTCAACCCAAGATCTTAACTGTATACCAAAACCGGTTTTGTGCATATGTGTCACACTATTAACCAAAACTTTAAACCTGTTCTAAATCCGAATTCAGACCCAAAAGTTGAGTCTCTTCTTCAACCCAATCTGGTTCAACTGAGATCGGCTGAATATACTTCTATAGTTTCAGTGAATCAGAACTTTCTATCCTTGATAAAGATATATGCCACCAATACAATACAAAAAAAAACTATCTCAGCTACTTCTTCATTTTCAAAACTACTGTTTCCAACAACCAAAATCTGAGCTTACACAAGAATTCCCAATCACGGTAAGTTCAATACTACATTCAAACTCGTGTTCATGTTCAAGTTTGATTCATGATACCTTCTATGGAGGATATTATCCATATTGAAGTAAGTCTCTGATGAAGAAGCTGCGATCATGTCAGTGATAGAAAATCTCGACCATTACTCAATGAAATTAAGAACTCACTGATCTCTGAAAAAAACCCATCCTTGTTCATCTTAAACCAGAGAAACTCATCAAACTGTCTCACTTCCCTGAAGTCTAATATACCAAAGGTCTATACTTACAGTCCACACTAATTATATACTACTAAAGAAGCTCATAATAAATCAAAAAGAAAGAAAATATTAACATTTCTCATGGACACTGATAGTGTGCACACTGAAAACCGTTGCTCAATAAAAATATGCCATTTTGATCATTAGACATGGGAATAGTTCTTTCTTCCACCGTTTTATTGCTTGTAGATTCCTAAATACAATACATGGGTTGATTACTCGAACGATCCTAAGAACAGATACAAATTAAAGCAATGGTTGAAACAAAGAAGCACATAAAATTAATGAGGTCAAATAATTGGATAAAGAAAAGAAAAAGCATCCCAAGAGTACAGATTCTGTAAGAAAGTCACCTCATTCGCATAAATTACAAGTGAATTACCTTCAAACCGAAGAAACAAAATGGTTTCTCCCCAATTTATCCGTTTTCGATTTCAATCCGTTGCAATCAAATCCGCATCCACACTGCGGCGACTCGTAAAACTCCTCGATCGCGAAATTCGCCCATGTGATCCCGACGGAGAATTCGAGTTCGTCTCCGCTCCTGATGACCTCCACGATGTTGAGCCACAAGAAGAGAACTTTCACCTTCACGCCGGTTAGCTTCGTGAGCTTGTTCTCCGATATGTATCCGGAGATTGTCAATTTGTAATCCAATTGGTAAGAGCCTTGAAGAGCGAAACTGCACGATTTGTTGAAATACGCGTGGAATTTCCCCGTCGATTCATCCAGATCATATGATACGACCCCTTTAGGAAGGATTCCGACGGGAAAATTGTAGCTCTGGAGGAGAGAGTACGCCGTCGGCAAATCGTCATCTATATCGGCGGCGATAAACGGCGGAGCAACGCAGAAGAGAAATAGAAAAGAGGCGGTTAAAATCGGAAGCAGAGACATGGGTCTTTCCATACGATGAAACCCAATCTGAATCTCCAGAAGTCGGAGCAACAAAAATACTGATTAGATTTTAGGTTTGTCCCGTTTGCTAACAAAAATATTGAGTTACCTAATACTAGGAGTAACACTCGGGGGTAATACTAGGTAATACTGGGTAATACTAGGGAATACTGACGGTGAGTAATACTAGGGGTAATACTGAGTAATACTCGGGTAACACTCGGGGGTAATACTAGGTAATACTAGGTAATACTGGGTAATACTATGTAATACTAGGGAATACTGACGGTGAGTAATACTAGGGGTAATACTGAGTAATACTCGGGTAACACTCGGGTGTAATACTAGGTAATACTGGGTAATACTAGGTAGTAATACTGGATAATACTCGGGAATACTGACGGGGATATTTCATTTAAAAAAACCCAGGGGTATTTTCGTCGTTTCACTTACAGACAGTGGTATTGTGATTAAGTTAGGGTATTGTGATTAAAAAATTCAGAAAAGTGGTATATGAGGTGTTATCCCATCTGCAAATATCTAGCGACCAATAAACGACGCCGTTCTCACCAAACAACTGGACTTGTGTCATCATCATCAGTGTGTTAGTCTTAGGAGTTGCTAGGTATTTTAGCATATTCCCCCATGGACTATTCGTTTCCTAATTATTCATATATGAAGTATCGACGTTTTTGTATTTATGTCGTTAAATTATTTTTTTCACCAATCGGGAATCTAACCCGAGTCTGCACCGTGGCAAGATAAAACTCTACCACTAGACCACTTGTAATTCGTTGTATATTTGAACACATAACAATATATATACAAAATCGTAATAAAAGTCCCTTGACGTCTACTTTCTTTATCCTTGTGCTTACTTCGACGAACACATTTACAGATTTTCCTTCTCCTCCAAGCTGATACTGATTTCTCTCTCACTCGTTAACAACATCAGATTGATCGCTTCTGATCTTTTACGAACGGGAGGTATATAAAATTCCCGAACGTGAGGTATATAAAATTCCCGAACGTGAGGTATATAAAATTTCTGGGTTTTCTAAACATCTCACCACATCTATGTTTCATCTGCTTGCTGCATTTGGCGAATGAGCACAATCTCGGCCTCATTGGCTTTCAAGACTTGGACGATCTAACAATACACCTTGCCTGAAGGGAAGGGAAGTGAAGAGAGACCAAGAATAGAAGCCAAGTGTGCTACGCCTAATAAGTTTTATGATGTAATTCAATGTACTGACTTGAATTGTAATAACTTTGTTCAAAATTTATTAAATACTTTGTTGTTTTGGTACAATGTTTCATTCCATCTCATTGATTATCTTCCTCAGAAAACTAAAAGACAATAGTTGTATAAATCACAGTCAAATCTCTAAGATCACAAACTATAGCCTCATATATCATAAACTCAACACTGATTACTTATCAAACCAAATCCTTATAAACGGAAAATAATGAAATTCATGCTTAGAAAACCCAGAAAAAGGAGCCCGCAAATCGAAGAGAAAGAAAGGGATCTAGCTTAGAAAACCCAGGGAAAAAAAGCAAAATCAACAAGAAGAGAAGTAGAGAGACGACACAGAAGGAAAGGGATTCTTATATATATATATTCTTATATATATATATATATATATATATATATAGTTATGTGTTTAAACGTGCAATGAATTACCAGTGGTCTACTGGTAAACTACATCCTCCCCACAGTACAGACTTGGGTTCGATTTCCGGCTGGTGCAAAAAATAATTTGACGACATTGATACCAAAACGACGTCGTTTTTGTCGGAGCAATTAAAAAATCGTTAACGGAGAACTAATCAGGAGATAAATACTTCATAGAGGAATATGCTAAAATCCCGGAGTTGGGATAATAATAAAAGTCTTTTTGTCATTTTGTTACCAAAACGTTGATTTTTTTTTTGATTTTAATAAAAAAAAAGTTGAAAGTAATTAACAAAACAATTTCATCATTATAAATCTCAGTTAGTTGGCTTTAGTGTTGGTTAGCTGATTAGCCAACACAAATTAATTAATGATTTCATTCCAAATCATATTACATTTTATGGTTTTCACATGACACTTAGTAGAGTGGATTGAAAACGAACATATATATATTTAGGTGAACCAAGTGACAAAAACGTAATTAAAAATAACCCGACTTTTTATCAAAACATAATACGAAATTTCTGTAATCACGTTATTTTATTAATAAAATAAAATAATATATCGTTTGATCTAACAATATGTTACTTTTTTTTTATTTGGCGTATTTATTTATTTATTCATAACAGATTGGAGGCCCATGGGCTTCAAGAGGAAAACACGAGCACACGACAATAAAATCCACAACCACATTGTGGGCTATTAGCGAAATGATGCACCGAGAAATCCTCCGAAGCAACGCCAACGGAGAGTTCGAGTTCATCGCCGTCACGATACACCTCGGCGATGTTGAGCCAAAAGAAAAACACTTTAACACTTACGCCTATCAGTTTACTGACCCGTCCGTTTCTTATGAAGCCTGAGATTGTGGATTGGTACTTGAGCTTGTATGTGTCGATGGGGAACTGACACGTGGTGTTGAAATAGACTTTGAAATAGCCGGTTTTTGGGTTTATGTCGTAGTCGACGACACCTTGTGGTAAGATTCCTCGTGGTAACTTGTACTGCTGAACAACCTCGTAAGCAGTTAGATTCTGGCCGGAAACATAGAAAGAAGTCGCAAAAAGAAGTAGAGAGAGAACGAATATGGACATTGTTTCTAATGTCAGACAATTTATGTGCTTTGCTTGGATTTGTGTCTTGTTTGATCGTAAGTCGTGTTCTTGAATCTCTTTAGAAGTTGGTTTTGGGATGTGTTTGTGTTTTAGTTATTAAGTAGAGAATGCTGAGGGGATTATTTAGGTTCAGAGACGTTGCGATCGGACCCTAAAGGGAACGAACGGTCGAGATTGGAAAGGCTTTAGTGATCACGTATTAAAAGAGTAGACGAACGACGTCGTTTGGGAATGAAATTTGATGTTAAAAAAAAATCTTTTCTTTCTTTTTGACAATAAACAATTTCAGTATATTCGTATTTTCTTGCATAAATTGTTTACAGTTACATCACCAGCTTTACATTTCTTTCGCGTGGAGCTTGGTTTCCGGATTGTTACAACAAAAAGAATACAGTTTCTTCCTTCGAATTAATTAGTTAAGAACAAAAATTAAGGGAAAATAACAAAACAAAACAAAAAATTACGAAATTAAACCGCTGCTGTAAGGCACTCCGGTCTTCCAAATCCAATCATCCTCGATAAATAAACCAGTGACGGTGAAATTAGCTGCATCAGTCGAATTAATCACGTGATAACCGGGCCATGTGACCCGGTTTGTAATGTTTGAACCCGGTCCGGTATTGTTATACTCTGCATAGTATAGCGTACTCAATGCGAAATCGCCGTTCCATTCTCTCCAACCAACCGGTTCAAGAAAATCGTCAATGTACGATTGCATGATAACCGTCCGTGAATACTCTTTCCACGGTCGACCCAAATACGTTTTAACCGTATAATTACTCGAGACAAGATCATCCGCGGGTTTAATCGTACAGTTATGGATCGACGTACCCGTGTTCTGGTTCGGATCAGACCGGCCTTGTGCGGTGATGGCGTTGAACTGGTTCAGCATCGGTTTTCTCGGATATAAGTTGCAATTCTGAAACACAACAGCCGCGTTTCCGAATATAAAATCGACTGTTCCGTAAACATCGCATTCTCTATAAAACTGTCTTAGAGAATGCGCGTAAAGCGTATCTTGATAAGCCTCGAAACTGCAACTATAGAAAATGGAGAAATCTGCACCGCTCCGTAACGCAACCGCCTGGTGCTTCTCCGGTCCGGCCGTGTTCCGGAAAGTTATGTTTACCGCAACGAAGTTCGGTGCTGTCACGGCTGAAAAATCATGTGCACGATGATTATTATCAATTGAACCAACAAAAAAAAAAATTATGCATATCTTTCCACTAGGTAAACACTAAAATATTAAATGAAATGGTTGTTAGTACACTACGTGTTATTAATGCATCTTGTCTCCTATTCACCACTTTCAATCTAACTTTTTTGACCTATAGTTGTATATGCAATAATTAAAGGCAGCTATTGACGTAATCGATAAATTAAATACTATAGAAAAATACTTTAAGATCTCGAGACATTATCTTTTTTTTTGATGAAACTTCTCGAGACATTATCATTAATAACATGTGTTGTGTGACGTACCAAATGTGGCGGAGTTGAAAGTTGTCCAACCGTCGACGACGCTTCTGTTACCGGTGACCACCGTCTGATTAATCCCGTCGCCGATCATCATCATGTACCTTTTGTTCTTTGCGATCGAGACGTATTTGTTATAGGGGGGATTAGCACCCCCTGGTTTAACTCGGTTCGAACCGAGATCGGTTCAATCAAGACCGGTTTACGATGGTTCGGATCGAGGATAAGTCGGCCCGAAAACATTGGGCCGAGCTCGGAATCTCGTTGAAAGCCCACCTCGGCTACCGATCTAGGCCCATCACAAGTCCGGTCCGTTACAACAGATGAAACCGGAATATTTCCCTTTTCCCACCGATCTCGGAAAAGGAAATATTCCCTTGGGTCGACTCGTCGAGATATCAGGAATTTATCCTTATCTCGGCGAGAAAAACGGAAGATTTCCTCTTCCTAATTGAACTCGGAAAAGGAGAAATCTTCCTTTCAACCGCCTCAAAGACACTATAAATAAGGAGGCCATCGCCTCATTCAAGAATCCACAACTTCCACAGAGACAGAGAATACAAGAGAGAGCTCATTACCGATCTTGAATCCTTTTGTCTTTTTCTTACTTAAACTCTGTTGTAACGCCGACCTTGATCAATAAACGAGATTCCGATTAAAGTACTGTTTTACCCCTTTTGTGTGATTTACGGATCAACAATTGGCGCCGTCTGTGGGGAAAATAGAACAGTACTTTCGGATATCGTTTGATTGAAGTTCGGCAATGGTTCTTCCAGTCGATACCACCGCAGCCCTCGTCGACAGCTCGGACAACAACGGTCAAAACCCGCGCGCTGACGAACCCAATCCAGTCAATACCGAGCTACCAACAAACGGAGGAGGGCTTCCTCCGAACTCACTTATTGAAGGGGATAATCAAACCAACCCCCCGACAACTCTTCCGCCGCCTCCGGCTGCTTCGATATTCACGGATCCGACCGTCTTTATGGAGGCCATGGCGGCACAGTTCGCCGAGATCAACAAAAGGAACGAAGAGCGGATCACTTCACTGATAGCATCCCACTTCGAACACCGAAACCAGACCGGTATCCTCGAACCAAACCCGATCACCCCCGCCAACGAAAACACGTTATGCCGAAATCTCTTGTCCGACTTAACCGACGCTCAACCCCCAGGCACGATCGACATGCCGACAAGAAGATCCGCGTCCGGTTCGGAAATTAACATCGCAGACCAAGCTGCCATAAATTTGGAATTCGCCAAGGTACAGGCCCAACTGCAAGAGATGCGGACCAAAGTCCACCAGGCTGCAAGTTCGGCACCGGAAATCGACCGGGTAATTCAGGAGTCACAGAGGACACCGTTTACCGACACGATCATCAACACTCCCGTCCGGCGATTAGAAAGAGTCAAGATCATATCATACGACGGGCTTACCGATCCTAAACGCTTCTTGACCTCGTTTGTCATCTCAATGAACCGATTTCGTTTCGGCTCGGAAACCGAGAAGAACGCAGCCATGTGCCAACTATTCGTCGAAAACTTATCCGGAGCCGCGCTTGATTGGTTTTCGACGCTCGAGCCAAGTTCGGTGAACAGCTATAACGAGCTCACTACCAAATTCCTCAAACGCTTCACCATGTTTGTCAAGCAGAAAACAAAGAACGCCGAACTCTGGGCCCTCGAGCAGAAGCAGGACGAGCCCCTACGCAACTTCATGGAACGTTTCAAAACGGTTGTATCCCATTGCACGATCGACGACGAAGCCGCAATCGAGGCTCTTTACAAAGCCACCTGGTACGAATCGGACTTTCACAGGGAGATCAAACGCAATAATCCAAAGACATTGGAGGACATCCTGCACAGGGCGCATATCTTCATCATGGAGGAGGAAGAAAGATCCGAGAAAGACAAACTATACGTTCCCCCGAAACAACCCGTCAATGCGGTCCAAACCCAGCAATCCTGGTCAAACACTTGGGTTCGGTCGGATGAGCCAACAGAGCCCGACAACACCGAATCCGCACCGTACTGCAATTTCCATAACCGGTATGGAAATCATTCAACCGAAGAGTGCCGACATCTACAGGAGTTCCTGATGATGAAGTACAAAAAGGGGGAAGTTCCAGTCGAAGGAGCCTTCCAACCCTCGGACAGACCGCGCCATTAAAAAAAAAAAAAAAAAAAAAAAAAAAAAAAAAAAAAAAAAAAAAAAAAAGCCGAGCTCCAAACGCTCGCACTACAAGAACCGAGTTCCAAACGCTCCCGAGCTCCAAACGCTCGCCAAAAAAAAGATCACCGAGCTACTACACATACGCTCGATTCTAATACCATATGAACTACGAATGGCTTGATCCTTCTTTCGAAGGTACGTAGGCAGCCCTCACAAGGCGCAGCTATAACATTAATAAAATTTTACCAAGGCATTCTACCGAACTCGTACAGTTCGTACCTTCAAAGCCAAACTTTATGTTTGCCGAACTCCAACAGTTCGTATTTCTAAAGCCAAACTTTATGTTTGCCGAACTCCAACAGTTCGTATTTTAAGCCAAACTTTATGTTTGCCGAACTCCAAACAGTTCGCATTTTGGACCACCAACGGTTCCCATATCAACGTCCTGGCCAGGCGATCTGATAAAGCCGAGCTTAGCTCGCACGCATCCTCATGGTGCAATGGATAATACACTTTCCACATTCAAAGCCGAGATCAGTCTCGCACCAACTTCTCAGATTATCCGAGCCAAATAAGCCGAGCCCGTCTCGCACACTCGGATTCAATGTGAGAAACCTAGAGCATATTAAGATGAGCTGTTCACGTACTCTTAAAACTAAACTCTAAGGTCAAAGCCGAACGTCCTTCCTCGCAAATCTAAGCCGACTTCTCAACAGTCGCAAAATTTAGTAAGCCGATTTCTCAACAGTCGCAAAAACCAGTAAGCCGGTTTCTCAACAACCGCAAAATCGATAAGCCGATCTACAATATGGATTGCCGACCTTGAGCAGGTTCAGTCGAACTTGTCCTCTTCACCCGGCTAAGACCGTACTATTTACGGCACCACTGTGTACGACAAGTTTGAGAAGTCGTATAAAGTACGACTTCAAATATATCAGAGCTCGATACCAAAAACTCACCGAATTCGAAAATTTGTAAAATCGATTCAACCGTAAGAACCCCAATCTAAAGAGGATCCGTCCTTTCAAGCCGAACTTAAGCAGTTCGCCGAACTTGAACAGTTCGTATCATCAAGCCGAACCCAGTCAGTTCGCCGAACTCGTACAGTTCGTATCATCAAGCCGAACTTAAGCAGTTCGCCGAACTTGAACAGTTCGTATCATCAAGCCGAACTTAAGCAGTTCGCCGAACTCGTACAGTTCGTATCATCAAGCCGAACTTAAGCAGTTCGCCGAACTCGTACAGTTCGTATCATCAAGCCGAACTTAAACAGTTCGCCGAACTCGTACGGTTCGTATCATCAAGCCGAACTCAAGCAGTTCGCCGAACTCGTACAGTTCGTATCATCAAGCCGAACTCAGCCAGTTCGCCGAACTCGTACAGTTCGTATCATCAAGCCGAACTCAGTCAGTTCGCCGAACTCGTACAGTTCGTATCATCAAGCCGAACTCGAAATAGAATCTGATCAGATCATACCGATCTCAGTTTTAACCGAGCTAAAGAATACTCCCCAAAAATTCGCCGAACTCATAAACTCCCTCGCCGAACTGAGGGGGGGACCAATTGTTATAGGGGGGATTAGCACCCCCTGGTTTAACTCGGTTCGAACCGAGATCGGTTCAATCAAGACCGGTTTACGATGGTTCGGATCGAGGATAAGTCGGCCCGAAAACATTGGGCCGAGCTCGGAATCTCGTTGAAAGCCCACCTCGGCTACCGATCTAGGCCCATCACAAGTCCGGTCCGTTACAACAGATGAAACCGGAATATTTCCCTTTTCCCACCGATCTCGGAAAAGGAAATATTCCCTTGGGTCGACTCGTCGAGATATCAGGAATTTATCCTTATCTCGGCGAGAAAAACGGAAGATTTCCTCTTCCTAATTGAACTCGGAAAAGGAGAAATCTTCCTTTCAACCGCCTCAAAGACACTATAAATAAGGAGGCCATCGCCTCATTCAAGAATCCACAACTTCCACAGAGACAGAGAATACAAGAGAGAGCTCATTACCGATCTTGAATCCTTTTGTCTTTTTCTTACTTAAACTCTGTTGTAACGCCGACCTTGATCAATAAACGAGATTCCGATTAAAGTACTGTTTTACCCCTTTTGTGTGATTTACGGATCAACAGTATTCTTCGTAGATTCCCGCCGTCACGTAGATCAAGAAGAAACCGCCGCTTCCGTCGGTGTTATTCGGCGCCGCCGCAACGGCCGCCGTGATGTTGGTGAAAGTCCCGGTGCCGTCTTGACTCACGGTGACGATATCGCTTATCAGGACCATGCTTCCGTCGTCTCCATCACCATTACCGTCACCGTCAGCGAGTTTTCTTCTGCTAAGAGACTCGTAAACGGCTTTTGTTCGTTCCGTCATCCTTAACGGTAGAGCTCCGTTACGGAATAGACGGAACGGCTTTGTGTGAGTGGATGATCCGGATCTCGGGTGTGCCCAGGCAAACCCGGCCCGTTTCTTCTTTTTTGGGACCCAACCTTTAGTGAAGAGAGCGAGTGAGACGCTAAACAGCTTCGTGTCATTAACGAGCGGTAAAGCGACACCGTTTCTTACCGTCCACGTGGCGGAAGATGAAGCGGCGGTGGTAAGTCCCTCTAGACACGTCTGCTCGTTAGTTAACGCCGCGGAAAGAAGCGTTTGGACATCGTCAGCTTTTGGAAACGACAGCGTTTTGAAGGATGATGATTTTGCTGACGTGTCGTTAACGGTTTCGAACGACGTTAAGAGATAATCCATTGTTAGACCGGCTAAGAAACGGCAGTCTTGGAGCGCTCTAATAACGGCGGGTTGAGCTAAATTAGCGTTGCGAGTTATGTATTTATCAACCGTACGGATGAATTTTCGCGATTGCGATAGCGATTTGCGGATTGAGAAGCGGCCGTATTGTTGAACATTGCCTTGGCTGTGTGGGAAAACGGATTTGCAGTACTTTGGATCCGGCGTCGTTTTGCAGATCGTTGAAGAGTTTGACAGAGTTTGAGAATCAACGAGGAGTGATTGAAAAAAGAATAATAATAGGGTGATGAGAAAGAGCAATGGAGACTCCATTGTCACTGGATTTTTTTTTGCTTGAATAAAAAGTTTAGGTTTAGTGGTTTATATAGAGTGTGATGGTGATGAACGAAGATGAGGTGGGTCCATTTTTGTAAATTGCCATCAAGTTTATTGTTCTTTATCAATTTAATGTTACAGAAGTGCCATAAGTATAATAATATAGTATTGAATGTGATTATTTTTCTAAGTCAACTCGTTTGGGAGTCTTAAAAACGCGTAGGTTGTTTCTGGATATACATAAATAAATAATCATCGGATACTCTGTCTGCATATTCAAACTTGCTTAATTAGCTGTTAATGCAGAACCATATATGTTCGAAGTAGCCGTTAACCTGTTATTAGGAACTTGTTATTTTCGTACATATATAAGATTAGTTTCATATAGATTTTGATTGATATTGTGCGTAATAAATTAAACAAGAGTTAACACCGTCACTAATCATAATCATCTCGAGTCCTTGTGAAAGGATATGTAAATGCATATCTGGGACAGGTTTGTACTATTGACTTACTAGGGTCTAGGTGCTAGTTAATCGTTTTTAGTTATTGTAATATTTTTTTGACGATTTGGTTAATTATTTGTCTGCATTCCTCAAATTAATTTAACACGTCGGATAACATATATCGATCGATGGCTCCAATCTAACAAGATCGAACTCTTACCTCTCTTTTCAACAATATTTTTATTTTTTTCGAATGCAGAAAATGTATGGTTTAATGGAAAACTAGACAAACATTATTATTTATTATTTTATTTTTTACTAACTGTAAATATCATTAATAATAAAAGTTAGATTTTACAATAAGCATAATCTATTTCATGTATACTACCTTGACAAAAAAAAAAGAAAAAGAAAAAGAAAAAGAAAAGAGTACTATTTTTTGGTAACATACAATAGAGATCATCTCATACATATGAACATTAAATTACAAAATTGCCTTCTATGCCTCCTCGCGGTTATTATGTTGCAGATTTCTCGGTCAATACCCTTGTAGACGGCAATAGTAGGGAGCGAAACCTAGACGAACATTATGATACTTATTTCTAACGATCCAATGTATTCGTAACTGTCTTCAGTTGCAAACGATGTAATGTATTTGTAATTTCGTCTGCTTAATGACTGATGCAAATGAAGCGACGTCGAGTTATCACTGAATCTGTCAAGGCACGCATGTAATTAATGAAATTGTAACCGTTGAGACTCGATCAGCTCACAATAATAAGCCCTATTAAAATTCAGTCGTCAACAATTTTAAAAGTCACCGGTTTACAGTTGTGTTTCAGATATACTATTAATTAATTACTAGTATAGTTTTGTCATATATATATATGGAGAACGTTGAAATTAATTGTCATGAAAACAATTTCAAGGCAGAACGGTCCGAAAACGACCGACTCTGGCCTAGATTTGCAAACTATTTGTTGATTTTTTTATATTACTTCTATTATAATTCCAGATTCTCTTGAATCTTTGCGTGGTTTATAATTGTGCATGACTCGATATCACCATATACTGAAAGTATGAATGCCACCAAAAGTCTTAATCACTAAAGTTTAATTAATTATGATTTTTAACACATTCATTTTGTTGGCATATACATATTGATGAATCTAGTTAACACGAATCTGTTGGGGAAAAAATGTTAACGCAATAACACGAATCTAGTATTGATGAATTATTAATCATAACACGAATCTGTTGAAAAGAAAGGAAAAAACTTAAGACGAATCTAATCCGTAGACAACATTTACGGGGCAAGTATTGCTATTGTACCGGCCCAGCTATTATATCGGGCAAAACTCAAATCAAATAACTTTTCCAAAACAAAACCCATCTTATTTTTTCTCTGAAATCGAAATATTTGGATATCCGATGCTGTCGAATCTTTAATATTACCATCAGTTCTACATATTTCAGTTCTATGAATTTTCAAAGAACATTCTGACGTAGCTCTCTCTAGATCGACACTCTAGAGCTGGGCAGAAAGGGATAAATCTTGCAAGCACAAGTGCTTCAAGGGCTGTAGATCGAATGGTCACACACAGGAGGCGGAAGATTCTTTGATTTATCTTTGTTCTCTCTAGATATTACACACTAAAGAGGAACAATCACTGGATATTACACACCAGCAAAGGAATAAGAGATGAACTCGAGTTCCTTGAAAGAAAAGAGGCTGCGTCTTTGATTAAAAAGTAGGTTAATGTTTCCAGCGACCTTACATGAGTTTATAAAGGGAAAACCGTGCCCTTAAGTTTAAATAATTGCAAAAATAACCCAAAAGAAAAGAAAATAAAAGAAAGGCACAAAACATAGGTCTTTTGCGCAAATAAGAGTAAAAAGGAAAGATAGAGGAAACTGTCTGATCTTCACTGTTCACCCGTGTGCACTGTTCACCCGAGAGCATCATATTGAGGGATGCAGGTTTTGTATTGATCAATATGGACCTCTAGGAAACTATCTGATCTTCACTGTTCACCCGTGTGACTGTTCATCAGAGGCTAAACTAAGCTTCAGTTTAACATGAACCTCGGCGTGACTAGTGAACTAGGTGTGGTGATCTATCCTTGCCTCATTAAAAACCTATCTTTGCAAAACCCAAGTGGGACAAAAACAAAGACAGGGAAAAAGAGTGCAAAGATAGACCACAAGCTCACTAGCCATCTTGTACTTGGATTAGGACGAGTGTTGGAGTTGTTTCGTTGCTTTCTTGGTTTAGGTAGTTGGGTTGCTTCTGAATGTGGTTAAGAATGCCAACAACAACTTCCTTGAGCTCATTATTCCTTGCTCGTGTCATAGGACCAGTTGAGATGATCTTAGGCTCCTCGGCGACAAACTCATCATATTCAAGTTCTTCTTGTGCTGATTCAATCTTCTCGGCTACAAGTTCTTCATCTCCTTGAACTTTGGTCTTTGTTGGTGTAGCTTCTTGATCTTGAATCGATGGACCTTTAGGAATGATCAGAGGCTTCTCAGCTGCATGCTCCTCTGCTTCAAACTCCTCTTGAAATGGTGTGGAAGCATCTTGATCGATCATGCGATCGGTTAGTAACCGATCAAGATGTGACATCAGTGTTTTCTTGATCTCGAACTGTTTTCCTTTAGCTTCAAGCTGCTTCCACTTGGCTACAAGCTCATCCTCTGGTTCAAGCTCCGCTTCAAGCTCAGGTTCAAGTTCCTCCTTATGGGCGCTTGCCATGATCACATCACATTCTGAATATTTTGTTCATACTCACTTCCACAAAACAGAAAAAAAGAATAGAGTACTTAAAAAAAATATATATAATCAGGTGATATGTGGCGATTGGCGAAACCCGACTGATCTTGAGATATACAAACTCGTTGAGTACAAATGCACAAATGCACTCAACGTTAAATCAACTAGTGCAACGTGCGAAACTCGTTGAGTACAAAAGCCCTCGAATAGTGCAAAACTCGTTGAGTACAAAAGCCTTTTTTGTTTGTTTTTTATAATTCCTTTCTCTTTTTTAAAACACAACATTTTAACATAATGTAAAAACGTATATCTAAACATATAAACTCGCAAAAGAAGTAAAAAATTAAAATCGCACACTAAATTAACTACAAGTTCGTGGTGGTTGCCGATTCGACCTTTGATCCAGGTGAAACATATTAAACTAATTAACATTATCCATAAAATGAATAAATGATGGTAAATTTTGAAACGGAACGACAATTTTGGCATTAAGACTTACCCAAGATGTAGAGAGCCTGAATGTTAGATAGGATATATTAGAATCTTAGATTTGAATATATCCAATAATCCAATTAGAATCTTAGATTTGAATATATCCAATATACTCTTGTACCTTATATATACTTGATTAATGAGAACAACTCCAATCACGGAGATTAACCAAATTACATGGTATCAGAGCTTTTTAGCTAAAACCTAAATATCGATCCTCCGCCTCTCTTTTCTTTTATTTCCTTTGTTAAAAAAAAAAAAAAAAACTGAGATGTCGGGCACTACACCAGCCACCGCCGCCGCTCCTAGCTCCGATAAACGTACGGAATCGCACAGATCCGAGGTTACATACCAATCCAGTTTGATCTCGCAAAGCTAAACTACGATGTTTGGCGTGAGTTATTCGAAACTCACTGCAATCAGTTTCGGTGTCATTGGACACTTAGATGGCTCATCTACGCGATCTCCTGAGGATGAAAAGCAGAGGAAAGAAAGAGACGGGCTCGTCAAGATGTGGATATACGGTACAATGTTTAATGGCACTAATCTGATCTCATGGTCTTCCAAACGACAACACACGGTGTCACGTTCTAGTGCCGAGGCAGAATATAGAGGCGTTGCCAATGCTGTTGCTGAACTGACATGGCTCCGAAATCTCTTCCTTGAAATGCGCATTCCGCTACTAAAAGCGTCAGTGGTTTTCTGTGACAATGTGAGTGCTGTTTACCTCTCCTCCAATCCGGTTCAGCACCAACACACAAAACATGTTGAGATCGACATACACTTCGTACGGGAACGAGTGGCTATTGGACAAATCAAAGTTCTGCATGTCCCATCTCCCCATCAATATGCAGACATCTTAACCAAAGGGCTTCCGACATCTCTGTTTCTTGATTTTCGGTCCAGTCTGAGCATTCGGAAGCCTCCTGCTCCAACTGCAGGGGTGTTAGGTAGGATATATTAGAATCCAATTAGAATCTTATATTTGAATATATCCAATATACTCTTGTACCTTGTATATACTTGATTAATGAGAACAACTCCAATCACGGAGATTAACCAAATTACACTGAATACAAAACGTGGAAAACGACAAGCCGGTCAAATGGTCCGGCTTTAAGGTCACCATCGGTCCATTTATTTAAATGTAACGAGTGACATTATTATAGCAGGATAGGATTCATCACATGCATGCAGCATGTACTAACTCACCCCCATTATTAGTCCTTCTTCACTCCTTTCCGATAATGTATATGACTATACTTATAGAATTTTTCGTATTTTGTTTTGTTAGACTCGTTGTGCATGTGACATTTGGGTTTGGTTGAAACATTTGAGGGCTAAACATTCTTGGTTGCCTTACATGGTTGAAGTTATTTAAAATTGAAAATCGGATCCCTTAAACAGAATCTCCAACTTCAATCATATCGACTATCAAAAATGTTATTAAAGACGTTAGTTTATGTGCCAAATTTATTTGTTGAGATAATGAAAAAACCAGTACGCATGCATTGCAATTGCATTAATGAAGAAGATACAGTATTGCTTATCCACTTTATAAGTTGGGCCCTCAGAGTTTTAGCCCACTCCCAAGGAGCCGAATCAAGCGTACGGACAATAAGTAAATTTTAAAATATTACTAAAAGCCCCTCCATGTTATTATGTTTCACCTTACCCACCCGAACTTGTTCTGATTTTGGAAACAAGGCCCACAACTTCCACATTCGTTCCTTCGTTCTCTCAGTTCCCTCTCTTTTATTTTTCTTCTGACAAAACATATGCATATCTCATTATTATTATTTTGGTCATACGACGTAAAATCGACTGGACGGTTCGAATTATTATTGTTCTTTCCATTTTTACCTTACTGATAATAACAATTAAATAGTTCGACTGAATTTTCGGTATGGGTGAATGGTTACAAAACTTTTACGATTTCGAGATTGTGTTAAACGATGAGAAAGCAAAAATTTACAAGATCCTTCAAACTAAACTTCTTTTTATTTCAAAGCTAAGTGAACAAAACTTTATAATTGTTTTTTTAGTTTTTGTCAACTTGATATTTTCATATCTGAAACTTTTCGTTTAAAATCGGAAATTTAAGAGTATAACGGACAGTTAATCACAAATGAAATTGTTATTAGTCATGTTTTTGTGTTGGTCATAAACATCGATTTTAGATAATTTCAGTTACAAAAAGTATAACCAAGTAAAAAACAGAATCATGCCATTTAACAAAAAGAAGAAAAAAATCATGTTAAATCGACATTAAAGTTGATTAAAGCTAATTAACTCTAATTTTAAATTATAAACTAAGCGGTTTAGCTCGGTGAGAGAGAATGTGGCGAGTGAGGAGAGAGAAAACCAATCTTTTCTATAAATTATTACTTCCTCTGTTCATATAGCAGCAAGCTTCTTCTTCTACGCACTGTTCATTCATTGGTCTCTCTCTCTCTCTCTCTATTCGTTAGAACAAGAGAAATGCCTCTTCCTACTATTCTTCTTCACCTTCTTTTCGAGTCATCATCATCTTTCTCTCTTTCTTCTTGCTTCTTTCCAATGGCTTTTCCTCTCCTTCTCTCCGCAGCCTCCACCATCGTTACCGCCTCGACAACCACAATTACAAAGACGCTCTCACCAAATCCATTCTCTTCTTCGAAGGTCAAAGATCCGGAAAACTTCCTCCGAACCAAAGGATGACTTGGAGGAGTAACTCTGGTCTCTCTGATGGCTCTGCCCTCAACGTAAATTACACTACTTTCTTGGGGGGTTTTACTGCTTTTTTTTTTTTTGAAAATGTGACGTTTTGTTTTCATTTTCCATGATCGGTTACAGTCTTACAGATTTCTTCTGATAAATGAAGCCCTAATTTTGTTCACGGATTTCTTAAATTTCTCCATCAAAAGACTCAACCTTTATGGGGTTGATGCATAAAACAGAGGAAAAACCATTTATATTTGAAGAAACCTTATTGTTGTTATTGGGTTTTTAAGGTTTAATTTCTCCATCAAAAGATTCAACCTTTATGGGGTTTTGATGTATAAAACAGATGAAACACAATTCATATCTGAAACACTAATTTTGTGCTAATGGGTTTTGTAGTTAATTGTTCTCTACCAAAATCATCAAAAGATTCAACCTTGCTTGATGTATGAAACAGAGTAAAAGATAATTCATATTTGAAACCTTACAATTTGAGAACGGGTTTTATAAGTCTTTCTCCTCAAAGCCACTTCACATCCTGACACTATTTATGTTCAGGTTTCTTAATTTACTCATAATTTCTCTCTTTAAAAAGTCAAATTTTTGGGAAACAGAGGAAGAAATATGGTTTATGTTTTGCGTTTTACAGGTTGGTGATCCTAACATGGACCATGCTTGTTGGGAGAGACCAGAAGACATGGATACACCAAGAAGTGTGTTTAAGGTAGACAAGAACAATCCTGGTTCTGATATCGCCGGTGAAATCGCGGCCGCTCTTGCCGCCGCTTCGATTGTTTTCCGCAAATGTGACCCTTCTTATTCCAATCTCCTCCAACGAGCCATAACGGTAAATAAACTAACCAACAAAAAAAAAACATTATTTTAAAGACAAAAAGCACATTGTCATTCTTCAATGTAAACAAAAAGTCCTCAAGTTTTGTAATTAGGTGAAATATTTTCATTTAATAATCATTTAAAAATCACAAAGTTTGCGAATTCAAAAAGTCATAAGTCTGAGCGCATTAATTAATTAAATTGCCTTTGTGGGTTTTTAAGGTTTTTGCATTTGCGGACAAATACAGAGGACCCTACAGTGCAGGTCTGAAACCAGAAGTTTGTCCATTTTATTGTTCTTACTCCGGATATCAGGTTCAAAGTTTATAAAAATTTGATATTGGGTCTAATTTTTTTCTTAGATCCGGTAACAATTAATATCGAAAAACTAAAATCAAATTAATGTTTTTGTTTTTCCAGGATGAATTGTTATGGGGAGCTGTTTGGCTACACAAAGCAACAAATAACCCAACATATCTCAGTTACATCAAAGTTTATGGACAAATCCTTGGAGCTGATGACTCTGATAACATGTTTAGTTGGGATAATAAGCATGTTGGTGCCAGGATTCTTCTCTCCAAGGTCTTAAACATAAACAGCAATTCCAAATTTTAAAGTGACTAAAGATTCAAAATTTAAACCATTGAGCCATTGACCTTGGTTTTCTTGATGATGAAGACTGATTTTTTGGGAAACCCATTTGTGTGATTTTGTTTTTTTCAATAGGAATTTCTGATTCAGAAAGTGAAGTCACTTGAAGAATACAAAGAGCATGCTGATAATTTTATCTGCTCTGTTATACCTGGAGCTTCATTTTCCTCTTCCCAATACACCCCAGGTTTTTGGTTTTTATACAATTTGACCCCTTATCTTCGCAACTATGCCCTAACCTTCTCATCTCCATTAGAGCATGTGCATCGCAAGCTTTTACCAGGTTCGCCGGTGAAGGTTTTGATGCAAAACCTAATTAAACAGATTATTATAATGAAGACAGATTTAGAACCGGATCCCGTTTATGAGTTTTTGGATCCGGTCCCCATCCACGTGACACGTTGCCATTCGCTGATTTTGTTGTTTGTGTTCCCTCGAAAAAAAAAATATATATTTTTTTTAGAACCCAAAATGGGGTTCACCAATACATGGTTAAATAAAACAAGGGTTCATCACTATTTAACACTAACTAAAATAATAATATAAAATTGGTATGAACCCCAAAATGGGGTTCACCAATGCTGGTGCTCTTAGTGAACCCCAACAAGGGTTCTTAGGATTTTTTTAATATTTGTTTTTTGATTTGTGAATAGTTAAGAACTTCTAGTATTTTTCTCCTCCATTGGTGAACCCCATTTTGGGTTTTTAAGAATACAAAATATTATTTTAGAAAATATTTATTTGAAATATATAAATATTTTAAAAAATGTTTAAACATACTATACTTAAAATATTAGAGCATCCACATCAGTGGGTGTCTCACCTATGTCTCACAATAAAAAAAAATAAAAAAGCAAGAAAGAGAGAAAGAGAGAAAGAGAGAGAGCGAGATTGTGTCTCGTGTGAGACACACATTGAGACCATGGGTGATGACGTGTCAACGTCTCATTGGTCCAACTTTTTTTTTAATTTACTTATTTAATAAAAAAAAAAAATTGTGAGACATATGTCACCAATGTGGATGGTCTTAGATTTTTTTTCATTAACTGAAATATAAAACATACAAATTATTCTCTCAAATGAAAATGAGTAAAATGAATCTTATAAAAAAAAATTAATATGTAATGATTCCAATTCATTAATATGTAAAAAAAATTTAGAATTTTAAGGTTGAAGTTATGAAAAAGTTTTTTTTTTTAAAGTTAAGAATATTTTTTTTAAAGTTAAAGTTAAAAAAATTTTAAAAAATAAAAAATAAATATGGGAAAAAAAAAATCCGGCGAATTAGGAATTGAAACGTGGCGTGAACAGTGCAAGAACTCTCCTTAAGAACCGGTTCTTAAAACTCTTGTTTAAGAACCGGTTGTTACACTGTTCATATTTTTTTTTTTTTGGTTAAGAACCCCTATTTATTTTTGTTAAGAGCCTACAATGGAGGTGCTCTTACATCTTACCCCCTCGAGTATATACGGATACCCATTTTTTACCCCATATATGTATATAATTGGGTATTTTTGTTTATATTTCATTAAAAATGATTTTATGATGACTTCACTGCTCAAAGAGAAAGATTAAAGATCCAAACTTTCCGAAATGATATATATCACCCAAAAAATTCGTTAACCTTGAATACTATTACGTTCATCACTTTTGGAGTTTATTAATTAGTATTATAAAAATTTACAAATAACTATGGCTTTTTAAAAGTTTAAAACACATTTTTGGGGGACAACGCAATTTTTTCTGTTAGTTAAGTTGTTGTATTTGTATATCAAGAGAGAGTTTGATTTCTTTTAAGATTTTTTTTTTTTTTTTTTTTTGTCAACAGCCTTGATACCTAACCCTATTCAGTGAACCAAATCGGGGGTATCGAGCTTACATAAGTGACTTCCGATGGGTAGACTCGAGCACCTCGTGCTAACTTGTCTGCCACTGTGTTACTCGTGCGTGGGATTTGTGTGATAGAGAAATAGGTGAAAACCTCCCTGTTCCTCATGAACTCCTCCAACTGTAGCGTAAATGCCGGCCACTCGTTTGGTGTAGACACCATCTTCACCAGCTCTGAGCAGTCTGTAGCAAAGGCTATCGCCGTCTTGTTGTTTGCAATCATGCAATGCATCGCCCAGATGAGTGCTTCCAACTCCACGTGTAGCGGGGATAGGCTTCTTCGTAGATTACGGGCCCCCATAATCTTTCCTTCAATTCCTTCCTGAAAGCAAAACCAACCTAAACCAGAAAATTTACCTCCTTCCTTCCATGACCCGTCAATATAGCATGTGAGCCCGTTATATTCATTTTGTTCATTTATTCCGGTGTTGGGACTCGGTGGTTGTTGGTGAGATGTGTCAGGTTCACTATTTTGTGCCGCATCCCAAGTTGCTGTTTCTGTTTCCGCTATCCTCAAAATCTCTTGTGGGTTTCTATCCACATTTGAGAACACCTTATCATTCCTGGCTTTCCAAATGTTCCACAGAATCCACGGAAACATTAAAATTCTTTCCTCAGCTGGAAGTCTCCAAAAAAGATGATCAAAATTGGCGAAAACCGATGTCATCGGGAAAACTCCCGGGGCCGATGGAATATGCGAGAGTGCCCATGTTTGAAGGGCTGGTGGGCATTCAAACAAAACATGATTAATCGTTTCCCCCTCCATGCCACACCTAGGACATTGTGTGTCACAATTTATTCCTCTAGCGCGTAGGTTTGCTGTGACCGACAGACACCCCGAGATTGCTTGCCATATAAAATGTCGCAATTTCGGTGGACAAGTCAAATTCCATGAGTGTGCCTGTAACTTCTTTATATCTGGACCGTAGAGGTAGTTGTCGCCGTTGTCTGTGATATGTTGGCCAACCTGATATCCCGATTTTACCGTATATTTCCCCGATTTTAAGATATTTTTTAAAATCAAGAATTTTACGAAAGTGTGTACGTATAGGTGGGCTTTTGTTCAAGATGGGTGAGAGCAACATGCAATACGTGACGTCAACATCGTTCTTTCTCTTGACCTACGCCAAATACTTGACCTATGCTCGTACCGTCGCTTACTGTGGTGGCTCCGTCGTCACCCCCGCCCGCCTCCGCTCCATCGCCAAGAAACAGGCTCGTTTTAAACAACATATACACTCTTTTATATAATCTAGTGTTGCGCATTCTAGTCAATTAAATTTAAACCGAGACCCAAAAGTGTTATACAAATTAACTGATGTATGATTATATGACAGGTGGACTATTTACTTGGGGATAACCCATTGAAAATGTCATACATGGTTGGTTATGGTCCGAAATATCCACGTCGGATTCATCACCGTGGCTCATCTCTCCCCTCCGTCGCAGCCCACCCGACCAAGATCCAATGCCACGACGGCTTCTCCATGTTCAACTCTCAGTCTCCTAATCCCAACGATCTAGTCGGAGCGGTCGTTGGTGGTCCGGACCAGTACGACCAATTCCATGACGAACGGTCCGACTACCAACGGTCCGAGCCAGCCACTTACATTAACGCCCCACTTGTTGGAGCTCTGGCTTATCTCGCTCGCTTCGGCTAAGTCTAACTAAGCTTAATCGTAATTAATCAGCCGTTGGTTTTTAAATGTAAATTAGTAGATGGTCCGATCCGACTGAATGAGGTGTTTAGATGATGTGGTATTAACTGATTTTAATATTTTAATTATATATTATGCTTTACCCTTATCGCTCATTCGAAACTCAAGTATGAGCACAATATGTATAACCAAGTTGCTGGTGGTCTTTGTTCAAAAAAAAAAGTTGTTGGTGGTCGGGTGGTTCTTTTTATGCGATGAGTGTCGGCTCTGTTGGTCTAGGTCAGGGGTCGATTCTCCGCGGTAGCGAAATTACCAGGATAAGTACTTGGTCAAGTAAAGCATTATAAGTGGGCTGTGTCACTCCCACCCAGGAGATTAGTCTAGGTCTTTGGGCTTAGGATTACTCCCGGAGGTCGAAAAGCATAAAAAAAAAAAATGTATAAAAAAACTAACACTACTTCTAAAAAAAAAAAAAAAAAAAACTAACACTAAACTACACTTAACAAAGGGAGATGGAGTGTTTTTTTGTTTTTTTTCTGCTGCACTAGAAAAATAATATTTATTGTAAAAAGAAGGGAAGAATATAAAATAACAAAATTATGGCGAAGGATGATGAGTTTTTTCATGGGAAATGCGCAATTTGACCAGATAGAGAGAGATGGGTCGATTAAAGCTGTCATTGTCTCTGTTTTGACAGAATTCCTCACATTTTACAAACTAAAATTTTGATCTATTTCGACAAAAAAAAAAATTGATCTATAAAAGAAACAATGTGTTTCATAATCCACATATATTTTTTTTAATTATATATTATGAATGGTGTAACAATGGTGAACATTTTCATTCTATGAATAATTTTTTAATCATTTTCCACCATTATAATCTTAGAATGAAATGATGGAGTTATTATTTGTTTTACTGTGAATAAAAATTAAAAAAACTTCACTATAATGACTATTTTTAATTAGTTTTATATGATTTAATTGTGTGTTTATAACGTAAGATCACTATTTTATTAAAATTATATTATAAGGCCAAAAAAAAGGAACGCATTTGGGATACAAAAAAAGAACTTGCAAAATAATTTAGTTATGTCGTTCAAAATTTCCCTTTACATACACATAATTTTAGGAAACAAAGATCACAAAGAAACAAGCGGTAGTAATTTGTTGCAATTTTAGTTACCGGGTAATATTATTGATCATTCTCAACCACTTAATCAGTAGATTCGTTTTTTTTTCTTAGATAAAAAAAAGTTACCGTTAAATCAGATTCGTTATCACCTATCATTTGTGGTCAAACATCCGCGAAAGAAGATGGAATCGCACACTACATTCCCTCAAACCATTACTTAAAAAAAATGATTAAAAATCCAAAAATAGCACAGAAACTAACCCTATACAAACATCAGGAATCCTCCAATGAGCAAATCGCTTTTAAATTTGTGTACACTTTTTTAAAAGAACCAAAAAAAAAAAAAAAAAAAAAAAGATATTATCACCATGGCTAACGCAAGAAGGTTGGTCGCCAAGGCAAATAATACTAGTGTAGGTTCATTGATTCTAATGGCCTTGGTGTTTGGTTCTTGCGTGGCTAATGGTGAATATCTCGGCGGCCGCCGTGGCCTCGCCGCTAATTCCGGCAACCCTTCGGTCTTTGATATTACCAAATTTGGAGCCGTAGGAGATGGTTCCACCAATTCTTTCAAGGTATCTCTTAAATTAGTTTTAGTTTCGCCTCATAATCTTCCGGTTATTAGTAAAATACATGTTACAACCAAATATATCAAATACTAAAGTTTTTCTTCTAAAACTATTGGTGACATGCAATGCAGGCGTTTTTGAACTCATGGATCCAAGTGTGTGCAAGTCCTGTACCAGCAACGCTACTAGTTCCTAAAGGAGAATTTTTGGCTGGTCCAGTTATTTTCGCCGGTCCATGCAAGAGCAAGGTTACCGTCGAAGTTCAAGGCACGATCATCGCTACAACAAGCGGATACGCGACCCCCGAGTGGTTCTTATTCGAGCGTGTCGACGATGTCCTCCTCACCGGAACCGGCACATTCCACGGCAAAGGTGAAGCCGTCTGGAAAGCAGGTGGTTGTGGCAAAAAGGCCCAATGCAATCTTCCTCCAACGGTAAGAATAATAACAATAATAATATATATATATATATATATATACACACTAATATGCCACTAACTAATGTTAGAAATTATGTACTAATTACACGTACATACGTACACATTGCAGTCTCTCAAATTCAGGAACATGAAAAATCTTGAAATTAACGGCATTAGCTCGGTCAACGCAAAGGCCTTCCACATGTTCTTGGTGAAAACCGATAATGTCATGATCCACAACATTAAGCTTATCGCGCCTGCTGAAAGTCCCAACACTGATGGTATCCATCTGAGCAATGCGGACAACATTAGCATCCTCGACAGCACAATAGCGACAGGAGACGATTGTGTTTCGGTCGGTCGTGGCTCCAACAACGTAACCGTCGAGCGTGTGATTTGCGGTCCGGGACACGGCCTAAGTGTCGGTAGTCTTGGTAAGTACAAGAACGAGGAGGACGTTAGCGGCATTCTCGTTAAGAACTGCACGATGATAGAGACCGACAATGGACTTAGAATCAAGACCTGGGGTGGTTCGGGTCCAAGCAAGGCTGCAGACATTCATTTTGAAGATATCATCATGCAAAACGTCAAGAACCCAATCATCATTGACCAAAACTACGGTTCAAGAGGCGGAGTAAGCTCTTTATAACCGAGAAAATCTCAAACCGAAACTCATATTAATCTTTTGATCAGTCCGTAGCTTACAAAAATCTCCCTTTTTGTGTGTGTGTCTTCTGTAGGATTCAAATGTTGCGATAAGCAATGTGTTGTTCAAGAACGTAAGAGGAACAACAATTACAAAAGATATTGTTCAGTTAGCATGCAGCAAATCGGTGCCGTGCGAAGGAGTCAACGTCGTTGACGTGAACTTGGACTACGTAGGCAAGGCAGGAGGACAAAAGTCGTCGTCAGGAGGTTTGGTCGGAGCACTTTGCAACAACGCCAATGTTGTCTTTGGTGGAAAACTTAGCTTCCCTATGTGTCCCAAATAAGTTTTTTGGTATCCCTTAATATAATTATATAATTAAAAAAAGAAACATCAAAAGTTTCCACAAACATTTGTTTTGTGTGAGAGTTAGTTTGGGAATATTTGAACAAGAAATAACCATTGGAATATCCGACTTTTGATAATGTTTTTATTTCCCTAACTTTTTTGTTGTTGTTGTTGTGTGTTTCTATTTGTGTGTGTGTGTGTGTGTGTGTGTGTGTGGGTAATGTATAATAAACAGACCCCTTCAGGTGGTTGATTAAAAATTTCCTGGTTAGAAATTTGGTCTGTGAGTTATGAGTGTCTAAATCATAATATAAAAATCCTCTATTTTAAAGGCACCGATCGAAGATTACAACATCAGCTTACTCTGTTTGTTCAATATAGCTTAACGTAATTAACCCTTTCTCAAAACAAATTTAGCTTAACGTAATTACTAACAAGCATATAAAAAAGGTCATGCTAACTGAGATATCGATGCCTCCCATCTCAATAACTTCTCCGATTAATTTAGTTCCGTTTCTTCTAATTTCAGTATTCGACACCAATCATATTTTTGGGAAGCCTGAGTTAAAAGAAAAAATTATCCACCCTCTTGTATTCATATTGTGACTCCCTCTGTAAAACCACACTATGTTTTTGATATAATTGTTTTATATACAAAGGTAGAAAAGTGACCGATCTTCACGATTTGCATGCCGCATGTTGTTGATTAAAAAACTTCAAGTAATTTAATTTGAAAACTACGTCTAGAGTTCAGTTTACGTAAACTTTTACTTTATATATATATATTTTTTCGTTGATATCACGGTTCAAAGATTGGGTCAAGAATTACGAAGTCTAACCACCAAAAGGTAAAGATCAAGGCTGTAAGTCGGTTTTATGGCTCATATATAAGGAAGAGAGAATACCTAGGATTTCTTTAGTCGAATCTCCTTCAATAGTTTGTTCTAGGGTGGTGTTATGTGTTTTCTCCCTTAACACAAAACATGTAACACAGTAAAACATGATAGTTGGTTGTGTTATAAGCTTTAAAGCTTTAAGGCCTTCCACATGTTCTTGGTGAAAACCTAAATGTCAACATCCACAACATTAAGCTTATCGCGCCTGCTGAAAGTCCCAACACTGATGGTATCCATCTGAGCAATGCGGACAACATTAGCATCCTCGACAGCACAATAGCGACAGGAGACGATTGTGTCTCGGTCGGTCGTGGCTCCAACAGCGTAACCGTCGAACGTGTGATTTGCGGTCCAGGACACGGCCTAAGTCTCGGTAGTCTTGATAAGTAGAAGAACGAGGAGGACGTTAGGGGCAGCAAGTGTCGGTACCCACCCCAAAGCCCCATAATTACCTATTCCGTCGTCTCTCAAGCAAGCGTCAATGAGTATACCGAGTTTATCAACGAAAATCCAAACTTTTTCGAATACTACAAGATCCGTTCGGAGGCCTACAGTTCTATCAACCAACACGAGGAAGCTCTCTCCGATTCCAAGATGGCCGTCCAACTACAACCAGGTGATGCTGCAATGCATAAGCTTCTCGCCGATGCTCATATGGCCGTGGGTAAATCAAGCTTCGCTAAAGCTGTGGAAGCTTTCAAAAGAGGCCGTGCGATCGATCCAAGCGACCAGTCTATGAAATCGGCTCTAGCCAATGCCCTAGCTTTTGGAGATGCTTTTTTGAAAGACAACGCCTGGTTTAAACTCAACCAAAACCCTAGGACGAGTGAGTGGCTAGATATTTTTCGGTTTCACACAAGGATGGAGCACATAATCTCGAAGTTTCAAGTTGATATCGAAGCCATTATCAATCTGCTCTTGGATGACGAGGAGGTGATTGAAGCGGTTGCATTTCTGCTCAGCGATCACACGGAGGACTACAAGATGCCTGTGCCTCCGGGGATGGACCGTGAAGCTGCACAGTTTTCCAGAGAACTAGGAAACCGAGAACTAGGAAAGGGCAATCTTTCAGCGATCAATCGGGCACTTCAAGCAAAAGTGGAATCAAACCTAAAAAAAAAGAAGGAGACGACGCTCTCTCTTCCGGTAACTTCCAGGCCGCTGTTACCGGAAGCAATCGATCTTGCTCCTCTAGACTATCACCCCGTCCTCCTTTTCTCCAAGCGTTCCGCTGCTCATGAGGACGCTGTCTCCGACGCGCAGAAGACCGTCCAACTAAAACCATTTTGGGCTGAAGATATAGGCCGGTTATTTGGTTTTTTTTTGTTAAGAATTTTGAATTAGGGGTCTTATTCGATATATAATTTGATATGATTTGAGATTTGATAGGTTTATAGATGATTATAGATGAACTTAAAAAAAAAAAAAAAATTATCAGCTTGCTTGAATTCATGAGAAATTGTTTGGTTGAGGTTCACATTAGTTAGTATATTTCAAAAGTTTTTGATATGCTTCTCTTTTGTTTAAACCCTTTTCTAGATCGTTTCCACCTTGCTTTCGACACAAGTAAGTTATGTTCATCTTTTTTTAAAAGATTATATATATGTGAATGTCTCTTTGTTCGTGTCTTGTATGGTTCTCTAGCTTGAATGACTAATTTTGATATCTCTGTCTTTAGTTGTATGGTTCTTTAGCTAAAATGACCAAATTTGGTATATTCTTACGAATTGATTAGTGTTTCGAAACTTATGGCATCTTTGGGAGTTTAGTACATAAAAGGTCTACAAATTATTACATTTGGTATACTTGGAGCAAAACAAAAGGAAATAAAAAAAATAAAAATAAAAGAAAAGAAAAGAAAAAAAAACATTAAAAACCAAAATATGTCAAATATCGGTTAATCTTTGTTTATTTTTTCCACTTTTGGCATAGAACGGTAGACTTTTGGTTTCCCGGAAATAGAAACATTGTTGTATATTTGAATTCAAATGATGTGTGGATCAATTTTTTTTGCCATCAATTTTTTCGCTTTCTCAACAATGACGAAAACCCCAATTTTTCCCAATTGATTTCATTGCTCCTAGAAAACAAACTTTTTGAAGCTCTCACATTTCCAGTTGATGAGGTTCACACGATGTGTTTGCTCTAATTTACATATGCCCAAAATATGCACATACGAAAAGTAAATACATATTAAGATTCAATCTGAGGTATAAAGAGTCAATCGTAATATGTTATGTT
Organism: Eutrema japonicum; assembly: GCA_030161315.1. Lineage (NCBI taxonomy): Eukaryota > Viridiplantae > Streptophyta > Magnoliopsida > Brassicales > Brassicaceae > Eutrema > Eutrema japonicum. Next base: position 1,087,583 of record BSQW01000001.1, on the reverse strand, counting down.
TGCTCTTAAGAAAGAAGGGGTCTAGCCAACCTCCTTTTGCCTTCTTGCTTCTTTTAATGACAGATCCTATGAAGAAAAGCACTGCCATCTTCAAAAGATATTCATCGTTCTCTCCCATTGACTGAAATCTGTTAAATGGGAATCGATTCAATGGGAATTGGTTCGGAAATCACTACCCAAAATTATATGAGACCGGAAAATGTATATAAACCCAGAATCAAATCCGAATCGAACCCACAATCCACAATCGGCGAAAGAGAGAGAGACTTACCCGGTAGGAACTTCGGCCATACTCGCCCTAGTCTGAGTATGTAGTCGCACTAGTCTGGGTTCTAGACTCGTACTCGTACTGATTTGTGAAAAGAGAGAATCGAAGTGAAAGCTTTCCGTTGTATGTTGAAAACTGACTTAGATACGCTTTTTCTTGTTCTTCGAAACTCTAGAGAAAAATCCAAGGAAGGATCAGAAGAAAGAGAGAGAGAGACACACACACAGCTATGGCGAATTGAAAGACAAAGCTAGCGGAGAAAGAAGCAAAAAGTCATATAAGCGGAGAGAAGCTGAAGCGGGAATACGAATGGACGACGACACATTAATTAATGTAAGATTATGTTGTATTAACTAATTAATACTAATTCAAAAATTTAAATCAAAGGTTACTGAAGTTACTGAAGGTTACGTGTTGACAATTGTGTCGTCGAAACAAAGGCTTTGCTCAAGTTACTGAAGACTATGTGTTGACAACTGTGTCGACGACACTTTGGCTTGCTCGAATTTCTTAAGGTTTCGTGTTGATTACTGTGTCGTCGACACAAAGGCTTGTTCAAATTGTTCCTAGTTGTAACAATCAGACATGTCGATAAAATGGTTTTTTTATAGTAATAATTTTTGTTTCACTTTTTTCTCTGTATTGCAAATTTTTTTAGATGCTTTCATCTATAATCCTTTCCTAATAAATTTATTTGGTGATTTCAGACCGTTTATTGGTCGCTCATAGTTCATGATCCGCAAAGAAGGCTTCATTTTCGGAAACCAAAATTGCCTACTGGCGAGATCCGTCCTGGGTTTGTTGACTTTGTTGTGAATATGATACATATTGATCCAAAGTACTTACTCCCTCGCACACCACTTGGATACGGTCTTCGTGAGACCTTGTTCTACTATCTATTCTCCCGTCTTCAAGTTTACCAAAAAGAGGTCCATATGTTCGATGTTGTTAGTTGGACGAAGCGTCTCGATGAAGGACTCACGGTCTTCTTTGAAGACATGTATGAAGAGGATGTCGCTGCCCGAGGAGAAAACGAACCTAAGGAAACACACCGGCCATTGACACACCGGCTAGTGAAACACCGGGAGGCACCCAATCATCTCGCGAGACTGATCTTCTAGTTGAGATTAAGAGACTTCAGGAAAAGGTGGTAGAACTTGAGCAAAGAATGGCACCGATGGAAGAATTTATGATGCATGAGATTTCAAAGAGAAGGAATGATGGGAACTGAGTTTCTAGTTGTGTTTGCGACATTTGCATTGATTTCTAGTTGTGTTTGGAACATTTACTTTGGTTTTGTTGTTGTTTTAGAACTTGTACTACGGTTTTTATGTTGTTCTCTAACCTTTACTTTGGAAGTACTAAAAGTATGATCTGGAAATGATTAACTAGTTAGACTTATTGTTACAAAAGTCAAAAAAACTAGTTAAACATGTAGATAAGTCACCTTAACAAACTAGTTAAACATATAGATAAGTCTTAACAAAAACATGAACCGATAACCTTAACAAACTAGTTAAACATATAGATAAGTCTTAACAAACGCCTGATAGTTCTTGTCAAGTAAATACTCTTATCAACATTAACGCATCCACTTCTCTAACTCCCAATTCCTTAAAAGAAAAAAAAAACATAGTAAAAAAAATATGGCTCATGCATTAAGCGTCTTGAAGGTGTTCGTGGAAGCCATTCACTCTTTTCCCTTGTCAATGGCACTCTCCAGGAACACAGAAAGTCATGCTCCACATATCCCCACGCCAAGAGCCATACTTGCTGCAAAAATGGAATGCAGATTCACATGGAGCGTTGTGCTGATGCCGCTTAAACTGTTTTTGACCACCTTGGAATCCAATTCTCTTCAATCCATGGTAAGTAGAGAAATTCACCCATTATTTTTTAGGTGAACGACAAATGAAAACGACGCTCTCTCTTCCGGTAATTCCCGTCTCGATGCTGCTCATCATGGTTTGGGTGTTCAACACTTCCAAGAGGCTAGAGAAGTCTACAACACATGGGCTGAGTTCGGTGGCGACGTAAAACTGTTGTGGGGTATGTCAAGAGTACACAGACAATCCTCTTAAAGAGGCTTTCGAACCTTCGCATGTCTATATCTTGGAGCCGAGTGAAAGTGATATATGTTTAGAGAGCTGAGTAATAGTCGTCGGACCAGTGTTTTCATGGAACAAGATGATTTCATCAGTATGATGCGTGAAGTAAAAAAAAACCTTATGCTATTGAATCTCTACCTGAAAGATGATAGAGTGATCAATGCTCTTTGCGTCTTGTTCCATTCTCCAGAGGATTAATTAAACTACTTACAAGGTATGTGTTTACATTATTCCACATAATGCATGCCTGCTTGATTGCTTGCTTCTGAGTTGATAGTTGTACTCATGGCGACTCTAGGCTACAACTTCAAGAATATCATTTTATTCCTCTCACTACAAGAAAACAGGCAATTTGCAACGAATTTTTGCGACGATTTTAATTCGTTGCAAATTTCCATCGTTTTCGCGACGACTTTACGACGATTCTTGAAAACGTCGTAAAGTCGTCGCAAAATTGGGACGATAATTTTCGTTGTCAAATCGTCGCTAATTAGCGACGATTATACAACGATTACCGACGACATTACGACGATTATCAAAATCGTCGTAAAATCGTTGTAACGTAGCGACGATTGTACGACGTTTATATAAAACGTTGTAATATCGTCGTAAAATTACCCACGAATTAGCAATGATTTGTATAATTTGAACTTTACATCGATTTCCCAACGATTAATCAGTTAGGTGAGCACGTTTTAAATTCACGGTGTTTAGTTAGGTAAACATGTTTAATATCGTTGTAAAGTCGATGTAAACATTTTTAGATTCGTTGTAAAATCGATGTGAAATCGATGTAAAATCGTAGGTAATTCGATGGTAGTGAAAATAAAAATCTATATATAGTGGCCAACTTCATAATTAAAATTTCATATTCAAAAACAATATTTACTTCCTTCTGACAAAAAAAAAATGTCAATATACGAAATTAGAAGATGGATGTATAATCGTCTTGATTCAGATGGATCGCTAACAAAGGAGTTCAGTGATGGGGTGGAGGGATTCATGCATCAGGCAGGAAGTATACATAATACGATTATCAGTGGTAAGATGTACTGTCCTTGTGCCAGATGCTTGAATAGGAAATTTATCATTATCTCGAAGGTGTGGTCGCATATATTAAATAGAGGGTTTATGCCGCATTACTATATATGGTATTATCATGGAGAGGGTCATGGGGGAAATGCAGCTAGTAGTAGTAGCAATTATCAAGCATCGAATTTTGATGAATCAAATAATTTTAATCAATTTAATGAGCATGCGGAGCAGCATGGTGAAGATAATGATAGGATTCATGACATGGTTACGGATGCATTTCATGAAACCGTAAGTACATTTGCACATGATCATCATGATGATGAGGAACCCAATCTAGATGCAAAAAAATTTTATGATATGCTAGATGCTGCAAATCAGCCACTCTACGATGGATGTAGAGAAGGACATTCTAAATTGTCGTTGGCGGCTAGGATGATGACTATTAAAACTGATCATAACTTAGCTGAGGTTTGCATGGATGATTGGGCTGATTTGCTTAAAGAGTATTTGCCAGAGGACAATTTAGCAGCTGAAACTTACTATGAGATACAGAAGCTGGTTTATAGTCTTGGGTTGCCTTCTGAGATGATAGATGTCTGTGTTGACAATTGCATGCTTTTTTGGAAAGATGATGATAAGTTGCTGGAATGTCGATTTTGCCATAAGCCAAGATATAAGCCGCAAGGTTCTGGTCGTAGTAAGGTACCGTTCCAGCGGATGTGGTACCTTCCTATAACTGATAGATTAAAAAGAATGTATCAGTCCGAGAGGACAGCTGCATCGATGAGATGGCATGCAGATCATTTGCAAACAGATGAGGAGGTTACTCATCCTTCAGATGCAAAAGCGTGGAAACACTTTAAGACGGTACATCCAGACTTTGCTAGAGAGAAACGTAATGTGTATCTTGGTCTTTGCACAGATGGATTTAGTCCGTTTGGTATGTCTGGTAGGCAATATTCTTTATGGCCAATAATCCTAACGCCTTACAACCTACCCCCAGATATGTGCATGCAAAGGGAATTTTTATTCATGAGTATTTTAATACCAGGTCCGAAGCATCCGAAGCGTTCCCTTGATGTGTTTTTGCAGCCTCTGATACAGGAATTGGAGCAGTTGTGGTATACCGGGGTTCGGACATATGATTTTGCAAGGAAAAAAAATTTTACAATGCGTGCGGTGCTTATGTGGACAATAAGCGACTTCCCTGCTTACGGGATGTTGTCAGGTTGGACTACGCATGGGCGATTGTCTTGTCCATATTGTCTCAATCGGACAGATGCGTTTCAATTGAAACATGGTCGGAAAACAAGTTGGTTTGATTGTCACCGCCGATTTCTACCGATTCATCATGCATATCGAAGAAATAAGCGGTTGTTTAGAAAGAACAAAACTGTTCGTGTTCCTCCTCCGGTTTATATTTCTGGGGAAGATCTAGAAGCAGAAATTGATCATTATGGTGCATTGGAAACAGTCAATCGTGGTGGAAATTGGCACACTCCAGCTAATATGCCGGATGGATATGGGGAGCATCACAATTGGCATAAGAAAAGCATATTCTGGAAGCTTCCGTATTGGAATGATCATTTGCTTAGACACAATTTGGATGTCATGCACATTGAGAAAAACTTTTTTGATAACATCATGCATACATTGTTAAACGTGCGTGGAAGGACTAAAGACAGCGGTAAGTCAAGGTTAGACTTGCCTGATCTTTGTTGTCGGAATGAGTTACATATTACAAGCAATGGGAAAGCACCTGTCCCCATATTTCGAGTTGGTGCGGAAGAAAAGTCAGCTTTGTTCAAATGGGCGACATCTGATGTGAAGTTCCCGGACGGGTACGTATCTAATTTATCTAAATGTGTTGAGAATGGCCAAAAGTTTTCTGGGATGAAGAGTCATGACTGTCACGTCTTTATGCAACGACTACTTCCTTTTGCATTTGCTGAACTTCTACCAGGAAATGTACACGAAGCAATTGCAGGCATTGGAGGGTTTTTTCGGGATCTTTGTACCCGTACTTTGTCAGAAGATGTTATTGCACAACTTGATGCTAGTATTCCTATTTTGTTGTGCAACATGGAGAAAATATTTCCCCCAGCCTTTTTTGATGTTATGGAACATCTACCTATTCATCTACCTCACGAAGCAGAACTTGGGGGACCTGTGCAGTATCGATGGATGTACCCATTCGAGCGATTCATGGGACATTTGAAGCGGAAGGCTAAAAATCTAGCCAAAGTTGAAGGCTCAATAGTAGCAGGAAGTTTAACAGAAGAAACTTCTCACTTCACCGGGTACTATTTTGGCTCGAAGGTTCGCACACGGAAAAGGGCAGCACGGCGATATGATGATGGAGGTGTAGGCCGAACATATGCTAATGAAGGTGTCCCAGATATCTTTTCTTCAATCGGTCGATTATGTGGAAGAGTGAAGTCAGTTTGGTTTGCCAATGAAAAAGACCATCATAGTGCACAAACGTATATCCTCTTAAATTGCGAAGAAGTTAGTCCATTTGAGACGTAAGTGTATAAACATACGTCTTATATATATGGCTAAATTATATATATGCTAGCTTTATACCAATTACAAATACTTATGTATGCAGAGAATTTGTTAGACAAGTCCGAGAAGTCATTGAAGTAATCTCAGACGATGAAATCAACAAGCGTAAAGATCAACATTTTGCCCCGTGGTTGAAGACGCAAGTACGTAAAAATGAAATTGATCGTGACTTTAGAGAATTGTCCGGAAATGAAAACTTGGTCAATCACAGTAATATCCACAAACTGAATCATTGTATTACTAATCTCTAACGTATACGCAAACTATATGTTTTACTTATTTTTCAATATCGATGAACTTATTGATAATTTCATGAATTTGGATTTACGGTAAACAAGTCAAGTTGTTTTTGAAACGTTGCAATCGACGTTACAATTCCGTACCTATACCCTAAACCCTAAAACCGATTTTACAACTATCCTCACTAATTCGATCCAAATTTGCGACGATTTGGCAACGAATATTGACAAATCGTGGCTAAATCGTCGCTAACTCCGAAGGTTGCAAATTCGATGCCAATTTGCGACGATTTAGCGACGATTTGTCATAAACCCTAAACCCTAAACCCTTTGCCCTAAACCCTAAACCCTAACGTATTACCATCGCATTGTATTATGCATCTTTCAATGAAATTGATCGTGACTTTAGAGAATTGTCCGGAAATGAAAACTTGGTCAATCACAGTAATATCCACAAACTGAATCATTGTATTACTAATCTCTAACGTATACGCAAACTATATGTTTTACTTATTTTTCAATATCGATGAACTTATTGATAATTTCATGAATTTGGATTTACGGTAAACAAGTCAAGTTGTTTTTGAAACGTTGCAATCGACGTTACAATTCCGTACCTATACCCTAAACCCTAAAACCGATTTTACAACTATCCTCACTAATTCGATTCAAATTTGCGACGATTTGGCAACGAATATTGACAAATCGTGGCTAAATCGTCGCTAACTCCGAAGGTTGCAAATTCGATGCTACTTTGCGACGACGTAAATTCGTTGTAATATTTCGTTGCAAATCCGTTGGTAATTTGTAAAAAATTTCTATAAATACCTTTCACACCTTCATTGCAAACTCAAAAAATAAATTCATATCCACTTTTCTTTAAGTTTTTATGTTGATCATTGTATACCTGCTTGTCTGATGCTCTGGCCAATAAATAATTCTGTAAGATCTTGTTTTCAAGTAAAAACTTGATTCCCAGAATTATTTGTTAGCCGGAACATCAGAAGCAGGTAAACAACTTTCAACTCCTAAACCCAAAATGACATTACGTTACAATTTCGTACCTAAACCCTAAATCCTAAAACCGATTTTTAAAGAAATCGTCACAAAATCGATCCAAATCCGCGACGATTTGGCAACGAATATTGACAAATCTTGGCTAAATCGTCGCAAACTCCGAATGTCACAAAATCGTTGCAAAATTAGCGACGAATTAGCTACGGTTAATTTGCCTCGATATAGCCACGATTCGTCGCGAAATCGTCGCTGATTAGCGACGATTTCGCGACGACAAGTAATCTTATATATACACGCGAATTCCTTGCCAATTCATTTGCAAACAAATTAAAAAAAAACTGCTTACAGCTTCCTTGCGAATTCTTTGCGAAAAAAGGTAAATATTTTTTTTTTATGTTTTTAATTAATTAGTATAGATAAAAATGAAATAATTTAGGTCGGTAGAAACGGAATCAAATTAGGAAAAATAGCAGACTGCCCGGATGTTTATAGATAGTAATGTTTTTTCATTTTTATGCAGATGGGCCAGCGTCGTGCACATTACGCTCAGTTTTTGAGAGATATTGGTGATTCTACGGGTCCCGGGTTGCCTCCGTCTTCTGAGGCTACAGAGACGGATTTCGTCCCTGTGACGCAACCTCCGCCGCCTCTACAACCACCTCAGATTCCGCAATCTGGAGGACATGCCCCGGCCCCGTATGCACACATGACGGTTCATGATTTGCTTGCACAGCCGGGGCGTCATAGGCTTAAAAGATTAGATCCGGATCATACTGACGAGTCGGAATGGTAATATATATAAATATTTATTTTTTACATTTATTATTACATATTTATATTTATTTCTAACAATTCAAAATTTTACAATTTTTTGTTTCAGGTTTGGAGTTGAATCCAAAGTTGGACGCACCGTTTCCGACATCATCAAGTCTTATTTTGTCGAGCCGCATACCAATTTTTCCCAGCTTCCTCAACACGTCAAGGACACATGGTTCAAGATGTTTGCGGTACGTATGGAAATTTTTTTTTTTTTCTCTTAATTATTTTAATTATATTTAAATATATATTTAATTTTACTTTATAAAATGTGTAATTATTTTTGTTTTTCGTGCAGCAAAAATATCATTGGGATATTTCTATTCATGAGGAGGTTAAAACTTTATTTCTCGAGAGGGTAAAGTTTCGTATCCAAGGCGTGGTTGGAGAGTGGAAGAAAGCATGGAAGAAAGATGGCGATGAAGCAAAGCCCCTCTACATGGATAAAGCCGTTTGGGACGGCTTGGTGCGGTATTGGCTGGAACCGAAGTCCATCATCATTGCTGAGAAGTGTTCGGCTTCCCGCAACACCGTTGATTCGGCCGGGCGACTCAAGGCTCTGCCTCATACAGCTGGGCAAACACCTTTTGCGGGTGTTCGTCTACAGATGGTAATTAAATTTATTTAAATTAATTTATTTAATTTACGTTGCCAATAACATAGTTTTTTTTCTTTAGGCCGCCGAAGAAGGAGGTGTACTCCCTCCGTTGACCAGGGTTTTTGAGCGGACGCACCGGAAGAAGGATGGTTCCTTTGTTTCCGAGACTGCCGAGCACATCTTCAATGAGGTGACTTCCAGAGTCACCGATCGAGAGACACAACTCTCTCAACAGCTCTCTCCCGGTAGTTCGTCGGTCATGTCTGGAGGGTTGACCACACCCGATATTGACCGGATCTTCGAGCAGGTATATATATAGAATAGTTACTCTTTATTAATTTTTAGTTTTTGATTTTTTAAAAATTTCTAAATGAAAAATTTAAATATAGGTTGCTCCTAAGAGAAAGGGGAAGGTTGTCGGGATGGGATCTATTCGAGATGTCTCGGCTGCTTCTTCATATGCTCCGCGACGCCGATTGCCAGAAGATGATCCAGTCGTGTTACGTGCCACGATTACGAGTCTTCAGGAGCGGGTTGAGACCGAGGCTACTCGGTCTCAGGCATATCAGGCGAAGATTGCGAGTCTTCAGCAGCAGTTTCACCTGGATGCTACGCAGAATGACGAACTCTTCGACATCTTGGCAACAGGGAACCCAACAATGCAGGCTATGCTACGGGAAAAGCGAAGACTCCGAGCAGAGAGAGATGCAGCGGCAACGGCAGAGGCAGAGGCAGCGGCAGGCACATCCGGTTCGTCGAGACGTCCCGAAGACGATGTCAATCTCGACGATTACGATATAGTTATTTAGATTTAGGATTTCGAATTCTAATTTTGGTTTTTTTTTTTTTTGTAACAGATTATTATATTTTCTTTTTAATAAAATTATATTATATAATATTTTTAAAATTTTTATTTTAAAATTTCGAAATTAATAAAATTTTAAAATTAATAATAATAAAAATCATATATAGAATAGTCGGTGATTCGATGGTAATCCGTTGCTAAAAAATCGTTATAAAATCGTGGCTATTTACAACGATTATACGACGATTTATTAGCAACGATATTGCGACGATTATTTAGCCACGATTTTAGGACGATTTATTCGCAACGATGTTGCGACGATTATTTAGCCACGATTATACGACGATTTCTTTGCAACGAATTAATGACGATTATTTAGCCCCGATTATACGACGATTTCTTTGCAACGAATTAATGACGATTATTTAGCCCCGATTTTACGACGATTTCTTTGCAACGAATTAACGACGATAATTTTTTCCATCGATTTTACAATGACATATTTTCCTTCGAAATAGCAACGATTTTACGACGTATTCATATTCGTCGTAATTTCAATGTAACATTTACGACGATTTTACGACGAACATTTAGCGACGATTTAGCGACGAAGTATTTTCCCTCGTACTTTTGCGACAAATTTACGACGATTTGTTGTTTGCGACGATCAGTTAACAACGATATCATTTTCGTCGCAAATTCGATGCAAACCCTCTTTTGCAACGATGTTACAACGATATCGTTCGTTGCAAATTGCCTGTTTTCTTGTAGTGTCTGCATATTGTAAAGTTGTTACCCTTGGACTTGTTGATGTCTAAGCTTCTCAGCAAGAATCTGTGCAACAGATCCTTTAAAAACCCCGATGCAAAGTAATTTGAGCTTTAGTATTAGAGCTAAATCCAACATTAGTATATGACACACTTGCTTTGCTGATTCATGTTATGCGTATGTTTTTCATCATTAAGAGGCTTATATACTCAAATTCATGGGATGAGCTCAAACTCAGATTTGCTTGCACGAAAATCATCTATGTAGTAATGGAGGATGCTTCTCTACATTGTTTCTGGGACATTATTGTGTACTTGTTCAATTGACCAATATTGTTTGCAAAACTTGTCTTTATACTTGATTATGTTTCTGTTGCTTATGTTTTCTGCATTTATACTACTTAACTGCCTTGTGTTATTATCAGGCCCGGCCCAACAAAAATGGTGGTCCGAGACAAAAAAAAAAATGTGGTCCTTTATAAAATGTATAAAATAAAAGTTTTAAGGCATAATTCAAATTTAATTTGAAAATCATTGGAAAAAACAAGAAATAAAATAACTTGATATAAAAAAGATAAGTATAAAATGTTTTTGGTGGCCTTATAAAAAATGGAAATATCAATTTTGTGGCCCATCAAAAACTAAAAAAAAAGTGGTCCAAAGCCTTGACCTAGCCTCTGGGCCTTGGCCTAGCCTGCCTAAACCCTAAACCCTGGTTATTATTCTCCTGCATCTAACTTGTCTTTATACTTGATTATGTGTTGTTTTTTTTCTTCTTAAATTATGTTTAGCATGTTTGATTTGGCTGGTAAGAAGGCTTTACCAATGAGTGAGCTGTTAATGATTTTGCTCTCATATTTGTATGTAGTAGTAATCTTGTGTATGTGTTTTTGCTTACAGAGGCATGGACAAGTTAAAGCAAGCATCACGGCTACTGAAGCAACTCGGATTTATATGCTATTTTCATTTTAAGACTTAAGACTTTCTGAATTGTGTTTTGTTTTACTATGGATGTCTTTTTTTCTACCTACTTTTTCACTATCTAACACTGCTTTTCTCTTTAAAGACAGCTTCTTTAGAGTTCCGCCCAGAGACTTCATTACAGTCTGGGAATCTGGAAAAAAGCTTCGCACCTCACCCATGACATCCCGCTCAAGAGAAGCCTGAATTTGCTCGGCAGAGCAGCTATGAGACGAGCAAAGTTTCCAAGCAGTAACAAAAGAATCCAACAGCCTCAGCGTCTCCAAGAGAAATCTCAAGGTCCCATGTTTCACAAGAAGATCAGAATGAAGCATCCCTTTGTTGATCAATGACCGGCTAAATGGTCGGGGCATTATGAATTTCATGATAGTCTGAACATCTGAACCCGCGGATGGAGGTTGATCCGGATTGAGAAAGCCAAATGAACATGAAGTTCTTACTGAAGATACCAAATTTGCTGCCAAGGAAATAGAAGAAAACCTGCAATGACTTAAGTTACTATGCAGAAAGAATGAACAAAACAGCAAAAATTATTTGACGCTACTATATGGTACTCAGAATAAGACTAACCAGGATGGTGATGCAAGATTTTCCACATTGTATGGAAATTCGTCCAAGAAAGCTGAAGCAAAATACGGTCTACCCCTAACAATGGCTAGAAGCAAATCCAAGTGATAACAAAATTCTGTTGCTCTCAAGCTCTTCATGAGCTCTAGTAGTCTGTCTGGATGGCCTTCCAGAGTTCTGTTTGCATCTGGCATCAAACCATAACAGGGGTCTGTACAAACTTTAAGAAGAACATCATGGGCCAACTCATTGACAATCCCACCATCCTCTCTTGCTGAAATGCTAGCTAGCTGCTTTAGTGTCTTGATTCCAAAAAGAACACTTGTTCGATGAGGAGGAAGCGATGATATATTCTTTAACAAGGATCTTATCCTTCAAGGTAGACAAGACAGAAGCAACAGTGTCTTCAGAATCTGTCCCAAGGCCTTGTAGGACTATAGAATACATTTCCTTATGCCGAAAAACAAACCCTAGCAATCCAACTTCTAGGAAAGATATTGCAAACGCAACAAAGGCCCTCCTCGTATTATACGCTCCCAGTTTTGCGAAACCCTTAAAATTATTAAATTTGCCAGCTACTTGTGATGCCATGCCTGGACCACGCCAAGAGTAAAAGTGCAGCATTCTGTTGTTTTCCCTCATTGCTGTTCAATGCTTTGTAGATGTCATCCAGTTTTTGCCTAATAAGTAACCTAGCAAACCGGTCAGTAGCAGTTTTAATAGCAGTCGTCGATGTACCTTTTCCCTCTGGATGACTCAAAATCGTATGTATAAGCTTGAATATATAGGAAGGTCCTTGTTTTCGATCATGTCGAAGCTTCCATGCCTCTAGAAGCTCAGCAAAGTTGGGTGAGTTGTGGAAATATAGCCGCAACAGATTGCCGCCAGTTTCTCCCTTGAGTAACTTTAAAAATTCTTTGGCAGCAGCAGAGCATAGCTTAATCTCATGTAAGCAAATATTATGCACCAATTCTTTAAGTTTAGCTTCAAGGGATGGTCTGAAAGGGATTTTGTCCACATCAAGATCTCTACTCATAGCATGCTTGAGAAACTCATTACCTGCGAGCAGAATGTTAGTTGAACAGTGTGATTCGTTCCTCACATAAACAAGATATAATTGCAAAGCAAATACCTTTCTCATCGCCGATACTAGGATCAAAACACTCCTGCTGCTGCTCCAAGTCTTTCTTTGCTCTCTCTGCAGAGCACTTAGCCAGAGCAGTTCCTCTCCTAGTCAAAGCTTTAGCTACCATCTTGTAATCTGACCTTCAAGATTTTGTTCCAGAGCTTCGTCAGTTTGGTAGAAAGACGGAGAGAAATTAGGTTTGAAAGACGGCTAAATCGTCGACAAAAAATAAAACTAAAATGGAGAAATCAACAAATAGCCCAAAGGACAAAGACCCACACTAATTTGATTTCTCCTTTTTTTTTTTTTTTTTTTTTAGGTGAATTGTCCAAATTCAGCCCAAAAATTATCATTAATATAATATGCAGAGAGCTTATCTTTCGTGTTGTTCAAGTCACATAGAAACCTACAATGTAAAGAAAACAACTACAACGGTGTTTTTGCAATTAATATGTTGTGAAAACTTTTTAAACAATAATTGAAACTTTAGTAATTTATATGCAATTTCACTCAAACTATCAAACCTATACATATATTCAAATCAAAACATGGAGAAATAAGCAGAAGTTAAAATCAAAACATGGAGAAATAGGCACAAATAATATTTGAAAACATTGCACAATAGTCCAAAAGGGAAAAAAAAAAAAAAGAGTAGCATAGTCTGATTTTCTAACATAGCTACTATCTGAACCCAAATAAACAACACGTAAAACTGATAGATGAACATGCCTAATTTCAAAATAAAGCAAAATTTGGGATCAACATAGGGAATTTCGATGCATACGTACACAACATCATTCAAACATTCAATCGGATAACCAAAACCCTGAACACAAAAATCACTTTCCGATAGGTCACCTATCCTTAAATTGTTCCAGCTCAATCACACTTAACTCTTAAGTTCTTTTTGGACAAGTGACCGAAAATATAAATGCACTTTGGTGATATAGGTAACCAAATCAATTCTTATAAGCCTCTCCGCATATACCAGAAATCGGAATGTTACAATTTTAGTTTTAATAAGATTTTAGATTCTTTTGGTGAATTATGATTTGGTTTAAAATTCTCGTCAATCCCACATAAAACCATGAGATTTGGGTCTTTGTATTTTTAAGTGAGAAAGTCTTCTAAAATCTCTTGAAATCACTTGAAGTCATAATTTCAATATTTAAAACATTTCCAATAACAGTTGAATTTAAGAGATATTTACAAATCTTATATCCAATAACACTAGATTTTAGAAGATTTTTTAAAATTCATGTTTGAATAACATAAAATTTGTTATTTTAATTCAAATCACTTTAAATGTTTAGTTCAATACACCCCTAAAGCTTAATAAGAGTTTACACTTTAGAAAGATAAACATTTGCATATTAATAAACATATTAGGATTTAACCCGCACTAATTATAGTGCGAAGTAATTTTCTTAAAAGAAATTGTTTTAAAAATTAAGAAAATTGAATTTATCTGAATTTTACAATATGATTAACTAATGATTATAGATAAAGCTGTCAATTTGTAATAATTTATTTATTTAACCCGTTTTGCAGTTAACTAAAATATTATTTGGACTAAATCGCAAAAATTTATAATCTTGAAAACATAACTCTAATATGTACCGTTAAATAACTCTAGTTTTTGTGGTTAATCTACGAACTCTTAAAAAAAAAGTTTTATTGTGTCTAATTTTTTATAAAATTAGCAAAATATTTTTTAACTTTTAAATAATAAATAACCTATTTAATGCAAAATAATATTATAGAGATATCATTTCCTATTTCAAATAATAAATAATAAATAACATATTTAATGCAAAATATATACTTTTCATATTCTAATCAATAATTTTAAAAGACTATTATATATTTTTCTATTTCAATTGTTCTTTGTTATTTGTAATGGCATTTCATGTAATAACTTACAAAAAAAAGTTCATTTTTAAAAATGTATTCTTAAATAATATTATAGAGATATCATTTCCTATTTCAATTATTTTTTGGTATTTATAATAACATTTCATGTAATAACTTACAAAACAAAATTTATTTTTAAAAATGTATTCTTAAATAATATTATAGAGATTTCATGACAAACTTTATCTATTCCACAGTTTCTTCGTATAGTCGTGTTTTGTAATCAATAGGAATATCGAAGTATTGAACGTTAGTGTTAGTAATAAACGGGATTACCCAAAAAAGAAGAAGTAAACGCAAGTATGTATCTGTGTTATAAGGCTTACAATGGGCTTTCCAACAGCCTTTTTAACTAAAGCCCTATGGATTGCTCGAAGAGGAGAAACCCTAGAGAGATGGTATTTATAAATTCTTTCGTCTTCTACGATAAGCAGTTCTCCGCCACACTAATCTCCAAAGAGGGGAGAAGCAAAAATGGTTTCGCTGAAGCTCCAGAAGCGGCTCGCCGCATCGGTGATGAATTGCGGGAAGGGGAAAGTATGGCTCGATCCGAATGAAAGCTCCGATATCTCCATGGCCAATTCCCGTATGTTTTTGTTTTTCTTCATTCTTTTGTTTTTGTTTCTCTCTTGGGTTTATTTTGTCCTGTGTTTGTCTGCGAGGATAGCAGAACAGTGAGTTACTTCGATTTTGTAGTGTAATTCGTTGGATATGTTGAATCATTGTGTTCGTTTCCGATCTGCAAATTTAGAGCTCGTAGCTGTTATTGATGCTTGATTTTCATATGTAGAGCTTTGATTTGGTGATGGTAGTGGTTTCTGTATCATCAAATTCGTCTCGTGAATCAGGATATAAGTTTGAGTAGTGTTTGTTTATTTGATTGTCATAGGACCAGTATGCGAAATATCAATTTGATTGCTTATTTTGTTTCTTATAGACTGGATTTGTATGATGGCTTCAGTTTAAGGATTGATAAATACTTGAATAAAATGTAGGCCAAAACATCAGGAAGCTTGTGAAGGATGGTTTCATCATCAGGAAACCAACCAAGATCCACTCTCGTTCCAGAGCTCGCCGTATGAAGATTGCCAAAATGAAGGGACGTCACTCTGGCTATGGTATGTACTGAAAATCACTTGGTTTGTGTGAATTTAAGACTGCATGGACATTCTATACTGATTACTTATTGCCCTTGCATATTTGTGTGATTAAAAAGGTAAGAGAAAGGGTACCCGTGAAGCTAGATTGCCAACAAAGGTACTGTGGATGCGTAGGATGCGTGTGTTGAGGCGTCTTCTAAAGAAATACAGAGAGTCCAAGAAGATTGACAAGCATATGTACCATGACATGTACATGCGTGTTAAAGGTAATGTCTTCAAGAACAAGCGTGTCTTGATGGAGAGCATCCACAAGTCCAAGGCTGAGAAAGCCAGAGAGAAGACTTTGGCTGACCAGTTTGAGGCTAAGAGGGCTAAGAACAAGGCTAGCCGAGAAAGGAAACATGCTAGGAGAGAAGAGCGTCTAGCTAAGGTAAATTTAAAACTTTGTACTGCATCAAAATATTTCTTTGACTTTGATTACGTATTCTTATATATGTGTTTGTGATTTCTGTTATTCTAGGGTCCTGGAGGAGATGTTGAGCCTGTAACTGCACCACCAGCTGCTGCTGCTGCTGCTACTACTGCAGAGTAAGTCTGATCTCAATTGTGATTATATAAACTGAGTTATGTATTTAAATTGGTTAACATCTAATCCATTTATGGGTCTTTGCTTGTGTAGGGTACCGAAGAAGAAGTCTAAGAAGTGAAGAGGCTATAGTGATCAAGCTTTATAGACCAGTTCACGGACTTGACTTGAAGAAGGTTTTGAGTGTTTTATGAAGTTGGGTTTGTTGAAATACTTTCTTTGCGCAAAGAACACAACCAATGTCGGTTCATTTTTATGCTTTCAGTTTTTTTAGCTTATCAGTGTTTCAACAGACGTGTTTTGCAAAAACTTGGTTCTTTTTGTTTACTTATTGCTTTTCGTTCGTCTTCGTTACCCAAGTAACAAATCTGTCTACATCGCTATTTGTCTAATTTAATTTTATTTCTACAGTCGGGACTAGATAGTAATAGCATCATCTGTCAACATGCTTTTGTAACCGTGTGTTGAGGTTTTTTTTTGCTCGGCCTTGAATTGCGACGACCTAAGAGCGAGAAAACTAAACAATTCTGATAAATCATACGAAGCATGCCAAAGTTTTTTTTTTTTGGGTGAAAGCAAGCTAAAGTTTTCACCTTCATACAAACACTCAATTGTTAAATCATATGAAGCAAGCTAAAGTTTTTTTGTTTTTTTTTGTTAAAGCAAGCTAAAGTTTTCACCTTCATTACAAACACTTTTAACTTAAAAAGACAACTTCGCAGAAAGTTTCACCTTCATTACAAACACTTTTAACTTAAAAAGACAACTTCGCAGAAACTGTTCTTTAGCGTTTAGAAACAGCAAAACTGCATAGAATTAGTTTTTCAATTTTCTTAAGTCGTCTTAAAAAGTGAAATCGCCCACCGTGGGGCTCGAACCCACGACCACAAGGTTAAGAGCCTTGCGCTCTAGCAACTGAGCTAGACGGGCTTGATGACTATCCAACAACTATGTTTAATGTGAAACTTAAAACCACAGTGTAAGCATAACTCCATAAATGTGTTCGGTAAACCGTAAATGCAAGAGCTTTGGCAAGGACAGAGCTGTACAATGTCAAAAAAGAAAGAAAGACAGCTGTACAATTATAGTTCTTGTGAAGACAAACTGAAAACCCATTGGCTTATATTATGAGACTAGATCGACTTTTATGTCTGAAAAAAGATACATATATAAATAAAACTGAATAAAAATTACAGCAATGCCAATGAACTACCTTTGCCATTACAGAGCCTTCACAGCTTTATTTTGTTATACTCAGAAGAAGTCACATCCGTCATCAAACATGGCTGATGACAATAGTCCCTGTACAAACTCACACTTCTTTGCCTTCTCCAATTGTTCAGTATCCGACAAAGGAGACGACGATTTCCTGTCTTTTTCTTTTTCTGTTGAAGAATCCTTAACCGAATTCTTGTCTTGTACACTTGAATCAGGCTGCACAAGTTTGGTCTGTTTCGGCAATGGAGAATTGCTGATGAACGATAAAAACTGATCGGAAACAACAGTTTTAGAGGTATGATGATGATTCATAGATGGCGGCAACTCATCGAGAAGAGATTGAAGATATTTATCCGATGAGTATGGATCTTCCATGTAAGATGTTTGCTTTTGCTCACTGTAAAGTTTCTGTCAAGGAAACTCAAATAATCGCCTTCACTATGGAGACAAAAATTGGCTTAAAGAGAAGTTTTTGAACAGAGAAAAGGATATCTTCAAGACATCTCTATGGTGTGTGGTTATATGATCCACCATATGCATCTTCACCCTTCTGCTACAAACCGGGCATATCTAAAATCACAAACAACAAAAAACTAAATGTTACCACAAAAAAATTCACAGAACTAAACATTCATCTCCTGAAATCGAAACCGATCAACGCTTCAACTCATAGTTCGTGGAAGATCGAGGCAATTTATGTCAACTGAAACTATTCACAATTGCAATCGGGTTCCTCAAAAAGCATCAATCTTAACAGTCCAAAGATTGAATGGACGTTTTTTCTCAAAATCCTACCCTCTAAAGCAAGTATGTAAAGCTAAAAAAATGTGCCATCACACAACGAAAATATTCATTTCCTGAAATCCTTAACCGATCAATGCTTCTAACGTTGAGTTACGTCAACTCAAAGAGTAATCGCTATGTTTCTCATTTGAAAGTATCAACAATTGCAATCCGATTCTAAAAGCATCAATCTAAATACTGCTGTTCAAATCGAAGATTAAGGGGGCCTGTTTCTCACAATCCTACCCTCTAAAGCAAGAATGCAAAGCTCTAGAAACCTTTTAGTCGATACCTAAACAACTTCATGTGAAGCTTCAATGTCAAATAGTAATAGCAGTAAATGATATGGAGATAGGATGTGAACATCGCATACCCCATGGTTAGCTTCAAGTTGATGTTCTTCGTCGATATGGTGACACAATTCAACTAAATCATAATCATCGGAGCAAAACGGGCATGGGTAATCCACTGCTATATCATCATCTTCTTCAAAATCTCCCGTATCTAGATAAGAACCTGAAATTTTCGCCATAAATCAAAACCAAATTAACCTCAGAGCAAAAACCCCGAAAAGGTCAAATTCAGAAGGAAAAACAAGTCTTCTCATCTAAAGCAAACGTAAAGCTACCATTTTTCTTAACGAAAAAGCACACAGAGAGACTCTACGGATCGCTAAAACAACTTTCAATCAAGAACAAATCAGATGTATCGAAACCCAATTCAGACACATCTTAAATCATAGACCCTAAAATAAAATTAGAAATTGAGGGGATTTGGATAATAACCAGACTGATACTTAGCAGCTGTTGCTGATCGATAGCACCTCGAAGAGCCGGAAGAGGAAACTGCCCACATATCGTCTTCCATCTCTGATTCTGAATCTCCACAAATCGGCAAAAACCTGAGCCCCCTTAAATAGTCTCAGATAAAACTTTTTAATAAGGTGATTAGACCTCCTCGTCGTGTGGTTTTACTTGCACATGTCAGCTTAGAAGCTTAAGACTCTTGTGAAAGAGAGAAAATGTCAAGGGAAACAAAAAAAAAAAACCCAAAGGAGAGACCTTTTTATTAATGGAGCCGAGCGAGACTTAACGGACAAGAATACTTCTGGTTAATACTACAATTACTAAAATGCCCTTCAACGACCGACCCTTTTTGTAGACTTTTCGATCATTTTCTTGTATCTTCGGTCTTATATTGCACATTGTTCCCCAAGTAAATAGCAAAGAGGCGTGACTTGAAAAGCATTTTAAATGGGCTTAAAGGCCTGAATATAAAAGCCCATATTCGTATTCCCTGGTAAATCGGGGAAGTTTGAGATTCTCAAATTCGGTTTCTTTTTTTCTCTTCCCCGTCGATTGGAAAAAAATCCCAAATTTTCGACAAAGCCCCGTCGCGATTCGACAAATTTGAGATTGTTTGTCGCTTTCTGTTCACCATTTCGTCCCTTCATTCTCCACCTCTTTTGATGGGAAGCCCTAACGCCGCCGCGAAAGATGATTCCGCCATCGAGACGGATCCTACAACACGACGGGACTCTGGCTCTGATACAGAGTCCAACACCGGTTGCGACGGAGACGACTTGCCTCCTCCTCCTTCGGACTTGAGCCCATTCGAAGAAGGCGAGAGAGTTTTAGCCAAGCACAGTGATTGCTTCTACGAAGCCAAGGTAATATTTTCGGAGCCATCTCTATATTTTTTGAATTCGAGTGTTGTTCTCTGCTTGTGCTTTTGTGTGTAAGTGTGATTTTTTTCCCATTTTTTTCCCAGGTTCTTGTAGTTGCACATCAATTCAATGAATGGAAGTATTTGGTGCATTACATTGTAAGTAATATTATGTTGACATATTTGTTTGCAGAACCAAAATGTTTAAGAACAAATACAGAAAGATATTTATTGATTTGCTTATAGAAAGAATGAAAATAACAGACACCAAAGAAATGTATTGTATTTTTGAAGATGTAGTTTTTTGTTTGTTTTGGCAGGGTTGGAACAAAAGGTTAGTAGAGATTTCCGACAACATATAGTTACCGGCTTCTTGTTGCAATCATTGGTCTGAAATCATTCTGGTGTTGGTAAATTGTTTATATATAAGGGAAGTGATTTGCTGATTGTTGAATCGAATGTTCACCAATATGTCAATTTTTTTTCTTCTTCTTGTGCATTGATAATTTCTTGGTCTGATTATTGTATCTCTTTTAGACATTGATAGTTTTTCTACGGTGTTGTTTCGATAGTTGGGATGAATGGATAGGTTCGGATTGTGTGTTGAAACATACAGAGGAGAATATTGAGAAACAGCGTGAACTCGGAATGAAGCAAGGAGTCAAGAGTGCCATGGCTTGGAAAGTATCAAAGATGAAACCTAGAAGCCCTAATGGTGAGGTTTTTTTTCTTCATCTTTCTTCTTTATTTATTTTGCATTTTCTTTTCTCGGTGAAGTTCTTGCCACTTTTGTGAATATTCAGAGTCTGTTTCAGGGATTCTCGTTTGGTATTGCATGCTTTACAGATCTTACTTGGCATACGCATCATCTGGTGTTAATGTGTTAATATTGGTGTAATGAGACCAGGCTTATTTTTTCTGTGACTGCATTTATCAGAATCTGACAGACATAAATAAGCGGAAGCAAGATTCCGTTGAAGAACTCTTTCTTATTTTTGTCCAACATTTTCTTATTTTTTTGCAGTTGCAAGAGGAAGAAAGCGGAAGCAAGATTCCGTTGATACAGTAATCTCTCCATTGGTGGATTTTTTTGCTTAATCTTTCAGCTTCGCTATATGCAGTTTTACTTCACTGTTTTCTGATCAGGAGAGAGTTTTAATTAAATCTTATTGTTTGTTGAATTCAGGAGAAGAATGTGGCTCCCTCCGACAACCTTTTAACTTTCCATATCCCACCAGCGTTAAGGAAGCAACTAATTGACGATTGTGAATTTGTTACTCAGATGCAGAAGGTAGTCTTAATCACTGTGCTAATATCTAAATGAAGAACACTTGACTTTTTCTACCACCCTGTTTTCTTAGTTTCTCTCTTCGCTTCAATTCTCGGATGGTCTTTCCTTGCAGCCGCATGAATATGTTTGTTGTAAATGTCATGTGCTTTTCTTAGGTCCATATATTAAGGAACTGATCATAGTTATTTTTGGGCATTGTGTGAGTAGCTTGTGCAACTTCCGCGCGCTCCAAATGTGGATGACATCTTGAAGAAGTACATTGACAGCAAAATGAAAAAATCTGGCAGGTAAGCTCTTTATTGCTATTGTTAAATGTCATTTCCAACAGTTACACTTGTTAAACTCCTTGTTGCTAATCTCATATACTTAGAGAGCACAAATCATCTCCATCGTTTATTGACGGAGAAGAGTTATTCCAGGCTTGTGACGTATAAAACTTCATTTGGTGATTCTATATAGGGTAACTGATTCAATAGAGGAAATTCTGAAAGGCTTACGTTGCTACTTTGACAATGCTCTACCGGTGATGTTGCTTTACAACAATGAACGGAAGCAATATGAGGAAACCGTATCACTGGGTGTTTCTCCCTCAACTGTGTACGGAGCAGAGCATTTGTTACGACTCTTTGGTAAGGCCTTTCTTTGTAATCTAAACACCGTTTTATTTATATGCTGAATGGTCTGTTATCTGCCTTAATCGTGTGGTTTAGTTGTTATCAAACCTGTGGAAATACACACCCTAACGATTGAGTTTTGCAGTGAAATTGCCAGAGTTGCTAATCCATGTGAATATGGCAGAAGAGACGTTGAAAGAATTGCAGGACAATTTTGTTGATATTCTCAGGTTTATTTTCTTGTCTCCTACTTAATTTCTTAAAAAAATATTTATAACTTGTGGGAATTGCTCACTTCTGCACTTTGAAAGTACTAATGAAGAAATATAAACTAATGATACTCAGGTTCTTGAGGAAAAATCAGAGTTCGTTTTTTGTATCAGCATACAAAGCAGCGGAAGAAATGGAGAAGAAAGAAGATTAGGATCCCATTTCTATATGATGACGTGTCATTGTTGTAAGAATGCTTAGTGAATATACTCTGTTTGTAGCATGTAATGTAATCTAAGTCTAACTGTAGTTTCGGTCTGGATTATGAAAATGATTAACATCGTTATCACAATAACTTCTCTTAATTCTAAAATTTGTTATATATCGTTTCTAATTATTTAGTCACAATAGCATCTTAATTTTTAGAGCGGCTTTCTGAATATATAAATTAATTGAGCAATATATAGTTAATATATACTGAATCACTGATACGCATACGCTAATAGTCTAATACAGTATGAACTCAAATCTTTTGATGTTTATCAAATAAACGAGTAGTTTTTTTTCCTTGTCAACTCTTTCTTAATGTATACGAAACTATGCTTTTAACTATTTTAGGATATACAAGCATATAGGTATGTCACATACCGTATGTGTTATATAAATTACAATTGTGTCGAAAAATAAAAATTACCATTGTATTTGAAGGCAGGAATGATTATATACTCGAGTAGAGTAGTACATAATAACTATACAAAATGTGCACCAATGAGTTCAAAATTATCAAATCACATGGGATGTGAAAAGCATATAATATTTTATTCAGCTCCAATATAAATTATTTGACCGTTACAAAAAGAGAGAAATAAACCCTCTCTTTTTTTTTTCCGTTTATTTGACTTTTCTCCTTTATAGATCGCTCTGGGCCCACAGGATTTTTCAAACTTACCGTTTAGGTCAGATAATCACCGTCCGATCTCACAGTTGCGACGTGAAGCAATCAACGGTTCAGATCTCTCGACCGTTTATAGCAACCCCTTTCTCCTTTATATCGCCATCTCTCTCCTCTCAAATTTTGAAATTAAAATGCTCTGCTTCCAAGTAGCTTCTCAGCTTCTTCTTCCCTAGATTTCAAAAACATTTCTTCTGAGTCTCTGATTTCCGTTTGAGATTTTTTTTCCTCTCATAAATTCTGAAATGGTGAAATCTGCGGCTTGTTCTTCTCCGTCACCATCTCCGGTGACTATAACGGTGACACCATGTAAAGGATCCGGCGACAGAAGCCTTGGATTGACGAGTCCTATCCCACGCGCCTCCGTCTCCAACAACCTAAACCCTCCTCTAAGCTCAAGAGGCCCACGTCGCAGCTCCCTCAGCGGCGGGAATCGGAGATCTAGTGGCGAAGGAAGATACTGTTCAATGTCGGTGGAAGATCTGACGGCTGACACCAATTCCGAGTGCGTTGTGAGCTATACTGTTCATATTCCACCTACGCCGGATCACCAGACGGTCTTCGCTTCGCAGGAAAGTGGTATGGGTGAAGAAGATGAGATACTAAAAGGGACTTCACAGAACAGGAGTTTTCTCTCTGGGACGATTTTCACGGGTGGGTTTAAGTCGGTGACTCGTGGGCATGTCATCGATTGCTCTATGGATCGAGCCGATTCAGTGAAGAAGTCGGGTCAGATCTGTTGGTTAAAAGGTTGTGACGAGAAGGTTGTTCATGGGAGATGTGAGTGTGGTTTCAAAATCTGTAGAGATTGTTACTTTGATTGTATCACAAGTGGTGGAGGAAAATGTCCTGGATGTAAAGAGCCTTACAAAGACATCAACGATGATCAGGACACCGAGGAAGAGGATGAAGATGAAGCGAAGCCGCTTCCTCAGATGGCTGATTCAAAGCTTGACAAGAGGCTCTCTGTTGTGAAGTCGTTTAAGGCGCAGAACCAAACTGGGGACTTCGATCACACTCGGTGGTTGTTTGAGACTAAAGGAACTTATGGGTATGGAAACGCGGTTTGGCCTAAAGATGGGTATGGAATCGGGTCGGGTGGTAATAATGGAAACGGGTATGAACAGCCACCGGAGTTTGGAGAGAGAAGCAAGAGACCTCTAACTAGGAAAGTCAGCGTCTCTGCTGCAATTATCAGTCCTTACAGGTAAGAATTGTTGTTAGCTGTTTCTAATTTAGTATCTTTTTGTTTTGATATTATGTCTCTTAGATGTTTTCTCAACTATGCTGATGGAATCGTGTCTGTGTTTGCTCATACCATTTGAATTTTGCTAAAGTTTTGATTTTTCTTGTGTGTGATGAAACAGATTACTCATTGCGATGCGTTTGGTGGCTCTTGGTTTGTTCCTGACATGGAGGATTCGCCACCCAAATCGAGAGGCAATGTGGTTGTGGGGGATGTCAACGGTCTGTGAGCTTTGGTTTGCCTTGTCTTGGCTTTTGGACCAGCTTCCAAAACTTTGTCCGGTTAACAGAATAACCGATTTAAATGTTCTCAAAGAACGCTTTGAATCTCCCAACCTCAGAAATCCAAAAGGAAGATCTGATCTTCCGGGTATCGATGTGTTTGTCTCAACTGCAGACCCTGAGAAAGAACCGCCTCTGGTCACAGCCAACACCATCCTCTCCATCCTAGCCGTTGATTACCCTGTGGAGAAACTTGCTTGCTACTTATCTGACGACGGAGGAGCTTTGCTAACATTCGAGGCCTTAGCTGAAACGGCTAGCTTCGCTAGCACATGGGTGCCATTTTGCAGGAAACACAATATCGAGCCAAGAAACCCTGAGGCTTACTTTGGACAGAAGCGTAACTTTCTCAAGAACAAAGTGAGGCTGGATTTTGTGAGGGAAAGGAGGAGAGTGAAGAGAGAATATGATGAGTTTAAGGTGAGAATCAACTCATTGCCTGAGGCGATAAGGAGGAGGTCTGATGCTTATAACGTGCATGAAGAGCTGAGGGCTAAAAAGAAACAGATGGAGACGATGATGGGAAACAATCCTGAAGATACTGTTAAAATTCTAAAGGCCACTTGGATGTCTGATGGATCTCATTGGCCAGGGACTTGGTCCTCTGGAGAAACCGATAACTCTCGAGGAGATCATGCTGGAATCATCCAGGTAACATTCTTCTGTCAAGATTGTTTGCTAATAGTTGTCTAAATGGTTTCATGTTTTCATGAGGTTTGTGTCAAAATTGTGTTCCAATACTCTGTGGTTTGCTGCAGGCAATGCTGGCTCCACCTAATGCAGAACCAGTTTATGGAGCTGAAGCAGATTCTGAGAACTTGATTGATACAACAGAAGTTGACATCAGACTACCAATGCTAGTCTATGTGTCGAGAGAGAAGCGGCCGGGTTATGATCACAACAAGAAAGCTGGAGCCATGAATGCTTTGGTTAGAACCAGCGCAATCATGTCCAATGGCCCATTCATCCTCAATCTTGATTGTGACCATTACATATACAACTCCATGGCTTTGAGGGAAGGAATGTGCTTCATGCTTGATCGAGGTGGTGATAGAATCTGCTATGTTCAGTTCCCTCAGAGGTTTGAAGGTATCGACCCAAATGATCGTTATGCAAACCACAACACTGTATTCTTTGATGTTAGTATGAGAGCTTTGGATGGACTTCAAGGTCCAATGTATGTTGGAACTGGCTGCATCTTCCGCAGAACAGCTCTTTATGGTTTTAGCCCGCCGAGAGCAACCGAGCATCATGGCTGGCTTGGTAGAAGAAAGGTGAAGCTATCGCTAAGGAAACCAAAAGCTACGATGAAGAAAGATGATGAGATTTCATTGCCTATAAATGGAGAATACAGCAACGAAGAAGAGAATGATGATGATGGAGATATCGAATCTCTGCTTCTCCCAAAGAGATTCGGTAACTCAAACTCTTTCGTTGCTTCGATTCCGGTTGCTGAATACCAAGGGAGACTCTTACAGGACTTGCAAGGAAAAGGCAAGAACAGTAGACCAGCTGGATCACTTGCTGTGCCACGGGAACCGCTCGATGCAGCAACAGTAGCTGAAGCAATCAGTGTGATTTCTTGCTTCTACGAGGACAAAACCGAGTGGGGCAAAAGAGTTGGATGGATCTACGGATCAGTGACTGAAGATGTGGTGACGGGGTATCGAATGCATAACAGAGGATGGAGATCAATCTATTGCGTCACGAAACGTGATGCATTCCGCGGAACAGCTCCGATCAATCTCACGGATAGGCTTCACCAGGTTCTGAGATGGGCAACGGGATCCGTCGAGATCTTTTTCTCAAGGAACAACGCGGTTTTCGCAACTCGAAGGATGAAGTTCTTGCAGAGGGTAGCTTACTTCAACGTCGGAATGTATCCATTCACATCGCTTTTCCTCATCGTCTACTGCATTCTTCCCGCGGTTTCGCTCTTCTCGGGACAATTCATAGTCCAATCACTCGACATAACGTTTCTGATCTTCCTCCTCTCGATAACTCTCACACTCTGCATGCTATCACTCCTTGAGATCAAATGGTCAGGGATCACTCTCCATGAATGGTGGAGGAACGAGCAGTTTTGGGTAATTGGTGGAACAAGCGCACATCCTGCAGCTGTTCTTCAAGGTCTTCTCAAAGTAATCGCAGGAGTTGATATCTCATTTACCTTGACTTCCAAGTCATCTACACCTGAAGATGGAGAAGACGAGTTTGCGGATCTGTACGTTGTGAAGTGGAGCTTTTTGATGGTTCCTCCACTAACGATCATGATGGTGAACATGATTGCGATAGCGGTTGGGCTTGCGAGGACTCTGTACAGTCCGTTTCCGCAATGGAGTAAGCTTGTTGGAGGAGTGTTCTTCAGCTTTTGGGTGCTGTGTCATCTTTATCCGTTTGCTAAAGGATTGATGGGAAGAAGAGGGAAAGTGCCGACGATTGTGTTTGTGTGGTCAGGTTTGCTGTCGATTATTGTCTCTTTGCTTTGGGTTTATATTAACCCTCCTTCTGGGCAACAAGACTTGTCGCAGTTTCAGTTCCCTTGATTTAGGGTTTTTTTTTCTTTTGTTTGTGGTACAAGGCATGAAAGTTCTTCTTTCTCGGCTTCATGTTTGTAATCAGATTTTATGAATACAGTTTCCTAAGTAACTAGGCCCAGTTTCTTACTTGCTTTTATGGTTTGTTATTATTATTTTTCTGTTGCATACAGTTTTTTCTTTTATTTTTCTGTTTAATGATTAGAAAAATTATTTAGACATGCAAGTCAATCCTAGTAAAGCAGACACCGACAGAGAGAGAGGTAAGGTAAATCATTGTTTTACTCATTGAACAGACAAATAATTGAATCAAATACTGTATTAAACAAAAAGGCATTAACCTGAACTGAGTTTTCAAGTAACCTAACTACCTTTTTTTTTTAACGGAAAGAAACATATTCAACCGCCGGTACAACACTAAAAACATAAATTCTCTTCAAAACCGTATCTCCGGTTTGGTTGAAAACTTTGAGTCTTGAGTCTCTTGACGATACAGAATTATTTCCAGTCGGTAATTGAAAAAACGATCGGTCTGGGCTAATGTTTCTTCGGTTTAGTCCCCGGGGATAGTCAACTTTAAAAAACAAACAAAACCGAACTTGAGATGAAATTGTGATTTCTGAACAATGCAATTAAGTCATTGACGATCCAAATTTGTAAGAAAAAAGTCCATTAAAAAGGTGATTTTATCCCACAAAAAATTAAACTTTCAGAAAGTGAGTTAACAGATTTACTTTAGTTGCAAAAGCCATTATTAAAGCTGATGATTCTTTGAAACAAAGAAACTGACCAAGAAGTGTCTTATACAATGCAGAAACTAGGAAAAGATTCGAGATCCTTTTAGAGTGACTCGCTAACACTCATGTGCAAATCTCTAAAACCCCTTTGCCTTTATAAACAATTCAGTGTGATCATGGAGTTCCACAATGCAACAGGTCCAGTAAGGACTAAGAAATGTGCCCTACCACTAACCCAATGCCACTATTACAATCTCCACCAACAATGTAGCATTATCAAGAAACCCAAAATCTAGCTCATAGAATGATTCATCAATTATTTACAAAAAATCAAATCATAAAGCTGCTATCTTTCTGTTAATGGGGGTGCCAAAGAAAAAGCTCTAGCTAGAAATTGGAAAAACTTCACATGTGCTAAAGAGAGAAAAACCAACCCCACACAAACTCAAAAATGAAGAAAAATATTCCTAATTTATTGGTTTGAACAGATTTTACCGGTGAATAGGGTCGAACTCGGATCGGCGTCAATGGGAGTGTTTATACAAGTCATAAGGTTCCCACAGTGTGTCTAAAGGACATGGAAGCTTCGAATCGAGTCTTAACCATGGCTTACCACTACCTGCCCAGTGAAGCAAACTCACCGGACCAGCATGCAAATCACGGCAACTACCTCTAACATTATCTCCGCCGAGCCCGTGTTGGTTCCACCGATGCGAAATCGGAGCTACGTGACCGGCGAACACCAGAAGATAGGGAGGAAGAGAACCCAGTTCGTAAATCCTCTCCATTTTCTGAATCTCCATCCAATTCTCGATTGTCTTTGTGTACCCGAACCGTCTCCACTTCTTCAAATCAATCACCATCACTCCGGTATTGAAGTAGCATGGGTTTCTTCCGTCGAAGGTCCCGTTATACCGCGTATCGGACCAGAAAGCTCCGGTGAAGTATCTCGTGAAATTCGCGTGGCAGTATTCCGGAGCTCCGATTGTTCTCGGGCCCAGCACCGTTTTCCAGAGCTTGGCGACATCGTCAATGACGACGAGATCCGAATCCAAGTAGATGACTCGGTTGACGCAGGGCTCGAGCAGATCCGCTAGGTAATTCCTGGCGTAATTTAGCGGCTGCTCTAGGGCTTGTCTCACGGAAGACGAGATCAGAGGCTGTACGGTCTCAGGGGCAAAATAGTAAATCTTGAGGTTCAGTTTGGGGAACGTCGATCGAATTAGAGTCTCTAGGTTTATCTCGGAGACGAGGAAATGGAAGAAGACGCTCTCAGGACAAACCGAGTGTTGGAGGATGGAATTCACGGCGGCGATTGAGCCGCGAAGGTATTCGACGTCCAGAGTGACAGCCACATGGACGAGCGAAGGGTTGCACACGCCGGAATCACCGCCGGAGAATCGGCATTCGTCTGCATTACGGAATATTGGAGATTCTCTGAAGGAGATATTGCGCAAGGAGTGATCGGACGGTAATGGCCTGAAGTAGGCGTCGAGATGCGACGATCGGATTGCCGCCGCCGGAGAAAATGATTGAAGTGAAGGAGAAAGGAGAATCACCGCTAAAGCAGCGGAGAAGAAGCCGGAAAATTCCGTAATCCAAAGCATCGCGAGATACCGAGCAGAGCTTAGGCGAAAATGCAGAAGAAACGAAACCTTAAATGTTTAAGGAAACAGCAACCAGAAAATTTTCCTTGTGGAGAAAGGTTAAAGAATCCACAAGAAATTGAAACGGGCGCAGGTTAAGAAGCGGAGAGGCACAGTGCACTCTCTTCTCGTATCCTCTGCGCGTAGCTCGAGCTCTATGTCTCCTTTAGTTGAAGGAAGGAAGAAGAAGAAGACGAGACGAGGAAGACAGTGATTTTTTATATAAACATTTCATTAATGATCTCATATTGTAATTAATGATTTCATATTTTAAAACAATATGATCTTTCAATTTATTATCTTAAAACAATATCATGATCTTTCAATTTATTATCTTAAAAAAATCCTAATATAATAAAATCTGAAATGTAATATTTTGATTTATGATAGTTGAAATATGACTTAAGTTCTTCTTTTTATCATTAATGATTTCATATTTTAAGTGATTAGCTGTAAAAAAAAGAAAAGTGATTAGTGATTTAGGAAACATCAATCATTTCATATTTTAAATAAAAATCTAATATTATGTCAAATATTTATTTTTTATAATAAAATAAAAATATTATACTAATAAGTAATATTGTAATTATAATATACAGTATTATTATATTAAAAGTCTAATATTATAAAATCTAAGAGAGATAAAGAAGAATGAAATGCAATGTTTTAATTTATGATAGTTGAATAATGATTTCAATATTTAATAGTAAATGTGGGTTATTTATTGGATTTTTTAACAAGTGGGTTTTTTTCTTCCTTTTGCTAATTAAATAATGTATAGGTTTTCAGTATTTTTTCTCTATAAATAAAGCCATAGATAATGTATTGTTGCCCTTACCTAAACTCAAGAGCGTGACAACAAAAAAAAACAACATACGAGGTTGCTGACTAAAAAGAGCTTAAAAGGTTAATAACGTCGCGAATTAAAAAGTTGGTTAATTCGTAATACTGCTATTACTAAAGTGATCCGTCGAAAAAAAAAACAGTAGAAGTGAACGATTCTGACATTGGAAATGAGATCCCTCCATATCAGTAAATTTAATTTACTAATTGACCAAATCGAATCTTCTATACGGCGTCGTTAAGACTGACACAGTCACATAGTTGACCAAATCGAATCATATTTTATCGGCTTCAAGAATGTTAACACGTAATTACCCTTTTTACTTTGTTTTAGTCGTATATTTTTTTTGAATTCCAGCAGTAAATTACCTTTTTGTTATTTTTTTATTACAAATTCGGAAAACATAAGTAATTTTTTTGGCGAACAAAATGTAATTTTATTTATCAATAGGAATGTTGTGTATTTCCTACTCTCAAATACATTCTTAGGAAGATTGAATTGAATCAGAACGAGTAAACGAAACTAAACCAAATAAACCTCAGCTACAATTTCACGAACATTATTTTCGAACTATTGAATAAATCTGAACACAAAATTCGATGATCTGTTTGCGTTTGTGTTTGTTTCCATATATAGTATGTATTATTATTATTTTTAAAATATTTTTTCAACGTAACGTTTAACCTATTAAGAATATTATTTGTAATCTGATGTTTTATTTTCAACTTTGTAACCGTTTATTTCATTGTTACCCTAGTTTTTTTTTAATTCTTGTAAATAATTACCGTAACTTTGAAAACTAATAAACAAATTAACTGGCAAAAACAAAACAAAAGACAATATTAATATTGTTAACACATACGCAAAATAAATAAGAAGATAAAAAATATATATGTTAAAATGTAAATTTTGCTAGATCAAACCAAACTGAAATATGTTTAGTTTAGTTATACAATCTCACCTTTGTCTTAGATAATTTTGCTAAATTAGCCGAAACTAAAATCTCGAATCCTAAATGCTAAAGACGACCTTTTTGTTTGTTTATTATGCTTGGAGAGAAATGTTACATCAGAGTAAAATATTCTTCTTTCCTAGATCCAGAATTCGAATTTTCATAGTGATGATAAGAATTAAAATGCAAAGATAACACAGGCCGAAGATTTTCAGCTAGATGATTATTAAAGCAGAGAGGCAACGACAAAGACGAGAGCAATTACGAAACTTATAGAAGCAGAAACCTCCGCTGACGCTGCTGCGGCGGTGATTATTATCGACGGTTTCGGCCTATTCGGAACGCATTCATTGCAAATCGGCGGCAACGGCGGCGGAAGCGGGAGTGGGCAGTGAGTACATGGTGGTGGTGGTGAGGGAGGTGGAGGAGGAGGAGGAGAAGGCGGTGGTGGAGAAGGTGGTGGCGGACAGAAAATCTCTAGCGGCGGCGGCGGAGGTGGTGGAAGCGGTGGAGGACAAAGTATCTCTAGCGGCGGTGGTGGAGGCGGTGAAGGCGATGGAGGTGGGGGCTGATCACATGGATTCTCACATTCTAAGCACATTGCACATTCAATCTGCGTTTTATCTGTTATCCCCAATGCAACAGATTGTGATATTAAAAGCAGAGTGAAGAAACAGAGAAACAACTCCATTGATAGAAGAAGGAAGAGAGAAAAAATTGCAGTTTTTTTCAATGGTGGAAGAAGGAAGAAGAAAAGTTTATGGCTTTTAACCAAGTTGTCTTGGCCCAGTGGTAAGGGAATGTCTATGTAGGCTTCCCCCACCTGGATTCGAGTTACCTTGGCCACAGTGGATTTAACATGGCTTCCTCTGGCCTATGGGTATTAGTCGGATGTGTAGCAAGCCCAGATTACCCCATATTAATAAAATAAAAAAAATAAAAAAAAAAAGTTTATGGCTTTTTAAAGAACTTGACTTTCTTTAAGGTCATCTCCAACCCTACCCCATTTTTTATTTCAAATGCCAGTTTGCAATAAAATCATCTCCAACCCTATTTTATTTTTAACTGCAAAATGAGAAAATATCATTTTTTCTCTAAATATAGAGTAACTCCATTTTCAACTCCAAAATGAAGTTGAACTTTTTTATTTATAATTTAGTCCTCCGCACTACTTTTCTGCACCTAAAATACTCTTATACTCATTGATCCTAACTACAACTACTTCTAAAACAAGTTAAAAACTACTTCAATTCATCAAATTTAATAAACTTTGCCTAACCGGACTTAACCAACACTAGACTCCAATAATTCCTCCCCTTTTTTCGAATCCTTTAATTCCTCTTTTAAACACTGTATATGAGAAATGTTTCACGTCAATACATATACTTCCCAACTCCAAAAGCAGCATCGTCTACTTTTCAAAAATCAATGTAGTACGTAGGAGATAATGAAATGTAATTCCATCCACGACTATCACCATTTCACCACAAATTTTGCTCACGGTATTTAAATTTCGATAAATAAAAATATTACTAGTTACTAAAGTGAGACTAATATTTAAATGGTGATGTTTAAATTAAAATGTGTTTTGTTTTGTTATTTTTATGATATTGTAATGGTTAAATTCATATAATATCACAATTTGTGAAAGTTTTGAAAGAAAAAAATAATGAATTAATTAATTTTATATATAAAATGTATTTTTTAGCAATTAATAATAAAATAGAAAATGAAAAATATACTAAGAATATTCTTTTTGGAGTAAAAATTGGAGGAATACATTGGAGAAAAATCCAACTCCATTTTGGAGATAAAATGAGGGAATACATTGGAGATGATCTAAGAACCTTCAAAAGGATGAACTTTGGAATCTGATACCAATTAAATTTTACAGCTTTGATGAAGAACAAAAACCTTTTGGACCATGCAATAACTGTGATCCACAATATTCGAACAAATTCTCTTGATCAGCGTTTCTAGAGATTTTTTTGTTTTTTTCCGGTTTTGGAAGAACCAATGAAGCAAATTGAAAAAGTTTATTTAGACAATTTTAACATATATATATTAGTATGTCTTTAGTTTAAAACCACTCGCCTCTCATTTAATTTGTTTTTCAGATATGTAGCACCAGAATATGCTAATACAGGATTGTTAAACGAAAAGAGCGATATATATAGCTTTGGTGTTTTGCTTCTTGAAGCTATAACCGGAAGAGATCCGGTTGATTATGGACGACCTGCTAATGAAGTAAGGCTTTAATTAAATCGGTTTCGTTTTTAAAGTTCTTTTTTTTTGTTTGGAATCTTGAATGGGTTTTGTTTTGGTAGGTGAATCTTGTTGAATGGTTAAAGATGATGGTTGGAACAAGAAGAGCTGAAGAAGTTGTGGATCCAAGACTTGAACCTAGACCTAGTAAAAGCGCTTTGAAACGTGCACTTTTGGTTTCTCTTAGGTGTGTTGATCCTGAAGCAGAGAAACGTCCTAAGATGAGTCAGATTGCTCGAATGCTTGAATCCGATGATCACCCTTTTCGTGAGGTATAATATAAATCACTTTTGCTATCTGATTTTGTATTCATGAATCAAACGAAATCTTCATGTTTTTGCAGGAGAGGAGGAATCGAAGAAGCAGAACCGCGAGTATATATGGAGATTGTAGAGAACAACGATGAATCTCTTGTTCCTAATGGCGTAGGGACTCACATTACAAAGCCTGAGAAGACTTGTGAATAAGAAAAGATAATGAGACACACAAAAACGCCATTAGACCCTACTCTGTTTTGAAATGCTCTGTTTCTACTTAGCAACTTGATTGATTAATGATGATCAGACAAAGTTTGGTGCTTGTGGAGAGAAGACAAAGAAGTAGACTCTTTTTGATGATAAAACAAAGTCGGTGGAGTGATGTACTAAAGCAATCTAAGGAGGGAATTTGTTTTTGTTTTTTTTTTTCTGGGTTAAGTTATTGCTAATTTTTCTTTGTTCTTCAGTAAATCAGAGGGTTTGATAAGTATGTCTGTCGTGTTTGAACGGAACTTTTTGACAGTCAAAGACAATGTGTTTGTTTTAAGATTTGTGTGGTGGGAGCTCTGACGTAGGTATTTGTAAATCTATGGATTGATGACGTAAGCAGAAAACAGAGCTTGTAAAGACGGAAGGAAAGAGACAAAACTAAGTTCAATATTAGTGGCTAATTTAACCCCTTTTCGATAGGATCATTTATTAGTTTTTTAGGTTCTCTGATACAATATCGTGTTTGTGTTATTATTTATTTGTCAAATTGAAATGTGAAAAGCTTTATTGAACGAGGAGGACAAAAAAAATATGAAATCTATTATATAATAGTAGAGTTTTCTATCAATTTAGGGTGTCTATCTCATCATTACCAATTTTTTTAAGAGAAATTGATCAAAATGGCACTTTTTGAAAACTTTCTCACCAAACTAGCACCCTAATAAAAAAGCCCCATTATTAGCATTCATTAAAGAGGCAAAAGACAACTTTGCCCATAGGATTTGAGATATTTAACATTGTAAGTTTTAGAAATTTCTTTGACTGTATTCAATTTCCAGAAATTCATCGCCGGCGATTGATCTGGTTATCTGTGAAGATTGTGCCGTCGTCATCGCCGGAATTATCAGCCGTCGTCACAGCTCAATATCGCAGGTTCATTTTTAACTATTTCATCGTTTCGTATTTTATGGTTTCGATTCTCGGTTTCGATTTTATGGTTTCGATTCTCGGTTTCGATTTTATGGTTTCGATTCTCGGTTTCGTTTTGTATAATGCTTATGCGAAATCCAATTGAAATCAATCGATTTGGCGGAATTAGTGAATCGATTAAGTTAAGTGTGTGAATTCTCTGTGTTTTGATGGAGTTCAGGCGTGGACTTCATTGTTGGTACGCTTAGGAAGGTGATATATTGCGCTTGTGAAATATGGTTGAGATTTATTGTGTCTGTGGAGAGTGGAGAACAAACGAAAATCTTCAGTGTGAATTTGTATTGGATACAAAACGAGGATCAACAATGTTTGAGTTTGATGAAAATCTCAATTACAATGATTTGTTTGAGATGGTTGTTGAAGACTTTGAGATTGACTGCTCAATTAGTAATGCTGCACTTAGCTATGGACTCCCATTGAAGATGAGGTTTATGGCAGAGAAATTTCCTCCTGTGTTTGTTAAAAACGACCGCCAACTAAGAAGTTTCATCAACAACATAAAAGGAAATCCAGAACTGATTCCTTTGTATGTAACGGTTAGTATATATTCTTAGCTTCGTTATTTCTTAGCTTCGTTATAAATATTCGCTTCATACTTTATAGTTCAGTTACTTTTTAATCTAATGTTTTCTTCTAATCTAATGTTTTCTTCTCCAGGTGACTGATATATGCAACATTCTTCCTTACGGGAATTCTCATGTGAGTGCTTCATTATACTTTTTCTGTTTCTTGTTCATTTCGGAAGATTTCGGAAGACTTTCAGAAATACTTTATTTTTGTTCCTAAATGGTTCTTTTATGCGTTTCATTTCCAAGAAATGATCATTTTTTCATCATTTGTATCTTTCTTTGTGTAGCAAAACAACAACACATGTTCGAATGCTTCATTTACGCATGGAAATCAACAGGTAATATAGTACTTTCATAAATCCTCTCTGCATGATACCTTTTCCTGTTTCTTGTTCATTTAAATTCAGATTCCTCTCTGCATGATACCTTTTTCTGATACATTCAGATTCAGGTGACTGATATATGCAACATTCTTCCTTACGGGAATTCTCATGTGAGTGCTTCATTATACTTTTTCTGTTTCTTGTTCATTTCGGAAGATTTCGGAAGACTTTCAGAAATACTTTATTTTTGTTCCTAAATGGTTCTTTTATGCGTTTCATTTCCAAGAAATGATCATTTTCATCATTTGTATCTTTCTTTGTGTAGCAAAACAACAACACATGTTCGAATGCTTCATTTACGCATGGAAATCAACAGGTAATATAGTACTTTCATAAATCCTCTCTGCATGATACCTTTTCCTGTTTCTTGTTCATTTAAATTCAGATTCCTCTCTGCATGATACCTTTTTCTGATACATTCAGATTCAGGTGACTGATATATGCAACATTCTTCCTTACGGGAATTCTCATGTGAGTGCTTCATTATACTTTTTATGTTTCTTGTTCATTTCGGAAGATTTCGGAAGACTTTCAGAAATACTTTATTTTTGTTCCTAAATGGTTCTTTTATACGTTTGTATCTTTCTTTGTGTAGCAAAACAACAACACATGTTCGAATGCTTCATTTACGCATGGATACCAAGAGGTAATATAGTACTTTCATAATTCCTCTCTACACGAAACCTTTTATCTGTTTCTTGTTCATTTAAGAAGACTTTCCTAAATACGTTATATCAAATTTCTCTCTTTATTTGTGTAGGAACTTCATAGATCAAATGGAAGTGGCAATTCAACATCTGATGCAAACAAAAGCACATGTTCAACTGCTGATATTTTGCGTCCTGCTCCAGATATTTCTCCTCCTAGTATATGTATATCACATTCCACCCGAGGTTCTGATGATTTATACGTGAACAGACATTTTAAGAACAAAGATGAGCTAATGCTTCACATGAGAAAATGGGCATTAGAGTGGAAGTTTGAGTTCAGGTCTCTCTGGTCAAACAAGACAAGGGCGATATTAGGTTGTGTTGATGGCAATTGCAGCTGGAGGATGCGTGCATCAAAGCTTCCTTCTTCTGATTACTTTGTGGTGAAGAGGTATAATCATAAACATACATGTGATACGACACACAGACATGCCAACCATAGGCAAGCCTCTGCCAAAGTTCTTGGCACTTTACTCTGTAGCAACTATGGAGAAAAGAAATATGGACTCAAACCAAAACAAATTATGGAGCAAGTCAGAATTGACCATGGCGTACACATTGACTACAAACAAGCTTGGAAAGTGAAAGAGTACGCCCAGAATTTGATAAGAGGGACTCCTGAGGATAGCTATTACAACCTCTCAAAATGGTTGTTTCAGGTTAATGAGAAAAACCCTGGATCAAAGGTTTATGTTGAGTTGGATGATAATGGAAAATTCAAATACTCCTTTGTTGCATTTGGTCAATCGATAAGAGGTTTTGAGCTTATGAGAAGAGTGATTGCTGTAGATGGTACTTTCCTCAAGGGAAAGTTTAAGGGAACGTTGCTTGGAGCTAGTGCACAAGACGGTAACTTTTCGTTATACCCTCTAGCATTTGGGATAGTTGACTCAGAAAACGAACACGCGTGGATTTGGTTTTTTAGAGGGCTCAAAAGTGTGATCCCAGATGCGTCTGATTTGGTGTTTGTTTCAGATAGAGCTCCAGCCATTGCAAAAGCACTTTCAATGATTTATCCACTTGCACATCACGGTATTTGTCGAATTCATCTCTTGAGGAATATTAAACCAAAGTTTGGAAAAACTGGATTGTTGCCACTAGTAGAAGCTGCAGCTGATGCTTATACTCGTCATGAGTTTTGTGGAATCTTCAGTGACATAAGAAGAAGAAGCCCAAAATTAGCTGATTATTTAGAAGGTTCTGATTTTGCAAAGTGGGCTCGATCTTATGCACCTGCGAACCGGTACAATATTATGACAACCAACATTGCAGAGTCGCTGAATTCGATGTTGAACTTGCCTCGCGAGTTGCCTATAATTTCTCTCCTTGAGACCATTAGGTTAACTCTTACAACGTGGTTTCATGAACGTCGGGAAAAAGCTTCTAAACACAAAAATCTTGTCACACCACGTGTAGTGAAGGAGATGATAGCAAGGTATGATGCTGCAATGAAACTTGATGTTTTCCAAGTGGACCGATATGAGTTTGAGGTCAAGGACGAAACCCGGAAGTACATTGTTCACCTGGAAAACAAGCAGTGCACTTGCTACGTTTTTGACATTGACAGGATTCCTTGTATTCATGCTATTGCTGCTGCTAAGCGCACAAAAAAGGATGAGAACAAGTACGTTGATGATATGTACTTAACGGAAACATGGGCTAAAGCATATGCTGAGAGCATACATCCGTGTGGAGATTTAACGACCTGTGTTTTTCCAGATTCTGTATCTGAATATTCATGTGCACCACCTACTACTAAGCCAAGCAGCGGGAGACCTCCGAAAATGAGAAAGAGATCAGCGGGAGAGTTTGGTGTACCCGGTTCAAAGTCTCAAGGACACAAGTGCAGCAGATGTTGCAGAGGAGGGCACAACAAGAGTACCTGCAAAGTACCTATATGATAGACTTATTACATTTCAAAGTGATTTTATGAAACTTTCCAAAGCTTATCAAACTATTTAGTATACTTTACATACTTTTTTAGAAGACTTTACCCATGGAAGTCAACAGGAAATATCATTTTTTTTTAATATTGTTTTCTGTTTTTGTTCACTTCGGAAGACTTTCCGAAAAACGTTATTTATGTTCCTAAATACGTTTTATTTTAAAGAAAGGATCAGTTTTCATCATTTGAATCTTTCTTTATTTCAGTTGAAGCTTTGTTTGCAGCAACACACTTAAAACTCGAACCATCTCTGCACAAATAACAAAGTTATATATCATACTAAATACGTTTCATTCACACGAAAGAATCAGTTTTCATCATTTGTTCATTTCGGAAATATTTCCGAAATACGTTATATATCTTCCGAAATGGGCAGTTTTTAGCATTTGTTCATTTCAGAAGTATTTCTTAAATACGTTATATATCTTCCGAAATAAGTTATATATCTTCCGAAATGGGCTTTGTTTGCAGCAACACACTTAAAACTCGAACCATCTCTGCACAAATAACAAAGTTATATATCATACTAAATACGTTTCATTCACACGAAAGAATCAGTTTTCATCATTTGTTCATTTCGGAAATATTTCCGAAATACGTTATATATCTTCCGAAATGGGCAGTTTTTAGCATTTGTTCATTTCGGAAGTATTTCTGAAATACGTTATATATCTTCCGAAATGGGCAGTTTTTAGCATTTGTTCATTTCGGAAGTATTTCTGAAATACGTTATATATCTTCCGAAATAAGTTATATATCTTCCGAAATGGGCAGTTTTAGCATTTGTTCATTTCGGAAGTATTTCTGAAATACGTTATATATCTTCCGAAATGGGCAGTTTTTAGCATTTGTTCATTTCGGAAGTATTTCTGAAATACGTTATATATCTTCCGAAATACGTTATATATCTTCCGAAATGGGCAGTTGTTAGCATTTATTCATTTCGGAAGTATTTCTGAAATACGTTATATATCTTCCGAAATACGTTATATATCTTCCGAAATACGCTATATATTTCCAAGAAAGGATCAGTTTTCATCATTTATTCATTTCGGAAGTATTTCTGAAATATGTTATATATCTTCCGAAATACGTTATATATTTCCAAGAAAGGATCGGTTTTCATCATTTATTCATTTCGGAAGTATTTCTGAAATATGTTATATATCTTCCGAAATACGTTATATATCTTCCGAAATACTTTATTTCATTGTGTAGACAAAACAACAACACATTTGTTCTGATGCTTCATTTACGCACGGAAATCAACAGGAAATATCGTTATATTTGTTGCTAAATGCGTATCATTTTCAAGAAATGATCAGAATTCATCACTTGTTCATTTCAGAAGTCAAGATAATAAAGATGCAGATTGCATAAAACTACAATCTCTGAATTTGACAAGAAGATAATTACCAAAAATATCTCTCCCAAACTCAAGATCAACACAAATTTGACACATGTTTTCTGAATTTTTTGTTATAACAGCATACTTGTGAGTAGTGTCTTAGAAGACAAAATATTATTCACAATCTCTCTAATGACTTCTTTTACCAATCACCCCTTTACAAATGTTTGTGTTTCCTAAAATTTGTAAAATCATAAATTGAGTTTCAGTGAGATCCATCTTTTGGGTAACAGAATTTTTTGAACACTATTCTGAATAATGGATCAGACAATTTTACCCATCCCCTATGAACCAATATATCCTCAATGTTGAATTGGAAGATTTCTAGTGTATGCTTAATGAGGACAGAGACTTTTCCATTCTTAATAATCGTATTTACAGATCCTCTACGCCAGCAGCCTCTGTGACACACAAGAACTTCTTGATTTATAGATAAATCTTCCAAACTTACATGATGACCCCGATAATCATTTGGATATGGTGGTGTATCCAAAGACGATCCGATCTGAGTCAGATCTTCTGCAATAGGCTGGATATACATTTCATACAGGGGTTAGGAAGACTTTTTTTACCTAAATGTTTAAAATTCAAGTAATAAAAACAAAGTTATATATCATACTAAATACGTTTCATTCACACGAAAGAATCAGTTTTCATCATTTGTTCATTTCGGAAATATTTCCGAAATACGTTATATATCTTCCGAAATGGGCAGTTTTTAGCATTTGTTCATTTCGGAAGTATTTCTGAAATACGTTATATATCTTCCGAAATACGTTTCATTCCCAAGAAAGGATCAGTTTTCATCATTTATTTATTTCAGAAGTATTTCCGAAATATGTTATATATCTTCCGAAATACGTTTCATTCCCAAGAAAGGATCAGTTTTCATCATTTATTTATTTCGGAAGTATTTCCGAAATATGTTATATATCTTCCGAAATACGTTTCATTCCCAAGAAAGGATCAGTTTTCATCATTTATTCATTTCGGAAGTATTTCAGAGAGTTTGAAACGAAACGAAAACTTCAGAACATTACCTGGTCATTCGTATTGTCCCCAGGCTGGCTACAGATATTTATCTGATCCAAACCATCTGTTTGTGAGAAATTGCCTTCATCATTTGTTTTTTCTTGACGTGTAGTAGGATTCTCGTTTATTCCCAGAACTTCCTCTATTGTTGTCAAGCGACTATTGATCATACTGAACCCATCTTCAAATGTCTGGAAGAGCTTGGCCAGCTTCGATACGAAAGACTCTTTTGAATCAGATAGTCCATCTCTATTCGCGTTCATTGTGTTCCAACAAGATAGAGTCTTCCAGTCAAAGCCAATTAGATGTTTTGATGAACTAACAGGTTGTTGCTTGATTGTTCTTTAATGAAGGTTAACAATCCTGCAAGACATTTGGGTCTAATCAATAAAAACCAGTTTCGAAACCAATATTAGACTAAATCAAAACAAGTGATTTAAGAACACAAAACCATCCATGAGTTTCTTCTTACTCTTTTAAGATTCAAGACATACTGAAACATCACGAAACCCCAAATTGTTGACATCCCCAAACAATTGTTGACATCCCAAAACCCCAAATTTCTAATCGAATCTAATTTTGAATCGATTAGAAATCAGACACTTAACATGCGATTAGGAAACAAAATCGAAGCTAGACAAAGATGAACGAAATCTATAAATCGAGTTTGTGCTAGTTATCGTAATGCGAGTTACAGTAACTGGTCGAGTAAGGTCTCGAGGAAGAGGATTTTAGATTTTTGATCGAAGAAGATAAAATACCTCGATTTTGGGCTATGAGAAGCTTCGAGATCAGAGAATGGCGTCGGGAAAGCTTCGAGATCAGAGAATGGAGTCGGGAAAGCTTCGAGATCAGGGAATGATAGCTCCGGGAACAATTTGTCGGCGAGATGAAGATGAGAAAGTTTTTCCGACGATATGAAGAATGGTGTCGCGAATAATCAAATCTGTGTTCAAGGTTAAATGAGTCTTTTTCCTTTAATGAATGCTAATTTTGTGACTTTCACCCTTGGGTGCTAAATTATTGAACATTAAGTTTTTTGGTGCTATTTTGTAGAATTGCCCTTTTTTTAACATTAATACATAGTTAAAATATTCATTTAATACATATCTATTTATATTTAATTATTTTTCATTGTTTTTATTTAATACAAATTACAAAAACACAAAACTTAGTGTAAATAAATAGAAAAAGTGATAATTCAATATTAAGAATCAAAGAAAATTATAATACTAATTGAATAAAAAAAATAATGAAATATTTTATTGAAAACAATATATTGTTAGATTTTCAACAAAAACTTGAATTGAAAATTTATCATATTTAAAATTTTAGAATGTGATTATGAAATTAAGAATGTAAAATAGATTTTATTACATATAGTGAAAAAAATAATTTATTCAATTTTGGTCTAAGAATATATAATTTGTTATAATGAAATTTACATCATTTGAGAGTCACAAAAATACTATAAATTTGTGGTAAAGATAATTTTTTACAATTAATTTTACAAAGCAAAAAATATGTAAAATAGGACAAAGATAAGAACAAATAAATAAAATTATGGATAAACGATAGAAGAAAAAATAAAAAATAGATTTAAAAAGAGACTAAATGATTATAAATAGTCATAACTAAATAAAAAACGAGTGTTATGAAATTAAATTCAAAAGAAAATCATGGATAATTAAGTTTTTCGAAAATTTCTTTACAAATTTGTTCTAGAAAATGAGAAATTAAGTCAAAAATATCTTTTTTTTATTTGCTTACATATACCATAGATGGAAGTCATGTATATACAAGTAAATTTCATTTGAACCATATAAGAAAAGCCTGATATTTTTTACAAGGCTTGAAATTTTAAAATGTTATGATATTGTGTTTTTAACAAAAAAAAAATATATATATAAAATTTATAAAACTAAAATAGTAAAAAAAATGCTTGACAATGTTCAATCACTACCGCAACAAAACATACAGGTAAAGAGTGATACAAGTTATCCATATACTATTATCGTGTAATCAATATAAACAAAGTAAAAAAAAGTTAAAAACAATTGTGGCACAAAAAAATATCTTCAAACAATATTGACATCACAGACACAAGGAAAAATGGTACATTTACTGTCATAAAAATGATGGCATGTATAATGTATTTTTTAACCATAAATATAAGAAAAATAATATGTAGGTTATGCCAAAAACAAATATATAAAAACCTATAAAAATACAAATATTGAATTATTATTTAATTAAATTATTATTGACCAACCAAAACATTAAACGAGACTAAAAGCGTAAAAATAAAAATATTTAAAATAAAATTTAAAAATAACAAATTAGAATTTAATATAATTTTAATTCCGCGCAACGCACTGATCAGTTATCTAGTTTTAATAATAATTTAGTGTAACGTCCATAAAAACCACTAGCTTTTCTTTGCGTATCTGTCAAATGTAGCATCGTATTTGTCGTATTGTTTTTGCATAATCACTATTATAAAATTGAATTTGATTCTCTGACACGTTCCCATCACGTGGCTGGTTAAAGCTACGTTAGAGATTTTATAAAACTTTGCAACCCAAATTATTTATGAAATCAATGCTCCTTTATAATGTTCGTTGTCAAACAAATTATTTTGTAATTACTCACTAATGGCTACATTTTTTGTTGTTTGAAACATTTAGAGCATCCACAATGGTGAGGTTTACTCACTAATGGTTATATTTTTTGTTGTTTGAAACATTTATAGGTTTGCTCTTGCTAATGACTTCTCATTAACCATTTTATGGCTACATTTTTTGTAATTATTCACTAATGGCTACATTTTTTGTTGTTTGAAATATTTAGAGCATCCACAATGGTGAGATTTACTCACTAATGGCTACATTTTTGTTGTTTGAAACATTTATAGATTCACTCTTGCTAATGACTTCTCATTTTCCATTTTATGGTATTTTTAAATCTGACTGAACTGAGAGTGATTTACTAACTTTAACTGAATATAACATATTTCAAATTATTTTGTCAAAGCGGATTAGAGGTCTCATGATTTTGTTGATGTTATTATTAGTTTGTTTTGGTCTAAAACTTAATTGCATTTTAAAAATGAGGAGTGAAAATCAAAGAAAAGACGATACACCAATTTCAAATTTTATAATGAATAAAAAAATGATACTCCTAAAAATAACTGATTCGCATTTGGTAGATTGTGAATTTGTGAATCCTCATGATTCCTTCTTGCCAAGTGAAACTGCATAATTATTTGATGGATGTATCTTACTTATCAACTTGTCCCGATTTCAACAATTTTATTATCCTGATCGGTTATGTTTTTTTTGTTAAAGCTAATCGGTTATGTTTGCTCACTAACATAAATCTTAAAGTGAAAAGGAAATTTGTTTAATTTATACATGGAAGTAAACTATTTTTTGGAAAATCCGTTTAAACTCCTCATATTAGATGAAGAGAAGGATAGTTTTGCTCTATGTTA
Source organism: Eutrema japonicum (assembly GCA_030161315.1). Classification (NCBI taxonomy): domain Eukaryota; kingdom Viridiplantae; phylum Streptophyta; class Magnoliopsida; order Brassicales; family Brassicaceae; genus Eutrema; species Eutrema japonicum. The sequence continues at coordinate 1,042,850 of BSQW01000001.1, read as the reverse complement.
TCTATATTCGAGTAGGAGTTGCAACTATATTTACTATTTGAGTAAAGCAATGGAGAAATCTTCAGTATGCGTAAAACCAAAGAGATTGCGCAGAACCATACGTTTATCAAAATTAATTAGAATTTTTTGTAGGATATAACTTATTCAATCCACATACATGAATGAAGATAAGCAACTTTCCACAAAAACACACGTTTTGAGAATTATGAAACACCAATATGGTGTATTAAAAAAAAAATTATGAGCTTAAAAATGACCATAAAGACGTGTCGGATAATATGATGAATTCAGTGAATTGGAAGAGCTTTACAGGTTCGTATCAAATGATATGAGAATTGGTTACAGTCAATATAATTTTATGAATATTAATTTTGGGAAAATAAAGGTTATTTTAAACAAAAAAAAGGGTTTAAAAACGGGCCATGAAAAGTTTGATGTATTGGTATTTTTATATCAAATCCTTCTCCTCTCTATCTGATCCACCATATACAAAGATCGACCAAAGAGATCCAGTGACCAACTGAATCAGGCTGACAGACTATCAGTGTGTTAGTTACTCCATCACATCCTCTTCCCTCAAGAACAAGAGATATAGCCTCAAGAGTTGTAAGGATTTTTAATTTCTAGAGTGCTTTGATTTTAGAATCTATGAAGCTTAAACGAACACAAGAAACTTGATCACCGAGTTCCTGGCCTCTAACCAGTACGTCTCGGGTGGGAACCGTCTCCCACAACTTCCACTATCAACCAAAGGTTTACACAACGCTAACCGCGCTTTACGTGTTTCAGGTACAAAGGTAATTAGGACAACAAGAGTAATAAAGATCTAAAGAAAACTTCTCGATAGACGAAGACTCGAACTTCTCTAGAGCTTATGTTTCCTTCTGTCTTGATCTTTCTCTCTTTCTCTCTGTGTTGTATTCTTCCTACGGCTCTGTAATTCTCTCTTCTGTGTGTTAGGGTTTTGCTTCCACTCTTGGCATCTCTTATAACCGAACCGTAGCCGACGTCCTCACTAATTCACTCTTGTTGTCCTAATTAGCTTTGGACCTAGTTCGACTGGTCGGACCGGTCCGGTTATGAAAACATTGTATCGATCAGTTTATGAGTATTCGCAAGTAGCTTCATCAGATGATAAATCATAGATTACGATGTTCTTTTGAAAAGATGGAGCCCGAATTATTTTATGGGCAATTCTACAAAATAGCACAAAAAAAAACTAAAAATTCTCAAATTTAGCACCTAATGGTGAAAATCACAAATATAACACCAATTTTGACAATATTAGCACAAATTTAATACCAAAATGACTTATAATCATTTTCTAATGGGAAAAAACTAAACCCTAAATTGGAAATAGTGAACCCAAACATAATGTTTAATTCTATTTTAAATTTATTTTTTGGTAAATAAGTATTTTTAAATAATTATTTGTGCTATTTTTGGTATTTTAAATTTAGGGTGCTAGTTTTGAAACAAATTTTTTTTTGTGCTATTTGAGGGTATTTCTCTATTTTCATTATAACTTATATATAATGGGAGAGTTCTCTCTCCATCTAGGGTGTCCACCTAAACAAAATAAAACAATTTTTACATTAAAGTCTATTTAAATTATTCATTTAATCCATATTTTATTGTAATAAAAACATTAATACAAAAGTTGATGAATTAATTACTTCACATATTTTTAGCATTATATTTAAATAATAAAATTTCAAAAAACATAAAATGCAATTAAAAACGAAATAGTCAAAATAAAACACAAAAAAAAATTATTCGAAATAAGAAAAGAATTCTAAAAAATAAATATTTGAATGCCATTTGCAATAAGAAAACAATTTATAAAGTTTCTTTTGTATTTTTTAATATAAAATTGAAGAATTTTTAAATGGGAAATGAGAAGAACTTATTTTTTCAAAAACACATAAAATTTACAAATTTTAGTTATAAATATTAAGAAAATCAAAATAAAATATTATGTGTAGATTCACAATATATTATAAATATTGAAAATATATAAGAAATTTAGTTTCTTCCCACAGTCATGTTAGAGTAGAAGATTCGACTGCAAAATCCAATTTTATGTGGATACAAATGGCCCCAAAGATGAAATTTTGATTTCGGAGAAGCAAATTCTACATAGAACACAACACAGTCAGGAAAATTTCATGATAACAATTGGTTATCTCTCCTAAGATTCATTGACACTCAAGTTAAAAATACGATCATGTAACTGAGTTTGAACAGAATAGAGTGTAAGATGAAAATGTGAAAATAATTCTAAAATCGGTTGAGAATTAATCCAAAATCTAATCAGTTACGAGATTATGATGGGAGGCAATCAAGCGCATATTGGAAAATGGCGAAAGACATTGTGGTGAAAAAGTGTTCTAATAGATATTGATTTAAGCTGGGAAAGATGTATACACAAGTGTAAAGTAAAATATTTCAAATATTCTTCACTTTATTAAATAAATGAGTATTTAGAAAATATTTAACATGGATTAGTGAAATGAGTTATTGGGTTTAAAGCGAGCCTAGATCGTAGAACCATGACAGTTTGGTAGGTGAGATGGGATAGGGACATTCATGACTTAGTTAAGAATTTTCTTATGGCACGCTGCACTTGGTTTCATGGGTAGAGCGTGCTGTCCAGGCCACTACGATAGGTTCGGCGAGCACACTCTACCCATGGAACCAAGTGCAGCGTGCCATAAAAAAATTATTAACTAAGTCATGAATGTCTCTATCCCATCTCACCTACCAAGCTGTCATGGTTCTATGATCTAGGCTCGCTTTAAACCCAATAACTCATTTCACTAATCCATGTTAAATATTTTTTAAATACTCATTTATTTAATAAAGTGAAAAATTGTTTTATTTAAATTTTATAATATATCTAACTCATGATTTCATGATTATAATTAGAGCTGAGTTGTCAAACAGAATAATTTGTTTATTTAATCCGTTTTGCAGTGGATTAAAATATTATTCGAGCAAACCTGTAAAATCTATAATCTTGAAAACATAACTCTATTATGCACCGTTTAATGACTTTGGTTTTGTGATTAGTTCACAAACTCTTAAAAAAATTAATTTTCTTGTGTCTAATTTTATAAAAAATTAGACACAAGAAAATTAATTTTTTTAAGAAAATTAATTTTTTTTTAAAAATAATTTTCTTGTGTCTAATTTTTTATAAAATTAGTAAAATATTTTTCCACTTTTATTTTGATATAAATTCAAATAAAATATAATAAACTATAGTCAAAATATATCAAGATTTCGAATACATTTTTTTTCTTTGAATATATATGGATTGATTATTCATCAAAAATATATAATAGATAACATATTTAATGCAAAATAAATACTTTCTATATTTTTATCACTAATCGTGAAAGACAATTATATTATTTCCTATTTTAATTATTCTTTGTTATTTGTAATGACATTTCATGTAATAACTTACAAAACATAGTTTATTTTTAAAAATGTCTTTTTAAATAATATTATAGAGATTATGGATTTCGATCATTTATAAAGTCAGAGTGGGAGTACACTTGAGGTTCTTGACAACTCATGAACTACAAGGGTCATCATGATTATGTCACAAGATTGAATCAAGACTCAATTTTTCTCTGCTGCTTTAATTTCATTCGATGAGAACGTAACCGTTAGGATCATGGACTATCAATCTACTATTACTAGCCGTACGTTCTATGTTCTGCGGAACTTTTTTGTAGACTTGAGCATGAGACTCAGCTTCTCGTTGAAACTTCTTGACCAATTCTTCGAGCTCTTGTTTTCTAATCTCTACATTCTCTTCTATCTTTGGCTCCTTCAGTCCAAGGTAAAGCAAAGCCGCAGCCACAAGCACGAAACCCGCAAAGAAAATAATGGCTGAGAAAACCACAAACGCTTGTGGAGAATCTTGAGCTCCTGGTATGCCATCTACGTTGATTCCAAATAGACCAGTCACTATTGTAAGCAATAGACCCACTCCTCCAAAGATTCCTAGGTTGTGTGTAACCGTGAGGCTCCGGTCCTAATCAAACGTTCAAATAAAAAAAAAATTAAGAAGACTTGGAGAGTTATGTACTTATGTTAGCATCATCTGAATGTGAAGTATTCTCTACCTGTAACCATGCTCGAACTGTGTTTTGCATAACGTCTTGGATGTTGAATAAGCGACCACGGACGTCTTCTTGTTCATTGATCATACCGCGTGTGCTCTTCTTTATTCCTTCTAGCAACTCTTTTGTTGTATTGCCTTTTAATTGCTGAAGAAGCTCAAACACAATCTCTTCTCTAGCGTGAAGCGACCATTTCACCCGTATGACCTGATACAAAGATATCAAAAGACAAAAAATTGATGAACAAGCAGAAATCACAAAACCAAAATTAGCGGATCTTGTCCATCGTAGTCAAACAAGAAAGCTTTACCTGAGTCGAGAGCCTTCTGATTTCTTGATTCAAGATTGTACTGAAGAGATTCAGATCCTCGTACATTCTCCTGATATATTGTAATTCTCTATCAGGCATATGTCAAGGAATGGCTTCGAAAGAAAAGACCAAAGATAAGAAAAAGGCTCAAGTTGAAATACCTGTTCATAAACATCAACTCAACTTCATCGGCTGCACCAAATATATATTTCCGGAATAGCCTGCAATAGAGGTTATCGATATTAGTGACTAGATCCACATGATGAAAAAGGTTCTCATATATCTTGCTAAAGAAATAAATCTAGATCAAACACACACAATATACCTATCATCCCAGAGTGCAAGACGGCATGCAAGATGTGCTATTAGTTCATGAACGGTTCTCGGGATGCATACTCCACCAGAAATAAGCATTTCCTGAATTAAAAAGACTGATAATTAAGATTGAGGAAAAACAATGATTTAGATGAGAAAGAACAAACCTGGACTTGTGCAATACCTAACACACTAATATTCGAGGCAAAGCCTTTGACGTGCAATGAAGTCACTACAAAATTCTGAGCTTGCCATGACCTTAAGACAATGGGTATGTCATCCTCTTCGATTAAAGAATCACCAGCTGATTGTCCCAACAACTCAAACAATAGTCCACCAGCAACTCTGACAGGAACCTATCCAACCCAACGTATAACAATCCACTTCAGCTACAGAAGCAGAGCAAAGTCCATACATATTCAGATTTTTACCTCATAGAAAATATATGATTCATCCTTTCACTTATCAGCTTGCTTGAGCTACGCTTACAGCAGGATGTAACCATTGATGGCTAGCATAGCATCTACATGGCACCACCATGTTGGACCTGCAAGTGGTCGTTCCCAGTAAGGAGCAGCCAGCTCAGCAACTGTGGCTTCATCCTCATCATCAATTGAAGTGTTGGTATGTAGTTCCCAGTCAATATTAATTTGCACAGTCTGAACAAGCTCAGAGAGCCGCCAATAACTCCTCGAGGTCGAGGGTTCTTCTCCGTTACCACATTGGTCTAATTTACATTCCTGTTTCTTGCTATCACAGAATCACTACTGTTCACAGTCGGTTAAAGACTCTACAAGAAAAGGAGATTAAGCACTATTAGTAAGTTAGTAACAATCATACATACATTTGGAGAAATTTTTCTGGCGAATCTCCTCGCTGTGAAGACTGAAGAACACACTTGTGTTGTATTTGGTCATCTTACGACAAAACTGGAAAGCACAAATAAGACCATCCGTCCAGAGATTATGAACTGGATTCCCGTTTTTGTTATTCGCATTCATCCTCCAACCAATTTCCACGCTTTCCACTAATCTCGTTTCTGAATCAAAAACAGCAGCTTGGATCAAACAAACGCATGAATCACGAAATTGAACGAATAGGAAACAAATTAAAGCTAACAGGACCGAGCATTGGAAGATTCAGCAGAAATTGCACAAGCAAAACCAACCGATATTCTTACCCAAAAAAAAAAAAAAAACAATGAACTTAACAAACATGGGTTCAAACGCACCACAATTTTCCAGGAACTCCCCTAAATTTCTGCACCGATTCGAAAACATAAAAGCACTTTGACCTTTGAACTGAATGTGTGAGAGAGAGAGAGAGAGCCCATTGAGTCGAGAAGAGAAGACGAACAAACAGACACGTGCACGTGTGTATAAGTTATACCAAATTTTGGGCCTAAAAGTCCAACAAGACTCCACTCCATGTGAAAAACTATTTTAATTCATTTTTTTCCTTCTCTAACTCTTACTAGTATTTAATTAGATTTTGTTCCAATTTTTTTAAGATTTGGTTGTTACAAGATTTTAAAACATTAAACACAATTGAATCATCTGTTGAATAATTTGTTAATTATTAATCACAAATTTGGTGACAACTTAACCATCTACACAATCATTCTTTTGGTGTCTCTACCTTATAATAATTCATCAAAATCTCTTACTTAAAACTCACAAAATTTCTTGTTGAAATAAATCTAACATTTCTCATTAACAAATGGCTGGAGGCACATCACTAACTCCAACCTCTGTAGGATCTAAGCCAGTTCCAATGAGAAACCATGAAGCAACTGAGAGAGGCAATAACAACAACCTGAAAGCATTACCGAAAGCTCTTCAACCGGTTTCATCAGTTGAAGGAGAGATGGCTAAGAGGCCACGAGGTCGACCCGCTGGCTCCAAAAACAAACCAAAACCACCAATCATCGTGACTCACGACAGTCCAAACGCGCTGAGAGCTAACGCCGTTGAGATAACCTCAAGTTGTGACATATGCGAGACTTTATCTGATTTCGCAACAAGGAAACAGAGAGGTCTCTGTATATTAAGTGCCAATGGTTGTGTCACTAATGTGACTTTAAGGCAACCAGCTTCATCAGACGTTTCGAGATTCTCTCATTGCTTGGTTCAATCTTGCCACCACCAGCACCGCTTGGTATAGCCGGTTTAACCATTTACTTAGCTGGACCACAAGGACAAGTTGTCGGTGGAGGAGTGGTTGGTGGGTTAATCACCTCTGGTCCTGTTGTTATCATGGCTGCGTCTTTCATGAATGCTGTTTTCGATCTTCTTCCTATGGATGATGATGAAACCGCCGCTTCGATGTCAAACCACCAGCAATACTACCACCAGAACGGAAGATCTCGTCCTTTAGATGACATTCATGGACTTCCTCATCAAAACCTCCTCACTAATGGAAACGCCGGTTCTGATATTTACTCTTGGGGATCTGCTCAGCGCGCTATGTCGAAACCTTGATTTACTATTCACTCACTCTCTAAAATCTCCATGTTTCCAATCAAATCAAAAGTACCTTAGTTTTTCATTATCTAAATTTACCTTTGGAATCAAAGATCAACGAAGCTTATCTTCCTCTGTAGTTTGTACCTGCAACATTGAAATGAAGAAACATTAAAAATGAAGACGTAGTTAAGGCCTTTGCTTGTCATAAATTTCAATATACACATGCAAAGGCCTTAACTACGTCTCCAAGCAATTATTTCCATTTACCAGTTTCTCCATTTCTCTTTCTAAGAATTTCTCAGAACAAGTCTCTCAGAAAATGAAGAAGAAGATGTTAATGATCCTCTTTACGATTATTTAATGATTCTCAGAACAAGTCTCTCAGAAAACCTGTAAGTGTATAGTATTAAAATAGATAGCATGTATTTATTAGTTAGTAACTTAATAATTACATGACATCAGGTTTTAGCTTCACTTAAAAACTGTAAACCGAATAAGACCACAATACAGTCAATACTTTGAATTTCTAAACCAACTAAAGTGTAGAAGATAAACGAGAATTAAACCGAAAAGTAAATGTGAAACCGGGAATTTTTACTTCAGGGTCTCTCGGATATATAGCTGGATCAGCTCCATCGTTACCGGAATGAAGCTCTGGATCAGCGGTTGGGCCAGACGTTGATGATCCAAATGCTAACCAACGTGGGAACGCGCCGCTGAAGCAAACGCTAATAATCGGGATTGCATCATCATCTTCTTCACAATGTTTTCTGCGTTTCTCGCTGATTAAGAAAGTAGTTGTGTGATTGTTATAATCTCCAAGTCGAAGGAGAGAGAGAGCTTTTTGAAGTGTGAGACTGGTCGTGACACTTGTCGATGCACTGCCTCGTTGGTAATGACGTGGCGGATTTAGAACAGCTAGAAGCTACTCGGTGTCCCCAGATTTGTCCATCTTAATCCAGTAAGCAAAATAATGCTTTAACTTGCATTACTACGTTCGGACAAAATGCAAAAAAAAAAAAAAAACTCAGATTACTGAACTAATGCAAAATTAATCTTGATCTATTAAAATTGCAGAACAACCCTTTATTAAACCAATCTAGCAATTTAGTACGCGACATTAATACTGTCTATTAGACAGACATAACAGATGTTAATATTGCATAAAGTGAGTAATTTTTATTTTTGTTTAATTTTAGCCTTCAATGGAAAAACAAAAATTACTCAATTTTTAAAAAAAAAATAAACCAAAACGTGACGGAAAAAAGAAACACCTACAAATTTAAGAAATGACCGAGAGATGTTTGTTCTTCGTCAACAATAACGCCAAGCTTAAAATTTAAAGGTTATGTAGCTTGACCAAAAAGCAACTTAGAATCTGTTCGACTCCGCATTACCTTCAACCAAAGTTGAATCCACCGGGAGGAGGAGGAGCATTGCCACTTTGGTTTCCAACGGCAGATTGAAAATTCTCAGGAGCAACGTCATTTTCAACGTCGTCTTCTTCGGCCCAATACGACTCGAGCATTTGGACAGCTTTCTCGTAAATTTCAGTATTGTCGTGACTCTGAAGATTCTCGATCTTCTCCAAACCTTCTGCGTCCTCAATCATCTGTGCGTAGAGATTATAGTCTCCTGTGTTGCCTAGATCCATCTCGGCTTTACCTACTTTGAGAATGTTCTCTAGACCTTCCAATGTCACTGTGATGACCCTTGGATCGGGACATGCGAGGAGACCACACAGCGGTTTAATGCATCCTTGGTCCACAAGAAACCTGCAAGGAATTATTAGGATTTCAGTTTCAACAACTCAAGTTTTTAAAGACTAAAAAAGGAGAGATTAGTTGTTTCTTTTTTACTTGATTTGTTCAAGATTGCCCCCAGAAGTTGCATTAGAGATTGCCCAAACAGCTTCTTTTTTAATTTCGAATTCCGCGTTTTGAAGCATGTGAATCAGAGGCTGAAAAATGCCTGCTTCAATCACTTCCTGCATTAAAAAAAAAGTTTCAGTGTTAACTATATTTTTGCAAACGAAAAAAATAATGTCTGGAAACCAACTTGTTGATGATATAATATAAACTCACTCGTATCTGACTTGTGTTTCCAGCTGTAATGTTAGAGATAGTCCAGCAAGTTTCCTTCTTGATACTCTTCTTGTATGTGTGTGTCAAAATGTTAAAGAGACCAGGCAGGGCTTGATGGTCAAGAACCTCCTGTTACAAAGATGATTTAGTTCAAACTTCAAAGCCATAGCAGACGTTATATATGGTAGATATTTGATGGATAATAATATGGGCACCTGAGTCATCATATCATCTCCGGTTACAATATTACCAATGGTACGGAGAGCTGGAATCAGAACTGCTGGCGATGGATGACTAAGAAGACAAAGAAGACTAGATCAGATAAAGTATATGCGCTTTGCTGATAGAGAGAAAGATACTTACGCTAAGAGTTGAACTAGGCGAGGGATAACACCCGCGTTGATAACGGTTTGTATTTTGTGGTTGTCACCGTCGGAGAGATATGAGAGAGCCCAGCATGCATCTGTGAGAACTTCTTCGTCGGTTGAATGCAACAGGCGCTCAAGAACTGGTAAAGCTGCTACTGTCTGCTCAACAAATGCAATGAAACATTCTCAGATCAAGAAACGGTTATGAAGAGCCTTAAAACACTTCAATTGGTGTGTGAAAAGGAAACCTGCTCAACTGCAGGCGGCGGCTTCCCTCTGCAGAAGTTTGATAATGTCCATGTAGCATTTCTCAGCAGGGTGAGCTTTGAATGCTCGTTGAATTGAGCCAGAAGAGGCATCATGGGGTCGAAACTTAGGACAAAATCACGGCATTTTGGTGAGTCGCCAGAGACATTTCCCAACGCCCAAACAGCCTGTAATCAGGATGGTAAAATAGGTCCCCAACTGAGTCATCTAATTGACAATTTGATCTAACAGTTTTATTTGGCAACAAAATAAACAATCAATAGTGAATCTAAACTGATACCTGTTCTCGGACTTCCTCGCTGGGAGAACTGAGAAGTCGGACGAATGAAGGGACAGCGCCACAATCAATAATGACCTTAGTGTCCTCAGATGTCCCTGAAGCAATATTTGTGAGCGCCCAAGCTGCCTCAAACTATAGTAGTACAAAACAGCAAAAACAAATCAGCATCGATATGAATCGAAACACATCAATATGAAAAATGCAGGCTCACCTGAAGTTTGGAGAAGTCATCCCTGGAGAGAAATTGCACAATACGAGGAACAACACCAGATTGAACAACTTCATTGATGGGAGGATTGCGTTCTGCAAAAACAACCAATATAAGCAAAAACCAAAATCACCAAAAGCATAATAATCATAAATATAAAATCACAAACCAATTGAAAGCAATCTCCGGATGCCAGCCGTTGCCTCCAGTTGTAAATTTCTATCCTCTGACATAACTCCAGCAACCATCTGTTGTAAATTATCCAACTGCAATAGAAAGAAAGGCTTCAGAAATGCAGATTTGAACTAGGGTTCTTCAGTAACCCTTATCTAATTTTCAGAAAACCGTCTCAATCACAGAGAAATTTCCCATGGATGCGTATAAATTCCAATATACAAACAACCATGACACAGGAGCTCGATTCGAAACTCAGAAGCATCTTGAGTAGAGCTAATTAGACCACAAAGCTTTCGATTACAATTCAAATTCATCGTCAGGAGATCTAAACTTATACACCCAAACTAAGAGAGAAACAACAAAATTAGTAGTAGAATACGAAGCACATACTCTATTCTCCGAAGAAATAGACGAGTAGAAATCCTGCCCTTGCTGCGTGGCCGACGCCATGGAAGCATTTAGACCTTCACGCCGCTTCTTCTGCAAATTCTCCTCTCTCTTGTTCTTCCGAAGCTCCACCATGTTATCCTCCCGTCTCCGGCGACCTTCATCGGCGTCCACAGAAACCTTGTACCTATTCCTTCGAACCTCAGTCCTTGCGCTAGGTTTAAGAGACATGGTCACGAATCACCAGAAAACAGCCGGAGAGAACCGTAGATTCTGAAGGAATCGATAGAGACGAAAATCAAACTGATCGATGGATATTTTTGATTTTCAGGATTTCAGCGAAAGAGAAGAAGACGGAAGAGTAAAGAGAGAATAAGGGTTTTGGAGTCGAGCGAGTAATTTATACAACGTGACGTCACGACTTGAGGAGACTACGGTTCAAGGATAACAAAGTACGATATTGGGCCTGGGCTTTAGTATTAATTACGAAATTGCCGCGAGTTTTGAATTTGAATCTCAACGTCTACAAAAGGTATAGCGCGATTTTATTCATAGTCATACTGACCTACCTTTTGACTTTATTTATAAATTTAACAGGCTTTTGATTAGGCCTAGTGTAAATAAATAAAGCAGCCCAATACTTGCTCACTAGGTCGTACAAATTATCTGAATGTAACCCAAATTATTTTTGATAGCTTTTTTCTTATATAAAGTAGCCATTTATTAATAAGGGTATTTATCGAAATACCTCATATCTTTTGTTATTTATCAAATACCCCACAACTTTTGGTATTTATTGAAACACTCAATAACTTTGGGTATTTATCAAAATTCCTCATATTTTTTGGTATTTATCAAAATATCTCATATTTTTGGTATTTATCAAAATACCACATATCTTTTGGTATTTACTGAAATACCTCCACAGCTTTTCTTATTTACCGAAATATCTCATATATTTTGGTATTTATCAAAATATCTCATATATTTTGGTATTTAATGAAATACCCCTTAACTTTTGGTATTTAACGAAATACTCTCACATCTTTTGGTATTTACCGAAATATCTCATGTATTATGGTATTTACCAAAATACCTCATAACTTTTGGTAAATACCACTCTTCCCTAAATCTTATGGTATTTACCAAAACACACCCATAACTTTGGTATTTACCAAAATACCCTAGAACTTAAGTTATTTACCGAAAAACCTCAAAGCTTTTGGTATTTACCGAAATTCCCTCAAACTTAAGTTATTTACCGAAATATCCCCAAAGTTCAAGTATTTATCGAAATACTCCATATCTTTTGGTATTTACCAAAATACTTCATATTATTTTGTATTTACCGAAATACCTCAAACTTAAGGTATTTACTGAAATACCTCATATCTTTTAGGGGTTCGTATCTTCAGTTGGGCTTCTCCACCTAGCCTTTGCTGTCCTATGCTCTAGAAACGTTTCAATGGTCAAAATCATCACTCTTCCCTATTTTATTTTCCAAACTATGAAATCATTGTATTAGAAACTTCTCCATACAAAAATTTGGAAACTTCATTATATGACCATTTTTTTCTAAAGCATTTGTTGTGTAAGCATCTTAAACCCAATTTCATAAGAAACATAAGCATCAACGGACAAAAACTTAATCACCTCTTCATCAAGAACTTCATTAGCCAAATCTCTCTGACAAAACTCCCTTTTCGGTTTCCACGAACCAAAACCCAACAGCTCACAAGCCATAGCCTTCAAGCTAAGCCTTGATCTCTCACCGTAACTAAAAGGATAATTAAACTTTACCAAATCACGAACATCAACTTTCTTAGAAACTCTGACTAGCCCGTCAAGCCTCGTGACCGTTTTCGCAATACCGATCCCTACAAAAACAAATCTCTCACCGTCAAATAGATCACTAAGAGCATCATTATTGGGAGAAACCCAAATGGGTTTCTTAACTAATATTTAATTATAAATTTGAAGTTAAGAAACTCCGTTAAGAAACTTCTGTTTTTGCTGTTTTATTGCTAGAACTCTATTAGAGGTTCTTAAAAAAAAAATTAATAATTTTGTTTTATTTTAAATAGAGTTTATTTTTTAATTAAACATAATTGACATAAAAACATAACATTTTAAACATAAATTTTGAAAAAAAAATGCAAAAGAATGCTCAATTTGGTTTTTTCTCTGATCTTGTCTATGAATCGCTTCATGTTCACCCACCGAATGATTCCAATTCATTAATATGTAAAAAAAAGTTTAATATGTAAAGATTCAAATTCATTATGTAAAGATTCTAATTCATTAATATGTAAAAAAATTTAAGAATTTTAAAGTTGAAGGTAAGAAAAAGTTTTTTAAAAAAAATTTAAGAATTTGTTTTTAAGTTAAAGTTAAGAAAAAGTAAAAAAAAATTTGGCAAAAAAAAAAAAATCGGCGAATTAGGAGTTGACACGTGGCTAAAAAATAGTGTATGAACCCCCTTAAGAACCGGTTCCTTAAACTCTTATTTAAGAACCGGTTCTTACACTGTTCATAATTTTTTATTTTTTTTATTTATTTTTTGGGTTAAGAACCTCTCTTAAGAGCCCCCAATAATGATGCTCTAAGGCATTCTTCGAGGTTGGTGTTTTGATTCATGTGAAGGAGCTGGAGTATAAGGCATTTGGTCTTGATGCATAACTGAAGAGTTGCGGGTTTTGCATCATCTTGAGGATGGGACTTGGAGTTTAGAGAGATGATCACCGTTGGATCTTCTTGGTATGCTGATCGTGCGGTGAGGATCCAGCTATTGGCTATGGAGACTTCATTTGTCACCGTCGTTTCTATGAGTATTTCATGAAATGGAATCAAATTTGTAATTGTTACCATCGCTCACTATGAATTGGAATTTTAAACTTGTACTTAGTTGTGTATATATATGCAGGTAATTGTTTCGTCCATGTTCATCGACTTTTGTGGTTGGAAATATCAATTTCATCAATTTTCGAAAATTATTTAATACCCTACAATTAATGAATGGGTCAAATGTGCTGTTAATACAACTAATTTCCAATTGATAGTAAATAGAGATAATTAAACACACAAATCAAATCAAATTAATACCTCCCACATATACACACACACACATACATATATTTCATGTTTCCTATTTTTTCATTAATTAATTGAAATACACTCACAAATTACAAAAACAAAAATGAAGAAAAAGTTATAATATCAAAAAGAAACTCGACCAAGAAAACCTTAAGACGATCGATCGAACCTTCGTCTGACCAAATTAATCAATTCACGAGACATTTCCATAATCCCATCTCCATGCATGTAAATGACCTTAAATAATTCACCATTAAACCCCTTTGGCCTTGCAACGTTCAGTATAGACCTGATTTTGCATTTTCATTTGCTCATAGAATCTCACGATAAATTCCTCCGCTTTCTCATCGATCATATCATCTCCTCCTTCAACATCGCTATAATATTCAACATCATCATCATCATCATCATAATGATAATCCAAATCACGTAAAGACATAGCAGATCCATATCCCGAGATCCCGGAGGATGATGAAGAAGAAGCCGCCGTGAAAACTTCAACGGCCTCCGATAAACGATCCCCGGTATCGTCATCATCGCCACCGTTTTGGCCTATCTCCGTCGCTGGAGGGAGGACGATTGTGTTTATAAATTTGGATGATGGCATTATCGTAATTTCGGAATGGACATTACGAACGGACTCAACCACTCGCCGCCAAAACCCGGTGTTGAAAGTCTTTCTCCTCCGGCGACGACGGAGCATGAACATGACGACGGAGAACACGTGCATCCCACGTGATAACTTTTTCTTCTTCATGGTCTTGTCTATTTGCTCTATCGCTATTAACTGATCACCATTCTGATATTTTGTTTCCATACTACAAGAAAAAATTGGAACAAAATATCAGAAAGGTGACGAGAAAGTAAGGAAAATCAAAATCTTTCTCCCTGGGTGAACAGGGAGAGAGAAGTTTTTTGTTTGTCAGGAAAGAATCTGGGGGGGATGAACTATTTATTGTGTGCAACCATCTCTTTTTAGGGGTGTAAATGATAGTTATTGAAATATTGGGGTTAAGTAACAAGAGGTTAGAATGTTTAGGAATTAAAAAAGAAGTATGATATTTAACGTCGTAACTAGAAACAGCGCGCATTTTCTGCCGTCGTTATGGGACGAAGAGAATCAGGAAAAGAAAAAGACAGCCTAAAACCAAACTAATTTAGTAAACATTGTGGTAATTAGTTTAGCTGACAAAATAATTATTGTGGTTCTAATTAGTAGAAATTGTGGTTATAATTATACAAAATTTCTTAAGCATAATTTCACCGTAATTTTTATTCACATATTCCTCAATTTGTAAGTTTAGTGGAAAAAAATCGTATAAATTGATCGAGCTAACTCATTAATTAGTTAAAAAGGATAAAAACGATTAACTATTAAAAGACAGTCCTTAAGTTATTTGCGCGAATAATATGCCTCAAATTATGTAAATATATATATATAATATATTGTGTTCATGTTTTATATATTGTGTTTATTTTTTTGAAAATTATGTAACTATATCTATTATTGCAGTATATATTTGTAGATTGAACATATGAACCCAATTGAACTCAATCAAACTGTATATGAAGTTAAGAAAAAAGTTTTTGAATATAAACCGAATAAAATCTGTTACTGAACCCAGGGGCGGATCTACCTTGGGTAAGGGTGAGGCAGGTGCCCCATACTAATGTTAAGAATTTTATAATCGATTATTACTGATATTTATCCATTAGATCAATTGGTTATTGTTTATCTCCACTAAACCTCTAGGGAAATAGTTAGAATCCTAATTTACTTTTTCAATATTTTTCTCCCATATTTCCTTTTTGTCGTCTTCCTCCACACTTTTCTTCCTTCTTTTGATTGGTTGCATTTTATATTTATTTCAATTCTTTTATATTTTTATCAAACATTTTTCTTAACTTCAACATGTTGTTTTTTTTTCTTTTTTACAATTATACTTTTTAATTCACTCAAATAAATCATTACCATCTATATTCTATTAACTTAATAATTTTTCTAGTAAATCATGTTAATTATGGGGTGAAAAACCTTAAAATATCTGGCCTATTTTAAATCATATTAATTATGGGAAAAACTTATAAATACCAGTATATTAATATTTTAGAAACCAAACTATTTTATCATTATCTATATTTTTATTTAAATACTATTTTATATATTTTTCTTATATATGTAAGAAAATAAAAAAACGAAGAAAATTAATTTTTTATTTTGTTTTTATAAGACTCAGAATTTACAGCATAAATGTTTTTTTAAATAGTTTTTTGTTATATTATTTTATTTGTGCCCCATGCTAATATTTTTTGCTGGATCCGCCCCTGACTGAACCTATTCATCAATACTTTATATATATATATATAATGATCTTAAGATTCTTAACTAAACAATAAGAAAAGCACACAACAAAATCTATGATAGAACACGGTTGCGTGGAAAGTAAATTTAAAAATTATTTGAGACAGCCCTAGGACATTATTCAAGTCTTAAGAAAACCAATCACACCTTCTCCCTTTAGTCTTTAAGCTTATTATACAAGTCTCTGATTATTCCTACAATTATTATTTGATTACAACGAAGGTTCTATTGTATGTTCGTAAATCTCTACTATTATACTTGCACAGGACTAACAAACATTTTCAACATTTGAAAAATAAACTATATATTTTTGGAAAAAAATGCATTCCACTTAATTCGTAGAATTTTCTTATGTCATGAATAATCCATTCATTAAGAGAAAAATGCTTAAATAGTTCTGGTTTTGAGAGTAAAACCAAACCAATAAAATATACAATTTTTTTTTAATTTCATAAAAGATTTTCTTCCAATAAAGTATATACTTAGTTTAAAAATGCTTAAACTTACACTTAAGAAACAAACAAAACGGCTAAACAGCTCATATGTTGCCCGCGTACAGCCCCGAGGGGTCCCACTTGAAATCCAGTTTATGAAAATTTGTGTTTCTGAATATCTCTCTCTCTCCGCGTACAGCAACTGCAAAAAGCTGCTTGCTTTTTTATAAATACACACATAAGTGTCCACAGCTTCTCCCACACAATCACCTCAAGAACCAAAGCAGAAACAAAAAAAAGAGGGGGACTTACTGAATCCATCTCAGATCTCGAACAAATCCACCAAGAAAGAAGTAATTAATCAAATTCATGGGGGAATCAAAGAAGAAAAGCAGATCAATCGCAACACAAAGAGTTTGGAGTCTTGTGAGAATGGCTCTTCTATGGGGAAGAAAAGGTGGCATCTTTAAGAGATGGCACATGTTCGAGCTGCGTAACTTGTTCTCCAAGCATCTCAAAGCCCTTGCGCATCATAATAACGGCGTTGACAAAGCCAGCTATCTATCACGTTACGGCGAGAGACAGCTCTCTTTCGACGAGACGCCGATCTTTAACGTTAAGATGCATCGTCCTGCATCCATGAGGTTTCTCTTGCCTTGCATTGCTCCACCCGTTGACTTTGACTATGATTTCCAATTGGACGGTCAAGATGATACCGACGGTGTTAGATACTACGATGATTCTTCTTGCCATGAAATATGTGATCGTGCGGCCAAGGAGGATCGCGAGGAGGAAGAAGAAGAGAAAGGTGTTGATGTGAGAGCAGAGGAGTTTATTGCCAATTTCTATGAGCAGATGAAATTGCAGAGGCAAATCTCTTATTTGCAATACAAGGAACGCAATGACGTCGTATGAAAGTGTTTTAATTTTGGTGAAAATAGTGAAATAAGAGTGAAAAAAGTTAACAAAATATGCCAGAAAAGATGAAATTTCAATAAATCGTTCATTCATTCATTTTTTTGTGTGATCAATATGTAACCCACAATTTTACAATCAATCTATAAAATAATTTTGTTCTGTATACTAAAGAATTATTATCAACATTTCATCAATAGGAATTTTGTTTTATTATTCATAACAAAAGATTTGTAGTGTTTTGCTAATTCATTCAAGTTGATCTAGAATCTGTGGATATTCATTTCCTTGTTCTAATTAGGCTTTTAGTTTTTGACAAACCCAAAAAGCAATAAAACGTAGCACATGAAATTATTGGGCTTCTATGTTCCACTTCCACTATTTTTGTTGTCTTTATTGCTGCAGTTTTGTTATACTTGAGAGATCATCATTCACGGGTTTGATGTAAGAACATTCGTTCATAGGTAACCAAATTTTCAATTCCACTCGGTGATAATCTGTTTTTAACAGTCTTGAGTTTCAAAAGCTAACCACTAGAAAACTAACTTCAGAAAGAGTAACCAAACAGAAGCTTACTTGTAAGAAAGAAAGATCAATCAAGTGAAGCTAGCTTATCTTCGTCAACATCAAAAGCTTTACGAGCTTGTTTCAGCTCTTCTTGCATAGCCAAGAGTTCTCTACACCGGTTAAGCTTTGGCAAATCCTGCAAAAAAACAAATCAAAGAACAGTCATACATAGAATACAAAACCGTAGCCAGCCTCAGTCTTTGATAGTGCAAGTTACCTTGCGGATTAGATATAAGAAGTCATCAACTAGTAGCCTTCCTCGCTTTGTGCCAATCTCTTGAGCCTTATGTGTCTGACACATTGATTAAGCATCTCTTTCCGGGTAAGCAGCTAATAATATATATATATATATATATATATATATCCAGCTTCTCTCTACTTGTAATGTAAAAAAGATGAGAAACTGAATACCAAATCTGTGACGTATTCGACAACAATGTCTTCTACAAGCGCCACAGTCTCTGGAAGCGGCTAAAGATAGAATTGTTGCATTAGTTTGAGGGTTCAAAACAGTAATTACTCTTACAAGAATCATACCAAGATTTCTAAAGAAGTTGGTTAGATAGGCATCTATGAGTGATTCACGTATATGGAAGAGCATTGAACATCTTGATATGGTTCAAATATGATCATGTCGCAAGAATTCAATGAAGATAGCTTACGTTTTGCTCGTCGCCAAATCCATACATCATATGCTGCACTGAAAACCATCAAAAGCAAAAAAGAAGAAGAAGAGACCAATGTAATGTTAGCGGAAACAAAAAAATGAACAAGTCTGTTTCTGGCAAGAGAAAGCAAGAAATTCACTTTACATTCTTTCTGAAAGAGCATTTTACGCTTTTCCTGCGGCTGCTGAGAAGTTCCCGCAGCTTTCGATTTAGACGATGTCGCAGCCGTTGCTGCTGTGTTACTCATCTTCTTCGTCCGATTTTTTTTTTTAAAATCCAATCCTTGAGTGGAAAAAATAACAGATAATTAGCGAAAACCCGATTCAGTCGAATACTACTAACCCTAGGGGGAATTTTCAGAAAACAGTTAAGATTCAAGTAGAAAAATAAAAACTCGAGCCCGAGTGGTTGATTCCTTCCGAAATCAAAACAAGAGAGATACCGCAATGTTGTATTCCGGCATCGTAAAACAGCCATGGGAGAGAAATCGACGATGGTTCTTTATCACGATTATCGCCGCAATGGGTAAGGAATGAAAATTCAAAAGGGGGAAAATTGAGCTCACCGTGGATGGAATTAGCTTCGGCCGTGCACAGGATGATGATGAAATCGAAGAAACGGGAGAGACACATTACTATATGGAGAATACATTTTTTTCTTTTTTCACATTCATTGTTTGGGCTAATAACTAAGAATCAATTTCTACCTTGCCTAAGGTAAACGTGTTGGCCATTTTGGCGGTAACGCCATGGGTTGTCCACAACACAAGGTAACGTGTCTCCATTCGTTCTTGGTGGCGATTATGGTTTTAGATCCAAACACGAGAGCTGGTCAAGCAGCCATCTCGTGATACAAATCGTCATAGATCAGCTTCCACAATATATAATTTAGTCAAACACGAGATTCTAAATAGCTCAAGATCCAGTATTCACCAGCTAAGCTATCAACGATCAAGAAAAATTAAAAGTATGTTTTGCAAATAAATAAAAAATGCAAATTGGTTCAATCACAGTATTTTATTTTGTTAACCATTATGATCAATGTTCTTAAATGTAAATAGAAATTATACAAATCGATATGTACGTGTTACTTAAAGGTATATTTTGTTCTTCTACATATACTATTTGAAATGTAACATGATAAGTTTGATAACCCCTAGTATTTGAAGAGGGGGAAAAGAAGAGAGAGACGAATTAATAGCTTTTAGTTTCGTGCAAGTAGTTAGGATTTCAGTTTGTAATATTATTACCTCACGAAGAAGCAACCAACAAAGACATGCAAAGCACACAAAAGTAGTAAAAGACAAGGCGCGTGAGCATTCTAATTACGCCACGTGTCTCATTGGATAAAACCCAAAATCTTGGAACACGTCACATGGTCTGTCCACTTATATCCATTCTGACGTGGCATTCTTTCTAGGAAACTTCCATTTAATTTAAAGATTTTCCTGTCATTATTTTTTTTGTTAAATATATATTTTCTGAACTTTTTAACAAAAGATTTTGCTAAATAACTATAAATATTTTGTGAAAACTAAATAAATTGAAATATTTTGCTAAGTAAAGTAGAATAGTTAAATGATTTACTATAAGACGACAAAAAAATGAAATATTATAAATATTTCCCCTTATTATTTATGAATTTCGTATCTCAAGTCGGCAAAATTTCTGAACCAACTGGATTACCCCTTTTGCTTGATGGTAGTCCCACGTGGGGTTAAACGTGTTGGGCGGATAACTCACGCGTATTACACGTATGTCTATGTAGTCGTTTAAGCTAAACGACGCCGTTCCATTATTCGCCGAGAATTCTTCATTTTATATATATTTTCTTTTAAATTCATTCTCGTCTTAATAAAAAGAGAAGAAATGTCGCAAAAGAGGTCAGTCAAAAATGTTGACAATTGTTTTAAATAGAAAAACGAAAATATAGCAAAGGAAGATCTGACACAGGAGTTTCCTCTTGGGCGATCTGTTCGGCTGATAAACAAACATTTTCTTCCCTTCTAAATTTTCTCAATTCTAAATCTTTCTGTGGAATAGAATTTACATTCCAAGAATTTCGAAAGATCTTTAATACATTTCAACTGGGAAGAAGAACCCCAATAGACGACGTTCCCAAAGTGAAACACACCAACAAAAAAACAAAAGCTTCATTTTTTAAACGATGGATAGTTTGTGTTTGATTACTGGCTTACACGGCGTTCTTCCAGCGATCACAGCGGTTGGAAGCGGCGTGAGCGGTTGCGGTGGAGTTGTTGAAGTCAGAGCAACCGCAACGGCACCATCGCAAAAAAGGGGACCTTTTGGGTTCTCTTTCAAGTACCCATTGACGCCGTTTTGGTCTCGCGGTGGAGGAGGAATTGCCTCGAGGAGACGAAGCGGGTTGGCTCTAGATGACGCCGTTTTGGTGGATTCTGGCGATTCGAGAAAGCCAATCGCGGAGGAGACGACGGCGGTGGAAATGGAGACGGAGAGGCGAAATGGGAGCTGGGTTTTGAAGATCTTGGATGTGAAATCTATGTGGAGAGATGGAGAGGTAGAAGAAGAAGAAGAAGAAGACGATGATGATGATGAAGATGAAGATGAAGATGAGGAGGAATTAGACAACGCCATATTATCTGAAGATGATGGTGGATGCGATGTATGTTCGATTTTGGAAGATGATGGCGACGAAAAGAACACATTTCAACTCGATAGAGAATCGTTCTCGAAATTGCTGAGGAGGGTTTCGTTACCCGAATCAAAACTCTATGCCCAAATGTCCTATTTGGGAAACTTGGCTTATTCAATTTCTAAAATCAAGGTTGGTTTTTTTTAACGAACTCAGTTTTGTTATTTACTTCATTATCCAATCATGAATATTGGGTTTATATGATACTGATATTTAGGTGTTAATTTCCCCCCCCCCCCCCCCAAAAAAGGGATTAGAAATTAGAAGAAGACAATCTGTAAATTTTGCAGGATCTTCGAGTTTATCTCTTTCTTATGTGTGGCATTTTCCTTGCAGCCTGCGAATCTCTCGAAATATTACGGCCTTAGATTTGTGACTTCATCAGCTGAGAAAACAGAATCAGTGTTAAAAGCTGGAAATGGTGAAGTTTCAGGTGAGACTAAGACAAACGAAGAAGAAGAAGTTGAAGGCAAAGACGACAAGAACGAAGGACGCAAGATTAGTGCTTCTGCTGCATATGAGATAGTTGCATCAGCTGCTTCTTACCTTCAGTCTCGTACAACCAACATACTTCCTTTCAATTCTTCATCGAAAACCGAGAATTCATACAAAAGCGATGATAATCTGGCAAATGTGGAGTCATCATCAGAGGCTGCTTCTTCTTTAACCAACATTGTTACTTCTGGTGTTGCTGCTGAGGAAGATGTGAAGCAAGAAGTTGCAGACGATTTGAAATCTACGATTTCGTCTCCTTGCGATTGGTTTATATGTGATGATGATCAGAGTCACACCAGATTCGTTGTGATTCAGGTAAGAAAAGGAAAAGCTTAAAAGTGTTCATTTTTTCGAGATATCATTCTCTCATGTGTTAATGAAAATTTTGAAATTGCTTATAGGGATCTGAATCTCTAGCTTCTTGGCAGGCAAACCTACTCTTTGAGCCTATTGAATTTGAGGTATTGTTTCGTTACAATCCCGACAATTTTCGGAAACAAAAATGTTTGATTTAGAACTTACAAAGACCTGTTTTCAATCTATTAGGGACTTGGTGCGATCGTTCACAGAGGAATCTACGAAGCTGCAAAAGGAATGTACGAACAAATGCTACCTGAAGTTAAAGCCCATATCAAAACCCACGGAAACCGAGCTAAATTCCGTTTCACCGGGCATTCATTGGGCGGAAGCTTATCGCTATTACTAAACCTCATGTTGTTAATTCGAGGCGAAGTACCTGCTTCTTCTTTACTCCCGGTTATAACATTTGGTGCGCCGTTTGTAATATGTGGAGGCGACCGCCTTCTTAGAAAACTCGGATTGCCTAAAAGCCATGTTCAAGCTATCATAATGCACCGTGACATTGTCCCGAGAGCTTTTTCTTGTAACTATCCGTACCATGTCGCAAAGCTTCTGAAAGCTGTTAATGGAAACTTCCGTAGCCATCCTTGTCTTAACAAGCAGGTATGGCTACAGTCCCTTATAAATTCAGTACTATATAACAGAATTTTTGATCTGGTCAGACGAGTTAACGGCTGTTCTTCTGCAGAGTATGCTGTATTCTCCGATGGGCGAGCTTCTAATCCTTCAACCGGATGAGACATTCTCTCCCGGACACGATCTTCTTCCTCCGGGTAACGGTTTATATCTTCTAACCGGGGATTTTGAATCGCCGGTTAATGAAGATTCGGAGGAGGAACAACGGTTAAGAGCTGCGCAGACAGTCTTCTTGAACACGCCGCATCCTCTCGACATTCTCAGCGACAGATCGGCTTACGGGTCAGGAGGAACAATCCAAAGGGACCACGACATGAACTCATATCTGAAATCGGTTAGGAGTGTAATAAGAAAAGAAGTGAATCAGATAAGGAGAGCGAAGAGGGGGCATCGCCAGAGTCTCTGGTGGCCGATTCTGGTGGCTCGAGAAAGCGGGAGCACAGGGATTGCGATGGGTAACGGTCAGGATTTCTCCGGGATGATGAAGACAGGAAGAAAGTCGTTGCAGAGATTCAGCCGCCTTGTAGCGTCTCAACACATGCCTTTGATCGTTGTTCTATTGTTTCCAGTAAAGTTGTTGTTCCTTGGAGCTTTCAACGTCTTTAGTTTCCGTTGAAATTATATTTTTTTGGCGGGTTATGGCCGTCTGCTTATACCGGTTTAGACCGTGTTTTGGTTAATGACCGGTTTAGATCATTCTTTATTCATCATAATATTATTTGGTTGTTGGGCCCATTGGAGACTTTTTCGGTTAGATACCTTGGTTTCATGCATAAAGGTTGTGAAACAGAAACAAAAGGAACCAAATATTCAATATATGTAAAATATAATTTATTTGATTTTTAAGTATGTGTATACAAGTATATGTATAGTGGGAAGAACCAATTTGGTTACTCTCTATTGGTCAATAATCATGTATATCTTATTTTTTAACTACTCATACTATTTATATTATTTATTAAAAAGGCGAAAACATGAACATACATGGAAAAAGAAAAAAAAACAATATTTTGCTAAAAGTAATTTTGGAAAAGGCTTATCAACCAACTCCATTTCTTATGAAACTGTCTAGTCGTAGACATGATATAGAAAAGTTCAAGGAATTTTTATTTTGTGCAGAAGAAATTTAGACTGGTCGCATCCTATTTTATTTTATTTTATTTTATTTTATTTTATTTTGATGTTACTTTTAATTATAAATGAATGTCTTACGAAAATAGAAAAGTAGTTGGGCAAGTTGTCGAGAAAGTGGCCCAATGGATTTTGATGTTTATCCAATCCAATCAAACAAGGCACGTTGCCACCAATCACACACATTCTAATTATACGACCATGAAAATTCTAGGTGGTTCTTACTTCCACGCGCATGTTATAGCACGTGAATTTCAATCGCTTTTGTTTCCTCGATGGTTACTAATTTAGCCATCAATGATATCCATTAAGTCTTTTCATTTTGGCGAAGTTCAATTTTCAAAATGGAGTTCCCATTCAGTTGTAAAAACTTTTTTTTGGTTTTATGGTTTGCCTAATCTCAGTGGCAATGTCTGAAGCCAATCGAGAGGTGGTTGAATGGAGCCTCGAATTTATCTCATTCCATATCCCGTAGATGGAGGCTTGAAATAGAAACTTCACAATGAGGTTAATGTTCCTGTCTTTCGAAGGAGAGATTAACCAGAGTAAGCATTGATCAAAGATTGTTGGAGGAGTACAAGTTAGTTCTTTCAATACGTTTATCTGAATCATTCAAATCTTTTGAGTTTTCTCTTCGTATTTGAAATATCATATGTTTTTTTTCCTATACATGTTTAGTGATTTTTCTTATAAATATTCGATTCTATTTGTTTACGTATATGTTCTCTGATTTTTTTTATATATGTTCACTGATTTTTCTTATAAATGTTCGATTCTATATGTTTACGTATATGTTCACTGATTTTTCTTATAAATGTTCGATTATGTAGACTGTAGAGTAAATGCTATAATTTTGATCATCTTTTGTCCAAATTATACTATCATCTATGTAATTATTCTTAGACTATAAATGACGTCATAACTTTCTCTGACTTCTGTCGAACATGGACAATGTATTGGCTATAGAGTGATCGCAAAATCTACTTATAGGAAAAAAAGAAGAAAGTTGGATCGACCTTTTGAAACTGACGGAGACTTGTCTCGAAAGCCAATTTGAGCATCCACATTGGAGATCCAATTTGGGTGTTTTCTGTTTTTTTTTTTTTAAATAATAATAATAATTGATTTTTTTATGTCGCGACGTGATCAACTTTTTGAGAAGACATATGTGTTCAGCGAAACACAAATTTCGGATGGTGATGGTATCTTTCAGCATACTACAAGAAGATGACTGGCAATTTTAATTAGAAGGCATACAATTGTTTTGTATTTATTTTATAGTTGAGTGTCTTGGATTCCCTTTATCCTAACTTATCATTTTTAAAAAAAAAACTGAAAAGGTAAATAATGGTGATATTAATTATGTATCATCGGTGTGTATTGTATTACGTACATTATCTGCTTTAGTACTAAACTAGGTAGGTAGCCCGCGCCTTGCGCGGGCCGAGGGGTCTCAAAAACGTAATACAAAACTTTATGTTATAAACCGAAGAAATTTAGAACTACCACTTGAGATATACATGATCAAAATAAAGTTAATCCAAAAAAGTAAACACTATACAAAACTAAAAACTCACAAACCAATATTAAATAAGTGTATGAAACCCACAAACCAATTGAATTAAGACAAACGCGAGTTATTCGTCTTCACATAATCGTTCTTCGTCATTTGTTTCCCTCTTATTTATCCTTTGGTTTTTCTTATTTATCGTCTTTTTTTAATATTCTTCATCATCGTCTTCCACCTTTATCTCTCTTTCTTCTCTCACGTCTTTTTCTTCGTTTTCTTTCATTTTGTTTTTGTTTTCTTCTTCCGTTTTTTCTTTGTCACTCATGTTTTCCACATCTTTTCCTTGTTCTTCCTCATTGTCTTCGACTTCTACTTCTTCTTCCTCTTATACATCTTTCGATTTTCTTATTCCTCACCATTTTCTTTCATCTTCATCATCGTCTTCGACTTCAATTTCTTGTTCCTCTTCTATTATGTCTTCATCTTCTTCTTCTTCCGGGTTATATTATTCTCTTTCTTCTTCTTCTTCTTTTTCTCCTTATTCATCACCTTCGTCTTCTTTGTTCTCTTCGACTTCCTATTCGTCTACTATGTATTGGTTTTCTTCTCCGGCTTTTCTGACTTCTTCTTCTGATTACTTTTCTCCCTTCTCCAAATTCGTCATTTCATTCTTCTTTGTTCACCATCTTCGTCTTCTCCGACTATTTTTCTTTTCTTCATTGTCTTCATTGTCTTCATTGACTTCGTCTTTTTCTTCTCCCTCTTCTTTATCTTTTAGTTTTTCATAATATTCGTCTTTTCCTTCTTATCCTCCATCGTTTTCAACTGCTACTTCTTCTTCTTTATCGTCTTCGTCTTAGTTGTCTTCTCTTTTTTTTTTCGGTTTTCTTCATTTTCTTCGTTTTATTCTTTTGATTTTTTTTATGCCTCATCTTCTCCATTTTCTTCTATCGTCTTTGTATTCTCCTGCTTCTTATTCTTCTACATCTTCTACTTCTTCTTCCTTTTATTTGACTTTCAATTTTTCGTCTTCCTCGTATTTTCATTCTTCTAATTATTTTTTTGGAATTTTTTTGGTATATATTTTCACATTCGTTATGGGCTTGGCTAACATGGACACATATTATCCGACCGTTCTAACCTGAACCCTCCTCTTGAAACTAAGGGGAAATATAGGTTGAAATCTGAATCAAAGTCACAATGTCTAATTGAAACACAATACACAATGATCGTAGGATTCAAATTTCTTCATTACAACCGTTTGTACCAAGTATATGCCACAACCGCTGAAGCAGCAACGCATACAACATGAAGAGCGGCATATATATGTATCTTATCGCTCCCAGCTCTCTAACCATGTTGGTATTCCGCAGATCTTAAGTGTCACTATTTATTCAAAATAAAGTCTTTTCCGCAATTTATCTTCTCGAATTTCGGTGTAAGCTTTTTAATGTTGTTATCACTTTTAAGTTGATAATCTTCCGAGGTGTCCAAAGATAATATCTAATTAATATCACCATAAGATTGTCAATGTGACTTATTCTCAAAGATTATATATGGTTTTTCTTCTCCAAATTCATCATCCTCTTCCCCTTCTTATTCTTCAACATTTTTGTCTTGTCCTAATTTTTCATATTCTGATTTTTATTTTTCTTTTCTTCGGTCTTCTCGCTCTCGTCTTTTCCTTCTTCTTCTTCACGACTTCGTCCTTCTCTTCTCCCTCCTATTCAACTTTCGGATTTTCTTCTTCCTCGTCCTTTCCTTCTTCTTTTGCACTGTCTTCGGCTTCTTCTTCTTCATTGTCTTCTTCTTCCTCTTATTTGTCTTTCGATTTTCTTATTCCTCTTCTTCATCGTCTTCAACTTCTATTTCTTCTCCATCTAATGATTTGTCTTCTTTTTCTTCCTCTTCAGCTTTGTTCTACTCTTCTTCCTATTCCTTATCTTTTGGTTTTGTTCTTCTTCGTATTTTCCTTATTCTTTTTTTTTCGGTTATTATTCGTCTTCCTCTTCATTCTCCAATTTTAAAGCTTTTGTCATTTTTTCATCTTTTTCTTATTCTTCTTCATCGTCTTTGACTTCTACTTCTTCTTCTTCCTCTTATATATCTTTTGATTTTCTTATTCCTCACCCTTTTCTTTCAACTTCATCATCGTCTTCGACTTCTACTTCTTCTTACTATTCTATTGTGTCTTCTTTTTCTTCCTCTTTTGGTTTTTTTCTTCCTCATATTTTCCTACTTCTTTGACTTCTTCTTCATCATCTTTGTATTCTCTCAGTTCTTCTTCTTCTTTTTCGATTTTTATTAGCCTTCTTCATTCTCTGCTTCTTATTCCTCCTTGGTCTTCTTTGTCTTATCAAAACTCTTCTTCTTATGATTTTTCTTCGTCTCTTTCTCATCTTTACATTCGTCTACTTTGTATTATTCATCTTCTGGTTTTCTTCTCTTTCTTTATTCTTTTTTTTCTTCCACGTATTTTTATTTATTATTTTTTTTTCTTCTCCAAATTCGTCATTTCATTCTTCTTTGTTCACCATCTTCGTCTTCTCCGACTATTTTTCTTTTCTTCATTGTCTTCATTGGCTTCGTCTTTTCTTCTACCTCTTCTTTATCTTTTAGTTTTTCATATTCTTCGTTTTTTTCTTCTTATCCTCCATCGTATTCAACTCCTACTTCTTCTTCTTTATCGTCTTCGTCTTCTTTGACTTTTTTTTTCATTCGGTTTTTCTTCGTTTTCTTCTTCTGGATTTTTTGTTTTATTCTTCTGATTTTTCTTATGCCTCATCTTCTCCGTTTTCTTCTATCGTCTTTGTATTCTGTAGCTTCTTATTCTTCCACATCTTCTACTTCTTCTTCTTTCTTTTATTTGACTTTCGATTTTTCGTCTTCCTCGTATTTTTCTTCTTCTAATTATTTTTTTGGAATTTTTGTATTTTTTGGACGTATATTTTCACATACTTTATGGGCTTGGCTATCTTTACACAAACGATCAGTTTCAAAAAATCTTATGAAGTAAAACCACATAGATAACACGGACACATATTATCCGACCGTTCTAACATGAACCCTCCTCTTGAAACGAAGGGAAAATATAATAAAAAAAGGAAGATGTAATAACGTAACAATCATCAGTCATGAAAAGTGAAATCCAAAGACATTCCATGAAAATTATTTTGTTTGTCGAATGATAAGAACCCAAAATGCTAACAAAAACCTCTACGGACAAAAAGACGGAAATACTCTGTTATATAAGTAGTGTCATAGAGAATCCTTTCATCCTTTGAGAGAAAATTTAACAATGGCCTCTTCCCATGTAAATCAAAAGTCCTTTTAAGTTTAGTATAGTAACAATCGATTTGCTCCATTTATCAATTTGGAAGTCAATATTTAAACTCGTGCAAAATCGAATATATCATACGATTGAGACAATAGGACAAATGTATTCAGGGGTTCGAAGACTCATTTCTCTCATGATATCCTTATCGATTCGAAATGAAGTGTTTTCTGCAACGTCATTAATAAGACTCGAAAATGTTCATGCAACATCAATGAAATTCTCGCTTATCTAAAACCCTTTTTTTCACACACACTCAATCCTTGTCCTCCTTTATATATAATTGTGTAGTGTTTCTCATAAGTGGTCGAAAAACCGAGGAAACGAAATTCACAAAGCTCGATAATATAATGAATAATGTTTCTTTGACACACACATTGTAATTACGAACGATTTTCTTCCTCCCTCGTTGGAACTCTTCCTAAACTATGTTTCTTCATCATCTTTGTGTTCTTCTTTTTCATCATCCCAGTCTTCTTCTTCTGCTTATCGTCTTCATCTTCTCGGCATCCTATTACTCCGGTTTTTCTTTGTCTTCTACTTCTTCAGCTTTATTTTCTTCTTCTTTATATTATGGTTTTTCTTCTTCCTGACATTTTCCTTATTTTTTAATCATTTTGGGCTTCTTCTTTTTCATAATCTTTGACTTCTTCTTATTCTTTTTCTTCCGTTTTTTATTCGCATTCCTCTTCTTCTTCCTTCTCCTAATTCATCGCATTTGTCTTCTTTGGTTTCTTATTCCTCAAAGTTTTCTTAGCCTCCTTCCCCATCTTCAGCTTCTTATACTTTGTCATCTTCCAGTCATTCCTTATCTTAAACATATGTGTCTTTGTATTTTCTGAGTTCTTCTTAATCAGCTTCGTCTTTTTCTTCCTCCTCTTCTTCTTCTTTCATCTTCCTCATCTTTTCCTTCTACATCTTGTCTTCGACTTCTACTTCTACTCCTTTATCAACTTTGTCTTCTCCGAAATCTGCTTCTTCTTTTTCTTTTGGTTTTTCTTCGTCTTATTTCTTCTATTTTTTCATTTTTTCTATTATTCTTACTTATCTCGTATGCTTCCTCTTCTTATCTTCCTCCTCATATTTCTCTTCTTCTTTTTTATCGTCTTTAACTTCTTTTTCACCATATTCGTATTCTCCGACTTCTTTTCCACTTTTTTTAACTCCTCCTCTTCTTCCTCTTGTTCTTCATATTCTTTGTCTTATTTGAATTCTTATTATTTTTGTTTTTCTTCATCGCTTTCATCATCTTCACCTTTTTCAACTTCTTCTACATAATCTTCGGGTTTTCCTCTTTTACTACTTCGTTTTCTTCATCTTCCGGTTTTCTTCTTTTTCGTCTTCTCTAACTTTTCCGATGACTTATTCATGTTCTTCCGGTTTCGTTCTTCTTCTTCAACTTTTTCATCTTCTTATCCTTATGCTTCTTCATTATTTTGTGTTATCCATGTCTTTATTTTTCTTCCGGATTTAATTGATATCAATTTGTCTTCGTCTTCTTCCTCATCTTTTTCGATTTATTTTTGGATTTTTTTTTGTCATTTTCAATCAAAATCAAAAGCTGATGAAACACATTTACAATATACACATTTTCAAATACGACACCTCGTTGCTCCCATTTGCCATTACACAATTACAAATGCGATGAAATGATCAAAACAAAGTCGGGCAACTTTAAATGTTATGAGTACGAACATAACTTAAGTTAAGTTTTTGTGCTTATGGATTTATTATCATCTTTATCAAGTCTATAAAAATAGTAAGTAGGATCTTCATCTCAATAACTACTAATCTACAACTATAACTAAGACCTGGCTCAACTCTGAGACTATAATTACACAGTTACACTGTAAGAAAAACACAATATATACCCAATGGCAATACATAGACGATAAAAACAGAATATGTACCTCCAAGTTCTTCGTCATCCTCCATTTCTTCATACGCTTTCTTTGTCTGCTTGCGAAATCTAAGCATTCCTCGCCAGTCGCCATCTCTAGTTTGTTGGTGTCTAACGATTCTACAAAAAAAAAAATCATGATCTAGACGCATTGTCCAGCCTTTTCGAAGCATTAAAAAAACTGGTGGAAAACTTAACAAATCTTATTAGTGGTGTTCCTGTCTTTTAAATAACAAAGACATGGTAGCAAAGAGACATAAGACAGTGAATGTTCTGACCAGAAGAACTCGTTCAGGTCATCATAGTTTCTCCACATAGAATGATCTGCATTTCCATTCTTGTTCTTCTCAAATTAAACTTTTTTCACGTGAAAATGATGACAAATTCGCAACGTAACCAAAAGCTAACGGTTCCATTCACAACCAGAATCAGTCTCACTATTATCTCCACCTTCACTGATAATGCTCAACATCCTTATGGCTATATCAACCGCCGTTTCCTCCGCCTCTTTGACTTTCATGCACCTCTTTGACTTTCATGCCCTTACGAACCTGAAGCCAATCAACGCCGTCTCTTCCTCCGCTTTTGTCGTAGATCCTTCTCGTGATCTCTAGCTCCGATTGTTCACTCCACACGTATCCAGTGACCATGTTCCATAGAAAAAGATTATAGACAGGGTCACACGCAATAGGGGTGTCGACGAAAGAATGGATCAATCATAATTGTTTACAGAACTGTAAGAAAGAGGATTATTGATAAATGATAGAATCAACAAAAAGTCATCGGTAAAAAAATACACTCAAAGTCGTTTATATTTTTTTCTTCTGGTTGTCGATTTAGGATAAAAGGTTATAGGATATGTAGTATTCAGTGTAAAATTGACTATGATTTTTAATTAAAAATCTTAAACAATTTTGACTATGATTTTCAGTTTTATTAAACATAATGGTAAGTAAATAACTAATTTAAAGTTAGTTAACAATCAATTTAGAATCACTTTTATAAAATAGCAATTATGTAGTATTAAAAATATTATGATAAAAATATTTTATTTAATTAATAAAATTTAAGAAAAGTTATATTAATTATTTTTCAATATTTTCGGTTATGATAGGTAATTTTCTCTTCTTTTTTTTTTTTATCTTTTAAATTTCATTGTATTCGCTAGTAGGTTGCTCATCTTTGTTTTAACTCCTAAAAATTAATGGATGAAGCTATTTGTCCTTTGGAATAATTTTCTTTGCTTACGGTTGCAACTTGATATGAGCAAAATCTTTAAAATTATTTGTAATTTTTTTTTTGTCGGATCCTTAAAACATTATAAACATTGGATCAAACCCAGCACTGAACCACTACCGCGAAGATTCTGGAGCTATCAATGATTTGCAGATTTTGAACAATAGAGTCAACAACATCTTATTAACTGTTACAATGTTTTAACACAAGGTTTGGAATCAATTTAGTATTGTCTAATTCAATATCTCTAAATACATCAATATGTTTTGTGGTCCGTTGCCATTTTTTTCCTCGAGCAATGTTTGTTTTTCTAAATATTCTGTTATTTCAAGTACTTTCCTTATTAACACAAAACATAATAGTTAATATTACAAACCCAAGCAAATAAAATAGATATGTTATGAAGTCATGATCGATGATGTGCCAAACCGCATAATAGTGAGTCTACCGATTAAAGAATAAAATAGAAATACATACAGACGTAAGAAGTTTACATTAGAATAAAATAAAGAAAAATGGAAATACATACAAAGGTAAAAAGTAAGACCATCTTTACCAAAAAAAAAACTACATCGCTGAAGGCTTTAACTTCTTTATTTACCAGATTAAGAAAAAAATTTAAGAACACAGAAGACACGAACTAACGGGGATAGAATATCGATCAATTACATATCCATAAAAGCCTTACGTTATCTCTCTCTCTATCTCTCTCTCTCTCTCTCTCTCTCTCTCTATCTATCTATCTCTCTCTCGATTCTTAAGTTAGATCTCGCTTAGTTCTTTCTCGAGAATCTCCAGTATGTTTTTTTTTTGTATCCTTCATGAAAGATAAATTCTACAATAGATATGTTTAGTCTTGTCTCCTTCAGCTAAATATTTAATTTGGGTTTATAAAAATCATGAGCCATTTACACTCAATAACCGTTTTTAGATTAATAGACTGGAGTGATGCTATAGAATCTATATACATTTAAATAGAACAATCATATGGTCTCTTTGCTTTGTGTTTCCTTGTTATAATATTTGGCACGTGCTTACATAAAACCAAATAAATCTAACTTTCTTTCCTAAATTTTGTGTGTTTATAGGTCCAAAGATGTGTGTCTTTCCTAAATTTTGTATGTTTATAGATCTAAAGATGTGTAGAAGACACGTCCTTACTAATCACATCCTATGAAGGAACACAACCATCCTCTTACACTTCAGTTGCGGCCTACATGGTCCTCTCCGGCTCCTTCTCATGATGACCTAGATTTTTAAAGAAAGTATAGATTTGATTAATCCTAATACATGATCATAAAACCTTAAAACTCCCAAAACCAAAACACGGTACTAACACAAGTCTAGCTATATAAATCAACTCGCACTCGACCGCCAATACAAATGATGCGGTGGGAAACATCATTGACACCATTAATTCTTGAACAACTCTTTTCTCATAAAGAAAGAGGAAAAAGGTTGACCTATTTACATTGAATAAACTGTATCTCTAACTTGGGCTAACTAATATTAATTCTTTCTTCTTTTTAGATCATCTTTCCTTAGCACATAAGTCACATTGATGAAGGTATCTTCAGGACAAGGGATCGTTTTGCCAGCTACCCATCAGACGATAGAACCCAAACTCTTCTTTTCGGATTTACTGAGCAGAGCTTGAAACGAAGGCTAGTTCTAATTTGAGACATGAACTATATATATATATCTTCTTCCGGATCTGGTCATCACCAACATACACTGCAAAGAAACCCTTTATGCGTTGTACAGAACGGCTAAAGAATCTTCTTTGCACCCAATAAACCCTCCCACTTCAACTTTCTTGTTATTCGAACAGAATCAGTAGAGCAGATATTTGGCCAAGCCCCTAAATTATGATACAAAAGGATTAAAACTTCTATAAAGAAGGAAGATTTAGTCCATAAGGACTTAATTACCACCATCGTGTCCCATATAAGGTGCACCCCTCCTCAAGTCCTAAGCATATGGACATATTTTAAGTACTACATGAATAAATCAAGAAAGAGAAGCAATGATAACAAAAAGTAAGAACCAGTCAAGCCAGCTATTACCGTCAACACCATTAGAATTTTTGCGGAAATCATCAAGCCCTGAAATTTTTTTGTGTAGAATTGAAAGTCCAATGATCAGTTCCTAGGATCTGCAGAGAAATACCAAGAAAAAGAGGAAAAAAATGTTCAAAAGATATCAACATTTCTATCCTATGTAGCTGCTATCATATCAAAATCATCAATAATTATAAAACCCCATCATCATTCATTGGCAGCAAAATTAGAATCAGAACTAAAAAGCAAGAAAATCAGTCTTTGATTAAGAGGAAAAATTAACGAAATTGGAGACTTAGTGAATCAAAATACGGATAGTAAAATTGATGATTCTTACTGTATTTGGTTCCATTGAATTCTACAAAGAACTCTTGCATACCATCCTTGATCGAGTCTACTTTATATTCACTCATTAGCCTGAAAAATATCAAATTAGTCAAAAAAAAAAAAACTCAAAATCAAGATTAACTTTTTGCAAACAAGAAGAAACCGAAAGAAACGACGAACCAAGAATAGCGAGAAAGTAATAAGAAATTGACATAGAAACAAATACCTTCGTGTGCTTCGATAAAAAGAAAAACAAATACCTCCATGTGCTGCTCTTCATCTTCCATCTAGTCATATCCCTGCGAACCTATGTTTAAGTAGTATTTAAGCAGTAAAGAAATTCAGAGCAAATTAAATAATACAGATCAAACAAAAACGTAATACAACCTAAGAAAATATTATGTTAGTGTGTTGTTTATATTCTTCGATCGAGTTATTACCTTTTTCTTCCACCTTCTCTTGAGTTCGTGATTTTAAATAATACAAAACAGAGAATGATTGAATTAAAGACACAGGTGTTTCACGTACTAACAGAAAAATCTAGTCGGATCAAAGAGACATGGCAATGAATGAGTTTCACAAAAATTATAAACGTGGGATATATATCAAGTAAAAAAATTAGGGTTTTCCGAAAATCGCAAAAGAAAATCGCAACCCAATTTCCGAAAATCGCAAAAGAGGATCGCAAGAAAATCACAAAAAGAAATCGCAACCCAACTAAATAAATAAAAAAACGGCCAGAGAATATCTATTCCGATATTACGTAGGGTTATCCGAAAACTGAAACCCCAAAATTGATAATCGGTACGACAAAAAACTTAAATCAAACCGATATAAAAAGGATTAACCGATTTTTACGGTTTAGAGTGAATGAGAGAGCTCCATTTCGAATGTAAAAAGGATGTACCGGTAGACAAATCGGTAGAATGTAATTATTTTATAAACTTAATTTAGACCGAAAACTTAATTTAGACCGATCAAAAGGGTATTGAAGTCTTTTTGGTGAGGGATAAGAGGATAATTAACCACCCCTAGAATGAATGAGAGAGCTCGAAAGCTAAAACTCACTTTGCTTATATTATATATGATATAAAAAGGATTAACCGATTTTTACGGTTTAGAGTGAATGAGAGAGCTCCATTTCGAATGTAAAAAGGATGTACCGGTAGACAAATCGGTAGAATGTAATTATTTTATAAACTTAATTTAGACCGAAAACTTAATTTAGACCGATCAAAAGGGTATTGAAGTCTTTTTGGTGAGGGATAAGAGGATAATTAACCACCCCTAGAATGAATGAGAGAGCTCGAAAGCTAAAACTCACTTTGCTTATATTATATATGATATAAAAAGGATTAACCGATTTTTACGGTTTAGAGTGAATGAGAGAGCTCCATTTCGAATGTAAAAAGGATGTACCGGTAGACAAATCGGTAGAATGTAATTATTTTATAAACTTAATTTAGACCGAAAACTTAATTTAGACCGATCAAAAGGGTATTGAAGTCTTTTTGGTGAGGGATAAGAGGATAATTAACCACCTCTAGAATGAATGAGAGAGCTCGAAAGCTAAAACTCACTTTGCTTATATTATATATGATATAGATCTAAGAATTAAATTTCAAAAAAAGAAAGATAAATCTAACTAGATTATATACATGTACAAGCATACATTCCATGCATGCACACGAAGGGTTTGAATGGTGTGCAAACATAGTAACATAGATGAATCAAATAGATAGTAAAAATTAGATTATATTTTTTTTACTAGGTTTCACGTTCATTAACTAATTGTAAAATTTCCCCTAGTTCTGTTCTTGTGCTTTAAATTTTCAATGGATGAAAACAAATATTTTCTCACTATTATCTTTTTGATTTGTGAGAATAGTGAAGAAAACATTTTCCCTCCTAAATACATTCTGCTACTTGGATAACTAGTCACAGCCTACAAGTGTGTACGTGCTCCAAAACTCAACTTAAAACGAGTCAACTAGTAGAGTCGAGATTATGTATTCGAAGTATATAATTGTTAAGAAAGAAAAAAACTGTTTCGTAAATCAAGAAAAGGTATATAATTGTTAATCTCTCGTAGAATAATTGTTTCGTAAAATCGGAAAAGCAATAACAATAGGAGAAAAACAACAACTTTTGAATTTTTGTAAGAGGTTCTTGACTAACCGGTCTTGTAGGGTTTTGTGGACAAATGTAGTCAGATAATTCATAGTAAAGAGATATAAGATTTATACTTTAAAATCCGAAACTCAGAAACCATACAACTCAATTTCAAATATTTATTTGAATCATAAGAATCTAGATTTATATTATTTTCTCCTTACATATCACCCTCACATCAATCGACGTGTTGCAACAATCTAATTCGTTTCTTGAGAAACATTTAGATTTCTTAAAAATCTTTTTAATGACAAAAAAAAAAAAAAAAACAGAGTCAAGACTTGATGACTCCAAGAGTAGAAGCTTGAAGCGACACCGTATGAGTCTCATCTCCGATATGAATCCCATGATCACCGATCGGTATCCTTCGGATCCCGGCCCGGTCCACTACACTTAAATACTTACACACGTGTATATTCACCTGCACACGCTTCATCTCCCCAGCCGCCACGTGTACCCTCTCGAAAGCAACCAGCTGTTTCAACGGGGCCCATTCTCCACCTGGTGGAGCCGAGAACACAAGCATCGTGTGGGTCCCATCTCTCGATCCAACGTTCTTAATATCCACGTGGACTCCGAGAGAGAGACGGTTACACCTAGCATGCGTCACACGTACTGATTTCCCTGAAACGGTGCCGTTTCTACCACGAACAGCTATAGGAATCACTTTAGGCGCGTCGGCTATGCTGTGAGTAAAGCGCGTGTAACTCAAACCATGCCCGAACGGGTAAACAACCGGACCATCGTAAAACCGGTAAGTCCGACCCGGAATCCGCTTCGACCGGATCGGTCGCATGGACATTTCCGTCATCGGTAAATTCGTTAAATAATCCTGCGGATACCATGTCATTGGAAGCTTCCCTCCGGGATTAGCACCGCCGAATAAAATATTGGCGATTGCGGTTCCACCTTCCTGACCCGGATACCCGCCCCAAACAATTGCTGAAATCTTCGGGTCCTTCTCTGCGAAGGATACATCTATAGGCCCACCAGACATCAAGACTAATATAACTGGGCCTTTAGAGGCCCGAGCAACTTTAGAGACAAGCTCTTGTTGTTTCCCAGGCAAAAGCAAACTGTTTCTGTCCTTGAACTCAGCTTCAATAGACTGATCCAAACCCATCACAAGAACCGTCGCGTCAGCTCCTCGAGCCGCTTCAACCGCACCATCGAACAATCTATCGTCCATGCAATGTACATCCGCGCAACCCTTATTGTGAACCGTTCGTGCATAACCGGCTATTCCTTGAACCGGACTGGTATATCCACAAGCAATCCCTGCGTAGTTACCAATCATTGTCACTGTTGCGTCGGAATTCGGTCCGATGACGGCGACCGTACGGTGGTGGAGACGCGAGAGAGGTAGAGACGGGCCGTGATTCTTGAGGAGGACGATTCCTTGATGAGCTGCTTCGAGAGCTAGTCCCTTGTGAACCGGTGTACACACGTGTGCCGATCCAAGGTGTCCGTACGGCTGAGCCGCAATATCGCCGTCGAACATGCCTAGTCTCATTTGTACTGTTAGCGTGTTGACTACGGCATTGTCGATGTCTGACTCACGCAACAGGTTTTTCTTCACCGCATCGATTGTATGGGCTCCTAAAAACGGCCCACAATCCAAATCTAAGCCTACACGATACACAAGATTATTAGTTATCTTAATTTTTGTAAGAAGATAGATGTTTTGGTCATAATTTACAAAAGTTCCGTAAAATAAATTAATTTCCTCGTACTAGTAGTTACGATAATTTTAGCCTATAAGTTATATTCCTAAGTCCTTAATTTAAAATCGAATATCTTTGATGATTATAAAATAAAATTCTAATTAATTAACAATTAAATACCAGCTTTGATGGATTTAGCAGCAGCTTCTTCAGGAGTACCAGTGTAATGTTGTGTGTCGTATAGAACACCAACAGAGTCACAATCGGAGACGATATATCTGTTCAAAAAAAAAGTGAGTCAACGGTCAGCGATATTCTCAAATCCGTTATTGGGAATGTTTTCATCTGACGTGGCGTGATCTTACCCGTTGAGACCCCATTGGTTGCGTATGGTCTTCTTTAGGAGATTAGGATCGGCACATGTCGGAACGCCGTTAACTTGATTGTAGGAACACATAATGCTCGCGACGTTCCCTTCCTTCACGCACATACGGAACGGAACGTCGTACGTATCCTCTATATCTTGCTTGCTCACCTTCAAACACGTGCGAACTTCTCACGTGAGGAAAAAAATAGGTTGAAGCAAGAAAGGGAAAAGAAAAAAAAAACCTTAGCGTTGAAATGGAATCTATCGACGCCGTTCCAGTTATCGAGATCGTACGCCGTGAAATGTTTGCAACAAGCGGCGACTTTTAACCGGCTACGATCGTTTCCCTGTAAACCTCTGACGTAGCTCGCGGCGTATTTACCTGCTACGACCGGGTCTTCACCGGGAGTTTCCTGTCCACGTCCCCAACGTGGGTCCCGCAATACGTTGACGTTTGGGCTCCAATAAGTAAGCCCACCAACTCCACCGTTATACATGGCCCTGGCCTCATTTGACACAACCTGCGCACCCCCACGAAAGCGTAATTTAGTCGAACGTAGTATTATCATTGATAAAATGCGCTCGACTAATGTTACAAGTTGATACCATGTGATGCAAGTTGATGCCTCGTTTTTAGCAAAAAGCGTACAGTAGGTTCAGATTTAATTTCCTCGCTTTTTCAAAAATTTAAAGCAAGTTTATTATTATTATCCCAGTAATCTATAAATATTGTTACTTATATAATCCACCATTTTAAAATTTGATTAGAATAAGATCTTTGTCATAAATTGGAGGGATGAAAAACAAAACCGAAAGAAGAATAATTATTTAAGGCAAGTTACTTTAAATAAATATTTTACTTTAAATAGCGTAAGCTAATAAGAGATTCGTTCCTACGTTTTTTGCATGAACTACCGGACAAATCAAAACACGAGAACTGTCAAAATATCACCTTATTATATAATAAAGTAAAGTGCAAAAAAACAAAACAAATATTATTAGTAACATTTCGAGAAAATAGAATATATTTCGGTCCACTGAAAGTATTCCAAATAAATAAAGGGAACGAATAATATTTCCTCGCGCAGGTTCGATCTTTCCTTTTAATTTGATCAAACATAAAATAAAATAAAACCGAACCACACAATCAACAATACACAGAGACTCTAGTCTAGCTGTCTAAATTAATGTGGCCAGTATGTATAGAATCTCTAACATAAATACTTACGTCATTTTCACAGTGAAAAATATTGATAAGTGTTTAATAGCTTAGATCGGTGTTTTGATTTAATGGATAAAAGAGAGAGAGAGAAAAGATCTGACCCGTCCGATGGATTCCCACAAAGAGGCGTTGAAGGAAGCAACGGTTGTGATGACTTGAGGGAAACTGGTGGCTGCAGGGTAGACCCCACCGAACTTAGTACCGGGACCCACATTTGAAACGCCGTGCAAAGCCTCCGACCACCACTCGTACCCTTTGATTCCTAGCCGTGGAATCGCCGCCGCAGTGTTCCCTAACAAGCTAACTTTCTCGGCCAATGTCAGCCGTCCGATCAAATCCTTTACTCTCTCCGGTATTGGAACTGACAGCTGGCAGAATCTCAACGTCGCTGTTGCTGCGTCCTTTGTATCGCAAGCAAACGTTTCGCGGCTGTGAACGCGGACGCTGCTTACGAAGAAGAAGAGAATAGCGGCCATGAACGCCATTTTGTGGTGAATCATTTCTTTTAGTTTTTTGGGGTTTCTTTGGAAGAGAGAAAAATAAATGTGATGAATGAATATTGTAAGTGTGAAGTTTGTGTGTGTATATATAATATAGTGAGGCAATGATGTTATGATAACGAGTAGCTCTCTGCATTATTTTTATTTCGCTATTTTAAATATAAATATTGCAAAATCAAACATAAAATAGTTTTATTATTTATCATATGTATTAATGTATATATTATAAATGTACATTTATATTTAAATTTGAGGAGAAGACAAGTAGGGGAGATTTGATGAGTGAACTAACCTGCCATTTTGGATACGTAATGTGGTTAGAAAATGTTGGAAGACAGTTGTCACAGTGTGGGTCCCGATTCCGTAGAGATTGATTTGATTCTAAAATCTACTTTCTTAATCATATAAAAATCTACACTTAGTTTCGTTTTAATTGTTGTTGTTTTTTTTCATCGCAACAAAGGAAAAATGTTGGTTTATATCCGAAGCTATCTGTTTTGCAATGCGGTTTCTTTTTGCTTCAATATGTTTCCCACTTGCAGGTAAAGAAAGTAACTTGGCTTATACGAGATGTCACCATTCTAAATTCCTAACGATCTTTCTTTATTTTCTTCTTTTTGTTTATATATTCTTTTGGTTCTTTTTTTTCTTACATGTGGCTGGTGAAGTGGAATTTCACGAATCATTGTCTTATATAGATATGCGAATATTTATATATACGAACGAGCAATCCTTTGTACTATAACATTGTTCGGGTAGACTCAAGGAACCATTTTTTGGGTGGTCAATTATATACAATGTCAGAGAAAATATAGATCGAATCTTCTTTTTTACCTGGTCGAGTGATAATGTTTTAGTCAATATTGTCTGTTTAATTACTCTAATAAACAAATTTCATTTCAGCAAATCTAGTTTAGAGTTAGCCTAAGAATGCATTAATCCATTTGAGTTTTGTCCCTGCTATATACGTATATATATCGTATAATAAAGATTAAAAAAAATTATAAATGTGTGACGACATGCAAGATCATGGGGATGATAAAATATTAAGAGATGACCAAATTTTTAGAAACGAAACCGTGAGAATAGGAAAGGATAAATTAAATTTGATTCGAGTGACTAAGAGGCCACGAAGAAGAAGGCAACGTAATAACAATTATATGTCGGAAACAGACAACAAATTGTGCTCTCCTTACCTCAGTGTCCCAAATCTCACACTCCATTGGTTCATATCTTCAGTGGTCGTTGAGCAATATTTTTTTCTTTAATCAAACTAATTTTTAGGTAAATTGTAAGGAACTCCAAAAACTTTTTGTTGTTCCCGTTAAAGAAAAACCGTTTTTGTTATTAACCTAAAAACAAAGTTACTAGTATAATTTAGCCCTAAATAATTTATAGGGTTAAGTTTGCAGTGGGGAAAAAAAAAATTAAAGTAGGCATTGATCACAAGAAGCAATGAAAATATGCAGTAAATGGAATATAAGGGTATCAAAAATTCGAGTCCTGACCAATGTCATGCACAAAGTAGTAACTTTAATTCTAACCCATCGGTTTTGTGTCCCACCAAAAACCATATAATTTCTGGTTTCTTTGTACTAGTTCTGATGATCTCTCGAGCCATCAAAGAATCGTAATCCCGAATATTAATGTTAAGATGTGACTTGTGTTGGTCCTCCCACCACCAAACATCACAGCAATCTAATCAAATTGCCACCACCCTTGCTTTATAAAGAAACCAACATCATAAAGTTTTTAAGAACCTAAAACCAAAGCTTCGAGAAGAGAGAATGGCGGATGAGAAAGTGAGTGTTGTTGAAGTTGAGACAAGAGACGCGTATAGAGTTGCGTACGTGATCCATTTCTTGTTGGGTGCTGGTAGTTTAATACCATGGAACGCTTTGATCACAGCCGTTGATTACTTTGGCTACTTGTATCCCGACAAGCATGTAGAGAAGACTTTCACCGTGGCTTACATGAGTTGCTCGGTCCTGGTTCTGGTTTTGATGATGACTTGGAACACAAGGTTGAGCTATAGACTGAGGATGAACTTGGGGTTTTCCATGTTCATCATCTCCATGATGGTTTCACCCATCATAGATTGGGTTTGGAAAGGTGAAAATAGTGAGAATGTTTCTTACCTCTTGATGGTTGGATCAGTCGTCCTATGTGGTTTAGCTGATGGGTTAGTCGGAGGAAGCTTGATCGGTTCAGCCGGAAAACTTCCTAGACAGTACATGCAAGCAATTTTCGCAGGGACTGCCTCTTCAGGTAAAACCTCTTTTAATTATTTCCATTAAAATTGACGTAATACACTAAGCACTTGATTCCGACCACCAATTTTTTTTTAGAGCATTTCTTAAAGGTAATAGTCATATAAGGTCAACAAATTTGTTTTTTTTTTAACTAATGAAATGTTGTTTGTAAAATATTTAACCAATTTTAGTTTTTTTAAAGCTAATATATTGAGAAATTTTAAGGAATTATCAATTTAGAAAAGGCCAACTTTTTTGGGGGTCAAGCTAGCCATCTTTTTCATTAGACCGGCCATGATTAACAAAAGCCGTAAAACGTTAGTCTTATTCAGTGCTTACGAGTTTCTCTCTGTTTTTCATTTGCCAGGTATTATCATTTCCGTCCTTAGGATTACGACTAAAGCTTCGCTGCCACAGACACCGCAGGGGCTGCGAGCCAGTGCTCATTGCTATTTCATAGTCAGCTCCACTATTCTACTCTGCTGCTTCCTTTGCTGTAACGTGCTCTACAAGTTACCAGTAATGCAACAACACCTTAGGTTTAATCAACCTTTGTATTCGAATCTGACAATATGGATGGTTGGGAGGAAGATCAAGTGGCCAGCTTCGGGTATTCTAATAGTCTATACCGTTACTTTATCGATATTTCCAGGATTTATAGCTGAGAATTTGAAGTCCAAACTTCTCCAGAGTTGGTATCCTATTTTGCTCATCACAGTGTACAACATCTCGGATTTCGTAGGCAAGTCACTCACCGCACTCTATCTATGGCAGAGTATAAAATACGCTACATGGGCTTGTATCGTTAGGCTTCTCTTTTATCCTCTCTTCTCTGCGTGTCTACGTGGACCGAGTTGGCTTAGAACAGAAGTGCCGGTGGTTGTTCTGACGTTCATGCTCGGCCTCACCAACGGCTATCTTACTAGTGTCCTCATGATCATGGCTCCCAAAACGGTTCATGCATCAGAAGCAGAACTTGCGGCAGTTTTCATGGTTGTTTTTCTAGGAATAGGTCTTGTTTGTGGCTCAATCCTTGGCTGGGTCTGGCTCATCTGAACTTCTTATTTGTATGCATCAAAAAGTTGATTATAGACAGTACTTAGTATATCCAATCTCTAACACAATTAAAAGTGAGAAAGGTGCCGGTTAATTTGAAAGATAGTCCACTAAAATTAAAAGTTGATATGTGAAGTAGTCTTTCTTTTAAAAAAAAAAATAAGTGTTCATTACTTGAATCAATAATTTCCCCAACAAACATTTACGGAGTACACAATACATGGGTTGAATACCCAAGATAACGTTGTTCAATAACTTAAACAATCATAAATCATAATTATAAATACTGTAATAAATTATAATAACAAAATCAATCAAATATTATGGAGTATAATAATAAAGGGGTAAAAGGGAATCCAAGCCCACATGCGGCTTATCCACTCTTGTTTCAACTCGTGGAACTTTATTAAGTCTCCGTGTGAAATGTTTTCTACTTTCTTTATAGTATTTATTTTGTTCAAAACTTACTTTATATATTTGTCTTGTATATTTAAGTG
The DNA here is from genome assembly GCA_030161315.1 of Eutrema japonicum. NCBI lineage: Eukaryota > Viridiplantae > Streptophyta > Magnoliopsida > Brassicales > Brassicaceae > Eutrema > Eutrema japonicum. The sequence continues at coordinate 998,422 of BSQW01000001.1, read as the reverse complement.
TAAATAAATTGTTGCCAAAAAAAAAGTGTTAATAAGTTTAATCCATACTTTGTTATCTTATCTTCTTGGATTATAAACTTATAAAATCCAATATATATATAACAATTCGAGAACATATCCACACCTCCCCCCACGCCTCGTTTTAAAAAGAATTATTAGCATGTTATATTGATTATGTATGGTTAAGAGTTAAATTACAACTGATATATAAGACATATAAGTATATAAAACATATATGCTTGGTTACTATTTTCTATTTACTCCATCATCTAACATATATATAGCCACGCAGGCTACCTTATTTAGTTATTTGACATGATTGATTATTTATTTTATTTTTATATTAGTATAACAACTAACTTATTACTAGTATATGTTTGACATATTAGCTACACCATAATTAATTATCACAATTTGTAGTAAATAAACAAAAACCAACAATATTTCACTGGTTATCTGATAACCGCATATTTATGCTCGAATTCTACTGCAATTAACATGAAGAAGCCGTCGAAACGTATCTCTATATATATATATATATATAAAATTAAAAGTTGAAATCATAATTATCGGAAAAAACTATATACACCAACTAAAACATGAAATTGAAATTATTTGAATGAGATTATAATACTGAACTAAATGATTTGGCTCGAAGGCTTTTGTGTTCTACATAAAGCACTCTTGAGATCTTTTTGTATCTATCATGGACCATGATTATTGCATAAAATTTCAAGATCTTGGTTAAGATTTGTATGTAGAAAAAAAGATTTGTATGTAGCATCAAATATTTTGTCTTATGATAATTTTTTTTATTTTTTTAATCTTTAGAGAAATAATTTTTAATTTGTATTTATATGCAATATTTAAAAGAAAAGACAAAATATTGTATACTTCTCCGAGGTATAAATGAGTGTACACCCATTTATTTTGAGCAAGAAATACCCTGCATAGTTTAACGTCTTCTGCAATAATAAGGTACACTTATGGAGAAAAAGGATGAATATATATATTATGAAACTTAAATAGAAAGAAATCTTTCTTAAAAAAACTTAAATAGAAAGAAAAAGATAAGAATTGATTGATTGTGATTTGTGAAGAAAGCGAAGTGTTAGAAACAAAGGAGGGGCTACGATGTCTTTTAACGTTAATAATAATGAAATTTAGTTGGGTACTAAAGGCAAAAAGGAGGCGGCAGTTATAACGTTAAACATTATCCACCGCCATCATATTCATATGATGTGACATTAATCAGATAATATCTTCTTTTGATTACTTATTAATTCCCATCATCATTTATTCATGTAACACAAAAAGTACTTAAATCACTTCAACGAATAAAAAGTTCCACAAATGTTATATATATTTAATAGTATTTTGATACTTTTTAAAATTTTAGTAAAATATAATATATTTTTTATTGTTCAACTCAAATTTACTCATATATAGTATGATGTGTATAATAATGCACTATACACAATGTATGAAGGTTAAAATTAACTTTTCATTTCAAAAAATGTTATTTTCTATTATATTTTCAAAAAATAACAAAAATTAATGAATTTTAAATTAAGTGATAATACATACAATTATGTTATATATATATATATATGAATGAACATTATAAAAAAATAGTTGTGAAAAAACTTAATTAAACTGAGCCTACTTTTTTGAAAAATAAACCAAATAAATTAACAAAAATTGCCCAAAAACAAACTTTGTGATTCGTTTTTTTGTTAAAGCAAAAGAAAAGATGACATAGAATGGGGCATTCTTATCCATATTACACTTGCATCGTCGACTGAGGGATAAGGAATGAAAAATGTAATTTATTTTTGTTTCTTCTACATAAATTTACGTAGAGATTATTCATGTCAGTGGACCAACGAGAAACCAAAAAAAGATACCATATAAGATAATCTTATTTCCAATATGTATGTTCATATATCTTTATTTGAAATAATAAGAAAACTTTTTCAATTTTCAATTTTAAATTTTAAATTTTCAATGATGCTAAACATCCTCTATGGAACAACCAAACAAGTGTATACACATTTCGTGTGAAGCAAAAATACCTTTCATATTTATCCTCTTATATTATAAATATATCATTTATTTATGTACTATTATAGGAATAAAGATGGAAAATAGATAAGGATATATAAATTGAATGCTTGTGAAGAAGGCAAAGCAGAAGTAGCATTTGGTAAGATAAGAATGAGTGGAACAACACCTGTGAGAACATTCTCCGCCACTCATTAACTGAAGATGTGAATTAAAAGATTAGAGAGATTCATTTTTGTTTGCTTATGAGTTTATCAGACCGGATTAGAGTATGAGTCCCTCTAATAAAAATTATTTCGAGTCAGATTCAACTAAAAATTGACTATTATTTGATTTGATTAAGACCAAAGATCATTTTTCAGATTGATCCAGTCCTAATATATTATTGCGATTGGCTGTGGGCCTGTGGCAAATTAGCATTTTGATGTCGTATGCCGAAAGCAGACATTTGGCTGTGGGCCTGTGGCCCATTAATTACCTTTTTTTTTTGTCAACTCTTTTTCTTAAAAATCCTTATATGCTATGACTAATTTTGTCAATTTGTTAAGAAGAAGATGCGGCCCATTGCCATTTTGACCATAGTGGGACTCAATAAAAAATGTCACTAACTTGTGACCCAAACTGAAATTTCCTATGATTTTGATTAAATTTCCGCAAATATAATTCACAAAATTACACCAACGTAAAACCGCTTTTATATATTTTTAAAAATATTTTAAGCACACTGAATAGAAAACGACGTCGCATCTTAAAGAACATCCACTGATGAATTACAAGAAGCTGGCGAAGGCGAATCTAAATATACTAACAAATACAAGGTTTATAAGCAACAAAGACAGAAGGAAATTACGAGAAGCAAAATATTGAAAAAAACAGGCCAAAGGATTCTATTACCGATTGTTGCCATCTATTTGATGTACTGAGAGAGCCACTTGAAGCCTTCACCATATCCCATTTTCCTTACAATGCTGCACATGAACACCTCCAATGGTCTCACATTCGAATCGGTTAGATTCACTTTGCCTTTACCAGTGGTGAAATTTGAAAGACCAAGGTGGAATCGAAGCTCGTCCTCAGATGCAGCGTAAGGTATGTCAATTTTGTTTCCTAGGATAAGGAATGGGACAGTGGCTAGAGATTCGTCCGAGAGGAGTGCATCGAGCTCCTTTTTCGATTCTGCAAATCTCTCTTTGTCATAAGCATCCACTAGGTAGACCACAGCATCAACCTGTGAAGAACCCTCAAGAAGAATCAAGAATTATTTTAAACACAATGCTGCATTTGAATAATTTGTTTGATTCGAAAACCCCTTTTGAAGACAGACAGACAATGCTTACTATTATGTAATATCAGGATTTGCAGATCAAATGTCTCATGTGAATAATTTCTCGAAGAAGGCTACTCAAGATGCATGGGTTCTTAGTGAAGTAAATGAGATTTCACCTTAGCATAGTAATCTTTCCACACCCTTCGTGCAATCTGATGACCGCCCAAGTCAAATGCCTTGAATTTGATTTGTCCAATGCTAAGTTCTTCGGAAGTTGGATGCTGAGTTGGTTGATGCTGCACCAATCTCTGTTGAACAACTCGAAAACACAAATCAGCTAAAATCAGTAAGAAAATTGATGACCACCCATCAAACTAGAAGAGAAACTATACTCATCTCCTTCGTTAAGGGAATGAAAATTGATATCAAAGTAACATCCAGAGTTGTGATAGAGCCTGAGAATGCATAAAAGTAAAACTCTAATTCTCGATCGAGTGAATACAGAAACAAGTAGACATAAAAAAAACAAAAACAAAAAATCCAAAAACAGACACTCCTGGGATCTGATTTGACTCTCTGATTTCAATTTATATACGAAAAAAGAACATCTAATTGGCGACGGAGATCGAACAGATCCAGACGAATCAAGGAATTTCAACGAGAAGGAAAGGAAACCAAAACCGAATTGGATCGATTCGATAGCTGAGACTAGAGAACAGGATCGAAGAAAGGACGCAAAAGAGGGGGAATCGAGAATCGAACCTCGTCCTTCAACATGTGAAGCAAGGTGGTTTTACCGGCATTGTCGAGACCTAGAAACAAGATCTTGGCGTCCTTCTGCCATAGACCTAGCGAAGCGAGCACGCCGTAGAACCAATCCACCAAGAACATCGCTGCACGATCCACAAAAGTCAATCTGATTGCGACGCGATCGTTGTCACCTTTTCGAATTTGGCTTCCAAGACGAGTAAAGAAAAAAAGAGACAGCGGAAGAAGAAGAAGAAGAAAAACCTGTGAGCAAAGAGGATATACTGAGGAAGTACAAAAAAACGGCAAGCAGTGTATAGATTCTGAAGGGTATGTGTGTAAAACGGCAAGAATTGTGTAGATTCCTGAGATAGCGAAACGGCGTCGTGTCAGTCTACGCATTTAGAGAAGCTTTTGGAGGGTCCAGTGGAGAGGAGATATTTGCTTAGCAAGTGGAATGGTCTCTTTCAAATTCTGTCTCTATCGTTTTACACGCCATAATACATTACCATGATTTATATTCGAATGATAAAATTGTTAAAATCTCGATTTTGATTTGTTTATTTTTTTTATTAGCAACCGAGTTTTGGGATCTAAGAACGTTTTTTTTTTGTTGTAAACTTGAACCAACATTTTTTTATTGCTACAAATTAAAATCATTAAATTTGAAAGAGGATATTTTCTTGAAATTTATACCAAAAAATCATTAAAAAAATTCGAGCGATAGTTGTTTTTTTTGGGAATATATTATTGCAAACAATACTTTCTATTCCCTCCGTTCTATAATAAATGATGCTTTAGAGGGGTTTTTTTTTAAATAAATAATGTTTTCACAAATTAATGCAAAATTAAATAGTTTTTTTTTATTGTTTTTGATATTTTGTATTTTGCAGATAAATTTTTTATTGGTTGAATTGTGTTTAAATGTATAATAAATGATGTTTTTAGTATAAAAAAATAAAAATTAAATAAATTCTTATTCTTAGTGCAAAAATCTTAAACATCACTTATATAAGATCATGTATATAATGTATTTTTTTTTACCAGTGATTAATGAGTAGATTTTGCCGACCATCAATATTGTTTTTTTCTGGGTTACAAACAAGAAAATCAATAGTTTTGTTTTTTCTTTTGTATCCGGTGCTAATTGGTTCATAAATCATAATAATCTGCTGGCAAAAAAGCCCCAACGTAGATAAGATCGAAACTAAAAAGGATAAGCCCAAATGTCTGCGTCCAAGTGTACTCAAAAGTGGGGAAAAAGCTAAAAATTCCTCCGTGTATTGTTATAATATATACTCTGTTTTTTACCTATAGATTTTGCATTAACCATCATCATCATTGTTACATTAATTGGACGTCGCCTAAACCACATACTCCTGATCTCCTATGGTAAGTAAAGTTATTCTAGTTGTTTTTTCTTTTGGGGTCAAAGTTATTCTAGCTAAAAGCCAAAATTTATATGCCAAATGGACAAACAAATAAAATAATTGAAACTAAAGACTTGCACTCTTTTATCAATAAACAAAAAAATTCACATAAATTAAAATCCACAAATCTCCTTGTAATACTTATAGGGACTACATATTATCACACATGTTTCTAAATCCGATAATTACTCTAAACAAGAAAAACGTATTTAAATTTAATTCACAAAGATCAAGAAAAAAAACTCGAAAATTGAGAAACGTCTTAGAGAAAAGAATGCCCAAAAAAATACTGAAATAATCACACATTTCTTAAATAACTAAATGTGGGAGTTATCTGTATCCGCCAAATACACCAGCTACACCTAACATGTGAAATGGGTGCATAAGAATGTTGTGCTCAGCCTGGAATACAAGTTATTTTTCATTATGTAGTGATCATGAATCGATTATAATAGCGTATTTATTTTTATTTTTTATTTTTTATTTTATTTATAATAACGTATTTAATACGATCATGTACATGCTTGTCAACCAAGTTGTTGGTGGTCGGATGGTTCCCTTCATGCGGTGAGTGTCGGCCCTGTTGGTCTAGGCCAGGTTCGATTTTTCGCGAGAGCGGAATTACCAGGACAAACACTTGGCCAAATGGAGCATTATAAATGGGTTGTGTCACTCCCACCCGAAAAATTAATCTGGACCTTTGAGCTTGAGATTACTCGCGGAGACCGAAAGACATCAAAAACAAAAATTTACAGACTTGTCGCTGTCGTACTTAGGTTACCATTGTTACTAATGACTATAATCTTTGGTATTAGAATATTAATTAAACACGGCAAACCAAAATTTGAATATAGTTAATTGTCTAAATAGTAAATACATAACAAATCTATATAACGTGCTTTCCAATAGTATATTAAACAAAAGATAGATGACAAAAAACACAGCCTATTCTTTGACCTGTGTGATCTCGGAACTATACAGCCTTTTGTATATCCATTATTCCATCTTTTGCAAAACCACATCGTAGTTTTCTTAAACAAAACACTCTTTAATTATTTTCTAAAATACCCAATATTATATTGGCAATATAGCTTATACAAGTACTTAGATTAACCATTAACAGTAAAAAATACCCACTATAGTATTTATCTGAACAGGCAAAACATTATTGGGAAATTGTTATTAACGCTTAACAATATTAGTAAAATGATTATTACATTAGGAGGACCATTAACAAAGAATATTATTTTATCCAAATAAACAGGCAACTGAAAGGGTAAAATTGTAAATTCCTACACGCTTCCTTGCGAACACCTTTTTAAATTGGACTCTCTCTCTCTCATATGTTCTTCAGAAAAACCCAAAAAAAAAAAACAGAGTAAAACTTTTGAAAAGCAGAGCTTAGAGCGCTTTTTTCCGATAAATTTCAAACGAAGAGACGAACGATCGTAGTGATGGGAGATGTAAGATTACTCATTGAAGATAGCGATTTGAAATCGAGTTTGTCTCGCTGCAGAATCTGTCATGAAGATGAAGAAGAAGAAGAAGCCGAGAGCTACTTTGAAGCTCCATGTTCTTGTTCAGGAACCGTCAAGGTATCAAAGTCGAGATTTTTAATCTTGAAGTCAGCTTTGGATCTATTGGATTATGTAAAAGCCTTTTGTTAATTTGAATTCTAAATTTGGATCAGTTCGCTCACAGAGATTGCATACAACGGTGGTGCGATGAGAAAGGAAACACGATTTGTGAAATTTGTCTCCAGGTTTGTTTCTGCTCCATTTTTCGAATTCAATTTTTGTTCAATATGACCCAATATAGTTTGTTTTCATTTCTTGCCAAAAAAATTGAATAACTTGACCTCATTGTTTTGTTTCTTATAAATTATTATATCCCTATTTTCTTCAATAAAAAACGATACGTGTTTCGAAAACATTCTCCTTCGTGTCTCAATGAAAAATATTCGATTCTCGTGAAAAAATCGTAATCAATGAGCCAATGCCATCCTGTTAATGATATCATAATATTCGAGTTTATTTTTTTACATTTAAACTATATTAATTCAATCAGTTAGGAACAAAAATGGTAACTGGATTCCCATCAAAACTTGGAGGACGTTCTTTTCTATTTCTGGCTGGATAATTACGATTTAAACAAAAAAATAAAAATTAAACCAGTTTTTTTTTTCTGGTTCAATTTTGGATTGGTTTGCTTAGAGTGTTTTTAATTAGGTACATATCGGTTTAACATATTGTGTACTTTACAATTCAATTAATGCCAGTCAGAAATAAATTAATAATCTTGCAGGAGTACAGACCTGGATATACCACGACTTCAAAACCATCTCGATTGATTGAAGTAACAGTCACAATCAGGTAATTAATTTTCTTAAACAAAGTAATTGTAGATTAACCTTGGAAGATTATCATTACATGTAGATTTGAGAATTGAGATTGTTCAAACATACATAGTCCAGCTATTGATTTTTCTTTCCCAGTTATTTTATTATTCTGATTCAAAAAAAAAATAACAAAAATGATCCAAAACGAATGAATATATTTTTATTTAATTTATGAGCAGAGATAATTTACATATAGTGAGGAGAGAAAATGGAGGAAGAAGAAATAGAAGAATATTAGTGGAAAGAGCTGAATCAGATTTTCCAGACTGCAACTGTCGTGCCTCTTGTTGTAGGTACTTGGCTCTCATTGTAAGCAGTCTAAATCCCCTGTTTTTTTTTTTTGGTTTTCACGTAACATAATTATTATATTAGTATGAGCTTAGTAATAATTAAAGAAATTAGTTAAATCTAATGATGGGAAGATACGAAAATCCTTTGGTTCAATGAGGTCTTAATCAGAAATGGGAATCACGACTATTGACTAAACATGACATGTATGGTTTGCATGATTGGTAACCACAAAAACATATCCACTTGGTTTATCAATCGTCTATACGTAATTATTTTAAACAAAAGTTAGTGAAACATCATATTGAAATTATTTTCATTTTAAACATCATTTTAATATTAAATGTGTGCTATTATTGTCAACATTTGTGTTATTATTGTCATTTTCAACTAATGGTGCCAAATTTTAGAACAAAAATTTAAAAATGTGTTATTTTGATCAATTAAATACCCTAAAATAGCACAAAATTTACTTTTTGTTCCAAAACTAGCATCCTAAATTTAAAATTTCGAAAATAGCACAAATAATTATGTAAAAATACTTGTTTACCCAAATAAATTGAAACTAAAATTAAACATTATGTTTGAGTTCTCTATTTCCAATTTAGGGTTTATTTTTTTCCCACTAGGAAATGGTTTTATGTCATTTTAATATTAAATTTGTGCTATTATTGTCAAAATTTGTGCTATTATTGTCATTTTCAATTAATGATGCTAAATTTGGAACAAAAATTTAAAAATGTGATATTTTGGTCAATTGCCTTTAATTTAATGATATTTTATTTTTATTGAAATTATATCAGTACACTATTATTATTATAATAATTGAAATAAGAAGAAAGAACAATTGACAAAATAAACAAAACAGAATGTCTGTTATGGTTAACAGTTGTTTAGTGCTCGGGACATATTGCCCCATGATGTAATGTTAGCTTTAACCCATGTTTGTTAAAGGCATACCCAAATCGAACCAAACCAATTTTATTTGGACTCAATATCGTATCATCACATGTCCATATATATTCTTATGGTACATCTTTTACGGCGTGACCTTTATTTATTTTAATTTTAATTTTATTTTTGCAGTTTTCTGTGGTTTTGTTGATAAAGCATGCGTTTGATGTGGTTTACGGAACCGACGAGTACCCCTTCACGATTTTCACGGTAAATAATTGCTCTTCCTATATATTTCTAACTACGATTTAAAAGATAACAAAGGATTTAGTTTTGTATGTTTTCAAAATTAATAATTGGATGGGGGAAATAATGGCAGGTATTAACATTGAAGGTCATTGGTATACTATTGCCAATGCTCGTTATCATTCGGACCATCGCAGCTATTCAGAGCAGTCTCCGACATCAGATTCTCGTAATAAGCCCCCAAAACATTTTCCCCACTTCTTATTAGTATCCCAAAATTATCGGGTTATAAAAAGTATGAATTTTTATTAAACAATGTTAAGATTATTACTATTACTTGTAAAAATAATTATTTTAAAAAAAAAAATCATATTTCATAGTAGTTTTTTGTTTTTTTAACATGAAAGCTGAATGAAATAACTTTTCGCAAATTGTTATTACGGTTTTGTTCTATTTTTTTACGTTCCACAATTCATATATATATATTGCAATATCAGCATTCATATAAAAATATATGAAATATGATATGATGTGTTTTGAGTGGCAGTTTTCTCTCTATGTTGACTTTTATTGTTGGTAATTCGGAATTTTGATAGGAATCTGAAGAAGATATGTGGAGCTCTGGAGAAGAAAATGATGGCTCGGAGGATGAAGAGCAACAGCAACATCTGGCTTGACTTTTGTTTTTCTTTCTTTAAACCTTGTCTTTTTATGAAAGCATTATAATGTTAAAGACCCAACATAAAAATAGGAATAAATTAAATGTAAATTATGTACTAAGAATCATAAGAACTTTAATGAAACAAGATTAGAGGGACTTCATCTTCATCTCAACTCCTGTCACCTACAAGCAGAGCCGGAAGTGTTGGGAATGTTAAAACCGGTGGCTGAGTCGCTAGTGTTGATTGGAGAAGGTAGCTGGTGAAAAGGCTTGTGATCATCAGTGTCAATGCAATGACAAAGGCCTGTGAGCCATTTTGGAGATTTAAGGTTTGAGTTGTCACTAGAGAGAGAGGTGTATGTTTCTGGGTTTGATTAATATGAATTTGTGTATACTATATCATAAAGGAATTAGGTTTGAGGAGAGAAGTACATGGTGGAGGGAAAACTAGCCGATTGGTGGAGAGATAGACGTTACTGATCTAATGGTGATTTAGGGATTTAGAAAAGGTAAACAGTCTTTTCTGAATGAAAAAAAAAAAAAAAAAAATTTTAAGTGTGGCTGCTGGGATTCGAGCCCAGGTCTCCACGGCCACAACGTGGAATTCTCACCACTAAACTACAGCCACTTTGTTGGCTTTTCTTACCATCCTCGTATGATCAATATTCGTATATTTTTGGTTTTAGAAGAAACTTGATAATTTGAAAGGTTTGTTGTACGTAGTAGTATTTTTCAGTATTACCAATTTTTACCACACATGACAAAACTTTCATGTATTTCCTTCCTCATGCAATCTGTTGTTTTGGTACTTATTATTTCTGAAACGCCTTACTTATTTGTTTCTTATCATACATCGACAATAAATTAATTGACACTTAAAATAATATAAGGGTCGTAATTAATATACTCATAACCAATTGTTTTATTTATTAGAAATCCATGAACTTTTGATCTGGCGTTATATAGTCCATGTTGATCTGAGTTGGATGACAGGTCTTAGAATGAAATTTGGTAGGGGTATATTAATTAGAAACACCATTATCTTGAAAAACAAACGTGTTAATTTTTTTATATAAACAAGTTAAGACCTAAAATTATATAAAGGAGTTGGACCACTTTATAACCATTTTTTTTTAATTATAAACCCATAATTTTTCGACATTATTATACCATACTTGCTTTTGATTTTATGCATTTTGGGTATACGAAGACTACTAAATGTAAATTTGTGCATAGAACTTTGAAACAAATAAAACAGATAGATAAATTTTGGTTTAATAACACAAAAATAGCATAATAACCCTAAAAGCGACATCGCTTTTCCTCAGATCCAAGTCTAAATAGATGGACCAATGTCCTTAGACTTTCTAGAGCCACCAGTACTCTTTTTAGGTTTATCACTTTGTCTAGGTTCATCACTATGAGACCAATCCGCATGTCCTGGTCCATAGCAATAGTCAAAGAAAAGCTCCTCACCTTCTTCGATAGCTTTACCCGCAAATAGTCCAATCCTATGATCTCCTCTCACGACCATCAACTACACACGAAACCATAAATTTCACTTGATCATTAGTTTGAGTTTATTGGAATTTTTGGGGGACATATGATTGTATATATATTAGAACCAATATCAGCAAGTAATTAAGTTGATACATGATTTTATTTACTCATTTATTCAAATTGACATCATAAGTACGTATTTTTTTTGCTTAATGAATCAATGTTTTAAGGTTAATATATGTCTGAGATAAAAGTACAAATACTTGGTACCTTAGCGTAGCAGTTAGGTTTTGATGAGTGATTGAGAAATCTAAACTTGTTTCCTTTACGGCGAGCATCAATGACGAGCTGTAAGAGATTTACTTTAATGAGAACAAATTTGTAGCTCACGAATGATGATGAACATGTACGTACGTACATATCTGAAGAAGAGAAGGTCGGCGACTAAAGTTACCTGATCATTCAAGTTAAAGAGGTAGGAAAAACCAAGCTTGTCATCTGCTCTCCCACGTTCATTTGCTTCATCATGAGAAACCAATTCTCCAGTATATTCTCCCAGAAACTCATTTTTTTTAACAGAGTGCTGATGGATTAAACGTTTATGCATGCATTAATGATCTAAAGTTTAAACATTTTAAAAACAAAAAGAGAAAAGAGTTTATATATGCCTGCACCCATATTTTAAAAAGAGGAAGATATATTCACTTATATATATGGGATGGTAAGTGGACCAAGACGGTTTGAATCTAAACAAGTCTAGGGTTATAGTATGATCTATCCAAAAACCATAAAAAAGTTTATGCGAATGTCGAAAAATGTTTTATGCCAAAAAATCATTATTTTTTGTTGTCAATGTGTCCTGACACATAAACCAATTCGGACATTAAAACCCCATAAATTTAAATTTGGAGTTTGGTGTTCATTAAAACCCATATTCTGATATTATTAGTATGATTGCTTACCCGTGTAAATGCACCCCATCCATGAACATCAGACTCGGCCAGGAGAATCTAGTGAATAAGGAAAAAAGAAAAAAAAATTAAAAAGTTTTCGTACAAGATCCTTTTGCTGATTTGACGTCGATGGTTACCCTCTTATGTTTCTTAAGGAGGAATTTCATGTTCTTGCATTGGCTTGTCTGTGATGTCTCACCAAGAGACCCATCTCCACAGCTATATATATATAAAAACAATATATGTTTCCTTAGACTTTTTTTTTTATAAGGATTTTAATCATCGAATATTTATATTGAAATGAAAATGTTACCTGAGACAACAACTCCGACAAATATCTGGATCGCATTCACGAGAAACAGCAAAGCAAGGACATTGTCGGTTTATGCATTGACCCTTTGCACAGTTACATCCTCCAAAACGATTGTTGCAAATCTTTGGGCACCTGAACAAAATATAAACTTATGATTTATAAAGACCTTGGCCTAAATTAAACGTGACAATATGAATCAATTGGATCCAAAATAATTAATGACATATACCCGCAATATTTCTCGCAGCAATTTCCATTAGTTAAACAAGTGCATTGATCTCCACATATTGGCTCGCAAGTGCAGGGTGTGTACTGCTTATACGACTCATTTGTTCCCTTTTTAAAAGCAGGCGGATTACAAGCATACTTCTGGAGTTTGGCCTTTTTCCGGACCAACCTTGGTTTTTTTCGAGATACTTCTTTATTAACCTGTAATCAATATGATCGACTCTCAAATAATGTGTTTTTTTTTTCACGAGGATCGCATATTTTAATTTACCTCCTGATTGTCTGTTTCGTTATGTTCTTCTAGTAACATAGTACATGGATCTTGCTCACGCATGTAATTGTAAACCTCTAAACACGTCTTAAGGCCCGCAAGTAGGTTTCTTCTAATAAGACAACTGCGGCAAAATCATGGACAATGAACACATTCAAGTTTTGTAAGTATTTTATTTGACAGTAAGTTGTAAGTATTACAAAATATCATTTGTAGACAAAAATTATTGGTAGTTAGTTAACATAAGATAAAAATATCATTTGTGTTGAAAAATTATTGCAACTACGCCATTACGGTTGTTTTTATTTCAAATTTAACATATCATTTAATTTAGAGAAAAAATTTCATTTTTTTTTTACTTTTTTAGATATTTGTATATATATTAATCCCATGAATCCATTTTTAATTTTTTTACCTGTTTGTCCCAAAGATTTCAACTCCTTGCAAGTAAAGATCCTTCTCCACAGGCGTCCATTCATGATATGCAAGGGACATCTCTGTAATATCTTTGATTACTTCATTAGTATCTGTGTTTGTATCTGAGACCACATTCTTCCCTTTCATGTTTGATATAGATTTATCATTATCCACCACATGATCAGCCTCTGTGACACTTCTTAGCTATTCAACCAGTAACAAACAGAATTAAGAAATGAACAAATATTGAGTGTGTGAGAGTGAGATAGAGAGAGACCTTGAGGTAACAATGCTCACTGCATTGTTTTCTAACATCTTTATTATTCTCGACCAAAATAGATTTGTTTTCTTTCTGACAAGCCAAAGTCATCTAATTAAGTTAATCACGTAAGCTTACAAGGCTTCTCCCACAAAAATATTAATTAAATAAGTAGATTCAAGCTTACAGTATTATTCACAGGCTGATATTCTTCATGCAAATGACAGTCAAATATCTGAAAAAAATAAATAATAATAAACATGTATGATTTTTTTTTTTTTTGTGACAAAAAAAAAAGAAAGATTCAAAAAGTTACCAAGCAACGACGGCAAAAACGCCTATCAGTAGTCTCCGAAAAAGGACTAAATATGCTGTTATCAGAAACTTCCCCAATATTTTCTTCTTTCTTAAGCTTTTTGAGCTCATTGTATCTCTCCTACATTAGATTTGAAATTAAAGTATTAATTTCTAACGAGGAAGGAAGAATAAAAAAAAACATCCATGTATGTAGATTCGATTTTATTATTACCAAAATATCTGAAACATCTAATTCGAGGAACTTGGAGAGAGCACTCTGCACCACCAGATCATCCAAACTATGTTCCTGCCCAATCTTCCTACAAAATTCTTGACTATGTTATTAACAGCGTTTTATTATGAACCGTCTCGATCTATTGTAAAAAACATAATTCTTGACTATGTTATATATTAATCAAGAACATGTATAACGCAAAAAAAAAACTAACCATATAAGCAGATCTACATCTTCCGAAAATTCGAATTTTTCTTTCTCGATTACTTCTTCATCTTCTTCATTTTTTTCGTTGTCGCTCTTCAATTCTACTGCCTCACCATCCACATAGTGGAGTTGTTTCTTACCAATCACAGAATCACTTTCAGCCATTAGCTTATTACTGCAATGTTAACGAAAAAGATATATATTTATTGTAATATGATTGATTGTTGAAATTAATATGAAATAAAAACAAGCATGCATGCCTATCCGCGAAAACCCAGGTAATGGATCGAGGTATCTGCTTGACAAATGGAAAATCGACAGTTGGTAATGTAACTTCTTGATCAGGAACATCATCTGCTTCGTGAGAATCATAAGAGAAGCCATTGAAATGATGGAGTATTGTTTCCATTCTCGAAGAAATCATATTCTTGCCTCTTCCATTATTTCCCTCTCCATTGCACCGAGTTATGGCAAGTAATTGATGGTTCAAAGCATGAGCAGCCACACTCGGTTTGCATCTCAACTCGAATTTTTTCTGTTAATCAAATTAGGTTAATTATTTTGATTTTGATTTTTTTTTTTTTGCCAAAGTGGATATGAAATGTTCATGTGGTTTTTATCTTCATCATTAGGGTTTTTATATATATGTTGAGTAACTTCATATGATTCTTATAATCAAGCTTTGATTGACAAAATATCTACATCCAAATATCTACCATTAATACTCTTGAAAAGTTTTTGATTAAAAGTTATATAGCAAAAAGAATACATAGAAACAACCAAAAGTTTCTTACATTAATATGCAGAAATCTTTCTCTTTCGATTTGCTCTTTGACCTGATTCAATTCGGGAGGCAAATCCTCACCATCTTCATGATTTTCCTAATTAAAATCAACAAGAAAAGAGAAGGAAATCATGAGAAATTATGCAAAGAAAAGAGAAGCAGAATAATTTATAGACCACAAACCAGATAAAAATGACAAAAGTTCTCAACAATTTTATGGATCATGGGACGAATAATAACATAAATCTATCAGAATAAAAATCCAACATAAAATGTTATTTAGCTGGAATTATCATAACAACCAATTAAAATATATATTCTTTTAAAAACTAGTAAACTCGGACCTTTTTTCACTGCATAATAGAACTCGGGTTAATATATATAGTGTTGATTTAGGTCCTAATGGACTGATTATCAAAATAAAGAGTTTTAACTGATTATCAAACGATCTTCGACTCGACGTAAAACAAGTTAAATAATGAAAAAGCAGACAAAAGAAGAGTGTATCAAACATGTAACTAGTAAATGTACCTTCTCCATTATCCCCCTCGCTTCTTATTTTCAAGTGCTTGTGATGTTGTTGGAAGCGAATGCATGTGGTTTAAATAAGAGGTAAGAAAGAAACCATGGACAAAAATAAATTAACAAGGAAAATTATGATCTGGAAAACACGTATATGGAACTGCATGATTTAAAAGGAAAATAATATGGAAAATATAAGGAATTTTTTATTTTTGATTTGTAATACTTAATATGTATGTGGTTGTTGGGTTGGCTTGAAATGAAAGACAAGATAATAATAAGATTGAAGCATGATATTCCCAAGGATATCTTTAAGTTTTTTCGAGAGGGTTTCAGAGATGATCGAGTTGAAGTCGATTTTCAACTTTTGAATTCGTTTGAGTTTTGAAGATGATACTTGTTCTTCTGTCACTGAAAACGAACGAACGAACAAAATTTTTAACTTGTGATGCTATCAAAGTAAAGCTTTTGAAAACACTTTCCATAACAAAACAAAAAAAAAAGTATTACTATACTTATCTTAACGCTTTCAAACGTAAACGTAATTGATAAAAAAAAGTTTTGGGCCAAAACCCATACATTCTCGTAAGTCCAGACCAACTTTTAATAATTTATCAGTCACAGTTACCATTTGATTATGTGATCTATAGAATTACTCTAAATTACTTTTTTTTTTGTCAAAAATTCTAAATTACTTTCTCAGTCGAGATATTAACTCCTCATAAAATAAAATAAAAAATATTTTTCATAACACTAATTGAATATTCACGTTTTTAAAAAAGGTAGGTGATTATGTGATATATTATCGATGCGTTATAAATATAACAAGAACAAAAACGTTTTCGCTATTCGCTATTCGATTATTTATTGACACACTAGTTAAGTCCATCACAAATATAGTAGAAAAAAACTGAATGATTTTTTTTTTTAAATTACAATTGAGAGTAAAATGTCAAATCTCTTACACATAATCATCATCAACAACTACAACACAAGATTCAAATCCTTTTCTCGACCTCTTAGTGGTCAAAATTAACATATTCACAAAATACGAAAACCCTTTGAAGATCTTCACCATACCAATCACAACACAGGTGTAATACATACACCAGTTCACAAAATCAAACCCCTCCAAACGAATCAGAAGGTTACGTTTAACCTCTGCAATCACCACCAAACTTTCTACCTCATCTCTTAGCCTCCACCACCACATTAGACCAAAAGTCACCGCGACGACGGCTCTCTCCGACCACCTCTCCTCCACATAAACCCCTAAAACAGTGTCGTCGACCACGGGCTTAACCACGACTCTAAACCACATCAGCATCACTTCGTGTAGGCCCAAAAAGAACATAACCCTAACCAAGACCCACCTTTCTTGTGACGCAAGAGAAAGGCCTTTGTCTGGATTTGTAGACATGGTCGTGCTTATGCTTCCTTCGATTCCAAAGGCGACACAAGCTTGGACGATGAAGAGAACGACCCAGCAGATGTAGAGATGTGAATGAAGGACAGAGCATTCTGGTTTTCCGGAGAGATGGTGGATTAAAGTGGAGACGATGATGAGAGACAAGATTGTGTATAAGACTCCGACATCGGCTTGGTGAAGAACGGAGAATAAGCCGGAGAAGGTGACCGGAGCTGAGGAGGAGGAAAGAGAGAGGCGTGAAAGGAAGAGGAAAGAGAGAGGGACGAGGAGGCTAAGAAGACTAATGGAGATCATTTGAAATGGTCGAACCAGTGACCAGCACCTTCTTGTGTTCTTCTGTGCTTCTTCATCTTCCATCTTAATCGCAAAGATTGAACCACTGAGAAGAAAATGGGAAGACACTGCGGCTTGGATGAGAAGAAACAGAGGATGTAAGAGATATATATATATATATAAATATTTTACAAAGTGTGTTTGGCAACCACGTTAATGGTCGTTTAGTTACAAAAGGTTCCTTTTCTATTCCCTTTTTTTTAATCTATTATTTTAAAAATGTTCATCGATGAACTGAGCCGGCCGATGGATACTCCTCGTGTTTCGTTTTATTTTTTTTTGAAAAAAAAAGAAATAGTAATGAAAATAATGTTAAACAAAAAACGTAGCGATTACTACAAGTTGGTAACATTTTATATTGAAAATAATGTGCCAATGGACTTTGACCAATATGCATCCGACGGACCCAACATATCTCAGTGTTCGACCATTACATGGATAAAGATCCTTTATATCTGATTGTTTTTTATAACATCGTAAATACGTGTGTTTACAATAATATTATATGAAGATTAAATTTTATATTAAAAAAGTTTCCTCATTTTGTTTTTGTTAAAGAGAAGATAAATTCAAGGTCTTGAGTGACAGGTAATATAACTCAATAGAAAAGTTAGTTATAAATTTGACAAACTCAGGATTAAGACCCCTTTAGTGGAGTTGTTACTTTCAGTTTGGAAACAAATATCAGTTAGTCAAATCTTCTATTCATTACCGTCTAAAAATAATAAATATCGATCAGGGTGAGAACACACAAAAAAAGAAAGGGTTAAAAACATAGGCGGTAACTTTTTGTTCACTTTCTATTCTTAGAAATAAAACTAGCTTCGTTTTCACAGTTTAACCAATCACCAACTGAAGCCCAATGAATTGTCAAGTATGAAACCAGAATGTTGATACAAAGAAATTAAAATGGGCTAATGATTCAATTATAAAGATACCAAAACATTCCTTAAAAGGTCAATGTTATTCATCTAACAGCAGAGCTAGAAACTTTACTTTGTTCTTCATGTATTTATCAGCTACTGATTTTGATCCCAAACAAATCTGATTTTCCTTCTAGAATAAAAGCACATTTCATGGAAAAGGCCCAAAAAGGGTGCTAAGCTTAACCATTACCTTCAGGCGATTAAGCTTCTGCAAGTGGCTGGAGAGCTTTAAGAGGGTTCATGATGACACCGTCAATAAGTCCATAATCTTTTGCTTCTTTAGCACTCATGAAGAAATCGCGGTCTGTGTCCTGGTTTATCTTTTCTAGGCTTTGACCAGTGTGGTACGCAAGGTAACCGTTTAGGTTTGCCTTGTGATGCAGCATTTCATTTGCCTGGTTTCAGACCATGAACTTGCCCGGTTAGTTTTAATGATGTTTTGATATTCAACACAATCTGGAAAAAAATTCGAAATAACAAGGCGTGGATGAATAACCTGAATGTCTATGTCGGTCTGGCCACCTTGAGCTCCACCAAGCGGCTGATGGATCATTATCCTAGAGTTTGGTAGGCTGTATCTTTTTCCTACAGTAGTATAAATAAAGCTAAGCTCGCATCGGGAAATTAAAAATAACAGACTTAACTAAAGCTTTTACTTCTGAATGAAAATATTAAGAGACTACCTTTGGTTCCAGCACTAAGTAGAAAAGCTCCCATACTGTTCGTAAAAATAACCAACACAGGAGAAAGGAGGGTATTACAATCCATACAAACCCACATTAACAACACACACACACAAAAAAAAGATTTTGTCTTCCAGAAATGCTTTTGGTTCTGCATCCAACATAATGATCAGCTAACCACACTGAACAAGAGACTAACATTTTACCAAGGACCCTATAAAATAAACGCATAATGAGAATTGAAGAATGGTGAAAGTTTCACCTAGCAGCTAGACCGACACAAACTGTGGACACATCAGGTCGGATATGCCTCATGGTATCAAAGATAGCCATGCCTGGGGAAAGTGAGAGATGCAAGAGTCATTAACAATGAAAAACCGAAAAAAAAGAAGAAGAAGATAATACATAAGAGAAACTTTAAGTGAACATAGGGAAACAAGTAAGCTAATAAAGCTTTATTACCAGCTGTAACTGATCCACCAGGGGAATTCACATAGATGACAATATCCTGTTCAACATAGCAAAATCAGAATCCTAATCAAAACATCTGAATCAAGAAAACAAGACATGAATTTTCACAATATCTGACCTTAGTAGGATCAACAGCATCGAGGTAAAGGAGCTGAGCTACAATTATGTTTGCCATATCATCATCCACGGCACCACCACAGCGAATAATCCTCTAATGATCAAAATAGAGAGAAACCAAATCATTAACAACAAGACTGAGCTGGAAACTTTGATAATCATTAAACAAAGAGATTTCTTCAGTTTTACATATTGGAAGAGCTGGCTTATGATACTCTGGAAACGCTCTTGCACCATAGGAGGCGGTCCTTGTCCTTGAGCATACGTAGGAAAATACGGCGAAGAAGGAACTTGCAAATCATCTCTGCACAGCAACATACTTGCAGATTTAACCATCAAAAGAGTTGAGAATCACAGTTCGAGAAAATCCTCAAAGTCAAGTTTCACCTTATGGACCACACTCCCTGAGGAGAGGGAATCTCCGGCGTCCAGATATTGCCGGAATATACAGCC
Source organism: Eutrema japonicum (assembly GCA_030161315.1). Lineage (NCBI taxonomy): Eukaryota > Viridiplantae > Streptophyta > Magnoliopsida > Brassicales > Brassicaceae > Eutrema > Eutrema japonicum. The sequence goes on along the minus strand of BSQW01000001.1, from coordinate 978,029 downwards.
TTCGGAGATGAACTCTTCCAATTCTTTCTGTCGCTAACTAACTTCTTCGTCTTCCTGCAAACAAAATTCGCACAGTCTCTCAGTTAACCTAAGATTCGGTAATTTCGAGAGAAAACGCAGTGAAGAACACTTGAAAATGCTTCTACCTTGAAAGAAGGTGCCCGAAAGGGAGAGAAAGCTTCGGAGAATCCAAAGAGGAGCCATTGAGACTCGCGGAGACGAATCCCGCTGAAAACCTGAGAGAAGAAGCCGATGTGGAGACGTAGGCATGAGCCATTTCTTGTTCAATTTGGGATGAATGAAACCCTAGTTCCGTCACCGGTGAGGAACTCCCGGCTCTTATCCTTCCGAAATTTGGGGATTTTTCTTCTTTCTTCGAGGAGTGTAAAATTGTAAATGGTGACTAAACTTCTCTAATCGAGATCTGTTTTGGTATCGGGTCGGGTTTTAGCCCGTTATTTCAGAATGGGGCCGGGTCAATTTTCAGGTCCGATAATATTACACGCAAACGCATTTTGTTTTTTTTTAGCTTCAGGTACTTTACAAACGCGGTTGTCACGTTCAAGAGGAAAATTTAGAAAATTAGGCGTAAAATTGAAATTAAACAAAAAATATCTGAAATTGAGAAATGTTATTTACATGATACTGAGAAACGGAGCCATTTCTCAGTAGAATCAATTTTGTAATAATAATAAAAAAAGTTGTACGTTTCTAGTCTAATGATTGGCCAATAAATCGATTTATTTACATGAAATTCATCCCAAATCATGGGTTCAGATTGTTAAAAGACTCCTACATATTGAAAAATTGAATCGTTTAATCGCAATCATAGGTATACTAATTATATACTTTATATACATTTATCACATCGTTAATCGCTTCAAAAATGAAAGTACACACTCTACTCTCAAACTCAACAGTACTAATCTCTCCCTTCACATTTTTAATTTTTCTTAAGGTATTTTTATTCTGTATCGTTAATGTATATATTGTTTTTCTTTGGTTTAGTGAGTTATAAACATTGATTAGATCATATGAGAAGTAGCCAAGACATTGCTACAAAGCTTCTTGAGAAAAGCACCAAAATTAGCCAGAGAAAGCATATACCATTTTATGTGCTTGTCTTCCACGATTGTATTCAAGCTTATTTTTAACCTCTTGATAATGCATCTCCACACTTGTAGATTGATTGATTCGTTGGTTTCTCTGAACTTCAAGTCCAGAAGTGTTTAGAATTAGATGGGCCTAATTTGCGTTTAGACACAAACCCATTTATGCAGCCTAACATGAAACATTATCTTCTGAGACGTTTCAGGACTTTAAAGTAATGCAAGAATACAAAGAGAAATTGTAAGAGACCACCAATTTTCTCTCGTTTCCTCTGTTTTATATTAAATTTTTATCGTTCACAATACTAAACCTTTTAATAAAAAAAAATGTAGATAATCAGTTTGATTTATGTTCGGTAATGATTGATAAAATTATTGTAAAAGTTTCTCTCTTTTTTTTTTTGCTAGAATTTGTAAAATTTGCGTAATATTAGAAATTGCAAACATTAAAGAAAAAAAAGAAATAAAAACTTCCTCTCATGTCATTAATTCCGAGACCATTACATCACAAAATTTGGTCAAAATCATAAACTAAGCGAAACAAATATCATTAAACATAAATAGCAACATTAAACATTAGTAGCAACATTAAAAAGAGAAAAAGTAAAAACCAAGGGACATTAGGAAACTAGCGTTTGGTTCATGCGGTTGCGTCGGCGGTGGTTGCATCACAAAAGCGTTTGGTTCATAGCGCTTTTTCACTATTTAGAAAAACGTCAAAGGTAGTTGGGTCCTCCAGATTAATAGTCATCATAATCAAAGCAAAATAGTTAATTTAGACATCATCATCGGATTATTTTGTGAGGGCGTTGAGCACGACCACCAAATCTGGGTTGGGTTCATCCACAGTCGTGCCTTCACAACGAGACTTAATAGCCTCCACTATTTCAAGAGGAATACCAATGCATGCGAGCATAATGAACAGAATGCTAATCAGTTGAAACATCGTATAATACATGGCAAAGAGGGCAATATACACACATACCAAAACAATCTCATCAAAGAATCTCACTCTCAGGTCCGTCTTAATAATATTGACGACCTTAAGCAGAATATGAAATATAGATATTTATTTATATCATAAAAATATAACAAATTTTTTAAAACATTTTAAATGTATTAAATGGTTATGCGCGGATCGTATTCGTATACGTTTTTAGTATCAATATTCATTCGTGCACGGTTTGAACTAGGGATGGGCATATGGTTATTCGGTTCGGTTTGGTTCGGTTTTCGGTTACGTTCGGTTATGTCTTTTACTATCCATTCGGTTAGTAACAGTTTTTGGTTCGGTTCGGTATGGTTATCAAAATTAATAACCGCTTGGTAACTGAAATCTTTTGGTTATTTTCGGTTAACCGAATGGTTTCGGTTATTTTCGGTTAAATTTCAAATATTTTCGGTTATTTCGGTTAAGTTTCAGTTAAATTTCAAAATATTTCGGTTATTTCGGTTACATTTCGAAATGTTTCGGTTATTTCGGTTAAATTTTGGTTAGTTTCGGTTCGGTTATATTTCGGTTATTTCGGTTAATTAGGGAAAATAAACATTTTTTGATATCTATGGATACCCATTGGTTATCGGTTAATAACCATTCGGTTATCATAACCAATGGATATCAAAAATAAAAACCATTCGGTTATTGTGAAGTAACCATAACCTAACCGAACTATTAATTTTGGTTCAGTTCGGTTCGGTTTCATTCGGTTCGGTTATTATGCCCATGACTAGTTTGAACATAGCATTTTGGACATATTTTTATTCCAAAATCAATTTTAAATATGTGATTTACATTTTTACATTTTCTTACCCAAGCTAGAAATTTCAAAGCTCTCATATTCAATGACAAACCAAAAAATTTCAATGACAAACATTTGATTCATCAGTCTGGTGCACCAATGCACAATTCACAAAAGGTACCAAAATATTGATTCACATTGTTCTATGCAAGTCAGTGTATACTCAAGAGAGAAAACATTGGATTATATGGGTTTCTTTTTTTTGATAAATTCTAGAGTGATCCCATATTTCTTAGGCCTAGACTAATTTCCAGAAGGTCCAACAATCGGGTTCACGCTTACAATTTGTAAAGGATTATGTGATGTTAATTGGTAATATAAAAGTGTTTTAAACATCAGTGTAGAAAACAGTTTTATCAAATATAATATAATTTAAATCAATAAAAACAAAACAAAAAATAAAAGAAGCTAGGACCAAAAAAAACCAGCGGTGTACCTAGTTTTGTTTAATTAAATCTTAGGATGAAGAGAGTAAAAAAAAAATGCTATAAACCATAAGAAAGAAGGTATACCGAAAGTAATAGCAACGATGGGAGATATAGAAAGGAGGAAGAGGTAACGAGTATAACAACGCCAATGATATGAACAACACCCATAACGCCGCCTTCGAAGGAACGTTCGGGGATCTTCTTGAACATGTAGACCCATGTAGTCACACCAACAATGCTTGTTACGCAGTAGAAAGCCACAAAATCTTGATCATATGATATGGATTTGAATCTATGGGGATCTTGTGATGTCTTATATACAAGAAGGTTGCAACATTCAAGCCTATCAAGAGCACGTTCATGACAATGTCGTATATTACGTATTTGTTTTGCCTGCATATCCAATCTCGAATGTAATATGAATATTATTTAATTTCTCATTTAAAAAAAAAAAAAATCAGAGTACAAAAAACTCGTTGATGGGACTCACCACCATGGACGCCGCCGGCTCAGAGACGGTAGCTGGATTCATGGTTTCGTTTCTTGGTGATATTAATTAACCCTAACTAGGATTTTTAAAATTTGCTGTTGATGTTGAACAATGAAAACGTTTTCCTATTTCAAATTATATTTCACGGCGGTAGCTAAAGGATTTGATAAAACAAAATATCTTCTCTTTTTTTTTTTTTTTTTTGAGAAAGATAATATCTTCTATTTCTCATTGATTCTTATCTTATTCAATTATATCCCCCTATATTATCAAAATTAATTTCTTATTTCAATTATCATTTTTTATTTGTAATGGTGTTTACGGTGATGGTTAACATGACATTCATTTAAATTTTGATTGTGTGATGTTAATATCTACATAATTTTCTATGTAGCAACTAATTTTAAATTCACCAATTTTAAATTTTAAATTTCAAAACAATTTTTTAAAAATAATTACCATACGGACGGCGCAGATTAAGTCATAATTCTATCTATTAAAAAGTTATACAACAAAAGACCTTATCCACGATTCAAATTTCATTTGATAAAGTACTATACAAATATTTTAATTATAATCATATGTTTTCCGCTTAATTAATTAAATTATGGCATTATGACATATTGCTTCACCGGTTATTATTAGTGCTATGAGATGAATAAATTTGTAAATAATAATTTGTAAAATAAGATTTGTACAATAATATTTGCTAACAGGTGAAAGATGTGGATATCTTCAAAATGTATCTACTATGTAGGCCACCTACTTAATTTGCAACCCACACAACTGTCACAGTATCAAATTATCAATCACCAATTGAAACTGATATAGATTCATGCTGAAGATTCTCAGCCAAACCAAAGGAAGAAATCTTTGCAACCTCTTCTCTCATCTTCCTCGGACCACACAAGAACTCCCACACTCGAACCCTTTAAACCAACTAGAAGCTCTGTTCATACTGTTAAGATTGTGGCGCGCTCTCGTTCATCAACGGAGACAAAACGTTGACGTATGATTGTTTTGTAAAAAAGGCATCAAATAGTCACATTTTTTTGTTTGGTGAAAAATAGTCACATTTTGTAAAACGTGTGATTATTTTGTTAAAAAATGGCAACTAATAGCCAATATTTGGAAATATAAAATACAAAATTAGCTTCCGAATAAAAATTACAGCAATAGCGACGTCGTGTAACATTTGCAGAACATATCTTATCATTCAAAAATTAAAATGATTTCGTCATAGTCGAAATTCTTTCTTTATAAATAAAACTTAAAAATAAAAATAAAAATAAAAATAGCAACAGCTTTTATACAACAACAACAACAAAAATATGTTATGGAACAAAAAAACCTTTTAATACATAGCCTAGTTTTGACTCAAGCGACTCAAAACTGAAGTTTTTAACTCTTAGAGCATCATTATTGGGGGCTCTTAAAGGAGTTCTTAACCCAAAAAATAAATAAATAAATAAATAAAATTATGAACAGTGTAAGAACCGGTTCTTAAGGGGGTTCTTATACTGTTTTTAGCCACGTGTCAACTACTAATTCGTCGATTTTTTTTTTGCCAAATTTTTTTCTTTTTACTTTTTCTTAACTTTAACTTAAAAAAAATTCTTACCTTTTTTTAAAAAACTTTTTCTTAACTTCAACTTTAAAATTCTAAACTTTTTTTACATATTAATGAATTAGAATCTTTACATAATGAATTTGAATCTTTACATATTAAACTTTTTTTTACATATTAATGAATTGGAATCATTCGGTGGGTGAACATGAAGCGATTCATAGACAAGATCAGAAAAAACCAAATTGAGCGTTCTTTTGCATTTTTTTTCAAAATCTATGTTTAAAATGTTATGTTTTTATGTCAATTATGTTTAATTAAAAAATAAACTCTATTTAAAATAAAACAAAATTATTAATTTTTTTTAAGAACCTTTAATAAAGTTATACCAATAAAACAGCAAAAACAGAAGTTTCTTAACGAAGTTTCTTAACTTTAAATTTATAATTAAATATTAGTTAAGAAACTCATTTGGGTTTCTCCCAATAATGATGCTCTTATAAACCAAAAAGATATTTATAAATATATCAATTAGAAGCAGTCATGTGAAGCTGAACAAGCGAAGCATAAACTCCACCGTCGATTTTGATCAACGTCTCGTGAGTTCCTTTCTCAGCGATCACACCGTTCTTGACGACGGCGATGACGTCAGCGCTTTTAATAGTCGATAACCTGTGAGCCACCACGACCGTGGTTCGGTTCACCATCACTCGGTCAAGCGCGTCTTGAACCACTCGCTCTGATTCTGCATCAAGAGCGCTCGTTGCTTCGTCCAGAAGCAATATCTTTGGCTCTTTCACGATGGCACGTGCTATAGCCACGCGCTGTTTCTGTCCTCCCGATAACTGAATCCCTCTTTCTCCAACCACCGTGTCGTAACCCTAAAATGTGTGTTGCTTGAGTAGTAAGTAAACTTTGAAAAAGCAGGGTATTTTATTTTATTTTTCCCTTACCTGTTGTATGCTAGAGATGAATTTGTGTGCATTGGCGAGTTCCGCGGCAGATATGATTTCAGACTCGGTTGCGGCCTCTTCGCTTCCTTTGCCGTAAGCAATGTTGGCTCGGATCGTGTCGTTGAACAAGACAGGCTCTTGTCCCACGAGTCCCATTTTTTGTCTCAACCACTTCAATTGCAGTTTCTTCAGCTCAACTCCGTCAAGAGTTATATGACCGGAATTCGGATCGTAGAATCTTTGTAACAGTGAGATCACCGTCGATTTCCCTGATCCACTTTCTCCGACCAAAGCAACCGTCTGAGAACAAAAAGAGACAGAAATTGATCAGAAAACTTGAGTGATATAAAATTCTTACGAGAAAGTTTGGACTTGGTCCAAAGATTGTTTTACCTTTCCTGCACGAATGGTTAAGCAAAGATCACGAAAGATCTGAATGTCTGGTCGTGCTGGATAAGTAAAGCTTAAGTGATGAAGCTCGATATCTCCCTTAACGTTCTCCAATACCGTCCCTGACTCATCGCTCGAATCTATCTTCGATTTTCTATCAATGATTCCAAAGATCGAAGCAGCTGCAACCTTAGCTTTGGTAGAATCAGGAGCGAAAGTACTCGACTGAGAAATCCCTATCGCTGTCATTGTTAACGCAAAGAACACCTGCAAGATTTTGATCAAGATCCATCCTTCTTCATTACTATTTACTACTAGGTCACATGTATTTTCAAACATATATAAGAAATGATTAGGACAACTACTTTACCTGGAAAACATCATTGAAAGTAGTCTTGCCGTCCTCAACTAATCTAGCCCCCGCGTAGAAGCTTGTCGCGTAGACACAAAACAGAATGAAGAAGGAGACTCCAAACCCTAATCCGCTGATGAAACCTTGCTTTATTCCGTCTTTTATCGGACCTTCACATTGCTTCTTATACATCTGCATCACTTTCTCCTCTGCACAGAAAGACGCGACAGTTCTTATACTCCCTACCGCATCGTTAGCCACCTGACTCGCATCCTCGTACTTTGCCTGCAAAAGTTATCCAAAACCGATAAAAAAACAGAGTATAGAATGCAACTGATCATATAAACCTAACCGAACTTTTTTTTTAAAATGGAACCGAATTGATTGATGTACGAACCTTTGCGTCGGCACTGAATCCTTTCAAAAACTTGACTTGAATATAACCATTGAGACCAATAAGAGGAAGCATCACTAAGATGATAAGTGCCAGTTCCCAACTCGCCGTGAACGCTATGATCAATCCAGACGCAGCAGATGCAGCGTTTTGAACCGCTAGAGACAAGGCATCGCCAACCAGAGCCCTAATCAATGCTGCATCAGCTGATAGTCTTGCACCCATAGTACCACTCGAGTTTTGTGGCTCATCGAACCACCCAACTTCCATGTGAACCGCCTTCTCAAAACACATTGTTCGTATTCGTCGAATCAGTTTCCCTCCAGCTACTGCAAACAAATATGTTTGAGCTGGTGAGACAATTAATGAAGTTACTCCAAGAGCTACAAATATTATCGCCCAGAATCTTGAATCTTTCTTTAATTGATCAGCCGGTTTAAAGAACGCCTCGATGACTCTTGAAATCAGAATCCCGAAAAGCGGGAAAATCGCGCCGTTGATTGCTGCTGCAACGGTTCCTAGAAGAAGAACCGGGATCTCGGTTTTGTTTAGAGCAGCAATTCGGGTGAGCGATACTTTAGGGAGCGGTTCTTGACCCGCCATTCCAGCTTCCTCTTGGCCTACCCTTCGGCTATTGCTGCCGCCACCGAGGTCTAGTCCTGCGGTTAAACCAAGAATATTCAAAGAGTGATGACGGCTGCTATTTCCAACGGACGAAGTTCCGCCGCTAATAACCGATCCTTCCATTGATTTTTTCGTATTTGAGTTGTGAAAAGATGATCCTGAAGTAATCTCTGATGTTTTCCCATCATGATCCTTGTTTACCTCTTGTAAACGAATGAGCTGCGAATAGGCTCCCTCTGAATCTTTCAACAACTCGGAATGCGAACCTTTTTCAACCATTTTCCCGCGGTGAATTACCGCAATCATATCCGCATTTCGAACCGTGCTTAACCGATGTGCGACAATAACCGTAGTCCGGTTAACCATCACCCTATCTAAAGCCTCTTGAACCACTCTTTCGGATTCCGCATCGAGCGCGCTTGTTGCTTCGTCCAGCAGCAAGATCCGTGGATCTTTAAGAATGGCTCTCGCAATCGCTATCCTCTGTTTCTGTCCTCCCGAGAGCTGCGTCCCGTGCTCTCCTACCATTGTCTCTAACCCCTGAGGCAGCTTATCTATAAACTTGGCCGCATTTGCTAGCTCTGTCGCGGCTTTAATCTCTTGCACCGTTGCGTTTTCTTTCCCGTAGGAGATATTCTCCATGATACTCGACGAAAACAGAACTGGTTCTTGGCTAACCAATCCGATTTTGCTTCTGATCCATTTCAACTGAAACTCCTTAAGATTGACTCCATCAATTAGTACTTGGCCGGCTTTCGGATCATAAAACCTCTCAATCAAACTGATCACCGTTGATTTTCCGCTTCCACTTTCTCCTACTAATGCTGCTGTTGCGCCGCTCGGGATAAACAGAGAGAATCCGTCAAATATCTCTTCGCCAGGCCTCGCCGGGTAGCTGAAATGCACATCTTTAAGTTCAATATCTCCTCGGATATCTTCAAGAACCTTCCCATTTACGTCGTAAGCGTCAATCAAAGGCTTTCTTTTGATCGTCTCAAACATCTTATACGCTGCAGCTTGACCTGCTGCAAAGGCAGTTAGACATGGGGATGTTTGCCCAAGCGACCTAAATAGAAAAACAGACATAACTGTTAGGAATCTCACATCCAAAAGTAATAAGGACCTAATCTATGTATATATATGCGCGATTGTCTCGGCTTTTACTTACATTGAACCCGCGACCACAATGATGATCACGTTGATCACAGCGCCACCGGTATACCCTTTTTCGACTATCATCTTCCCACCAAACCAAATAGCCAAAGCATAGCTGCTAAAAAACACCAAGAACATTACTCCGAGTCCTAAACCGGTGGAGAAACCTTGTTGAATGCTTTGTTTATACGCCGAAGTTATGAACTTCTTGTAGTTGCTAATCGCTTGTTTCTCTCCCGTGAAAGAAGCAACCTTTTAAACAAAATAATGATATTAAGCAACAAATCTCAAATTTATGTAGCTTAGGAAGTTTAGTTTTACCGTTCTGATAGATCCAATTGTCTGTTCAACAACAGTTGCGGCTTTTGCATAAGCGGCCTGTCCCCGGGAAGAAGCTCGAGTGACTATAATCGCCATGGCTGCACCAGCCATAGCCAGAAGAGGAATTGAAGTTAACATAACTAATGTTAATAACCATCCTTTAGCAAAAGCTAAAGCAAATCCACCGATGAACGTAGCTACCAGCTGAATAAACTTCCCAACCTGCAAAATTCAAGGAAAAGTAACCAACTTTTTTTAACAAATAGTCATTATATAACATAAGCTCGAAAAAATATATCAAAGTTTCTCTGTTTTTTTTGTATTACCTTCTCACCCATGGCGTCTTGTATAAGAACAGTATCTCCAGACATTCTACCAACAACCTCTCCTGTGTTTGTTTCGACATCGAAGAATCCAATGTCTTGTCTCAAAATTGTTTTCAGATACATACTCCTAATCCTCGCAGCTTGTCTCTCTCCCGTGATCATCCAACAAGCCACCTCTACAACAACAACAACAAAAAAACGAAACTTGTGTTCCTCGTTTCTCTAATCCTTATGTAAAATACAATGGAGAAGCCAACACAAATGTAAACTTTCCTTCCTCAATTCTCTAAGAAACACGCGAGAAAAGCGGATTATGACTTACGAAGAAAGGCTGCTCCTAGTGTTCCAAGTCCAAGGTAGACGAATTTAAGACAAACCTATGAGAAAATAACATTATTAGTAAGTATGATCTTAGATTATTATTAACACATATCTAAAAGCTAATAAGTTATTGTGTTCTAACATTACTTACTTTTGAGACAACATCAACGATGTCTTTGTTGTTCTGATTTTTTCCAAAGGAATCTATGAGATCACCAAACAACAATGTCATTAGAGGCAAACAAACACCGTTCCCAATAGCTCCGACTGAGCCACAGATCATCAAGAACACATCAAAGGAATCTGCAAATGCGAATAGCTTGTAGAACGGAACTGTCTTCGTCTTGTCATCGTTTTTTTCCTTCTTAGTCTCTTCTTCTTCTTCTCCGTCTTTGGGATTTTTAGATGTCGAAGGCTCGTGTGAAACAGAGTCGCCTTCTCCGGCGCCGTCACGATTCATTTCCGGCGCTGGCAGAGAAAAAAATTCAAAAAAATGTAAATCTGTTAATACCCAGATCGGAGATCGACGGTATATAACAAAAGAAGACTCTAAAGTTACGCGCTTACTTCTTCAGATTTAGTTATGAAACTGAACTTCTAAGCAGAAAAGGAAAGTTTTTTTTTGTTTTTGACTTTTTCCTAAAACCCAGAAAAGGCTGATAAATTGGATAATTTAAGAAACATTTCAATCGAATCCTTTTTAAGAAATCTTAAAGTTTGCTAGTGTAAAACCAAAAACCCAGTTGTGGAGAAAGATTTGTCTTTTTTTTCTCTTCATATTTCAGTCTAAAGAGTTCCTAGAAATGATCACCAATGAAACAGAGTCTGTTAGGGGAAAAGGAGTCGCATGCTTTGTATTAGCCGAAAAATCAGAGATAAATTAAAAACGAAAACCCACTCAGAAATTTTTAAAAAATGGAAAGAAGTTAAAAGAGAACAGACCTGAAGCTGCGAAGCTGCGAAAAGCGAAAGATTTCGAAACTTTGAGGGAATGAGACGTGAGACGAAACTTTGTCTTGAAACTTGTTAAAACTTGTTTAATTCTTATTTTATGCAACTTTTTAGATTCCAATTTGTATCTGCAGAAATTAAGAGCATTTTGCCTTTTATATGCAACTCTTCTTTGCGAAAATTGCTTGAGAAGCAAGGAGAGTGGGAATAAACTATTGTGATGGATCGGTCAAAAAGCATCATAATTATGCATTTTGAAGTGTTTATTCAAAAAAAATAAAAATTGGTTAAATTACAAAATGATATATCTTCTTTTTTCCCTACATCCAAAGGCAATATTAGGTATAGACAAATATATAGAACCGAAAAACCGAATCGAATTAGAAAGTATCAAACCAAATCAAATAGTTATAAATATCCGAATAATTCATTTTATAAAATAGTTTGGATATTTTAACCAAACCGAAACCGAACTAGAACCGAACTGAAACTCTAATGAGTACTAAAAATATATAAAATAAAATTATATATCTAAAAATAGTATGTATTTTTAGTTTTGAAATAACTAAAATACTAAAAATTATAATTATAAACCAAATATATTAGTTATGTTTAGACCGAAATAACTAAATTACTCGTAATATTCGAAAATCTTTAGTTATATTTGTCAAAATTTAACCAAATTTTATTTAAATTAAACAATTTTTTAATTATTTTTGTAGAATTGGGATAAATTCTGGATATCTGAAATTGATCCGAACATGGATGGAACCAAACCGAATCCGATCCAAAAAAATGAAATATCCGAATGAATTCTAAACTTCTAAAATTTGGGTATCCTAAACCCGAAAAAATTGAATCCATGTCTAGGCAAAACAATACTTATGCTTCTTAAGAACATATATGTATTTTTGAAATTAAAATTGTGTAAATTCAAAAAGTATTATAGATTTTTGATGCCAAATTTAGTGAACGTCAATTTCGGTTATTGTATAAAAAGTAAAAACCAAATAATCTTTTGAATGTTTTGAACACGAGTATTGACTGACTTTTAAAAGGAAATGTTAGATAAGATGAAAACTTACCACTACCAGACAGAATTTGTTGTTGGTTTTTCTTTTTCCGAACAATAAATACTACCAGACAAAACTTACCACTACCAGACAAAACTTTCCGAAAACTTACCACTACCAGATAATCTAAAAAATATCATATTATGTAAACACCACAAATGCCGTACCTGGTGGGCTAATATGTCGAATTTTCTATGTTAAGTAAGGAGTGTGGTCAGAAAACTATATAAATAATATAGGAGAATTCAATTTGGATATACTGAGATCGAATTTATTTAATCTAAAATGATTTTAAAAAATCAAAATTTTACTTAACTTTAGTTAAATTAAATTCTTTAATAGCTATCAAATTAAATTCTACTTTGATTGAAAAATCTATATCAGACCAACGCATATTATTTTTCTCACTTATATGATATTCTTCTTCTTTTTTTTTTTTTTTTTTTCAAACATATGCTATTCTTCTAAAATCAAAAGTCTTCTAAGACCACACAATCCAAAACACAATGTCTTCTGCAAGACACAATGTCTCCCAAAAATGATGACGTGTCGCGACGTGATTCGTCGTGACTATAAAAAATCAAATTTAAAAAAAAAAAAAACGGAAGACACAGGTATTGTATCTCTGATGCGGGTGCTCTAAACAAAAATTATGATCAAATCTTTACATTTTACCAAAAAAAGAAAAAAAAATCATGATCAAGTACTCTTCTTAAGGAACCACTCGCAATCTTGAAGTATCTCGTCCGATTATTATAACAGTATCAGTATGTGCAATAATATTAAATGGTAGATTAGATAAAATTCAGTGGTCTAGTGGCGAGAGTTGCTCGTCTTAAAGTTGATGTATTGTGTTCGAATCTTTGTTTTTTCATTAAAAAAAAAAAAATATTAAATGGTAGATGATTTTAACGTTTCTCCCCGCTTCTCTCCCTCAAAGAAAAGTGATAGAAAGTAACCGCTTGTGCTTGGTCTCTTTTCGTAGCCACCGTTGATTTCTAGGGCTGTCGGCGGTTCCTATTTGCTTTTACGTTTTCCTTAATTCGTCTTTTGTATATAGTAATAATCTTTTCTAGATCTGTTTTTGGGTATAATCAATTTGACGAGGGTGAAAAGTCGTTCAATCGTCTCTCTTTGTCGAACCCAAACCATATCGAATCTCTTCAATTTTTCATCATCTTCTCATTAGTGTATCTTTCAATTTCATATCCCTGAGGTTTCTCTTCCAATTCGGCTGATAAAACCGTTTTTCAATATATTTATGTCTCGCTGGCCTTTTTCTAGGCAAGATGTTGCTATGCCGGTCATGGCTTCGTCTTGTAGGGTGGGTGATGGAGATTTGGGAGATGTGGGATTTTCGACAACAAACTCAGTGTTGAATAATTCTATTGTTTTTGTAGGGGTTTATGAATTTGTATACATGGTCTGTAATAATACGTCTAGTCGAAGTGTAATTTCCGGTTGTTCTGTCGGTGTTTGTCCGACGATTTTCGCTGGTTATTTGTCTACTCTAAATTTTATTATTAGTTTTAGAGTAGTTTACAATGGTCATTATGATTTTATAGTGGCTTACCGATGTTTGGAACAAACCTTACCGGGTTTGTTGTGGAACCGAAGACCCCAACGAAAACCACCATGGAATCAATACGCTAAGGAAGGTTTTGTTACTGAAGGATGTAGAAAATTTATTTCAAATGGAAGAAAACCAAAATCAACGATTGTTAAAGTGACTCTGGTACATAAGCATTGGTATTAGATTGTCCAAGTTTCAGAACGGTGGTCGAAAGCATCGGGTTTGGTCATGCGGTGTGTAATTCAAAGGTTTAGCCAAGAGATGTTACCATCGCACATTTCGCATCAGATTAAGATCAAATACGGAGAAGGAAATAACGGATTTTACGATTCGTTAGCGAATAAGACTTGTCTACGGAAAGCATCGTCACAATCACTTCTTTTGTTGTATCTTTTTCAATATATGGCGCATATATTTGCTTATGTAATAATTTGTTTTCCAAAAGTTCTGTAAGACTTTGAGACTTTGTAATTCTAATTTGAAATTAATGAAATTGTTTATCGTAAAAAAAAAATGGTAGTGATTTTCGACCAAATAAAAAATGGTAGAAGATTACAATGACGGAGATAATTTAAACAAACGCAGATGGAGAGAATCTTCTTCACTGTTGGGGGTGGGCCTAGCACCCCCAATTAGTTAGGCCCATCTTAGGAAAGGCCCCTCTTCAGCTCGGTCGCCGGCCTGAAAGCACCGACCCGCAAGGCTCCTCTTCAGCTCGGTTGCCGGTCTGAAAGCACCTCGGGCCCGGTCTGACACTTCAAGGCAGGAATGTCGGAAGAGCAGAAGGCAAGTGGGAGTTGGTCGAACAGTGTATAGTCTGAGCAGGAGTATGGGCAGACCTCGACGTCTCACCAACCCTGCAGACTTGACAAAGGAGAAGAAGACACGTGGAGGAGTTGGTCAAACAGTACGCTGCTCTGCAACACGCCACGCCGAGCTCATCATGACCTCCATCCTCGAAAGCCAGAACACGCCTCCTAGGCCACCTTACCCGCGAAAGAGGCCGAAGGCGCCACGTGGCCCCGAGATCCCGGGGAGCAGGAAGCCAACATCGACTATATATACCCCTCAATGTCATTAATGAGGAGGACTTTTGGATTTGGGCCATTTTCGACCTATAACTAGCTACCCGACCTCTCTCTTTCTCTCTTTGTAACAAGGCAACATTTTAGAACGCCGAACTGGACGTCCTTCGGAACCAGTTCGTAATTCTAAAGTGTTCATTTCTCTCACCATCAATAAAAAGAAACACGGCCCCCGGCCTACTCATCTCTCTCTCTGCGGCCTGCTTTAATAGTGGTTAAATTGCTCTAATTAACAAAAATCTCACCTCTCATCTCCTAATCACTCTTTAAACATACTTAGTGATCCCCGGGATCAACAATTGGCGCTAGAAGGAGGGGCGCTGGTAGGTGGTAGGCGAACATCCGGTTGACGAGGCGCTGGTAGGTGGCCCCGGCGTTCTTGAGTCCGAAGGGCATTACCTTGTAGCAGTAAATGCCTCGGTCCGCGGGGAACGAGCTACTCCCCTTCATGGATGCTTTCTCGGGGTATAACCAGATCCCCATGCACCCCGATGATCAGGAGAAAACCGCGTTCATCACGGACCGAGGCATTTACTACTACAAGGTAATGCCCTTCGGACTCAAGAACGCCGGGGCCACCTACCAGCGCCTCGTCAACCGGATGTTCGCCGACCAAATAGGCCGCACCATGGAAGTATACATAGATGATATGTTGGTGAAGTCTCTAGTGGCGGCCGACCACGTCACTCATCTCCGGTCCTGCTTCCGGACGTTGAACGAATACAACATGAAGCTGAACCCGGCCAAGTGTTCCTTCGGCGTCACGTCGGGCGAATTCCTCGGGTACATCATCACCCAGCGCGGGATCGAGGCCGACCCCAAGCAGATCCGAGCCATCATCGAGCTCAAATCCCCGGAGAGCACGCGTCAAGTACAACGACTCACCGGGAGAATCGCCGCACTGAACCGATTCATCTCCCGCTCTACCGACAAGTGCCTCCCGTTCTACCAGCTGCTCCGAGCCAACAAGTGGTTCGAATGGGACGACAAATGCGAAGACGCCCTCCGACAGCTGAAGGAGTACATATCCACCCCTCCTGCGTTCCTGTGGCATCTCTATCAGCCCCAACTTCTCTTCTTCTTCCTGCCAGCCCTAACACTGGCAGCGTCGGCCCCCCTCTTCTTCGAGAGAGCCGCCTCGGAGGCCTCCCCCCCAGTCCGCGGCACCGGGTCTCGCCGGACCGGCACCTCAAGTATCGGCGGCGGCGGCGCCACAAAGGAGTCCGCGTACAGCGGATTGGCAAACCGTGCTCGACCTACATTGGTGGCAACCATCAGCCCGGTAAAAAAAAAAAAAAAAAAAAAAAAAAAAAACCGACCTTCGGCCATCGCAGCTTCAATTCTCCCCGAGGTGAATGACTTCCACTCTCTGTCGTGCACCGACCTAAGCACAGCAACGATACCCGCGTAGTCCGGCAGCTTAAATCTGGAAGAGTGAGGACCTGAAAGAAGAGCAAACAACATCAGTCAGGCCAAACTAAAGCAAAAGAAAAACAGCCCGATCTACAAACCCCTACCCGGGGAAAAATTCCAATCCCGGGTGTATCGCGCCAACGGGTCGAGTCCAGCCACTTCGGTGGCTTGGACGTAGAAATAGCTGCGAGACCAGTCCTCGACCTTCGACAGCTTGCTGGCCTTGGACCCCGAGCTGGGCGCCTCCAGGATGTTCACCGCGGGCTTGAAGGCAGCATAGTAGGTCCTCGTGATACCAGGATTCGCCTTCTGCTGGGTGAGGGCCTCGAACATAGCCACCGTCACCTCCACGTCGCACTCATGACCCAGGGTCAGCAGCACGATCATCCCCTGGATCGTGGACGGGCAGACCTGCGAGAAGGCCAAACCCCGCGCCCGGCAGTACTGGACGAGCAGCTCGGGGAGAGGAAGGCGCAACCCGCACTTCTGGAAGAACCCTTCGTACAGGCAGACGAAGCCCACCGGAGGAGTCCACGGGCGCTCGTCCGCCCTGGGAATCCTGAGCTCGACGCCAGCAGGAAAATCGCACAAATCCCTCAGCAGAGTCACCGATTCCGCTGTGCTCCAGGTCGGTGACCCTCCTTGCTCGTAAGGAACCAGGGGAGACCTCACCCTGGCCACTCGTACTCCGCCGCCGCGGCCGCCCTGACGTCCTTCGGAACCAGTTCGTAATTCTAAAGTGTTCATTTCTCTCACCATCAATAAAAAGAAACACGGTCCCCGGCCTACTCATCTCTCTCTCTGCGGCCTGCTTTAATAGTGGTTAAATTGCTCTAATTAACGAAAATCTCACCTCTCATCTCCTAATCACTCTTTAAACATACTTAGTGATCCCCGGGATCAACATTCACGTGAGAGGAAGTTGACTAATTCCTTGGCAAAGAAGCAAAAAAGTCAAGTTTATAAATTGCAGTAAAACCTATCTCGCACCTTGAGGGTGAAGAGTGAAGACATTCATTTTCTTGGCCGCTAAGGCTTTTTAATAAACTCAATTGTCATAATGTATGTATATAATATTAATAGATATGTTCAAGCATTGAATGGAATTATACAATTTGCGAGTGATTATAAATCATTCGTCCGTTTATGTGTTGTGTCTTCTGTAATAAGGAGGAACACATGATATTGAATGAAGTTATACAATTTAGCGAGTGATTATAATCATTGGAGAGTTTTTGAAAGATGTTAGTATATAAGTATTTAATTAAGTGTTGATCTAATTAAACATCAAATGTAAATAAATCCCCAAACAGTAGCGTCACTGCTTGCGTCAGCATTACACACATCGCACATGACATGAGAATATTAATTATATTTTGACTATCTCGAAATCAAAAAATTAAATTAATGGTCGTGGGGGCCACTAGCTTCAGCAATTTCCCAGTAATGCTGTTTACATTAATTGACTGATTATTTAAACGACGACATATTAACGGCCCTGAGATTTATGGACCTGTCCAATGCAAATTAGCTCTGGCTTGGGCTTGGACTTGGACATTTTAACAATTTACATTGGGCCTTATTAATCAGCTGTTTTACTTTCCTTATCTCTTGGTAATTTAATTATTAACAAACAAACAAAAAAATCTTAGCTACAAGAAAACAAAATTACTCTTATTAGGACAAACAGATACCAATGGTGACAAAAAATTATTTGCCAACAAAAAAAAGAGCTAATTAAAACATTTTTTTTAATTTTGGATGATAATACACTTCATACAAATAGTATCTGAAAATTTGACATTTTGAGATGGAATAGCAATCTAACAAACAAATTATAATTATTAAATTTAAAATACTGGTATCGAATCGATTTTTCTTTTTTTCTCAATATAAATTATAATTCGGCTTTAAACCTGACCAAAAATATACGGAAGTATTTTAACCGATAATCAAATATGTACTAAATGTAATTAAGGACGAGAAGTATTCTACTAATTAAAGACGAGAAGTACACACGTGGTTTCCTACGTGGCATGTAGGTCCTACCTATGGAAACAGAAATCTGTCACAAAACCCCTAAAGATTGAAAAGCAAACGGAAAAATCGTTGAAATCAAAAGATCTCAGTCGTCAAAAAGCCAAAACCTTTATCTTTCGAATTTTGAGATTCGCGTCAAAAGGTACCAAAAGAAAGAAAAGAAGAAGAAGAAGAAGAAGAGGTTATTCTCAATGGAAAATAAGAGCCTTCTCAGTGAGACCCTTCTCTCTCCTCCTCCCCTCGAACCCTCACCGGTATTTCCAGCCGCCGCCGTACCGAAACCAATCATGACAGTAGCGTTTATCCTCTTCTTCGTCTACTTAATCGTCGGGGTTTTGACATATTCGTTATTTCGAGACCAATTCTCCGGAACCGAGACCAATCCTATCGTCGACGCGCTCTATTTCTCCATCGTCACTATGTGCACAGTCGGTTACGGCGACATTGTCCCCTTAACTTTAACGACGAAGTTCTTGACCATCGCTTTGGTATCGACCGGCGTCGTATTTCTCGATTTTCTGCTCAACCGCGTCGTTAATCACGTTCTGGATCTTCAAGAAAACGCGATTCTCGCTCGCATCAAAACGCCTTCTTCGAGAAACAGAGCGATTAGAGAACACATTGTCGACGTGGACAACGGGAGGATAAGGATAAAGTGGAAACTGCGTTTAGCGTTCTGCGTCGTCTTCTTCTGCGTCGGAGTCGGAACTCTGTTTCTCTACTTTTACGAGAAATTGGATTTCGTGGATTCGGTTTACTTATCGGTTATCTCGGTTACGACGGTTGGTTACGGGGATAAAGCGTTTAAGACGGCTTTTGGGAGGGCTTTCGCAGTGTTTTGGATTCTACTATCAAGTGTTGCTATGGCGAGTTTGTTTTTTTACTTCGCGGAGAAGAGGATCGATGTTTCACTCATGAAATTGCCCACGAGCATGAGGTGAAAGATTTTCAAGTCTTCTCTCAAAGATTCTGTTTTCTTTCTGCCATTACAGATTTACATGCATTTGAATATTGACTGACTTTTTTTTTGTTTAGTGAATCAGAGTTTGTTGTTCTAAAGCTTAGAGAAAGTGGGAAGATTAGTGAGGATGACATTAAGCGGGTCGTAAGCGAGTACGAGAGTCTCCATCCCAACAATTTGCTAAATGAGATTAGATGATCAAAGTATAGAGATGTAAATAGTTAGTTTTTCTTTTTGATTTTTGGTATAAAATGTATAGAAGAATGGTACAAATGATGATGATGATACTCTTTTTTTTACCTCTTGGGCGTTGGAACTTAGAAAAGGAAAGAAATTATTCTGATGAATAGAAAAAGGTTACTTGATTCACTGGACTTTTGCATTCGGTAACAAACCATTAATTAAGCCAAGGGATTTGTTTGTTTACATTCGTTTGCATTCTCTGGCAGTTGATTCATATAAAAGTAGATAAAATTATTTTAAACAGTTCTGACTTAAAAAATATTTAATCCGCGCTAATTATAGCGCGGAGTAATATTTTTTTAAAGAAATTGTTTTGAAATTTTAAAAAATTACTTTATCTGAATTTTACAATATAACTAATTAATGATTATAGATAAAGTTGTCAATTTATAATAATTTGTATATTTAACCCGTTTTGCAGTGAACATATAAAATATTATTCGGATTAACCCGCAAAAACTTATAATCTTGAAAACATAAATCTAATTTGCACTGTTAAATGACTCTAGTTTTCGTGGTTGGTCTACGAACTCTTTAAAAAAATAGTTTTTTGTAACTTTTTATAAAATTAGTAAAATATTTTTCAACTTTTGTTTTGATATATATTCAAATAAAATATAGTGAAAAATATAGCAAGATTTTGAATATATATTTTTTCTTTGAATATATATGGATTGATTATTATTTTAAAATATATAGTATTAAAAATAATTAAGAAATTAAATAATAAATAACTTCTTTAATGCAAAATATATACTTTTCATATTCTAATCAATAATTTTAAAAAATAATTATATCATTTCCTATTTTAATTATTCTTTGTTATTTATAATGGTATTTCATGTAATAACTTACAAAACAAAGTTCATTTTTAAAAATGTATTCGTAAATAATATTATAGAGATATATATTATAACATATAAAAACATTGTTTTATACGTGAAACTTCGGTCATCTCATTTTTTTTATTTAAATACTTTACGAATTTATATGAAACCATGTATCTTTTTAATCTGTTAATCTCATTAAACAGCAATCCGTGTAAAATTTGATATATCTATATAAAAAGGATAACCAATCAAAACGAACATCCAATAGAAATAGACCAAACAAAACCAAAAGAAATAAAATAAAAACGTAAGCAAGATTGTATTGGTTTTCTGGATGAAAACAGAAACAGAGAAATAAAATTTAAGCCTGAGGTTTGTCCCACTTGAGTGTCTGGACGACTTCCCAGGTGAAGTCAGGGTCGTCCCTTCCGAAGTGTCCGTACGCCGCCGTTTTCAAGAACCTTCCGTTTCCTCCTCTCTTCAGGTCAAGGTTAATCGTCATCATTCCCGGTCTGAAATCGAAGCTCTCCTTCACAATCTTCAGTATCTCTTTGTCCGGAATCAACCCGGTCCCGTAAGTGTCCACGAAGACAGACAATGGCTCAGGGACTCCAATGGCGTATGAGACCTGAACAAGAGCCCTACGAGCCATTCCGTTTGCCACTACGCTCTTAGCAGCTTGTCTCACAATGTAGGCTCCACTTCTGTCGACCTTGGTTGGGTCTTTGCCTGAGAAAGCACCACCTCCGTGAGCTCCCCATCCGCCGTAAGTGTCGATGATGATCTTACGCCCGGTTAGACCAGCGTCTCCGTGAGGTCCACCGATGACAAACCGGCCTGATGGGTTCAAGTGGAAGATGGTTTTTTCGTCTAGGTACTTCTCTGGGATGACTGGCTTGATGACATGCTCCTTAAGGTCACGGGCAATTTCGTAGTTGGTCACGGTTTCATCGTGTTGGGTCGAGATGAGGACAGTGTGGACACGGATTGGAACCATGGCACCCTTATCGTTGTAGTACTCAACAGTGACTTGGGTTTTGCCGTCTGGTCTCAGCCAGGCGCAAGTACCGTTCTTTCTGACTTCGGTTAGGCGAGCACCGAGCTTGGTGGCGAGAACATGGCTCAGAGGCATCAGCTCAGGGGTTTCATCAGTAGCGTACCCAAACATGTGGCCTTGGTCACCGGCTCCAATGTCTTCAGGACGTTTGGTGAAGTGACCGTGAACTCCTTGGGCAATGTCAGGGCTCTGTTGTTCAATGTTGACTAGGACTTTGCAGTTGTCCGCATCAAGACCGACATCATCAGAGACGAATCCAATGGCACGACAGGTGTCACGGACGATCTTCTCGTAGTCAACTATGGCTTTGGTGGTGATCTCGCCAAAGACCATGACCATGTTGGTCTTGGAGCATGTCTCACAAGCAACTTTGCTGTCTGGGTCTTGTTCAAGGCAGGCGTCGAGAACTGCATCAGAGATCTGGTCACAGAGCTTGTCTGGGTGTCCCTCGTTGACAGACTCAGATGTGAATAGGAAAGTCTCCATTTGGCTACAAAGAATAGAATAGAAACTGACTTAGCTATCATGAAAGAAGGCATCATCATATGCTATCTCAAGCTAGAAAGATTCGAAAATCATAGTTGAAACTTTTTTAGTAATTAAATCATTAGTGATTCGCTTCTCATTGATGCACATGTAAACAGATTAAATCTAAACAAGCTAGAATCACATGTAATGAAGGAAACTATTAATGATAGAGTAGTAAGATGATCTGATCTCCCAAAGGATGGAGAAATTCAAAGTTTTTCGCAAGAGAAAAAAAATCATAAACGAAGGTGAAACGCACAGATCCAATCCTAATTGACCATAAGCGTCCACACGACGATGGAAAATTTGAGAATCTCGAATGGAATGGAATACAAAATGGTTTCAGAGAATCGAAAATCAAACGAAAAAAGAACCATGAATCGAGAGAGAAGCGGTAATGAAGAGTAAGGAGAAGCGAGGATGACGAACAATACCTGCGTCGTTGAGAGATGTGAGATTCGGCGTTCAGATCTCGAGAAGAAAAGAAACTCAGATCTCTCGCCTTTGCCTAAGAACAAGTGTAATCTCAGAAAGAAGAAACGGTTTGGGACGAGTAAGTGAATCAGAACGCAATGGCTATTTATAGGCCTTTAACGGGTACACACTATTGACTCACTGCCCACCGGTTTACTTGGACTTGAACAAAAAATTAGAATATTTTCAAAGGTTTTGTTTGTGGCCTACCAATATTTACTCTTTTTCAGACTCTTGGGACCAATTGGTCCGACTTCTTGTACCGTCAACCAACAAATATCCAATCCGATATAGAGAAAAATATTTGTGATTGAGAACCAAAAACTAGAAAATTCAACTAAATACCAAGAGTCCATGACCCATACGAAATTGTTGAACCGGAATATTTACAATTAAGGTACGAAACCTTTTAATCTTTAATTTAGATGAAATGGTCAAACCGGCCGGTTTACAATTGACATTTTATTTTTAGCTACTTTGATGGTTTGGAGAGTACTCTTTTGTTTAGTGGAGTCGTTCTAAAGAAATCATAAGTGGAGTATTAAACAATCAAGTGTTTGTTTTTATACAAACGGTTTCAATGCAACTAAGAAACAATATTAGTTAATTGAAAAGGCAATCGTGACACACATGAAAACGGACACACACTTTCATGTGTTTACAAGATTTGTGGTAGGTGAGGATTTTTTAATTGTGGTTAGTGTTAGCGGAAAAATAAATAAATTATTCCGGTTTTTGGTGAGATAAAATGGTGAACGTTGGATCATTTGTTTTAACGGCTGAATTATAGCATGAGGTTTGGTGAAGGCTTTTGAATTTTATAATTTTTTGCATGTTTCAGACGAAATAAATTTTGAGCCATATGAATTTATCAGTTAAGAAAATAGTTCTTGCAGATCTTTCGCAAATGGGCTCAGATTTGGAATAGAAGAAAGGTCCAATGGGCTGACTATGAAAGGAAAAAAAAAACAATGCGGTGAGCGTGGATCGAACACGCGACCTTCAGATCTTCAGTCTGACGCTCTCCCAACTGAGCTATCCCCGCTTTTGTTTTGTTATATACAATAATATATTTGTTTGGGTTTTGTTTTTTTGTTGTTGTGTGGCTGCGAAGGTTTTAGACTTCTTTTTCTGTGGTTGTGAAGGTTTTAGAATTTTTTATTTTTTTTTATACACCTCGAAGAAAAAAAAAGACACAAACAAAAGAAGCAAAACTGAGAAAGCTTCAATGTCTGTAACAGCAACTCACATGAACACGATCAATCATTTGTCAACAACCTGTAAAATCCCAAATCTCCAGTCACCCATTTGCTTTGATCGCAGATTGGCTTTCACTCTTCCTCGTAAACCGTATTCCTTTTCTCAATTTCTTCCCAAAACCCTAAATGGCTCCTCTGCTTCCTCCGTCAATCGCAGATCGAGATTCAATATCTCCAAGCGTTTCTCTGTTTCCATGGAGTGGCAAGACTGCACGTAAACCTCTCATCTTTTCTCTACTTGGAAATTTCGATCCTTTAATGCCGTATCTCCATCAAAATCGATCTTTTCTCACACTAGTGTTGAAATTATAATGAATCTGATTTTGAGATTCAGAGTGAAGATGGAAGTAGATGTTCCAGTATCAGTAGCGTATAATTTCTACTTGGATCGTGAATCTTTCCCTAAATGGATGCCTTTCATTTCATCCGTAGAGGTACATTAGATGTCCCTAACTAACTATCTCTCATCAACTTTAAAAGTTTCGATCTTGAAAGCTTCTTGCTTTAGATTTGACTTTTGATTGTGTTCTGGTTAGGTGTTGAAGGATAAGCCTGATCTATCACGTTGGTCCCTCAAATACAATGCTTTTGGTCAAGACATTAAGTATTCTTGGCTTGCTCGGAATCTACAGGCAAGAAATATATAACCCATCGTTAAATTTAGATCGATGCTTTCGTAATCAATGTCTGGTGGTGTAAGAATGTTGGATTTTGTTTTGTTGCAGCCTACTCCTAATCAGAAAATCCATTGGAGATCTCTTGAAGGTCTTCCTAATAAGTAAGCAAAGAGATCGTAAATCTTCAAAAAAAATTCTCTTCCCTCTTTAGCTACCTGAGGCTAACATTAGGAATTTAACCGATGCAGAGGCAGCGTCCGGTTCTTCCCTAAAGGTCCTTCATCGTGCATTGTAGAAGTAAACAACATTCCATATACATTTTCTTACACATTCTAGATCCTAGAATAATTCTCTCATGCTTTTCCTTTTCTTTTGTTTTTGCATTCTGTTCATCTTTTTAGCTAACCGTATCATATGAAGTCCCTGCGCTTTTAACCCCCGTGGCATCGGTGAGTAACCTTTTTACCTTCAAATCTCTATTTGGCGCGGAGTGTAAGAGACTCTTTCTCTTATACAACCTTTTTTTTTTGTTGCCTCAATTCAGGCGCTCCGGCCTTTTTTGGAAAGCTTGCTTAGAGGTGGACTTGAAAGATTTGCAACCTTGGCTAAAACCACTTGAAAAAGGTCAGCTTTATGTTCTAAATCTTATTGAACAAAACCTCAAAAACGTAAACCATTTTCATTATCTGAAAAATTCAACACTTTGCATTTGCAGGAATCTGTATGTATCTCTGCATCTTCCTGATTATGTGTTTTAAGAATTTCTCTTGGTATATATATATGGTTCGGAAACTTGATTAAATCCCATGATTAGGGTTTTTATACTGTGACTTTTGTATGATTAAAATTAACAATCTTTCTTTCTCTCATAATAGAAGTTCTTGTTTAGGTCACCAAGAAAAAGAGAAACTCAGAAAAACCAACCAGAAATTTTGGCCGTGATCGAGTGAAACCCAAATAGAACAAAACAAACCAAACAAGAAACTAAGTCACGCAAACAGAGTTTTTTCTTTCTTTCTTTCTTTTCTTTTCTTTTCTAAACACGCCAACACACTTTGCGTGGATTGTAATAACATTTAAAAGAAGAAACTAAGCGACACAGAGATTGGCCTTGAAATGTCTATGTTCCTAATTTGTCTGATTGGCAAAACAAAATTACAATACTTCATAAAATCTATGAATACCCTTTTGATTAGATCCAAACCTCTTTATCTCTAAAGAGCAAATTGAGATGTCATCAATAGCTTCTGGTACAGTTCCAACTACCAAATCCGCTGTTTGTTTCAGAAAAATCCCAAAGTCTGCAACTTTTTCATCTATGCTTCATCGATCTTCTTCTTCTCGGTTAATGTTATCATCTTTATCTTCTTCCCCATCACCTACCTCTGCAAAACTCTTGAACTCTAACAATGGTTCCTCAATTTCTTCATCCTCTTCCTCTTCTCCTAAACCCTTCAGACCCGTTATGCACAGAAGAGAAGCTGATAGACTTGAAGAAGAGAGACTCCGCCAAGTACAATGGCAAGACATCACGTAAATTTCTTAATACAACAAAACTGTTTATATATCATAAAGTTTTATACTTTTTAGAGAGATTATTATGTTTAGAAAATTTTATGTTTGGACTTTGGTTAAACAGGGTAAAGATGGTAGTGGATGCACCAGCTTCCGTGGCTTACAAGTTATACGCAGATCGGGAATTGTTCCCCAAGTGGATGCCATTTTTGTCATCTGTTGAGGTAACGTAACTCAGAAACAGAGTCTAGAAGATCATTCTTCTTCTTGCTCACAAATTATAACAATATTTTGCTTCTCTTAGGCTGTGGAGGGCAGTCCAGATTTATCCCGTTATTTGGTGAAATTCGAGTCTTTTGGAAAAAATATCGAATATTATTTTCTTGCAAAAAATTTACAGGTACATGAAATGAAAATCAGATTCTCTTCTTCTTTGTTGATTAAAAATTCGATTACCTAACATTTTTACTGAATCTTGCATCATCTCAACAGCCAATTCCGGATCGAAAGCTGCATTGGAGATCTATCGAAGGCTTTGCAAATAGGTAAACTCAAATTTGGTTTATACAAACAATAACCATAATTTGAATTTCTCTGAGAAAGTAATTATTTTATGACCTTGAATTCGACTTCATTTTCAGTTTGCTGATTACTTTTGAAAAATAAATGTATTTTTTCCTGTATTTATAAAACAGAGGCAGTGTTCGATTTTTCCCTAGAGGCCCTTCCTCGTGCTTAGTAGAGGTTAGTACTCCTTTTGTCGTTTTCATTACAAAATGATAAATTTTAATTGATAGTTTCATTTATTGACTACTTATTTTTTTTTCAGATTAATTTTTCATTTGAAGTTCCACATGCTTTAGCTCCAGTTGCATTTGTAAGCCTATTCTCCTTATTGTGGATGATGGATTATTTCGCAAATTCAAATTGTTTATGTTTTTTTATTGTCAGCATTTGTCTCGGTATTTATTTATGTATATGTATGTTTAAAAATTTTCAGTTAATGAAACCGTTTATGGAGAAGCTTATTCGTGGAGGATTGGAACATTTTGCTGCCTTCGTGAAGACCTCCTAAGGCAGTGATAAAAAATACTTCCTTTGCCCTTGGTCCAAATTAGGGGTGTGCATTTCGGTTTAATTTTGGGTTTGGTTTGGGTTTGTTTTGGTTCGATTGATTCGGATTGTATAAAACTCTAGCCGAACTCAACCAAAATAAGTTTGGTTCGGTTTATGTTCGGTTTGGGTTTAGTTCAATTTGGTTTAGTTCGGTTCGGTTGTAATTTGATTTGGTTTTAGTTCGATTTTTAAAAAATCAACTTATAAAAACAAGAATGTTAACGAAACGTAAACAAAACGAAACCATAAAAAAAATAAAACCAAACTGAAATGATTTCACTTAAACAAAATAAAAAAGGAAAAAATTTATGGTTTTAACTCTCTCATACCACTAAAATGAACATGCAACAAGTCAATAATTTAAATATAAGTTAATTATACAAACCAATGGAAGTTAGAAAAAAAATCATTATAAAAAATATAAAACTATTCATCACTTATATGAGCCATTATAGACTTATACCATTAATATAAAACTATTATAAAAATTATTTACCTTAACAAAACTTAAGAAAAAAATGGAAGTTGGAAAAAAAAAAACGTGGGTTTAGGATCTTTATCCTAAAGGTTTTAGGTGAAGAACCGAAGATCCCACCGTATGTATTTATATTTTTAATATTATTAATTAACTAATTGACAAAAACACATTGAGTTATCGGTTCGGTTTGGTTTTAAACCGAACCGAACCGAACCGTTCGGGTTGATAAAAACTTCAACCGATTGGATTATATATAGAATATGGTTTGGTTTGGGTCGGTTCGGCTCTTTTTTTTTTGCCCACCCTTAGTCTAAATAAATGATTTTTATGTAGTGTTATTTTTTTTTCCGGTTTTGGTAACTTGTCCAAACATGTTATGTTGTTCTTGTTAAATTACTGAAAAGCAAATAGTCTAAAGTTATATATAAAAAAAAAGATTATAATGTGACAAAACTGTGTAACAAAACAACTATTTGTTGAATACAATATTCTAACTGTATATGTTTTCATTATTAATTTTGGATAGTAACAATAATGATAACTAATAGTGGTAACAAAAGTTTTTAAAAAGAGTTTGTTCTCATGTGAGTGTCGCAATATATATGCATTGTTATCAACTTGCTGTTAGATTCCTAAATTCTTGTTCCAAATTAACCACCCTTAAGCTTGTGGCTAGAAATCCATTTATAGTTTTTGCCAACGATAATTATAAAATATTAGAATGGCTAGAAGGAGATAGAGAGAGATAGAGAGTGTGTGTCTCAACTCTCAGAGCAACTGAGAAGTGGAAGAAACAGTAAATGGGTGGGGTAAACTCATGCGGATGTATATATCACACAAGTTTCCTTTAATCATTTCGAACTTAGCCGACATCTCCACTCTTGTGTACCCGTTCGTTTATACGGTTGGAATGTAGCATATAGCTACAACTGCACTAGATATTATTTGTTTGGCTAATTTGGTAGTTTTGTTCGTTGGATACAAAACCAATTGCGCATTATAACCAAAAAAAAAACTTTTAAAGTTAGATATTTTTATATCGAATTGATGAAAATTTTGATACAATATGAAATAAACGGTCAGCTAAGTAATTTATCGGGTATACAAAATTGGAGAAGACACAAAAATTTAAAACTAATCGATTTTGTTTCAATGAAACAGTATCTTTCAAGTATTAACTTTACAAAAAAAGAAATTCAAAATTGAAAGTTTTCTATTAAACGTTGGTTCATTTAGAGGAATAACACAACATAATTGTTAGTATTTAATACTAATTTTTAACGGATACTTAATTTACTGTAAAATCTCTTTAATTGTTGGTCAACCAAAAGTAATTTTACGTATATTGTTATAGCTCTTTGGATAAATTAGAAGATGGAGCAAAGTATGGACTATGGAGACGTGCACTAAAAATGAAGCAAAGTGTATTATTCACACTCACAATATTCCTCTAGATTGGGGGCAGAAGGTTGAAGAGCCAGTCTCTTATTCACCCTCACAATATTATACACACATGTGTATATATATAACGTATATATGTATCTTTGTAAAGATGAATGTAACTTAGTTCTTTCATATATAATATCCTAATTCACATACCCACAATGTTATAACCCGCCACTTGCATATATATATATATATATATATATATATATATATATATATATATATATATATATATCTGTATATGTATCTTTAAATTTGTAAAGAAGCATGCCACATCTTCCATACTCTTAAAGCAGCTATAGACATCTTAGAGTCTTATAGTCTATAGGTATTCTTAAGCACTTAACATAGCCTCTTGCCTTACATGGACCAACTTGTTCATATCAATCTCCATATTAGATTGTGACTTTACCTTCCATTTTCAACACACTATTCCACAAATGTAACAAAAAGAAAAGAAAAAACACTATTCCACAAATATATTTTAACATATGTATATGCTCATTTGGTTAAGAAAATCGATCTAAATATTAGTGTAGTACACAAATTTCAACTGTAGAATATTCTTATGAAAAATATATAGATTCCACTTTTTTATATCTCTCACGTAGACTTTAAAATAAATACTCAAATGTATCGGTTATCTTAGAGGATAATTTATTGTTATTAACAAAAAAAATAGTTGTAAATTATAATTATATATAACTAGTGAGGTTATTTAGAAAATTCTTACTTTGTATTATATATATATATATATATATATATATATTATGTCTTTTTTCTTACGATGAAAGACATTTATTTCACTATGATGAATATAAAATTACATAATCCTTATACAAATTGAAGGTTAGCCAAGGAGGAGGAGGACCAAATATTATGTCTTCTACATTTCTTTTTGTACATACAAACATTTTTCCGTTAAAACTTCTTTTCATTCGAGATATATCACACAGTTTTTTTTTTTAGAAAGGGTTTATATATCACACACAATTTCATTACTATATATTAACACATTTTAATTATGATGCTTGATCATATGTTTATAACGTTTCCGTACTTAACTTATGCAATTTTTGCAAATTTATTAGCTTTATAAGTATGTCCTATTGTAGCCGCCATTTTTGTGTGGAGGATGAGGTCACAAGATGCACGTATAATTCATAATGCTCTTGTTGACAAAACAATAAAAAAATCATTATGCATTTATATTATATTTCTAGGGTGATTTTTTTCGTCATTTTTTTTTATATTATAGTTTTAGGGTGACTTAACTAAATATACGAAGAAGGAAAAATTAGGTAAATGAGGTTGGCTGATAAATTTGATTAAATAATAAAATTGGTCGATTAAAAAAATACGAAAACAGTGTGATAGAGAAGAAGAGCGAGATGAATTTGTTTTTTATTTTCTCAAAATTATGCATCTTCATAACAAATAGCATCATAATTAAGATCATTGAAATTAATTACTCTTTTTTTTAAAATAGCAAAATGTTTACAGGTTTTGTTGTTGTTTTGTATATATGATCATGAATAGTTTGGTTAAATCATTGTTGATTTTTCACCCAAAACCATTACCTAGCCAAAAACATTACTTGTAGAGTTTTACTAATAACTGGACGAAATTAAGTATGCTAGTGTTGTTACATTTTTGTACTCCTTTCTTTTGTATGACTATATCCCACTTTTTTTGGTAAAATACTAAAATAGCTAACTATTTCAGTTTGTGGAATATTATTTTTCAGATTTTAAAATTAAATTAGAAAACTTACAAATATGCATAAATAAGTGAAAACATTTATTTTCATTAAAAACCAAAATAACAAGGACTAGCTGAAAAACTCAAGTGTGATAACATGAACCAAGTAGAAGATGATGTTTGAGAAATACTTTAAAATACTATATTTTAATTTTTTTGTTTCAAACGTATTGTTATTTTTTTATTTTTGTAATAATACCACAGTTGTTGTGTAAAAATACTTGTTTACCCTAAATAAATTACAAACAAAATTAAAGTGTGATATTTTAGAGAATTCCCCATGATAAAATTTTAATGTTACTAGATCCCAGTTAAAATTATTTTCATATTATAAAATTACAAATATATATTATTAAAGGTTAGTCCAAACCGAAAATACAAAATATTAGTAGTGAATAATTTTTTAATAATAATATTAATAGATTGTTGTCTTTATTAAACTAAATAATGCTCTCGAAATTATCGAGCAATAATTGAATTAAAAAAAAAGTGAAATTGAAAGAACTACGTATCTTAACGTTTAGAGTTTGATATTTATAATCCATTGGATTCAGTTTAGTAAAATTATGTGCTAAAATATTAGATTTTTTTTTTTTAGAAAGTGGAAAAAAAAAAGAGAGAAAAGAAGATGAGATGAGACCAAACATAATTGAGTTCCACCGAAAAGTGTAAAGAGGGGCGGTGAAATTCTCAAATACGATCTGAGTCCTGACAATAGTGTTTTCTGGGTATACAATCAATAATGGTTGGTCGGTTCTACATATATATTTTTTATTTTCTTTGATAACTTAATAAATTATTCATAGATTAAACAATTCATTTGTTCCTTACCTTTTCTATAAATATAAAATACACTTTAACCAAAAAAATATATATAAAATACATGAAAATGAATTGGGTCATCGAAGAAGCCGAAAGAAGTTAGATATAACCCACTCGTGGACATTCTTTTTTTTTTTTTAAGCGAAACTATGTAAATATTGTATCGATATATTTTAGTGTAACATATGTATTTAATTTTTTTTCCTCAATTATCCTTAGTGGAGAATAATTCTTTTTACACGTTATATGTTTTGTCGTGTATCGAATAAACTGTCCGAAATATTTTTACACGTTATACCGGAAAAGTCTTTTAAAGTGGGAATAGGGGAGAAAAATATTGTAAAACCCCATTTTAAAGATGTGCATTTTATAAAAAAAAACAAAAGGATGTGTACATAGAGACAAAAACAACGTAGAATCTGATTTTATCAATAAGCATTAAAGAGATTAATTGATATTAAAATTTACAAGTTAATTATAGCTGAATTAAACCGTTAATAAAATGAACCTGGCAAACACTTTTTTTTGTTTTTTGTAGTTGCCAAGACTCCAAAGATTAAACTGTGGGAACTCGTAATACATGGACGTACTTAACTACTTAACCATTAACTCACCAAAGAATCGACGTGAACTCTGTCAACACATGTATTCGTTTATTTTACTTAATTAGACTTTCCCTCTAAAGAAGAGATTATTCATGAACTTAATTATACTTAATAACGATACACGAGTTCACGAATACCCTGATTAAATATGAAATGATGAAGCCCATCGTCCCAGCTTGTCTTAAACTGTACCATATAGATGAGCTTATACACTTTAACAAAAAAAAAGATGAGCTTATACGTACGTACTATTAATTAAAAATGATTAAAACTATTTTTAAAGTTAATATAATTTAAACTGATCTCGAACATCTGATATACAAGTCAATCATTTGCATATGATGATTGATGAGGATAGATAAGTTAAATTGTAGAAAATATTAATGTAGATACTCCAATGCATGCCGCATCCATAATTATTCGTCCCAAATATAGCCATAAATTTTCCTAAGGTAAATACTCAATTTTTAATACACAGAACACAAGAAGATTCAAGAAAAATTATAAGTGTTTGATCAAAACCCGATTTTTTAAAAAAAATACTTAAAAGAATTAAATCTTAATTAAAAACTGGTCTAAAATTTAACATTTAGACAAAAAAAAAATTAATTTGGTTAAAATAATTCTATATTTTATACCAAAAACCAAAAATTCTTCACAACCGAACCAAAAAGACAAAAAACAAACTTAAAACTTTTTGGAAATAAAAAATACATTTAAGTCTAAAACAAATCCAAACTCGAACCGAAACTAAAAGTATACCTCTCAAGTTCATACTATATATTTTATCCACAAAAAAAGAAATTTATAACGTCTTCACGTTGGTGAGTATTTTTTCTACAAACAAAACAAAAAACCAAAAAGGAAAAGGAAAAAAAAAAACGAACGGAAACCAAACAAAAATCCGCAGTAAACTTTATCTACACTCCACTTGTTTAAATTAATATTATGAACAAATAATTTAAAATTTACATTTCAGAATCGGTTTCCACTTCCTAAAAATAGCCCACGGCCTTGCAGTATATATAAAGGAACCAGACTTGTCTGCTTTTGCTGCATTAACATTTCCAAGAAGCATTCTTAACTTAGCGAGTGCGACTCTCTTCTTACACAATTTTATCTCCAACACTCACCTCAAAATAACCAAAAAGAAAAACACCTTCAATCCAAGAAAAATGTTAAATTCTTCTTATACTCGCAACCAAGTCCTCTGTTTCATCACACTAGTTCTCACACTAATCTCTGTGACCGAATCTCGATCCCATCACCACAAAGAAAAACATAAACACAATAGCCATAACCACCACTCCTCAAATCCAGAGCCACCTCCTTCCTCAATCTCTCAGCCTCCTACTCCTCCTCCGGGCCCCACTGACTCACCGTCACCGTCACTTCCACCGTCACCTTCCGACGACCCTGAGGAAGACCACAACGGAGTCTACAACGTGAGAAAGTTCGGCGCGGTCGGGGATGGTGTCACAGACGACACGGAAGCATTCAAAACGGCGTGGGACTCATCATGTAGCAACGAGAACGACACCATTTCAGTGTTGCTTGTTCCTTACGGCTACACATTCATGATTCAGT
This sequence comes from Eutrema japonicum, assembly GCA_030161315.1. Taxonomy (NCBI): domain Eukaryota; kingdom Viridiplantae; phylum Streptophyta; class Magnoliopsida; order Brassicales; family Brassicaceae; genus Eutrema; species Eutrema japonicum. The sequence goes on along the minus strand of BSQW01000001.1, from coordinate 944,366 downwards.
CCACTATTTTTACCGGTCCTTGCCGCTCTTACCAATTATTCCAAGTAATATTTCTCTTTTACATTTAACCAAAAAAAGATAATTAGACCCATTTGGTGGGGTGGTTTTAAACATAATTATATAACCAACGTTGAGTTGACCTAGTGGTTAAGGAGGAGTGATTGTATGTGCCTCTCCTACCAGTCATGGGTTCGATTCCCGTTGGGAGGGGTCTCCTCCGAAAAAGAGACTTTAACATAGTTTGGGTCCCGCTCCGGAGATTTACGGGCCTATATATTATTTTATTTTTTTAAAATGTGAAGTAATTTTTTATTGATTGTTAGGTGGATGGGACCATTACAACACCAGACGGACCAGCATCGTGGCCGAGCAATATAAGTAAAAGACAATGGCTTGTCTTCTACAGAGTCAACGGAATGGCTTTGAAAGGCGCCGGAGTTATCGACGGCCGGGGACAAAAATGGTGGGATCTTCCCTGCAAACCTCACCGGGTAAATATAACTAATTATTTTACAATTAAAATATTGTATATGTTTAAAATTTCTCGATTTATAATTATTATTTGTTATTTATCTACAGACCGTAAACAAATCTGCAATTGTTGATGGTCCTTGCGACAGTCCCATTGTAAGTTCAGCATAAAAAATAACTTAAAAACCAATTTATTTATTTTCCTTAAGTTATTTAATTAGGTAAATAATGATGTATTTTGCATGCAGGCTTTGAGGTTCTTTATGAGCTCGAACCTTACGGTGGAAGGTCTAAAGATAAAAAACAGCCCGCAGTTTCATTTCAGATTCGATGGATGTCAAGGAGTTCACGTCGACTCCCTTCACATCACTGCTCCACCGTTAAGTCCCAACACTGACGGCATCCACATCGAAAACTCTAACTCCGTTACCATCTACAACTCCGTCATCTCCAACGGTATACACAAATATATATATATATATATATATATATATATATATATATATATATATCAAAGTTCTAGAAATCATCATTAAAAAAACTTCTACTAAAAAAACAAACAAAAAAAAAGTTATAAATTGCGGTAGCCATCCAAAAATAGAAATTTGTTGTGTTTTCAAATCAGTCAATATATGTATATTAAAAAAAAAACTTGGTGGATTAACCGGGCAAATCGGCTGTATAATATATTTACACATCCTTTAAAATTAAATCTAGAAAATACATAATTTAATTAAAAACCCTAAAAAATACAACCAAAAAAAAATCAGCAAAAAAAAAGTGGAATGATTCTTGTCTGAATAATTAAAGTCATGCTTCCGTTTTGCAGGAGATGATTGTGTATCGATTGGTTCGGGATCATACGATGTTGATATACGGAATCTCACTTGTGGACCCGGTGGCCATGGAATTAGGTTTATACTAATCTATCTCTCTCTATCTTTAATTTTTGATTAATTAACCAAAAGTATTTATTTATTATCACATAGATCCCAATTAATATATACTAAATTTTCAGCATTGGAAGTTTGGGCAATCACAACTCACACGCATGCGTCTCAAACATAACCGTTAGAGACTCGGTGATAAAATACTCCGACAATGGAGTTCGGATCAAAACATGGCAAGGTGGGTCCGGTTCGGTCTCAGGCGTGACTTTCAACAACATCCACGTGGACACAGTCCGTAACCCAATAATCATTGACCAATACTATTGCATGACCAAAGATTGTGCTAATAAAACATCTGCGGTTTTTGTATCTGACATTGCGTACCAAGGCATCAAAGGAACCTACGATATTCGAAGTCCTCCAATGCATTTTGGATGCAGCGATGCAGTTCCATGCACCAATCTAACTCTTTCGGACATCGAATTGCTTCCTGCGAAAGGCGAAATCGTTTTGGATCCGTTTTGTTGGAATGCTTATGGAATTGCGGAAGAGCTTTCGATTCCTCCGGTTTGGTGTCTCATGTCCGATCCTCCCACGGCGTTGCAAGGTGCTCTTGTTGGCAAGTGTGGTTCATCTTGATTTGCATCAATGGATCAATAATTGAGTTAGACAATATTCTAAACGTTTTACGAAATTTTAGAGAGAAATGTGTATATAAGTATGAGAAGAACCATATTCTTGATTCTTCGTTGAGGAGTGGTACGTTTTATTTGCCTCTCCAAATATTTTAAAATCATGTTTAATTTTCATGTGATGATTTATGTAGTGCTGTTTTACTATATAATGATGGGGTGATTAAATTTAAGATTGTGTTTTAGCTTCCAATATTATATGTCACTATCGTTATGGCCTGATTTTTCTTCCTGTCTTTCTTAATTTCTCTCTATGAGTGTGTATGTATTTGATTCATAATGACTACAAGTGGAATATTCATTGTTCACACTAAATTGCAAATTTTATAAGATCCAATTTTAAACAGAATTCTAATAAATTCCTTAGAAAATATATTTATAAATTTATTAGTTTGAGATAATATTGTTACTTGTTTGATTAAAAATAACACAACGGGTTAAAAATTTACTATTTCATATAAGATTTTTTCTTATTATAACTTGTAAGAAAAAAGAGAGAATTGTATCCTATTGTTCAATAAAACTTATAAACTGATAAACATTTTAAATCGGTCATAGAATGAAACATATTTGTTTTGTCTATAACTAATTGGTCCCTATATAATATTACTATCTAAGCTAATTGTTTGGTAGCCAATTAAACTATGAGAGAACAAATATAACTAGTGGATTATCTGAGTAGAAAGTAGAAGAGAATATTCCAACTTATAGATATTATTGTCTTAGTCTCTTGGTAGGTCGAACTAATAATATATATAACTATTTTAATGCTTTGATGTTATAGATAATGCCCTTAAACATATGTTCATCGATCTCTCGACGTGTAGCTTTCGTAGTCAAGAATATGCATGTATTTAGTTAATCATTAATCAAATAATTAGATAATGATATAAAATCAAATGGTGTAATTTAATTGTTTTGGTTTTGGTCAATTTCATATATTTAAGTTATTTATTATTATTCTTGAAGCTATTGAATATTTTCTTATATTAAAGTTTTTGTAAATACGAAGCACACATTACTTTGTTGCCCAAAAAAAACGAAGTACACATTCTTTAATTGGAAATTATAGGGCACATATAAGCAAATAACCAAGGATGTAAATTGTTTGACTAGACAGAGATTTTAATCTCACTAAAATATGCGATGCGCTAGGTCATTTACATAGACCGGCAAAACTCGAGTTTACATTTACGCTAACATTTTACATTGAAAAATGATATATCGGTTGAATCATCATTACTTATTAACCGAATAAAGATTAATTGATCACTTGTAAACAAACATGGAATATGTATCTAGTTTAGTTTCGGTGAGCAAAACCTTAATTTATTTATGTCTTTCGTAATTGAAATCTGTAAAAACAAATTAAAGTAGAAAAGTACGTTTCAAAATAGCAAGATGGACCAAATAGAACGAATTATCAAGACAAAAACAGAAACAAAATTCAGGAATATTCGTAGATTAATATGATATAATCTGCCAATTTCCCTTTTTAACCAGACAATTTCCTTTTTTAACCAGAAAACTTTCTTTTTTCCTCTTTCCAACGAAATTTCCTATATTTCACGATTAGTTATATACTGTCGAGTTCCTTTTTTACTTTTGGACTTCTAAAGATATTTTTTTTTGGGGTTAAAGACTTCTTATAAAGCTGATATCTTATGATCAACTTGTTTAAAGCTTACCTGGTTCCCCTCTGCACGCACAGCCACTAAGCTAGCACATATATATTCAGTTATACATAAATATAAATGTATGCATGCATAGCCATAGAATCTATTAATTGCTAGAAAAATTGTGATATGTAAATCAACGCATACATTAGGAAATTCTGAATTTTACTTTCAAGATAAGTAAAGTCATAACACTTTCTGTGTTTTTATAATCTTCAATATATTAATAAAATAAAACTATACCATTTTCACTTAAATATGCATGTTCTTGGTAACTTAGGCATGGAGATGTAAATTCTAATTATGGAGATCAATCACGCGTATATGTATATTTTATGCAATTATACAAACAGAACAAATATTTTACTTAAGGTTCAAAAAAAAAAAAAAAAAAAAAAATTTACTTTCTTTTTGAGGTTAAGGAAAACTGGAAAAGCTTACAAGGCCACTCGAAGATTCTAAGTTCTGACTCTCGTTTTTGTAAAATATTGATATAAATAAATATATATATATAAATATATATTTTACGTGAAAGGATTATAATTTATATAACAAATGGAGAAGTTTGGTGGGTCGCAATTGGAATGTTAGACGCACCCACCTCCGATTCTCCCTTTTTCGGTGTGATCACGTAATCCCAGTTTAACGTATTTCACTTTTAATATATAACTATATACAGTACTAATTGGTAAAGTACGTGATCAGTAATCAGTAATCAGTAATCAGTACGTCTGTATGTAATAATATTTTACTCGATACCTAGTAACCTGAAAGCTATAAAATACGTAGAGGAATCAAGAACTGTATATTAGTTTTTATCACACACAAAAAGAACTATATTAGTTATATCCATCTAAAAATCAAGGGTAAAAAAGATTGCATAGAAAAAACGAGAGTAAGAAAATGATATATATTTCTACTGAAAATGTTTACACTAAATGAATCATGTTAGAGCTCAACATTAGTTTGCTAATGGATCAAGTCGCAAGTTGATCAACCTATTTAACAAAAAAGAAGAAGTTGATCAACCTCATATTTTAATGTAATAGAAACGTAGATGGTGAAACAAAATATCGAGTTAATATATATGGTTATATATCTATTAAATAAAAAAATGTAAATTTTGATTATTATTTTAATTTTTAATTATAGACATATGTTGCAATAGCTATAAACATTTGATGAAACGCAATCTACTAATTTTAAATAATTATAGTGTCATAAATCATAACTATACAATTTCGTTGATATATAAAACATTTATATTATCATCTAATAAGTCGATATGGTGTTGCAAATCGAGATTAAGTAAGCATATATATCAGTCACTTAGTTGTTTTTAATCATCAGAAAGGTTACTAAAAATAACCCCAATCATGGTGAAAGCAACAAAATGAAACAAGTGATTAGACATATCATAGCCTAGTTTTCTTGGTTAACTCATAAATTAAAAAGATTCTCCTTCTCGCTTTTCTGCATTGTCTCTTTATCTATAACTCTATGTCCATCACACTCATACCCTTCAATTACCATTCCCAATTCTAGTGAGACGAAGCGTATCAAATTTGTCTCCCTAAAATGTCAATGAATCCTCCAAATTATTTGTTTTCGACACTTTCTAGCTAGTCTAATAGTCTATACTCTTATATTGAATCAACAAAAGAAGAATTTAATGGTATTTTTTGTCATTTTTGGTTTGTTATCGGAGGAATCCTAGACAGAAATCCAAACTAAGCTATAAAACATGTAGAAAACTGAGTTTTTTGGCAGTTAAAATGTCTAGAGTAGCCAACCATGGTTGAAATCACAATGAAAATGTAAAAGGATTCGAAATTTAATCACACAATTAATAGGGTGAACTGGATTCTTAGCCACGGAGGCGTTAGGAAAAATAAAAATACTATTTTTATTACATCACAATTACATACTATTATTTCTATCTATATCATTTCAAAGAAAAAAAATATTCGATACACCTCTTGCATGGTTGCATTGCTGTTAATATATATATATATATATATATATAATGTCGATAAATCCAAGGTATTTAGAGCATCTGCAAAAAAAGAAAAATTGGTTTTTAATTAAATAATAATTTTTTTTTTAAACGTAAGCGCCAATAAAAATTTTACACGTAAGTATCTGGATGTCTCAAGTTTTATGATGGGTGTCTCATACGAGACCCGATTCTCGCTGGAAGTGTCTCAAAAAACAATTTTTCTTTATTAATTGTTTAATGGGAGTGTTTCACTGAGACACCATGTTGCTTTTATATGCTTAATTCTAGGCCTTGAATAGTAGTTTATTTTAAGTGATTTTTTTGTTTTTGTTTTTAAAATTTCATTTAATCATCTAATCAAGATTTTAAGAATTTAGTTTTCATAAAAACTAGGGAAACTAACTTTTGCCTAAGTTTCCTATTTTTATTTGAAATAAAATTTTAAGAACTTTAGATTTTCTAAAAAAAGCTAAAAACTAAAAATCTACGTCCATGCAGAACTTCAAAATATCGTTTATTAGACCAATATTAAGTTATTAACTAGCTCCATACATCAAAATTCAAATTTCTTCAGTTTTTTAATTCCATCTCCACTTACATGCACCAACATGTAAATATATTTTGTGAGTGTCACTCATGTCTCTTTCTCTTTTTTTGTATTTTTTTTTCTTTGATTTAGTGGAGGATTGTAGATGCTCTAAAACCCTTTTTTATAAATCATCACACTCTTGAGCATCTCTAACCCCACTTTATTTTCTACTCCAAACTCCATTTTGTAGTAAATTTCTCTCCAACTTCACTCTATTTTCCACTCCAAAATAGAGTTTCTCCATATTCAACTCCATATTTGGAGTAACTCCATATTCTACTCCATTATGGAGTTGGATTTTTTAATTACAAATTGATCCTTTAAATATTAAATATTTATATTTTTTATTTTTTATTAATTTAGCAATATATTTGTCGTACATATTATCAACTATCAACATATATGCATGTGACACTATTAGTATTTTTTATGTCATAATTATTTAAACACTAAAATTTTTATTTAAAAATATTGCAAAGTAAAATAAACTTAAAAATACATAACAAATGCTGAAATTAAAGATAAGCAACATAAACAAATTTAACACAATAAATACGATAAATTTAATATTCTCCTAAACCGCTTCCTGGTCCACCAATATCACTAAAAATTGTCCAAACGAAGTTGATGGAGGAGGAATTTGTTGATCTTGTTTTTGAACATTCCGCTTTTGTAAAATTTTGGCTTATTCACCCTGAATATATGCACGAATATTTGGATCCGTTATGAAATCCATGTCATAAAATAACATTTTGTTTTCCATCTTCAGCTCTTTCAAAGCATAGTTCTTATGTTGAATCTCCAAATGGTCTTGTCTTTGTGCGCTTGTCTTCTTTAATTGCTCCAAAAGCTGTTTATTTCCTTTTTCAAAAGTTTTGATAAATGATGTTGTTTCATTTTGGATTTCTTGATCCCACTTGGTCGTGAAGAGGGAGATCCACCACTAAGTTATCGATGTTTAGAGAAAATTATTGTCGGTGATGTTTAATGATATTATGTAATTTTCTTTATTTAATAAGTATTAAATTTTATTAAATTCATAATTTATAAAAGTTTTGCAAAAATGGGTTAATTTGTAATTTTTAGAAATAAAAGATATTATTAATAAAATATAAAAAATCTATTTATAATATATTTTTTGGAGTAAAAAATGGAATTATACATTGGAGCAAAATATAACTCTATTTTCGAGTTGTACTATTTTAAAGTAAAAAATGAAGATATATATCGGAGATGGTATTACAATGTCGCAGACTCGCAGTGAAAAGGCAAGTCACTCTTCTCATGAACCTCAGCCACTCCTTCAGTATGTAACTTTCTTTTTGTTTATTTTGTTAATTAATTATTACTCTCTCTCTCTGTCTGACAAAAACAAAAAATTCCTCTGTTTTCCCACGTATTCCTTTTAGAAAAAGTTGCTTTATGTTTGTTATTAACTATAATTATATTATATACCAAAGGATCCAAAAATATATAAAAGGAATGTCAAAGTGGCAATTATTTTGTTCATATTGTCAAATTAAATGAATTTAAACGGACGAAAACGTATTCAAAGCTCTATTAAATGAATTGAATCGTCGTGTGCCCAAAGTTTATACATATATATATACAGCTGATTCATCGTGACACAAGATAATTATAAATTATCAGACCGTGACATGTGTTATTATTAATTTAGATCATAACATGTGCCAATGTAATAATATAAAATTTTATATTTTTTATTATTTTTTTAAAAAATGAATTATGTTTTTCTAAATAGAAATTACTGAAATAGAAAAAGTAAAACAAAAATCTAAATATTTGTTATTATTTTATCATCAATTTTAATATCCAAATATTTTATTATATTCCGTAGAGAATCAGAGTTTACTTCAAAAAGATGTTTTTTTTTTTTTTGCAAAAACATCAGTTGATATATTCAAGAGAGTAGAAGGAGTGTTGTTTCTCCCAATAAAAAAAATTGCTTAACAAATCCCAACCACAACAAACAAATTTCAGAAGTTCTTCATACCCTTCGGCCCAATAGTATAATGGGTATTTCTCAATGAGAACAATCATAATTGAACACATTGGGCCTTGGATTTCTCGAATCTCTCTCCTTTGAATATGCGATCGAGAAAGAATAAAAAAAACATATTACACTTTTAGTGTTTTTTTTTTGTTAATCAGTCTTTTTTTTTTTTTTGTTAATCAGTCTTTTTCATAAGTGTTGGAGGTGGGCCTAGCACCCCCAATTAGTTAGGCTCATCTTAGGAAAAGTCCCTCTTCAGCTCGGTCGCCGACCCGAAAGCCCCGCGCTCCCATCTGTCCGGAACTCCCGAGCTCCTGAGGACGCACCTCGGGTCCGTGCTGACACTTCGCCGAAACAGGAATGTCAAAAGGAAAGAGGACACGCGGGAGTTGGTCGAACAGTGTGCTATCTGAGTAGAGGTACGGTCTGACCTCGACGTCGCACCAACCCAGCAGAGTAAGCGAGGAAGAGAAAGACACGTGGAGGAGAGTTGGTTGAACAGTGCACTACTCTGCAGAGGTATGGCGCCGAGCTCATCATGACCTCTCTCACCAACCTTGCAGACTTGACAAAGGAGAGAAAGACACGTGGAGGAGAGTCGGTTAAACAGTGCACTACTCTGCAGAGGTATGGCGCCGAGCTCATCATGACCTCTCTCCCCGAAGGCCGGAACACGCCTCCTAGGCCGCCTTACCCGCGAAACAGGCTGAAGACGCCACGTGGCCCCGGAATCCCGGAGAGCAGGAAGTTGACTCCGAGTATATATATCCCTTAGTATTCATTAAGAAATGGACTTTTGGATTTTTGATCTCACCTACCACAAATAGACCCGACCTCTTTCTCGTTTGTAACAAAGCAGCACATTTAGAACGCCGAACTGGACGTCCGTCGGAACCAGTTCGTAAATCTAAATTGCTCACTTCCTTCCTCCATCAATAAAAAGAATACGGTCCACGACCTGTTCATCATAACTCCCGACCTGCCGTAAATCGTGGTTAACTCGCTCTAATTAACGGAAATCTCGCCTCCTCTCCCTAATCAATCTCTTAAACATAATTAGTGATCATCGGGATCAACAATAGGAGATTCATAATACATTCTGAATGTAACATTCATCAAACATTGAACCCTTTAATTTATGCGTACGGTACGGAGAATAGTTGTTGTTTTATTCTTTAGTTTAGTTTTTACTAAAAACTTTTTAGTAACTACACCACTTAAAATTTTGATCCCAAAAACAATTAATTGTGGAAAAACAGAGATGCTAGCCTATGATTACTTACGGTTCATTATTAAAGAACAAAAGCGAGAATAATGTTTTCTTTATATGAATTATTTACTTGTTTGTATATACAAGTGGCCGACAACATATAATTTGATTTGACAGATCTTTATAAAATCATAATTCGAACAGATTTTAGTTAGACGAGTATAGTTTATGAAAAAAACACTCACTCTCCATCATTAGATTCAAAAAGTAGTTTCCAGGAAAGTTGATCTAACGGTTGAGGATAAAGAATACTATAAAATCGAGTCACTGGATCTCTCGACCTACCACGAGTAAAGTAAACGCATCAAGTCAAGGTTTTATGTCTTTGTTGTTTCAACAGAGTTATATTCCCAAGTGGAATGTGTCAAGACAACGTCATCACGATGACGTAGTCTCGTAACTGCTTCATGTCCGAAAACCATCATCTTACGCAATCGTAACGTTGGGTATCTCCGTGTTCTTTTACTTTTGTGCCCTTCTTCGCTTTATTTTTTACTCTGACAGGGTGTTTTTTGTCATTTCAGGAGAAGTTTCGTGACGTCGAAATTCTCCTTTAAAAGAAAATCATCAGACAAATAGGAATATTTGCCTTTGCTCACTCTCCAAACTCATTTCTCACTTCCTAACTGTATCCCAAACAATTTAATCTACACGATTACCCCTCTAATGCCCTAAAGACCATGAGGAACAACAAGGACCAAAATGTGGAGATCAAGGAGACGAACATGATCGATGAGAGAGAAAGAGAAGACGAAGAGGAAGAAGACAAGAAGATCGATACCTTCTTTAACCTTATCAAAACTTATCAGGAAGCACGAAAACGAAGACGTGACGAGTTAACTGAAAATTCCGGCGACGCGAGGAAGAAATCCAACGGCGGAGAGAGGTCCAGTGCTGTTGTTCCGGCGTTTCAGCCGGAGGATTTCTCTCAGTGTCGTACGGATTTTAAGACATTGATGGCTGTTTCGGAAGAGAATACAAAGGTGAAAGAAGAGGAAGAAGCAGAGAAGAAGGGTTTAGATCTTAATCTTGCATTGTAGTTAATTAATCTTATTTTAATTTCTCACTTTCACTTAGGAGTTTGGGATTAAACTAATAAATCTTTCATTTAATCTTAAACGTGTCTCCGACCAAAATAAAAAAAGTTCAAAGAATTATGAAAGGTCAATTTGGAAGTTCCACCAGATCTAATTAAGTTCCACAAGGACTTGTGCCATTGAACCACCAAAAGTCAATTCGTTGACTTTTATTGTGATTCCTCGAGATCTTGAAACAGACTACACATCTCTTAATCTTTAAGCCTTTAACTACTTGACTTTGAAACTCAGAGCAGACAAGATTGATTCTCTCTCTTAATCTCAAAGCTTTTTCACCAAGGTCGATTCTGAGATTCGTCCAACTTTATATATCCTCTTGTTGAAATCAAAAGTTGTTTTTTTGGGTCTTTCCTTGTGTGTTTCCAAATCCAAACAAAGTCATCTTAGTTGCAATAGAAACCAGTTTGCTCGTCGCTGATTCAAGAAAAATGGGGACGACTCTGGGAAAGCCATTTGCCGGTTTTTTCACAGAAACCGAACTGAGATTTGTGTTGTTTGGTCTGGATGGTACCGGAAAATCATCAATAATGCACAAACTAAAACGGATCATTGCTTTTAGGGAAAGGGTAAAATACAAGGATTCAACCTGTCTTTTGGGAAATTAGCGGCCAACAACGTTACGAGGTAGGAAAAATTTGTTAACTTTAGAAGCATTAAGATCATACGTTGATGTTGGGTTTATCCTAAAAACACATTCCAGTTGCTTCCATTATGGAGACGTTACTTCCATGAAGTATCAGGGCTTGTGCTTGTAGTTGATAGCACAGACAGAGATCGAATTGAAGAGGCTAAGGATTTTCTTAACATGGTGATTGATGAGGTAACAAACAAACATGTCTTTGAAACATCGAGCAAGTCACATAATCTAACGTTTTGATGCCATATGTGATAGATACAAGGGAGTGTACCGGACAATGTCGCTGTTCTTGTATATGGAAACAAGTATGAGGTTCCTGGAGCTATGTCTGCTTCTGAGATCAGTAACAAACTTGATCTTGCTTCTCTTCGTCAAAGAAACTGGCAAAGAAACTGGTAAAAAGCTAAATCCTTTTCAGGACTCCTCTAATCTTTGGCCTAATTTGATGATTGCGTGTTTTCGATTTTTGGGTTTGTCTAGGCATGTTCAAAGCTCATGTGCATTCTGTGGTGCCGGTTTACATGACGGACTTGACTGGCTCTTGAAAAATGCTGGAAGAATGTAAGAATTTTCAACGCAGAACCTCTGTACCGAAAATACCCATCTTCTGTTTCAAGTTATTAAGCTCTTCGTGCTTGTTTGCTAGCTCCATCAACAACTTAATCCTTTTCAAAGAGACATTACTCGGTCTATGCCCCTTCTCAACCATCTCCAACAGACATTTCTCAGCTTCGTCGACTTTAGCCAAATCACAAAGCAAATCCATAAGCACATCTGAAACCAAACTATATGAACCAAAGCCTTTTACCACCATATCTTCCCACAACCGCATCGCCATATCCACTTTCTCGTGTCTCTTAAACATCTTAATCAAGAACATACAAGACTGAGTATTCGGCAAACACCCATACGCCAACATTCTCTCATACAGCTCCCAAGACCGTCCCAAATCATTCGCCAAAGATAGAACACGGAAAAACAGATTGTAAGTAGTCGCGTTCGGAGACAATCCCTTCTTCACCATCTCATCAACCAACATATCCGCATCCCCGAGCCTCCTCGCTATGCAATAATTCCTGATAGCAGCATTATAAGCCGGAACATCAGGATAACATCCATGCTCTTTCATTTCCTTTAAAACATCTCTAGCTTTATCAGGCTGACCGAGTAACCCCAAACCGCCTATAATGGTCGTGTAAGTTATAACATCTGGAGTTTCATCCTCCTCCCGCATCTTATCTATCAGCTTATAAGCTTTCTCCATCTCTCTGTCCTTGCAATACACATCAATCAAAGAGTTATACGTAACCACATCGGGTTTTAGCCCCTTTTCTTTCATTTCCTCAAAGAAAGCTTCCGCTTCTTCCGATGATCTCCAACCCGATAAAAGTATGTTAAAAGTCTGCAAATCGGGCTGAAACTGATGCTTCAAAGTATGATACACATTCCTAGCATCCGTCATACTCTTCTCTTGGCAAAGAGTTCTCAAGAGAGCATTGAAACAAGAAGTGTCGAAGAAATCAGGAACCAATCTCTTAAACTTCCAGAAAGATTCAACTGTTTGTCTAACGGAACACAACTTAGCTACTCTACCTAAAACCACTTGCATCGTCCTTGGCGATATCAAAGACCGATCCTTTCTCTTAGTTTCAATCAAAATCTCCCAAATCTGATCGAACTTTCGGTTTCTACCGAGGATATAGAGCATTGTGTCTAGAGAAAACGCCGAATGATAAAACCCTCTTCTAGCACCAGCGTACCTGTAAAATTCTAGGGCTTGAAGAGGGTTCCCGTGACTAAACCTCACCCTTTTCAAAACCCTATCGATTAAGTCCTTCGACAAGTGGATTCCACTAGAGCTCAACGACTCCTTGAGTTCTCCTTGCAGATTTGATCCATTGACCATCCGGAAAACAGTTTCCGCGTCATCTTCTTCCTCTACAGGGAGCTTCGTATTCGAAGATATCGCCACGCTGTGGAGAAACGATGCAGAGAGACGGAGGAGATTGGAAAAGCGAGAAACGTACTGAGAAGATAACGGCTTGAGGATCATCATCATTTCAGCAATGAGTTTCGTCGAATATCGTTTACAAAGATCTGAGCTTGGCTCAAAATAGGAGAAGAAACTCAGCTCTGTATCAGACTATTCAAAAACCAGAACTGTTCTGCGTTTGGACAGTTTAGGTTAAAGTCAGTCACAAGAGAGAAAGAGAATCAAGCCGCAAATGTTTTACTGGTCAGACCCAAAATCCGGCAGGATCCTAAATCTCCATCGAACCGCAATCATACCGAAATTATTTACTCGTTCGGTTTGGAGGTGATTTGAACCAAACCCAACATATCAAACAGAGATAAGAGTTTCTAGAAACGCCCACTTTACTTTCTGATGAAAACTCCCGATAAATTTTTTTTTTTCATCTGAAAATTTTATTAAACATGGTAGAAAACCATGGTGAAATATAAGGGAGGGAAACGATGCTGAAATTACACAGCCGGCAAGGTAAAAGCTTTCCAGAGACAAAGCCGACAAAAGTCAAGACTCCTGCAAACAAAGCCAGCTAAAGTCTAAATTATATCGGAGACAAAGCCCTAACAAAGGGAGCCGAAATTAAAACACATAAAAACCACAAACGGCTTTGAGACTATGAAAGAAATAAAAAACAAAGGAAATTTAAACCAAATCAAAGATAAAGTACAAACCAACCAAACCTACAAAACTTCGAAAGATCCTTTGAGAAGCATAACGAGGACGCCTTGCCTCGCTAACAAAATCCTCCTATAAAGATGTAGCACTACTGAATAAAACAATGAACCTTGGCTTCATAATCCGGCAAGACAAAGACAATTCTCCCAGATGCGGCGAAGACGAAATCAAAGATTGCGAAGGTTGAACGTCTAGATAGAAGCTTGATGAGAGGGCCAGAACTCGATCAGAACTGAAGGGAAAGGACAAGGAGAGAAAGATCCAACCCGGATAATACTGATCTCAACAGATCTCAACAGAAAACTCATGATAAATAGGAAACAACAAATTGATCAGGAAAGTTTAATGGATTTATATTAGGGGGAAATAAGAAAAACGATATTTAATTACATTTTTTTATTATAAATTTAGACCTTTTGTTAGTTAATATATATTAATAACTAAACTAACCTTAATTAAATATTTTAAATGTATTTTAAGTTAATCTATATTAATGACTAAAGAATGTTTTGTTCTGGTGGAGTGGAGCATCCAAACGTTTTAGTATATGCTTGCTTATGCTCTATACTTAGCTGAAATGGAGGACGTGTTTGTGGAAGAAGATCACTCATTGACAATAACATGGACGTGAACAGTATTCTCGATGCATTCTTTAATCTGTCTGGGATTTTACAAGGGGAATTATAAAAAAGTGCATCTTGCAAATATTACATTTGATTTGATGGCATCATCGTTCTTTAGCTAGAAATACAACATATATTAGATGCCATCTAATTCACGGAGGATGAAGTGAAGACGTGTTACTGGTAAGTAACAGGATGAAACAAGCAATAAAAAATACAAAAAAAAAAACATAAAATCTCACACAAGAAATAATCAAGTAAAAATAGCTAAAACATGAAATTATTATATTGCTATCTAATTCTATATTCGTTTGGTAGATAATATAACAGTATCAATTGGGCTAAATCAGTGAAGAAAGTACATCACAATCTTATTTATAACCAAAATTTTTTTTTTTTTTTTTTATAACTAAAAACTTGTCGACATGCTTACATTGAGTCAATTTAAGATCATAGGGAATTCTGGTCAATTGAATTTTCTAGCCCATCCAAAAGTTATATGTTTAAAATATCTGTGTATCGTCAGTTATACATATGTTGTATTTTGTATTGTTTTAGTATGTATTGAATTACTAATTAGTATGAATTATTTATTTTGTTCTTCCACAGAAAAAACTTGCCTGTTTAAAGTTCTAGAATTTTCTATTTGCCGATTTGGGCTTTAGTAATAGATTTGGGCCTTTAGTGTCAATCTTTGTTTCCTAAATTTGTGGGCACGATGAAAAAAAGATTGCTGATGTCAACAATTTTTATAAGGAAAACAAAAAGAGTTGAATCCAACGGTTTAGATTACTTGGTTACGGATGGTCAAGATTGATCAAGAAGAAAACTACTTTTGACTTTGTAGCCCAGAAAAAAAAAAATATAAATTCATATATGTGGGTTCAGGGTTTCCTTGGAGAGGAAGAAAGCACTTTCATGGTTTCCTTGGAGAGGAAGAAAGCACTTTCTGATGGATAAATTATAAACCTGGCTTATAACCTGGTTTTATATCACAAATTGACCCATATATTTACTTGGAGAGCCACTGATGGAGTTCCACTTTAGTTAATATTTTTTTTTTTTCAAATCAGTATGTGGCACGTGCCACATATATCAGAACGTAGATCCGCCCCTGTTTATATCATTCATTTTAAGTATTGTATTGGCAAAAGAAAATTGTTTCATTTTAAATAATGTTTAGATTTTCAACACATAAAGTATTAATTGTTTTTTTAATAAATGATTAATTATTTGATTGTTGTTTTGATAATAGTTAATATAAGATAGACTTTTAGTAGTTATAAGAACCTAATTTGTTGGTGTTAATATATATATATAGAGATAGTTGTTTTGGTGATTCTCAGAATTGGGACGTCATTTTGTAAAACTTTATTATTGTTAAAACATCACTTAAAGTAATTAAACTGATAAAATATGAATTAATTATTATGGTTTTTAGGAAACGTATGGGACTTTGAGGTAGATACCGAGAGCGGTGAGATGGACAATGGAGTTTCTCCCGTAAAAGCCGATGATCTTCGCGCCGAGTCCTCCTCGGAGCACAAAGGGCGTCCCATTCTGAAGTCCATACTGACGCGTTATATTATTCTTGTGCAATCGGAACGTAAGGGATGTAATTTGGCTCTCACTGTAGGTCCCCCCGACGGTTTCGATGTAGTCGTCGTCATCGATCAAAAGCTGTAATAAATTAAAAACCACATATAATCAAAAATTATGAATCTATATATGAGTTAAAATAATGAAAAAAGAATCCTCACGTCGTCGTCTGGAATATAGGTAGCATTCCCACGAACGGCTCCGACTATAACTGCGTTGTCGTTGGAGTATTCAAATTTGACGAAGACCACGCCAGAATGACTTCGTCCTACACTTATTTTCTTCACATTTCCGAAGGAGCCATCGTCCCACTCGTTCTCTCCAACTCCATCGCTCGCGTTTATGTCCATCTTGAACGTAACCGGATCATCGTCAGTCCCCGTAGCCCTAGGAACTGTGACCAAATTGGGAAAATAGGTACGATGACGAGTTCGATAGCCAACCAATGCATCTATTTGAATTTCATGAAACTTATCTCCTTTTGCAATATAGATGCAAGTGTTTTAATCCTTATTAAAGCAACACAATACGAGACTACCACTTTTCTCGTCGATGAAGTAACTTGGCGGATAATAGTCGACTACTATACTCGACCATGTAGGAACTAAGACCATCTCCATCGTTTAGAACCTCAAAAAGAGGTTCTCAAAATTAAAATATTATTATTTTAATATAATTTAATTATTTGATTTATTTTTTGTTTTTGTTAAAAAGTTAAACCAATAAAAAGTAGACATGTAGTAAGAGAGGTTCTTAAGAGGTATCTAAAAGTTGTATATTTAGAACCGATCCTTAGTTCTCTTTCCTGCTTTTTCTTTTTTTTCTTTTTTTTATTGTTTAGAACTTCACTTAAGAACCTCCGATGGAGGTGCCCTAACACATTCATGAACTCCATCCACTCCACGGCCTCTCCATCCCCATTTTTAATCTTCTTTTTTGTCACCCAAATCTTCATATTCCTTGTGTTATCGTCTTGCTCTAAAACCGAAAATCGATCTCCCCTAAAAATCGCAAGAGATCTAATATCGTATACAACGTGTTTACCAGGCAAGATACAATAGGGTTTGAGACTCTCCGTAGAAAAATCGAAGCTTTGGATAAAATGCTTACGAGACTTGTTATTAAAAGCAACCCAATACAAAGTTCCATTCAAAGATACACTACAGCAGTAGCTAGCCATACTCCAATCATCGGCTGGAAGCTCTTGCAATTTCCATGCATTGGATCCAAACTCGGTGATATTAGCATACATGGTGGGACCATTAAAATAAGACCCTAAAATCTTGTAACGATTGTCGGGTCTGCTATTGCCGTATCCCATCCCATTGTAACGATAGGATGATGGTCTGGATTTGATCCATCTTGTTGAGAATCCAGAGGCTCAAAGGCGTCACCTTTCCCGAGCATAGACCCCAACAAACCAAGACATGAAGCAGTTGCTGACATACTACAGAGGCTAGTACAGAAAGTAGTACAGAACAGAGTATAGAGAGAAAGAGAATGGAGAAGGGAGCACACACAAGACTTAACGAGTTCACGCCCATAACAGGGTCGCTACATCTCGCCGAGACTCACCTCGGAATCCACTAGAGCACATAGGTTACAAAAGAGATCCACAAACCATCCCAAAACCCTCTTACAAGAGCCTCTCTTGGTTCTCACTCTTTACCTATGTCTACATTGTGTTGTAACTCTCTTAGCTCACTCTCTCTCATGTCTACCTCTACATTTATATATGAGGAGACATCCTTAAACCTAGTGCAGCTGCCCAAACGCCAAAGTGAGCTTCAATCACGTTTGCTTTGGCCAAACAAGCCTTAGTCACAAGATGACAAAATGTCCTTCTTGACTATTTAATGCAAAGGCTTTTCCTTGTGGTCCCAAGTTCTTAACTCAACCCATGTTTAATCTTTATAGACATGAGTTAGTTCTTGAAACCAGCTCATCACGTTCACATCTTCACAAATCTCCACCTGTGAACAAGATGATCACACAAACAACCTGCACATGCTTGAGAGAGAGTACCTTCTTCTAGTTCCTTGGATTCCAGTCTCGGTTCCTGAGTATACTTACTCAGCCTTGATCCTTAGCCGTTTAAACACCATAAACCAGCTTGATCCTTGTTGCATTTAACATCCCGTTCAATGCACTTCAGCTGTGACTAATCACAATGCTGAACCTGAGCCATCAGCACATCTTCAGCTCACTTAGAGTTGTGAAAACCAGCTTCAATACAATCTTGTATTTAGCTCAACTCTTATGTGACACTTCCTGAAGCATTCAACACTTGAATACCTGATACAGCCGCTCAACAAACTCCATTAACAAGTTCAGAAATACCTCCAGCTTGTTAACTCAACAGAAATCACCACAAGCTTCACCACTTGTGACTCCTCCAATCACACAATATCCTCTACAGCTTCTGTCCAAAACCATAGACCTGTTGCAGTGACTGAACAAACAATTATCCATCTGCAGAACCTTGATTCCCTTGCTCGCTTCTAGGATTTCCTCATGCGCATTGAGACCAAAACCCTTTGAATTTACTTGAATCAAATGCAGAAAACTGAACCACCTTTGTTTCAGAACCTGAAACCCTTTTGATTCATCCTTGTAGACAATCTCTGCAGCTTCTTAAGAACCACTGCATAACCTGAGATTACCCTTAAACATGTCTCATAGCAACAAAGCCTTGTGCTATACCTGAGACAATCCTGTACAGCCTTTACACATCAATTCTAGAATACCTGATGCACTTCCTGCTGTACCAGCAGCCTGCTACACATGCAGACTCCACCAGACGACCTGAACCTTGCTTCATTCAGTTTCCAGACTTAAACCAAAGCCTTCTTCATCCCTATCATCGCCAGATACTTGAAGAAACTTCACTGAATGACATGCAAGCACCTGTCCCTGAGAAGATACATACATAAACTCCTCATGGTGCGACAAACAACTAGAAACTCCTTAGTTGTTGTCTTCCAAATGCAGCTTGCTTCTCTGCACTTGCATCCTCTCTAGGACTCCTTTTCGTTGCTAACACCAGCTTTGAGATGAGTTGTATATCAAGCTAGATACACAGCACCTTCACATTCATGAAATCAACAGCCTTGAGACAAAACCTGCATCACCTGCACTTGTCTCTTTCTGTTTCTCCTTTAGAGAACCCACTGAACCACTTCAATGTCTTCATCTCAAACCCACATGTGCCTTCTCTGAAATTATTCCAGAAACCTGCAACTCCTTCAATCCAGAAACCTGCAACTCTGTTATGAAACCTGCAGTTCATTTCTGAGACTCCTTACCAACAATCAGCTTCAAAACCAAACCTGTAAACTGCCTTTTACCATCAGATTACAACCTGCTTCAGCTGAATACCCGTTGATAATAACCCGTTCTTGGCTTCCTTGTCTTCTTTGCACACTGAACTTCCATGAATCATGTTAAACAATGAATTTTGCATCCTGTTAACTCTCCTGTTTTGAGCTAACCATACTCAGATCAGTTTGAGCTAGACACCCGAAACAACCTCCAAAAAATAAACTGCTCCACCAGGAACCATAACCATTTGGATGTTACTCTGTCTTTGAAAGCTCAACTTCACCAATCCGATTCAAAGCACTATTCACTGTCTCTTTGATCCACTCACACGTTCTGATGTATCAGATGAATTACCATGGCATCTTGCTTCAGAATGTGTGTCAGAACTTGTGACACAACCCCTTTCTTCTAGCAGCCACTCCAAACTGATTCCTGTACCCGAAGACCCACCAAAGAACCTTACTGAGCTTCAGCAACACTGTCTCTCCTTACTTAGAGCATTCACCATGATATAACAATGCAACAACTTATGCCGATACACCATCAAACCACGCTTCCATCACAGAAACCACAAACCATAACTTAGCATTCTCTTGCAGCCAAAACACAACACATACTGATCTTGTACCGCTGAAATAAACAGAACACGCCGCCTAACTCCCTTAGCTAGGAAGACTTTCGATACTCGATTGTAGTATATCCTGTTGCACAACAAACATTTAGAGACACTCCTCATGACACATGACGTCTCCAATGTCTTAGGCTTTAAGACCATCATATTCTTCAATGCTTGAAGATCTGAACCAAATGCAAGATATTCTCTGAGAATTTCCTGTAAAACGATGCTCCACCTGAGACAGGAACACCTTGTTCTCTCAGATTCACTCCAACAGACTTTCCATGTGTTAGACACAACACAAATCTGCACAAACATGAATCTGTGCTACTGACTCCATGTCAAGAGCATACACTCCTGAAACAACAGCTCATACACCTTTCGGCCAACACTCAAACTCACACTAGCTGAGTGATTTACCTTCTGTATCAAACAGAACATTTCAGACTGCAACAGCTTCACAAAACCTCATTGCATTCCCTCTGAAATAACAACTTTGTAGCTTCACGTTCCATGATGATCCACCTACTGTAGGACCACATCTTCACTGAACTGATAGCCACCCACTGAGACAAAACCTGAGACAGAACCTGCAGCAGAAACCCCTCCAAAACTCAACCCAAAAGCCACTGAAGTCTTCAAAACCATTCCTGTATTTTAACCAAAACAGAACACTTCAATTGCTTTATAACCATCCTGCAACACCCTTTAGACTGAATCCAGAATACCCTTACTGATATTCAAACAGCCATAAACACGAAAGCTTTAACACAGCCTGAACCTGTCCTTGCCGCACTGAATTACCCCCAAAAAACAGAATGAAACCCATCACTGAATCTTGTCCAATCCATAGCAAAACCAGTACAACCCCCTTTGTGTTGCAACAAGCTTTCGATTCCAAAGAAATGCAGAACTAAAGCAACCTGAAACTTCAATACAAAGCATCACAAGATACCTTGTGATCGCAGCGGAATCAGACTTAATAAGTCCCAAACTTGAGTCTTGAAGTTGATGTTTCGATTCTGATGTACACACTTTGAGTCACACAACTTGAACTCATGTGTTACACAATCAAATTCCAGCTGATTCTTGTAAAAGACCTTCAGCTTACACCAACCTTTAACCGGCTTCTTCAGCAATGATCAAGAGCATCCATCTTCGATCATATGCAACCTGCTTCTATCTCTGAATTTCCCTTGTGCTTGCAACACTTAAACTTGTGAGTAATCTGAAATTCTTCTCACTGTGTTGCATAACTTGTACCTTGAAGAGCTTAGAGGCAACCTGATTTTATAACCTTGAAATCACCTCATCCGATTCAAACTTCTGTTCTGAATCACTCCTTGTAGTACCCGCAATATCACATCTCAATTCCACACTCAGTTACACACCATAACCAAAGCTTCTCATTTTCTTCTTCTTTTGCTCCTTGTTACTAACTCTGTAACTGGAACAGAAAACCTGTAGCTGAACCAGTAAACCTGCAACTGCATCAGATGACCCTGTAGCTACAACAGTAACCCTGCAACTATGACAGAAAACCTGTAGCTGAACCAGAACACCTGTAGCTGCACCAGAAAACCCAGCAACTGAACCAGAAGACCCTGCAATAAAACCCGAAACCCTGTAGCTGTAACTGTAACTCTGCAACTGCATCAGAAGACTGCACCAGCAACTGCATCAGAAACCCTGCAGTTTCAACAGAAAACCTGCAATTGCTCAAACCTTCTTGATGCATGACATGCTTCGAATGAGATGTTTCTTGCTTCACCAGAATGAGTCTTACAACTCCTTCCCCTCAGATTCGTGCTGTTCACCAAGAGACACAGCTTGGTCTTGAATCTGACCAGAGACACTCATGCCTCCACAACCTTCCTCAAAACCTGAGAAAGCACAATGATGCTCACCAATGAAGAACCTTACAGCAACTTCATCTCCTCTGCACCATTTACCAAGAGCTCCTGATTTTGTTGCTTCACCTGAGACGTGTCTTGTCTCCCACAACCAAGCTCTACCAAAGAAAAGAACGTGGATGCTTAAGGCAAATGAGCCTTACTGCCCCAGCCTTCCAAAGATCCAACCTTTCCTCCTTTTCTTCACTTTCCTTCTTTCTCTAGATCCTTTTCTCTACAGATCTGGATCTTCTTTCTCTCTTTCTGGTTTTGCTTCTTCTAGATCTGAGACTTTCCTTACTGAAATCTCAGTCATCCTCAAAGCTTCACTCATGCCTAGAATCTCCACCTAAGCCACGAGTTCCTGCTTCCGCAAAACACAGCCTCTATGACAAACACACTCTTCCGCATCACTTCTTGTCAAAGCATGATTCTTGGCTTGAGAGAACCACGAAACACAGAACCTTGGCTCTGATACCACTCTATTGAGAATCCAGAGGCTCAAAGGCGTCACCTTTCCCGAGCATAGACCCCAACAAACCAAGACATGAAGCAGTTGCTGACATACTACAGAGGCTAGTACAGAAAGTAGTACAGAACAGAGTATAGAGAGAAAGAGAATGGAGAAGGGAGCACACACAAGACTTAACGAGTTCACGCCCATAACAGGGTCGCTACATCTCGCCGAGACTCACCTCGGAATCCACTAGAGCACATAGGTTACAAAAGAGATCCACAAACCATCCCAAAACCCTCTTACAAGAGCCTCTCTTGGTTCTCACTCTTTACCTATGTCTACATTGTGTTGTAACTCTCTTAGCTCACTCTCTCTCATGTCTACCTCTACATTTATATATGAGGAGACATCCTTAAACCTAGTGCAGCTGCCCAAACGCCAAAGTGAGCTTCAATCACGTTTGCTTTGGCCAAACAAGCCTTAGTCACAAGATGACAAAATGTCCTTCTTGACTATTTAATGCAAAGGCTTTTCCTTGTGGTCCCAAGTTCTTAACTCAACCCATGTTTAATCTTTATAGACATGAGTTAGTTCTTGAAACCAGCTCATCACGTTCACATCTTCACACATCTAATATGTTTTGACCATGGGTTGCAAATCCCGAACCCCTTACCGGTAGCATAAATTAGGACCCCCTCGCAATATTCGATACTCATGGGCATTGCATGTTGATAATCGGGAATATGTGAGGATAAGTTATGCACTTCTATAGATGGACCGTCAAGATTCACTTATCGAACAAATCTTGGATTCTGAAAGCAAGATGAACTGTGGACGGGCACGAGCCAAATGATTGTTGATGAACTTCAAGTCATTGAAAAGAGCATTCCATCGTTTGCAAACGGATCTAAATCGAGCTAAAGATTTTGGTGGAATCAGAGAGAGTATCTCTCCCACCAATTCCCACGGAATGTGCTCTGGTTGCATTGTATTATTTTTTTATGGACGAGGTTTGTGATAAAATCAGTTACATCACAATACGATTATATATAGATGGATTTGTATAGCAGAAATTTTATATTTTACATTGGAACTATTATACATACAGAAACTAGTAAAATAATAATTATTACAATAGATGGAAAAAAGAACAAGAGAAAGAACTTTGAACTTTTTTTTTTTCAAAAATAAATTCCAATTTTACAATTGTAAGGAAATATTATAAAAATCAATGGATTTATATGTGAAGTAGTTAGAAAGATTAACTAAAACCATATACACAAAAATATCAAATAAGTTAATTTTAGATTGGATGTGAGTCATTAATTAGATTTATATCCAAAAAAAAATTAGAGCAAAAGTTAAAAATAGAAAAATATATCTGGAAAACAATATTAAAACTAATTAAATAAAAATTGTAAAAAGAAAAAAATAAGTATAGTTTAAAAAAAAAATTAATTAATAAAACTAAAAATAGAAAAATAATAATTAAAACTAAAAGATGAAGATTTTTTTGTATTTTTAGTTTTATTAATTAAAATAAATAAATAAATAAAATTATTTTTATTTATAAATAAATAATTTTACATACACTTCATTATCTTTTTACCGGAAACTGAATAGTTCTAGTCACTTTTTTGGTGGCGCAAACTCGATAGCTAATTTGGAGATTTTATGTGTGAATATATAATTAGTTTGAAGATTTAAACTGCTAATATAATACTATTTAGATTTAAAGTGTTACTAGATTCTAACGCCCGCACAATATATATATATTTTTTAATGAAACATTGTAATATAATTTTTATTTAGATATAATTTATTTTTGTAGATTTAATTTTTGTAATATGAGACACATATATATTTTGTGTTTAGATATAATTTGTTTTTGTATATTTAATTTTCGTAATATGAGACACAAGTTTATTTTATGTTCATATATAATTTGTTTTTGTGGATTTAATTTTTGTTATATGAGACACATGTTTATTTCGTGTTTCGATATAATTTGTTTTTGTAGATTAATTTTTCGTAATATAAGACACATATTTATTTTGTGGTTAGACATAATTTATTTTTGTAGATTTACTTTTCGTAATATGTTTAATTATTGTAATATGTTTATAGGTGTAGGGTAATTTTGTGTTTAGATATCAATTGTATTTATAGCTATAATTTTTTAATATGTTTAATTATAAAATTACATGTAATTTATTTGTTGAGTTTACTAAAATTAAATTGTATATGTTTATATCTTAAGATAATTAGACTTTTTAATATGTTTATTTTTGAGTTTGTTTTCAATTTGTTTTTTTTTTAGTTTATAGTAATTTAAATAAGTTTTCAAACTGTTTTTGAAAACATATTACATGCCCATTATATTAAGTATATAAAAATGTACCAATCAGGCCCATCGAACATAATATATATACTCAGGCCCATTATACTAATTCGAAAATAACTCACATTTTAAAAGTAAATTTATTTCTTTAGTATAATTAAAAAGTCTTAATGAAAAAGACAACAAATATCCAGATTATTTTTTTTTTGTCTCACGCAGACAAAATTTGTAGACTTAAAAAAAAAAAAGAGACGAGATCTGAATCGAAGTTCTAACCCGTGGTAGAATGAATAGTTAAGTTTGGCCAACGATGATGTTATATATGTTATTGCTTCGCCGATTATAACTAATTAATAAAAAAAATTTTGATTCTTGACCAATAAACATTACACGACTCAAAAAGAGACGCTTCTTCTTTAAAGCACACTTCCATGTGCTTCTCGGAATTTTTTTTTTGTTTATAAAATTTTGTGATATAATTTGTATTTGTTTAATTTTTATCATATGAGACATATGATTATTTTGGTGTTTAGATATAATTTATTTTTTCTAATATGCCATAAAATGAAAGTTCAATATGAAAAGTAACGGGAGTTCATTATGTTGATATAATCTTATTCTGATTCGTCCTAGAACATGGATAAATTTTTATTTTTATTTTTTGATGTTTATTCTATTTTTTGGACAAAATGTATTTTGTGTAGGTAAAAGTTTGAGATATCTTAATAATTTTATTTTTGATATAAAATATATTATATAATTTTCTAAAATATTTAATTCAATTTTAATAGTATAGATATTTTTGTTACCTCAAAGGTTAAAAATGCAATTTTGGCTTTTTCTATTCTTTTCAACTCGTCCTTTGAATTATTTGATCATTTACCAAATAATTCCCTAATTTTGACGAAATTCGAACTAGGCTTCGACCTCATCGTAGGTAAGTCTCTTAAGTTGTATATAGTGAGTGATTGTTTGTATCGAGATTCTTTTGGTTTTCTGATATCTGTTGACTTTGTTATTGTTGTCTGATTTGGAACTGTCGACCTGTTGTTGATTATCCACTCTCCCTTTTATTACTAAGTCTGTCAAAATGAGTGTTTACCCGCATGTCCCACCCCGTTAGATCCGCCGCGGGGCAGGTGTGGATCGGCCAAAATTGAATTATAACTTAGCGGATTATGCAGGTGCGGGTCATATATATGGCGGGGTGGGTGTGAATCTTAATATTTGGAGAAGCGGTTTTGCGGGTACTCTCAATTATTGGACGTTTTTTTGGGGGGGGGGGGGGGGGGGGGGGCTTTCAATGTGAGGCCCAAAGGAATAAAACTAATGACTTGGTTGTTGCCCTAAAATTTTCTCCGTCTCATCTCTTTCACTTGTCGTCGTCGGCGACCTTCAACTTCATTCCTCATCTTCTTCTTCTTCATTTGCTCATCTCTCCATCTCTATTTCTCTCTCTCTCCCTCTCCATATCCTCTAAAGCTAGTTTGAGGTTAGTTTGATCGATCTTGTTCTAATTGTTTTTTCTCCGAGTTTGATTTATGTGCATAAAAAATGTGATTTTTACAAGTTATGCAGCTTACATTATGTTCTTATTCCTTTTTATTGGGCTTTGAGATCTTGGTCTTCTCGAGAAATCTCTTTCGGCTACTGCTCTGCTCCACAAGGTTCTAGGGTTTTGCTTTTTTTCCATGGATTATGATTTCCGGTCTAATTCTGTTTCTTCTTAAACTCGAAATTATTGAAATTTCACATGCATGCATTGTTGTTTTATGAGTTTCACATGCAAGAATTGAAAATTCATATATTTGTGAACAAAGGTGGAATCTCTAAGGTTTAGTCCAATTTTTTTCATGTT
This sequence comes from Eutrema japonicum, assembly GCA_030161315.1. Taxonomy (NCBI): domain Eukaryota; kingdom Viridiplantae; phylum Streptophyta; class Magnoliopsida; order Brassicales; family Brassicaceae; genus Eutrema; species Eutrema japonicum. The sequence goes on along the minus strand of BSQW01000001.1, from coordinate 917,620 downwards.
TTAGATTCATCTTATATTGGCTGCTACTTAAATTACCATCATTCGTCATTTGGCCTAGGAGCTGTAAAGTTTTGTTTCTCGACCATTACGCAAGAAATCAAAACAACCCCTGAATTGGGGACGGAATTGAGAAAGGCCTTGAGCTGGGAGATCGACAGCTTCTCCGAAAGGATCGATGAGATCAAGTCGGATCCCTTCTCAAGCGGCGGCTGCCAATGGTAAATTAGAGAGAGAAAAAGAAAAAAACAGATATTAGCTTTCTTAGGCGAGTTGTTGTCTATATTGAGAACTAAAAATCTGAGGTTTTCTCTTAGGCGTGTTACGGTTTATCCCAAGGGACACCATGGTCGTGATCACGTGTCCCTGTTCCTGTACAATGTGAATACTAAGTCATTCAGACCTGGATGGAAAAGGAGAGCTAGCTATCGCTTCGTTTTGTTGAATCAATCCGGCAAAGAGCTCTACAGATCACCTGGTGTTGAACTTGATTATGTTCCATTTGTTGTACTTGTGTAACCTGATTGATGAAGAAGAAAAGTTGATTTATTTATTTTGTTTTATCTTACAGACCAATGCAGTTGCAGATTGTTCTGCGCCGAGGCCCCAAGCTGGGGTTACTCTAAGACGTTGCCCTCTTACCAAGATTGAAGAAAAAGGGTTTCTACAGAAGAACAAACTAACCATTGATGTCTACATCAAAGTAGTTGAAGTTGTTCATCATGGAAAATCAACTGCGACGGATACGTTAGAATACAAAGGCTTCCATATCATTTCTTCTCAAGTAAGCTAAGGAGGAGCCACACCGTTCCGATTGCACATCATATATAACCCAAATGATCAACTATATATCCATGTCCCACCGTATGTGAAAACAACAATACTTTCTCTTTACATGCAACAAAATAAAAATGCTCCCTTTGAAAACACGAATCGGAAGCACTCTTTTGCTTTTATATGCATATAATTAGGGTTGGGCAAAATAAGTACAGCTAAATATCTTTGTGCTTCAAATTTTTATTTTTTTTAAAAACATACCAAACAGATTTAGTGAAGGTAATTGATATTCCCATATTTTACCTCTTTTTAGTATGTATTTTTGTTATTGTTTTGTGTCTCATGCATGTGTCTTGTATAGTTTTTGTAGCATTTTGGTATTTATTAGAGTATTAGGTATTTGCATTAGGTCCTAGAGAGTCTTTGCATGCATTTGGAGTGTTTTTAGGTGATTTGGAGATAATTGATGATATTTGGAGAAATGGGCCGAAGTAGAATGCAAAGACCATCCGAGACATCGGAAAGATGTGACTTAAAGGAGGCCCTCGGTTATGAATTAGCTTGCATGACCTTCATGGACGTTGTAGAGGAGTGAGTTAGCTGTCCAGTAGAGTTTGAATCAGGTCATTTGGACATATGGTTGAGGAGTTATTGCGGATTTACTGAAGACGTGTCTGCCTGGCCGATGTAGAACGAATCCGAGAATGCATCGATGCGTGGTATCGGTCCGATGCCGACCGATGGGAAGCTCACAATCGACGACAAGAATGGCGTCGGTCGCCAGACACCGATGCCACCGACCGATGGAAGTTCTGCGAAATTTGAGAGTGCATCGGTGCGTGGCATCGGGCTGTGGCCGACCGAAGTTTTAATTGATTTTAAGTTGTATACATAAAATATTTGAGGAGTAGAGTCGCTCGTCTGCTATTTGTTTCCACCATATATTTCTCTCCTTGGATTTTGTCGTTCTTTCTGTGAAAAGAACAACTAGAGATCTTAATTGTTATGCAATATTTGGTCCTAATGATGTTCATTTTCAGGATATTGAGAGTGGGAAGTTTTTTTAATGCTTTTCTAAATGTTTTATTAGCAAAAAAAATAATACTTTCCATATTTTAATCAATCATTTTAAAATACTATTATATCTTTTGCTATTGCAATTATTTTTTGTTATTTATAATGACATTTTATGTAATAATTTACAAATGACTCAAATATCAGGCCAAATGAAGACATTCCCGTGCCCAGTTTAATCTGAGACCTTCATGAAAGTTGTATCCAAGTGCGTTAGCTGACTTCAGGAGGTGGTGTCGGGTCATTTGGATACGTGGTTCGTTAGATATGGCCACTTTACTGAGAGTATATCCGTCTGAACGAAGCCACCCGACATGTCAGAGAGACCTGGCTGGACGAATAGTCTTAAATCGGATTTAGCCTCGGTGGCCTTCACAAAAGTTGTAGAGGAGTGCATCAGCTTTACACAGAAGTTTGAATTGGGTTATTTGGACATATGGATAAGTAGATAAGACGGATTTACTGAAGGTATGTCCGTCTGGCCGAGAGAAGATGATACCGTCCAAAGAACCGGCGAAACGAAGGCCTTCCGATCTTATTCAGCCTCTCCGGTCTTCATGGAAGTTGTAGAGGGAAGAGTTACCTGTCTAAAGAAGATGGGTTCATGTCATTTGGATGTCAGGTGCAAGATTTAGAATGGATTCACTGAAGACCTCCGACCTAACCTCGACCCAGATTTGACCGGGTCAATACCCGGTTTGTCCCGGGTTGACCCGGTCGCCCAATTTCCTTTAAAAACCAAAAAACCCTAATTTTCTTGGAATCCTCTTTTTGGTCTATAAACATTTTTCTCTTTAGAGAGAGTTCTTAGATTTTTGTAAAAAAGATATTCTATTTTTATGCAATATAGTAGTTGTTTTCATTTAATATTTCATCTTAATCTTTCTTTCTTGCATTCTCCTAATCATGAATCTTAGCAAACTTAACATGGGTTTTGTTGGGATTAACATGACTAGTGAGTAGTGTCTTAGGATCTTTTGGGTGAGATAGATTATGGTAATTTGGAGTTGATTCATGATGTTAGGGGTTTAGATTGTTTGATTTCCTTCCTTAATAAGTGTTCCTAAGGCTAGATTAGCCTTGATCAAGTTGATTTAGATCATAGGGAATTTCTCGCCCAGAAGGTGTTCGATGAAATTCCCCAATGAACTTTTTAAGTGATTTACACTCTTGGCATATGGAAATAGTTGTCCAAGTTGTTTATTGGTTGTTAGACCTTGTGTTTATTGCTTGATGATTGCTTAATTACAAATGGAAGTTTGTTCTTAATTATGTAATTAGCAAGTGATTAATGACATGGAAGTGGATTAGTCTTGATTAGTGGTCTAAACCTAAGGATTAGCATTGGTTGAGTATATTGGCATCATGGATTAGCTCTAGAACACCCGAAATCAATTACCTCAACCTAAGATTCGCATTTTTATATTGATTTACAACTTGTTTAATTGCTTTTGCTTTCTTCAATTTGGTTACTTAATCAAACACCCTTAATTAGCTTAACTCATTTAGTGTCTTGCATTCTTGGTGCTTGAAATCATCTCCCAATAGGTTCGATAACCTCTTATGCTCAATAGAGTAATTGATCTCTAGACTTGCAAAAGTCATCGATCAGTAATCATATGTCTTGGCCGCTAACAACACAAATACGAAGCAACCAAAAGCCACTGCAGCGTATGTCGGAGCTTACAAAGATCATTGCCTCTACCGTACGTTGCTGCTGCTCCAAAACCAAGTCCCACACCCTCAAAACCCATCTTGATGTTAAGGTTTCTGAAACAGTTGGCACCCAACATACAACCCGCATGAAGAACTATGCTAGGTTGAACAAAATCTGGGAAGCAAAGCTGCAGTTCTGAAACAGTGGGGAAGCCAATTTTTCCATCAACAATGTAGTATTTAGCCGGCACAAAAAGGAACACCTCAGTGATGATCCATTTGATGCACTCTTGTGCATCTTTCACAAAACCAACCCAAGCACCGGTGGCAGAGACGGCCAGAGGCGGAGGCATGTGTATTAAGGTGGGAGTAATTGCCACAAGTGAACTTTGATTGCATAATATAATTTTCAAAAGACTAAATTTATTGCCCCCACTAAAAATAAGAATTATGTTCCCGTTGTCTTTTTTCGTTTGAACATTTTTTTGTTTGTTTTAAATTGGATGTTTTTAGTCTTTCATTAACTTAGTATACATCGTTAGATTCAAGTAATTAAAATACTAGAAACTAGAGCGCATCATTTTATTTTCCGGTTAACATCATTGAAAAATTAATTTTATTCAAGCATTTTTGATGAGTTTAATACGTAAATTATGTCTAATATTATGCATCTAGTATACATAAATTATTCCTAAAATTAAATAAATCAAACATAAGAAGTCCTTTCTTCTTCATAAATGGTGTGCAAATTTACGCTCTATAAAATCAAATCAAATTTACGCTCTAAAAAATCTACCAATTAAATGTTTGAGAATTTATATTAGTTTCAACTTTTTTTTTCACGAGATTGAAAAATTCTTTACTCTATAGTATGTTCAGTAAACATATTATAATGTTATTTTTAAATGATTTTCAGAAATTTTAATCTTTACTGGCCGATTAGTCCGTTTGTCATAATGTTTTTGTTAAACGATATTTCGCAAATTACCAATCAAATTTTAATTTATATGCCCCAGTCAAAAAGATTTATGGATCTGCCACTGGCTATGGACCGCCTCAACAAACAGGTTACAGACCTTCAGGCCCCAACCCCATCATTAAACCATTCGTTTACTATTTTGATTTGATTTTTCAACTTCTTTAGAGTTTTCGAATATACAGTAGTTCCTTGTTCTTCATTTCCCATCGTTGTAGAGTTGATTTGATTCGAGCAATATATTCAATAAAAAAAATTCATGTTTCCTTAAATATAACTGAAACAAAACTAACAACTCGCGTATCACAGATACCTTTAAAAATTCGACGAAAGCAAAGTTAAGAGTTTCTAGCAAATTTAGTTTACCAACATTCCACTTTTTTTTTTGTTTCTGTTCCGTGGGTTATGAACAAATAATAACAAACATTTTTCCCAAAAATGGAAATCGATTATTTAAACTAACGGAGACTCTTCTTGCATACAGGTTGTGTAACAAGTTCGTCAGTTTCTCTTCAGAAAAAATGGATACTTTTTAATTGGTTTCTTGAACTGGAACAGAGCTGTTGTCATTTACCGTTTCTGTAGTATTTTCCTCGGACACTTTGAAGAAAGTGTAAGACAATATCAAGTTGTTGATTCCGTCCATTCTTGGATCAGTCTCAAACTCAGGATCAATGTAGAAGAAGACCTGCAAAACCAAGTAAAAACAAAGGTTTAAGTGGGCTCTTAATTTTAATATCATCAAACAGAACCAAGAACAAAAGGGTAGTCACCGGCATGTCGATCTGTTCTCCCGGAAGAAGTCTCTGCTCCTCAAAGCAAAAGCACTGTATCTTGTTGAAATAAACTCCTGCCTGAAAAACAGTAAGAAGAATCGATCAAAAGATGTTCTAAGGGAAGTTGATAGGGCAATACTGCGGCCAATCTATTTACCTTCATGGGAGTGACATTGTATGTCGATACTCCAGTTATTGGAGCTGAACTTTTGTTTTCAGCAGTGTAAAATGCCAGCGCGCTTTCTCCTGGCTTTACTCTCACCTATAAGAAAATACCAAAACCAAAGACATATAAGTTAAAAAAAAAAGCACATTAACAAGTCACAACACTCTTCTTGACTTATAAACTCTGAACCTCTCTTTGAGTTGGAGTGAACTTCCACTGCATCCCATCTGCAACATCAGCATTGAACTGCACTACAATCTCCCTGTAAAAATATGGTAAAGGTATAAAGTAATCTAGCAAGTTCATCATAAACACATACAAAAATAAGATGACGGATAGGAATGGAGAGGGAGGAATAGACACCTTTCAGTGACGGTACCAGATTCTGAATGCCTAGCAATCTTCTCCTCAACAGTCTGTAGTACAAGGTCAAAGAAACCAGTGGATCAACGATTAAGAAAGAGACTCTAGGAATAATGGAAATCTCGGAGGAGAAAAGTGAAAGTAATAAACAAATGGGTTATATACCTCTTTGCGTTGAACAGTACCTCCATATCCAGTAGCTTGGCAGAATGTTCTATACAATGGCACAGCTGCGTAAGTTAGCCCCACCATGCCAAAGACAACGGCGGTGAGGTAATAGAGCATTTTCTGTGATTTGGTTTCTGTCGGAGAGTGAGTAGAGTACTGGCGATGAGCACCAAGTAACATCGATTTAGCAGTAGTAGCGGAGTGAGAACTCAAAGGGAAAAAAGAAGATGAGCTTCCCCAAAGCCCTCTCTTGCTTCGGAGATTATGCTGATTGCCTTTACAAGCTCCATGAATGTAATAACGAGAGCACAGAACAAGAGGCACAGTCCTACATAAAGAAGTCGCATCGGCATCTCTCACGAGCTTAATTATTATTTAATCAATTAGCTTGATAACTAGTGCGAAAAGGATAGAACTTTCTCTGAGGGATTTTAACAAACAGTTAATGTGCAAATCAGGTAAAATTCGTTTACCTTGTAGACTGCGATGTTCGATGAACGCTCTCTAAATATGAAGAAATTCGAGTCCCTCTACATGCCTTCGACCACGACATGGCCGAAGAGAAATGATTTCTCAATCGATCGACACTGCACAAACACTATCAGCACAAGAAACACGAATCCAGAAGGCATTACTAGAAAAATTCGATCCATTTGAACGCCAACACATGGAAAATTAAACCCATTTTCTCCCTTTCCCAAACACCAACGTCATCAATAATCGCGCGAGGCCATGGCAGATCTTAACCGAATCAGAGGCCAACAACGTTGCCAGGATTGGTAAAAGAGTGTAACGCATCAAAATCGCTCGAAAGAAAAAAAGAAGAGAAGATAATAGAAGACTTACCGGTAAACGAACGGCGTTCTTGTGTCGTCGGCGGCAGAGAGATCAAAGACGTCACATGAAACCAACAAATGAAAAAAACTTATACACAGAAACACACTTTCGAAAAAAAAAAGAAACACACTTCCGTGGTCCAAAAAAAAAAAAGTCAACAAGTCAAACAGCTACTTGTGTGTCTGGTAAAAGATAGTCGGTTCTTTTAAATTTTTTGTTCAAATGCATTTACTCACAACATTAAATTTTAAGCCAAGACTATGCCAATGGCCCAATGAGGCCCAATGAGGCCCAATGAAGCCCAAATGAAAAGTACAATTTTGGATTGTTATGTTGTCATTGAATTACAAATATTTTCAAGATCTCCAACATCATTAGACAATATATTCATTTATTGGGTTAGATCCAAATTAAGAATCTTCACGCTATGTTAAATCATACATACACACGCAACGCCAATAAATAAATTCCATAAATTTGATCATTTTTGTCACACGTCAAAGCACAAAAACATTCGTACGACATGCCGAAGAAAAATCGCCGTTTGATGGATCTCACGGCCACATTCCTCATGGCCGTCGTGTTCCTCGCATCTACGACTATAATCAATGCCGCAGATTCTTCACTCGGAAAGCTCAACGAGGATCCCATCAAGTGCACACCTTGTCTCCAAAATCCGCCACCGCCGCCAAAAAAGTCTCACTGCCCGCCATCACCAAAGGAATCCTACTTCTCGCCGCCGCCACCTCCGCCTACTTACGTATACGCGTCTCCCCCGGGAGATTTGTACCCCGTTGACCATGACTTTGGAGCGGCGGCTGCTGGACAAAGTTTTACCATCGTGAAGCTGATTGCACTTGGAGCTATCGGTTTCATGATTCTTTGAATATGATTCGATATCGAAGCCAAGACTATAATTCCTAGGATTCTGGAATAGCCGGAATTTTTTATTTTATTTATTTACTTTTTCGAACTTTTATCGGTTTTCGAATGAATATTTGTCTCTTTTAACGAATGGGGAATGTTCTTGCTACTTAATTATATCAACTCGGTCCTTATTTATTTGTCCGGGAAATTATCGATCGTTCGATTGATTTAAACTTCGAGTTTTTTTTTTTGTTTACATCAAATTTCTAGTTAGCATGCAGTCATGTTTCATCCTTGTTCGTCGTATACAAAATCTCTAAATAATGAATTTTAGTTAAGTAATGTTATAATTTAATATTTTTTAGTGTTTACTGCCACACGAACGACTTATATTATTATATATGGTCAGACTCTTACATGAAATCTCCCGATCAGTTGCATCATTGGAGTGTAGATGGTGCTTGTGGAGTTTCTAAACTATTATTTTCATGATATACAAATATTTTCTTGATTTTTCTTGGAGTCGAAAAAAAAGAAATATTTTCTTGATTTTTCTTATGAAGTTATAAAAAAAAACTTGATGCAAAATAAATATTAGTTTTGTATTTCTTCTAAAATTAAATCAACAAATTGTAGTGTGGACAATAAACAACATTATTTTATTCGGGATATTGAGTCAGACAAAGAAAAAAAAGGATCAAGTATATTGAGTCAAATCACTTGTATCGTATTGCCACCAAATTAATTTTCATTTTGTTTCTTATTAATCCAAAATAACTCCGCAACCGTTGTACTTTGGTTTAATTATTGCCAATCACGTCGACGTACAAAAGAAAAAGAAAAATTGCTTATTGACTTTCTGAGATAACATATAGATTGTGAATAAACGACAAAAAACTCTATTTTCCTTTTTCATGCAAAACTATACATTCCACATGGTATAATTTTTTTGTATAACAAACCAACAATCATAAATATTAATTTAAACTGTATTAATATTTATGAAGTCTTGAAGAACTCGAGACGAGGGACACCTAAACGGAGAGAGTAGGTAGCTTTTTTGTAGTCACCCCATGTGAATGAATTATACCGTCGTGGATTTTCTGGCGACACCATTTCCGGCAACGGTGATATTTTTGTCTCCAACGACGGCGCCGCAAAATACATCGCCGACATCCGAGGCTTCCCTGCCGTGTTCGCCAATACCCTGTGCCTCACGCTGGTGAATCTCCCATTCGTCAATGCCTATTAACAAAGATTAATTAATTAATTAAATATTTTGATTGAAACACGAACCGAACAAAATTAACTAATTTAAAGATTTCAATTAATTAATTCATAAAACTTAAGTTTTTTATTTTTTTTAAAGAATATTGCAGGGAAAACTTCCAAAAATCTAACTCGAAAAGTTAAACCAAATTAGTTACTAAAAAATCGAAACTTTGTTTGATTAAATTACCTGAAGGCAGTCGCCGACCAAAACGTAGAAGCAAGTAGGGTCAGATGGGACTGGGACCCACAAGCCGTCACGTGAGCAAATCTCAAGTCCATCTACGTCGTTGGATCTTAAGGCCGTCAAGATCTGAGGGTCAGAATGCTCCCCGAAACCTATCTGGCTAACGCCTCTTAGAGCGTACGGTGCAGGTGGATAGTGATTCAAGCGTAGGATCGAGTCACTACGGACGTCTCTGATTAGCTCACTCACTTCGTTAGATCTCTGGCCCCACAAATTCTCGACCGTCAGATCAATTATCTCACATTCCAGACCTTTAACGGCGCGTATGTAATCATTCGTCGCCGAGCTACAAAAGATAAACACAACGTGGCATTTAGTTAACACGCTCAACACTTGACACAGAGACACATTGTTTGATTTCTTTCGTTTTCTTTTTTCCTGATAAATATCAAATAACAAAAAAAAAGGAGTACGGTGATCATCCGTCCTTTGCTGCTATTCTAGTATAGTGGAGATTCGAATCCACTCTTCCTTGAGTTGGGCTTCTCCCTTTGCGATGGATTCTTCAGGACGGTATCTCACTTCGATAAAGTATTTTTCTTATGAAAATGATTGGCTACTGGATCGGCCTTTGTGACCCAATTACCATATAAGTCAGACTCGGTCGTTGATGTATTTTTTACGTCATCGTTTTTACTTGATTTAATGAAATGGGAAATTAAAAAAAAAAAAAAAAAGATAGAAAAAAAGGACATAAGACTATGTTCAGAGAATCAGAGGAATGTTCGAAAGCGAGGACCCCACGATTCTTTTTCTTTTGCAAGTTGTCATTTTTTTTTATTGAAAAAGAGGAATAAAAAACAGGTCAAAACTTGATTCATTAACCTTTGAATCTTGATTCTTTTGACGTCTCAAAGTGTTTTTGTGTTCATGCAACGATCTTTCCATTAATTGACCAAGTCTTAAATTACTCTGTGACGTGTATGTATGTGTGTGTATATAAATCTGCATTTTTAAAATACTAGTGATTGATCCCCGCGCTTCGCGCGAGTTTATTTTACATTCATGTTTTATAAATTTGTTTTATAAATTCATGTTTTTTTTAATTTCGAATTAGTTTAATAGTCGATTTATATTTATAGTTGCATTGTGTGTATATGCGCATGTTTTGTTATTTCTCCTTATTAATGTTTGTATATAACAACGGTTTTTTCTTTTAATTATGTTGTTTACTTATGCTGAAATATTATTCTTTTTTTCATGTGTTTATATGTAGTATTTGACTACTGTGTGATTATAATTATAGTTATATATATATATATATATATATATTTTTTTTTTCTTAACACCATTTCAAATCTCTCATAAGTTACATATTTAGTTGAACGTATAATATTACATTTCTGTTACAGAATCTATAGTTTATATTGAGGTCAATCATAACATCATCAGCCCATGTACACATTAACTAAACAAACCACTTACATTTGATTATAAATGATTTTAGTACATATTTAAAAGTTTAAAATTATATCTTTATGTATGTATAATTTTAAGTTATTTTTAGTTACACCCTCTAATAGAGATTTTTTCTAATGTTTTGGCATTTATGCTAATAGATATTTTGGCTCAAGTATTGCTTTCTCCGTGAAAGTCGACCGCTGACAAAAGATTTGTGATTTTTTCTTTGTTCCCCATCTCCGAATAACATATCCTCTCTCGGTTATAAAAATCCAACAAATCCCGCTCACATAGCTGATCCTCGATGGCAGCTGTGACTTTCAACGCCTTCGGTAGCCATGGTTCAACTCCTCACATCTGTTTCCGCCATTTTTACTCCTTCATCGATGCTCGCACCTAACTCAAGGTCTGATTTCAGAATTCGAAATTTTATGCATCTTATCATTACCAGATTCGGGTGTTCAAAATTTGAAATCTTGCGTGTTGTTTTGGATTTATAGGAAGGAAAAGATTGCGATATATGCGGCGTTGTGATTGCAGATGGAGCTGATGCGATCAACGAACAATTTTTGAAAAGAAACACATCGTTTGTTCTGGGTAATGAGGTAAAAATCGATCAAATTTTCACAAAATCTTAGAGTTTTAGCAATTTTGTGAAGTTAGAATAACGATCATTCTTCATGATCTTTAGTCCATTTCATCTGTGAACAATGAGCGAAGAAGTAGATTAATAGGAACCTCAATGGTTTCAAAGATAATTCTTAGGACACCAGAACATGGAGTGAAGTTATTGCAAGAGTTGGTTTAACTTCTCCATCTTTCTTATTTCAAGAATATGTGAACGATTCTCAAAGTCTATTATATTGGCTTCAATGGTACTTAGTCTCTTCCATTAACAAAAATTGGGTAATAAGCATTTCAAGATATATGACGATCATTTAGTAAATGGCTAAGTTTTGGCTTTGAAAATCCTCGATATATTTATTTGTCCGAAAAACCAATTCGGGTCCGAAAAAATGTATTGATTTGTCGAGATATTAATTTATCGAGCATCAATTTATAGATGTTACACTGTTAATTATGTTAATAAACTCATTTTATATGTATTTTCCGTTGAATTGTAGTTGGTTATCTATAATTTAAGTAGTTTATCTTAATATTTTATTTTCAAATATGAACTTACAATATTGTCATTTTTCACTTATTTTATTTCATTTTTTCCAAACTTATGCATTCGCATATAATAATTTTGTTAATAGCCGGTTCAAATTTTAAATCATAATTAATATTATATATTTTCTCGTTAGTTGGTGTAATTGTGTGTTTTGGAGTTGTATAATAATAATTAGGGAAAATCGCATAAAAAACCTTCAAAGTGGCAGCTACTAACACTTTAAACCTTCAGAGTTTTATACTAACACTATAAACCCTCAATCCGTATCTTTTAACATAAAAAACCCTCAACGTGGCAACTTTGTTCGCGCCCCCAAAAATGTGACTGGAACAGTTCCAGTCACATTTTATGTGGCGCGAACAAAGTTGCCACGTTGAGGGTTTTTTATGTTAAAAGATACGGATTGAGGGTTTATAGTGTTAGTATAAAACTCTGAAGGTTTAAAGTGTTAGTAGCTGCCATTTTAAAGGTTTTTTATGCGATTTTCCCGTAATAATTATATTTATGTTGAAGTTTTAATTAGTACATATTAGAGTTTTACATAAATGATGTCCATTAATAGAGGATTGTAGTGATGTGGATAGTTTATATTGAGAGAAAACTCTCGTATTATATAATAGATTCTATTTTTTATATATAATAAGATGCTTATTTTCTCTACTAACATTTATCTATAATTTTATTTATTTGTTCTTATCTTTGTCATATTTTAAATATTCTCGACTTTGTTAAATTAATTGTAAAAACTTATATTTACCACAAATTTATATTATTTTTGTAACTCTCAAATGATGTAAATTTTATTATAAAAAATATATATTCTCGAAGCAAAATTTAATAATTTTTTTGTTCATTATATGTAGTAAAATCTATTTTACATTCTTAATTTCATAATCACATTCTAACATTTTAAATAGGATAAATATTAAATTAAATTTTTGGTTGAAAATCTAACAATATATCATTTTCAATAAAATATTTCATTATTTTTTTATTCAGTTAGTATTACAATTTTTTGATTCTTAATATCGAATTATCATTTTTCTATTTTGTTACTCAAAGTTTTGTATTTTTGTAATTTGTATGAAATAAAAATAATGATAAATATAATAGACATGTATTAAATGAATGTTTTAAATATATTTTAATGTTAAAAACTTTTTGTGTAAATGAGGTGATGAGGTGGACACCCTAGATTGAGAGAAAAATCTCATATTATATAATAGATTCTAACATTTTAAATAGGATAAATATTAAATTAAAATTTTCGTTTAAAATCTAACAATATATCATTTTCAATCAAATATTTCATTATTTTTTTATTCAGTTAGTATTACAATTTTTTTGATTCTTAATATCGAATTATCACTTTTCTATTTTGTTACTCAAAGTTTTGTATTTTTGTAATTTGTATGAAATAAAAATAATGATAAATATAATAGACATGTATTAAATGAATGTTTTAAATATATTTTAATGTTAAAAAAATTTTGTGTAAATGAGGTGATGAGGTGGACACCCTAGATTGAGAGAAAACTCTCCTATTATATAATAGATTGTTTTTTTTGTTTAAGTCTCTTAAAAATAATTATAGCTACTATTAACGTGGAGCCCACGAATGATATATTAAAGTTCGATTCCCACCAAGAATTTGAGAAAATATAGGGCCTAATAAAATATACTCCGAATATTTTTTTTAAGTGGACTATGCCACCAAATTAGGAAATAAATAAATATAATTTTCATTAATCAACCATGTCGCAGTCAAGGTTGCAAACGCACTTTCACATTTTGTTATTTGAAATGGCTTAATCTATGAAAAAAATGGCTGGCATCCTAATTGTAACCACATATCAATATACTATGAACCAAGAACAAAATCCAACTATTGTAGATTAATGATTACAACAAATTATCAGGTGAACCGGTATTAGGCAACTTTATTTGTACTTTAAATATAAAATATATAATATGGGCAACTTTATTGACAATAAAGGTACAAAGACTGATAATAATTAAAAGCCGTGTCTTATGGTCATTATCCATTATTCGACATTGCATCTCTCTTTTTAGGTATCTCACAAGTCACATTGTCACACAATCCAGTCCACATCAATTTCAGTTGGGTCAACTTTCATATACACACACATAGAAACGGATAGAATATTAAAATAAATCTAATTTGTAGACGCAACAAAAAAATTGCCAGTTCCACATACCTATGGTTGTTAATTTTCTCATGCATTTTTATAATTATGTCATTATATGCATTTTTTTTTGGGTCCAATACGCTTTAGATCCGAATTTATCACATGTTCACTCATTGAATTGTATATGCCGCCGTAGTTAATTACAAGTTTTATACACAGAATTTATATTGCAAACCGACGTTAACCAAAAAAGTGATCGTAGACTCATACTATGGTTTTGTTTGTTTTAAGCATTAGAGTATGTGTTTATGTGTTTAATTTTGTTTATCAATATATTTTGCGTGTATTAATTATGACATACAATTATAATCTTATGCTTTTATTTGGATAGACACATTATAATTAATATTAATATATATAACTGCAAAAGTAAAAAAAAAATGTTTTTTTCTTCTTTTTAAATGGTTAGAAATAAAATCTTCGACCAAAAAATAAAATAAAAAAATGGTTAGAAATAAAATATGTTCGATAACCAGTATATATACACACGCAATAAATAAGTCAAAGAAATATCTTTATAGCTTTATAAATTAAAGTAGGTTCAAAACAAATAATATACAAAGAACAAACAAGATTTGTGAAACGTACCTGAATTTGAAAGGATCATCATGTGAGATAGTTTCAGGTTTATCAGCAACAGACGTCGGATTTGCGTGGAGAAGAAGATACTCAATCTCACCCAAATCTCCATTAAAACCGATCGATGTTCTTGCATCCGTAACCGAACGGACTCGCCGGGCCGGCTCGTAGCTTCTCCGATTCCGGTTTATTAAAGAACTCTTCGCCTTCATGCTCAAATCTCGAGATTATCTCCGGTTGAACTCCGTGGTTTATCACCTTGAAAAACCCGTTAACCTCGCAGGCTTTCACGATCTTCTCCGATAGGTTTGACCGGTCGTTTGTAGAGAAATCGATTACCGGAAAGTTATATTCCGGCAACGTTTTCGTCTTCTTTCCGGTGGTTTGTAACGGTGTTGGAGAAGGCAGAACCATGTCCTTTTATTTTTTAAACAAAAAAAATTATCAGTAGAGAATGAAAACAGGAGGGTTTGATTATGAGAGAACACCCAAGAAGAGCGAGTATTATATATAGTGTATGGGAAGAGATGAAAGGTATACTTTGGATAAAATAATACTATATTCTTTTTCTGAATTTAATTTATAATGCAACGGTTGACAAATGAGGAGAATAAAAGTAATCGGCTCATAATCATACATATCGCGTAAGGTGGTCATGTCATCGATGGGGACGGTCGAGTTTAAAAAAAACAAAATTATTGCCAAGATGATAAATAAAGCTTGTCTATTTATGAAATTATGCATGTTTATCTCCATCAAAATGAATTTTTGTAAGAAAGTGTATTATTAAACTATGCATATATTCAGCTTAAACATTTTCAAGTTAGGCACACTTAAAATACCTTATTATTATGGGTGAAATCGGGTAGATTGAAATTTGGTGATAGGAAAGTAGTAGATGTTGATGTTTACTTCTTAAAATAATTTAAAGATCGAGCACTTATTGCCTAAAATTACGTGTTTGGCAATTCAAACAAAAAAATAACGTGTTTGGTTAGTCAGACTCGCGTATGTTTAATAATGATTTCTTATGATGTAATTAATATAACAAAAACAAATTATGAATAATAATTATATAATATAGCAGTTGGTGATTAATTTTCAAACAAAAAAATAACGTGTTTGGTTAGTCAGACTCGCGTATGTTTAATAATGATTTCTTATGATGTAATTAATATAACAAAAACAAATTATGAATAATAATTATATAATATAGCAGTTGGTGATTAATTTTCAATGGCTCAATATGAGTCCGATCATAAATGTTTTATATTGATAAGTTTGGCAAAACTAAATAACAGTTTCTGATTTATTCAAATCGGCTAGTATAAAACAGTAAGAATTCATGAACAAGTTCAAAACATTTCTTTAGAATTAATGACTAATTTAAAAAATTTAAAAATTAAACGAAAATTGTGATTTTTTTTTTGTTTCAGGTTTGACAAATCCAATATTTTTCATGCTTGAGAAAAGAGCACTCATTTCTCTTTCTTTATTTTCAAGTTAGAGGAAATTATTCAAAGCCTAAATTTCGATCATGATTGATAATCTTAATTGTGACCAACAAAATGTATAACATTTCAAAATATGGCTTTCGATTAAAAAATAAATAGTTTACTTATGAAGAGGCAAATATATTTATTTTATTTTTTAAAATGAGGCATCCAAATAGAAAGGGAAAATTTACGAGAAGCAAAATGCTATTCTTTCTGTTTTTTTATAAGTAATTTTGGCTAAAAGCACAACTATCAAAAAACTCATCTTTTACCAATAAATATTATTTAATATATAAATTAAAAATAATCTAACCAATTATAAAAAAACTGTATAATATTATTGGCCACACAGTATTTGATAAAAGTAAAAGTTGCATAGAAATATGAAAACAAAACAAAATCTCTAAAACTACTTATAAAAAAAACTATATTGTATAGAAGAGGCACGTGGAAAAGGTAAGGATGGGCCAGGTGTAAGGCCGATATGTCGGCACGTAGTGGAAATGGTCCACCTTGACGGCTCTTATTAGCCGTCCGATTAACTAAAAACTTTGTTTTCATAGCCCATACTCTTTCATTCAATTATTATTCTGATATTCTCTCAACTCTCTGTACCAACACCCTAGTACCTACCCATTTACTATTATTGTTTATTATAGGGAAATAAGACTTACTGCTTTTTTTTTTATTTTTTTTTTTTAAGTATTGATTCTTCGCTTCATCGTTTTTGATTTTTGGGTCCATTGTTTAACGTCGCCAAATTGATATTAATATTTTTAGCCGATCGATTAATAAAATGTAAATGATCCATAAGTATATGTTAGTAACATTTTTAATCAGTTGACTTTCATCTCGTAATATTTAATCAAAATGCAGAATATTAATCAATGTTTCTATTTGATTGTTTGTTCCATGAATGTTTTATTAGCTTAATACAAGTCACCTATAACACAAATCAACGTTTTCCTTATGTTGTTTTTATGTTAGCTACTACGTATATTCACACAGTAAATAGATACATTCGAATCATTCCTTAATTTAAAATATTCAAGATATAAAATATAAAAAGAAGGATGGAAGAACAGTTGACCAGAGACAGGATGGAGCAATGGAACATGGCATCTGACATATTAGCTGACATTATCCCATATCCCCATGAATGAAACATACATATCGGTTATCAAACCTAACTCTATCATTTTGAACTTTTGGTGACCATTTGTTAAAAACAATTTTACGTTAGCTTATCATCTATACGTTTCTTTAATGTATATTTTAAATCAATTATGAGTTTAAAGTAGACAGTCGGTCACCCAACTCCGAGACAACCAATATTAAGTTTCCTTTATGTGTATTTTTTAATTTTACTCACATTGTTAAATTAGGTAGCATAAAATACCAATTTCAATAAAATATTAACAAGACCAATGAAGTCCTACGATGAGTAAATAAACATATAAGAGTTTAAATGATTATCTTCAGCATTTTGTAATATTATGATATTAACAATATTATGAAAACGCATGATTTAAGATGAACCTGCATGCATTAAGAAAACAGTGTTTATTAAATGGGTTTCTTAAACCGTAATTTGGGCTAATATGTTGGAAGATTAAATAATATTACGTGAATAATGAAGTTGACGTATTCAATAAATATCACGGTTTTTATTTAACAGTATTAAAAAAAAATTCTTAGGTTTATAATTAAATTAATTAACTAGTTTGTGGCGGCATGTACATAGAGATTGCAAAGAACAGGCGACATAAACTGTAAAAAGCATATGGGATGGCACATGCGTGGGAATGGGGATGAGCAAACGGCAGTTGGAATCTTTTTTGGTCGTTGAAACGCTTTTTCAACTCTTCTCAAAATATCATTTTTTCTTTCTTTTTATATTATTATTATTATTATTATTCTGTAAATTCAAAATGTTTTTTTATTAAAATAAACTTTGGTACAAGAAGACATATAGTCAACACTGTGTCCGACTTAGTGTCATGAAATTAACGTGGAGGAGAATAGAAGAAGATCCATGATATGATTGCCAATATAAGAATGGAAATGTAAATATTTATAAATATATATATATATATATATATACTTTATATAATTATATGAAATTCTTTGTTAAGTTTCATGATTTCTAACTCAAAACCAATTGACAATGAGTGAATTGGCTCAAGTCCCTTATATATTATCTTCACACACTCCCTAGATATTAAGGCTCATGGCCAATTAATCTTTAATTTTTACCTATCAATCTTTACTTAATCCAATACTTCCCCACGTGATAATAGTTCTTCTAGCCATTAATATCGACAGACCATCAATCCTCAGGTCGGGGCGGTCGGGCATTCTTTTGGGCCGGATTACGGGTAATGTGTGTTCGGGCTCTGATACCATGTTAAGTTTCATGGGCTTTCAACTCAAAACCAATTAGCAATTAGTGGATTGGCCCAAATCCCTTATATATTATCTTCACACACACTCTAGAGATTAAGCCCCATGATCCATTAATCTTTAATCTTTACCTAATACAATATACCTGGTTTGGTATTTTACGATTCACGTAATTGACTATTTCTTTAAAATATGGCAATTTTTTCCTTAAAAATGTAATTATTAATCGGACCAAAGAATGAACAATTATTCTTAAATACAAATTAGCTCGGACGTAAAAATCAGAGGATTTGGCATAGCCGTAAAAGCACGATTCATAATTCGAAAAAGGTAAATTAGTGATTATCTTTTCCTGAGACAGATGTTTTATGTTGTTCAAATTTATTTGATTGGAATGTTTCATTTAATCTCATCATATAAATGAATACTTTTTTAGCACACAAATGAAAAAGAAAAAGAAAATATTCGAGCATCTCAGTAACATTCTATTATAGTCTATACACCGAGCAACCGCCATATTTACCATGTGCCCTCTGTATTATTTTTGGTCTTTTGGACCAATCTCATTTTTATAGGCAATTCGTAAGGCCCAAAATCCCAAACCAAATCCCAAACTCAGTTTTATTGAAAACCCACAATTTTAAATAGTTGAAAAGCCTTTATGTTCAAACAAAAAAAAAAATGGTTGAAAACCCTAAATTATTCGTCACAATTTCCCAAACTAGATTTTGGTTCTTCCCAAATTACTTTAAAAGATGGTTTTTATATCTTTGCTATTAAAATGTTTTTACACGATTTCCGTATCACACGTATTGATAAAACAATGTTCTTTTTTTTTTGTGCGAAAAAATAACATTCTTAATCACCATAATATTTTGGTAATTTTTATCACCATTTGGTTAATTACGAAATTAAGGTAAATTTGTTGAGCATTATTTTCATTTTGTTTTACATAATTTTATTTGAATATTTTTTCCTCCAATAAAAATAAAATATTTAATCCGCCATTCAATGAAATGAATTAATCTGTTTGTATATAGCTCTCAAGAAGCATTAAACAGAGTTAGGTGGGAATATGCGTAGGGTTGACATGAGTCATAGCTACTCATATAATGCCGAATAATAATAACTGTAAAGTCGTTAGTTAACTAATCTGTTCGCCTATAAGTCGTTATCCACGGTTTCGTTATTTTCGATTGTTACTCATAGACTCATAGTATTTTATTACTTATAACATCGTCTAACACTTTTCCTAATTAATTTCTTTTAAATTGGTATCTCTTTCCAATGACAATCACCATCATATTTCGTATGAAAATATAGATATCTACCTTATTAATATAAATGCATTTGAAAAGGGAGAATGTAATTATTTGTAGTTTTGAGTATGACAAATACATTAACAAAAAGCATGCTTATTAATAATTGAGAATGTGATTATTTGTATTTTTGACTTTTTTTAGTATGACTGTAGACCGTTAGATCATATCAGTGATGCATATACCGAACCGACAAAATATAAAATTAACGGCTCTGATACCATGAAAAACTTTGTATATTGAATCTTAACTTGTCTTATTCAGGCTCACGGCCAACGCTATATATATATTCGATCTACTGTTAACCTAATAGAAAAAGTAAATATACATCATAGAATATCTAGATGAATATGAATATATTCCAATAGTTTTGTCAATAGGAATATACTTTTTTTTTGTTAATGGAAAAATCTGGATTATTTCTCAATTTTATCGGATTTTCCCGAAGGGACAATAGGAATATAATTTGACGATTCCATCTGTTACTTTATTAAAACTAATGTCTTGAATCACTAAATTAGTTACCACGAAGGCACGAATACATATTAGTTCAATTTTTTTTTGAAAATATGCGTATCTGTATATAAATTTAACATCTGGTTCATTGCTTTTTCCACCATGTTAATACTATATTTGCTCGTACTTTAGAAAGCCCAGACTGTCGTTAATTTCCGAAGACATAATCTAATTAAGAACAAATAAATTGGACGATATAGTGTACTCCAATATAATAATAGCGGTTAAAAGAAAAAGACATATAGAGTATATAATGTACATATATATGTATTGATCACACAAAAAGATTCATATATCATAGAAAAACAAATCTTATAATACAAAAAAGTATCAAGCAGATTGGTCACACAAAGAAACACCCTAACTAACTAAGATCAAGTAAAAATCATTTATTTTTTGTTGACAACTCCATTATTTACCGGCCAAGATCAAGTACTTATCTCTTCTCGTGAGGTTGGTGCACTCGAACCCCAAGGCTTTCCCGATCTCATGCTGCACGTGATTGGCCACCTCGAACTTAGATTTACCATCATCAGGATCTTGACACGTGGACGAGCCACCTCCAGAAACAAGATCAAGCAACCGGACGGTGTAAGAAGGGTAAGGATCCAAGAGGAAGAAAATCGGATCAAAGGCCTTAAAACCACTAGCTGTCGTGCCATAGAAGAAAGTCACGTGCGAGTCGATAGCAACCGGTACGATGACGTCACTAATCTCCGCGAAAAGTGGACTAAACCGAAGCAAGTATGGCTCTCTACACGTAGTCCCTTCGGGACAAACCACGAGATCTCCTTGGTTCAACAATCTCTCCATGGCTTGACCATCTTGGACACGGTCACGAGTCAATCTAACGGTCTTGATCGGAGCTAGAAGCTCAGACAATCTGCTTAGACTATACGTAACAGCTTTAATGCTTTTCTTTCTTAGAGCGTAAGAAAGGTAAAGTGGGTCTAGTAACGTTCTATGGTTACACACAAAGAGACAACCTTTTTTCTGGTCGGAAGAAATCAGGTCAATTTGGTTGTTGACGGTGAGGGTAAGGCGGAGACCGGAGAATGCGAGGAAAGGAATGGCTAAAGAGTAAGGGAGGTTTAGGCCAGCGACGAGTCTGGCAGCGGCTAAGGCGGCGGAAAATGGGGACCACATAAATAATGCGAGTGTGTTTAAAGGTGTTGGCTTAATGGCTAAACGACCATCGTGGAAAATCAATGGTTTAGGATATTGATTTCGTGGTAAGGTTTGCCAACTTTTCTTGTCTGAATTTCTGACAAAGTAAATCTCCTGTTTATGAAAAAAAGATTAGTGAAGATTATCAAAACAAAATAAAATCAGTTGAAGTGGACCTATATGCATGCATGTATGAAAAGAATATCATGTTATTGTTAATTATATATAGTCTATGGGTTGCATTAAATGCATCAGAATTACTTAATCATTCACCGTTTTTCTTTCCAATAGTCTATGGTTTGAAACTTTGAATTTGAACCATATTAACTCTTTTTTGTTTTTTGTTTTAAATTCCAAGAAAATCAACGCATCTCTCTGTTCGTTTAAAGAGCCACATTTGAAACCAACGAAATTCTATTGGGGGCTTGTATTTATATACAGTAAAATTTATTATTGAGTTCCCAGACCTCGAAAAACCCAAAAAGTAAAAATGTATTTTACAAAATTAGAAGATAGACTAAAAACAAAAAAATAATGTATATTGGGGACTTAAAACAGCAATTTATTACTAGATTTTCCACATATGTACAACAACAAAAAACTGAAAATAAAAACATACTACTGCATTTAAAAAACATAAAAGATTTAAAACATGAAAAAACAAAAACCGTAACAAAAACCGTTTGTCTTTATTTATCTACCAAAAAATACAGTTACGTGATCAGTTTTATATAAGACCATTGTTGGGTCCAAGACCTCTGTTAGAATTACCAAAAAGATCCATATAAAGAAAAACAACTATATATAGACCTTTAAATTATATATATATATATCTCAGAATATAATCATTTACCTGGCAAAATTGAGAGAATAGAGATCGGTGACTTGGCAAATTAAAGGAAGTGATTCCAATGACATGACCACTACTTAGTTTTTCTTCTTGAATCAATTTTCCGAAATCAAGTTCATGTTTCCGCATATCCTTCATGATACCTAAGTAGTAACCACCGATCATTTTCATCTCTCTCCCGATCACAACTTCAATCTCCAAGTAATCTCTCAAAAACCCATCAATCATCACTTGTGGCAAATCACTCACACCAACTCTCTTGCCTCCTCTTTTCAAAACCTCGAACATCTCGAGCCCAACATCTTCTAGAAAATACTTAGGCAAAACCGATTTCCCCGCTCGAAATCCTTCTTTTTTAACCCCGAAGAAGCTCAACATCACCATGGTCTTCAAGCCCATTTCGTAGCTCATCAAGGTTATAAATGGATATAGAATAAAGAGCAAAAATGACCTTATTACTCCTCCGGCTTCAAAAGCTACAAGCATGAAATAAGGGAATAAGGTGTTTGATTTGAGTAGAGCTCCTTCAACGTTGAACATCAAGGTGTGATGTGATAAGTCGTGAGCTTGGTGAAGGCCGTGATGAGAAGGGGTTTTTTGGTATTTTTGTTTAGGGTTGCGATGAAACCAACGCCGGAGAATAAAAAACCGGTAGAAGAAGAAGACA
The DNA here is from genome assembly GCA_030161315.1 of Eutrema japonicum. Taxonomy (NCBI): domain Eukaryota; kingdom Viridiplantae; phylum Streptophyta; class Magnoliopsida; order Brassicales; family Brassicaceae; genus Eutrema; species Eutrema japonicum. The sequence goes on along the minus strand of BSQW01000001.1, from coordinate 894,665 downwards.
AGACCTTGTAGAATCGAGATCTTATTACCGGACATGGTTTTGACTTTTTTTTCTTTTACTTATATAAAATGAAGTCGCTGGATTCTAGACTCTGCATGTCGAGAGAAACAGAGAAGAAGGGTGGCATTTATAGAATGGGATCATGACGTAATTACCCTTGGAACGTGTTTGGTATTTACAAGGAATGTCATTGATGATGGCTCCACTTCTTCCTTCCCGTACAGCTTGCATGATTACAATAAATGATATGAATGGTAATATCTGAAAAGTATACGTGCGCGTCGATATATAGTTCGGTTTCCATTCGATTTTTTTTTTTTTAGGATAAAACCGAATTATCCGATCACAATTTAGTTTGTTTTCAAATCTGTTTTTTGTTTTCATACTGTTTTTGTTAGATTCGTTAAACGGAATATTAGACATATCTACCTAGCCGCATATGTAACAAATGTTTCTACTAACTCATTCAAAAATATATCATCATCAGATCACATATACTGGGATATACTCCAGATATTTATATATTTGAAAACTACCAAATATAAATTTATGAAATTTATTTTGTAAGGACCTAAAGTAAAGTAAAACAGGGAAGAAGAGAGAGAAAGATTAGAGAAGCTAGAGAGAAAAAAAAAACAGATCTGAGTTTTCTCCCTCTCCGCCGTCCGGTTTCCTTTGCCGGCGACGTGAGGGGGAGGTTTCCTTTTATTTTCGCTGTTCTTTAATAAAAGTGCAGGTTGCAAGGATTCTTCGGAGGTCGACGGTCTCATCTCCGGTGGTGCTGAGGCGTGGTTCAGCCGGGGCGGCGAGGCGGTGCGGTGGCGGAAGCGACGGCGTGAATCGATTTGTTTTTTATCTGAGTTCCGGAACTGCTGTGAGGCCGGCGGTGTGAGCAAGGACGAGAAATATCGGCGGCGGAGTTATAAGTCGCAGCCCGTGGCGGAAATCGTTTGTCCCGGTTAGGTGGGTGGCACCGCGAGTGGAGGGGGATGTTGCGGTGGTCGGTTTCGAACTATGTGGCCAGACAGTTTCGACGGCGGCGAGTGGGTAAGCTTTTCCTTCTTGTGGTAATCGGATTGTTTTGTCTCCCTTCGCCGGATCGAGGTTTCGGTTGATGGAATCGACAAGTTGGTGTCTTGTTGAGGGTTATCGGATTCACAGTTCGGTGTTTCTATGAATTTTTTCCCGTTTTTGCGGTGATATTTCCGGTTTTTGCCGAGGTTTTCTTCTCCCGGAAATCGACACATCGGAAGGAGGTTGCTGGGATCAGAACGCTCGCCGGTCTGGACTTGACGGCTGGGGTCAGCTCTCCGGTTGTCGGCGACGGATAGGCAGCGGCCGCAAAGCTCCTCTCTTGTAGCTGTCGGTGTTGTTTGGTTGACGGCGGAAGGGAACGTTCAAGCTCAACTCACTTTCAATTATCGACTGTTTTCGTTGACTTTCAATTAGGGTTTTCAATTTTGGTTCGGTTCAAATTGCTCCGGTTCACTTCTTTGTAACCAGTCACTATTCCCGGTTTGGGACAATATAATATAATAATATTAAAAAAAAAAAAAAAAAAAAAAAGAAATTTATTTTGTAAGTTATATTTTTTAGATTGTATTCTTATATATATTCTGTCCATAATGTTTTCATATATATATATGCGTGGAGAAAATCTAGTAGCAAGCTGCAAGAGTAAAGTCAAATTTTTTGGCTAGACTAATATTACTACGCATTAATCATACAAGTCTATTCGTTTTGGACTTTAATTTTAGTACGTTCAATTTTTGATCACTCGGCTGCTGAGATAGAGCGACTTGATTAACGAACGTTATTGATCACTTTTTCAAAAGAACAGAGGAGTAATTAAGTTCAATTTTGACTAAGAGAATCATTTGTTGGAGATCCGCTTAATGTTGCGAATTGTTCTCTTCAATTTGGTTAAGTTTCCGATAAGAAATATAATACTCCAACTTTCAAATTAAGAAATAAAGAATATTTTATATTTTATTCCAACTTTCAAATTACACAAGATCCACCATTCATGCAACCGAACCATTAATGTAATCTTAAGTTTTTAACTTTGCTTTACAGGACATGAACAATACGTTTTGCTTTATGTTCGAAAAAATAAAATGTTAATTCAATGGCTCAGAGCTTATAATTAAGACGTACACTAATTAACCAAATTATTGCCAAAAAGACATTAGTAAGACTGAAAGAATATTAAATATGGATGTTTAAGGACATATTATTATATGAGAAAAAGATAGGTTAAAGATAAACTAGAGGCTGGCTTGAAAGTTTAAACCAGAATGAGGAAAATGTAAAGGAAAGGAAAATATTGAACTTTTTGTGAATTATACTCGTTCTTCTTTCACTACTTTTCATGGGAAAGTTTACATTTTGTTTTTACAGACTCTTATGAAAACCCTAGAATCATTGTCGATCTTATCTACAAAGGTGAGTCCTTGCATAGGGATTGGAGTTGTTTTCATGGAGGAGCGTCTCTTTTGCCGTACTAACGTTCCTCTGTTTTCCTTTTGCAGGTGAACCAGATTTTGTCTTCTTCTGTTGTTGTCGAATGGGCTTGATTGTTGGGTTTAAGTTGTCTGAGCCCAACTTCTCTTTTTCTAGTTCAAGGCCCATTGTCAACTTCTCTGTTTCTGATATAGAGTTACTCACAGTCCCCCTCAAACGCGGAGTGGGTGAATCAGACACGCCGAGTTTGGACCTGAGCGCGACAAAGGAGCTTCGGGGTAATGGCTTCGTGAAGATGTCAGCGAGCTGACGTGAGGCCGGGATGTGTTGTGTTTCAATGTGGCCGAGAGCAACTTGTTCCCGAATGTAATGGTAGTCGGTATCAAAGTGCTTCGAGCGATTGTGTAGAGCTGGATTTGCGGAGAGATAGACTGCAGAAAGATTGTCGCAATGCACTAGTGTTGGTTGAAATTGTGAGATTCCAAGATCCCGAAGCAGGAAGGAGATCCATGTGAGCTCTTGAGCTGTGGCTGTGAGAGCTCTGTATTCAGCTTCCGTAGATGATCTTGACACCGTTGGCTGTCTTTTGGCTGACCAAGATACCAGATTTGATCCCAACAGTGTGCAGAAACCCGTAGTGGAGCGCCGTGTTTCCTTGCAACCTGCCCAGTCACTATCACAGAAGGCAGAGAGAACAAGATTGGAGTTTTTCTTGATGGGGAGACCCATGTTAATGGTCCCTTTCACATATCGAAGTATACGTTTCAGCAGACTGAAGTCAGAGGCTGTCGGAGAGTGCATTCTTTGACAAACGAAGTTCACAGCATATTGAATGTCTGGTCTTGTGATTGTCAGATACTGCAATTTTCCCGCGAGACTTCGAAAGTAAGTGGGCTCGGGAAATGGTTCCGAGTTGAGATTGTCTAGGTGTTGAGGCAACGGAGTTGGCATCGGATTGCAATCTGTCATGCCAGCTTGGTGAAGAATATCTGACGCATAAGCTGTTTGATGGAGGAAGAGTTCACTGGTGTATGACTCAATCTCAATCCCCAAAAAATAGTGTGGTTGACCAAGATCTTTCATGGAGAATCGACTGTTGAGGGACGCAAGAAGCTCGTCGAGAATTGACTGGTCATTTCCTGTGAGAAGAATATCGTCGACGTATAGAAGCAAGACTAGAGTCTTGCCTTTGTGATGATACACAAACAAGGATGGATCTGATTTACTGCAGAGAAACCTAAAGTCAATCAGAAAGTTACTGAAGGTGTCAAACCAAGCCCGTGGAGCTTGTTTGAGCCCATAGAGTGCTTTGGTGAGACGGCAGACGTGAGACGGCTTTTCCGGGTCAATAAATCCAGCAGGTTGAAACATAAATACTGGTTCCGGTAACTCTCCATGTAGGAACGCATTGGAGACATCCAACTGCTTGAGAGGCCAATCTTTTGCGGTTGCAACATTGAGAACAAGACGAATTGTAGATGTTCTGACAACTGGACTAAATGTCTCAAGGTAATCCACACCCTCTTCTTGATCAAAACCTTTGGCTACAAGACGTGCTTTTAGCTTATCCACTGATCCATCAGGCTTCAATTTTGTCTTGAATACCCATTTGGAACTCAAGATATTCATATCATCAGTAGGTGGAACAAGTGACCAAGTGTTTAGCATGTGAACTCTTCCCATCTCATCCTGAACAGCTTGATTCCATCCAGGATGTTTCATTGCAGAGACAATGGATTTTGGCTCATCACTAGAAAGCCTAGAGGTAACAAGAACATACCGAGTATTCGGTTTTTGTATTCCAGCCTTTGATCGTGTAGTCATTGAGTGAGAGTTGGCTGGTGGTATGTCTGGGATGGTATGATCCCCAGTGTGAACAGGCTGAGGGAGTACATCATATGTGTGTTCTTCCTGTTCTGGTTCTGTAGTCACGACATCTTCAGCCATAATCGGTGTTGTAGTTGGTCCTGCAACATCTTCTTGAGTCTGTTGGTCTGTCGTGGTGGCTACCGGTTTGCAGAGAAGTTGGAGAACCTCTGTATCCGAAGATGTTACAGGTGCTATATCAGAGCATTGCCAAGCCTTGAGCAGAGGTGATTGATACTTTGGAACCAATGATTTGTATTGTTCCTTGAAGGGAAAGAGGTCCTCATTGAAGATAACATGACGTGAGATGTATACCTTTCCTGTGGGGGGATATAGACAACGATAACCTTTGTATTGGTTGTTGTATCCGAGAAAGACACACTGCAATGATCTCGGATCAAACTTGTGATGAGCCAAAGGTCTGAGACACGGATAGCATGCTGAACCAAACACCCGGAGAGCTGAGTATTCTGGTTTTTGATGAAACAGAGTTTCATATGGACTGATGTTGTTCAATGCAGGAGATGGTAAGAGATTTCCGAGAAAACTGGCAGTGAAGAAGGCTTCGACCCAAAAGTTCAGTGGTGTGTGACTATGGAACAACATCGATAGACCAAGCTCTACGAGATGTCTGTGTTTTCTTTCGGCAACTCCGTTTTGTTGCGGAGTATATGGGCAGGAGATTCGGTGACTGATCCCATTTGCAGAGAAGTGTTCTTTCAACTTGTTGCTTGTGAATTCTCCTCCCCCATCACTCTGAAATACCTTTATTTTTGCATTTAATTGATTCTCCACCAGCTTTTGAAATGCAATAAACACTGTAAAGAACTCAGATTTGGCACGAATGGGATAAAACCATGAGTATCTCGAGAATGCATCCACGAAAATTGCATAATATTTGAACCCTTGGTTTGATACAACTGGTGATGGTCCCCAAAGATCACAATGAATTCGATCTAGGGGCTGCAAAACAGGAGAGTCTGAAGCAAAAAACTGTAATTTAGAATTTTTTCCCATCTGGCAAGGCTCACACACAGGGAAGATGCTGCTCTTATTCACTTTAATTTCCTTGCTTGATTGTAGTTGTTGGAGAATCTTGATGTTTGAATGTCCAAGTCTATGATGCCAAGTGTCCTCAGAGGCTGCACGTTGACGATTAGAGTAGAATGCTACAAACTCTTGATTCTCCAACACATAGAGTCCATTACTGCGTGGACCCTTTGACACCACTTTCTGAGTGTGTAGATCAATAATGCACACCTTGTTAGCATCAAAATAAACACCGCAGGGATAATCATCGCATAATTTGGAGACAGAGAGAAGGGATTTTTGTATGTCTGGACATACGAGGACTTCATTTAAGGGAATGGTACCTTTTGAAGACGAGATTGTGGTGGAGCCAACATGTGTGATTGGAAGGTAAGCCCCATCGCCAACAAGAACAGTGTCGCTTCCCTCATAAGCTGTTGGGGTTTGCAGATTTCTAGTCGATGGAGTGACATGAGCTGAAGCACCGGAATCTGGGTACCATTCTGTTCCTGCTTCATCAGATACGCGCAGAGAGGAAAAGGCTTGAGTCGGAGCTTCAGTGTGATAGTTGTTGTCAAATCTGTTGTAGCACTTGATTGCAGTGTGACCGGTGCGACCACAAATCTGACAAACTGGTCTCGCACCCGAGACTTGTGTAGAGGATTGATGCTGAGAGAAGCCTCTTCCCCGAGTTGTGTAACCACCTCGGCCTCGATTCTGTCCAAAGCGACCTCTGCCTTGCTGATTTGGAACGTATTGAGGAGGTCCAGAATCAGAGCGTTCAGTGTTGAAAGCTAAGTGAGGGGTAACTGAGACGTTGTTGTCATAGGACTGCAGTTTGCTATCAAAGCCTTGAACCTCAGATACGACATCATTGAAGGTTGGAGAAGGGAGTTTGCTGAGAGAGCTTTGAATGACAGTCGAGATTGTGTCGTATTCTCTTCCCAGACCATTGAGAAAGCCAAAAATCTTCATTGACTCATCAACTGGCTTTCCAATAGAACTCAGAGAATCACAAATCGTTTTGAACTCACGATAGTAGACTAAAAAGGACTTATCTTTTTTTGATAGGAGCTGGAGATTACGACGAAGAGAGAACTCTCTGGCTATGCTGCTTTTGTTGAAGTTTTCAGCCAAGGAGATCCAGATCTCTCGAGAAGTCTGGAGATTGTGGACGTGACCCAGGACTTCTTCAGATAGTGTACCAAACAGCCACGAACGAACAAGTTGATCGGTGCAGAACCATGACTCATACTGGGGATTCGGCATCTCAGTGGAGGTTTCTCCATTGATGACAAGACGAGTTTGTGCTAGAGCTGTAACGGCTCCATTGACAAAACCTATGAGTTTTTGACTCGATAGAAGAGACTCAAATTGTGTTTTCCACAATAAATAGTTGCTATCGGATAGCTTCAAGGTGACTGAGCTAGAGACATGAACACTGTCAGGGAAAGGGTAGGTTGTCGCCATTGATGCACCTGTTAAGGTTTACCAAGGCTCTGATACCATGTAAAGGAAAGGAAAATATTGAACTTTTTGTGAATTATACTCGTTCTTCTTTCACTACTTTTCATGGGAAAGTTTACATTTTGTTTTTATAGACTCTTATGAAAACCCTAGAATCATTGTCGATCTTATCTACAAAGGTGAGTCCTTGCATAGGGATTGGAGTTGTTTTCATGGAGGAGCGTCTCTTTTGCCGTACTAACGTTCCTCTGTTTTCCTTTTGCAGGTGAACCAGATTTTGTCTTCTTCTGTTGTTGTCGAATGGGCTTGATTGTTGGGTTTAAGTTGTCTGAGCCCAACTTCTCTTTTTCTAGTTCAAGGCCCATTGTCAACTTCTCTGTTTCTGATATAGAGTTACTCACAAAAAATAGGGCCGTATACAAATACAAGACTAAAGATTGTAGTAATCAAATGAATTAATGTTATGTCTAAAAAATATCAATGATTCAATGATGTATGACGTGTACCTAATCTACATATGGAGTCTCCAAAAATAATACCTAACAAAGAAGCGAATAATCTATATATGTATATTCACACGAGATTTTTGATCCTAATAATAATAAAAAAGCGATCATTTAAAACTTGGAGACGAAGGTCCTAGAAATGATTTCGTAAAAATAAAAGAAAAGGGTCCTAGAATTGGGTTGCTTTTTTCCCTTACGGCTAAAGCAAAAATCTTGAAAAGAAATGGGAGGGAACATCGTAATTTTATGAAAATGAACAATTAAAAGATAATGACTTTAACCGACTACGTACTTGTTAAAAGTTATGCCGTGTTGTCCGTGACCGCGGGACGTGGATCTCTCACGTTATATGTAACTTGCTTATTTTAGAAACTTTCGTCAAATGGTATATTCGACGTGAGTACTTCTTGTGTTCGCTTTGACACGTTTATATACAATAAAAATCTCATTATCATTATCAAGAGAGCTTTGATAGTTAATTATTACGACTGTCGGATATAAATATTGTTGTTGGACTATAAACGTTGCAGAATCTAATTGGCAGGGAAGTCATTTTCACAAATTTCGGAAAATAAAATGTAAAATCTGTTTATTTTCTAAGGTCAGGAACAAGTTTTCCTCCATTACATGCCCCAATCACTAATAAGTATTTTCCAATTAATTAAAAACAGGCCCGGCTTGTAATGGGCCCGGCAAATAGGCCCGGCTAGTAATGGGCCCGGCAAGTAATTTACAAGATATCGAGGTAAAGAACAAAAATTGAACCAAAAAGAGCTGACTAACAACAGAGTTAATGTCAAGACCAAACAGAGAACTCATCTGGTGACATCTCTTGAGTCTTCTTCTTCTGCACCCGAAATTCGCTTCCTCGTGTATCTGAATCGACACAGATTTGAGAAAAGATTATAAATTGTTCATATTAGTAGTTGTTTTAGAAAGTGGCTTCTTTGATTGACAATAAGAATCAGCTATAGAAAGAAACTGTTCTTCTTCAAGCTCCTCACCTGAATGAGGTAGTTGGGCTGGGATCGATTTGCTCAACGGGAGCAAACTCATTGTAGAACTGAACTGATATCAATTGGTTGTTAGGTGAAACAATCGGTGCTGGCGATTTGTCTGAACTCAAACTCGAATCGCCTGCAAAGAATCCTGCAACAAGAAAATTAAAAAAAAAAGAGTTGTGTCTAAGCCATTTTTGGTCTTCCCCCTGTGCAATAGAAACTCTGTTTATCCAAAATATCTGATGGTAAAAAAGACTAGTTTAAAGCTATATCAAAGTGTTTTAAAAGCAATCAATCTCAAACCATAGAGAATCTTAGGACTGTTTCTTTAGATATAAATTCATTCCTTGGGGCAACAATTTTTTGCAACTTCAAGACCAAAGTAGCAATTTTGGAATTCGTTAAGAGTAGGAAAGGGAATTAAAAAGCTATAACTTTCACTAAGACACTTAAAAAAATGGTACCTTGAAAGACTAGAAAGCCGAAGAATAGGACCGTTACTATCATCGAGAAAACGGTAATGCATGAAGATGATGATGATGATGACTTTGCTGCTTTAATTCTTTTTAGGGAATTTTTCATCCGTTCAATCCTTGCACGCTTTCTCATTGCGAGCTCCGCTATTTCCCTCATCACCTTATGGTCATTCGCAGTCAAGGAAGGGCCTTTTGGAGGTCTAGGTGGCTTTGAAGCCTTTCTTGACTTCTTAAACTTAACATTATCGCTTTTTTTCTCTGAAAGATCCAAACTTTGACTGCTTGTTTCTGCTGGGTTCTTGTCTCCCATTAATGGATAGTTTAGATAATCAGCAATCTTTTCAGAGACACGCCACACCCCATCGCCTGAAACGATATCTGACGTGGATTCTTGAGTAACATGAGATCGACCAGCTTCGATGTCTACCTCAAGATCTTGTTCCCCTGAAGTCATTTGATCCATCCTACACTAAGTTTCTTCTCAACTACCTACTTAAGCCTTTTACTTCCCCCCAGGATAAACCGCTTTTCGACTTGCAAACTCAAAAAGACTTTCTCTCAACTTACTTAGTCGTCCTGGAGCATGAAACAAGTCATACGAGAGATTAGCATACCAATCATTCTCAAAACAAAAACAGAGCAATGCTAATTTTGGTTTACCTAAAACCCTAACTCGGAAGACAAAGTAACCATTAAAATTGATTTTGCTTAACTCGCACCAAACCAGTGACTTCTACATTAGAAATCATTCACGAACAATAATTTATATACTATACACGAACTCGCACATTTGATTTCCCGAATTCTCTCGATGTACAACGAACAAGGAGACACATCAAAAGAAACAGGCGATTCGAGGACAGTGGCTCAGAGACAATGCAGCACCAATTTAACGAAAACCACATTCTAGAAGTAAAGCCACTAAGCTAATCAAAGATACAGACTTGAGAGTAAACTCGTCAATAAACAAATAAACACACACACACACACAGAAATCACAGAAACTTCGAAGCAGCAAAATCAAATCTTTCGTTGCGAATGTCAAAACCCGTTTAATTACTTGGGATGAGGAAGACAAAGAAGGACAAATTTGTGAATGCGATACTGGAAAACAAAAAGAGTACCAACCTCGAATTAGGGTTCTTGTGGATGAAATTTGAATTGATTGCGTATCCTAAATATCCCAAAGGATATCCGTTTGGGTTTAGTGTGTAATAAACAAAAGAATGTTTTTTTGGATTGTTATGTCGCCGAACGAATTGACAAATAAAGACAAAAGTAAAGATCACAGACGTGCCAGCTTGTTATATATTTTTTTATTTGTTTCCTTTTTCTTAATCAGATTTGCTCTAATTTTTTACCAAATCACACTTAATTTTGGAATTGGATAACTTCTGTTTATTCAGTGTCCTTGGGAGACACCATAGATTTTAAAACGAATAAGACACTCTATATTATTTACTAAAATTGTAAATATTTAAAAACTGTTATTATCCCTTCTAATCTAATCATTTTTGTTTTGTTTTTCTAGTGGATAAAATAATAAGGCTTCTTTCCTTTGTTCAAATTGTGTAAGAGATCAATTAAAAATAAATAATTGAATAATTTCCTGACTTTGTTGGTGGCACTAACAGTAACATGGGTCATGGGGTAATGAATGAATGATCCACAATTAACAACAAATAGATTATTTCCTTTTTGGCAGCAGTCGGTTTTTGGATTAGAATAAACAAACAGTTTATTTGGTTGACATTTTAAAAACACACAATAATACCCCCACAAATTGTCAAAAAGCTGATTTTTTAAGCCAACTAACAAGAAACTTGGACTCTATAAACACGGTGTTCAAATAGCGATTATTAACAAAATAATGCAGGTTAATTATACAACATTTTTGAGATCTTCCCTTACGTATTCCACAAATTGTAAAAAGCTGACCTTTTAAGAACAAGAAGCTTAAACTCATAAAAGAGGCACAAGTCTATGAAAACCGAGTATTACTACCAATCACTGCAGGAATTTAAGGACAAACTGTTTCAAGCAAGTCTTGGATCTCCTCGCTTACTTCGATCTGGTTTCGAAACAATCTCTCACGCATATCAGGACAAGTTTTCTCGGCTGCTGCATAGGTCTTTATAAGAAAGGTCACGGTTTCAGAGTCAAGAGGTCTCCAATTCGACAAGATCTTGCAGAATTCTTCTGCTCCATCAACATCTTTAGCCTTCTCAAAGTGAAGAAAAAACAAGCTCATCAGCTCTGAGCTCCAGCTCCAGTCATCTTTGTTCTCTGCGGAATCAGAAACCGCTGCTTCCAAATGTTTCATAGCCGAATCCGCTTTACCGTTCTCCAATAGATGAATCATCAGAAGTTGTCTCGCTTTAGAGAAAGGTCCTTTACATTTTTTCATTGCTCCGTCAAGAATCGTCTCTGCTTCTTGATACATATTTCCTTTAAGATACGTGTTAATCGCTATATTAGCCAGCCTCATGTCGTAAGCCCAACATTTCGATTCCCACTCTGTGAAAACCCTCTTAATCCCATCTATGTCGCCAAGTCTACTCAGAGCTTGTAACATAACAAGATAGCTCATATTGTTGACCTCAGGACGAGCTTTCTTCAACGATTCCCAGACTCGATTAACCTCAGAAGCTTTCGAAATTCCAGCATACAAGCTAATGAGAAAATGGTGGGAATCACGGTTGTTCGGATTCATCTTCTCCTCCATAGATTTCAGCGCAGATTCCGCTTTCTCGAAAAGACCAGCTTTAGTGTAGATTGCTGCAAGGCTAGAGAAAGTATTCCAAGTGGTTTTAGCTTCACTGTCTTTGCCCATTGCAGCTATAATCTTTTCTAATCCGTCAAGATCGTTTAAACTTCCACAGCTCTGCATCCAGATAGAGTAAGTAATCGCACAAGGATATATATCCCTCTGTTTCATCGCATCAACAAGCACATGTACCTTCTCGGGTTGACCCAACCGCATGTACATTGACATCATGTTATTAAACGGTAACGAATTGTTAACAAATTTGAGCTCATCCATTTTCTCAAAATGAGCTTTTGCTTTCTCTTCCTGAAGCTCCACACAGTAACAGTTCATGAGCGCCCCATAAGTCGACTGGTGATTCTTTGCAGAAGGATCTAAGTTGTTAAAGTAGTTTTCAGCCGCCTCTAAGCCTTTCGCTTTTGCAATTAGATCCAAACGAATTGCATGATCGGAGACAGAAAATGGCATTTTCCTCTTCTCCATCCAATCAAAGATCTGAAATTTCATGAACAATGGCCCCAATTAAACTCTAAATCAAGTGAAATCACAAACATAAATGTCATCTAAATGTCATTATAGCGACAATCAAAGCCTAAAACTAGTGAAATCACAAACAGAAAGATGTAATTTTCTTCAACCACACCCATTCAGAAACGAGTATATGCCTAATTAAACCCTAAAACTAGTGAAATCACAGAACTTTAGTGAACTTGAATCTAAAACCAGCCCTTTTCGAATAATTTTCCATAGATGACGAAATCTCTCCAATTTCAATGATAAAATCAAAAAACCGATCTGAAAACGTAATTGATTAAGCGATGCGAAAATGGGAAAGGGGAAAAAGGAACAGACCTCAAGGGCGTGTTGATGCCGACGGAATTTGCGAAGGTCCTTAGCGCAGCGAAAGAGATCGTCTTTTCTGACCGTAACACCCTCCATGATGAACTGATTCAACGTCTGTGCCACTGTCCCTCCCGTCACACTAAGCTTCGACAGTTTCTTGTACATCTCTCGCTGTCTTGACGCGGCCGTCGGAGCAGAAGCAGAGGCGTCGACGCCATCCGCCACCACCGCCGGAATAGAAGCAGAGAATTCAACGCCAGCCGACGCCGGAGCGAAGACCGTTGCACAGAACCTCTTCCCAAGGCGAGAACCGGATGCTATTAGATTACGGAAATTCATCGTTTTAAAACCCGAGAATCGATCAAAATTCTTTTCTTCTCTAATCTATTGAGGATGGAGTCGTCGGAGTGTAGGGTTTAAGGACATAACTGTATGTCGTTTGATATAGGTGAAAACGGCGTGTAGTTTATTATTATTAATAAAGATTTGGTGTCCCTTATAGATATATAAAAAAAAAGATAGATAAAACGACGTGTAGTTTCACTTGGGAAAGTGATGAGGAATGGTCTGATAGTGTATATGGACGGAGTTGATTTATCTGACGTCTGTCGTTTGTAAATAATATGAATACAAAATGAAGTGTAAATCACACAAGATATATAATGATCACATTATGATTACCTTTTTGGGGGCCACATTTACACTTCACTTGGTATGGTTATTTGATTGTTCCATCAAGTCAAATAGTATTCTCTGATTCTAATACTTGGTCCGAATCACTATTATTCTTTTTCACCCATTTTTTAGGTTTTAGGTTTTAGGTTTCAGTTCCAATTGTGACAATGTTTTGGCAGTTTTTCCCTTTTGAATGAGATATTTTCCTAACACCTTAAACGAAATGAACTTGATTTGCTACGGTCTTGTTTTATAATTTATAAGGGCATCTTCATGAGATATTCTAATTTTAAGGTATGGAAACCTCAAATTTTAGGTTTAAGGGTGGTGCTCTCTAATGATAGACCTCAAATAAAACCTTAGAAAAAGTTGTACTTTGTATTATACTCCTCACTTTTGATAATAATTAACTAAGATCATAAAAAATTATAAATAACTATAAAACACATATTTAAAAAACATCACAAGCAATATTAATAAAACCCACAAACTAAATTATAAATTACAAAAAAATACCAAATTATTTAATAAAATTAATACCGTAATGCTTTTATATATGATCAATCAAAGCATTTCAAAGTGATAAATAAACCTCTTTATTTTTAATATGTAGATTACGAGCAACAAATTGTTAAAACCAGTTCATTTTAAGTATAATACAAAGTACAACTTTTTACGTCTCATGACCGGTTCGAACTTCCGCCCATGTGCAATCTATACATCTTTATGAAGCCTAAACCAATAGCTAATGATGAACATAGAATAGAGCCGACCCACATACAATGTCAGCTGCATTAGTGAACAAAAATAAATGTTCATAGTTAATTTTTTCACTCTCCTCTGATTCTCGTTTCTTTGTTTAATTTTAGTGTAAATAATTTATGTTTTATGTTTTTTTGACAACTTTTTATGTTTTTTAGTAAAAGATAATAAAAAGAATAAAATAATCTAATATAGAGATATGCATTTTCTACGTGTATCTAAAAATGCAAAAGGCATTGGAGAAAAAAAGAAGAAAGAAATACAGTTTTTACATGAGAAATGCAATTGAAATTTTTAAAATGGAAAAGCGAATACTATGAAATTGTTTTTCCCCCCCCCCACTAAAATGGAAAAGCGGATACTATGAAAGCGAAGATTGCTTTGGATTGTAATAGAAGTATGTGTTTTGTGATATACTTATAATTTATTTTTATGATCTCTCTAAATAGTTTTTAAACGGTTTTTTTTTTCATGATGTGATAGGATTGATCAAAAGGATGCGGAAGCGTCGATATCGACAGATCAAAAGAAAAAAACATTCAATTTTATTTTTATTTCTATCTGATGTCCGAAAAGGAACAATTTTTTTTCGAACGCATATCGCTATTAGCTTATATTTTAGTTTATATTTTTGAATGATAAGTCAGAATAAAAAGTTTTTAAGTTTATTGACATGAATATTTTTTGTTAAATTAGACATTTGTCTTGGCTCCGCAAAGAAAATCTTTGATAAAATGTAGTTTTATATCCCTTCTATAAATTAGTTAGCCGCCGAACGAGAAACTTTCGTGTACCTTTTACATTACTAGAATTCAAATCAAACTTTGACAATTATTCACCAAGAAAAAAATAAAAAAAGAGACCAAAGCAAGAATGGGTCTTCATGATTTTTTAATACTGCAACGTTGACAGAATAAAAGATCGTCATCCACAATGATTCTAATCGTATATATAACTCACATTATAATGTAATACACACTATCCATATCATCCAATGATTATATTATATAATCAGTTTTTTTTTTGGTTAAAGGATTATATTGATAAGTTGGTTTGTTTTTGTTATATATTTAATCTGTAACATGTTAAGTGATGTTTTAGTTGAAAAATATTACTTCAGTTTAATTAATTGATGTTTTCCATTTTATTTCAGTGCATAATTATTCTCTTGTTTTCTTAATTTTACTTGCAGTAAATGATTATTGCTTTTTGATATTTAATATGTGTGAGTTATCTATATATAGACCTACGGAGGCGGATTTGGCGGCAAACCGGACCGGCGGGTTTGGTTTAAGCACAAACATTATAAACGGCGGTTTAGAGTGTGGGATTGCTGGAGACGGGCGGGTCAATGATCGGATCGGGTTTTATCAGAGATATGCTGGGCTGTTTAACGTAGGAACTGGGCCTAATTTGGACTGTAAAAAGCAGAGGCCCTTCGCTTAAATAATAGAATTTGGTTGACCCAAATGTTATTTCGAATAAATAAAAAGTCAACATACGTATATGCATTGCCCCCACACATTGATTCAATAATGTATATTTATTTTCTATGGGTCGTCTTTCAATTTAATTAATATGATTTGGTTTTGTTTGCCAAATCATATTAAATGCGCGCTAAAAGTCAGCCCAAAAAAACCACAAGCTACCCAATGTTTTAAAGAGTCCCACTGGATTCTCTCGTCCGTTAGATTACAAAACACACCGCATCTCTCTCTCGACAAAACCACCTTCTTTAGATTATTTCAGTAGCCCCCCCCACTTTTTCTCTATATATATAAATACTATTAGAATCCCTTGGGGAATCCAAATTAAATCCCATACCAAAGCCCTAAAACACACAGAGAAGCTTCTTCAAAGTTAGATCATCAACAATGGCGTCATTTGTGCTTCTACTCACACAGATCCTCAACCCTACAAACCTCGAATTCCCTTCTTCTCCCTCCTCCATCCTTCTCACATCTTCATCTTCTTCCCATTACACGCAACAGAAATCTCCAACACCCACATCACTCGACACTATCATGATCTCACCTCCTCACGAAGATCCTCAAGATTCAAGAGTTATGATCCATTTGTTCTAGACTCTCTCTCTCCCTCCCTTATGCTTTTCTGTAATTTTTGCCCTTTTGGCCACCAATTGTAGTAATACATATAAAGTAGTCGATCAGCCACTTACAACCTTCACAAACTACGGAGTGTTCTTCACAAACTGAGTGTTTTTTTTTTTTTTTTTTACTTGTAAGCGTACCTCGAAATGAAATTGTTCACTTGGGCTGCAGTTTCATAAGCACCTTCAACACACCGACCCAATGCTACACCAGCAACGTAATTGCCACCTAAAAATATCCCTTCGTGACCAGACGATGAAAGAGACGCGATCAATGTGACCTATCAGAAACTGGGGAATGGCTTGAGGCCACACTCTTACTCCAAACACAAGTGGATCAGTCGAACTTGGCTTTATCAGCATCTTCCTTAAGTCGCGATCCACTGCTTCCACTAACTCACCTTCTGACTGCAAAGACACAAAAAGACGTGACCTTTGAGATATGCTCCGTCTCAAAATTGTCTTAACAAACATGTTTATTACCTTTGACAAGATCCCAGTGTTGGTGGCTCCGCCGATATAGTTCAATAGCAACACTCTTCCAGGTGGTGCTCGGTTAGGAAGAAGCGATGAACTGTATATTGTTCCTACATAAATGCGTAGACGATATGAACAATGCCGCCACTTTTGGGATAGGAAAAATATAAAGAACTTCAGATTTACCAAGAGTTTCCACTCTTTGGGTGCGTGGGTGCGTGAATGCAATTGGCCGAACCCTTTTAGTTCACCATCTATTAAGCATTCGTTTCGAATTGCTTCTTTCGGGTATGAGACAGATACTGCTGCAACTGGCGGATAGTAGAGTTTTGAGAACTCTTCAGCTGCAGAATCCTTGAAATAGACCATAGCTTCAGTAACTTTGTCATCAAGATTTAAACCAGTATGCTCAACTCGCTCATCTATTTGTGGATTTATATATTTAAGGTTTAGTAGTTTAAGCCTACATATCCAATTGACAAGCTTGACGCAGGTAATTTTGGCAATAAAAAAGGAACCCACAAGCATCTACTCGAATCTACACACAATTTGACAGGACAAGAAACTTACAGAGAGAGGGCGCGCGAGATTACTAGCAACATGAGATGGCACAGTCATCACTACACTTTTGCTCTGTACAGAGACTAAGCCCTCTGAAGCTATATTTTCCGCTGGCCAGCTTAGTAATACTTGAGAGCTTCCAAGAAACTTTCACCTTGTTACCCAACCTGCCAAACCGAAAACAACATAATAAAGTGTCTACAAGTTTTTGCATTGTTCTCTTCAAAAAGGGTGAGAGAGAAAAAGAATCACATTAACACATATTTGATATAATACTATACCTTGCAGAGATTGTCTCTGGCAGCATTGTGAGTCCTTTCCTAAAAGAACAAACAGTTTGGCCCTTTGGCTTTGGCAGGTGCCTGCAGTATCGTGTTGAGAGGATTTACAGGAGTATGTAAAGAGAAAGAAAACACTCAAGGAACGGTTTGCGTTACTCACGGGTCTCGGTTTGTCTTGGGAGCTTTATTTCTCTCTTGAATTGCCTTAAAACCACCACCTATGATGCTGCCACCATTCTCCTCTAGTTTCCAAACCTTCCCAAAAGCTGCTTTCATACTCACCCGCATAAACACCTGAAAGCACAAAAATTCAAAGCATCCGGAATTTGTGAACAAGATGATAGATTCAAAACAAACGCTGCTCTAACTTCAAGAAATTACTGATAACAGAAACAGATCCTATCAATCACTCTACCTGAACAAAATGGTTCAATCAAACGCTCAAAAACCTCATCACCTAGGTTACGCCTTACAAACTCTTCCACAGATTCCTCACGACCCTTCCACCTTTGCCAAACTCTAAGAACATGAGCAAATTCTGACCTCATAAATGTGATGATAAACACACATAACTTATGGGAGATTTTTCGGTCAGAGTACAAACTGGAGGTGGTGGTCGAATGCCAATGGCACCAAGCCCAGCCCTAATCTTTCCTCCAGTGCTCATCAAGTCAAAGAAGGGCAAGTCGGAACCGGCCGCAATTTCCCATTCCACAACACAAACCTCGGCGAATTAGGATCTCCCAAGACTAGCTCATCCTTCAAACCACTATCTACCTGCATTTAACCACACAACAGAGAAGGCTAAATCCACAGCCTTTGAGAATGACAAGAGAAATGGCTGCGTCGCCGCCGAACGGAGAAGAGATATTTCCATGGCGATCGCCACGAGAAGGAGAAGAAGAATAGACTTTTCTCAAATTTGTCAACTCAATATCAGATAAGATGTTCAACTGAAAATAAACTTCCGTCTGATCCAGAGGCTTTTAATTGCAATAAGCTCACACTATTTGGGTTAATTGCATTTGCATATTATACGTTATATGGGCCGACCTAAAAGCCCAAACATATTATTCTTTACCAAAAACTCAAAAGTCAAAACTAGTATAATTTAGCTTTTAACATAAATAACTTTGAATTATAGAGTTAACGAAAACATTATATAAAAGAACCATTGATATACGTATAATTACATAAGAAGTGATACAAAGAAACAAGATTACTGTGATAACAGAAAGCGAAAGAAATTTAAGTTCCACATGATAAATATATCAGACCTCTTTAAAAAAAAAGGAATTGGATGATGGGGCGGGCCATGATAAATATATCGGACATCTTCTTATTTCAGTTTCAATAAAATAATAATAATAATAATAATAAGAAGGATAATACAAACCTTTTTCCATTATTATTAATTATTTGAACTGTAAAAGTAGATTGGAACGTATATTCCGAGAGGTCGTTGTCGTTTTAGGAGATGGAAACATGGAGTGGCTGTGGTTTTGCTTCGTCGATCGCTCAGACACCAACAAAATGGAAAGCACTGAGTGTCAGACATAGGGTCACAAGCCCATCACGAGGGATCACGTGAACGACACGCATTTTCCTCCTCTCTTTTAGGTTCTTCAGGCCCATTTTTGATTCACAAAAGTTACAACATTCTTTAAACAAATAATAGTATGACAATTCGCTAATTGCTTTTTTTTTGTTCCTTCCTTTTGGTCTGTTAGTATTTAATTTATTTATCATCCAGGTTAAAACGTATTTTATTCTGATTTTGTTTTGAGAAAATATTTTGTAATTAGTATGGGAGTTTCTTTTGTCGTATTACAGAAATAATGTGGACCATCGCACCTGCTTGGTGTATGGGTGATGCAGACGTGACGCTTAAATTCCAATAAATGTGTCGTGGGGTTTCAGAAAACAAAAAACTGATTCGTTATTGTATAGGCCTAGGGTCCATAACCCACGTGGGTTTCTGGATAAAACTCTCTATAAATAGTTGTAAAATGTATTATCATCAGCTGATATAATCGAACATTACTGTTGCGAGCTAAAAGAGCGCACTATCATAACTCACTCTGCAATGTATCATATCATATTGAATTGTCGTGAACCTTTTCATAATACGAAAATATCATAAACACCCACAAAGACCTCGATAGAGGATATAATATATAGATCCATGATATATATTTTCAATGTATTAAGTTCAAATTAATTGTTTCATACTTTCATTATCTTTTGTGACGAATAGTTTTGAGTCCGAACGTTTTTAGGGACCGCTTAGCACCTAAATAACCAGCGGCTTTAATTAATGTGGTTTTTTTTTTCCGATTCAAACCAAGACGTGGACTACTCGAGGAGTTGATTTGTAGATTCAAGTCGAGGGTCAATTTCCATCAAGCGTTGGCTTATTTAATTATTTTCAAGTGACCAGACAAAATAGTATAATTAATGCTTTAAGTATATACGTTAGAAAATCCGGTGAGTGAACTATTTGACTATCACATTTATTTTACAATAATTATTTGGGTGGTAAAAGCTCTGATGATGAAACAAGGGTCTGTTAACGATGAAACAATTTTTTTTTTTATGGATTATATATCAAAAGGTGTGGTGGTCGTTCGTCGACTGTTTCAGATACCCACACCCCACACGGTCAACGCTTTTGGTATACTTAGAGCATCATTATTGCAAGAAACCCATTAAGGGTTCTTAATGATTTTTTTATTAATAAAATTAAGTTAAGAACTTTATTTAAGAAACTTAACAAATAACATGTTTATTGGGAGAACCCATTAAGGGTTCTTAACCAAAAAAAAATGAGAAGGAAGAATCAAAGGTATATGAAACCTTGATCATGACAAAAAAAATAAACCTTGATCATGACAAACATTATGAGAAGCAATGCATCTATCGAAATAAAAGTAATGATAACATTGAGAATGATAGTGAAAAGGTATATGAAAATGAGAAGGAAGAATCAAAGAGTGATGAAACGTGAATGGAGCAGAAAATGGAGACGACATCAGTGAAAACATCTCCGATTGCTTGGGTCGTCGTACAAGCTGAGAATTCTGACAATGTTGCATCAACCTGAATCAAAACAAATGAGATCAAAAATCAAGAACCACCCAACTACAAAATCAGAAACATAACTCTAATCAAAATCATCAGCAATTGTTAGACAATGAGACATAAGACATGAGACAGAACAATAGCAATCGTGAGATAAAGAGACAAAATCAGCACTTCTGCGTGGCAGCGTGAGACAAAGAGACATGAGACATGGGAAAAAATCAGCAGCTATCATGAAACATACTCTAATGAATAGCAGAAGACAAATCATTTTTCTATACAAGGAACAGATGAATATGGGTCTAGAAACTGAGAATGCAAAGTATAAACAAAAGATACGTACCGATGACTCATCCCATGTCAATTTATTCAACTTCTATGACTCTTCATCCTCTCCTATAAGTTGTAAGCAAATCCGTTTCAGTATTAAAGATCAAGTTTTGAGATCGATATAGAAGTTGAATAGCATGAAACAACATATAACCAAATGTCAAATTCCCATTTTTTTCACAAAACGACTGCAAGGCAAAGGCGGACATTACAGTTTTGGCATCGGTTCTCTCAAATAGAACAACCCGTCCTCCGCGATCCCCAGTAGCAAGATGATCGCCGGAATGATCGAATTCGATTGCTGAAATTATATCAACTGCAGAGGAAACACCAGCTACAGTTTTGAGAATTTCAACTAAAATTCAGAAAAACATCCTCTCGTAACAAAATGGAATCTAGTCACAAGCTCAACTACAAGCATACAGACTCCATTAAGCATAACAAATACAAACTTTTGACCAAAAACCAAAACTTTCAAATGACCCATCATAGATGGAAAAAAAAAACGTAATTAAATCGAACAATCCAATAACCCCCGATAGATCTATATATATCCAGATTAAAAACCCTAATTCCAATTAGACAGATTAGAACGAATCGTAATCCAAGTCAACCGATGACTAACCTTCTTGAACTTCTTCACCGACGCTTCGTTCACCGAAGACCTGAGAGAATCTCCAATCCAGAGGCAGAGATGGGTCTGCCGAAGCTGCGACGGCCTCATCATCACCGTTCATTCCCTAAATTCAGTGAAACTATCAACGAATTCCAAAAACCCTACCTTGATCCGATCAACCCAGAAGCCTATCAAATCGAAGGAGCAAAGAAACAGAGATCCCAACTCTCTCGACTGTAGAAAATTAACGACGAATTAAAAGCAGAGGAAAAAAACGAAGCTACGAGTCTAAATCCTCATGGCTGGTTCGCCGGGAAGAGTTAATCGGAGTTGATTGAACTGAGAAACATGAATCAGAATGTGGAGGTTGGCTATGGAGAGAGGGAGGAGAAGCGTAGAGAGAGAGAAAGGAATGAGAAAGATTTTTTTTTGTTCAACACGTGTTACCTAATAGCCGTTTCTTAAAGTTCCTAATTAAGAAACGGTTCTTAGATATTTTATTTGTTTTGATTTAATTTTGGAACAAAAAATGCTAAGAACCTGAGCTAAGAAACCCCAATAATGATGCTCTTAGAGACCATTGGACATTCAAGGATAGAGGATAGAAATGGTCCTACCCGTTGTGCATTACAGTTGGTGGAGAAATATAAATAAAAGAGTCTGATTGGTTACATTATAATCGATAAGAATGGTACATTTCATCTTATCACCAATCACATAAATAATATAATTATGGCGTTATAAAATTGGGCATTAGAGATATAGTGCATTGCATTTTTTTCATGACAAAAACAATGGTGTGATACAAATTTTGCATGTTAAACGGGGTGGTACGAAAAGAAGACGTTACTTTTGTGTTGATGAATTCAATTTTTTTTTAATTTTTTATTAGATCATTACATTTATACTTTGTAATAATTATTTAACTTATGCAACATACAAATAGTCACTACAAAAAAAGTAAATATTGTTACAAAATAATTGTGACTACTTTATTTGGTAACAATTTTATGACGAAATACATACGAATCCGTGACGAAATTATTTAGTCATAAAAGCGTTACCATTTCGTCATAAAATTGTGACCAAATTAAAGGTAATAAACTTCTGTCACTAATGGAGACATAATTGTTACAAAATATATTGTCATAAATATTGTTACGAATTTGTGACCAAATCGAGTAACTAAATTATACGATTTTTGTGACTAAATTGAAGTCACTTATAGCTACACATATTTTGTAAATAAATCGCCACATTTTGCCACCGTTTTAGTGGCATTTGCATTTGGTCATAGAATGTGACATAGTTGTTACGAATTTGTGACAAGAGTAAAATCACATGTGAATTATTTTTTTAAAAAATCGCTTTAATTCTGAAAAAAACACCCAAAAATACATAATAACTAAAAAGAGTATAATTGACATAATATGTTAAAACAAAAAGTTGTGAACGTGACACTAACTCTTGATATGAATGTGACCTACATAAAATAAACAAAAAAAAAGAATTAATTAATCAGAAGTTCCAAAAAAAACACAACATCGAACTAAAAAACATATATCCAAGATCTGAAAACAATACAAGATGATTAACATATTACAAATCAATCACAAAAACTGAAATATAAAGCCAAGAGGTACTTTAAAACTTATCACCAGATTTCACTTACGAATTAGTTGTGTTGCTAGTGCTGCAAAATAATCTCGCTCTCCAATCTCTTTCAGTTTGACAATCTCAAGATCTAATTGTTTATCTTTCGACAATTAAATGAAAGTTTTGCTTTTTTCTGACAGTTTTGGGTTTCAAGTCAAGAAAATACCCCCGTGGAAATTTGAGATCTCAGAGCATGCTTTGACCTAGATAGTTAAGTAGTTAACGTAATTATATTAATTAAATATAATTATTTGCCAAAATGTTATTAATTTTAATTATGTCGTCTCATATTTCATTAAGCGCGTTAAGTAGTTTGCCAAAATTTCTCCCATTCATTGAGAAACCCTAAAAAAGTGTCAAAATTATTTACTCATCTCTTCCACTGTCTATCAAAACCGTTCTTTTCTTTTTTTTTCCTTTTAATAGAAGCAATTGGTTTCACGTCAAATTCAGAGGTGTCACTGGAAGGTATTTCCTCTCTTGAATTTGTATCCCTCTCTTGAATCCATTTTTCTCTCTTGAATCCATATTGGTTGCTCTATTGATTTTCAATACAAAGATCATTTATGAGCTCTACACTCTGAGATACTGATTTTCATGTGTTTTATAGTGCAGATATGGAATAGCCATTTGTTGATCGTTCAACTTTACCCTTCCAATGGAAGTTCAAATTATAATGATTTTACAATGGGCAAAATATTTAAAATAAACATTAAATAATATACAAAAAAATTCAACACTTACAATTTTTAAAATATAATAATTTTATAAATATTAAATTATAAACCTTAAACCTATAACCCTTAATCATAAACTCTAAATCTTAAATTGTAAAATATATTTTTGAACATCTATATATCCAAAATCATTGTAAAGTGATATTCAAATCTTATATGTTCTTAAAGTTTATGGTTTATGGTAACATATACACTAATTTGCAAACCCAATTTTTGTGACCAATTTGGGACTAATTTGAGACTAATTTTTAATAGTAGTCACAAAATAGTCCCAAATTTGGGACTAATTTGCAACTCCACTTGATTTTTTTATAGAAATCAATCAATTCTAAACTCAAACCACAAATTCTTAACCCTAAACCCTAAACCTCTAATCCTTAATCATAAATTTGATCTAAATCTTAAATTGTAAACAAAATTTTACACATAAACACCAAATAATATACAAAAAATTCAACACTTACAATTTTTTTTAATATGATCATTTTACAGGGTTTCTAAACCATAAACCTCTAACCCTTAATCATAAACTTTATATCTTAAATTGTAAACTAGATCTTACATATAAACATTAAATAATAAACAAAAAAATATAACACTTACAAAAATTTCAATCTAATCATAACATCTAATAAGTGTTACATGTGTTTTATAAGGAATGATTTTGAAAGATAAAAATTATCTCAAAATTTATTTATTTTTACGTTTTAACATATTTTTGAACTGTTATATACACAAAATCATTGTAAAATCGTATTCAAATTTTTTAGGTTCTTAAAGTTTAGTGTTTAGGGTAAAGATTTTTTATTG
The DNA here is from genome assembly GCA_030161315.1 of Eutrema japonicum. Classification (NCBI taxonomy): domain Eukaryota; kingdom Viridiplantae; phylum Streptophyta; class Magnoliopsida; order Brassicales; family Brassicaceae; genus Eutrema; species Eutrema japonicum. Next base: position 870,151 of record BSQW01000001.1, on the reverse strand, counting down.
TCCCAAAATAGTCCTAAATTTGCGACCGTTTAGCAACACCAGACGATTTTTTTAATAGTTGTCACAAAACAAAAGAATCCCAAATTTCGACTAATTTGCGGCCAAATGACAAAAATAATAAAAGATTCTCATTGGCTAGTTCCTTGCGACGAGGATCGAGATCATCCACCGTTGATTATTTAATCCAACGGTTGAGGATTTAAACTGTTTTTTTTTATTTTTTTATTTTTTTATTGATTTTTATTTTTTTTTTCTCTCTCCTTCCCACGATATTCTTCTCTTCTTCTCTTCTTCTCTTCTTCTTCTTCTTCTTCCAAAGGTTTTAATTGATTTACAACTCTTTCTTTTTTCAGATACGACAGCGGTGGTGTTGAGCTGCGGCGGCGGTTTCTTCTCGGCTGCGGCGACAGTTTCTTCTCGGCGGCGGTGGTGTTGGGATGCGTGGTGGTTGCTCCAATTGGTTCGTGCCTCGCGTGGTGGTTGCTCCGATGGGTGGTTCGGCGAGGAGAAGATCTTCGATCTTCGATGGGTGGTTCGGCGAGGAGAAGATCGGCGGTGGTATTGAGGCCATGCGGAGGAGCAGATCAGCAGTGGTATTGAGGCCAGGCGGAGGAGCAGATCGACGAGGAGAAATCTTCGATCTTCCCTTTTTTTTCTTTTTTTTCATTTTTTTTTCTTTTTTGTAAATTAATTAAATTAAGAAATAAATAAAAAATTTGGAATTTTTTCTTGTAGTGAATTTTGTAACAATTTGTAACGGTTAGGTAAGAAAAAAACGCCATAATATAAATCAAATAATGGCAATTATTTGTTATAATGTAGTCACTAATTGTGATGGAGTTTGTGATATTATTGTTGTCACAATTTGTAATGGATCATTGACATAAATATTGTAATAATTTGTGATAGTATCGTTTGTCACGAATTGTGTCGTTTATATGACTATAAATTAGTCACGAATTGTGATGAGATTTGTGACATTATTTTGGTCATAATTTAGGACGAATCAATGACTAAAATATAGTAACAATTGGTGACAAACACTACAAGAAAACAATCGATTTGCAATGGAATTTGCGATGGATATTATCCGTCGCAAATTTGCAACGGATTTGCGAGGGATTTGCGAGGGATTTGCGAGTGACTATTTGTCGTCGCAAATCCGTCGCTATTTTGCGAGGGAAAAAGTCGTCGCAAATTGCGACAATTTTGCAACATATTTGCGACGAAAATGCGAGGGAAAGTCTAGAGTCACAAATCCCTCGCAAATTTGCGAGGGGCAAGAGGTCGTCGCAAATTCGTTGCAAATTTGCGAGGAATCTGCGAGGGATTAGCGAGCAAAATTTGCAATAGAATTGCTAGGGATTCATTCCTTATTTCCGGCGAGGATAAAATCGTGACAAATGTCTAACGGTTTTAAAAGTGAATCTCAAAAAATTATATTTCTAAATTTATTTAATGATGGGCATTCATAAACCACGAAAATTTGAAAATGTCTCCGTATGATATATAAAACGTCATATATCCGTATCTGTTGTTTATGAATATATATATATAAGTTTAACATCCCTCGTACCCTCAAATTCATTATATTTTTGAAAAAAAATTCTTATGATCATGACTCTTATGAGATTATAAACTGTAAACTTTATTACGTTATTATACCCTATACCCTAAACCTTAAAAAATAAAAATCATGAATTTGCAACGGATTTGCAATGGATCCGTCGCAAATCCGTTGCAAATACAAAATCCATCGCAAATCCGTCGCAAATTTGCGATGGATTTGCGATGGATATTTTGCAAATCCGTTGGAAATAAAGGATCCATCGCAAATCCGTTGCAAATTTGCAATGGAATTGCTAGGGATTCATTCTTTATTTCCGGCGAGGATAAAATCATGACAAATATCTAACGGTTTTAAAAGTGAATCTCAAAAAATTATATTTCTAAAGTTACTTAATGATATGTATTCATAAATCGCGAAAATTTGGAAATGTCTCCGTATGATATATAAAACGTCATATATATATCCGTATATGTTGTTTAGGAATATATATATAAGTTCAACATCCCTCGTACCCAAAAATTCATTATATTTTTGAAAAAAAATTCTTATGATCATGACTCTTATGAGATTATAAACTGTAAACTTTATAATGAATATATACGTTATTATACCCTAAACCCTAAACACTAAACCTTAAAAAATAAAAATCATGAATTTGCAACGGATTTGCAATGGATCCGTCGCAAATCCATTGCAAATACAGGATCCATCGCAAATCCGTTGCAAATTTGCGATGGATTTGCGATGGATCCGTTGCAAATCCGTTGCAAATAAAGGATCTATCGCAAATCCGTTGCAAATTTGCAATGGAATTGCTAGGGATTCATTCTTTATTTCCGGCGAGGATAAAATCATGACAAATATCTAACGGTTTTAAAAGTGAATCTCAAAAAATTATATTTCTAAAGTTACTTAATGATATGTATTCATAAATCGCGAAAATTTGGAAATGTCTCCGTATGATATATAAAACGTCATATATATATCCGTATATGTTGTTTAGGAATATATATATAAGTTCAACATCCCTCGTACCCAAAAATTCATTATATTTTTGAAAAAAAATTCTTATGATCATGACTCTTATGAGATTATAAACTGTAAACTTTATAATGAATATATACGTTATTATACCCTAAACCCTAAACACTAAACCTTAAAAAATAAAAATCATGAATTTGCAACGGATTTGCAATGGATCCGTCGCAAATCCATTGCAAATACAGGATCCATCGCAAATCCGTTGCAAATTTGCGATGGATTTGCGATGGATCCGTTGCAAATCCGTTGCAAATAAAGGATCTATCGCAAATCCGTTGCAAATTTGCAATGGAATTGCTAGGGAATCATTCTTTATTTCCGGTGAGGATAAAATCATGACAAATATCTAACGGTTTTAAAAGTGAATCTCAAAAAATTATATTTGTAAAGTTACTTGATAGTTGCATAATTTAGTCCATTTTAGCATACATTTTAGTTAGCATTTTGTGACTTATTGCATTCATTTCTTTGTTTTTGGTATAGTTTGCATCCATTTTAGAGTTAGTGAGTCTTAGGTTAGTTTTTGCATATGTTTGTGTGCTATGGAGTCTTTTAGGTACCATTTGGAGCTTATGGAAGCTTATTGGAGTCTTGGGGAAGATCATGGACTAGGAGGAACGTACCCGCAGCGAACGGAAATGATCAAGTGATGAAGGAGAAAAGCAGGAAGCGCAGCGGTCAGCATGCAGCGGTCTAGGGAGACCGCTGCACTTTCAAGTCTCGCAGCGGTCGGAGCACAGCGGTATGAGCAGACCGCTGCGGATCCAGCCGGAGCAAAAACCAGAAGTCTCGCAGCGGTCTCGCAGCGGTCAAACCAGACCGCTGCACTTTCAAGTCTCGCAGCGGTCAGGTGCAGCGGTACGAGCAGACCGCTGCGGATCCATCCGGAGCAAAAACCAGGCGTTTCACAGCGGTCATGCAGCGGTATGAGCTGACCGCTGTGAACCTTCTCGGGCACAAAAATTGTCGGGTCAAACCCGGTTTGTCCCGGGTTGACCCGACCCGATCTGTATCTATTTAAGCAAATTAAGCCTAATTAGACGGGGGCGGCTTCTTTTTAGGGTTCTAAGCCACTTATTTCTTTCTTCTTTTCTTGTTTTTGTTTTGTATGAAAGATTCAAGATCCAAACCATTTTAGTGAAGATTTTCTTAAACTCTTTTTACCATTCTTCTTATTTTGCTTATGGCTTTCATTTGTACGGTTTATATTTGTGATTTAGCTATGTGTGAGTAGTTCTTTTAGGATTCTTGGGTGAAGTAGACTAGGGTGATTCTAGGTTTGTTCTTGATGTTTAAGAACTAGATTAGTTGATATCCTTTCTCATTGAGTGTTATTAATGCTGGATTGGCCTTGACAAAGTTGATTTAGATCATAGGGAATTTCTCGCCCGGAAGGTGTTCGATGAAATTCCCCAACCAATTCAATGAGTGTTTTACATTCCTAGCCTATGGAAATAGATGTCTAGGGTGTTTAATGGCTATTTAGACTTGTTATTAATGCTTGTTAGTCATAGAATCGCGAACGGAAGTTTATGACGATTGATGACTAAGAAATGGGTTAATACCATGGAAGTGGATTAATCTTTAGTAGTGTTCTAAGGCCTAGGGAGATATTTAGTCGAATGTTTGAGCATCTTGAGTAGATTAAAGAATCACCCGAGTCGATTGCTTTACCCGAGAATTCGTTTGTTTAAATTTGATATTAATCGTTTTCTTGTTTGCTTTGCTACTCGTTCATTTCTCTATTTTGCACGTTTCAAATTGTTCGATAAATAAACCAAAACCCGATATTTGCTTAGATTAGATAGCGTCCTGTATTCTTAGTGCGTCGTTCTTATTTCCCTGTGGATTCGATCCCAAAGTGCTACAATGACATGCCATTAGATTGAGGCATTGTGCACAGTGGGTAATTGTGCGAACCGTAAAAAGTTCACTATCAATTTGGCGCCGTTGCCGGGGAAATTAGCAATAGCCATTAGGATTTGGATACTATTTGAGACTAAGTTCTTGACTTCTACTAACTTTTTATTTTCTTCTTTTTTGCTTCTTAGAGTCGATGGCCATGGATTACAATGATTGGCCACAAGAAGAGGATGCCACATTTGATGAAAGCATTGATGATGAGCCATATGTGGAGCCACCATTTGATGAAAGTGTACTCACATCAGAACAAAAAGTAGAGTTGGATGAGCTTTGCAAAGAAAACCCGGCATTGACAAGGAGTAATCTCGCGATTATGATCCGTTTGAACCTCATGTCACGTCGGGCAGCGCTTGAGGGAAGGGAGCTCACATATATTGAGATAAAGATAGCTCATGCACTCGAAGAGGTAATTTATTGGGTTCCACCATGCCAACTAGAAGGTATTTTTGACACAACCTTTGAAATCGTTGATTATGAGGATAGTCACTTGCCTTGCATTGAAGATGTAGCTTCTAGTTCACATGCTCTCAAGCTCATTAATGATTGCTGTGATTTAATATGTGAGTCTCAAATACTAGAAACCTTAAGAGTAGAAAAGCTTGCTAGTGATTATCATGAAGTATGTTTTGATATTAATTATCTATGTGCTTTGAATGATCATGATATCGAGTTTAAGCTTTCAATGCCTGAGGAATCTAGTTCTCTTCTTGAAAAATCTTACCTAAGGGATGTGCTTGATGTAGATAAGATCTTGAATGAGATAGATGACCCTAAGGTCGAAATGAAATCTAGGAAAGAGGATGTATTTTACATGATTGATGGAGATGAAGTTGACTATTTTGTGATTAACTCGTTTAAACATGAAATCGACTTCATTTTTCCATCAAATGCATTTGGTCCTCGTGAACATCTCATCATCAAGGAAAATTCCAAGATGTATGCTATATTTTTAGTAACCTTTCTTGATGTGAGTTATGCCTCTTTGCCATGGATAGTCGTGTGCCATGTTGCATATTTTGTTTCTTGTCCTGACAAGAGAAGGACCAAAGGTGCATTGGCTCAACCTTTTGATTCTCATGATTAACAGTTGAAACGTCAAGCTTAGCGACGTAAAACAAGCGCTCTTGGGAGGCATTCCCATGACTATCTTTGTATATATTTTCGTTTTTTCTTGTTCTTTTTAATGTTTTTGTTTGATGTTTATAGTTTTCTTGGGTCCAAGGTCGTGGTGCTTAATGCATGAATGGGTAGAGCTACAGCACGTCACACTTCTCTCCAATCCAAAGGTATGATCCAAACTCCATTTCATTGTACATACTTTTTGCATATTTATACCTTCTCTTTGACTTTTGTTGCACCGAGACGTTGCAATTCAAGTTCGGGGGAAGGATTTGTGTCTTTTGATCTTGTGTTTTGTGATCTTATTTTTATTTTTCCATCTTTGAGTCTCATTCATTCATATAAGTGCATATAAAAACCATAAAAAAAATTTTAGTTGCATTTTGCATGTTTAAGATTGAGTCTAGATGCATATAGGTTTGCATTCACTTGCATTGGGAGAATTATCCATGTAGAATATAAACTTAAGAGCTTGAATTAATGCCCTCGTTAGGAGTTCTTTGATGCATTTGAGCGATCACGAAGTTAAGGATGATCCATGCTTTGATCTTGCGGTTTGAATGTTTTTGTCTTGGTTGAAGCATGCTTTGAATTGAATCTAACTCTATCTACATGAACTTTAATCTTGACTTGAAATTATCATGCTTGTACATTGAAAAGTTGAACTCATGGATGTCATATACATATTTGAGCTATCTTACCCCTTTTTACCACTCTCTTGTTAGCTCAAATAGCTGATTCCCATATTTGGAACGGTTAACCACACCCTTAACTAAGCCTTTCCTTCAAGCCTTCATCTCTTGTGTGTGTCGTGAGGTCTAATTTGGAATGAACTTAGCAAAAAGTGTTGAGTTTGGAACGACAAGGAGTTGATAGATAGGTTGGTGATTTGGGTGTTGATGTAAAGAAAAGAAAGTGTGGAGAAAATAAAAGATTGGGAAAAAGGATAGGGGAAAGTAAAAAGTTTGGATTGGTTGGCATGAAAGTGTGGAATAGCTCTAGGTGTTGAAAGTATAAGTCTCTATGTGTGTAAAAGAAAGAAAGAGCCAAAAAGAAAAAAAAATATATATGGCTAATGCATCTAAATGATGATTGAGAGACTAGTTATGAAAATGAAAAAGAGCTAAAAGAAAAAGATGAAGAGTCAATCCATTTGTTGAAAGAGAAGAAGAAAAGAAATGTGGTCTAAGAAGGCAAAATGCCTTGTGATATGGGTAGTTTAGGAATGGATCTTGATGGGTTTAGAAATAGGAGTGGAGTTCATATTGGGGCATTGGGTAGACGGATGTCATCCTTGTACGCATCAATTGTTCTTTACTCTTAGCATTTTGCCAAAGTTCATTCTTTCGTGAGAGATCCCATTGCATTGGAATACCCACATGATTGAGATCATTTTTATCTCAAAACCTTTTCCCTAAGCCAAATGAGTTCACTTGATTTTTATTAAGCATGATTCACCATTGTACTTAATGAATGTTAAAGAGTTAGAGGATATGATTACTTGTAGATGCTAAGGCTTATACCAAATTCGTGTAGCGACGAGTATGGCTAAATCTTTTGAAGTAGAGGTTGTTTGTGCATCACATAACTACTACCAAGTGCATTGAATTGAATTCTTTTGTTAATATTCTTGGATATGATATCCCGCATTCCAACCTCTTCTTCGATTTGTTCTTGTTTGTTTGCTTGCGGACAAGCAAAAGGCAAGTTCGGGGGAGTTGATAGTTGCATAATTTAGCCCATTTTAGCATACATTTTAGTTAGCATTTTGTGACTTATTGCATTCATTTCTTTGTTTTTGGTATAGTTTGCATCCATTTTAGAGTTAGTGAGTCTTAGGTTAGTTTTTGCATATGTTTGTGTGCTATGGAGTCTTTTAGGTACCATTTGGAGCTTATGGAAGCTTATTGGAGTCTTGGGGAAGATCATGGACTAGGAGGAACGTACCCGCAGCGAACGGAAATGATCAAGTGATGAAGGAGAAAAGCAGGAAGCGCAGCGGTCAGCATGCAGCGGTCTAGGGAGACCGCTGCACTTTCAAGTCTCGCAGCGGTCGGAGCACAGCGGTATGAGCAGACCGCTGCGGATCCAGCCGGAGCAAAAACCAGAAGTCTCGCAGCGGTCTCGCAGCGGTCAAACCAGACCGCTGCACTTTCAAGTCTCGCAGCGGTCAGGTGCAGCGGTACGAGCAGACCGCTGCGGATCCATCCGGAGCAAAAACCAGGCGTTTCACAGCGGTCATGCAGCGGTATGAGCTGACCGCTGTGAACCTTCTCGGGCACAAAAATTGTCGGGTCAAACCCGGTTTGTCCCGGGTTGACCCGACCCGATCTGTATCTATTTAAGCAAATTAAGCCTAATTAGACGGGGGCGGCTTCTTTTTAGGGTTCTAAGCCACTTATTTCTTTCTTCTTTTCTTGTTTTTGTTTTGTATGAAAGATTCAAGATCCAAACCATTTTAGTGAAGATTTTCTTAAACTCTTTTTACCATTCTTCTTATTTTGCTTATGGCTTTCATTTGTACGGTTTATATTTGTGATTTAGCTATGTGTGAGTAGTTCTTTTAGGATTCTTGGGTGAAGTAGACTAGGGTGATTCTAGGTTTGTTCTTGATGTTTAAGAACTAGATTAGTTGATATCCTTTCTCATTGAGTGTTATTAATGCTGGATTGGCCTTGACAAAGTTGATTTAGATCATAGGGAATTTCTCGCCCGGAAGGTGTTCGATGAAATTCCCCAACCAATTCAATGAGTGTTTTACATTCCTAGCCTATGGAAATAGATGTCTAGGGTGTTTAATGGCTATTTAGACTTGTTATTAATGCTTGTTAGTCATAGAATCGCGAACGGAAGTTTATGACGATTGATGACTAAGAAATGGGTTAATACCATGGAAGTGGATTAATCTTTAGTAGTGTTCTAAGGCCTAGGGAGATATTTAGTCGAATGTTTGAGCATCTTGAGTAGATTAAAGAATCACCCGAGTCGATTGCTTTACCCGAGAATTCGTTTGTTTAAATTTGATATTAATCGTTTTCTTGTTTGCTTTGCTACTCGTTCATTTCTCTATTTTGCACGTTTCAAATTGTTCGATAAATAAACCAAAACCCGATATTTGCTTAGATTAGATAGCGTCCTGTATTCTTAGTGCGTCGTTCTTATTTCCCTGTGGATTCGATCCCAAAGTGCTACAATGACATGCCATTAGATTGAGGCATTGTGCACAGTGGGTAATTGTGCGAACCGTAAAAAGTTCACTATCATTACTTAATGATATGTATTCATAAATCGCGAAAATTTGGAAATGTCTCCGTATGATATATAAAACGTCATATATCCGTATATGTTGTTTAGGAATATATAATAAGTTCAACATCCCTCGTACCCTCAAATTCATTATATTTTTGAAAAAAAATTCTTATGATCATGACTCTTATGAGATTATAAACTGTAAACTTTATTACGTTATTATACCCTAAACCCTAAACCTTAAAAAATAAAAATCATGAATTTGCAACGGATTTGCAATGGATCCGTCGCAAATCCGTTGCAAATACAGGATCTATCGCAAATCCGTTGCAAATTTGCGATGGATTTGCGATGGATCCGTTGCAAATCCGTTGCAAATAAAGGATCCATCGCAAATCCGTTGCAAATTTACAATGGAATTGCTAGGGATTCATTCCTTATTTCCGGCGAGGATAAAATCGTGACAAAGATCTAACGGTTTTAAAAGTGAATCTCAAAAAATTATATTTCTAAAGTTACTTAATGATATGTATTCATAAATCGCGAAAATTTGGAAATGTCTCCGTATGATATATAAAACGTCATATATCCGTATATGTTGTTTAGGAATATATATATAAGTTCAACATCCCTCGTACCCTCAAATTCATTATATTTTTGAAAAAAAATTCTTATGATCATGACTCTTATGAGATTATAAACTGTAAACTTTATTACGTTATTATACCCTAAACCCTAAACCTTAAAAAATAAAAATCATGAATTTGCAACGGATTTGCAATGGATCCGTCGCAAATCCGTTGCAAATACAGGATCCATCGCAAATCCGTTGCAAATTTGCGATGGATTTGCGATGGATCCGTTGCAAATCCGTTGCAAATAAAGGATCCATCGCAAATCCGTTGCAAATTTACAATGGAATTGCTAGGGATTCATTCCTTATTTCCGGCGAGGATAAAATCGTGACAAATATCTAACGGTTTTAAAAGTGAATCTCAAAAAATTATATTTCTAAAGTTATTTAATGATGTGCATTCATAAATCGCGAAAATTTAGAAATGTCTTCGTATGATATATAAAACGTCATATATCCGTATGTGTTGTTTATGAATATATATATAAGTTCAACATCCCTCGTACCCTCAAATTCATTATATTTTTGAAAAAAATGCTTATGATCATGACTCTTATGAGATTATAAACTGTAAACTTTATTATGTTATTATACCCTAAACCTTAAAAAATAAAACTCATGAATTTGCAACGGATTTGCGATGGATCCGTCGCAAATCCGTTGCAAATACAGGATCCATCGCAAATCCGTTGCAAAATGATTTTTTTTGAAATTTGGTACGAAAATTGAATTTTTTCAGCACATGTTGGGCCAAATTTAACCGCGAATTGGTAGTGGACCAAACATTTTGCGATGGATTAATCCGTTGCAAATCCGTTGCAAATGTTGGAGCTATCGCAATTCCGTTGCAAATCCATCGCGTATTAGTTTATAAATTAACCTGTTTATCTTCTTCTTCCTTTCTCCCTTCTTAATTCCCTCAATCTCAATCTCCCGTCGATCTAAAATCGATCTCCGGCCCACTGTACATTCCGGCGACCCCACTCCTCCTCCTCCTCCGGCGATCGGTTCCTCTTCCTCTGGCGATCGGTTTCTCTTCCCTTCCTCTCCTCCGCGACCTCCTCCCTTCACCTCGCGAGCTCTTTCTTCTCCTCCTCCGCCGGCGAGCACTCCTCTCCCTCCGGCGACCTCCTCTCCCTCCGGCGAGCCCCTCCCTCCGGCGAGTCCCCTCCTCTCCCCTCTCCCTCCGGCGACCTCTTCCTCTCCTGGGCGAAGGTAAGTATTTTTTTTTAATTTCATTTTTTATTTCAAAAATATATGTTGTTATCTTAAAAAAACAAATATTGGATTTGATAGATTTGTGAAATTTGTTAGATTTGAGAACAAAAATTTAGATTTGTTAGATTTGGATTTGTATTTAATTTAGATTTTTAGATTTTTAGAATTGTTAGATTTTGTTAGATTATTTAGATTTTTAGATTTGTTAAAAAAATATATTTGTTAGATTTGTATTTAAATTAGGATGAATTTAGATTGTTAGATTTAGATTTGTTATTTATTAAGTTGTTAAATTTGTATTTTAATTCGGATGAATATTATATAATTTTATAATTATTATGACATTATATAAAATTATTAGTTTGATTGTAATTTTTTTGTATTTTCTAAATTATAATATAATTATATGAATTAATTATTAAATTTTTTTTTGTAGATGTCGGGATTTCGAGGTAACGACTACACTCGATTTCTTTCGATGGGTTCCACAAGTACTCCTCCTGTTATACAGATGGATTTCGTAACTTCAGCTGTTCCTGAGACCGTGGAGCCTGCCCCAGCACCGGCGGATCCCGCACCGTCTAACCCCGCGGTTGACTCCATCCCCATTGATATTGGACTACTTTGCTGAGAAGGATCCGGCTTTTGCAAGACTTCGCGCAGCACGTAACCCTTCGGGATCGGGATCGGGATCCAGAACCGGTACCGAAACCGGAACCGGTCCTTTTGTAAACATTTTGTTTTGTTTTTTTAAAACAATTATGCATTTTTTGTAATAAATAAATTATATAATTATGTTTTTTAATTTTATATGTTAATTATTTTTAATTATTATTCAATTTATAAATTAATTTTTTAATTATTTAATTTTTTTTAATTACAAAATTCAATTTTTCTCGCAAATCCATTGCAATTTTGCGAGGGAATATTTTCCGTCGCAAGTTTGCGAGGGAAGAGTTTCGTCGCAAACTTGCGAATATGCGACGGATTTGCGAGGGAGAGTTGCCTTTGCAAATTTGCGACGGAATTTTTCTCGTCGCAAATTTGCGACGGATATGCGAAGGAAATTTGCCGTTGCAAATTTGCGAGGGACTCTATCTCGTCGCAAATTTGCGACGGAGTTGCGAGGGAACTTGGCCGTTGCAAATTTGCGAGGGAGTATATCTCCTCGCAAATTTGCGACGAATTTGCGACGGAATTTGGCCGTTGCAATTTTGCGAGGAAAATTGTTTCGTCGCAAATTTGCGACGGATTTGCGAGGAAAACTGTTTTGCGACGACTGATTTGCGACGGAAGTGGTGTCGTCGCAATTCCGTCGCAAAGCGTGATTTGCGACGGATTTGCTATGGATTTTTCCATCGCAAAACGGTTGTTTTCTTGTAGTGAAATATGTGACAATATTTTTCGGCACAAATTGTGTCGTTTTGTAACTATTTTAATATCGTCACAAATGGTGACGAAATGTTACGTTTTTTGAGACGAAATTAATTTGTGACAGTTTTGTTGTGATGTTTTATAAATTGTGACATTTTCGTCACAATATAAATTTTGTGACGAAATATTTATATATTGTGACATAAAAAATTGTAACAATATTTACTTTTTCTTGTAGTGAGTTTTCCATAAAAATTTATGTTCATAATTACAAAAGTTATAATCATGGCCAACAAAATTTACAAAAGTTGATTACAAATTATACTCCATTTGTTTAAAAATATAAGATGTTTTTGGTTAAAAATACAAAAATAAGATTTGTTTTTTAAAAGTTTCATTTTGTGTATAATTAAAAACCAATTGGTAGTGAGCTAATGGTTCCTACTTGTGGAGGAGTTGTCTTATTGGTTTAGGCCATTGATCAATTAACCACAAACGTGAAATTATATAATCACTCTCATTTGACCAGTCGAAATTGTATCATATTTTAGATTCATTCAAAAAATCGGTGAATGGACTACTTGACAGCTATATTCCTAGGGATTAGTCGGGTTTGTAAAAGTCTCGATCATCCTCTAGTTATATAAAAAATATATAATTGAAAACAACTTAATCAATCATGGAAAAGACAGCAGAATACCATTGATCACCAAAAATCCAATAAATTTAAAAGTTACCTAGAAAAGAAAAAACATCTAATAATTTCATATTAAATTAGCGTTTAATAAAATTCTAAATAAAATTGGTAGTAAGTATCAGTTACAAATAAATATTGATGTATAAATAATTTACAATAGGTATACTTTTCATAATGACAAATGCGTTATATCATAAGAAATAAATATATTTAAACTTAAATGTGTTGTTGACTTAATTTTTTTAAAATAAAATATGAAATGTTATTTTTTCATTCACTAATTTAGTCACACATATTTTAATCAAAGTATTTATAAATAGTAAATTTTGGTTGTTGTTCAATTAATTAGTTCATTTCAAAATTCATTCTAAATTTTAATAATATTTACTATTTATACTATTTCAATATTATCAATCGGAATTCATGTTCATACTGTTATTATTATTATTTTTTCATACTGTTATTTCATATACTACTTCTATTTCTTTTACCATCTTAAAGTTTCTTACCACATCTGCTATTTTTTTACCACCTTAATACATCTTACCATATTTCTTATGTCCCAATGGAAGCTAAACTGTCACTCAAATCTCAATATATATATATATATATATATATATATATGCGGGTATATATATCTAAACTGTCACACATGAAATATATAATATATCTCTATACGAATGCGCGTGTGTGTATTTGATCGACATATATCGTCTGAATATTTCATGTGTCCGTATAGTAATTAATGAAGACTTACTGCTTTAAAGTCGATTTATGTATGTATTGTAGCATGTTGTATGCTTGCATGGGTAGATTTTTTTTTTTGTTAACACCAATACTAATTAGGAAAACTATTACAAATATAATTCTATAACAGATAACGCTATTCCTTATACAAGCATTCACGATCATGATGAACGGCTGCACTTACACAAGGCTGAAGATTTTTTTATAAGTTTGATTCTATTAATCTGTAGAAATTATATTTTTTGGGAATCGAATCCCAAACCTCCAGGTGTATAAGCATTAATGAACATTTTGATCAACCAGTAAATCAAAGGAGCTTCCACAACATGTGTAGATTTTTTAAAATTTATTTTTATCTTTGTAGTTTTAAATATATTTAAACATAACGGCAAAAAGACATAATTGTTATAGGGGGGATTAGCACCCCCTGGTTTAACTCGGTTCGAACCGAGATCGGTTCAATCAAGACCGGTTTACGATGGTTCGGATCGAGGATAAGTCGGCCCGAAAACATTGGGCCGAGCTCGGAATCTCGTTGAAAGCCCACCTCGGCTACCGATCTAGGCCCATCACAAGTCCGGTCCGTTACAACAGATGAAACCGGAATATTTCCCTTTTCCCACCGATCTCGGAAAAGGAAATATTCCCTTGGGTCGACTCGTCGAGATATCAGGAATTTATCCTTATCTCGGCGGGAAAACCGGAAGATTTCCTCTTCCTAATCGAACTCGGAAAAGGAGAAATCTTCCTTTCAACCGCCTCAAAGACACTATAAATAAGGAGGCCATCGCCTCATTCAAGGGGACACAACTTCTGCAGAGACAGAGAATACAAGAGAGCTCATTACCGATCTCAAGTCTTTTGTCTTTGCCTTCTTACTTAAACTCTGTTGTAACCGCCGACTTAGATCAATAAACGAGATTCCGATTAAAAGTACTGTTTTACCCTTTTTGTGTGATTTACGGATCAACAATTGGCGCCGACTGTGGGGAAGAAAAATCAGTACTTTCGGATATCGTTTGATTGAAGTTCGGCAATGGTTCTTCCAGTCGATACCACCGCAGCCCTCGTCGACAGCTCGGACAACAACGGTCAAAACCCGCGCGCTGACGAACCCAATCCAGTCAATACCGAGCTACCAACAAACGGAGGAGGGCTTCCTCCGAACTCGCTTATTGAAGGGGATAATCAAACCAACCCCCCGACAACTCTTCCGCCGCCTCCGGCTGCTTCGATATTCACGGATCCGACCGTCTTTATGGAGGCCATGGCGGCACAGTTCGCCGAGATCAACAAAAGGAACGAAGAGCGGATCACTTCACTGATAGCATCCCACTTCGAACACCGAAACCAGACCGGTATCCTCGAACCAAACCCGATCACCCCCGCCAACGAAAACACGTTACGCCGAAATCCCTTGTCCGACTTAACCGACGCTCAACCCCCAGGCACGATCGACATGCCGACAAGAAGATCCGCGTCCGGTTCGGAAATTAACATCGCAGACCAAGCTGCCATAAATTTGGAATTCGCCAAGGTACAGGCCCAACTGCAAGAGATGCGGACCAAAGTCCACCAGGCTGCAAGTTCGGCACCGGAAATCGACCGGGTAATTCAGGAGTCACAGAGGACGCCGTTTACCGACAAAGTCGTCAATACTCCAGTCCGACGATTGGAAAGAGTCAAGATCACACCATACGACGGGTTTACCGATCCTAAAAACTTCTTGACTTCGTTTGTCATCACAATGAACCGATTTCGTTTCAGCTCGGAAACCGAGAAGGACGCGGCCATGTGCCAACTATTCGTGGAGAACTTATCCGGAACCGCGCTCGATTGGTTTTCAACGCTCGAGCCAAGTTCGGTAAACAGCTATAACGAGCTCACTACCAAATTCCTCAAACGCTTCACCATGTTTATCAAGCAGAAAACAAAGAACGCCGAACTCTGGGCCCTCGAGCAGAAGCAGGACGAGCCCCTACGCAACTTCATGGAACGTTTCAAAACGGTTGTATCCCATTGCACGATCGACGACGAAGCCGCAATCGAGGCTCTTTACAAAGCCACCTGGTACGAATCGGACTTTCACAGGGAGATCAAACGCAATAATCCAAAGACATTGGAAGACATCCTGCACAGGGCGCATATCTTCATCATGGAGGAGGAAGAAAGATCCGAGAAAGACAAACTATACGTTCCCCCGAAACAACCCGTCAATGCGGTCCAAACCCAGCAATCCTGGTCAAACACTTGGGTTCGGTCGGATGAGCCAACAGAGCCCGACAACACTGAATCCGCACCGTACTGCAATTTCCATAACCGGTATGGAAATCATTCAACCGAAGAGTGCCGACATCTACAGGAGTTCCTGATGATGAAGTACAAAAAGGGGGAAGTTCCAGTCGAAGGAGCCTTCCAACCCTCGAACAGACCGCGCCATTAAAAAAAAAAAAAAAAAAAAAAAAAAAAAAAAAAAGAGCCGAGCTCCAAACGCTCGCACTACAAGAACCGAGCTCCAAACGCTCCCGAGCTCCAAACGCTCGCAAAAAAAAGATCACCGAGCTACTACACATACGCTCGATTCTAATACCATATGAACTACGAATGGCTTGATCCTTCTTTCGAAGGTACGTAGGCAGCCCTCACAAGGCGCAGCTATAACATTAATAAAATTTTACCAAGGCATTCTACCGAACTCGTACAGTTCGTACCTTCAAAGCCAAACTTTATGTTTGCCGAACTCCAACAGTTCGTATTTTCAAAGCCAAATTTTATGTTTGCCGAACTCCAGCAGTTCGTATTTTCTAAAGCCAAACTTTATGTTTGCCGAACTCCAACAGTTCGTATTTTCAAAGCCAAATTTTATGTTTGCCGAACTCCAGCAGTTCGTATTTTCTAAAGCCAAACTTTATGTTTGCCGAACTCCAACAGTTCGTATTTTAAAAGCCAAACTTTATGTTTGCCGAACTCCAACAGTTCGTATTTTAAGCCAAACTTTATGTTTGCCGAACTCCAAACAGTTCGCATTTTGGACCACCAACGGTTCCCATATCAACGTCCTGGCCAGGCGATCTGATAAAGCCGAGCTTAGCTCGCACGCATCCTCATGGTGCAATGGATAATACACTTTCCACATTCAAAGCCGAGATCAGTCTCGCACCAACTTCTCAGATTATCCGAGCCAAATAAGCCGAGCCCGTCTTGCACACTCGGATTCAATGTGAGAAAACCTAGAGCATATTAAGATGAGCTGTTCACGTACTCTTAAACTAAACTCTAGGGTCAAGCCGAACGTCCTTCCTCGCAAATCTAAGCCGACTTCTCAACAGTCGCAAAAACTAATAAGCCGATTTCTCAACAGTCGCAAAAACCAGTAAGCCGGTTTCTCAACAACCGCAAAATCGATAAGCCGATCTACAATATGGATTGCCGACCTTGAGCAGGTTCAGTCGAACTTGTCCTCTTCACCCGGCTAAGACCGTACTATTTACGGCACCACTGTGTACGACAAGTTTGAGAAGTCGTATAAAGTACGACTTCAAATATATCAGAGCTCGATACCAAAAACTCACCGAATTCGAAAGTTTGTAAAATCGATTCAACCGTAAGAACCCCAATCTAAAGAGGATCCGTCCTTTCAAGCCGAACTTAAGCAGTTCGCCGAACTTGAACAGTTCGTATCATCAAGCCGAACCCAGTCAGTTCGCCGAACTCGTACAGTTCGTATCATCAAGCCGAATTCAGCCAGTTCGCCGAACTCGTACAGTTCGTATCATCAAGCCGAACTCAGTCAGTTCGCCGAACTCGTATAGTTCGTATCATCAAGGCGAACTCGAAATAGAATCTGATCAGATCATACCGATCTCAGTTTTAACCGAGCTAAAGAATACTCCCCAAAAATTCGCCGAACTCATAAACTCCCTCGCCGAACTGAGGGGGGGACCAATTGTTATAGGGGGGATTAGCACCCCCTGGTTTAACTCGGTTCGAACCGAGATCGGTTCAATCAAGACCGGTTTACGATGGTTCGGATCGAGGATAAGTCGGCCCGAAAACATTGGGCCGAGCTCGGAATCTCGTTGAAAGCCCACCTCGGCTACCGATCTAGGCCCATCACAAGTCCGGTCCGTTACAACAGATGAAACCGGAATATTTCCCTTTTCCCACCGATCTCGGAAAAGGAAATATTCCCTTGGGTCGACTCGTCGAGATATCAGGAATTTATCCTTATCTCGGCGGGAAAACCGGAAGATTTCCTCTTCCTAATCGAACTCGGAAAAGGAGAAATCTTCCTTTCAACCGCCTCAAAGACACTATAAATAAGGAGGTCATCGCCTCATTCAAGGGGACACAACTTCTGCAGAGACAGAGAATACAAGAGAGCTCATTACCGATCTCAAGTCTTTTGTCTTTGCCTTCTTACTTAAACTCTGTTGTAACCGCCGACTTAGATCAATAAACGAGATTCCGATTAAAAGTACTGTTTTACCCTTTTTGTGTGATTTACGGATCAACAATAATGTGTAAGAAAAAAAGACAGAATGTGTAAACAAATTTATATTATATATTTTTCCATCTTAATGTAAGTGTCATTTTATAAAATCAATAAATCTCTACAAATATTAATTAACTATTTAAATTATGTTTTATTTTGCATTTTTAAATTTTTATAGAAAAATTAAATATTGTGTATTAAAAAGTAAATCGAAAGTGAAACAAAAAAATGCATATCTTAAAACAATTTTTTTTTTTATGAAATCCAAAATATTGTATTCAACTATAACATTGTGTCGTTATGTCGTAGAATCTAGACAGATTGCTTTATTATTGTCGGTGTACGTAATAAAAATGAAAATCATTTTCTTGAAAAACCAAAGGAACCATTAATAGTAGAAAACGTGGCGCAATACAAGAGGTCTCTACGTTGGCGGACAACTGTACCATCCGGTACCGATCGTTCCTGTAATATAAATGAATGCGATTCCATATTCTCGGACAAATCTCAAGCTCCCGGAGAATAATTTTCTCGAATCCTCCATCTCCGATATCTCTTAAACATGTACGTGCAATCAAAAGGGAGATTTCAGAGTTTAGGTTTCTTGTCTTGCGATTCCAGTTATGTCTTTCCTTTTAATTAATCTCGTATATAAACCCTAATAATTTACTTTCTTTGTTTTTTTGCAGGTTGAATAATCAAGATTTCATGGAACTGGGATGGAGAAACGATGTCGGATCACTTGATGTGAAAGATCAAGTGATATCAGAAAGAGCACGAAGTGATGAAGATCGTCTAATCAACGGCTTAAAATGGAGCTACGACTACTTTGATCATGATCAGACAGATATTCATCTTCAAATTGTTCCGGAGATTCATAGAGAAGAAGAAAAATCGAAGAAAGATTTGATGTTGGCTGTCCCAGATGAACATTCTGAAACTGGTCATCATCATCTTTCTTCATATTATTCAGATAGTTCAGATAATCCATGTTATGTGAGGAACAAACGTGAGAAATCAAAACGGCGTCGTATCCTGATCTCCAGTGATGTAAGTCGATATTTATCAGACATATATCCCTATTACCTTATGTTATGTGTTATACATTAATTTCGACCCTTTTTTGTTTTAATTTCGATTTTCTTTATGAATATTCATTTGTTTAGAATGAATCAGAGGGGTTTACAAGAGAGGTTCCTTCAGTGACAAGAACAGGTTTCAAGAAAAGAAGAAGAGATGACGAGATGATGAGTAAGAAGATGCGTACACTACAGCAGCTTTTACCTAATTGTCACAAGGTTGGTATATTTTATTATATTTCTCTCTCTCTATATATATATATATGTTACTATATATCTCAATGAATCTTGCCTTAAGTTTCGGTTTCCAATAACCCGGCTGTGTGTGTGCGTGTTTTTTTTCGATTTTCAGACGGACATGGTTTCGGTTCTCGATAAGGCAATTGAGTATATGAAAAATCTTCAACTTCAACTCCAGGTCTATATTTTACCTTTATTCAGTATATCTATATATTACCTATATCTATATTTTACATATAGTTGGTTGTTATGCTCGGAGAACCAAGTGTAAAAAAAAAAGATTGTTAAGGCTTGCTATTGTGCGAGTTTAGCTCGTTTGATAGTAGTTCTTGTTATTTTTATCTCAATCGGTCCAATTTATGAGACTTATAATTTTGTTATCGTGTGGTTAATTTATAATTGATGAAACAAATATAGCTTTTTTGGTGTTTTATCACTTGCAAAAAACTGGAGTTATAGTAATATTACATGTATATTGACGCCAATTACACGTTTTAGGTGGTCGATTAGATGATTAGACGTGTTGACAAAAAAATTGATTTTATGATTAGACGTTTTAACGATCTATACACGATTGATTTAAAATTGACCGTTCGCAGTTTGGTGTTTACTGTTTAGTATTTCTTTTTTTGGTGTTTAGTATTTCTATATATCACATATATTGTGTTGACAAAAAACAATTAGCACAATTATTGTGTTCGCTAATAAACATATTTTATGTTCAAAAGTAAACTGCAAAATAATAGATATTGTATGATTAATTGCTGAATTTCTTTGTGCTAACATTATATTTTTGTATAGTACTATAAACATTAGAATACACTATATAATATATATATATATATGTGTTTACCAATGAATCCGTGTTTAAGTGCCATTTAAAAGTTTTATAATCATTGCGTCACTAGTGCTCTACTAACGCCTAGACAAGTAGTCATTAATTTCATTCATTTGAACATCAACATATATTAACGAGTTTTTATATATTCAGAAACTAACTTGTAAAAATAATGTTGTAATTGCAGGTTATGTCAACAATGGGAATGAATCCTTATATTCCTCCGCCGACATTCAACTTTGGAATGCACAACCACCTGTTGACGGCGATGGCTATGGCTCACGGCCTAAATCCGGCGAATCTAACGGCGTCGTCACCGTTAATGCCGGCGTCAAATTGGCCATTGCCACCTTTTAGTCATCTTTCATTCCCACACTCTTCTAATCAATCGCTATTTCTTACAACAGCATCAGCAGCTTCTCCTCCGCAATGTCTTTGTGGTTTGATTCCTTGTTTCCCAATCAAGTTTCCTTGATTTTTCTTCCTGGACGATGTGAAGACTATATAATGTGTAAGTAGCTAGAGAAATGCCTGTATGAAATGTTCGTGGATTAGGAAAAAACAGAAATTCGAAAATATGACAATATACCTAATCGGTTTTATTTGAATTTGGAGTTGACCAATGGGTTTTAATTTGATTCCGACGATTTTCTGCAACAAAATTCATGTGAATTTGAGTGAATAATATACTATTTTTTGTGGTTTTGTAAAGTTATAGTTTTTTTATTAAAAAGGTGTATATATAAAAAAATTTAACAATTTTCTCATACTCTGATATTTTGTAAAATATATTGATACTTCCTTGTAAAAACTTTAAAATTTCACATTTATTCTTCTATCCTTTATATATCTCATCTAAAATAAATTATGCCAAGATATATTACAGAATTTATGTAAATAGAGCCTAATGGAATTAATCTTCAGCATCTCGAATTCAGGCTCAATGGGGTCAAAGAATCAGAATGTTTTTAACTTCAATTTTGTTTGATTAAACTCTTTTAAACTTAGCATGCTTTCACTAGGATAAATACGTTTTTACCTTCTTTTTGGGGGAGGGGGAGGGGGGGGGGGGGTTAGATGGAACTATGATGTTAAAATGAAAACCTAATAAAATTAAAGGAACATATAAAGTTCAGAATGGAAAAAGCGGATCTAGCGGTTCAAGCGGATCAGGCGGATCAATTGCGGATCAAGCGGTTTTGGCGTATCAAGTGCGGATCAAGCGGTTCAAAATATATTATTGAATGGGAAAAACGATTCATAACATATATTTAAATAAAATTTGATATAATAACTATAGTTATGTTTATAAATTAAAAAACAATACATTGAGTAAAAAAAAAAAATTTGAAATCAAATATTTCAATTTTTCCATAACAATTTTTCCATAACATATCTGCAATCTCTTTTCTGATGTATTTTTTTTTTGTCAAACTGATTCTATTACAATTAAACTTCCAAATTACAACAAAAAGAGGGAATTATCCATCCTCTTTGAACAATACAACAAAGCATAAAAACCATATAAATTAAAACATATAGTTCTTCGTAGAAGTTTGACAGCGAATTGTAGCCAAAGCTCGAATGTGTCGATAGAAGTGACTGCGAATCCAACAAGATCGGATGCGTCGACAAACCATTCATGACAAAGCCGGAAAGTTGAAAGTTCGTCACTTTATAATATGACTTTGAAGTACAATTCATACCTCGGAAACTCGTCGAAACAAGGTCTGTTGCATCTCCTAGCCCCGTGGAGACCGCTATCCAAGATAAAATAGAATATCCTCCTAACGGAACAGATTTTGGTGACGTATATAATTGTTTTTTTTAGATTTTTTAAAACTAAAAAAAAATATACATTGTAAAATAATTTTGTATTATGTAAATTCTAAATTACCCAAACATGTAATTTGGAGAATTCAAATGATATCCAAACCACTTTTATACTTATTTAAAATATATTATCTAAAATATGTAATTATTATAGCAGATACGTTACAAAAAAAAATTGGATCGGTAAAAGTTAGAATCCAGTACAAAAATAATGTTAAAAATCAATTGTATTAGTTAATACAGCTAATATGTACCCCAAAAAATAATTGTTTTAGAATTAAAAAATAATAAAAATTATCATCCGTACTTGGAACGCTCTATTTACCTAGCATAATTACTGTTCAAAACGGATCATAGATTTTACTCATGCTTTTGAACCACTTACGGAAACCTAATAAAATTAAAGGAACATATAAAGCTCCGAATGGAAAAAGCGGATCTAGCGGTTCAAGCGGATCAGGCGGATCAATTGCGGATCAAGCGGTTTTGGCGTATCAAGTGCGGATCAAGCGGTTCAAAATATATTATTGAATGGGAAAAACGATTCATAACATATATTTAAATAAAATTTGATATAATAACTATAGTTATGTTTATAAATTAAAAAACAATACATTGAGTAAAAAAAAAATTTGAAATCAAATATTTCAATTTTTCCATAACATATCTGCAATCTCTTCTCTGATGTATTTTTTTTTTGTCAAACTGATTCCATTACAATTAAACTTCCAAATTACAACAAAAATAGGGAATTATCCATCCTCTTTGAACAATACAACAAAGCATAAAAACCATATAAATTAAAACAGATAGTTCTTCGTAGAAGTTTGATAGCGAATTGTAGCCAAAGCTCGAATGTGTCGATAGAAGTGACTGCGAATCCAACAAGATCGGATGCGTCGACAAACCATTCATGACAAAGCCGGAAAGTTGAAAGTTCGTCACTTTATAATATGACTTTGAAGTACAATTCATACCTCGGAAACTCGTCGAAACAAGGTCTATTGCATCTCCTAGCCCCGTGGAGACCGCTATCCAAGATAAAATAGAATATCCTCCTAACGGAACAGATTTTGGTGACGTATATAATTGTTTTTTTTAGATTTTTTAAAACTAAAAAAAAATATACATTGTAAAATAATTTTGTATTATGTAAATTCTAAATTACCCAAACATGTAATTTGGAGAATTCAAATGATATCCAAACCACTTTTATACTTATTTAAAATATATTATCTAAAATATGTAATTATTATAGCAGATACGTTACAAAAAAAAATTGGATCGGTAAAAGTTAGAATCCAGTACAAAAATAATGTTAAAAATCAATTGTATTAGTTAATACAGCTAATATGTACCCAAAAAAATAATTGTTTTAGAATTAAAAAATAATAAAAATTATCATCCGTACTTGGAACGCTCTATTTACCTAGCATAATTACTGTTCAAAACGGATCATAGATTTTACTCATGCTTTTGAACCACTTACGGTTCAAAATCTAGATTTATATTTTTTATTATATTTTTTAGATGTGAATTACTTTTTATAATTAAATGATGAATGGAACATGTGTTACGGTTCGTTTGCTTCTGTGTGAGATTCATCTCTCATCTGCTCTTCCATTCACAGCCTTAGGCTCCGAATGGAAAAAGCGGATCAGGCGGTGCGGATCAAGCGGTTCAAGCGGATCATGCGAAACAAGTGCGGATCATGCGAAACAAGTGCGGATCAAGCGGATCAGGCGGAACAATTGCGGATCTAGCGGTTCAAAATATAATGTTTAATGGTGAAAGCGGATAACAAACGGTCCAAAATATTTTATATATTTATAATCATTTAAATTATAAATTGAAAATTACTATTATATTTATAATATAATTATCTGAATAATGTAAACAAAATTGTTTCTAATTTTAGAAATAACAAATAAAAATATTTACATTAAAATTATAAATTATGTCAAATGTGAGGATATAAACTTTCTAAATGTGGTATAAATGTAAAATGAGAATTATAAAGTAAGGGAGAAGAGAAATAATAATGAATTAATTACAAGAACTAATTCTTTTTTTAGACAATAATTATTTTTGAAGTGTGGTAGTGGATATAATACTCAATAATTCTTGTGGGTTTAACCAAGGCCTGAACAAAATACTTGGAACCAAATAACCGAACCGAATTAGAAAGTACCAAACCGAACCGAATTAGGATGTACCAAACCGAACCAAAAGGTAACAATTATAATTTATTTTCGATATATTTCATGTGTACTTAATTAATATATACTGTATATATAGTGTATTTTATGGGCATGTAATCATAATTTTTATAATAAAAAATAAATAAAAAAGAGAACCGTTGTTGTACCACTCCAATTTGGATGTAATCCTTCTCTCCGCTTGCGTTTTTATTTTTCCCTTGATAATTTGAACCGCACAGCAGATCTTTAATACTTTATTATTTTATATCTTACAAACTGATGTCTTCATAATTTAACATGAATGGAAACTCATGTGCGGACGGTTCTCTTTACGGTCGAACCACTTTTGTTCCATTGGCCCATTGTCAAAGGCTCCGAATGGAGAAAACGGATCAGACGGTGCGGATCAAGCGGTTCAAGCGGATCAGGCGGAACAAGTTCGGATCAAGCGGATCAGACGGAATAAGTGCGGATCAAGCGGATCTAGCGGTTCAAAATATAATGTTGAATGGTGAAAACGGATAACAAGCGGTTCAAAATATTGTATATATTTATAATAATTTAAATTAAATTGAAAATTACTATTATATTTATAATATAATTATATGAATAATGTAAACAAAATTGTTTCTAATTTAGAAATAACAAATAAAATTATTTACTTTAAAATTATATATTATGTCGAATGGGAGGATATAAACTTTCTAAATGTTGTATAAAAATAAAATGAGTATTATAAAGTAAGGGAGAAGAGAAGTAATAATTAATTAATTTCAAGGACTTTCTTTTTTTTAGCCAATAATTGTTTTTGAAGTGTGGTAGTGGATGTAATACTCCATTATTCTAGTGTGTTTAACCTAAGACTGAGTAAAATACGTGGAACCGAACCGAATTAGGAGGTACCAAACCGAACGGAAACCAACAAAATACCCGAGCGGATCCTAAATTCCTATATCCGAAGACGGAAACCGAACCGAGAACCGAATGGGTACTCAAAATATCTAAAGTCACTACAAGAAAACAACGGATTTGCGATGGACAAATCCATAGCAAATCCGTCGCAAATCACGTTTTGCGACGGAATTGCGACGACACGATTTCCGTCGCAAATCAGTCGTCGCAAAACAGTTTCCCTCGCAAATCCGTCGCAAATTTGCGACGAACCATTTTCCCTCGCAAATTTGCAACGGCAAATATCCGTTGCAAATCCGTCGCAAATTTGCGATGATAAATAATCCCTCGCAAATTTGCAACGGATACTTTCCCTCGCAAGTCTGTCGCAAAGTTGCGACGGATACTTTCCCTCGCAAATCCGTCGCAACATTGCGACGAGATAATTCCCTCGCAAATTTGCAAAGGCAGTTTTCCCTCGCAAATCCGTCGCAAATTTGCGACGAGATAATTCCCTCGCAAATTTGCAAAGGCAACTTTCCCTCGCAAATCCGTCGCAAATTTGCGACGAGATAATTCCCTCGCAAATTTGCGAAGGCAACTTTCCCTCGCGAATCCCTCGCAAAATTGCAATGGAAATGCAAGGAAAATTGAATTTTGTAAATTAAAAATTTAATTTAAAAATTGAATAATAATTAAAATAATTAACATATTAAATTTAAAAACATAATTATATAATTTAGTTATTACAAAAAGTGCATAATTGTTTAAAAAAAAAAACAAAATAAAATGTTTACAATCCGGTTCCGGTTCCGGATCCGGTTCCGGTTCCGGTTCCGGTTCCGGTTCCGGTTTCGGTACCGGTTCCGGATCCCGATCCCGAAGAGTTACGTGCTTCGCGAAGTCTTGCAAAAGCCGGATCCTTCTCAGCAAAGTAATCCATGAAAGCATCATAGGAATTAATCTTCTCGGCCTGATTCGTTAGCATCTCGGCCTGACTCGATAGCATCTCGGCCTGACTCGTTATGATCCGGTGTAAATCGTCATGGGATGGACGCGAAGCCGATGTAGAAGAAGCTTCAATTTGCGGTTGAAGCGAACCGACACCGTAAATTCTTCCTTTTTTGCGGGGAGCAACCTATGAAAGACAAAAAAACAAACATTATAATTAGAAATATTTAAATACAATACAACAATTTAATTTTTAAATACGTACCTCGGTAAAAATTTGGTTCTTCACGAAAGGAGTAAGGCCGCAAGATGCTGTGCTCTCGGGATCATCACTATCGACGGTCTGAGATAACAGTTCGAGCCGCGAAGTGACATCGTGGTAGATCTTCTCCGAGCGTCCATCGATAAAAGAGCCATCCGGTTTCCGTTTTGTCTCCTCGAGAACCGCTAACAAATCCGGAACTGATGATCCGGTCTTTGCGGCCTAAAAAAAATTCATAAATTCATAACATTAAATTAAATTACGTATGTAAGATTTTTTTTTAAAAAAAAACTTACTATGTTTCGGCCCCGTGCTTTAAACGAGGTTTGTCCTGAACGATGCTTAGAAGGCCCGTAACCATCAGGATCAGAGTATCGGGCCTTGCGACTATCGTCACTCTTCTTCTTGCTCTTTGGATCCATCCAATATCGAACAAGACCGTTCCAAACAGTCGGATCCATCCACTTAGGCTTCGACTCATCGCCTTTAATCTTCCACTTTTCTTTCCAACGCCCAACCTGACCGCACATACGAGCCTTCAACTTCTTTTCAAATTTTTTACGGACCTCGCCGTTAATTGTAAAATCCCAATGAAACGATTGCTATAACAAAAAAAATAAGAAGTTAAATGCATAAAAAATATTATTATTAATAATAAAAATAAATTTAATAAAATTTAGAAAACTTACAGCAAACGTTTTATACCAACGTTCAATGATATATTCCGGTGTTTGCGAGTAATTGGCATGCGGTTCTTTGAAATCCGTTTCAAAGATCGAACGGATCTGAGCAGCCACAGCTCCGTCATCATCAAACCTGAAATTAGAAAATATAGTAAATTTTAAAAATAAAATTATGATAATTGTAAACAAAAACATAAATAACTTAGAAAATATAAATTTTACCATAACGTTCCTGGAGGACGGCCTGGATCGAGTCGTGGTAGACTATCATGACCAGGACTCTCGAGAATCTGCTCTATCACAATATCAATGGGGATGGAGTCAGCCGCGGGGTTAGACGGTGCGGGATCCTCCGGTGCTGGGGCAGGCTCCACGGTCTCAGGAACAGCAGTAGTCGCAAAATCCATCTGTATAACAGGAGGAGTACTTGTGGAACCCATCGAAAGAAATCGAGTATAGTCGTTACCTCGAAATCCCGACATCTACAAAAAAAAATTTAATAATTAATTCATATAATTATATTATAATTTAGAAAATACAAAAAAATTACAATCAAACTAATAATTTTATATAATGTCATAATAATTATAAAATTATCTAATGTAAATTCATACTAATTAAAATACAAATTTAACAACCTAATATATAACATATCTAAATCTAACAATCTAAATTCATCCTAATAAATACAAATATAATAAATATAATTTTTTAACAAATCTAAAAAACTAAAAAACTAAAAAACTAAATAATCTAACAAATCTAAGAAACTAAATAATCTAACAAAATCTAACAATTCTAAAAATCTAAAAATCTAAATTAAATACAAATCCAAATCTAACAAATCTAATTTTTTTTTCACAAATCTAACAAAGTTCACAAATCTAACAAATCAAACAAAGTTCACAAATCCAATAATTTTTTTTTCTAAGATAACAACATATAATTTTGAAATAAAAAATGAAATAAAAAATGAAATTAAAAAATCAACTTACCTTCGCCCAGGAGAAGAAGAGGTCGCCGGAGGGAGAGGGGAGAGGAGGGGACTCGCCGGAGGGAGGGGACTCGCCGGAGGGAGAGGAGGTCGCCGGAGGGAGAGGAGGTCGCCGGAGGGAGAGGAGTGCTCGCCGGCGGAGGAGGAGAAGAAAGAGCTCGCTCGCGAGGTGAAGGGAGGAGGTCGCGGAGGAGAGTAGAGAGGAAGGGAAGAGAAACTGATCGCCGGAGGAAGAGGAACCGTTCGCCGGAGGAAGAGGAACCGATCGCCGGAGGAGGAGAAGTGGGATCGCAGGAATCGACGGATTTGCAATGGGAGATTGAAGGGATTGAGAAGGGAGAAAGGAAGAAGAAGATAAACAGTCGGTTTATAAACTAAAAAGCGATGGATTTGCAATGGATTTGCGATGGATCCAAAAATTGCAACGGATTTGCGACGGATCCATCGCAAATCCATCGCAAAATTCGCGGTTAAATTTTGGCCCAACATGCGCTGAAAAAATTCAATTTTCGTACCAAATTTCCAAAAAACATTTTGCAACGGATTTGCGATGGATCACTAATTTGCAACGGATTTGCGACGGATCCATCGCAAATCCGTTGCAAATTAGTGAGTTTTTTTTTTTAATGTTTAGGGTTTATGGTATACGTTTAATAGTACATAATAAAGTTTACGGTTTATAATCTCATAAGAGTCATGATCATAAGCATATTTTTTTCACAAATATAATGAATTTGAGGGTACGAGGAATGTTGAACTTATATATATATATATATATATATATATATATTTATAAACAACATATACGGATATATGACGTTTTATATATCATACGGGGACATTTCCAAATTTTCACAATTTATGAATGCACATGATTAAATAACTTTAGAAATATAATTTTTTGAGATTCACTTTTAAAACCGTTAGACGCTTATCACGTTTTTATCTTCTCCGGAAATAAGGAATGAATCCCTAGCAATTCCATTGCAAATTTGCAACGGATTTGCGATGGATCCTTTATTTGCAACGGATTTGCGACGGATCCATCGCAATTCCATTGCAAATTTGCAATGGATTTGCGATGGGGTCTTTATTTGCAACGGATTTGCGACGGATCCATCGCAAATCCGTTGCAAATTCGTGATTTTTTTTTTTTAATGTTTAGGGTTTAGGGTATACGTTTAATAGTACATAATAAAGTTTACGGTTTATAATCTCATAAGAGTCATGATCATAAGCATATTTTTTTCACAAATATAATGAATTTGAGGGTACGAGGAATGTTGAACTTATATATATATTCATAAACAACATATACGGATATATGACGTTTTATATATCATACGGGGACATTTCCAAATTTTCACAATTTATGAATGCACATGATTAAATAACTTTAGAAATATAATTTTTTGAGATTCACTTTTAAAACCGTTAGACGCTTATCACGTTTTTATCTTCTCCGGAAATAAGGAATGAATCCCTAGCAATTCCATTGCAAATTTGCAACGGATTTGCGATGGATCCTTTATTTGCAACGGATTTGCGACGGATCCATCGCAATTCCATTGCAAATTTGCAATGGATTTGCGATGGGGTCTTTATTTGCAACGGATTTGCGACGGATCCATCGCAAATCCGTTGCAAATTCGTGATTTTTTTTTTTTAATGTTTAGGGTTTAGGGTATACGTTTAATAGTACATAATAATGTTTTATTTTTATAAGATTTATGGTTTATGGTATATGTATTATCATCATAATAAAGTTTTTATTTTTTTTACGGATTTACAACATATACATATTTTTATTTTAAAAATTACATTATAGTACATTTAACACATTATTCCGAATCGTTTTCAGATTCATTTTCAGACATATTAGAGTGTTCACTATGCTCATCATTGTTTTCTCCGCTATCGTTCTCCTCGAACTCGTCAGATGCGGCTGCATCTTCGCTTGAATCATCCACGATGTCTTCAACTTCTCTGTTTTGTGGATCGATATGTATGATATCTTCTGATGTTTCGACTGCGATGGAGACTTCTCCGACTCTTTCATTTTGCAGAGCATCTTCGATGCCTAACCCAATTTTTTTTTTCGAATTTTTTTTTTTGTGTTATGAAAGCTCTCAACGTGATCTGTATTTATAGGATTTCAAAATAAATTGCGACGGATTTGAGACGGATTTGCTACGGAAATTTGCAATGGATTTGCTACGGAAAAGGATTTGCAAGGGATTTGCAACAACTTTGCGATGGAAATTAATTTTTCTTTTAAACGTGTTCCACCTACCTCACCTAACTCCACCTAACTGCTTCCATCGCAAATCCCTTGCAAAAATCCGTTGCAAATCCGTCGCAATTTTGCGAGGGACATTTACCGTCGCAATTTTGCAACGCATTTGCGACGCCCGTTTGGCCCTCGCAAATTTGCGAGGGATTTGCGACCCTAGATATTCCCTCGCACGTTCGTCGCAAATTTGTTGCAAAATCGTCGCAATTTGCGACGACTTTTTCCCTCGCAAAATAGAGACGGATTTGCGACGACAAGTTAGTCACTCGCAAATCCGTCGCAAATCCCTCGCAAATCCATCGCAAATTTGCGACGGATTATATCCATCGCAAATTCCATTGCAAATCGACTGTTTTCTTGTAGTGAGTATAATTATATACCCAAAATATTAATTATATATATAGAAATGATATAACCCAAATTACAATTATAACCCGAAGATATTAGTTATTTTTGGGTTTTTCATGTGTATTTTTGATATTACGGATATATTTTCGTGTTTTTAGAAATTTTTCGGGTATTTTGATTACTTTTGGGTACGAACCAAATTGTATCCGACAAAATTTTAGTTCTTCAATCAAACACATGAGCCGACACAAACCCAACGGGTACTAAATCGAACCCGATCCAAATTTCAAAAATATCCGATCGGTATTTAAAATCTTAACCCAAAATATCCATAAGCCGAAATACATAATCCAAGTATCCGAATGTTAATGCCTAGTTTAACCGTAAGTGGTTCTCCCTCTTTTGACACAAAAGCCAAATATACAAAGATATTATCAAATATACAAAATTTTCAAGAAAATAAATAAATAAATGAAGAACCGCTGTTAAATACTTCATATTGTTGTGTTTTTGAAGTGTTCTTACTGTTAAAAGTGGATTTTAAATTTTCCTTAGAAATATGAACCGTAAGCGTTCCATCTTTTTATTATTATTTTAAAACAAGTAATGCAACACAATGACTTTATAATGTTGAATGGAAAAAATTAGATGGTTCATCCTTTTAAACAATACGACTGTTTTTGTTCCACTCTCCATTCAAAACCTCAGTGTCTCAAAAAGTTGATTACATATGCTTACAGCTCAGTGTCTACAATATAGGCCCATTGGGTCATACAGTGATAATGTCATAGAAAAGAAACAATGAAACTTAACTTCAAGAGTTATTAATTAATACGTTTTCACACTTATTAACTAAAAAATAAATATTATACAAAAATAAATATTTTTCAAAAACTAAGATTTGGTTGTAGTGAAAGACATGTCAGAAAGCTATAGTTTTCCCAACTTAGCTTTGACGTACATTTTTTAGTTTGGTCAAGACAAATGAAATGTTTGGTTTTTGACAAGCAAATGTCTTGTCAATCAAACTTGTCGAAGTCCTATAAGAATCAAAACAAAACCCCATCAATACCATTTTATCAAGAATTTGGAGTTTCTTTCACATAATTAAACAATAATCTCGTAATATTTTGAGCCATGATGAATTCAAGAATTTTCATTATCATCGTGTTATCTTGCATTATCGCTTCGACTCGTGCATATGATCCCGACGCTCTTCAAGATCTCTGCGTTGCTGATAAATCTCACGGTAAAATATTGTTTTACTTAATTTATCTTTAATGTTTTGTGATTGCGATATAATCTTCGTCCATTTTTGAAAACTCACGATATTTTGTTTTCTTCATTATCCCCAACACACAAAAAAACTATTAGACTTTTAAAATCGTATAGTTTAGAAATAAAAAGTAATTCAAAGTAAATTTCAAATAAAAATAATTAACATTGTAAGAATTAGCAAGGTCGTAAGTAAAATACATATTTTAACAAAATAAAGTATAGCAATAAACTCATAGACGGCACAAGTGCACATCGTCGCAGGAACCAAGTTGAACGGATTTGCATGCAAAGAAACGTCAAACATCACGTCGTCCGACTTCTTCTTCGCTGGAATCTCAAAACCCGCTATCATCATAAACTCCACGACGGGCTCGGCCGTGACGGGATCCAACGTGGAGAAGATCCCAGGCCTCAACACTCTCTCTGTCTCTCTAGCGCGTATAGACTACGCGCCAGGTGGTTTAAACCCACCTCACACTCACCCACGTGCCACCGAAGTCATCTTCGTCCTCGAAGGAGAGCTAGAAGTTGGGTTTATCACAACGGCGAACAAGCTTTTTTCAAAAACCATTAAGACTGGTGAAGTTTTTGTTTTTCCAAGGGGGCTCGTTCATTTTCAGAAGAATAATGGAAAATCTCCGGCATCGGTTTTGTCGGCGTTTAATAGTCAGTTGCCGGGGACGGTTTCCGTTGCAGCGGCCCTTTTTGCGGCGGAGCCCGCTTTGCCGGAAGATGTGTTGACAAAAACTTTTCAGGTGGGATCTAAGATGGTTGATAAGATTAAAGAAAGACTTTCTACGAAGAAATGAATTCAATGATAAATAATAATATTGTAATATTGGTTCATGATGATAAACCTATAAATATTTACATTAATATTGTGGTAACTAAAAATAAATAATTACTGTAATTGTCTGATTTTTATTGGTTTACAAAAGAAAATTTAACCTAGCTAGGAATATATAAAAATTTGTTGACAACAACAAAGTGTCCTCCGACAGATAAATCGAATTAAATTATTTTCACGAGTTCGTGTAATGAATCATGAATAATTATGCAGTTTTTTTTTTTTGTATTTCAAAATGGCAAGCAGTGAAAACGAAAGGTTAAAGAGAGAAATCTCAAGTCACATTTAGCTCGCTTTGGAAGAATAATCAAATTACTGTAATTAAATCAAACGACCCAAATTATTCTGCCTCTCTTGCAATTAATCCACTAAGAGAATGTGAAAATGGGATTAAGCTAAACTTTAAACTAATTTAACTAACATTTTAAAAGTATTATTTGAAACATGTTAACGTTGATGTTCAAACATGTATTGTGGTATTTTATTATCACTTAAAAGTTTATTTAGTAGTTCTTTTACATCAAATTTAACCACCGATTTATTTTACCAAAAAAAAAAAATTTAACCACCGATTTTATTGTCATCAAAACTTGAATCTGATATATATATAGTTGGACCATCAACACCTAACGTGGGCCTAATAAAATTTATAATGGGCTATTTAATAGGGCCTTCGTAAAAACGATGCGTTTCGCTGATGATTTTAGCCGAGGGAGAGTGTTTACAACAGATGAATCTAAAGCCTAAAGTGGTCGGTTAAAGAGAGAAATCTCAAGTCCCATTTAGCTCGCTCTCGCAAGAACATTGATAGTTTCCGCGATGCCGCCGAAGAGAAATTTCAGGAAGCGTAACTTCGAGGAGGAAGCAGAAGATGATCTAAGTAAAGCCGCAACTTCAGATGAAGAAGAGAAACGAAGGTCAGTCCAAAATAGAAAATCACATCTTTAGGGTTTTTGGCTTCTTTTTTTGTTTGTTCGTTGGAATTTCTTCAATTAATTTGAGGGGTTGTTAAAAAGGATTGATTTTTGGTTAAATGGGTGATTTGCAGATTGGCGTTGGAAGAGGTGAAGTTTTTGCAGAAGCAGAGAGAACGAAAATTAGGAATCCCAGCTTTATCCACGGCGCAATATAGCATAGGAAAAGTGAAAGCAGTGGAGAAAACCGAAGCTGAAGGAGAGAAAGAGGAGCTTGTGTTGCAGGATACTTTTGCTCAAGAGACCGCTGTTTTAATTGAAGATCCCAACATGTAAGAATCTCTTCACAAGCCTTCATTTTATTCCAAGATACAGATCGAGCTAGTGAGGTTTTATTTGTAAGCATTAAAGGATTTGTGTTCCTCTTATTGATTCAATAGGGTAAAGTACATTGAACAAGAGCTGGCAAAGAAAAGGGGAAAAAATCTTGATGATGCAGAGGAAGTTGAGAACGAATTGAAGCGAGTAGAAGATGAGTTATATAAGATACCTGATCATCTTAAAGTAAGTTGTTTTTGTAACATTGATTGTTTTAATTTCAAATTGTAACAAGAATTTAAGTCCTTGATAACTTTTCCAACTGTCTCAGGTTAAGAAACGTAGCTCAGAAGAGAGCTCAACACAGTGGACTACCGGAATAGCAGAAGTGCAACTCCCAATCGAGTATGATTACTTTTTCATAAATTGAAGATTGATGGTTTTGAGTATTTTAAAATTTAACGTTTTTTTTGTGTGTGTGTGTGGATGGATGATATAGATACAAGCTGAAGAACATTGAAGAAACAGAAGCTGCCAAGAAGCTTCTGCAAGAGAATAGGCTTATGGGTCGGCCAAAATCAGAGTTTAACATTCCTTCTAGTTACAGTGCTGATTATTTCCAGCGCGGGAAAGATTATGCTGAAAAGCTTAGAAGAGGTTTTGCTTATGAATCCTTTTCTCTTTCCCTTTCACTTGTTTAGTTCCAATGTAAGTATATCTGAGTTATTAAAGGAGTCTGATGTTTAGTTGTATTGATCTTATTACTTAAAAACGCAGAGCATCCGGAGCTATACAAAGATAGAGGGCCTCAAGGTGATGGCGAAGGAGCTAAACCGTCTAATAGTAATAATAATGCTGCTGAATCAGGGAAAAGCAGACAAGCTGCAACTGATCAAATCATGTTGGAACGATTCCGCAAGAGAGAGCGTAACCGTGTGATGCGGAGATAAGAGAGGCATGATACTTGACTGGGAACAGATTTGATATTATGAAAAGCTTAACACTTTGTCTCCGGATATTCGATTCATGTCGTCACTCTATTCGAATTATGTAACATTTCCATCAAGAAATCAAGTTTTCATTTACAGTGTTCATAGTAAAAGTGTGGTTTCAGAAGTTTAGGTTGCTCTTGAAGCTTTGACCAAACTGCCAATTCGAAGGAACAACATCGAGCGCTGTCTTGATTTTGCCATTACTGGTTTGGATTTTAAACGAGAGACTTTGTCCATTAAGGTAAGTAAGGCTTTGCCAATTAGCTCCCCAGTTTCTTGACATTGTCTCCCATTTGTTGCTCTTGGAGCCTTTGATCCATACTTGGGAAATGTCACCTGCGCCTCCTACGTTTGAGATGAGGACAAGCTCGAAGTAATCTCTACCGTTCATCGTGAATCTCATTCCTCCGCTTCTTCTGCATCCGACCCTACAGGATAATAATCATCCCCAAGAAACTCTTTTATTAGCACACAGACCGATATTGAAATGAGGTCAGTAGTTTATTTCACCTTCTATAGAGAACAGGGACGATTCCGGCTCGGTATATGGCGATGGTCTCAAACGCAGGCTGAGGCATATCGAAATGAGGCCTGGGAGGATTACACCAACCTCCATTATCATTTGGTAAAGCGTAGTTTGGAGGACAGAAATTAGTAGCTGTGATTGTAATCCATTTGCCTTTAAGACACCATTGTGGCACTTTGGTCGCATCGCAGACCATTTGGTAACAACCGCCACAAGATTTGCCGTCGTTGAACAGTGCAGTGCTTAGCGCTGCCGTGTTTGTCCCGTAACCATCGGTGTAGAGGTTGCCGTAACCACATGCTCCGCCTGAAATTCGGACCGGGGAAAAAAGGATATTAAAAGGGTTAAGAACTTAAGACTATACAAGACCGGTTTGCATTTTGATCTAAACCGAAAGCAATCTATAATTAATCCTAACCGATTGGTATATATGAAAAAGTTTCAAATTGAACAAACGGAATTCTAAACCGAAGTATCTTAATAACTGCAAAACTCAGACCTTTGGAGAAGATGAAAGAAACCCTAGAAGCTATAGAAAAATCACTTACCCATTGTACCAGAAGCATCACTTCCGCCATAGAAGGTTGCATGAGCTTGCATCCAACCGGCAGAAACCGAGCTGGTCATATTCGTGCAGAACATCGCGAGGAGGAACTTGACAACAATCGAAAACGAGAAAATCTCCGTCATATTTTTCTTTAGCTTCTGTTGACTTTATTATATTTCGATGAATATAGATATACGACAATGCGAGTATTTATAGTGACAAGCACAGAGACGGAGCTTGTTTCTAATTTAATATATTGTTTTTTTTTGGTCTTCAGCTTATAATATTTATAAGTGTAACATCTTATAACTCGAAATCCGCGGAAAAAGACTATGTTGATATGGAGTTGATAATATTATTAGTTTTTGGGTTGTTAAAATGCAAAGACGCAACTTAACTATGTACAAAAAACGTTGTATACGCATGATTATAACTAAAACTATACATATCAAAAACCACATGCCATATTTTCTTAAATTGCGGAGAAAATGTCTGAAATGGATTGATAAATTCTCCTCTTTTTACTCGTAAACGCCGTCGTACGTTAGAGGACAGTTGAGCTGCAAGCTTACTTACGAGTTACGCCAATACCTAAATATAACTAAGTCAGAGACATTTACATTTATATATATATATATATTATTTTTCTTTCAAAATAGCATAACTTCGGAACATGGCCTTTGCAACATGTACGGCAATACTATATAATTTATACACCAAGAAGCAAACCATTTACATTCTACGGATAAAAAATAAAAAAAAACTTAGACATATTGGGCTGCGGCTGTATAGTTAGATTTATTTTAAATATGGATGAATTATTAAAAGAGCCCCTTCAATTCTTAAATCAGCATACAAAATATACGGGCTTTATAAAGAGCCCAATAAGAAGAAATGAAACTTGAGAACAAGATATGCCCAAGTAGACCTCATTTCAAATGGTGTATAGTGTAGTCCAAACTATTTTAAAAAAATGTATATATTAGATATATATACACTT
This sequence comes from Eutrema japonicum, assembly GCA_030161315.1. Taxonomy (NCBI): domain Eukaryota; kingdom Viridiplantae; phylum Streptophyta; class Magnoliopsida; order Brassicales; family Brassicaceae; genus Eutrema; species Eutrema japonicum. Next base: position 833,049 of record BSQW01000001.1, on the reverse strand, counting down.
TTTAATTCTCACAGTCACAGATTTGCTATTCGTTTGCCAGACAACTTTTTAATTTTCAATATTCTTTTTTTTTTTAATATTGAAAACGGCTGTTTTAATATTCTTATTTATGTGCAATATATGAATTGGTGCAACATCCACATTTTAAAGAGAAATTGATTAATTTATTTGATATCTCTCGAATCAGATTTGGAGCTTACAAAATCCATAAGAAGTTGAGGATCAATTATTATTTCTGTTGAGAAGTCAAATTTTATAATCCATCTTACATAATCGAGTCATTATTCATTAACTTAATTAAGGAGAGAAAAATAATCTTACATATACTATGATAGCTCCACTCCACACGCGTGACACGCTTATATTCAAAAGCAAATAATTAGTGTGGTCATTTCGTGTCATATTTTCAACCATAAATCATATTATTTCGTATCATCGATGTTATAAAACCGAAAATATATATTTCATTTAATAAATGGACTAATAATATATGATGACTTCTTAACCAAAAAACATATAATGGCTGATTGGAAAATATGTTATTCGCCGAAAGCAATTTCTTAACCCTCACTTTTTAAAAAGTTAACAGTATTACAAAAATTAAAGTTATTTCTCAACAATAGTTGAATTTAACAACCTGACACCGTTTTAATGGAGAAATGAAAGATAATACGCTTTTTAAGCCAAAATAAACCTTTTTATTTTATTTTCAACTTCTATTTCTTCTTTTGAATAAATTCTTTTAGTTTGAAAAGTAATAGTTTTCTTAACCCGACCCAAATATAGATCAGCAAAATGACTTTGATAAACCTTTAAAAAACAAATATAAATATTTAACGCGTTCATAAATATTTTTCAAATAACTAGGCAATATGGGGACAAAAATAGATATTTAAAAAATACGTAGACACTAAGACATCTGTAATGTATATATAACACAAACACACACAAATGCTTTCAGTTTCATGTTGTCATTCTCTTTTTTTCCAAGTCCGCAAATTAAGAGCTTTACAATGTTAAATATTTTGCCGTTTTTCTTTTTCCTTCTTCCGTTTCTCGTCGGAAACAACCGCATTTGCGTCGCCGGAAAGCCAGGTTTTGTGGGGAGCAACGGCACGCAGTTTGTATTGAACGGAGAACGAGTTTACTTAAACGGCTTCAATGCTTATTGGATGATGACCACGGCGGCTGATACGGCGTCTAGAGGAAGAGCCACCGTTACGACGGCGCTCCGGCAAGCCTCCGCCGTGGGAATGAACGTCGCTAGGATTTGGGGTTTCAACGAAGGAGATTACATTCCTCTTCAGATCTCTCCTGGCTCCTATAGTGAAGACGTTTTCAAGGTAACACTCATCATGCATCGCCCTTTGTTAAAAAAAAAAACACACTCATCATACATATATGTGTACAGATGTCATATAAATATATATACATATACTATATCTACATATATATTAAGGACTTTGATAGATAGATCATTGCAAAATTATGGAGTATTTTCACAATTTCATATGTTTTTATATATCAATTATATAATTTATTATAATTTAACAATCTCGTGATTTATAAATTTAAAGTTTTTTTTGTTTTGAATCGATTTCACTGTAGGCTTACTATTTTGATAAAATATGCATGATAGAATTATAAATGGTTTCTTTTTTTGTTTTTCAAAAGGAATTATATATAAATGGTTTCGCTAGTATACGGAATTATAAATAAAGATAGATAGGTGTTTGTTATGGTTCATACATATGTTTATTAATCCTTCGATGACCATTGTTTTTTTTTCTTAATATTTAAACAAAAACTTGTAGGATTCAAATTTCAAATATTACTTTCCGACAAACGAAATTCAAACCTTTTGTTTTTTATTGAAAAAAATTGTCGTGTCCTTGTCACACACGTTAATATGTAAATAAAATCTGTTGACTTATTTGGGATTAATACAACAAAATTTGCTGTGAGCAGGGACTAGACTTTGTGGTCTATGAAGCTGGAAGATTTAAAATCAAATTGATAATTAGTCTAGTCAATAATTTCGAAGATTATGGAGGGAGACAAAAATACGTGGAATGGGCCGGTTTAAATGAACCGGATGAGTTCTACACAAACTCAGCTGTCAAGCAATTCTACAAGAACCACGTGAAGGTTAGTAAATATAAGATTTAATTTTCATTGTGATCAGATAAGTATCTTATTATAAATCGAGATCATCATATGTTGTAACACGGCACGTTAGAATCAAAATAGTTTAAATTCTTTACACGTTAACGCGACATGTCAAAAGTTAGATTATAATCTATTAAAAGAATCAGTAATAGGACAAATGTACCAATATAGATTTTTATTTTTTTTGGTATATTCGTGCCGACTTGAAACGAACTAAACCGACGAATTGACAAAACAGACCGTGCTGACGAGGAAAAACACAATCACTGGTCGAATTTACAAAGATGACCCAACCATCTTTTCATGGGAGCTCATCAATGAACCTCGCTGCAACGATTCCACTATTCTACAGGTTTCTTTCTCTCTCTCTCTCTCTTCTCTGTTTATTAGTATGTAACACGTACGTAGTTATATATTCGCTTAAACGATGTCGTTTTCGTGTGCAGAATTGGGTTAAGGAAATGGCACCTTATGTCAAGTCCATCGATTCAAACCATTTACTAGAAATAGGACTTGAAGGCTTCTATGGAGAATCTAAACCGGAAAGAGCGGTTTACAACCCCGGCGGCACGATCTTAACCGGTACAGATTTCATCTCGAATAACCAAATACCCGAAATCGATTTCGCCACCATCCATATTTATCCAGATTCTTGGTAAGTCATTATTAGTCTCAATGGATCAAAATTATGTTTTTGTTTTCTAGTTGTCTTTTTTTTTTTTTAACACAGTCTCTGTTTCATCAAGATCAGGCTACCATTACAGTTCTCAAGAACAGAAGAACAAGATGCATTTGTTGACAAATGGATCGGAGCCCACATCGAAGACTGTGACAACATCATCAAGAAGCCTTTACTCATAACAGAGTTTGGGAAATCTTCAAAGTTTCCTGGTTTCAGCTTAGAGAAACGGAACAAGTTTTTTAAAAGAGTTTATGATGTTATCTACAATAGTGCAAGAACAGGTGGTTCGTGTACCGGTGGAGTTTTTTGGCAACTTACGACCAATAGAACTGGTCTATTAGGTGATGGATACGAGGTCTTCATGCTACACGGTCCTAATACTACTGCTCGACTTATCGCCGAGCAATCTAGTAAACTGAGAAACCTCAAGTATCCACCATTAATCACTCATAGTGCAGAATGAAACAATATATGTACAAAACCATAGAAATTAGAATGTAAAAATGGGCTAAAAGCTATATATGTAGATACATACGTTTACTTGGGTTTTAAAGTGTTTTGATTCTTTCACTGAAAACAACTTATATTATATTACAGAGTAGAGAGACACCTCTGTTTGTATTCTAATTTTAGTTTAAAATGAGGAAACTAGAAGATCATCTGAAGTATTAATATCTTTAATACCTTTGAATACGTTCCTGTCTGAAGGTAAACCAGCTACAACACCGTGTTCGATACCACATTCGTTCGTTCCTCTCTTGATCTTGAAGTAACCATCCTGAAATTATTACACCTGATATGTTAGATTCTGTGTTTTCTCTAGATATTGAATTTTGGTCCTTAGAAAATCAGAAGTAAGAGTTTGATTGGCGATTTGAAGAACTTACATCACCCCAGCTTCGGTTCCACTGATTTGCAAGTAACTGGTAACAATTCAAAAGAACAAGACTGTTATGAATTTTTCCAGCCAGACCGAAACTCGAAATCCAGAGTGTTAAAAATGGATTTCATACCCAATAATCTTCGCCGTCATCAGAAGTTCCCCATCCAATAAGCTTAACAGCATGACCTCCAATGTTAGTACCCGTTATGTGCTTATACACTCCAGATTTGTAATGCGCAAAGTCCTGTAGAATAAAAAGATCATTGAAATGTGGAGTTCCTTAATATAACCACATGTTAGATCAATTCAAAATCTTCATTTTACCTCGTAAACAGTAAAATCAACCTCGACAGGTCCGTTCTTGTAAACTTCTGCCATGATGTCTTGAGGGTTAGATTTGATTTTGTACGCACTAACACCATAGTGTTTTGATTCACGCCAAAGCTGGTTACCACTAACACATTTCCTCACACATCTTGGTGTAGGGTATTCGGGTTCACATCCAGGGTGAGAGCAACCAATATTGTCAAAGTATGGATCACACTAAAGAACCAAGAACATTGCAAACGTTCGATAAATTTCAACCACTCTGCCATTAGTATATGTTCTTTGCAGTTAAAAATGAGAAATTACCTCTTCGGTTACAACGCCGTGGTGCTTAAAGTATCGCCAAGCAGAAATTGGGTATCCACCATTACAACCTTGTCCGCACATGAATCCACAACATGCTAAGAGATCATTGACAGATAAAGAAACATTCTACACGGGAACACAAGAAAATTGATTAATCTTTCGAAGAGAAAGATGCTAGCAATGATCAATCTTGGCTTGATGGAAATTTGTGCTACCATGTTATATTTGATGCAGAATCTGTCAGACAATGATTCAACAGCACCAAATACCCAGCAAGAACCACAATGACCCTAAACAAACCAAAAAAATGTATTCATCGATCTGAGAAACCTTTTGAGAAACCTTTTGTTCAATATGAAACCCGAGCAAACAAAGTTTTACCTGATCTTTATTGCGATAATCATCGAGGAGAAGATTTGACAGACGAAAAAACAAGAGATAGTTAGTACATCATCATTGGATAAAAGACAGAGACAGTGGAAGCTAAGAGATTAAAGCTGACCTAAGATCCTTCCAATACTGGTGCACTGTGACCAAGCGGTTCTAGCATCAAATTCTTTTGGAAGCTTTAGAGATCTGTGATGGGTTACAATAGGCACACCTAAGTATTCCTTCTTTGGTGTTGGTTTAACACCGAGGAGGCGCTTAAACTCTGCAACCTGAACATACAGACGAGAAATACCCAAAAGAGAGTAAAATGGTCATGTATCTCCTCGTAAGAGATAAGATCATGGAGGTAGGTAATAAACTCACGGTGGCGTTTGCGAACCGATCATTCAAAGCAGCTTTCCATCCAGCGTTAGGATTCTCATTGACATTTTTAACAATCTCGTCCTGTAAAAGTACATCAACGATAAGGCAATCTTAAAAGAGACAAAACCATAAAGAAAGTTTTGTCAAACCTGAAGAATCCGTGAGGTCAGTTTCTGCTTGGAAAGATTTTCTGCTGCAATTCCCTGATTAAGACCAAAAAACGCCCTCAAGAGTCAAAAACTCTACTCATAGAAATCCTTGAATTTCGATTAAGCAAGAGGCGATCCACTAATACGTATTATTAGATTAAGACTCAGGAAACCGAAATCCACAAAGTTTTGATTGTTTTAAACTTGTAGGTTCAAAAACAAAGCCAGATCAAACTGAAAATAAGCAAATGATCAATCCAAGAAAACGAGAAAAGGCAAAACATATATAATTCTGACAGAGATTATGATGAGTGTACCTGGAAGTTGAAAGATGAAGTAATAACCCCAAAAAGCAAGATAGCAGAGGCTAAGTAGATTCTGATAGCCATTTAATCTCCCTCTTCTCTCTGATGATACAATTATCTCGATCTCTCAATCAATGAAACAATGATTTCTTTTGATAACGTATCTCTCTAATATTGGAAGATAAGAGAAAAAAGGCTTATCTTTTATTGACTTTAGAGAGAGAGAGAAAGACAGATCTTTTTTTTTTTTAGGAGGAGATCCTGACCGTTGATTGTTACCACCTACCAATAAATACGCCGTTGATTAATAAAAATTTAAAATGATGAATTAATATACAACAAATAACACTTGTTCTCTACATGTACGTTTCGGATCGATTTTCTCTCTGTATCGCCGTCGAGATTCTCCTTTTGTGATTTCTCCGGTACGTTTTTCGGAGCTCTCATGTACTGTTCGTGATCGACGCGATTAGTGCTGGTTCTTATGATAATTTTTTTTGTTTTTTCTTCTGTAATATCTTCCACATCTCGGTTGCGAAATCCAAGGGTTTGCGTTCTGTAGCTGTTCGAGCTTTGCATAGCTGCTTCGCTTGACTTTTCTATGCTTTCTGAGCTGATCCGAGGTGGGAGATCATCTGGATTCCGTTCATTGATCTCAGAATGAGCGGAATTTGGTGCTGATTACATCTATAAATGTAGATTATCTCTAGAAAAAGCTTATTATCCTTGAATGCGAATTATGTTTATTGTTCATTTCGTTTGATTTCTGCTTTGTATCAGCCTGTTACTACAAATCTCAGTTTCTTGCTGCCAATTGTAAATACCTGTATTGCTGATGAGTCTTTAACTTTTTTTTTTTTTTTTTTTTTTTGATGTAGGATCCTGAGCTTGTTGTTGGAGTTTTAACGTATTTCTGTTGTAAAACACCATCGATCTTTCAAATACTAAGGGTGGAGAGATGAATAAGAATCAAACAGTTGGAGAAGACTCTGAAGACGACTCTGACATCGCGGAAGCAAACTGTGAGCTAGCTATTGTACAAGGTCAGCTCTGTAGCGTACCATACGTGCTCTACGATCTACCAGATTTAACGGGAATATTGTCTGTTGAGTCATGGAACTCATTTCTGACACAAGAAGACAGATTCTTCCTCTCATCTTTTCTGCCAGATATGGATCAAGAGGCTTTCAGTCTGACGATGCAGGAACTTCTTGGTGGTGCCAATTTATATTTTGGGAATCCAGTGGATAAGTTTTACATGAAATTGAGAGGAGGGTTGTTTACTCCCAAGGTAGCTTGTTGCAAAGAAGGCACTATGTTCGTCAAGAGGAAAATGTATTACTACTCTTTAAAGTTCTATCATGAAAAAATGATCAAGACATTCTCCGAGATGCAAAGCCTGTGGGATCAGTATGGAATGGAATTGGGTAAAAACGCAAGACTCCTCCTTTGGTCTGAACGAACACAAACCGGGAATCTCAAACTGCTGGACCTGAATAGTGTTCCCTCTGAGGGAATGGATGGTGCATGTAGATTAATAACTGCCAATGTAGTGAAACCTATGGAAAGAAATAGAACGATTAGTTTAACCTCCCATCGCAGTGGCGGCTCCAAGAACACTCTCAAGATAAAGATAACCAAGAAAGGGATACTCCGGGACCATGGTTCCAGCTTAGCTTCCTCTGGACATCATCATCAGACTTTGCCAAAGGGTCTTCTCAAAATAGTCCCTACATCTTCTTCTGCCATCCTCGGGGAACCCTATGTAGCTCCAGAAAACAATATCCTGCAAATCCATGAAACTGGTTCGAAGAGTACTAGGTTTGCAGCCTCTCCATACTCAGGTACTAGATTTGGAAAACCATATGGAAGTATTGCATGTTCAATCACAGAACTCCCGAAATGCTTACTGAATCACCAAGACACTTCCTTTACCTATTTGGAAACTACACAAAGAAGCTCAATCGAGGAGACAGAACCGGTGTTGCATGATTCAACACGCACTATCCCTTTTGGTGCTTCAAATTACTCCATCACAGAACATAATCTGCCTACAAAGCAAGAAGAATATGTCCACTACCACCTGAAATCTCCTGGTTTTAAGCCGGGGATTGCTGACAGAGGCTCTGAAACAATGGAAACAAAGAAGGTTTTGTCTGGTAAGAACTTTCAGAGGGAACCCAATGTGCTAAGAAAACCGCTGCGTGCTCTGGGCGAAGACAATCATGCTCGAGATACCGATGATGATCATTTATTTTCCTTGACCTACAAGCGAAGAAAGGTGCAAAGAATCGGCGTCTCTTGAGCCTGCACTCTATGATACTCCAACGTTCCACGTAATGTACTCCATTGCCGAAGATTAATGAAAATGTGAAATGTAATGCTAAATGGTAAAATATGTTTATTTTTAAAGTTGTACGGCTGTAAAAGAAAGCATTGAAGAAATAGAGGAGTAAAGTGAAATAATAATCAATAAGTAAAACTATTAAACAGAGTTCCGAAAAGGTCACATGAGTTTACTTTTCTCTCCAGAACGCTTGAGAAGAGTTTCTCCTCCTAAACCTCATAACCGCAAAAGCTCACACAAAGGTACGTTCCTTCGAATCTCCAAAAGGTTATCGCTTTCATCGTTTATTCTATCATCATCATCTTCTCTACGGTTTAGCGATATCTACACACAAAAAACTCATGAAAATATACTTTTCTTTTTTTTTGTGGAGAAGGGTTTTGGAGTGATGGGGTCTCTTGTTCGTGAATGGGTCGGATTTCAGCAATTTCCAGCGGCTACCCAGGAAAAGTTAGGTGAATTCTTCGGCAAATTGAAGCAAAAGGTTTATTTTTTTTTTCTTCCCTGGTTCTTTGAAATTAAGTCGGTTTCTCGTTTTCTCCGTTGTGATTAAGGACAATGGGGTTTTGTAATTGCAGGATATGAACTCTATGACAGTTCTTGTTCTGGGCAAAGGCGGTGTCGGGAAATCATCCACCGTCAATTCTCTTATCGGCGAACAAGTCGTCCGTGTCAGTCCTTTCCAGGTACGTATTAGTTTCCCTAAAGCCTCACTTGACTTGTTATTTAAGCTGGGGATTAGGAAAGTGTAGTCATTTGAACATATCGATGATTTTTCTTTGTCGATTTTGCAGGCTGAAGGGTTGAGACCAGTGATGGTCTCAAGAACAATGGGAGGATTCACTATAAACATTATTGACACCCCTGGACTTGTGGAGGCTGGATATGTCAATCACCAAGCTCTCGAGTTAATCAAAGGGTCAGTAGTACTCTTTTGAAATCTCTCATATGAGGATTTCATTCTGTTTGTCATTACTTGGCTTGGTTGAATTTCTGTTTCACAAGCTCTGCATTGATGTGATTATGGGCTTATGTCATTCGTCTGTGATCAATTAAGTTAAGTAGATATGGGGTTAACTGGTTGATTATAGGTTTCTACTGAAATTGTGAATTAATATTAGTATTTGGTTTAGGCTTAACTTTTTACTCAATGAGGTTTATTGCTCGGCTGAAGTTGTCAATTTGTGTAATTGTGTGTGTTTGGTGCTTACTTGTCGGATTTTGGGCAGGTTTCTTGTGAACAGAACCATAGATGTCTTGCTCTATGTTGATCGTTTGGATGTGTATAGAGTCGATGAGCTAGATAAGCAAGTTGTTCAAGCAATCACCCAAACCTTTGGAAAAGATATATGGTGCAAAACGTTACTTGTTTTGACTCATGCTCAATTCTCCCCACCCGATGAACTTTCCTATGAAACCTTTTCCTCCAAGAGATCAGATTCTCTCCTCAAAACTATCCGCACTGGTGCTAAGATGCGAAAACAACAGTTTGAGGTATAGTTGTACATGCCCGTCTTTTAAAATAGTCTTACCAATGTTTGGTTCATTTGGGCAAAAATCAGTTATTCTCATTCTTCTACTTGCTTCTAGGATTCTGCTATTGGGGTTGTATATGCGGAGAACAGTGGAAGATGCAGCAAGAATGAAAAGGAAGAAAAGGTTTGGTTATTTCGAATATCTGACTTTACCTGATTTTGAAGACTGTCAGAAATGGCTTATGTGGCTCTGTCTCGGTTTAGGCTCTACCGAATGGTGAAGCGTGGATCCCGAACTTGGTTAAGTCGATAACCGATGTAGCAACAAATCAGAAGAAAGCGATTCATGTAGACAAGAAGATGGTAGATGGATCTCAATCTGATGATAAAGGAAAGAAACTCATCCCTCTTATCATTGGCGCTCAGGTAAAAACAAAACATAATCCACAAGATTTCCTGCAGACACCAAATCGATGTACTGTCTTGTTCGAATTTGGTAAAACAATCAATAATATATATATTTTGCTTTTTTGCAGTACTTCATCGTTAAGATGATCCAAGGAGCGATCAGAAATGACATCAAGATAAGTGGAAAGCCCCTTTAAGAGCTCTGAAGAACAGGTTTTGTTGTGATCCAACTAGGATGAGAAGAGTTTTTTCTTTTTATCGATTTTATTTGCAGCATTTTCTTGTTTCCGGTTTTATTTTGTCTGTAATTTATGGAGATTTGTTCGAAGAAAAAATTGCCTTTTTCTGGTTAAATTTAAATGAAAATGAAAATGAAATGATTGCTTCTGTTTCCCATACAAAAAAAAGTAACAACTAAATGTTTTTGATTTTTTTTTTAGTTTCTTGAGACGTAATATTTATATAATTAAATAATTTCAGAGAAAGGTATTAGTATTAGTAGAAACATGAATTGGTAAAATTAATATAAACTCTAACGTCTTGCTTTCAATGGTGAGTTGGGATATGAAGAAGGCCGAGTTAGCAGTAAAAGTGTTTTTTTTTATAATTGCTTGCCAAGGGAGAAGTAATGTTTAAGTTTTATCACTTCATCATCACACTCACACACACAAAAGCTCCTCTTTAAGCAATCGTATCATTTACAATTATACACATTTACAATTATACACATTTACTTCCTCTTGTCTCTGAGTTTGTCTTCTCTTTTTGCTTTGAAATGTCAAGTGTTTGTTGTCTTGTTACTCTGTCTCCGACTAACCAAACAGCATACTTGTGTGATTACATAAACACAGATCAACATGAGAACAGAACCGAACACAAAAACTCTAAACAAGACCGGTTCTTCAACAGGAGACATAACCGCCAAATACACACAATCTCGTATAAGAAGAGTCCATGCCAATCCTTCCACTGCATTTTGAATCACCACAACTTTTTTCCTCTTTGCTTCTTCTCTGCATAACTTGCATATAATCCTCAAACACAAAACACCAACCACCAAAAACGTAGTACTAGACCATCCCCTGTAAGCAACAATCTTCCCTCCCACAATTAATGGCTCTTTCCTGCAGATGCAAGATTTGCAGACTCCGGATAACGTTGAAGTGACCAGAGCATCAAATCCTGTATAGTAGGGGAGAATCACAGCGTCTAAGTAAAGACTTGCGTGGAGAATACCAGAGATAGTAGAGGCTTCGAAGAAGACAAAGCTCGCTTCTTTTTCGATATTGTTCTCGAATATAAGCACTGAGAGTTGAACTAGCTGCAGGATTGCAGGTCCAAAGATGGAAATTGGGAAAAGGGTATTGATCCTTTGACCTTTTGCAAGGATCAAGAGGATCAAAGGAAGAGAGATTGGACCAGAAGGAAGTAAGTACCTGATATGCTCAATTTAATACCCTAAAGTACTAAAGCAGTTGTAATAGTATAGCTAGGGGTCGAACCACAGAAGACTCACAGAAACGCACAATAGATTCTATAGTGTCGAATTACGCTAAGCCAAACAGTTGTAATTAAAAGCAGTGCAGAAATTAAAGGAGTTGTAAATCAATTGAGAAATATAGGCTCAGGGTTTTTCTCAGGAAATCAATGAATGCAGATAAACTAACTAACAGGATTCAGATTTAGCGCAGTTCTTGAACTCAAATCACTAAAATATAGCTAACCAACTCTCGTTGCGAAAACTATCTAAATCTAAATCCTAGGAATTCCAAATCTCTTTGCGAATCCTAAATTCTAAATCAGCTTTAATATCAGGTTTGATATGTTCACAAATCAATTAAACCAAATCTCTTTGCGAATAATCAATTTGCTCACCTAGGTTCTATCAAGTAATTAATCGCACTCTCGTGCCTAATCAATTATCCTAAGATCTAAGTTCCAGATTCGTCAACCTAGAATTAGCTATGAACACAACCTAAGGTGAAGAACTAATTCAGATGGTGAATCCTAAACAGATAATTAACCTAGCATTCAAAGAAATCCTTTATGAGAAAACCCTAAACCTAAGGTGGATCTACTCAGACATGGCAATTGAATCAAAAGACATGTTTGAATAAATCATCAATAGAATAGGAAGAAGGGTTTAGAGATCTGATCTCGGACGAAGGGAGATTCAGACTTGTCTCTCTAAAACCAAAGTAAAATCAAACTATAAAATAAAGCATAAAAAGGCATAAACAGGCATAGCCTAAACAGGTGGCTGAAAACTCCTATTTATAACCTAAAACACGATCTAGGGTCTTCTTGTAATTATTAAAGACTTCTGGGCACTTTTGCAATTCCTCAAGTCTTGGAAAACTCGCGGGTTGTGTCTTGCTGCGCTGAGTGTCGATCGATACCAAGGGGTATCGATCGATGCTCGACGTGAATTCAGGTTCTCAGCGACACGATCTTTAGCTCTGCTACAAACTGCTCCAGAAAGCTCCAATACTTCCAATAATCCTCCAAACGTGCTATGACCTGTAAAAGACTCTAAAAAGACTCCAAAATACTATAAAGACTCTATAAAAAGGACTTATATCATGGCTTAAATAGGGTAAAAACCATGATATATCAACTCCCCCAGACTTAGCCTTTTGCTTGCCCTCAAGCAAATAGAAGACTAAACCAGAAAAAGAGGTTTGAAAACGTAGAGACTCACCTGTTCCTGAACCATCGAAAAGACCCTTTTCCCAAGTACCCAAATGTCACCTGATCAGCTTTCGATCTAACCACCATGTACTTCTCCGTAGACATTTGCAGCTTTTCCAGACTCCACACAAAATCCCACAGCATTGTTCAAGTAAAGCCCTCATCGCCAGTTTCATCTCTGCAGCTAATATTTAAGAACCTTCTAGACTCTTTACCAGACAATATCTTGACAAAGGAACCACCCTTTTTCACACTTTTTTGTATCAATTTCTCTCCTCCAGACTTATTTCTTATTATATCCTTATTATTTTTTATTTTCAGCTTAGCATATACATATCAAGGTAGGAGACGCGAGTATTGATGGTGTTTGCCACCAAATCCCCGGTTCTTCCCTCTCTATGTATCAAAGGATGTAGGCGAATAATGGCATCATAGGAAAATCCTAGCCTCGCTTCCAATCCTTTGTGTGATCATCCCCTCTTAAGTAGAATAATGGGATCGCTGGAAATTTTCCTAACCCTCTACTCAGAAGAAAATCATTTCAATCTTTTATGCTCTTAATCTATCAACTTATTTCAGGGGAGAGAGATACCATAATTCTAAACACACGGGTTCCTTTATCAGATATGAATGATGAATCAAGCTCTATGAACACTAACCACATTGATGAAGTGCAAAAATTTGGCTCAGGCTTCAGAAGAACTCTGCTGGAGACATGGATGTTTTCTAGTCAACTGGTCAGCCTTTGGATTTTTCATTAGTCGATCTAGAACTGATCCTGTAACACTGTGCACTCAAAAACAAAATCAAATCAATAGGTTCAAGCACAGGATCATCATCTCCAACAAATTTTGACTCAATAAAACAGTTTTGACTCTATAAAACGACTGACTCTAAGAAAAACGAAAACAATGTCAGCAGACACCTCCCCCAGACTTGAACAACACTGTCCTCAGTGTTATCTAGCCTAGAGTCAGTGAAAGAAACAAAGAAAAAGGATAGAACGAAGAGAAACAAGAAATTACCATTCTGGAACAGTCGGTGTCGATCGACACACGACATGGTATCGATCGATACCATGCTTAGATCGACTTTGTGAATTTTCATCCGCGATTGGTGTCGATCGATACCATAGGGGTATCGATCGATGCTTAGGCGATTTCGAGTTGCTCCTTGTTCATCCTGACACAGACTCAAAACAAACAAAAAAAATAAAAATAAAAACGAATCAAAAACAGACTCACCAGTGGGTTGCCTCCCACCAAGCGCTCGTTTAACGTCAATAGCTTGACTGTAACGCCCTTCAGGCTGGATAAGAGTGAGAGCTTGCACCAAAACAGGCTCCATCACTTGACATTACTAGCTTCAGAGTTCTGCTTAGCATGCTGTCCACAAATTCCTGCCCTTTCTCTTTCAGCTCAGAAGTAAGAAGGACTCTTGCCTTAGAGAATGGCTTCAAGGCTCCTTTGCATTTGACCTTGTACTCAATCGAATTCCCATCACACTTCTGAGGAATCAGAGTGACATGGGGATTCTCGACCTTTTTGTTCTTGGCCTTCTTCTTCTTTGTTGCCTTAGTCTTCTTCTTGGGGATGTTGGGCGGTTCAGCTGGAACGTCTGTGACAGTAGGCTCATCAGGAGGCTCTTCCAGAAGATCAATTGCTAGCGACTCTCCTGTGATAACCTCGATGCTAGGCACATGTGTGGGAGCACTCCTAGGGGGAATGACATCATAGTAGACATCACTGTCAATGTAAGAGAAAGATAGTCTCTTATTAGGTGTGTCTATGATCGCGCCTGCAGTAGCCATGAACGGTCGTCCCAGGAGTATAGGCATACGAGATATCGCACCCATCTCCACAACCTGAAAATCAGTAGGCACCAGACAGTCTCCTACTTGGACTAGCAAACCAGCGATTTCACCATATGGAAGTGAGGTGGAATCGTTTGCAAACGTGATAGATGTCTTAGGAGATAGAATAGTAGCCCCCAACTGCTCTGCAATTGCCTTTGAGATGACATTGACACTAGCCCCTGAGTCGACAAGAGACTCTTTGAAATTAACTCCTGAGATGGAGCATGGAACAGCGAATTTCCCTGGGTCTTCCCTCTGTGTCAATTTCCGCGGTTGTAGTGAATTGCGAACTCTTTCTCCGATCACCTCAGGTGTTTTCATAACTTCTGGTCCGTTCTGAGAGGGGTATCGATCGACACCAGGTAGGGTATCGATCGATGCCATGCGATTTGAATCGTTTCTGACAGGTACATCTTCATCAGAAAGAAGCTCCACGTTCGGGTTATCCAGCATATACTGTAGTCTAGCAATCTCCCATTCCTCCCTTGTCAGCTTAGGAACCATAGGATAAGGCATCCTGGTTACATACACTCGTTCTGCAACGACCTTAGGCACCACAGTCGAAGTTTCAACTGTTTCCTCAGAAATCGCCCCGGTATCGACCGATACCAATGGGGTATCGATCGATACACGGGTTTTCGAATCCATTCTAGCAGGCGTCTGGGATGGTATCGATCGATACTGGGAAGTATCGATCGATGCTTGTGCGATTTCAGGAATGGCTTCGAGATTTTCTGCACGTAAGCTGATGGCATTGACGTGTGCATTGTGTGATTGAACCGCCTTTCCCTTGGAATTTGCTGCAGTCTGAGCTACTTGCGTCTCCAGCATCCTGTGGCTCGTATTTAGTGCCTCGATCCTTCCACTCAAATCGGTGTACATGGTGTCCATCTTACCATTGAAGGTGGCTGTCATCTTCTCCTGCCCTTGAACCAGGTGTTCAAGCATAGCCTCAATCTTACTCTCAGGAGCTTTGGGTGGTGGGGATTGGTACCCTCCTTGCTGAGCATTGTTGGTGAAGTTTCGATTGGAGTTGTATCCGAATCGCTGACCCTGAAAACCAGAACCACCTATGTAGTTAACATCTTCCACCTCATTCTCAGTAGCAAAGTGGACGGCCTTTGTTGTCCTTCCCAGCAGAAGACTGTGCATAGAATCCAGCTGAGCTTTCACTTCAGCAATCTGTGACCCATCCTGATTACCAGCCAGCCTCTTGCGCTCGAAATCTGCGCTCTTGGTGCTACTGCTAGAGGCAAAGTTCTCGATCAACACAATAGCATCCTCAGGATATCTGGTGTTGAAATTACCATTGCTCGAAGAGTCCAGACCCATCTGATATCTCCAATCTACTCCTCTGAAGAAGATACCCAGCAATTGCACATCAGAGTATCCATGATGTGGACAATCTCTCTGATACGATCTGAATCTTGTCCAAGCAGCCTTGAACGCCTCAGTAGGTCCTTGAGAAAATTGGGAGATTTTATTTCTCAGATCTTCAGATCTTCCGTCATTGTAGAAGTTAATCAGGAAGGCTCTCTTGGTGTCCTCCCAATTAGTTAGCGATCCAGGAGATAGCTGCCTCAGCCAGTAAGTAGCTTCTCCACCTAGAGAGTAGGGGAAGAGCTTGCAGAAGAGATAGTCGTAGGACACTCCATTGCTCTTAATGCTAGTGACCAAGTCCTCGAACCTCTCTACATGGTCCATTGGATGTTCATGAGGAAGACCATGAAAGAGATGCTGTCCCACTAGAGTGAAGTAAGCAGGCTTCAGCTCAAAGTCATTCCTCTTAAACGCAGGAGGACGAATTGCTGAACGATTGGCGAAAAACTGGTCAGGCCTGTTGCATTCACCAATCGTCCTTCCACGATTAACCACAGCATTCCCTGCGTTGGCGCGCCCAGCTGGCGCGATAATCTCAACAACCGCAGCAGGGACAACGATGTTACCAGCTTCATCAAGTCGCTGCCCTCTCTCATTACACACGTGACCCTCTTGGTCTCTCAGAATTCCAGCTTCATCAGCTCTTAAAACCACTGGGTTGTTCATCCCTGATGTTTGCTTGGTCTTTCTGTTTGTGCGTTCCACAAACGCTAGCTGTTCCAATGACAGTTCAACTAGCTGTGTGCTCTTGTTGCTTCTGGTTTCACGAACAGGCATACACCTGCAAACAAAACACTAGGCAAAGCACGTAAGTAACCAGAAAAATACGTTGAGTATCGATCGATACCAAGTGGTGTCGACCGATACCAACAAAAGAAGACGACGCGTATCGACCGATACTACAGAGTATCGATCGATACCGACGAACTTAGTCGAAATTCTAAACTAAAATCTAATGGCGAATTTGAGTCCCCGGCAACGGCGCCAAAATTGATATGCTCAATTTAATACCCTAAAGTACTAAAGCAGTTGTAATAGTATAGCTAGGGGTCGAACCACAGAAGACTCACAGAAACGCACAATAGATTCTATAGTGTCGAATTACGCTAAGCCAAACAGTTGTAATTAAAAGCAGTGCAGAAATTAAAGGAGTTGTAAATCAATTGAGAAATATAGGCTCAGGGTTTTTCTCAGGAAATCAATGAATGCAGATAAACTAACTAACAGGATTCAGATTTAGCGCAGTTCTTGAACTCAAATCACTAAAATATAGCTAACCAACTCTCGTTGCGAAAACTATCTAAATCTAAATCCTAGGAATTCCAAATCTCTTTGCGAATCCTAAATTCTAAATCAGCTTTAATATCAGGTTTGATATGTTCACAAATCAATTAAACCAAATCTCTTTGCGAATAATCAATTTGCTCACCTAGGTTCTATCAAGTAATTAATCGCACTCTCGTGCCTAATCAATTATCCTAAGATCTAAGTTCCAGATTCGTCAACCTAGAATTAGCTATGAACACAACCTAAGGTGAAGAACTAATTCAGATGGTGAATCCTAAACAGATAATTAACCTAGCATTCAAAGAAATCCTTTATGAGAAAACCCTAAACCTAAGGTGGATCTACTCAGACATGGCAATTGAATCAAAAGACATGTTTGAATAAATCATCAATAGAATAGGAAGAAGGGTTTAGAGATCTGATCTCGGACGAAGGGAGATTCAGACTTGTCTCTCTAAAACCAAAGTAAAATCAAACTATAAAATAAAGCATAAAAAGGCATAAACAGGCATAGCCTAAACAGGTGGCTGAAAACTCCTATTTATAACCTAAAACACGATCTAGGGTCTTCTTGTAATTATTAAAGACTTCTGGGCACTTTTGCAATTCCTCAAGTCTTGGAAAACTCGCGGGTTGTGTCTTGCTGCGCTGAGTGTCGATCGATACCAAGGGGTATCGATCGATGCTCGACGTGAATTCAGGTTCTCAGCGACACGATCTTTAGCTCTGCTACAAACTGCTCCAGAAAGCTCCAATACTTCCAATAATCCTCCAAACGTGCTATGACCTGTAAAAGACTCTAAAAAGACTCCAAAATACTATAAAGACTCTATAAAAAGGACTTATATCATGGCTTAAATAGGGTAAAAACCATGATATATCAGTACCTTTTTGCTTTATCATTATCATCTTCTCTTCTTCTTCTTCTTGATATTATCTCCCTTGAAACGGCGATTAGCGTCGTCAAGTAAGAAACCGTGATGAAGAAGAAAACTAGAACGTCGATGATTTGAGGGTAGTCGCCGGCGTAGAGGCTGTCGCAGAAGTAGTGGAAAGGGCAGTTAATAGGATCAAGTGTGTCTTCGAACTGCCACTTTGTGCATTTAAAAAATGTTAGCTTTCGATCCGAATCCATTTCCCATTCTGAATTCATGATTTGGTGTTTTCTTTATTTGTTTTTGGTTTCCTTGCAAGCTACATATAGTATATATGTATATGTCACTTGGTTGATTCCCTTTCATTGTCTGGTTTTAGATGCTTGAGCTGCAGGTTAAAATGGACAATGAAACTCTATCTGAAATTTGAATCCTATCTTGATTTTTTTTTTTTTTTTCTATTTAAAATCACCCGTTGAAAGGAACTAAAAGGGTATTGGGTTTTTAAGTTTGTAGTTTACTTGAGTGATGATTGTGCCTAAGTTTAAATTCTTTCTCGGCAGAAATTTGTATAGAGAGTAGAGTGTGAGAGAGAAGCCTTTAACTCTAAGGGAAGTAAAAGGTTGGTGGGTGATTGGTACTGAATATATATTTTTTTTAATGATTACATTGTAACGTATTTAACTGAATTCATTTATTTAATCCTTTGAACGTTGGTTGAAAACAAAAATCCCTTTGAACATTGAAAATCCTATTTTCTGAATAAAAAATGGATGTACATGTGTGAGAGTGTTAAAATGTGAAAGTTGAGATTAAGGAGTGCTGGGCTATATAACATGTTACATGTAGCCCAATGCAATGTAACTGATTAATGGGCTTTTGCTCTACAATTGTTCATGGGCTTCTCTCATTTTGTTTACGAACGACAATAATTCCGTGTGTGAGATAAAAAACGATTATAAAAAGGGAATTGGCATCAATAACCCAAAAATATATATATATAATTACGTGTAGTAGCACACAAATGAGAGAAAATCGGTGTTCTTTTTTTTTTTTTTTTATTCTTTCTCCCTTTCATTTTATTTACTCTCAATCAATATACATGGCTATAATAATCAAGTCTACTTGGTCACTTGGTCTAGTGGTAGTGGAGTGCTTAATTTAGTTTTTCACCCGGATTCGAATGCGTTTGGCTATCCAGAAACGTCTTAAGTGACAAGAAAATGTGGAGCGCCCACGGATCTCGTAGGATTAGCTTTTTGATCTAAAAAGCCTTTGGAATTCTCACGGTTATAAAAAAAAAAAAAACTGCTTAAGTAACAAGCAAATATTGCAAATACATGATTTTTCTCTCTCTTCTCGTTTTAAAATGAGTGGGTGACTCGATCTTTGTTCTCTTGTGATAACAAAAATGAATATTCTTTTAAACTCATGATCTAGCAATTTTAAAAAGATGTGACCATTCTTTTGTAGTCAGTTTTGTTTTTTTGTCAACATTTCAAAAATTACATTTCAAAACATTTCAACTGCAGGTATTGCTTAATTTGTGAGTCATGAGTGGCTTAAAAATTCAACTCAAACAATTTAAAGCACCAAGTCTATTTTAGAAGAACAATTAACGTCTAAATTTTCCAATTTCCAATTTCCATGCTGCTTCTTAGGCCTGGACAAAATAATCGAAACTGAAATATCAAAACCAGAACCGAACTGAAATATCTGAACCGTAACCAAATTGGAATTGTGGGTTTTCGGTTTGGGTCTAAACTATTGGGCTTAAACCATAAAGCCCAAGCAAGTAACATTGGTGGACCGAATATTATTAGACGGAAACTAATATATACAATGAGTCATCGTCGTCATCAAAAGTAGTTAGTTACAACGGAAAAGAAGAAACAAGATTCAGAGCAAGATCATCGCAAGAGAGAAAGGTCCTTCGTCTTGAAGCTTCGTGAGCTTGAGTTTCTTCTGGGTTGCTAGCTTGATTCCTCCATTGATTCCGATACAAGATCCTTTGTGTGTTTCCTCGATCGTCACATGAGAAGAAGGAACACGCAGAAGGTGAGCATCGGTTGTAATCAAACCACGGCCAAGGTGTTTTTGGCCAGATAGTGGATTCCGAGGCAGTGCAGATACTCCCCCGGACGTAGCTCTTACGAGTGAACCGGGTAAACATTGCTTGTGTTCTTAGATTAGAGATTCCAATTCCGCAAAGTAACTCACGGATAAATAGTCTTGCAAGATCAAATCTCTTACAAGTGGTATAAGAGCTCAAGGTTGAGCAAAGACCGTGGGTTACTCTCTATTCTAAGAAGCATTGTTCCCAGACGTTAAGAACAGCAAGGCAAAGGGATCAACAAAATTCAGCAAGAAGATCAGGGATTAAGGTTCGAAACTTATCTCTGCATCTGTGTGTCGAGTATTGAATCAGTTGGTTTCAGCCAAGATTGTTGAAGTTTGGTAGTTCATCATCGGTTGTAAGGTTTCCTCAGTCTGCAGCATCAGAGACACAAGAAGATTATGCAGAAGATGGAAATGGCACCAAAACTTGATGTTGAAAAATTTGATGGGCAAATGGATTTTGGATTATGGAAATTCAAGGTTCTAAGCCAACTGGAATTGCTAAAGTTAGATGAGGTTCTGACTGAGGAATGGGCAGCTCAAAGCAGCAAAGGTAAAGGGAAGGAAGGTGAAGCTGCTACACAAGATCCTTTGAGGAACGAGAAGGAAAAGAAGTGCAAAAACCTTATCTGTATGTGTTTGTCAAACATGATTCTAAGAAAAGTTTTCAAAGAAACGACAGCACTTGCAGTTTGGAAGGCTCTAGAAAAAGACTACCAGAAAAAGTCACTTCCAAATCGGATTTACCTAAAGCAACAATTTGCCTCTTACAGAATGGAGGAGGGCAAGAGTATGGAGGAAAATCTAAATGATTTTCTCAAACTGGTTGATGATTTAGAAAGTCTAAATATCACTATCTCAGATGAGGATCAGGCTATTCAGGTACTGACTGGCCTGCCACCTAGGTATGAGCAGCTGGTACACACATTGAAGTATGGAAGTGGAAAGGATACTTTGACATTGAATGATGTGACAGAAGGGGCCTATGCAAAGGAGGTGGAACTCAAGCAGAAAGGCTTACTTGGAAAACAAAAAGCCGAGGGAGATAGCTTGTATGTAGCTGAACGTGGAAGAACTGAGAAAAGAAATGAAAATTCTGGAAAAGGGAATTTCAAAGGGAAGCACAGATCAAAGTCTAAGAACAGGCACAAAGACAAGGGAAGTTGTTTCTTATGTGGCAAAGAAGGTCACTGGAAAAGAGAGTGCCCAGAAAAGGGTAAGAAGAAACAGCAAGGGTCAGTTAATGTGGCTGAAAAGAGTAATGAGCCTATGGTTCTTACGGTGAGTATGCAGTATAATGAAGACGATTGGGTGCTGGACTCAGGCAGTTGCTACCATATTACTCCAAACAAGAACCTATTGTTTGATCTAGAAGAATTCAACGGAGGAAAGGTTCTCATGGGCAATAATACTTACAGCGAAATAAAAGGAAAAGGGAAAGTCAGAATAAACAGACCAAATGGTTCTGTGGTGATCCTATCAGATGTCAAGTACATGCCCACAATGAGCAAGAACTTGATTTCGTATGGCTGTTTAGAGAAGACAGGTTGTAAGTATGAAGGAGAGGATTTCATGATCAAGTTCTGGAAAAATGGCAAAGTAGTCATATCTGGAAAATACAGAAATGGACTTTATTATCTAGATGGAGAGGTGGTCAAAGGGGAATCCTGCTCAGCGAGTTCAAGTTCTGATTCTACAAAGAAATGGCATTCTAGACTGGGCCATATGAGTCAAAAGAACATGGAGGTGTTAGTAAAAGAAGGTTATCTGCAGAAGAAAGAAGTTCAGACTTTGGGGTTCTGTGAGAATTGTGTGTTAGGAAAATCACACAAACAAAGTTTTCCAAAAGGTCAGCATACAACAAAAGGGGTCCTTGAGTATGTACACTCAGACCTATGGGGTGCACCATCCGTGACACCAAGTCTGGCTGGAAACCAGTATTTTATCTCATTTGTTGATGATTATTCAAGGAAAGTGTGGATATATTTCTTGAGGACAAAAGATGAAGCGTTTCAGAGATTCAAAGATTGGAAACAGTTTGTTGAAAATCAGACTGAAAAGAAGTTGAAATGCTTAAGGACAGATAATGGGCTGGAATTTTGCAACAATCAGTTTGACAGCTTATGTAAGGCTGATGGTGTGAACAGGCACAGAACATGTACGTATACTCCACAACAGAATGGTGTCTCTGAAAGAATGAACAGAACCATAATGGAGAAGGTAAGGTGCATGTTAGCTGAGAGTGGTTTAGGAGAAGAATTTTGGGCTGAAGCAGCATCCACAGCTGTATATTTGATTAACAGGTCACCAAATTCGTCAGTGGAGTTCAAGTTACCAGAAGAGTTATGGTCAGGAACAAAGCCAAGCTTAAAGCATCTCAGAAGGTTTGGTTGTGCTGCATATGTTCATGTTGTAAATTCGAAGACCAGTCCAAGGGCAGTGAAAGGGTATTTTGTTGGCTACCCACAAGGGACAAAAGGCTTCAGAGTCTGGCTCCCAGAAGAGGGGAAATGCACTATTAGCAGAAATGTAATATTTCATGAAGAAGAGGTCTTTAAGGATAAGACAGTTTCAGCTAAGGGAAAGGAAAAGGAAGCAGCATCGGAACAGGTCCAGGATCAGAGAAATGGAAGAAGAGTGTCTTTCAGTCCTGAATTAATCCAAGGACCTACACGGAGTTCAACAAGTGTAGGAGGTTCATCTCAGGGTGGAGCTACTTCAAAAACAGATACAGATTCGGCAGATCAGAGGCTGAACTCAGAAGATGTATCAGATAGTGAAGACAGTGAAGATGCAAAACAAGATGAGTTGAATTTGCAGGGTTATGTGCTGGCTAGAGACAGAGAAAGGAGAACATCCAAGTTTCCATCCAAGTATGATGATTATGATTGTGTGGCTTATGCCTTGATTGCTTCAGGAGAAGTGGAAATTGATGAGCCAAAATCCTATTCAGAAGCTAGGAAACACAGAGATTGGAAGTTCTGGGATTCTGCATCTAAGGAAGAGATAGATTCTCTGCACAAGAATGGGACTTGGAATCTTGTGGATAAGCCAGAAAAGAAGAAGATAATAGGTTGTAAATGGGTGTTCAAATTAAAACCAGGAATACCAGGCATTGAAGAACCAAGGTACAAAGCCAGATTAGTCGCAAAGGGTTACTCCCAAGTGGAGGGAATAGACTATAATGAAGTGTTTTCTCCTGTGGTAAAGCATGTTTCTATAAGGATCATGTTATCTGTGGTGGTGTGTCATGATTTTGAGCTGGAGCAGTTAGATGTAAAAACAGCCTTCTTACATGGAACTTTGGATGAGGAAATCTACATGAGTCAGCCAGAAGGTTTCGTGGAAAAAGGAAAAGAAGACAAGGTCTGTCTGTTGAAGAAGTCGTTATACGGGCTCAAACAGTCCCCAAGACAGTGGAATAAGAAATTTGATAGTTTTATGAAGAAACAGAAATTCTGTCAAAGTTCACATGATCCGTGTGTCTACATAATGGGTGAAGGTATTTCAGAGGTTGTATATCTTCTCATTTATGTGGATGACATGTTAGTGGCTTCAAAGAACATCAAGAAGATTCAGCAAATTAAGGAAATTTTGAGTACTGAATTTGAGATGAAGGATTTGGGACCAGCTAACAGAATATTGGGAATGGACATCATCAGGGATAGGAAGAAGGGGATTCTAAAGCTGTCTCAGATGTCAAATGCTAAAGCAGTAACTACACCTACAGGTTCACAATTCAAGTTGAAAAGTTTGAGTCAGGAGGAATTGGAGTCAGAAGCTGCAGTTATGGGTGAGGTTCCTTATGCAAGTGCAGTAGGAAGCTTAATGTATGCTATGGTGGGTTCAAGACCAGATTTGGCTCATGCAGTAGGAGTGGTTAGTAGGTTCATGGGAAATCCTAGCCGTGAACACTGGGAAGCTGTTAAATGGATTTTGAGGTATCTTAAAGGTGCATCAGGTTTAAGTTTGACATTTTACAAGAGTTCAGATTTGAGTGTGGTGGGCTATGCAGATGCAGATTATGCAACTGACCTAGATCGACGAAGATCGATCACTGGATACATTTTCCAGGTTGGAGGCAATACAGTTAGTTGGAGATCGGGGCTCCAACATGTAGTTGCCCTATCAACCACTGAATCTGAGTATATGGCATTGGCAGAGGCATTCAAAGAGGCTTTGTGGCTTAAAAGGTTTGTTACAGAATTGGGGTTTAAGCAAGACAATGTTAAAGTGTTTTCAGATTCACAGAGTGCTATACATTTGATCAAAAATGAAGGTTTCCATGAAAGGACCAAACATATACACACTCGCTACAACTTTATGCGTGAAACAGTAGAAGATGGAGAAGTGTCAATCCACAAGATTCACACTTCAGTGAACCCTGCAGATCTTTTGACAAAATGTTTACCTGGAAATAAGTTTGAGCAGGGAAGGGCGTTGCTCAAAGTGGTTGAGTAGTCCCTAGGCTACGTCTGTTGCGGGGTGTTCCTGTTGCTCATCACCTCGCATACAGAGATGAAGGCAGAGAGTTACTCTTCAGAGATTAAAAGAATAAAAGCAGCAGAGTTTTGACGTAGTCGTGAATCAACTACAGAGGTTAACAGTAAAGAATCAGAGGGGGTTCAGAACAGAGGTTACCTGAGAAGTGCAGTTGGTCCAGTCTGGGTTTTGATGTTCAGAGTCTTCATCGATCTGCAACACAGCATGAGGAAGGTTCAGGGTTTGTCAAACAAGGAACAAATAAGTCAGAAGAAATCTAACTTCAAGTATGAAGAGACTTTACCTCTAGGTGGAGTTTTTTTTTGTTGAGCAGGCCTAGGGTTCTACTGTGGAAGAACAGGGGGTCGGAAAGCTTGATTAAATCACCGGTTACCTGTGAGAAAGTCGGGAAAAGAAAAAAAAATGATTAACCTACGGGATCTACAAATCGACGACAAGTCAGGAAGGAGACGAAGAGAACTGAAGAAGTTGGAGTCTTAACCTGAGGGTCGGGTCGAAGGTAGAGCTGGAGGAGACAGTCATTTTGATCGGAATGGATGATCGGAAGGATGACTCACGGCGACGCTACGGAAAAGTCGCAACAGAGCTTCGTTTCAGACAGGAGGCAGAAGTTTCGGGGTTTCTGGTCTGAAAGCGGTGATTAGGGTTAGACGTCAAACCGAGGTGGAGTTTGTGGGTTTTCGGTTTGGGTCTAAACTATTGGGCTTAAACCATAAAGCCCAAGCAAGTAACATTGGTGGACCGAATATTATTAGACGGAAACTAATATATACAATGAGTCATCGTCGTCATCAAAAGTAGTTAGTTACAACGAAAAAGAAGAAACAAGATTCAGAGCAAGATCATCGCAAGAGAGAAAGGTCCTTCGTCTTGAAGCTTCGTGAGCTTGAGTTTCTTCTGGGTTGCTAGCTTGATTCCTCCATTGATTCCGATACAAGATCCTTTGTGTGTTTCCTCGATCGTCACCTGAGAAGAAGGAACACGCAGAAGGTGAGCATCGGTTGTAATCAAACCACGGCCAAGGTGTTTTTGGCCAGATAGTGGATTCCGAGGCAGTGCAGATACTCCCCCGGACGTAGCTCTTACGAGTGAACCGGGTAAACATTGCTTGTGTTCTTAGATTAGAGATTCCAATTCCGCAAAGTAACTCACGGATAAATAGTCTTGCAAGATCAAATCTCTTACAGGAATTGTCAAAATACCTATTGGATCCTATACATTAATACCCATGGGTATCGGATAGAATCGGAACCGAACCAAAAATATTTCGGGTACCCGAATACCCGAAATATAATTATATATCCAAAAATATTAAATATATATCAAATTTTTGGATATATTTTTTGTATTATGGGTATATTATTTTTAGTTTTTTGTCTTGTTTTCAAGTATATTTTTGGGTTTTCGGATATAATTTAGGGGTTTCAGGTATATTATTGGTATTTCGGGTATATGTTTCTTAAAACTTTTTCGGGTTTTCTGGTAAAATTTCGGGTTTTCGGATATATTTTGGATTTCGGGTAAAAAATACCCAGAACCGAACCGGAACCGATTAAGATCCGAATGATTCCGGTATATTTCGGTTCCTAAACCTTTCTACCCGGAACCGAACCGGAACCGAACCTAAATCATTTCGGTACCTATATGGATCCTAAACCTCTTTACCCGAAATACTCGAAACCGAATAGTTTTTATCCGAAACCAAACCGAAACCGAAAATGCCCATACACTGCTTGTGAATAAGTCGTTCAACGTAGCATGTATACTGAAAAGCATGCTATTTACGCAAGTGCCATTATATTTTTGTCAAAATGTCATTTATATATATCATGAGATTCATTAATATGTGGTGCTTTGAGTTACAATGACAATAACTTGGGGGAAAAGCGTGTTTTTTTGTTTATGTTGTAATTTTTCTGTTTCATAATAAGTGTTATTTTGATATTTTGTACATAAATTAATAAAATATATTAAAAATTTAATTATACTCTTCAAATATATAATAACTCTTGGAATTTTTCATTAAAACTGAGGTTAAATTTGATATTTTGTGCTAAAATTTGCATTGAAAATCTAAAGTGACATTCTTTATGTAACAAAAAAAAACGTTAGAAAATATTTTTTTTGAAACGGAATGAGTATAAAATAAGGTATTTGTAAATTAAGAGGAAACCAACGGCTCACGTAAAGGCATCAACTTTAATTATTCAAAACAAGTCGAAAGGAAAATTATAAAATCTGAAAAGATAATCACTTTTGGAAATTGGAAAGATGCAAAGCCATCACAATCGAAGCAGGCTCAGCGTATTTCTACGGTCCAGATTCATCCCTTCTTTCTCTTCACCACTCTCCCTCTTCGTCGTCCTCGCTGCTGTTCCTTTTCCGATCTACTTTTCCGGTCTGCTCTCATCTTCTTCCGGCAGAAACAACAAGGCCGCTTCAGTTATGGTGCGTCGGCCGAGTTTTTCGGTTTGTTGTTTCCCTTCTTTGGAGTGATTGTTCTGAGATCCGATGATTGTGATTGTGCAGAGACTCAACTCCAACTTAGCTCCGATGGCGGAACCGAATATTTCTTGTACCACTTTTAATATCTGGGCTCCGATTTATAAACGGGTTGATCAACAGGTTTGTTTTTGCTTCCGTCTCATGTCTTCTGATTGTCTTTCCTTTCGAATCGGATTTTTCTACATTGATTCTGTGGTGGGACACTTTGGGTTACAGAATCAGAGCATTCGAGAGAGCGATTTTCGCGCGCTTTGGTTTACTCGGAACCAGAAGATATTAGATTGTCTACTCCATGAACGGTCTTCAGTTATGTGTCTCCAGGTAATAAAGAATATTTGTTTCTTCTTCTTAGAAAGTCAAATTGACTTTTGTATGTGAGAGAGACTTAAAGCAATCTTGATAGGAAGTTTGGGTTGGTAATGAGGAATTGGTGAAGATGTTCCACGACCGGCTTGGCACTGCAGGCTACACTATTTTCCAGTTGCCTAGAACAAACGGTCGTGCTGATGGTAAGTAAGCTTCTCGGTTTTACCATACTTTTGATTTAAAAAATGGCATCAGCTCTAGTTAGGAGTAGAGAAGGATGTGCTTATTGCTGGATTGTTCTAGGTGAAAACATTTCTGTCCAAAGTCATTAGAAACTTAAGAGGCTTGATATGCTTCAGTTAAACAGTGCCTAGTGGTCCAAATCTATACTCTTATGTCTTGGAAAACACTAGATTAGAGACAACGGAGAACCTTTCGGGTTAAAAAGGGTGTTTATATGATCTTCAATGTTGTTTGTAGGATGTCGTGTTAAGCGGCAATCTTACTTTCAATGACTGTTTGATGGATGGACTGGAAATATGGACCGAAATTCAAATTCAATACTGTAGGTTTTGGATTTCTCTATCTGATCACCTGCGATCAAAGATAGGCTTCTTTCTTCTTTGCTGTCTCATTTGTTTATTTGAATTTCCTTCTTACAGGTCTTTTGACTGCCATCCATAAGGAAAACTTTGAAATTGTAAATTACCGGGAGCTGCTCTTTAACGATTTTGGAGACCGTGTTGCTCAGCTCTTACATGTCAAATCAGTTATTCCCTTTCCGCTGACTGGGAAGCAAGACATTCAACAAGAAGTTCTTATAGTGAACACTCATCTGTTGTTCCCACATGATTCTAGTTTGTCTATTGTAAGATTGCATCAGGTTGGTCATCCTTCTTATCATTTTGCTTTCTGAGACCGTTCCCCTTAGATCTTGTGATAGTTAATTTTATTATCTCTGCTTCTCTTAACAGGTTTACAAAATTCTCGAATATCTGGATGCTTACCAAAAGGAAAATAAACTTACCCACATGCCCATTATTCTCTGCGGGTGAGCTTCTGGTCTTTAGAGTAATGAAGTTGTGTCCCTCCACCAGTTCAATATAATCACAGACTTTGTATGATGACGCTTATTTCAGTGACTGGAACGGAAGCAAGCGCGGGCATGTATACAAATTCTTGAGATCTCAAGGGTTTGTATCATCATACGATGTTGCTCATCAGTATACCGACAGTGATGCTCATAGGGTAGACATCTCTTACAAACCTTTTTCTCCAGCCTCCTGTTATTAAAACCTGGTTCATGTTGCAAAAGACATCCTTAAATATCCATCTTTCTTCTTTTCTTTCTTCAGTGGGTTAGCCATAGAAACCACAGAGGAAACATATGCGGAGTTGATTTCATATGGCTCTGTAACCCTAGCAATTCAAGAAAACCATTGAGAACAAGTTGGGTGGAAGCTGTTTTCAGCATAATCAAGGTGAGATTGATTCCCCTTCACATTGCAATTTTGTTTTTTATATTATTCACTTTACCTTTATAAAAATGTTACCATACCACGTCTGTTTATGATTGTAACCGCAACCTTTTTCTCGTTATCATGCCATGTTTCGTTCTTCTTAGACTTATTTTTCTTCCTACAGATATTCTTATATCCTTTTGTATAATTCTGATTTCTCTTCTTCCAGTATCAACTCCACAAAGCTTCCATAGCTGAAGACGATGCCTTTGCTTTTCTTGGGGCAAATAATCACAGTGGTTCACTAACTTACTCCGGCTTTTGCCAAGCACTTGAAAAGGTAAATTTAGGCTCTTCAGGAAAAAGACCTCAACTATCCACAAATGCTGCCAAAAAGGTTTTAATTTTTCAGATTCTTATTGAATTTTTCGACCCATCTGGAAAAACTTTTTGATCAAGTGGAGATTTTAGTTAACACAATAGTAGGATAAGGATCAAACAAGTTCTTTTAAATTTTTGTACGATATGTTGAAGGAAGGATCAGTGGACCAAAACTTTGAGAGTGGTCTTTATTGTTGCAGGTAAATCTAACGGGTATTCCACATGGACTTAGCTTCCAAGAGACAAAAGAGCTATGGGTTCGAGCTGATCTTGATGGAAATGGTGTCTTCGACTATGAAGAACTTAAGGTAAAATTAATATGAACCAATTGGCGCAAAACAAAAATCACAAACCGGGAAATGTTACAATGAATCTAGCTTTGTTTAAAACGTCATTGAAGACTCTGATGTGTGTATTGTCAGAAAATTTGGAACATGACAATGATGAATCAATCTGGAAACTGCAAAGAGAAAGTAATGGACAGTAAGAAAGAGGAGGAAGAAGAAGCGATTGGATTGAAAGTGAATAAAGCGGTTTTGTTTCCACAAGAAGCAGAGAAAGGATTGTGGCCGGAGAATTACAGTCTCTCCGATCATGCTTGTCTCACCGTACAATTCTCACCGGTCAAAATGCTCTGTAGCTAAGTTTTGTTTATCATGTGGCACTTGTAATTGTAAAGACGTAATGAGGTTGAGATTTGCAACGATAAGATTACAAACCTCTGAAGTTTGTATAGTTTTTGAGATACGATTTTGAACTTTTGTAATAGCATATCATTGTTTCTGAATAATTAAAGAGTTTGCTTTTTGATTGAATCGACTCTCTTAAGTGAAAAAAAAAGGAACTTAATAATGGGTATGTTCATTTAGATGGATTTAAAATTCAATTATTAACAGTATCGTGATGGTCATATACAAGGAAATAAACACTTTTTAATTAAAAATCCAAAGACGAATCGAATTATTGTAAATTTCATGAAAAAATTGACAAAAGGGAGATCTAAAAAGTAAAAACAGCGAACAGCGAACAGAGAAAAGAGCAGACTTTTTGGTTATTCCGCATTTGGAGTTCGTCGTTGGACTATAAAGGTGAGTCCTTTTCTGCTCTGTTTAATTTGGTGAAGTTTATCTTTTTCTGAACAATTTTCCATGGAAGTAGTTTGTTTGATTATACAATAGTTGACTTGGAAATTGATTTGCCCTTTTCCTTGTTCTGAACAGAGACGACTCTAATCGGAATCGTGATGGGTTAAACGACCTTAGGGTTTCTAATCGGATTTAATCCAGAGATCATTGATCTGAAAAATATCACAGAGATTGGAAATGGCAATGGCACCAGTAATTAAGGTGGTTTTAGGCTCAATAGCCTTTGCCATTTTCTGGGTATTGGCAGTTTTCCCTTCCGTACCATTCCTACCAATTGGTCGAACCGCCGGTTCTCTGTTTGGTGCAATGCTAATGGTTATCTTCCAAGTCATAACCCCTGAACAAGCTTACGCAGCCATCGATCTCCCTATCCTCGGTCTTCTCTTTGGAACAATGGTTGTTAGTATATACCTCGAGAGAGCTGATATGTTTAAGTACTTAGGCACATTGCTCTCTTGGAGAAGCAGAGGACCTAAAGATTTGCTATGTCGAGTCTGTCTTGTTTCCGCGGTTTCAAGCGCTCTTTTCACAAACGACACCTCGTGTGGTTTTAACCGAGTTTGTGTTGAAGATCGCTAGGCAAAAGAACCTCCCGCCTCACCCGTTTCTGCTCGCTTTAGCCACCAGCGCCAATATCGGATCTTCCGCTACTCCCATTGGGAACCCGCAGAATCTTGTGATCGCGGTTCAAAGCAAGATCCCGTTTTGGGAGTTTCTTCTTGGGGTTTTTCCTGCCATGGCTGTCGGTATTACTTTCAATGCTTTGATTCTTCTCGCCATGTACTGGAGGTTACTGTCTGATCATAAAGATGAAGAAGAAGAAGTGGAAGAAGAAAATGCGGTTTCTGAAGTTGTTGTTGAAGATGATGTCACATCTCATCGGTTTTCGCCAGCTACATTACCGCATCTCAGCTCTTTCAGATCCGAAGAAGCAAACATGAGAATGGATCCAGAGACCCTCAGAAACAGAGTGGTTTCGGCGGGTGAAAGCCATATAATGAACCGCATTTCAAATGGGTCAAGAGAACAAACCGATGCAGAGTCTCAGGGAGAGAGCAATAATAACAATATGTTCCAAACCAAGAAATGGAGAAGAGTTTTATGGAAATCAAGTGTTTATTTAATCACATTAGGAATGTTAATATCTCTGCTTATGGGTTTAAACATGTCGTGGACTGCAATTACCGCCGCTCTAGCTCTCATGGTTCTTGATTTCAAAGACGCAAGGCCATCTCTCGAGAAGGTAAAAACAAATCTTTACTCTTTGAAACACAGAAATCAACAGTCATTTTTTATAGATCTAATCACACTTTTAATTGTGTTTGGCAGGTATCGTATTCGCTTTTGATCTTCTTCTGCGGGATGTTCATAACCGTTGATGGATTCAACAAAACCGGCATCCCTACGGCTCTATGGGATCTAATGGAGCCATATGCGAAAATCGGTCAAGCCAAAGGAACCGTGGTTCTAGCACTTGTGATTCTTATCCTCTCCAATGTAGCCTCCAATGTACCAACCGGTGTGTCATTGTAACCTTAAAAGCAAACATGTTTTGGGTTTACCCCTAACTAGAAATTCATTAAACTGTTACTTGTGTGCAGTGCTTTTGTTGGGAGCAAGAGTGGCAGCATCAGCCGCGGCAGGGGAGGAGGAGAAGAAGGCGTGGTTGTTGCTGGCGTGGGTGAGCACGGTGGCTGGAAACTTGACGTTGCTTGGTTCAGCTGCAAACCTGATAGTGTGTGAGCAAGCTCGTAGAGCAGTGAGCCATGGGTACACTCTCACTTTCACTAAACACTTCAAGTTCGGTTTACCTTCAACACTCATCGTTATTGCCATTGGTCTACTTCTTATCAAGTAAACCATACTTGGCTCACTCTGTATATGCTTTCTTTTCTATTTGTGAAGGATTTTTATTCATTTCAAGAATCAGTATATGGTTTCTTTTTACACACTTTTGTAATTCAAGTTTCATATGATACATATTTGTATCTTAAAGAAGAAAAAAAACATATACTTATCGCAATTATACGTGATGAATGAATGGTATACTATTCTTTCAGTTTGTCACGTTTGAAGATGCGCTTCTAGTAATTTGCATTGGTTCATAAAGATATGTCAAAATCTGTCGTCGAAATGGAAGATTGTAACTTG
This sequence comes from Eutrema japonicum, assembly GCA_030161315.1. Lineage (NCBI taxonomy): Eukaryota > Viridiplantae > Streptophyta > Magnoliopsida > Brassicales > Brassicaceae > Eutrema > Eutrema japonicum. The sequence goes on along the minus strand of BSQW01000001.1, from coordinate 800,588 downwards.
CAAATCCCTTTTTATTTTATTTTTTATTCTTTGTTTACAGAATCAGAGCATTCGACAGAGCGATTTTCGCGCGCTTTGGTTTACTCGGACCCAGAAGATTTTAGATTGTCTACTCCATGAACGGTCTTCAGTTATGTGTCTACAAGTTATATATTTTTGTTTTTTCTTCTTAGAAAGTCAAATTGACTTTTGTATGTGAGAGATTTGAAGCAATTGTCACTACTCTTAAAGAGTAGGAAGTTTGGGTTGGTTGCTCTAAGTGAAAATATTTCTCTCCAAAGTCATTAGAAACTTTCCCCTCCACCGTCTATCCCACCTCTCCCCTCTCTCCCCCGTTTCTCCCCCCTCTCCCCCGTTTCTCCCACCTCTCTCCCTCTCCCCCTTCTCCCCCGTCTCTCCCTCTTCTCCCCCATCTCTCTCCCCCTCACCCTCTCTCCTCCCTCTCTCCCTCTTCTTCTCCTCCATCTCTCCCCCCTCTCTCCCCCTCTCTCCCCCTCTCTCCCTCCTCTCTCCCCCTCTCCCTCTCTCCCCCTCTCTCTCTCCCCCCTCTATCCCCTCTCTCCCCTGTCTCTCCCCCTCTCTCTCCCTTCTCTCCCCCTCTCTCCCCCTCTCTCCCCCGCCTCCCCCCAGGCTCTCACCCTTCTCCCCTCTCTCCCCTAGTATCTCCCCCCTCTCCCCCTCTCCCCCTCTCCCCCCTCTCCCCCTCTCCCCCTCTCTCCCCCTCTCTCACGTCTCTCCCTCATCTCTCTCCCCCGTCTCTCCCCCGTCTCCCCCCGTCTCCCCTCTCTCTCCCCTCTCTTCTCTCGTCTCTCTCCATGTCTCTCCCCCATCTCTCTCGTCTCTCTCCCCCTCTCCCCCGTCTCACCTCCTCTCTCCCCCCGTCTCTCCCCACTCTCCCCCTCTCTATCCCACTCTCACCACCCTCTCTCCCCTTCTTCCCGTCTCTCCCCCCTCTCCCTCTCTCCCCTATCTCCGTCTCTCCCCCTCCCCCCTCTCCCCGTCTCTCCCCCATCTCTCATAATATGGGTGATTCGTTAGACCCATCATCATGACATCATAACAATATTGTCTATCATACCATCATTTTTTTTTCAAAAAAGCAACAATCCATTATTTTTCCGCCAAAAACGTGATTTCACATTTTCACGCCATAAACATGATTCCGTGTTTTCCAGGCAAAAACGCGATTCCACATTTTTCCGACAAAAACGTGATTTCGCATTTTCCCGCCAAAAACGTTATTCCGCATTTTTCCGCCAAAAACGCGATTTCGCATTTTCGCAATTTGTAAATGGCCATGGGTCAAATTGGTGACTCGTTGGACCCATCATCATGATATTATTATGATATCATCATGACATCATAACAATATTACTTATCATACCATCATTTTTTTCAAAAAAGCAACAATCCATCATTTTCCCTCTAAAAAACGTTATTCCGCATTTTCCCGATAAAAACGGTATTCCGTATTTCTCCGCCAAAAACGTGATTCCACATTTTCAAGCCAAAAACGCGATTCCGCATTTTCCCACCAAAAACGTGATTTCACATTTTCCAGCCAAAAATGCAATTCCGCATCTTCCCGCCAAAAACGCAATTCCGCATTTTCCCGCCAAAAACGCAATTCCGCATTTTCCCGCCAAAAACGTGATTTCGCATTTTCCCGCCAAAACGTGATTCCGCATTTTTCCGCCAAAAATATGATTTCACATTTTCCTGCCAAAAACGATATTCCGCGTTTTCCCGTCAAAAACGTGACTTCATATTTTTCCCGCCAAAAACATGATTTTACATTTTTCCGCCAAAAACGCGATTTCACATTTTTGCAATTTGTAATTGGTCATGGGTCAAATAGGTGACTCGTTGGACCCATCATCATGACATCATAACAATATCACTTATCATACCATCATTTTTTTTTCAAAAAATCAATAATCCACCATTTTCCCGCCAAAAACGTGATTTCACATTTTCCCTCTAGAAACATTATTCGGTGTTTTCTCGCCAAAAAGCAATTTCGCATTTTCCCGCCAAAACCTCAATTCCGTATTTTACCGCCTAAAACGCGATTCCGCATTTTCACACCAAAAAGGTGATTTCGCATTTTCCCGCCAAAAACGCGATTTCGCATTTTCCCACCAAAAAAGACATTCCGCATTTTCTTACTAAAAACGTAATTTCACATTTTCCCACTAAAAACGTGATTTTACAATTTCCTAGCCAAAAAACGTGATTCCGCGTTTTTTCGCCAAAAATGTGATTCCACGTTTTCTCGCCAAAAATTTAATTCTGCGTTTTCCCACCAGAAAATGTGATTCCGTGTTTTGCCGCTAAAAATGTGATTCCGTGTTTTGCCGCCAAAAATGTGATTCCGTGTTTTGCCGCCAAAAACATGGTTTCTTATTTTCCCGTCAATAATGTAATTCCGCGTTTTTTCGTCAAAAACGTGATTTCACATTTTCCCGCCAAAGACCGAATTCCGCGTTTTCCGCTTAATCGCGTTTTTCCACCAAAAACTTAATTTCAAATTTCCCATCAAATAAATGGTTCGACAAATTCATTAATAATTTACGATAATTGAAAAAAATTTATCGACTCATAATATAAATATATTATAATATTATTTACTATTTTTTATTTTCTTATTTTTAAAAATTATTAATAATATTTAATTAAATAAATGTTTGTGATTCATGGATCACTTATTTGATCCATGACCAATGTAATTAGATGCTTCCATGACCCATTTACAATGTCATTAAAAACATAATTTTATTAATTATTATGCACCGTTTAATGACTTTAGCTTTGTGGTTAGTTCAAGAACTCTTAAAAAAAATTTATTATGTCTAACTTTCAAAACAATTTATTTAAAAAAAATTACTTCGAGCTAATTATAGCGCGAGTTAAATCCTAGTGATTCTGATTCCATATTTGCAATAACAGTAAGCAAAATTATACTTGAAAGTTGAAACCTTGATTGATTATCCTCTGTTTCAGATTTCACCTCACAAAGCTAAAGTTTTGTTTCATATATACGACAGAGTTCCATTCAAACTTCGAGCACTTGTGATAGTTTTGGTAGCTCAAATCGTCGCATAGACCAAATCACACATCCACAAAAATCTCCTAACTCAACAATCAAGCTCAAAAGGTGAGTCTCTGAGAAAACAATACTCAGATGCTAATCTTGCAACTTTGTGCCAACACTCGCAACATTGATATCAGAAGAAAAACTAAATTTTCATATGTTTCTAGGTGAGCTAAGCTGTGGGTCAAGGGACTGAAATTGGAGAGCATCAATTGGGTCAAGAGACAATCAAGAACAAAAGAGCTGGTTTCTTTTACAGGATCATAAAAAGACTCGTCAAGAAACTTCACCTATGTTCTTCTTTCTCAAGAACATGATAATTGCTAAATGAGATCAGCTACCAAAAAAAAAAAAAAGAGATCAATAACACTTTTTGTCTTTTCCGAATTTGTAAAAAGTATTAAGCTATGTCTATCTTGTTTTGCAACTTTTCCATCTTGTATGTATGTCCTAATGTATATAAAAAAAATGTATGTCCTAGTTTATTATATAGAAAGGGTGAATTTGTGATAAGAAGTGGATAGAGAAGACAAAGTTGTATCATCTTTAATTAATAATACAATTAACAAAGTTGTCAAATTCTCTTGAACGTAGCATTGCGTAACAATCAACCTTTACTCCAACGGTCCTACCTAAACCCCCACAAAATCTGCAAAATTAAACAAATCAATAGTATCAAATCAAAATACTTAGTTTTTGTAATGTCAAAAGTCTCTCTTAGTCTAACATCATATGTAGACCACGTGCATGTTGCCATGTTGATGTTTAAGTACACTAACGCTAACTTTTATTTTTCTTTCTTTTTGTAAAAAAAAAAAATATTGTTTTACAGTGTCATTTGTAAACAAATTATACTTGAACCAAAATCATTGTAGTAAATACTTAATTTAGCTATCGGGCTATAACAACAAGGAATTTTTCAGACTTAAACTTGTAGATAAGAGTATCTATTTTCACTATATAAAATCGATTTTATAATAGAATTTAATCAAATAATCAAACTTGTGGATAAGAGTATCTATTTTCACTATGTGTATGTAAGTGTGTTAGCACAGCATAGATAGATAAATTTGTGACTATAGAAACGGTTAGGTGAAAAAACTATTCTATTATTTCGCTTTAATTGTAATCTCAGAAATCATAATCATATCAGCTTGAATTGGTTTATAATACTGAAAACTGTTTTAGAAATATTACTATATATTCGTATAAAATCATCAAATGAACAACAACAAAAAACTACAAAATTAGTCTAACTTGAGTTTTGAAGTCGAATTTTGCCATTTCAACAAGCAATTCTAGATTATACAAATACGATAAAAGTGGAACCTTTTTTTATTGTTCACATGTACTTTATGGTTCTTCTGTCTACGGTTTCTACGAAATTTCTTGTTTGGGATCGTATACATGTTTTTTATTGTTCACATGTACTTTATGGTACTATACTGCCAGTTACAAAAATATTACTACTACTGTCACATGATAACTGCAATAGTAATATGAAAAATATACGTCACTAATGTCATTCTTTGATCAAAATCCAAAATCGCAACTTGCAAAATCCCATTTGCCCTCTTTTCTAATTAAAGTAACAAAGTCACAAGGTAAGAGACTTTTTTTATTATTTTGAAAAGTGATTCCCCGCTCACGTATTCAAGATATGGACAATTAAATTTTTTTAAAAAGGCTAGACTAAAGTCTAAATTTTAGATATAATAAGCTATGTTTTTGGGTTAGAGTTTTTAGGATATTGGATTCGATTATTTCAAAACGTGAAACCTATTTGATTTTTTTCCAAAAATTTAACGACGCCTTTAACTCAATGAATGGTATAAAAATAAGAGTCCCAAATGAAAGAAAGGAAAAAATAATAAGCCATAGATTCTGACAGTCGTCCCACTGTCAGAACAAAAAAAAAAAAAAAGATTGTCTGACAAAGAAAAACAAAAACAAAAAGATATGCCGACGGCGCTGCGTTTCGAAAAGCTGCCCACCCAATCTCAATCAACGGTCACGGTTTTATTCGATTCTCTCTCTTCTTATTATATTTGTAATTATTATTTGAATTTTAGTATTCCCTGCAAATATTGTGAGACCGCACGCACTTGGAGGATGCTGTCGAAAGGTGAATACTAAAAAGGTGTTTTTTCCTTGAACAAATTAAAAAGATTTTTGTCGAAAGAGAACATCACCACCACTGTGATTCGAACAGTTAACAGATAACCTATTAGAAAAATATATATGCAAAACAAACGTATGTTTTCTTGATATCATATCTGCTTGAATTTAGTCCAAAATACGAAATAGTTATTCTTTCCAAATATATATCCTATGTTCATTTTTGATCAAAAAGCAAAATTGCAGCATTGGAACCTTAGCGTATCTATTAAGCTACTCTTCACAATTTCATTTATTTTTATGTAATTGTTTTTTAAAAACAAATTATTCTAGAATCGCCGCAAAATCCATCGCTTTGATATTTTTTTTATAAATAAAGAAACTCCTTTCGTCTTCCTCCTTCCCATTAACGGCAACAATGGAGAAAGCTCTCTGCTGATCATCTTCTTTTCTTTTTTTTTCCCTTCGTTTTTGTTCTGAAAGTTTTGTCACTGTCGACAAATGGCGAATCCGGTGGGCTTCAGATTCCGTCCGTCCGACAAGGAGATCGTCGACCATTACCTCCGGCTAAAAAATCTCGGTGGTTCCACGAGTCATATCGATCAAGCCATTAGCACAGTCAATATCTGTAGCTTCGATCCTTGGGATTTACCTTGTAAGTCTTTCTAAAAATTTCACGACTTCTTCCAACAGAACCGAATCATCGGCCAATTTTCTGATTCAGGGAACTTTCCCTCCTTTGTTTTTCGGTTTATGTTCTTTCCCAGCCCAGTCGATGATCGAATCGATAGATCAGGTTTGGTATTTCTTCGGTCGCATGGAGAATAGTTATAACAGAGGTGATCGACAGAGCAGGAAAACCAAGTCTGGTTTTTGGAAGAAAACTGGAGTTACAATGGATATCATGCGAAAGAGATCAGGAAATCCCGACAAGATCGGCGAGAAGAGGGTTTTGGTGTTTCACTTTAGTAAGATTCTCGGTGGCTCCAAATCCGATTGGGTTATGCACGAGTATGTCGCAACTTTCTTGTCTCCTCCTAATCAGGTAATTTTTCGAATCCAATCTTTTTGGGTTTTTTGTTTTGTTTTGTTGTTGTTGTTGCTGCGGTTTGATTGCTCGTAATCGTATACTGTTGAGTTGATTGGTCCATTTTTGGGTTTTTTGGTGTTGCTATTGCTGTGATTGTGATTTGATTGCTTTGTATATCATGTTGATTGATGATTTCCCTTTTGGGTCGTCTTTGGTTTGTACAGATGATGACATATACATTCTGTAAATTAAAGTTTAAAGGTGAAGCGAGAGATTCTGGAGGAATTCAGCATCGTCACTCTCTAATCACCACTCATTTGAACAATTCTGGAGGATTCAGTACAGGATCTGAGGTGGGTCTATCTCTAAGTGTTCTTCTTTGAGGTGAATCCGACAACGACTTCATTTGTTTTGTGTTCTTCCCTTTTTTTCAGGAATCCTCGTTTGACTGTCTCCATAGCCAAGAACAAGGGAATCCACGTCAGTTTAGTGGCTTTCTCAGTGTGCAGGAAGAAGCTCAACTCGAAGATGCAATGCGCGGGGTTATCAACAATCTGTCAACTGATGATTGGAACAGTTTGATCAACCATGATGATGAGGATCAAGGGAAGATTATGTTTGTGCAAGAGGATCGCAACGATTACACACCTAAAAAGTCATTGACCGGTGTCTTCATTGGCCATAGCAGTGATGATAGTGATTCTAATTCCATATCTGCAATAACAGTAAGCAAAATTCTACTTGAAAGTTGAAACCTTGATTGATTATCCTCTGTTTCAGATTTCACCTCACAAAGCTAAAGTTTTGTTTCATATGTATCCATTCAAACTTCAAGCACTTGTGATAGTTTTGGTAGCTCAAATCATCTCATAGACCAAATCACAGATCCACAAAAACCTCCAAACTCAACAATCAAGTTAGTGCCATTAACTCAAGAGGTGAGCTTTATTATCTCTCTTTCTCTGAGCCAAATAATCCCTAACTAATGCTCATCATGCTACTTTCTGCCAGCACTCACTTACATTTTGTGTTCTTTGATATGATTCAAGGTGAGCAAATCTCTGGGAACCATTATCGATACATCCGAGATGAAGAATCCTTGTGATGATGTACAAGAGGCTGAGATGGGAGAGTATAAAATGGGTCAAGAGATTATCAAGAACAAAAGAGCTGGTTTCTTTTACAGGATAATACATAGATTCATCAAGAAAATTCACCTATGTGCTTCTATTTCAAGAACATGATATAATAAATGAGATCAAGAACACTTTTTGTATTTTCCAAATTTGTAAAAGTACTATTAAGTTATGTCTTATCTTGTTTTGTAACTTTTTCGTATTGTATGTATGTCCTAATGTATATATAAAAAGGTGAATTTGTGATAAGAAGTGGATTGAAAAGACAAAATTGTCAAATTCTGTCGGACGTACCTAACCCCCACCCAAAAAAAAATCAATAATCAGATTCAACAAAAGGAAACAAATTTGTATTTGGGTGTCGCATCAAGAAATTGCGTCTAAACTTAGTATATGGACGCAACATCCAGACGTATTTTGTTTATGTGTTTAGTTTTTACATCTAGAAATTGTATCTGGATGCAATTATGTTTGTTTGCATATTTTATTTGGATACATTTTAAAACTAAATGACAAAAATGTCATGTTCTATGTTTATAACAATTTGTTTAATCTAAAGTATATTTACAACTAAATAATTATCAAATTAATATTTAAATAACTTATAAAATTTGACTTTAATGAAATAATTATATTTAACCGTTATTTTGTGGAAAACCGCTATTTTACGGTTTCAGCGTCAACCCGTTATTTTTCGGTTTCGACCGTTATTTTGTGGTTTTAGCGGAAAACTACTATTTTCGGTTTTAGCGGAAAACTGTTATTTTGTGGTTTTGGTGGAAAACCGCTATTTTGTAATTTAAGCCGGAAACTGCTATTTTACGGTTTTTGGTGGGAACTGCAATTTTTTGCTATTTTGATGGGAAACCGCTATTTTGCACTTTCGGCGGGAAATCGCTATTTTGAGGTTTTGGCGTGAAATCACTATTTCTTGGTTTTGGAAGAAAACCGCTATTATATGATTTTTACGGGAAACGGCTAATTTGCGATTTTGGTGGGAAACTGCTATTTTGAGATTTTGGCGGGAAACTGCTATTTTGAGATTTTGGCGGAAAACCGCTATTTTGCGCTTTTGGCGGGAAACTACTATTTTGCGATTTTGCGGAAAATTGATATTTTGTAGTTTTGGCGGGAAACTACTATTTTGCGGTTTTGGCGAAAAATCGCTATTTTATGATTTTCATGAAAAACCGCTATTTTAAAGTTTTTACGGAAAAACTCTATTTTGCGATTTTAGCGTGAAATCGCTATTTTGTGGTTTTAACGGGAAGTTGCTATTTTGCGGTTTTGGCGAGAAGTTGCTATTTTGTGGCAAACCGTTATTTTAAAGTTTTTACGGGAAAGTCTGTTTTACAGTTTTGATGGAAAACACTATTTTTTAGTTTTAGTGAAATTTTGCGATTACGTTATAATGACTTAATTTTTTCTTTAAAAATAATAAAATATAAATTATTTAAATTTTATTTTTTGGTGGGATAATTATTTTAAATCTACATGTACCACGTGCATGTTGTCATGTTGATGTTTAAGTCCAAAATCCATTTGACTATTGACTAATGCTAACTTTTATTTTTCTTCCTCTCTTTTTAGATATCATATACCTCAGACCATCTGCATTAGAGAGGAAGACACATGTCTCCAACAAGACATATGTCTCAAAAAAAAGTAAAAAAAAAATATATATTTTTTTTTAATGGGAAGACACCCACAATTATGTGGAATGTGGGTGCTCTATGGTGTTTTAAATGAGACACTTTCAACAAAAGTTGAGATATCCAAAATATGATGTGACAATTTTTGATTAATTCAATCTTTTTTTTATAATAATTTTAATTATTAAATTAAAAAAAACAAAAAAAAATATATATTTTATTGGTAAGATATTTTGAAGGTGTCTCATTGATGCACATGCTCTCAATCATAATATAATATATTACAGTATCTATTTCACTATATTAAATCGATTTTATATAATTTAATAAACAATTGAGCTTGTGGATAAGATTATCTATTTCACACTATATTATATGTATACATTATGTGTATGTAAGTGTGTGAACACAGAACTGATATAGAGATACATGCGTACTTTTTAAATGTGTGGAAAATTGTCTTTTTCGTATCTTTTCCACATTGTATGCGCTAATAAATAAAATGAATTTGTGACTAGAGAAATTGTTAGTTGAAAAAAGGTGGTATCATTTCGCTTTAATTGTAATCTCTAGCTTCGATATGACAAACAAAAGAATAATGGTCCAACTCTTTTTGACTCTTCCTCATCAATCTCTAGTCCTACCTAAACCCTTAAAAAGTGAACCAATCCTAATAGAGAGAAACTTCTATGGGGTTTATCTCTGTGAAATTTTGATACATAATATCCTTAATTTTATCAATGTCAAAGCGTCTCTTTTAGTGTCCATCATATACAGTATATGTAAATATGCAAACTTGATGTTTAAATTCAAAGTTCAACCCCCACTAGGAAAATTTCTTGCTTACTCTTACTTTTTTGTTTCTATTTCTTTTTGAGGCATAATGGAAGAAGGTGTAACTATGATCAATGATTTTATATCTTTCCAGAAATCATACTGCTCAAAATTTGGTTCATAATACTGAAAACTGACTTATAAATATTACTCTAGAGTCGTATAAAATCGTCAAGAGAAACACCAAAAATCTACAAGTCATACTTGAGTGTTTTGACATCTAAACAAGCAATTCAAGATTATACTCATACGATATTAGTGGACCCTATTTTTATGGTTCCTTTTTTTTTGTGGTCAGAACCTTAAGGTTCCTTTAGTTAACTACGGTTTCTACGAAATTTCTTGTTTTTTTTCGTATCCATCCGTGATTTTGTTTTGAAATAATTAATGGACTATTGACGTTAAACGGACCATTCTTCATTTTTCAAATAGGTCAGCACATGGGAACACATGTTCAAGAAAAAAAAGATACTTTCATAATATAAAGGGAACAAATGTTCAAGAAAAAAATAATTTCATATTACTCCTTTGGTAGTAACTGGTACTACTGTCACACGATAATTGCAATAGTTATATGGAAAAAAAAAATCTTTGATAAAAAACTCCAGAATGGCAAATTGCAAATCCCATTTTTGTCCTCTTTTCCAATCACAAGGTAAAAGACTTTTTGGGGGAATTCTCATTCACGTATCTTATAGTTTGGTAGAGAGATTTATATTCAAATAAATTAGGAACGGAGAATCTATCTCAAAATCAAAGTAAGGTAGATTTTATAGGAAACTATGGGGATGATTGGTATTTGGTGGTGGGTCATAAAAATCATGTTTTTTTTTTTTTTAACTTCTGGATTTTTATTGAAAATGGGAAACAAAAAATACTTAAGGAAGAGCATCGATTCCAAAACAGCTTCACGATTGGAATCGTCCACCTCGAATTTTTAAAATCATGCTTTAATATTATTTTAAAAGCTATAGCTCAAATTTAATAATAAATGCATTTTTTGGCTCTACGGATCAAAATTCTTAGAGCACAATGGGCTTTGAATTTTTTTTCTCTTTCTTCTCTCTACTTTTCTTCCTATTTCTTTCTCATTCAACTTTTTCTTATGCCAAAATCCTACAACAGTAAATTTAAAGTCATAGTAAAAAAACCTACAACATAATTTCTACACCGAAAAATCTAAGGCCACAGTTTTTATCAATCAAGCCTTATATATAGATTAAAATTTTCGAATTATGATGAAAGTTCAGTATAACTCAATGAATATATTATAACTAATGAATACATATTGTATATAGGATATAGTTACAATTTGCTGAATAATGTATAATTCATCCTAAAAATGTTGAGAAAAGAGAGTGAAATTATTTATGTTTTCTTAATGGATCTGGTTGTATGATATGGTTGCAATTTCGTTAAACTTTTGAATATAAAAACTTGCAACCTACCACATTTATTTATTTTAAAATATTTGTGGGAGAGCGTGAAATATCGTACAATATACAATAACGTCAAAGAAAAGAAGAAAACAAAGAGTACAATACAAAAATACTAGTAGTATAAGGGAGGAAAGATTCCAAATAGCCTTTTTGGTTTTTGGATCTCGCGAAGTAAGAGCGGCGCGTGTTTTTTTTATACTTCCACGTGGCCCAATCAGTTCACTTATTTAGATTTGGTCGTTAGAAACCTGCGGAACATATAATAATTGATATATATGGTCGACAAATAAACAATTTAATACAAATAAAAACATCAGAGGAAATAATATTTTCCTTAAAAGTTATCTCCCTCACATTCGAGTTTTCTATGGTGTTTTGTCCGTACACGTGGCCAGTTTCTCCGAGTGGCAGACCGCTGGATTCACCTTGTTTCCATGACTTTCAAAATAAATAAAAAATTTAATTAGATTAGTAGGAAATCTTATCGTAACTGTAGTTAAGGAAAACCAAATATCGGATTAATTTAAACCAAAAGCTACACTAATTATAAAACATGTTAAAAAAAGTTTTCTTTCTCACTAATTAAAACATATGGAGTGAACATATAATGCTTAATAACCTCATGATCTTAAATATTTTGATTAAAATGCGAATATTCTAAAAAGATAGAATGTATTCGTGTTCGTGTTCTCACTTTTCAAGTGGTCACAGCTTTTCTATCCCAATAAAAACGAATAGTCATTTGAATGTATAATAATGTACATAAATTTAGTTTTCAGGAAAACAAACAAACCATAAATAATAAATATCATAAAACTACCACGCGAGCGCATGGGATCTTTGGTTGTAATTAAACGTTTCTCAATTATTATTATCATAATATATTTTTTGTACGTACATGCGTTATATAGGCGAAACTTTCCCAGTGATAATGGTCGAACTGATAAGAGTGATGATCAAACCAGGTAGTGCTGTCAGATTCTGGGATAAGCTCTTCTAAGTCTTTACAGTAGTCTCCACCATAATCTTCGACAGGGTTCTGCGTCAACAACTAAAGTAATTATAAGCTTTTCTCCACACAAAAAAACTAAAGTAATTATAAAACTATCTAATCCGATTAAATCCATTCATATCAAATCAAAATCGTATTGAAAAAGTCATAAGCATATTAAATCGAAGAGGAAATAATATCTGATTTTGTTGTAACTATATATATATGTTCTTTTCTACCTGAACAATTTAAGAATATTTTCTATTAAAAGAAAATTATTTTGCTAAGATATAATTAAACCCATACTAAAACTGTATGTAAAACAAAACATATGTATCTGGTTTCTGTATTTTCTAAAATTTAACTATAAACCCAAAAAAAACGGGTTCCCTACTTATAAATTTGCATATACCAACTTATATAACATATATATATATATATATTGATAAACGTTGTTCCCATGTTATGTAAAGTACCTGGGAGTGATTAAGTATAGGATCTGAGATGTGAGTGGGAGACAGATCTGTCGCCGCCGGGGAAGCATCAGTAACGCCGCCGCTCCGTTTAGTTCTTGTCTTTTTCATTATTTTGCAGAGAACAAAGGCGTCCTTCAAATAATTTATAGAGCCACTAATTAATGCTTCAGTACTTCTATACAACTATATACATATATAGTTGGGGTCACAAATTCCATATATTGATCTCACAAAATTACTACTAATAGAATCTGAATTGAAAATGAGAGGGGTCACAGTTTTAATATCGCTTTGGACCTTTACTACCTTGTTGGGGTGGTGGAGAAAGGAATGAAATTCATGGATGATCCAAGTGGGCTTGTGTTGTTGATTGGTGGTGGATGATGAAGTAGCAGAAGACCTTTTGTTTTTGCTTTCTTGGAAAACAAGAAACTTCTTTAAACCGATAGGGTTACCATCAGCGTCCTTAATCGTACAGCTATTCCCGGTTATCTTCCAATGTCCTGTCCTCGATGCCCTCTTCCTCCGGTTGAGCCTCCCGAACTTCTCTACCGGCGATATGAAGTACCAAGTGTGACTTGATTCTATCTTCGCCAGCCCTTTTCAAATAAGGCGCATGCAACCACTTGAAGAAGAGATGTTGGATTCTTAATATGGAATATTTAGGGTTTATGATTCTAGGGTTTAGATATATAACTCACCCGGTAAATCAGCAGGTTCATGGTGGCATATATTGACCTCGTTTATTTGTTTCCCCTCATGATCATCCTTTTCTGTGATCTTGTTATTCAAGTAATAGGTAATGAGCTCTTCCTCAGGTGGGTTAAATGTGTACCTAGACATCTATTAACTGGGAAACAGAGTTTGTTGAGAACCAGAATATGTAGAAAACCAAAAAAAGAAAAAAAGAAAAAAAACTGGAGATATTAGAGTTTTAATGATGACTAATGAAAAACAAGAGAGGAGTTTGATGGAGTAAGGCATAGCTTAAATAGGAGCTCTCGCCGATAAAGCATATACCCTGCTTGACTATATATTTTATAATGGATAAAAATGAAATAAATCACAGACATGAATCAGAAGCGATTAAAGCGCTCTGAGGAAAACGAAAAAAAAAGCATGCACATTGGTGAGAAGGCATGGCACTAGCCCTGAGACTTCATATCCGGGATCCGGCATCAGCTCCGCTCCGCTCCGGAAAATAGGATATCCGGTATGGGCGGAGGTGGAGGCGGATAATAATTTTACGGATCCGGCCGGAGGCGGAGGCGGATGGTAAAATAAGTCACTGCCGGAGCTCCGCACATCCGGTTTTTTTTTTTTTTTTTTTTTTTAAAAACGGTTTGTCTTCTTCCGCCAAGCCTTCTGGTCCGACCCGTCAAGGTCATCCCATGATAAGATCTGATGTAGATCTTATCTGTCTTAAGAAAGATGTAAGAAATTCAGAAGAAAGGAGATGAGAAACAGAAAAAACTAGGAAGAAGAAGAAAAGAATCGAGAAGAGAAGAAACAAAAAAGTCGGGTCGGGTGCGGGTCGAGTTTTTTTTTTTTAAGCGGGGCGGGTGCGGGTCGAGGGTTTTACAATGCGGGTCGGTGCGGGTCGAAAGTTTTAGAACCGCGGGTTTGCGGGTTGAAAGTTTTAGAACCGCGGGTTCGTAGAGCATGAATCTATATTTTTTTTTTTTCAGTGGAAAAAAAAATAAACTGGATTATCCGGATATCCGCGGATATCCGGATTTTTAAGAGGATATTCAGATATTCGGATATCCGGGTTTTCAGAGACGGAGGCGGATAGCATAGTTTCACATCCGGCCGAAGGCGGAGGCGGATGCGGATACCCTCATTTTGGCCGGATATCCGGCTCCGCCTCAGGGCTACATGGCACTATCCTACATATGTGCACCAAATGTACTGCAATAAGACACCGACATAGAATTTTTTTTTTTTCTATTAACGAACAAAAAAAGAGTTTTTTCTTCCACTTCAATATAGAAGTCGGGGTAAATTTATTAAAAATGAAGATAGCGAAGAGTTCCCCTTTTCTTAATTAAACCAAATTAAGAGAGTTAAAGTATGTCTCAAAATAATCGATTTACAATATTAATATAAGGGACGATCCTTAGTATTCATAGAAATATGAGTCACACGAACATTTCTTTTGGTAACCCAGCTTAATTATATTGACAAACCACTAACAAACTGGTCAAAGTAAAATTCTAAACGAAAAAGAGGACACATTTTCATACATGCGATCGAGTGCAAACCACATGCGATCTTGAAATAAATTTTCCAAAAGGAGATTTGTCAGTTAATGTAATATTAATATCGGAGGATCCTAATAAAATCGAAACATTTTATTTGGACGGCATTTGGGATATATAGCTTTATCTGAAACCCAAAAATTTCCACACTGAAATATTAAAATAATGTAAAAGGAGAGGTCGATAATTTGCGCTGAAAATGTGGTCGCCTTTTTCGCAGCATCATTATCTCACAAATCTAAAATGAATCTTTTATCTATTTTTTTAATATTAAAATGGTGATACATCGTAACAGACAGTATCTTAAGTTTCTTAGACCATCTCCAACGCAAGGTTTAGACTGAGGTTCTTGGCTTATTTAGGAATAAAAATAAATAAAAAAGGATTTAAAAGTTTAGAACCGATCCTTAGTAAAGGATTTTTAGGAGCGGTTCTTAGGCAGGTTATTAAGACACCTGTTGAAACTGCATTGGTTTTAACCAAAACCCATTTTTTTCTCGCCGACCTCGACATTTTCTCTCCTTCGATTGTATCGGCGACGGCGAAAGCGAAATCGATTTGGGGGTTTCGTGTTGTGAGCGGAGTTCGTGGAGACGGTGCTCGAGGATCTCGGGCTACATGTCGATGTGCTGTCCGGTGAAGAGGAAGCGAGGTTAGTTTATCTAGGCGTGCTTCAGTTTCTTCCGGTATTTGAGAAATCCATCTTGTGTATCGATATAGGAGGTGGGTCTACTGAGTTTGTTGTTGGTAAGCGTGGTGATGTGAAGCTTGTTGTTTCAGCGGCAGTTTTCAGCGGCTATGGGACTGATCTGCGTCAATTCAATCTCGAGGGGTATAAAAGGGATTGGAAATTTGGTACAAGAGAACTGAGCAGCGTTGTAGCGAAGCTATGAAGTGAAGGAGATGAAGAGCAGATCCGGAGAGAAGGCTTTTTCAACAGAAGATCAGAGTTCATTGTCGCTGGGGTGGTATTGTTGGAGGAAATATTCAAGGCTCTCGGTATCGAAGATATGGAGGTCTCAGAGTATGCATTGGCAGAGGGTGTGATTGTTGATTCTTTGGCTAAAGCTTTTGATGGATTATGATTTGAATGCCAATGCGAGGTGGCGATCAGTCATGAGGCTTGCCACGCGACTCAATGGAAAAAAACGAATGAATCATGCCAGACATTGTGCCAACATAGCCAAGTCTCAGGCTGCAAGCATTGTGGCCAACGATTTTCGTCAAAAGGCTTCGGAATACCGTGCTCAAGGTATTTGCTTCTACTCCCTAATTCGATTCCTTGTCTGGTTTGCCTCTGCTTTTAGATTCAGCTAAGTTACAGTATGATGCTGATAGGATAAGATTATAGTGGTGTCAGCTTCTGTTTTTCATCTGTTAAAGCTTGGTTTTCCGCTTTGGTGTATATAACTGTACAATTCTGGTGTCTCTGTTGGCAGCTGAAGCGCAAGACAGATATGGTAAACCAGATAGATGAGCTAATGAATTGAGTACCGGTGTTCTCCAAACACCCGTATCAGGGAAAGGAGGGAAGTCCAAAAAATCATCTAGGTCAGTGAAGTCTAATAAAACTGGAACGCAAGCTTCTGGTTCTAATGCAGGTGAGTTTGGTATGTGTTTCCTCTCTATCTACACCGGCATATGTTTGTAGGCCAATGATAGATATTGCTTATGTGCTCATCTGAGCTAAACCCTCTTTATTGGTTTCATCTAATTTATGTCTAACAATTTCATGTAAGAGAGAACGGGACACTTGCAATGTAGTGAGAAGGATCTTTTGTGTTGGCAGGTTCTCCTGGAAATAACTTTGCGCAGGCTGGTACTTGTCGGTATGATAGTTCTCTAGGTAATAACTTATTGCACAAACTTATGTTTGGCGGAAAGTACTTTTGGATAATAAGCTTTTTTAATGATCTAATCTGCTTCAGGTCTTTTGACAAAAAAATTCATCAATTTGATAAAACAAGCATAGGATGGTATCCTTGATCTAAATAAAGCAGCTGATACTTTAGAGGTGGCATACTCAATCTCTAACCTGCCTGCTTGATGCATTACTCTCTATCAAGCCATAACTGCGTGTTCCTATTGATGCAGGTACAAAAGAGACGGATATACGATATAACCAATGTGTTAGAAGGAATAGGTTTGATAGAGAAGACGCTCAAGAACAGGATTCAGTGGAAGTAAGCATTTCATCCGAATATCAAATCTTGAATTCCTTTGATTTGATGCCTCATGTGTGAGTCACGGTTTTCTGAGTTTTCTTTTGTCTGTCTTAGGGGTCTGGATGTCTCAAAACCAGGGGAAACAATCGAAAGCATAGCTAACCTACAAGTTTTCTTATAACATTTCTTTGAGACTTGAAAGGGTTAGGGGGATATGACTAGAAAATATACCACAAAAACAAACATTGACGACGTGTAACAATGGGATTCTGTGTGTTCTCATACAGTCTTATTACACAGATGTTGACTAAGTGAATAACTAGTTACTGCAAATTCTCATTGATCTCAGTCACTTGCATTTTGTTTTGTTTTTTGTTTTGCTGGAAAAACTATTTGGGTTATTCAAGTTCCCATTACCAATTTTAGTTTGACATTTAGGTATCTCTTGATCTTTTTACAGAATGAAATAGAAAACCAGTTTTTTTATTCTTAAGAACCCATTCTAGGGTTCACCAATAGAGGAGAAAAATATTAGAAGTTTTTAACTATTTACAAATCAAAAAACAAATATTAAAAAAATCCTAAGAACCCCAACAAAGGATTCACTAATGAAGATGGTCTTAGTTAAAAGACGGTTTCAAAAGTTGTTCAAAAAAACTAATATTTAATGAATATTTTAATCATTAAAATACTCTAAGATGCTCAATATGTCACTTCTGAGCCCCAACTTGAGTTTATTATATAAACATTAAATAATAGCTTCGTACGAAGAGAAATATTAAACGTAATTTTATAACTTACGGTTCACTCTGTTTTTTTCTTTTTGGCGGCGACTCACTCCATTATCTTATATGTTACTTTTCTTTCTTAATGTGTTCATATTTTTTGTATTTATTTACAGGAACACATGTTTTATAGTATACTAAATGTTTTATAGTATGATCAAAATATAAACTCTTAATTACTGGAAGTTAATGAAACTTTTGTTTTCGATCAAAGATAATATACATTTACAAACGTTATATATATTTCAAGTATTAAACAATGTAATGATGAATATAATATTTTAATTAGTTTTGACTAATTCAGAGTTAGCATTTTACCATATATATATAACTCTGAATTAGATATTTGCCTCCCACGTTTAACCTTTTAAATACTATGAGAATGAGAAGGAAAAAACACCTATTAATTATCTAGGGACCTTAGATTTGTCTAATAACCTACTTCATGGCACCAAAAGAACAAAATAATCAACTATTTTGGGCATTGCTTATGTTTCTATTGATGGATTTTAAATTATCCAGTTATTTTTGTTTGTAGTTATAATTTTGAATAAACTTATATATATATATATCTTTTCATCAACATAATTTATAGCTATTCTTCAGTGAACTTCTAGATGAGTTTAACCACAACTCCATAAGAATGGACATCCCTCAATTAAAACACACGCGCTGATAGTGATAAAGAAGCATAAGAAGAAGACATATTCGCAGTTTCACACCTTTCTTGTGGAGCCTACTTGACTTCTCGACTAAGCCTCAATTATAGTATAATCTAAATCGTAATCTTAAATCTTTAAAAATAATAATAATAATAATAATATATCTGAATATATATGAATAAAAAACCAAACCAAACCAAATCGAACCGAATATCTGGGCTTATTTAAACTCAGGGATTGACCATCTCCTCCCTCCAAGAAAACCAGAAAACCAGAAAGCATCTTCTTCGATTTGTTCCCCTCAAAAGAAGATTGAAATCGGAAAATGGAGGATAAGCCGCCGGGGTATGGATTCCGTCCGTACGACGAGGAGCTCGTCGGTTACTATCTCCGTAACAAAATTCAGAAAAATACTAGGCTCGTACAAGGATCCATTAGCGAGGTCAACATCTGTAGCTTCGATCCTTGGAACTTGCGCTGTAAGTTTCTGAATTTCCTGATGATCCCTCGGGTTTGATTTTTTTTCTGATTTTTATGGTTCCTCCTCTAAACAAACAAACAGTGGAGTCGAAGATCAAATCGAGAGATCCTGTTTGGTATTTCTTCTCCCGTAGGGAAAACAAGTATGCGAATGGGAATCGACAGAACAGGAGAACGCCTTCTGGGTTCTGGAAGCTTACCGGAGAGTCTGTGGATGTCCAAGATCACTGGGGGACTTGGTGTGGAGGACTTCGAGGTAAGATTGGTCATAAAAGGGTCTTAGTCTTCCTCACTGGAAAATCCTCCGACAAAACCAAATCCGATTGGGTTATGCACGAGCTTCACTACACCCTCTTGCCTGAAGATGAGGTATTCTTTCTTTATTCTGGGAATGCTTGTAAGAATGTTGTTTGTCATAGAAAGAAGTTGAGGTTCACTTTGCTTTTTCACAGAGGACCTATGTCGTCTGCAGATTGGAATATAAGGGTGACCGGTGACGACATCAACATTCTATCTACTAACGCAACAGATCCCACTCTCTCTTTTGTTCCCAATATGACTAATAGTGCAGGTTCTGTGGTGAGTCAACTTTTTGTTTGCTCTTAACAACTTTTAGTTCCAAAAAAACAAAAACAAAAGTCTTTGTGTCTTAAACTGATTTGATCTTCTCCTAAATTGTTTATTTTTGCAGGTCGGCCAATCACGTCAAGCAAATTCAGGATCTTACAACACTTTCTCTGAGTATGATTCAGCAAATCCGGGACATCAGTTTAGTAGAAACTTTAACATGCAGCAGTCATTTCAAGGAAATTCAGGATCTGAGTATGATTTAGCAAATCAGGGCCACTGGTTTAGTGGCGATCTCAACCTACAACAACAAGCTCCTTACTCTGCCCCGTATGAAGATTATTCAGAGATGTGGAAGCGATTGGTTGAAGAAGATTGTGACTTTTTGGTTGATGAAAGGACATATATGCAAGAGAATTGCAGTGATTACCGGCCAAAAATTCCTGTGACTCTTGTTCTTGCCGATGATAGCAGTGATAGTGACACTGACTCAACGGTAACCACTTTACACACATACAATCAGAATCTGTATCGCTTCTTGTTTTAGATTTGCTCACACGTCACACGTCGATTCTTGGGTTTTAATAGATTTGCAGAGACACTTGGAGCTCGACTGATAGTGTAGGTAGTTCAAATGGGCCGTACCATACTCCTATAGATGATATTCCGTTATTGAGTACTATTGAGCCTTTGCACAATAATGAGGCACAAGAGCAACCAAAGCAGCTGAAATTGCAATCGCAGGGCAAAGAAAAGGTATGAACACTCTCACTGAGAGACATGATTTTGACACGAAATGTTACATCATTATTTCATCAAATTCTAGTTACTACATGTTAAATTGTGGGCTACGAATCTGCTTGCAGGTGATAGATACGCAGAAAAGCAAATGCGAGTGGAAAGTGGCTAAAAACTCAGTCAAGAAAGTTCCATCCACCACCGCGGTGAAGCAGAGCTGGATTGTTCTAGAGGAGATGAGTCAGAGGAATTCACAGTGGGGCTATCTCAAGAACATGATCATTGGCTTCTTATTGTTCATCTCCATCATTGGTTGGATCATCCTGGTTGGTTAATAAGAGGTCAAATCCGATTCTTGCTCACAAATTTTCTTTCTTTCTTGTTTTTTTTTCCTTTTTGTTTGTTTGGTTTCTTCGCTATGTTTTCTCGCTTGTAAAAGTCTGAAGTTGTGCGATTAATGTACGTAAAGAAAGAAAGAAAAGTAAAAAAAAATAAATACAAGTGTCTTTATTTATTAGTGTATATCCTGTGGTGTAGAACATATAACAGATCATACGATTCCGCTTAAAGAAGACAGATGCAACATAGATCCAAATTGTGTCAAGAATGTCGTTGGCACAAAGATTGAACACACCAAGAATCTAACCGTGTGAGCGATTAAGCATACGGCTATGCATCTGCTGGTAGTTGATTCAGTCAGCACTGGTTTTAAACACGGAAAAAAACGAGGAAACCAACTTTGTAGTATGAGATTCTGAGACAATAACAACAAACATGTCTAAATCAATTTGATATTATGCATGCATTAAGAACAGTTGGAAGGTCTGACCTTTAAGAGAGCCATGGAGTTTGACGTTACCACAAGTATATCTACAATGAAGATCACTGACATTGGAAATTCCCATACCTGTAAGAACCAAGATTCAGACATTTTTAGCAAAGAGACATAATAACACAAGGTTTATCGATCGAAGAAACTTTGCGAATTTTGGTACTTTGATATTAGGTCTTAGTGAGAGGTAAAGCTAAAACATACCAGCATAGCTAGCAAAAAGATCTTGAAGTAACTCGAGATCAATATCCCCAAAAGAATCTCCCTTCTTCTGCCAAATTTCAACAAAATCATACAGAAATCAATGTTCCGATGAATCTTTTTAGATAGTATCTAGTACACCAAAAACAAAACAAAAATGAGAAAATGAGTCTTTGGTGAAAAAACTCAAAATAATAATAATAATAAGAAGAAGAAGAATCACCTGGAAACTTCATTTAGCAAACCCTTAGCCGCAATGGCAAAAGTGAAGAAAAATGCAAGATTTGCAGATAGGACGCCGATCAGAACCTGTTACAAGCAAAAATATCCTTTCTCAACAATCTCAATGGAAAAATAATTCTATTATATCTACTAAAAGAAGATCTAACCTTTACAGATATAAGAACCGAGCTCTCAGAAAAGCTCGATTTCTCATCAGTTCTTCTCAGTAGCAAGCTTCTATCTTTGATCAGTTTTAAGGCTTTTCAAATGAGTTATCTGTAAGCGGATATACTTTGACAGTAAACGAGTACGAAAACAAAAGGATACAAGAGTCTAGAAGAAGATAAGCGAAGACCAACTTCCACAGCAGATGCTGCAAAAATTGAAAAACAATTCTTCTTGGATCAGAGACCATGTAATTTAGGATTCTTGTATATCAGACCATGTAATTTTAAGCATTGTTTGAAATCAAGAACTCGGATTAAGCATTGTTTGAAATCAAGAACTCGGATTAAGCATTGTTTGAAATCAAGAACTCGGATAAAAATAGTCTACCTGAACATTTACAGTTTCTTGATTAATTGCATTGTAGAGGACGTGTCTATATACCTTGGGTCTGTGAAGAATTAAATCGATGAAAATAATCTGCCAAAAAAAAAAATCAATTAAATTCTAAAAAAACCAAAGAACAAAAAGCAAAATTCGAAATAAAAAACAACACCAAAAATGGAAAGTAAGTGAATGAAACAGACCATGCGTTCACACTCGATGTACTCGTCTGCTACTTCCTTGCAATTTCCCTAAATAAACAACATATGTAGGATTACAAAATGGAAACTTTGAGAAATTACAAAAAAAAATAAAAAAGAGAGACAGTTTTAAAACCCTAATAAATGTTGGGTCAAAAAGGATCGTAAAGCTTACGCATTTCATAATACGAATGTTACCCGGAGAGTATTGAATGAACAAAGACTTAACCCTAAACCCACATCCAACGCATCTGTATTCACTCGCCATTTCTCTCTGGAGAAGAAGAAGCAATTCGAGTTGTCCGAGTCCGGGTCAGTATCTGGGGGCTGTTTTAAACCTTGATGGACCCAAACATGGGCCTTGTTGATGAAGTCTTTAATTTTAAATTTTGAGACCCACTTTTGCTCTATCCCGGGTTTCGCGACCCCAAACTGTGACCTAACATTTTGAAATGCGTAGATTCATAAATTATACTTTGCAATATAAAAATATATTATATATCAAGTTTAAGAAGAGTTATAGTTTATACGTCATACTAACTTATTTAACACTATATTTAGTAATTGGAAATTGGAATTGACCAGACCTAACAGAAAGTTTAGTGATTTGTGATAGACGAGTTTTGTAAATAAATAAAAAAAAACTCAACAATGACGAAGTTTAATTAGTTGGATTAAATAAAAAAAATCAAATAGATAAATCTTCGATATATACACCACCAAAAAAAAGTAATTAAGTCTCTTCTTGGCGTGCTTTGGAAATGAGGTGGTAGATCAAATAGTTGTCCTTAAAAAAAACATAAAAATGGAACGGTAATTTAAAAGTTGAATTGAATATTAAAATATTACTTTCTATTTAAATATGTATAAGAAGAAAGGGAAGAACCCATTAGTCCCAATACGAAGTTTCCTTATCAATAATAATGCCTATAAAAACCCTAACCGGCCTACATACTTGCAATCTCTTTTAGGTTACTGTTTATTTTGTTTAACAATAATTAGAGCATGTCATTTATTCTCTTTATTCTTACACAACTAATCATTTAGATATATTACAATAGCGTGTGCTTTAGACTTTAGTCATTTTCATTTTTTTAAAATTACTGATAATCCCCTTTTTATTTCATGATATCTTCTTTTCTATGCAATCTTTTGAATTAAATATACAGTTATATTCTTTTGACAACTATGCACAAGCCTTTTGAGACACACATTAGCTACTCGTAGACTATTTCGAATACGTATTTATATATTCCATTTGATCACCCTTTGCCAAATGTGTTTATATATAAAGTACACAGTTCCCTTTCCCTCTATTGAAGATATGTGGGCTTATACATATAAATTAGCATACATTATACACATATATATATATTATCTAGTCTCCATGCCTATCTTATATAATTAACTGTTTGACATGTTAGGGAGTATACTTATATATATACACACATTCATTATATATATTTATACACATATACACACACACTTAACCCTATGTCTAATCGTCAATGTATATGGAGTACGTAGAATGATAGGTTCATTAATTTATTCTACTTATTTTAGGATCATTCGATCACAAATGATACGGACCCTCATACTTTACAATTTCCCTAACTCTTCATCCATTCGCCATACATGCAAACTAAGAAGTAGCAGCTAAAGAAACACACATCTAGGGAAAATTCAACTTTCTTATGTGTTTAGAACATGAAATATTGGTGCACATAATATCTGAACCATATATGGACTATAGAATAGTAATTCTCTCAAGAACCTTTTTAGTTATTACCTTAACGTGTGTTATACATCGATTTGTACCTACATGTATATATGCGCATACATATATAAAAAATGCACTATCTGAGAATTGCTAGTTAGGATCGGATGTTGTTGGTGATCACATTTTTACTACAATGCATGTTCATATTAAATTATTTAGTCAAGATATTAGTAGTTGTATAGGAAACTATACAGATGTATAATCAACGAATGAGTATTGCTATAATCTATTAAAAATCTTAGGATGGAATTATATTCTCTTAAGGACTGCATGCAAAAGTTCCACATAAACTATAGCACATCAAATTAGTTATACATATGAATGTGTAAACTATGTATATATAGGGTGGCTAATGGCTATATATATATATATATTTATATGTAAATCTATCTATTCAGAGACATGTGTAAATATAGTAATTGAAAAGTGATTTGGGATCTAACATTCTAAAATAGCTCATGGGTTTATGAGATCTACAGAGATACCTGATTTGGTAAAAAATTACTTCAACTTACAATCGAAACCAAACAAAGATATTGACCAAAGGTTAATAACAAAACAAGAATCTATAATTAGTAAAAAAAGAGAAATTAATGAATCTGTGATCACCAAAAGTCAAACAATGTGAAAACATATCATACCTTTTGTTTCTTATATATATTAAAAATTGAATTACTCTTCCATAGCTAGCTTCTCTTTATTTCTCTGCCCATAACCTGCAAAAATCTCTTTAACCGAGCAAAATTACAAGAGTAACCAAACAAACAAAATAGGACCATTAGAGAGAGAAAAAAGAGAGGTTTTTTTTGGACCTGCCCATGCCATTAGCTTAGAATGTACCATGAAACACTTTGTCAGTGTAGGGAGATAGGCACAGAGAGTACAATTCATGAAATTTATAAGCTTTTTTCCCACTCATCAATTATAATCCCAAATTATATTAAAATTGAAAAAAAAAATGATGATGAACACTGTTTTATTGATGAAATGCTATATAGCTAAAGCCTGAAGGCAGTTTCACAAAGTCTCAAAGTAGTAAGATAATATAGAGTTTATGAAGATGACGAGTTAAACAAATTAGACAGAACATTAAGGATATAATTAGATAAAATTTGAGACCATCATAGACATGTGAACATATTATTTTATGTAAATTATGTTTATATACAAAATTGAAAGAAAAAAGATGCGAGTTATAGCATGTTGACAAAATCCTAGTGATGAACATCAAGATTCACGTAGAAAACAAAACTCATAATAAATAAAAAACAAAACGAAGAAGATCATTTTTTCTTCCCCTCGCTAGCTAGAATCTAATTATCTTGGCAAATACTATAATGAAATCAAATAAAGAGAGGTTAAAAGAGATGATGAAACTTTCTCATGGATTAAAATCTAGAGAAAATGAAGACTTCCCTTTCTTAGCAAATTGATCATCATCATCATGATCCGTCGATAAATTGAGTTGCAGAGCTGAAGAAGAAGAGGATGCACCCATTTCGCCACGTGGCACTACCCAAGACTCTTCTTGTTGATTATAGTCATTACCACATTCCATATTCACTCCAAAGAGCCTTAGTCTCTTTCCCGCCGTAGAAGGAGGCGGAGGAAGCGACGGCAACATCACCGGAGCTAATCTCCCAGGAACCACAGGGACGGACTCTATAACCAACGGCTGAGATCCAACAATGTTCCTCTGATCCAGAGGTGATCCCGTGTAGTAACACCTTCCAGCTAAACTCCCATATCCATACCCTACAAACTCTTGACGCTGATTGTTATAATACGAACGTTGGTGGTTTCCGATGTTCAAGCTCCGGTGAATCGGGATGGGGTTATATTCCGGCAATGGATGAAATCTGTTTGAATATTGAGAAGTGGTCGGAAAATTGAAATTGAAACCAAAATTACCAAACTGATGTGTCTGAACGAGGCTCATGTCCGGTCTATGCCTCCAATCGATGTAAAGTTTCGATCTTTCGGACTCATCTCCGATTCCTCGTTGGAAAGAGACGATGTCTCCTGCGTCGAGCTTTTTCTCTTTGACAAAACGGCTCCATCCTTTGGTCATCACGTAGCTCTGGCTAGAGTTCCAATACGAGTAACGGAATTTCCACATCTTGCCGTTTCTGTCTTGGAAATTCAACAGCGTGCCGGTTTGGTTGTTCGATGAGTCTAGTGGGAAATACCTCTCGGCGTGTTGTTTAGGGATTACGAGTCGGTTGAGTTTTCCGACGTCGCTTGGTGTTACCACTTTGTCGAACATGTGTTCTTTCTCCGGCGGCGGAATCATCATCATTGAAAGGTTGTTGTTGTTCCCGGTGGTTCCGGAGCTGCTGCTTGCTCCGATGTTGGAGGTTAATTCTTGGTCTCTGTCTTGTTCCTGGTCGGAGCTTGTTGTTGTTGTCGGAGCTAGGGATAGATCCATGAGGAATTATCTGATTTTCCTTGGAGATATATTGATTTATGAGATGGTTCTTGAATCAAGAGTGAACCTTTTTGTTGTTGTTCTTGCCAAAGTCTTGCTTCTTGTCTTGATGTATGAGATGTGTCTTAGTGATTCTTGATCAAGATTACTCCTTTTTCATGTTCTTTGGGCTAAGACTTTCTTCCTTTTCTTGAGATGGGTCTTAGTGAATCTTGATGGAGATTAAACCTTTCTCCTATTGTTCTTGAATTGATGAATTGTCGTTGTTCATAGTCATTGACGATGATGACTCAACTCGAGATCTTCAACACACATTAGGAAGATAATATTAAAAGACCAAACGAAACGAAAATCCAGCCACAATTATATAAAGGGGTAGATAAATTAATGAAAAAAAATTCAAAGAATATATTAAAAGAAGGGAAGGAGAAAAAATAAAGTTCTGGTGTGGTGTGGTCTCACCTTATAATATAAGAGAGAGAGAGATGTTGAAATTGAAATTGTCTTTCTCTTCTTGGTTCGATTGGTTCTTTTCTTTTCTTCTTTGACCACAAAAATTTAGGGGAATATGAAAACCCTAGAATCGAAACCAAACTGTGTATATATATATATATATATATATATTATTTTTTTCTCGTTGACTCTCAAATGAAATCAAGGAAAGAGAAAGATCAAAAGCAAATCGGGACTTTCGAACTCAAATTGGGTTCTTGCCAAACAAGAGGATCTCACTCTCTATCTCTTTAGAGGATGAAGAAAAAAATGGTGGCTTGAGATTCTTGATAGAGTTTCAAAACTGAGAGAGAGAGAGAGAGATTGGTACCGAGTAATGCGTAGGGGCCCATGAATGATATGGTTCGGGTCATGTGAGCTTCTTGTCCTTTTCATTAGGCTTCGAGTTAGCTCATTGTATTGAAATTTCAAATCTCTATGTACATGTGTTTATATATATGTATGTGTATGTGTGTGTAGATCTAAAGTGTGTGTAGTTTGTCGACCAAGTGTTAATGTTTGAGATTCCCCCAATCTCTTTTTGTATTAGAATGAGTGTCCACGTGTATTTCCATTGTTTATTGATTGATATCGGGCAATTTTGTATATATATGATATTGTTTGTTCACAAATTATTGTTGTTTAGCATATTAAAGCAATTTGAGTTTATATATAGTTTTTGTAAGTTAGCAGTATAGCACTAGTCAAAGTGATTCCGGCTGATATATTTACTAACATGGTATATATCAGAAAAGAAATACACATTTTGTACATATAGATAAATCATTCACAAAATCAATATATAAATATATACATGCACGCATTTTATCACGTTAATTAAGTTAAATATAATCCTCACCTACTACTATTCGAGTTGCTGGCATGTCAAGATTACTTAAACATGTGTATGTATACATATGTACACATGCGTTGTAACGCCTTAACCTATTCGGTCCTCTTAGACCATCCACATTGCAGAAATTAATTTAATGTCTTCCGCTTTTTTTTTTTTTAATTGTTTTTTTATTGTCACGACGAATCACGTCGCGATACGTTATCACCTTTTACCAAGACATTGTGTCTTGCGGAAGACAAAGATCCTCCGATGTGGATGGTCTTATGTTTTTCCATTTGTTTTAGATTTTTAGATTTTACTCTCGTTCTTCATTTATTACTCTGAAAATTTTAAAACTAATTATTGATTGATCTTTTAAATTACCGCAATTTTTTTTGGTGTTTTATCCTTATTCCAACGGTACTAAAATCATTTCAAAATATAATACTCAGGAAATTGTTTAAATACGCTTAAATATGAATTTTTTAAAAAGAATATTTGCGACAAAAAAAACTATGTGATGTATTAAACCATTTTATGAAAACATTTTAACTTACGTTTTTAAAATATTGTATCTTATGAAATGAGATATACACAATATTATGAAAAGTGCATACAATACGATGCTCTAATTAAGAAAATATTAGTGCTATTAATCAGAACTTTTTAAGGTTGTTCTTGTATCTCTCCTAATAAAAATTACTTATAGTTATAACGTTCATATCAGTCCATCGACTTCTGGCATTATCGATCAACCGATTAATAATCTGATTAGGTTAAAACGGTGTATTGTTGAACCAGTAAACAATCAATTCATTATTCATCACTTAATTACGTATTATATAGAGGGATTTATGTGTAAATAATATCCATTGTAGATTTTATTTTACAGCTCAGTAATGATATCGATTCACTTAATCAGGCAAATGAAAAACAGTAAATCAATTAGCAGATTGGCAGTAACACTACTTCATAAAAAAAAAACTGTATGTCTTTTTTTTCAAATTTTGTTTAGCAATATCTTGTCAGAGCGAGTCACGTGGATGATCAGTCTAAATTAGACTGTCTAATACTGTTATAAGAAGGAATTAAATAATGAAGAGTTGATAATCTCTATGCAAGAAAAAACAAACAAAACATGTCATAAAAAAAACAAACAAACAAATAACTAATTTCGCAAAATTAATTGTGTGATTATTTGCAGATCACAAGGGGAAAGAAGGTTTGGTTGCCGATGTGTCCATGATTTTTGTGGTCCAAAATTTTATACATATACATCAATCACAACAACACAATTTGAAAATAAGCAAATACAAATACAGTATATCTTTTATGTATGTGTGTAAGTCAAATTACCGTCAAACGTATTCAGATCACGATGATGTCTAACGAGGTTTGTTTTAGGCTCACCATTGCAAATAAAAATTGTAAAATAATGGGTCGAATTAGTAAGCTAACGGAATAATAATATAAGTTAAACGGTCTAACTTAAACCTATAGAATAATATATATTTTGGAAAATAGAATTTAAATATAACACATAAACAAAATGTAAACATAACTTTTATTTGCGCTATATAGATAAACTTGCTTAATTAATTATTATTATTAAATAATGACCATAATATTTTTTATTATTTTATTCCTATGTGTCATAATCATCAACATCCATAACAAGAGCGTTTGGTGTTTTGAGACAGCAAGAAAATGTCCAATTCTCTGTCACACCTGGGCAGATAATTTACCAGTAATTAAACTGCGTATTTTTTTTGAAGTATACTATTATACATGTCATGAGTACATTAGTCTAAAGATATGAATCAATTGATAAGCACGTGCAGAAAAAAAGATAATAAGTAGGTGATACTTTAAATTCGCGTTTGAAACACGACCGATCTTGTATTTGACAAATCGTCAATTATAATTTGTTTCTCAGCGTATAATGTCACTATTTTTTACTTATTTAAAAATACATTATTTTTCTTCATACTCTTTTTCAGTTATTGGGATGTTTTCAGATTATATTATGTCTCAGAGTCATGGATTAAGTTGATAAGAATTGAGTTAATCACGTAATTATATTAATTATTTGTCTATAACACTTGAACTAGCTAGGTGTTCATGTTGTTCAGTTCAAAAAGAGAGACAAGAACCACGGTGAAACCGAATCTAATACGAATGGATTTGAATTTAATTAATATGTCTTTAGCTTCAAAATAATTTCGAATTTTCGATTTAGGTTTTTGTTTTTTTCGATTTGGTTCATATTTAGTGATTTAGATATCTAAAAACAAAACCACTTAATTTAATTTTCCAAATTGGTTCAAATGGATTTTTGGTTTTTTACTTCAAATCGATTGTTTTGTATATCTTGAACCGTAAATAGTAACGGTTATCGAGAGATTATGGATAATTTAATGTATATTGTATACATAATTATAAAGATGGCTCGAAAAAAAGTTGGCCTGAAAGCAGCGCCATCACTCTTTATTTAAAGGCAAAGCTAACAAAATAAAGCAAATTATTATTGACTATATTATAAATTAAGTTTTTACTATTTACCGAATTGAAACAGCTTGGATACCAAGGGGATAGGGGACCTCCTACCTATAATCTCTCATTTACAATTGTTTTATTAAAAACAAAAAAAAACCCTTTTTATAGATTATGCTTAAGGATAATTATATCCAAATGTAATTTCAAAGAATTTGTCATTTCATTATTCGTATCTGATTATCTCAAAAACCTTAGATAGCTTTAGTTATTAACCTCTTAAAGTATATCGTACTGACTTCCAGATTGTATCGTATATCATCTCTCATATACTTTGTTAATCTCTAATTAATCTCTTGATTAGAAGTAGATTAGGTATGGTATAAATATGAGATGTATGGTGTGTGTAAAAGATTTGAATAAAATGGTTAAAGTAGGGTTTGGATTTAAAGGGGAAGCAAACATAAATGACAAGGGTAGTGAGAAGGTGAAGTGTTACAATTTTACAACAGTAAATATGGAATAGAGTAAGGACCACTTCTCACTACTCTCTCTCTTTCTCTAGAGTTTGTCCCAAACAGCCTCACATTTTTGCATCCCCACACTTCTCGATCTCTTTCACACCTAGCTATTTTCTTTATTGAATGTTCATAATTATAGTATGTATGTGTCTGTATATATATGTGCGTGTGTTTTTTATCCACTTGGAGGAGAACTTGGGATTTTTTTTCTTCTTTCAATTTTAACTTTTCTATACAACGTACTGTCTTATATCCATAGAGAAATGCTAAGAACTTGGTCGTTTTTTAAAGCTGTTCTGTCAAGACAAAACTAAGGTATATGATGTAGTGGGGCTTAATGGTCATAAATACCACCTCAATCGTTGATTTACGATGAATATAATAATTGTATGATATCGTTGATTTAATTTTTATTTTCAAAAAATAAATAAAAAAGAAAAAATATATTATTAAATGTAAAAACAATCAAAAAATGTAAAAAATTAATAAATATCAAGTTTGGCAATTTTTAAAAGTACCATATTTTATGTTTTGTTTTCCAAAATCATCATCAATCTAAAAATTCCAAAATACCATGCATAAACTTTATAGGTATAGCAAGGGTTCTAAAAGTTTAGAATGAGGTTTTAAATGATTAGGGAATCCCTACTAAATTCTTGAGAATCTTTAGTAAATATAATTTATGTGGTACTTTTGGTAAAAAGGAAAAATCAAAACTCTAGTAGTTTTTCAACTAAAACTTTGTGTTATTTTATGATGTCAAGTTTAAACGGGTTATATATATTGGAAAAAAACATGTTAAGGATATTGAACTTGAAATCTGAAAACTTTGAAAACCTTAAGATATAACCAACCTTATAATATCATAATATAGGAAATAAATGAAAGCAAAATATATGATTCTGTTAATCCTATTCTGTATGTCCGGTGGTACCTATTAATGTATTTGTCGGTAGTAGCTATTGATTTTTACTAATATTGTTGGTGAATGTAGTTTGGATTATTGCCAATTCACACATTCTAGTATCTAAGGATAAATATCCTAATCCTTAAAAATATTCTTTTACATGCTTACTAAAATTATGCATAATCATGAAGGTTAATGATATAAGTATAGCTAGTAACAATTAATATAGAAACGTAAGCGTGTGGATTTGCATATATATATATATATATATATATATATATATATATATATATAGTGTACTAAGACCACCCCCATTGGTGAAAAAATGGGGGTGTCTTCACTTAAAAAAAATAAAAAAAAAATGAAAAAGCAAGAGAGAGAGAATGAGGGAGTGAGACATCGTGTCTCTAGGAAGACACTTTGGACACAAGGTTAGACCCTCAACGCTGATGTGTCAGCGTCTGAGTGGTTCAAGTTTTTTTTTTTTTTAATTTCATTATTTAATTAAAAAAAAAAAATTAAAAAAATATTTTTTTTTTTGTGAGACACTCTCCTGCGATGGAGATGCTCTAATATATGTGTAGAGAGATGGGTCGTTATCATGCAGTAGGTGCAAAATAGAGTCCATTTGCATGGAGCAGGTTTATGTGATGTTGATGATGGCAACAACTGTCATGTGTGCCCCAAAGTTTAGGAGTCTTAATTAAGTTAGATTATATATGCATAAATTCTAAATTTCTAATCACCTCAAAACGAGCATATATATATAAAGATTGAGAAGTGGGTCCAAAAGTAGTATATGGAAGAAACTAGAAAGTATATCTACATTATACAGACTACATGCAGTATAGAGTATACAAGTATATTGAGAAATTCTCTATGGCTTAGGTTATCACTTTTTTTTTTTTTTTTGTAATCTAGCAAGCCTCAACCAATTCGTTCCTCGGTAAAGTTATCTTCTTTATCGAGAAACCGAATTAATATTGCGTGTAAGGAGACTGCTTACTAACAACATTCACTTTATTTACTTAATTGAAGATAGCGTAGTCGTGTAGATCAAAAAGTCAGAAATTTATGTTTTACGAAATTGAGAAGACATAAAGATCGGAAGTTTGGGAATTTTGAAATTAATCATAAAGTATTATTGTTTATGTATATTATTCTCATTAAATATGGGTTGCATGTACCTTCTATATAGATGATCGTAAGTTTCATATATACAACCTCTATATTATAAACATAAAAACACATATATAAGAATTTTTAATTAAACAAAATCTTGAACTAATGAAATCAGCCCTGATTTGAGATGTCTAACTCGACAAATAACTCGTTGTAAAAATGATGTTTACAAATAATCATGATTTAAATTTTACATTTTTCTATGATCGTAGGGGTAAGGGATTATATATGTGCAAAATTCTTAACGAATTAAAGAGATTGGTAGTGGTAAAAAAAAAAGGGGCCCCAATCAAAGGCGGTTTTGATTTCGTTCAACAAATTGATAAATCTAAATGTGATTTCAATATGATGTTGATTTTTGTTTGTTTTTGGTATATTATGGTGAAATAATTTAGTAAGTAGTTTGTGTTAGTTGCATTCCATTTATCTTTGATAAGTCGCACTAGAAATCAAGAATGAATGGACCGATGCGGTCCACGAATATGAATTATCAAAGCACGTTAAACCTAAACCCTAATATCGACAAGCTATCTCCTTCGCTCGTTAATTACTTTAAAACTTTAAAAAAAATATGATTTATATGGTAAATCTTGTTTTTTTTGTTGGTAAAATGATTTATATGGAAAATCTTGCAAACTCGAAAGTTGAGCTATGGACAAAATAATATATATTTTGATTATTGATTAATTTTCCATCGCAAATAAAATATTTTTTTAACAAACAAAAGCCTAGAAAATAGAAATGTGAAGTGCTAAATTGAGCTATATGGACAAAATCATATATAATATTAATGTAGATGGATAGAGTCGTCCCACACTTAAGGTTGGTCCACAATGAATACCGTTGGAGGCTTCGCAGGCTTTTTGTTCTGTCCTTGTCTCCCTCTCTCTCTCCCTTCAAATTTTATTACTAAAACTTCATCTGAATTGTTTTTTTTTTGTTGGTTAGAACTAAAACAACATAAGTTATAGAGCCATGCATTTAAACCGACTCATACTGAACTAAAATCAAGCCGGTTTTTTTTTTTTTTTTGTAAATCAAACGATAACTTTTAAAAAAACGGAAACAATGAGAAACAGTTGTATGTGTAATTAAAACAAAAATGATTAGTTTATATTATATTGATATAACATTATTGACATTTTTTGTTTTAAGAAAAAAAATGTATACGTGTAGATATTATCGTGATTGACTATAACCCGAGAAATCAAAAGTTTCAGCTAGAAGAAAACCTGATTGCATAGTCCTAATAATTCGTCGACAGAGACACTACTATTATTTTATCGTGATTATTTTGATTTTGATTTTGATTTTGATTTTGATTTTGGATGAATGAATATAAAAGAAAGAGTTATGTGCGTGAGGAAGTCGTCATTCAATTGGAATTTGGCATTTAATAAAAAAGGGTGAAAGGTGCTTGACATACACGCGCCGTAGCTTCTTACCGGAAAGGGATTGGTATTGATGTTAACTAGACCGGGCCCGGTTTGGGTTTGGGCGGCGGCCGAACCGACCACCTGGCTGTATTTTTCGAATTCTGATTTTTCTGATTCTGCAAAATCTATTTCGGATCTTTTGGATTTGGATTTGGATTTGGATTTTCAGTTAAGCGGGTGGGGTTCTGCTAGAGTGACGGCGCAGGTCATTTAAAGTCGGTCACTGGAAACGTGAACCCTGTGATCTTATTACAACAATTCAAACTTCAGTTTTACGGGTTCACAACGAAATACTGCGCTGATAATATACTTTAAATTTTACAATATACTCTAAGGGGGTGTATTGAACTGACTATTTAGAATGATTTGAGTTTTAATAAGATTTTAGATGATTTAGTTGTTATGATTTTGTATTAAAATCTCATACAATCCCACCTAAAACCATGAAATTTGGATCTTTGTATTTTTAACTAAGAAAGTCTCATAAAATCATCTAAAATACCCTACAGTCATTAAAATCTCAATACTTAAAACATTTTTAATAACAGTGGATTTGATATGATTTTAAGAAATTCGTGTTTGAATAACAGATGATTGTAGATGATTTTGAGTGACTTTACATAAATCTCATGTTTAATAACACTGGATTTGAGAAGATATTTTAAAATTCTTAGTTGAATAACAAAAAATTTTTAAAAAATCTAAAAATCTCTTAAAATCCACAGTTCAATACACCCCTTAATTTATTGCAGATTTGGTTTTTAGAAGCTTTCATAAGCTTCCGTAATACTCATGTCATGTAGAATCGCATGTATTATACGTTGACAAAATAATATTAGAATCGGCCTATATAATTATTCAATAATTATAATCATCTACTACATATCCGTTTTGTGCTACAGGTCACAATATTAAGTATATAGTTCTGGTAAATACAAAAAGGCTATATAGTATAATGAAAGCGAACGATTTCAAAAGAATATTACATTAAAGTGAAAGATTTCATCTTATCGTCAATGTTTTCTAGGCGTCAGGCCCATTGTCAATGTTGCTTGGTCACCAATGTACCGCTGATACGGTGGTGATATTGGGCTATGCTTAAGATTTATATGGGCCGTATCCATTTGCTTTAGACTATGTTGTTCAACACTACATTTATATAATTATATTACGACCCGACATGTAGGAGTAATTTCATTTGAGAATTATGCACACAAATATTAAACGTAACTATAAACATACGAAAAAGTCACTAGTATAGGAGTAATATTTCGATATTTATACGCTCGATGATTCATTTTATATAATTAAGAGATTAAACTTTTGCATGTGAAAAACAAAAATATAAATTTATACGGCAAAAGAGCCACAATAACATTTCTTAAGCGCGTAAGTCGTAACATCGATTTTATACAGCAATGAAGAGATAGGCTTATATAAACTCATGCTTAAGTTCTACGGAGAAGTTGGCTTGTAAACAATTGAGAGGGAAAATGGACCAGGCTTCGATGTGCCGAGCATGTGTGCGCAGGGAATAAGAAGAAAATGATCTCTAGGAAACAATGAGTTGGCCCCCTTCAATGATGGACGAAAAGGTTGAATAATTTCAATTCTTTTTCAAAATTTAAGCCACTTTGAGAATCTTGTGATCCAATCATACATCAATATGTATTGGGTCCATGTCCCCGATAAGTAATCAACTACCAAAGCAAGTAGTAATAGACGAATAAGAATAGAAAATTGACTTGCATTAAAAAAGGAGAGTAGTAAACGTGAGTTGTAAGCTAGTCAGTGTATGAAGATGCAATTGTCTTTATTCGATCGACTTTAGATCGCTTTCCATGCAGACCTTTGCAATTATCTGGAAGGAGAACAAAATAATATCTTAGATTTTTCAGGCCCACTTTTTTTTTTTTTTTACTTTCTATTTTCAATACATTTTTCGCATATGCTTGAATACTTCACGTTTTGATTTGAATTTTTTGGTTGGCCTAAATAAGAATCCGAACCAAGATCGAATTCCATTGGATTCAATTACTGTAGGAAAATTAGTAGATGAGAAAATATATGGCATTTGCTCTAGCTTTAGATAATACTTTTGGAGAACTATAATTAAGGAATAATCTGATTTCGGAAATAAAAGTCGATGTCGGATTTAATTATTTTAATTATGATTTAACCCGCATTACAAGATAATTTTTTTAAAAGAAATTGTTTTGAAATTTAAGAAATTATTTTTATCTGAAGTTTTTAATATGACTAACTAATGATTATAGATAAAGTTGTCTATTCGTAATAATTTGTCTATTTAACCCGTTTTGCAGTTGACTAAAATATTATTCGGGGTAATCCGTAAAAATCTATAATCTTGAAAATATAACTCTAATATGCACCGTTTAATAACTCTGATTTTTTTGGTAAGTCCACGAACTCTTAAAAAAAAAACTAATTTTCTTGTGTCTAAATTTTTATAAAATTAGTAAAATATTTTTCAACTTTTGTTTTGTATATATTCAAATAAATTATAATAAATGATAGTGAAAATATAGCAGGATTTCGAATAGATTTTTTCTTTGAATATATATAGATTTATTATTATTTTTAAACATATAGTATTAAAAATAATTAAGAAATTAAATAATAAATAATATCTTTAATACCAATAAATAGTTTCCATATTCTCTTCAATAATTTTAAAAGATAATTATATCATTTCCTATTTAAATTATTTTATGGTATTTGTAATGACATAATATGTAATAACTTACAAAATAAAATTCATTCTCCTAAATGACTTCTTAAATAATACTAATATAGAGATAATGAGAGTGTGTGAATTTTATAGAATCGAAAAAATAGACTTGTTGAAAAAAATAAGATAGAGTTAACTAAGGATCCTAGTGTATTTTAATGCACCATTCACACATTAATAAATTGATTGACTATAAATGGCTTTAAAATTGACTTTGCTTCGCAAAAAATAAAAGAGAGAAAATTTTAACTTTAACGCCAATGGTCACTAATTCTAATTAAAAAGCTAGTTTCAAAGTAGCGTTACGAACATTAGAAAATAAGGTATTGCTGCTATTGTTTTGCTATATATCTCTCTCTATTAATGCGGATGTTTTAAAGTGCATGGTTCAAAGCCATTAGAATCTCTATAATATTATTTAATAAGATATTTTTGAAATTGAAATTTGTTTTATAAGTTATTACATAAAATAACATTACAAATAATAAAGGATAATTGAAATAGAAAATGATATAATTGTCTTTTACAATTAGTGATAATAATATAGAAAGTATTTATTTTACATTAAAGATGTTATCTAATATATATATTTTTAAAATAATCAATTCATATATATTCAAAAAACAAAATATATTCGAAATCTTGATATATTTTTCACTATAATTTATTATATTTTATTTAAATTTATATCAAAATAATAAAAAGCTAAACAGAAGAAATTTGATTTTTTTTTTAAGAGTTCGTGAACTAACCACAAAACTAGAGTCATTAAACGGTGCATAATAGAGTTATGTTTTCAAGATTATAAGTTTTACGAGTTAGTCCGAATAATATTTTAGTCCGCTGCAAAACGGGTTAAATAGACAAATTATTCCGTTTGACAATTCTATCTATAATCATGAGTAAGACATATTATAAAATTCAAATAAGAATAATTTTTCATAAATTTCAAAATAATTTATTTTTGAAATGACCCCATGCTAATTATAGTGCGGGTTAAGTCTTAGTTATATTTTATTTGAATATATATCAAAACAAAAGTTAAAAAATATATTATTTTATAAAAAGTTAGACACAAAAAAACTATTTTTTTTAAAGATTGTTTTAAGAGTTCGTAGATTAACCACAAAAACTAAAATCATTTACGGTGCATATTAGAATTATGTTTTCAAGATTATAAGTTTTTACGGGTTAAATCAAATAATATTTTAGTTCACTACAGAACGGGTTAAATAGATAAATTATTACAAATTAATAGTTTTATCTATAATCATTAGTTAACTATATTATAAAATTCAGATAAAAATAATTTTCTTAAATTTTAAAACAATTTTTTTATAAAATTACTCCGCGCTATAATTAACGCAAGTTAAATCTTAGTATTATTTATTTGATATATGTATGATTTGAATTTAGGATAAATTATTATTGGTAATGAAGCCATCACTGATCCGTTTCGAATTTACAGGTTGGTTTGCAGTAAATAATAAATATTATACTTTCTTCTTTAATGGCCTTTTTCTTATTATGTCGTTCGTAATATTGCAAAATAAAATAAAAATTACTACAAGAGAAGCGAGCAAGTGGAAAACAGACCAGAAGAGAGAGAGAGAGAAAGAAGAGGAAGACGAAGAGAGAAACAGAGTAGGGATCGATAGACCGTGGAATCTTAGAATCACACACTTTGCAAAAGTTCTTCTCAAGGGTTTTTATTCTTATATTTTATTTTATAAAAGAACATCATTCATCTTTCCTACTCTAGGGTTTTGCCTGCTCTTTTTCGTGACCCCTCTTTACCTGGAAAATTGGCGTGTTTCGTACGGTCTATCTAACCCTAATTCTGTCACAAAACACTTCTCTTCTCTCACCGTAAGATCTTCCCTTTTCTGGGTTTCTTCTATTCTCTTGTTTTCTCTGAAGATTTGGTTTTTGAGTGAGCTTCCTTATATAACTGTTTTTGATTATTATAGAATATATGGTAATGGAGGATGACCGTAGGGAGGACATAAAGCCTTCTTATTGGCTAGATGCTTGCGAAGACATCTCTTGTGATCTTATCGATGATCTCGTCTCTGATTTTGATCCTTCCTCTCTTGCTGTCGCTGATTCCATAGACGACAACGGCGTCAACATCGATTTTTTCGGTGGAATTGATCACATTTTAGATAGTATTAAGAACGGTGGAGGCTTACCAAACAGAGCTCATAACAATGGCGTTTCTGAGACCAATTCTCAAAGAATTAACGGTAATTTCGAGGTTAGCGAAGCTCCTCAGTTGATTGCTGGAGAGATTACTGTCTCACTGAAGGGGAATGGGTCGCAAATGTGTGGCGGTAAGAGAGACGAAGTGTCGAAAGATGAAGGAGAGAAGAATAGGAAGAGAGCTAGGGTTTGTAGTTATCAGAGTGAAAGGAGTAGCCTTTCAGGTAGAGGACAGGCTAATTCTAGGGAGAGAGATAGGTTTACGAATAGGAAACGGACTCGAAATTGGGACGAGGCAGGTCACAATAAGAGAAGAGATTGTTACAACTATAGAAGAGATGGTAGAGATAGAGAAGCTAGGGGTTATTGGGAGAGGGATAAAGTTGGTTCAAATGAGTTGGTTTATCGGTCGGGGACTTGGGAAGCTGATCACGAAAGAGATGTTAAGAAAGAGAGTGGAAGAAACCGAGAAAGCCATGAGAAGGCGGAGGAGAATAAGAGTAAGCCTGAAGAACGTAAAGAGAAGGTTGTGGAAGAGCAAGCACGGCGATATCAATTGGATGTGCTTGAACAAGCTGAAGCGAAAAACACTATTGCTTTCCTCGAGACCGGTGCAGGAAAGACTCTTATCGCGATTCTTCTAATCAAAAGTATTCATAAGGATTTAATGAGCCAGAACAGAAAAATGCTCTCGGTGTTCTTGGTCCCTAAAGTGCCATTGGTTTATCAGGTACCTAAATAACATACATGTTTGTTGTTTGAAAAAATTGGTTACCTTTTGCGGTTCGGTTTGTTGATTAATCTTATATTTTCAGCAAGCAGAAGTGATCCGTAATCAAACTTGTTTTCAAGTTGGACATTATTGTGGTGAGATGGGACAAGATTTCTGGGATGCTCGAAGGTGGCAGCGGGAGTTTGAGTCTAAGCAGGTTGCTTTCTGTGCCTTCTTCTTCGCACGGGCTTCGATCTTTTTTGTTAAGAGGTTGTTAAAGTTTACGGCTTTTCTCTGTTTTCTCCTATGCAGGTTCTAGTAATGACAGCACAAATTCTTTTGAATATACTGAGGCACAGCATTATTAGAATGGAAGCGATTAATCTTCTTATTCTCGACGAGTGTCACCACGCTGTCAAGAAACATCCGTACTCACTGGTGATGTCAGAGTTCTACCACACAACCCCTAAGGATAAAAGACCTGCCATCTTTGGAATGACTGCTTCGCCTGTTAATCTAAAGGGTACTTATTGTTTCTTATACAGATTTTTTCTAAGCGGGGTCTTGCTTGCTAATGTTTCTAAAAGTATTTTTCTTTGTTTGTTTACATAGGTGTTTCTAGCCAAGTAGATTGTGCGATAAAAATACGCAATCTTGAGACCAAGTTGGATTCTACGGTTTGTACGATCAAAGATCGAAAGGAGTTAGAGAAACATGTGCCGATGCCTTCAGAGATTGTCGTCGAGTATGACAAAGCTGCTACCATGTGGTCTCTTCATGAGAAAATAAAGCAGTTGATTGCAGCTGTTGAAGAAGCAGCACAAGCAAGTTCAAGGAAAACCAAGTGGCAATTTATGGGGGCTAGGGATGCTGGCGCGAAGGATGAATTGAGACAGGTTTATGGCGTCTCTGAAAGAACGGAGAGCGATGGAGCCGCCAATTTGATTCATAAACTTAGAGCGATTAATTATACTCTTGCTGAGTTGGGTCAATGGTGTGCTTACAAGGTAAAAGAAAAAAAGGGAGAACATAGTATTGATGATTTGAAATGGTTTTGTTATTTCTATATGTGATTATTTTTTTTTCTCTCAAGGTGGCACAATCGTTCTTGACTGCGTTGCAAAGTGACGAGAGGGTAAATTTCCAAGTCGATGTGAAATTTCAAGAATCGTACCTCAGCGAGGTGGTGTCACTCTTGCAATGTGAGCTTTTGGAAGGAGCTGCTGCTGAAAAGGCCGCAGCGGAATTTAGCAAACCAGAAAATGGTAACTCAAATGATGATATCGAGGAAGGAGAGCTCCCTGATGATCATGGTAAGTATTAACCGCATTCTTAGTATCTGTCTCTTTACTAATTTATCCGGTCTGAGTAACCCGATATTAACAATGCTATGATTCTAGTGGTCTCTGGAGGGGAGCATGTTGATAAAGTAATAGGCGCAGCAGTGGCTGATGGGAAAGTTACTCCAAAAGTGCAATCATTGATCAAACTACTCCTCAAGTATCAGCACACAGCTGATTTCCGCGCTATTGTTTTTGTTGAGAGAGTGGTTGCTGCTTTGGTTCTTCCAAAGGTTAGGATTAAAGTGAAAAATCAATGTGATATGTCTTAATTACATTTTCACTGTCAATATATCTGAGCTTGGAACTTTTCAGGTTTTTGCTGAGCTGCCTTCTCTTGGTTTTATACGGTGCGCCAGCATGATTGGGCACAATAACAGCCAGGAAATGAAATCATCTCAAATGCAGGATACGATTTCTAAATTCAGAGATGGCCATGTATGAAATATTTGTCTTTGTTTTTAGGTCTTGAGGTAAAAAAAAAACGAATTGTAACTTATATTCTTTCGACATTTGTCTCTCTTGTGATAGGTGACACTGTTAGTCGCCACAAGTGTTGCTGAGGAAGGACTTGATATTAGGCAATGTAACGTTGTTATGCGTTTCGACCTTGCAAAGACGGTGCTAGCATACATTCAGTCACGTGGTCGGGCAAGAAAGCCTGGATCAGACTACATACTCATGGTTGAGAGGTACATATGCTTTGTTATCTTTAATAAAAAGCTTTAAAATCTTCATTTGATTTTTGTAACGACTGATCACCATATCAGTACTGTTATATATCAACATGTATCGCTTGCAGGGAAAATGTATCTCACGCAGCATTCTTAAGGAATGCTAGGAACAGTGAGGAAACACTGCGAAAAGAAGCAATAGAAAGGACTGATCTTAGTCATCTCAAAGATACATCGAGGCTTATCTCCATTGATGCTGTGCCTGGTACAGTTTATAAGGTGGAGACAACTGGTGCCATGGTTAGCTTGAATTCCGCAGTTGGTCTCATACATTTCTACTGCTCTCAGCTTCCTGGTGACAGGTAAGTTTACCCATAACTTTTTGTCTTCCTAATGAAATTTCGTCTTCCTGATTGAGATGATGGATTGTGTGTCTCAGGTATGCGATTCTTCGTCCTGAGTTTAGCATGGAGAAACATGAAAAGCCTGGGGGACACACCGAGTATTCATGCAGCCTTCAGCTCCCTTGCAATGCACCATTTGAAATACTCGAGGGTCCTGTTTGTAGTTCAATGCGTCTTGCACAACAGGTGGATTTAGTATTTTTTGTTCATTTATCTTATTTGTTGTTATCCTCTAGTGTTCCGTGTCTTGAATTATTTTGTGTGTTTGATATGTAGGCTGTATGTCTAGCTGGTTGCAAGAAACTGCATGAGTTGGGTGCATTTACGGATATGCTATTGCCGGACAAGGGAAGTGGTCAAGACGCTGAGAAGGCTGACCAGGATGATGAAAGTGAACCCGTTCCTGGAACTGCTAGACATAGAGAGTTCTATCCCGAAGGTGTGGCGGATGTACTTAAGGTAAAATTAGCACTAACCTATGAAAAATTGCTAAATGTGCTTTCGTGGGAATGTGGTTTAAAAACTTTATTGTTTTTCTACGGTGCACAGGGAGAATGGATTTTATCAGGAAAGGGAATTTGTGAGAGCTCAAAGCTATTCCATTTATACATGTACAGTGTTAGATGTGTAGAATCTGGGTCTTCAAAAGATCCATTCCTAACTGAAGTTTCAGAATACGCGGTTCTTTTTGGCAATGAGCTGGATGCAGAGGTTCTTGATTCCCTCTCCACGGGTTTGAGTTTCAGAATTTGTAGATGAAACGATGGTTTTCCCTTTTTCTAATGATTTTTTTATTTGTTTTTTTTCACCGTGGCAGGTATTATCGATGTCTATGGATCTTTATGTTGCTCGGGCCATGATCACCAAAGCATCTCTTGCTTTCAGGGGATCACTGGATATTACAGAGAGCCAGGTTGGGGTGAACAACAACACTTATTTTTCCTCACATTTATGTTTACTTTGAAAAACTCTTATCTTATATTGCTGGCATATTCCTGTGCAGCTATCATCTATTAAAAAATTTCATGTGAGATTCATGAGTATTGTCTTAGATGTTGATGTCGAACCCTCCACGACACCATGGGATCCTGCAAA
Organism: Eutrema japonicum; assembly: GCA_030161315.1. Taxonomy (NCBI): domain Eukaryota; kingdom Viridiplantae; phylum Streptophyta; class Magnoliopsida; order Brassicales; family Brassicaceae; genus Eutrema; species Eutrema japonicum. The sequence continues at coordinate 756,903 of BSQW01000001.1, read as the reverse complement.
GGCCTACTTGTTTGTCCCTGTTACTGACAATACGTCTGCAGAACCCATAAAAGGAATCAACTGGGAACTAGTTGAAAAGATTACCAAAACCACTGTTTGGGACAACCCGCTTCAGAGAGCTCGTCCGGATGTATATCTCGGGACTAATGAGAGAACTCTTGGTGGGGACAGAAGGGAGTATGGGTTTGGTAAACTTCGTCACAACATTGGATTTGGGCAGAAATCTCACCCAACTTATGGTATTAGAGGAGCTGTTGCATCTTTTGATGTCGTGAGAGCTTCTGGATTGTTACCTGTAAGAGATGCTTTTGAGAAGGAAGTAGAAGGTGATCTATCACAAGGCAAACTGATGATGGCAGATGGGTACATGGTTGCAGAAAATCTTATAGGGAAAATTGTGACAGCTGCACATTCCGGGAAGCGGTTTTATGTCGACTCCATTTGTTACGACATGAGTGCAGAAACATCTTTTCCAAGGAAAGAGGGATATCTAGGTCCTCTGGAATACAACACTTATGCTGACTATTACAAGCAAAAGTATGAAAGCCATTTCAAATATTTTAATTTCTTCCTTTGTTTTTCTTCTAAAAGCTTTCATTAGAGAAGCATTCTCCTAATACTTTTCTGTTACCACGAGGACTTACATGGCCTCAATTCACCTCCGGTGTTGTGCAAGACTGAGAAGCAAAGCCTGTCTATGTATTATGAGATATCTACTTCTATGGCTATATATATATATCCTTGTATAAGACAGGCTTTTCTTCTTCTTCTTGCACAACCTGAGGTAATCGGGGCTATCAAGTCTTCTTCTGTAATGTCATCTATTAGGTATGGAGTTGATTTGAATTGTAAGCAGCAACCTTTGATCAAAGGACGAGGTGTTTCGTATTGCAAGAATCTTCTTTCTCCTCGGTTTGAACAGTCAGGTACCAAGATATTCTTGTCTTCAAAATTTATTGATTTAACCAGTAGATTAACACCTTTTCTTTTTCCTTTGCAATTCAAGGTGAATCAGAGACGATCCTTGATAAAACATATTACGTGTTTCTTCCACCTGAACTGTGCGTTGTGCATCCGCTTTCGGGTTCGCTTGTTCGAGGTGCCCAGAGGTTACCCTCTATAATGAGAAGAGTTGAGAGCATGTTGCTCGCTGTTCAGCTAAAAAATTTGATTAGTTATCCTATTCCAACTTCAAAGGTATTTATTATGCGTAGTTAAGTGTCTTTTTGTCCTGTTTTGTTGTCACTAAACAAATTTTATTTGGTATATATATGTAGATTCTGGAAGCCTTGACTGCTGCCTCGTGCCAGGAGACGTTCTGCTACGAGAGAGCTGAGCTTTTAGGAGATGCGTATCTGAAATGGATCGTTAGCCGTTTTCTGTTTCTGAAGTATCCGCAGAAGCATGAGGGTCAGCTTACAAGGATGAGACAACAGATGGTGAGTAACATGGTTCTTTATCAGTATGCTCTGGTTAAAGGGCTTCAGTCATATATCCAGGCGGATCGTTTCGCCCCGTCTAGGTGGTCTGCTCCTGGTGTGCCTCCGGTTTTTGATGAGGACACAAAAGATGGAGGATCTTCGTTTTTCGACGAAGAGAAAAAACTGGTTTCCGAAGAAAACAACAATGACGTGTTTGAAGATGGAGAAATGGAAGATGGTGAATTAGAGGGTGATTTGAGTTCTTACCGAGTTTTATCTAGCAAAACGTTGGCTGATGTTGTTGAAGCTTTGATTGGTGTTTATTACGTCGAAGGAGGTAAAACAGCAGTGAATCATTTGATGAAATGGATTGGGATTCATGTGGAGGATGATCCTGAAGAAATCGAAGCCACAGTGAAACCGGTTAATGTTCCAGAGAGCGTACTCAAGAGCATCGACTTTGTTGGTCTAGAGAGAGCTCTGAAATACGAGTTTACAGAGAAAGGTCTTCTTGTTGAAGCTATAACACATGCTTCAAGACCGTCTTCAGGTGTTTCGTGTTACCAGAGGTTGGAGTTTGTTGGTGATGCTGTCTTGGATCATCTTATTACAAGGCACTTGTTTTTCACATACACAAGCCTTCCTCCTGGCCGGTTAACAGATCTTCGAGCTGCAGCGGTTAACAACGAGAATTTCGCTCGTGTTGCGGTTAAACATAAACTCCACTTGTACCTTCGTCACGGTTCTAGCGCCCTTGAGAAACAGGTACAAAAAAGAAAAGACAAAAAACACAATTTATTTTGTTCTCAAAACAACTACAATTTTTTTAGTTTGGCATTTTTTGTTTTTGTTTTTCAGATTCGGGATTTTGTGAAGGAAGTTCTAACCGAATCTTCGAAACCGGGGTTTAACTCTTTCGGGTTGGGAGACTGTAAGGCCCCAAAAGTTCTTGGAGATATTGTCGAATCTATTGCAGGTGCGATTTTTCTTGATAGTGGAAAAGATACAACTGCTGCTTGGAAGGTTAGTTATTTCGGTTTAAAAATATCATCCATTGATTATGTTTTTTTTTAAAAGGTTTTTGGATGATATATTTTCCTTTTCAGGTTTTTCAACCTTTGCTTCAACCAATGGTGACACCAGAGACACTTCCGATGCATCCGGTTCGAGAGCTGCAAGAGCGGTGCCAGCAACAAGCAGAAGGATTAGAATACAAAGCGAGTCGCAGTGGTAACACAGCGACCGTGGAAGTTTTCATTGATGGTGTTCAAGTCGGAGTTGCGCAGAACCCTCAGAAGAAAATGGCTCAAAAGCTAGCGGCAAGGAACGCTCTCGCAGCTTTGAAAGAGAAAGAAGCAGCGGAATCAGAAAAGAAGCAGGCGAATGGGAATGCGGGAGAGAATCAAGACGGTAATGAGAATGGGAACAAGAAGAATGGCAACCAGACATTTACGAGACAGACGTTGAATGATATTTGCTTGAGGAAAAATTGGCCAATGCCTTCTTACAGGTAAAAACTAGATAAAAAAGGGTGAATTTTGTAAATTGCAATAGTTTTTTGGGTTCTGTTGACTTTTTTTGTGGTGAATTTTGTAGATGCGTAAAGGAAGGAGGACCGGCACATGCAAAGAGGTTTACGTTTGGGGTAAGAGTGAATACAAGCGATAGAGGATGGACTGATGAATGTATTGGAGAGCCGATGCCGAGTGTTAAGAAGGCTAAAGATTCAGCTGCAATTCTTCTACTTGAGCTTTTAAATAGAGCATATTCTTGATTTCTCACTCTCAATTGCTTAAGGAGATGGAGAATTACATTGTGGATTTGGTTATTATGATGTGTTTAGACTTTAAGTTTAGCTTAATTTTATATATGTTCAAACCAAATGAGATGAGTATAGTAGGCATGTTCATTTTGGAACGAGTCGGTTTTACTCATATTTCTCATCTGTATCTAATAATACTTCCTCTGTTTTGTTATATCAAATATTTAAGAAAAAAATGTAAAGAACAGAGTAATATTTTATTAGACCGTTTTTGACAAATATGAACCTAACCATTGTTTTAATCTATTACTAATAATACTTCCTCTGTTTGTATTTAGTATTTCCTATGTAGAATTTGTATAAGATTTTAATGAATTATTCTAAAGTATTTTTAATTCAAATTTGGTTCTAATCCATTATAGACTATATAGAACTCTTCCAGAGGATTAAACCAAAAATGTAAATGCCCAAAGAATAAGGGTCTTTAAAACAAAATTATTGAGTTCACAAGGACAAATGATAAATCCAAAGTCTATAAGAAAATGCAGAGAAAGTATCAATTATGATAAAAATGCTTCTTATTATCATTGAAAGAAACAGAAGCAAAGATGTTGCAGAAATGTTCCGAGGAAAAGCTTCAGCGTCTCAGGGTATGGAGAATGTATTCAGCATAAAGGTCCCTGTAATGGAAAACCAAATCCAGAGTTGTTTTAATGTTACAATCTAACAAAGTTTGGTTCTTGATGGAGAAACAGAGACTTACATTGAGTACTGGATAGCTTCAACAGCGTTTTCAGATGGCAGAAAATCATTAACTGCGACTTCCTTGTTCTCGTTCTTCTTGTCTATGAGAGAGATATACGTTAAATGGAAAAACTAATGCTCATTGAGGAATCGATAGAGACGAATAAGAAGGAACATAAAGAGAAGGATACAGTCTTCAAAGAAGCGACGGATTTCAGAGAGACGGTGAGGAGGAAGTTCTTTAATGTCAGTGTAATGCTTGTACTCAGGATCATCAACGCAAACCGCAATGATCTTGTCATCTTTTTCACCCTAAATTAAAGAGAAAGAATCATTCTTAAAGAGCTAATAGGACTGGAGAAAGAGAAAAAAAAAAAAGAGACTCTACATTGATCAAGTAAGTTTTTTTTTTTTACCTGGTCAATCATAGGCATTAATCCAATAGCACGGGCACGCAGAAAACAACCAGGAAGCACAGGTTCCTACAAAAAAAAAAGAGAACAAATTTGTTAACTGAGATCTAAAACAATTTGGTGCAAATATGAGAAAGAAAGTGTCATACCTGCATGATGACTAACACATCAATTGGGTCATTGTCCTCACATAATGTGCGGGGAACGAAACCGTAGTTGTGAGGGTAAACAACTGATGAGTAGAGAATACGATCAACCTGAGAGAAAGGAAAACCAAAATTATGTAACATTGAATTTAACCGATAAAATAAAACTTTAAGATCTTATATTAACCTTGATGAGTCCTGTCTTTTTGTCAAGTTCATATTTGACCTTGCTTCCTTTTGTGATCTCAACAACCTAATTTCATCCAGGATAAAAATGGTTTCAAGAATCTAAATAAAATGAATCAAGAATCTAATAAAAAGCGTAGAAACTTACCACATTGAAAATCTGTGGAGCTCCAGGACCTAGAAAGATTTTTATAAATATAGTTCCAAAATACAAAACCAAAAGGCATGAGAGATTGAAGCTATTATTACCGATCTCAAGATCATGCCATGGATGTGCAGCTACGGATCGTCTCGACAAGGATGAGAGAATCCTCTCGTTAAGACGAGGAGTAGGTCGCTGGAGCTTCTGGTTCTCTTTCGCTTCTTCACTCATCTGTCAAATCACATTTCTAAACGTTTCATCACTCATTGAAATTGATTCGAATCACACATCTCTAAGCTAAAATTGGAGCAGAGAGAGAGAGAGAGACTATCAATTGAATCAAGAGACCAAATTTAATGGAAAGAGCAAATCAGACCCCAAAAAGGGAAACCCGATAGATGATTGAGATTAAGATTCATTTTCTTGATTAACAATGAAGATCTGGGCCAAAGCTGTTCGTTATTCTATAAACCCGATAGATGATTGAGATTTGAAGCAAAACCCAGAGGATTAAACATCGAAAAGCATCCAACTTTGGGATCGAAGAATATAAAAAAAAGCATACCTTGGGATCGAAATTTTTGTAGCAAGGATAAGAGAAGAAAGCTTTGGGAGAGAAAGAAGTGAAGCGCGTTGGCGTTTAAGGTGTATATATATACTAACTAGTATATAAGCAGCGAGATTTACGGATCAAACTTCCATAAATCGTAATACAAGTGAATATACTCTTACCTTTATTTGGTTATATAAACATACATGTAATTTATTAACAATAGAGTTTATAAATCATTCGTAATTTATGATGTCCGTTTAGCGCATGGCGTTTTCTTTAACACATCATTTGAAGATAATAATAGTTTTCACTAGGACTTTACATCTTTTTCTCTCGATCATCCACAATCGACAATCATATTTGTTGTTATCTTAAATACAAAAATATAATTCCGGTATGGATATTATCATCGATTCATCGTATCCACCAACAAATCAAATTCGTTCTTCATAATTTTCTGTTTTTTTTCGATTCGGTTGAAGTCAGTCACTGGGGATAGCGTCGCAAATGGGCCTTAGGCCCATGAATTAAACACTACATAAGACGAGATAGCGTCACAAATGGGCCTTAGGCCCATAGATTAAGCTTCTAAATAATAATATAAAAATATTGTGTACCTTAAGCGGTTAAGCCCAGCTGGAATACCTTTAAGAAAACATTCAAAGCAATGAAAGTTGAAGCACCATAGAAAATATAAACATTCAAAGTTGAAACTTTTGTACAATTCATCTTATCATTCAAAAGAAAAGGAGTATTGACATAAATCCATTGCTTAAATGGTTAATTAACAATAACAGCAGCAGACATATAGACCAGAAGTAGCAGACACAAACAGAGACAATAGACAAGACATGGAGATGGAGTAATATATGGTACAGGAATTGACATGACCAAAGAAATGTTCAGATGGATCTAAAAAGGGAAAGAAGCAAAAAAAGTCTCTTTCATAAAGATCGAAGAAGCAATCTACTAACACTAGATTTAAAGATTTTGGTACAAATGTGGACTTTTATTTTACCTCAAAGTCTGTTATGTTGAAGCTTCTCCTTCCAATCGAAGCCTCTTGCAGACTTTTTCAACATCACTTTGATTGTTTGTGTTCCCAGCTTGGCTCTCTTTCACTTCCACTGAACATCTCTTGTATGGCTTAAACCCTGTTTGTCTCGTTTTAAGACTGTTGCCTGGTCCAACACCAATCATTACTACACTTTCTTGGTCTGCATCACAAGAATCTTGAATCTTGAAATTAAGAGCCAATGGCATTGACGTGTCACTTTGTTTTCTATTCACATTCTCTGCCACTTGAGGAGGTGAAAAGCTTTGAGGCAATCTCTCTCTTGCAAAGAGAGCCTGAAACGCTTTACGACCCTGGTACAAGATTTTATATGAATGCCTAGTGTTAGTTCCCAAAAAAAAAAAAAAACTCTGCAAATTTATGAATCATTGGTTTTTTTGTTTTACCCCTTGGGAGACTTCCTTCCATGAATCAGTAATTGGATTGTTGTTGTCTCTAATTTTACTTCGACGGTTACTTATCTCAATAACACCTGGCTGATTTGCATCCGTCTCCTTCACATCCTCTTTATCTTTATCCATTTTAACTAATGCGTCTGTTTCCGCATCACTCCCTGAAGGATTGTTTGAGCCACACGATGAGCGATCCACTGACTTTTTCTTCTGGGCAGCGTTTGAATCATGCAAAGCAGCAGCACCAACAACAACTTCCTCCGTATTACCATTGTTTTTTAAGTCAACATTTAGCTCGGTTACTCCAGTCTCTTCTGAATCGTCAGATGATGAAGCTGTAGATTTTGAAGCCATGTTTTGATCTTTCAGAGCTGTGCTTTGTTTCTCAAGCGGTAGTTGAGCATTTTCAACGATATCCATCGCTGGAGTTGGAACTGCAACGGTTGGTAACGGAAAGCATGTGACTGGAGTAGGGGGACATACAGGGAGAAGTCCATGAGAAGCCCACCAAGCAGTTGCAGCAGCCACTGTAACAGCAGCCATGGCAGCTATACTTGGAGGAGAAGAGCTCATTCGCGCTGATGAATCTCCACAATTCCCGACATTTGTATAAGGCCACACTGAAGCAGCATATGTGGCTGCAGCATGGGCTGCAGGATTCTGTAGGAGAGTTGACATAATAAGATTGGAGAAAGTAGAAGAGGTCTGGAGAAACGAACGGTAATCATCCTGGGAATGGCAAGCTGGAAACACTTGTTGAGAAGTTGTAGTAGTAGTAGCAGATAATGTTGTTGTAGCAGAAAGATTCACGTGTGAGTTAGAGTGCCCGTGAACTTGATCTTCCATAGGACGAAACATGAAGTCTGGAGATACCATACCTGGGGGATGAAATTGAGAGCATTTTGCCATATTTCCGTTTACAGCATCCGCGGGGAATTGCCAAGGGTAGTTCTGCGCACTGTGCATACTGTCACCATCTCTGTCTTTGTTCTTCTCGGGAACATCTTGAACCATATTGTCCACATTTGAGGTCTTACTTGTTCCATTATCGGCACTTGCCTGTTTAAAATCAGAATGGAACAAGTTTTTTTTATTCCATGTTATTGAACTTCAAATACAGCATTCATCAAGTTCTTGGAGTACAACTTTTTATACCTTTCTAAGAGACGGTTCAGGTTCCATGAATGTGTTTCGATTTCCCGGAGTTACTTTCTTTGGTAAGGGATAGTTGTTCACAGTAGAAACCCCTGAGCAGTTATCATCTTGATTTTCTTTTCCAGTTGACGTTTTCTAACCAGAAAAAATAAAAGATAAAAGAACAAATCTATCACAAGAAGAAACAAAAAATAAATGACAGAATGAAGAAGGGAATAGAGAGTAATAAGATGAGGAATAAAACCTCGGCAAATGGCATTTTTTCCAAATCCAGCAACGCCTGATTACAATGTGAAGAAGAGGCCGACGACACAAGTTTTGCATCTTTTGCTGATGATACATGTGAGGAAGATGTAGCGTTATTCCCAGGTTTCCGGGGATAAGGAGTATTGGGTTTTCTTTTAGGACGAGGAGGTGGAATTTCTATGTCCAGAGCTTGACAAACGGGAATGCCTTTAGCTTCAGCCTCTTTCTCCAACTGAAAAGTGAAACCCAAAACTGTGAGTTTTTTCCAAACTGAAGATGGAAAATGCAACTAAGATGTAAAATCCTGAGGTTCATGAAACTGATAGCACCGGGGTAGAGGAAGAAAAGTGTCTTATACTGACCCAAATTGTTCGGGGTTGATGACACAGTTACTTCATGTTCCTGTCCTATAGGACAAGGAGGTTTTCCATTTGAATGGCTAAAAGAATCGATGCAATCCCATTATTTCATCGACTTTAGTGGAAATATGTACAATTGTGTAAATGCAATGCTAGTTTTGTTACTATAGACCTGTCTTATAAGAGAATGAAGCTCTCTTTATTCTAACAGTAAGTTTTCCAGTTCGACAATTCGTGATCTCGATTAGTTGCAGAGCAAATTAAAAAAAACGTAAAATCGATATTTCTAGAAGCCTGCTGCTATCCTCGGAATAGACCAACTCTACTAAGAAAGACACCAAATTTCTAGTTAGTGAGGAAAACAGTTACAGAACCATAAGAATAAGAACCTTCAATCATCTTTTTTCAGACAGAACAACACATACTGTGATAGGCAACAGTCTTAACATGGTCATCGACTCAATTCATAGATCGATACGGAGAAGTTATATTAACTCAATACCAACCAGTTGTACCTACACTTCACTGAACATTAGTTCAAGAAAAAATACCTTTGTGAAGAACTTTTGTGCATGACTTCTGATCTGAACAGCAGTCTTTGTCCCAATATGTTCTGCAAACAAAAGGAAAAAAGAAAAATCTCCCAATCAAGAGGAAGGAGATAAAAGAAAATAGAACAAACTACTAAGCAAAGATGAGTTAAATTAAAAAAAAAGCATACAGAAGCTAATTTTTTCGACCTTCTATTCGTTGCCAAGCTCTTCCATAAAGCCTCAAGGCTTCTAGAAACCTATCATGCTCATCCTCTGTCCATCGTTCTCGCTGCTTTGTTATTGTATATGGCTTTCTTGCCTAAAAAAAAGAAGAAAACCAAAATCCTCACACAACAAATCTCAAACTATAAACTCAAATCTTAAGCATCATTACCTTAGTTAACAATTCTTCTCCAGATGTATTAGTATCCATAACCGGATCTTTGCAGCTTCTCGCTGCCTGAAATCCTCTCTAATATAATAAAGAAAACATCTTTGATCTCCCAAAACATGAAAGCTTACATATTGCAAATGCCTTTGTGGGTTTAGATTCTAAAGCAACTGCAAAAGAGAAAGAGACAAATGAGAAATATTTTATCCACAGTAAGATAAATAGGTTAGTTTTGGAATTTATCAAAAGAGAAATCTTTCTAAAGTCCACCGTGAAACAGAGTCGCGAGGACTCAAAAGTATTCCCTTAATCTCACCCAAACGAATCCATCGCAGCCAAAACCTTTACAGCATCACAAATCTTCAAATCACTTGATTCCAAATCAATCCAGATTTGTGTGGTTATATGCTAACAGCTTAGAGCTAATAATATAAACTGAATCTCTTCTAAAATTTTATTCAGCAACCAAACAGAGATTTAGAAAACTAAGAGGAACCCTAGAATACAATACCCTTGAGAGTGAACAACGTATGCAATCCGAAATAAAGACTAGATCATCTCGCCGGAGAAGTCATCGTTCCCGAAAACAGTCAAATCGGAAGGAGAAAAAAAGGTAGAGACGAAGAAGAAGGAAGACTGGAAGAAGAAAGCCATAAGCAATCTCAGCCACAACAATTTTCCCCTAATTTTTTGATGTATATTTTATTTGAGGCTGAAACAGCACCAATGGCAAAAACAAAAGTCATCGGAGATCGACACGTGTTGAGATTGAAGTGGCTGCTCACTGCACTTTTCGTATCTCCCAACTTGCTTCGCTCTGAGCCAGATGTTTCTTTTATTTGTGAAGAAGCGAGGGTGGGGTCCACAAAGCTTACGTGGCGATTTCCGGTTATTTCTAGCAAGTGGGAAAATCCATGGTGTTAAACCGCTGGCGCTACGTGTCGGTTTTGTGAAGACATTTCTGTATCAAGGGCTCGACTGATCTGGGCTTGTAAGAGATAGCTTTTTATTTTTTCAATTGATATATATATTTTTTTGGGGAGCCCATTCTATAAGGCCCATTTTCCAATTGATATTTTGGATTTACTAACTTTTTCTCAAAACCAAATTTTCCTCTCAAAATATTATCTATTATTACAATTGATGAAAACAACTATAAAGAATGTAATTTTATACTTTTTGGTGTATAAGTATTAATGGACTTTTCGTCAACCACTAAACCGAACGAACTTCCACAAAATTTCAATTGGAAAAATGTCCCTTATAGAAAATATAATTACTCTCATTTTGCATGCGATTCACGTAGCTTAACTCTGTTTTTTCCTTAATTACTTTCGTTTCATTCATATATAATGCTCTGACCAAAACTATTTGAGATTTGTATGCATTAGTGATGTTGCAATGGAAAGTCTGTATAAATCAAGCCCAATATTTACTATTGGTATGTTTTACAGTCCATTGGGCTTCTTGTGGGCCAATTTTATGATTTTACATAGGGCTGGGCAAAATACCCGGAACCGAAGAACCGAACCGAACCCGACCCGAAAAAAGGGAACCGAACCGAACTCGGAACCGACAAAATACCCGAACGGATCTTAGACTCGGATACCTGAAGAACCGAAACCGAACCCGAACCGAACCGAGAACCGAATGGGTACCCGAAATACCCGAAATATAATTATATACCCAAAATATTAATTATATTTAGACTTGATATAACCCAATTACCCAAAATTATAATTATAAAACCTAAAAATATCAATTATTGTTAGACCGAAATAACCGAAATATCTAAAATAATAAAAAATTTGAAAATTCTTAATTATATTTGTCAAAATTTAACCAAATTTTAATCAAATTTAGTATTTTTTTAGTTTTTTCCTATATTTCGGGTATCCGGAACCGACCCGAAAATACCCGAACCGAACCCGAACCCGAACCAAATTTTATAAATACCCGAATGGGTCCTTCAACCCAATACATGAAAGACCCGATATCCGAAAGAACCGACCCGAATCCGAACGGGTACCCGAATGCCCACGCCTAATTTTACAGTTCAATTCTTAATTACTTTTTGGTTTCAAACAAGATGAGCATGCCTGCCTTTAATGCATTTCACCTGCTCCTGCAATGGCTAAAGCACAATTTGTTTTTGTCATAATAACTGGAGAATTTATGCCGAAACATTAACACCTCTTTAAGATGTTTCTGTGACCAATATTTGATCGTCAAAAACACCTCGTTACATTGAACGCCATGAAGAATGATAACGAACTTTAACCCAAAAATTTGTCAAAAACTCTGAACTTCATTATAATGAATAAATATTTCATAACTCTCTACGTTGATGTTTCGAGTTCCACGCTTCAAATAAGAATATTCTATCTCTCATTGTCTCTCCTTAAACATTAGAACAATTATTTGAAATATGCAATAACAATAATACTACGTACTAAATTAAACGGGCGACCTTAAACCAAAAATAAAATAAAATTAAACGGGCGACCTAGAGTCATTATTATTATTATTATTATTAATATTTTGGTCGTCATTATCCATCCGAGGAGGCAATGTAGTTGATGCTTCCGTTTCATTGTTCTTACCCCACAAGAACACGTAGAGACCCATTACCGCCACTACTGATCCAATTACACTGTAGTAACAAAAGTTTAAAAATTGTTATTAGTGTGTTATGACCATGCATGGGCGTTTACAGATATAAAACTACCAAAACTGAAATTACCTGCCGAGGTATAAAGGAGTGTGTAAGATGAGGAAATCGAATAGAGTAGCTGAGATAAGAGTAACTGGAGTAAACGTTGATGCGAAAATAGCTCCTAATTTCTTTATCCCCCATGTTGTCGCTACCGTCGACATTGCTTGTCCTACCACTCCCTGTAATTAATACGTGTGTATGATAAGAGTCGTGTCTACTTTATAAAAGTTTGAGACAATTTTTCTCAAACCTTTTGACAAACATATCATTGTAAAACATAATAGTAAAATTTTAGTTGTAATGTTAGAATTTTATCTTAAGACAATGACAGTTCGTTTGATCATCTAGCATTTGCATCCAGATGATCCATTTAAATGATTCATCTGAATGAGTCATTTGGATGATGTTCGTTTCTATTTTTTGTTGTTCATTTAGATGATTCATCCAGATGAATCTGGATGAACTTTTGTTTGTTTGATCATTTTATATCTCCATCTAAATATTTTTAATAGAAAAATGACTACAATACCCATGCTTTAAACTAATCATATTTTTAATCTTAATCTTAACCATATTAATTTTAATTCATGATCTAAACAATATTTACAACCAAATAATCTTAAAATTATTATTTTTGACATTTATTAATTTTCATTTTCATTTTCATGAAAAACAAATTTATAAGAAATTTTATTATAAATTTATAATTTATAGATTTCTATTTTCATGAAATATTTAAATTTGATAAATTATTATTTTATAAATATTTAAAAATTCACTAATAAAAAAAGGATTTACTTTTTTTAGTAGTGAAAACACGAAATAACATTTTTGATGGGAAAATAAGAGAAAATGGTTTTTTTGTTTTACTAACGGGAAATGAGATATTATGTTTTTAGCTGGAAACAAAATTTTCGTTTTTAGGGGAAAACAAAATATACGTTTTTGGCGGAAAAATGAAATTTTACATTTTTGGCAAGAAAACGGAATATATGTTTTGGCAGAAAAATGAGATTTTACGTTTTTGACGAAACTTCATGTTATTGACGAGGAAATGAAATTTTACGTTTTTGGCTGGAAAACAGAATATATATTTTGGCAGAAAAACGGGATTTCGGGTTTTTAGCGGAAAAACGTGATTTTACGTTTTTGGCGGAAAAACGGAATATATGTTTTGGCAGAAAAACGAGATTTTACGTTTTTTACGGAGAAAAGATCTTATATTTTTGGCAGAACAAATTATTTATTATTTATAATTTATAATTTATTATTTATTATTTATTATTTATAATTTATAATTTATTATTTATAATTTATAATTTATTATTTATTATTTATAATTTATTATTTATAATTTATTATTTATAATTTATTATTTATAATTTATTATTTATAATTTATTATTTATTATTTATTATTTATTATTTATTATTTATTATTTATTATTTATTATTTATTATTTATTATTTATTATTTATTATTTATTATTTATTATTTATTATTTATTATTTATTATTTATTATTTATTATTTATTATTTATTATTTATTATTTATTATTTATTATTTATTATTTATTATTTATTATTTATTATTTATTATTTATTATTTATTATTTATTATTTATTATTTATTATTTATTATTTATTATTTATTATTTATTATTTATTATTTATTATTTATTATTTATTATTTATTATTTATTATTTATTATTTATTATTTATTATTTATTATTTATTATTTATTATTTATTATTTATTATTTATTATTTATTATTTATTATTTATTATTTATTATTTATTATTTATTATTTATTATTTATTATTTATTATTTATTATTTATTATTTATTATTTATTATTTATTTACATAGTTAACATAACTATTTTTAATTGTAATTGTTTATTTTGCTAAAGATAATTTCGTCTTTTTCTTTTTTGACAGAACCATTTCAATCCAGATGGTTCTATTAGGATCATCCAGATGGATTCAAAAATTTGTTCATAATTTTTAAAATTCATTTAGATGATCCATCTGGAGGATTCGTCTCAATGAAAGCAAACAACACTTAAACAAACATCAATTATCATCTTTATCCAGATGATTATCTAGATGAATCATCTAGATGATGAAACAAACATGCCATTTACCCAATATGATTAGCTAGAGAAACATATATAGGATAGCATCAACTTAGTGGTTGTTAGAAAAAAATAATATATATATATATATATATTTCAGGGTTTTATAGTAAATTAACATTAGATAAACCCCAAAATTTCTAAAGCTTTTGCATATTTACCTTATCATTTAATTTTAAATCAAGTTGAAAAAATTATGAAAATAAACTATTAACTTACAGCGTATACGATGACGGTAATCACGAATCTTTCATCGATGACCCAATCTTTAACGTTTCTGCTCTTATAAAGACTCAAGAGAGCACATTGGAACGCAGCGAAAACCGACATGAGACAAGTGCTTGAGTATTTGCAAGGGTACTTAACGCTTAAAGTCCCTTGAAACAGCATCCATAGAGACAGCAACGTGGTTCCAATGGTTAAGAAAAGACATCCAAGAAGCCAGTTCTTGGTTTTGTCTTGATCGTTGTTGTTGTGGTGAAGAGCCTCTGGGTGAGAATGAGGGTTTGATATTTGAGGGCCTTTGTAGAATGTTAAGAACAAAGCTCCACTTATGCATATTAGGGTTCCCAGCGCCTTCAGCATTCCTGCTTTGGTCTTTAGATTCTTTACATTTTCAGTCCTGAAACAAACAAAAAATTTAGGTAAGTTTATATGACAAATGCGGGATAATTTATTAAGAATATATATGAGTCATATGACTCATATCTCAAAATAAATTGTTTTTTTTCTTACGTTACAAAAAAAAAACGAATTTAGACCTACATAATGACCCGGGAGTGTACTGTGTGAGTTGTAGACAACACAAAAAAAAACTATATAAAATAGTAATTTACTTCTAAACGAGAATTATAGAGATATTATATTCCATTTGATTCGACGAATCGTGTTTTTCATTAGTTTCCGCATCATTTTATCAAAGTTTATAAAATGCGACGTCTAGCTAACGAAAAAGGACCTTTACCAGGAAAAGCTATAAAAAAAGGGGCTCAATTAGATGTAGTTACGTGTCGTTAAGGTAATTTACTGGAAATCATAATCATAGTGCACAACAATCAATTTTAAAAATATATTTTATTAACATTGGTAGCACTTTACTACGTCAATATATATATATATACCAATGTTTCGTTTGCTTTGGTAAGCATATATATATATATATTACACTAAATAATAAAGAAGCTAGATGGTTCCACTTCCATCAGTACCTGAAAATAAGGGCCAAAGCGAAGGTGATTGCAGGCAACATGCTTACCAAAGCACACGAAACAGTTGCTGACGTGTACGACAGACCAAGCAAAAAGAAAAATTGCATCAAACTTGCCCTGCAATTTTAAACCCAAAAATAAATTAAAAGTCATAATATATAGTTGGAGCTTATGATAAATTAAAACCCATTATTATATCGTACTTGAAAGGAAAACATCCTTAACAGAAAAAAATAAAATAAACGTAGTATGATAACATATAAGAATAAATTAAAAATGGACGACAAAAAATAAGAATAAATTGAAATTTAGATTTGAGGACTAACCCGAGCAGACCACTGAAGAAATGATCGACCAATAGCCTAAACGTTAGTTCCGGTCTTGTTTTCCTGTTAACAATAATACGTAACTTTTAGAAAAACTTCATTAAATTGTATATATTAACATAAGTAGCTTCTATACTTGCATGTTAAAATAGAGAATTCGCACAATTTTGAATCTTCAAGAAAGTACTTTTTCTCATAATAAATTTAATAATTAACTTATAAATATGAAAAGGTATTTTGATATCATCTTTTTAATTTTAATGAGATAATATCGTTTACAACTCTTTGATTTGGAAAAAATAAATATAATAGCACATATAAATAACTCGTTATTTCAAGTATCAAACCTTTCCAATAAATAGGCGAAGGGAGCTAAAATGAAAGCGGAAATAGCCATTCGATAAGCACCAATGACCATATGGTTCACACCACCATCAAGAGCTTTCTTCACAAGTGCATTCACTGAACCCATCGCTACATTTGATATCACC
Source organism: Eutrema japonicum (assembly GCA_030161315.1). Classification (NCBI taxonomy): domain Eukaryota; kingdom Viridiplantae; phylum Streptophyta; class Magnoliopsida; order Brassicales; family Brassicaceae; genus Eutrema; species Eutrema japonicum. Next base: position 740,505 of record BSQW01000001.1, on the reverse strand, counting down.
ATTACTATAACCGGTGACCATTCCTCGATTACTCTCACTCCCTGCATCTCTTCACCCATCTCTCTCTCTCTCTCTTGCTTTCTTCACAAGTATATATATATATATATATATATATATATATATATATATATGTGTGTGTGTGAGTTTGTTTTTGTTATAGAAAGAGATAAGACCCAATGTGCTTTGAGTTTGGCAACCACAAACCTTCTCATATTTATAAGGAAATGTTTATGGGTTATTTCCACATTGGACTTATTTTGACGTTACCTGAAGAAAATTACTCTCTTTGTCTCATTTTATAAGTTTTTTAGCTAAAAATGCGTATATTAAGAAATTTATTTTTCTTTATAAAAAATCATTTAATATTTTAATTTGAAATAATTCAACCAATCATAAAATATATTGCATAATATAAATGGTCACAAAATGTTAAATGCATTTGAATTTTGCATAAAAACTTGCAAAACATCTAATAAAATGAAACAAACAAAAAATCCTAAAACATCTTACAAAATGAGACATAAGGAGTATAGTTCTTTTATTCTCTTTAACCTACCTAAAATCTATATATAAAGCACTTAATTTGTTTTAGTGAAAAATTAATAAAGCATTGCATAGTTAAGTTCAAATCACTGTCGACTAAAAACTTTGTTAATTTGACAAGTTTTTTTTTGTTTGGCAACAAGTGGCACTATTAAAATTTTCATTGCGTTAATAGCATATTTAAATTTTAATTAGACGTAACTTTTCTGTAATACATCATCGTTGTATTTTTAAATTCGTGAACTTATATGTTACAATTTTAAATCTACAAATTATAATCGATTTTGAATGTTTATCATGGACTTATAGTCTCTAATCCATGGTCCATAGTTCATAGACCCTTTAACTTTCTTCCATTTTTTTTTAATGTGAAATTCATTAATCAACTAAAAAAGAATTATATACAAACAATGTGATTTTGAAAAAAAGTAAAAATAAATAAATAAGAAAGCTGAACCTATGTTTAAACAGAGGTAAAAAAACGAAGCTAAGTTTGAAGAACAGAGCATTGCATGTGAAGATGAGATGCCGCAAACCGTCGTTGTGCTCAAATGTGTAGAAGCATTAGCTCTGTTTCATCTTTGTGCTCAAACGTGTAATTTCAAAAGATACCCTTCCAAGGGATCAAGATGAATAAAAGAGAAGCATTCATCAGGGAGACAAAAAAAACAGTCGAGAGTTAATATTTTATTGCGAATGAGTTTATCCATGTGCCGAACAAGCTGAGGAGCCGTATTTTACTTATTTATGTGTTTCAACTTGGTTTGATGATGTCTAACGATCATTCGTTTTATTGCAAATATGACAATGAATATTTAAACCATTTTCAGAGATAAAGCGCACTTTTTCAACAACAAAATATCTTCCAAAACAAATAAAGTTGAATAAATTAAAATGGTTTTCATTTATGGCAGCCCCCTTTTTCTGTTACAATGAGTCATGATATGTAGTTTAATGTAATATATACTATAGAATAGCTGACCATATATTTATCAACTTTTTAAAGAACGGGCGGAAATTTATCATATTATGAAATCAATTCTTGTACGCCAATAATAAATTAATAATGATGTATATTTACATATAATATCTCCGTTTCATGGATATTGATTTTTCAGCTTTTATTTTGTATCGGCGATTTCTGTTCAACAAACCAAGTTGAAATCCACAAAATCCTAGCTTATCATTTAAGATAAAGATAAAATTGTATATTCGATCAAAATAATTTTGTTAATTCAATTTCAGAAAATTAGTTTGGTCAAATAAAAATAAAATAATCTTAATAATTTTTTGTATTTACGCGTTTAAAACAAAGTAATGAAGAAACCAAATTTAATCCCAGATTCTAAAAGATGTTTCTATCTACCTTAAACCATTTCAATAGAGTTTGATATTAACACATAGTCATGGAAGATGGAATGTTAAAAGAAACAAACATTACTATTATATTTGATCGCACTAATCTCTCTATCACGATCGAGCATGACAAAACTTTTGAATACAAAAAAAAAATACGAAAGGAAGTTTATAATGCTATCCGAGTTCAAGTGCATATGTTGTTGTGGTGTAGTAAAAATATAAAATAGTTCATAGTGTGATATATCATGTATGTAATCCTTATTTCTTCATCTTTTAATAGTATAAAATGATTTTTCTGATCAGGCCCTTTAACCAAAAAAATAATGATTTTTTTAATGAAAATGTTAAAAAAATTTATCATTTTTTGTGTGAAATGATGATTATACCCTCTGAATCTATATCGTATACCATACACGAATTTACGTGTACCGTATACGACATACTGTATCCGGGATAAATTTGTCATAAACAATAGAAAAAGTGACAAAATTTTTTAGCACTTTCGAAAAAATAACCAAAAAATTAATGAAACTTAAAATAAGTGACATCCTGCACAAAGCTCCTTTAAAAATACATCGATCAGTCATTAATAAAAAGCTAAAAAAAAATTTGAAAATGAAAAGAAAACCATGCACGTAGTATTAAATAAATGTTGTTTAGGATGAATGAACATAATAGTACTATTTAATACAACCACTAAAATAATTGGCGGGGACAGAAAAAAAATTGGAAGCCTTCAGACAAAGTCACAAAGATTAAAGTTCAAAAAAAAAAGAAGGTATATAGTGGGTCGACATGTACCTCGCAAGTCACACAATTGAGCTTATGGCCAGTAACCTTCGTAAAGAAAATGTAATTTAATATTACTGTAATGATTAATTGTTAAAATATTATTATATTTCCATCTAAATTTTAATCATATATTTGAAACCTTTATAGAAAAACAAAACTTAATTTCATGTATTACCACTTAATTTAATTAAAATATTTGTCATTTTTTAGTGAAATAACAATTTTATCTCTCTAATTGATATATCGTGTACCATTCATCATCGCACACGTCGTATTATATATTAGTAAATTTAGATTGAACAGTGAAATATGTGCTACTTTCTAGTATATTTTCAAAAAGTGACAAAAACTTAATGAATCTTCAAATAAGTGACAATTTTTGCAAAATCCAAAAAAACAATTTGAACTTTCAGAAAATAAAAAAAGCACAACACATAAATTTTTATTTGGTTTGGCAACAACCTACTCTTGCACTTTTTTTTTTTGAAAAAAACATACTCATTCACTTCTTTAGAAAACATATTAAACTAGAGGATTTTGCATGTATTGTCATTTAATTTAAGATTTATTAGTTTTTTTGTCACTTTTTGAAAATGTAGTAGAAAGTAACACTTTTTATTACTGTTCAACCCAAATTTACCCATGTACAGTACGACGTGTACGATAATGGACGGTACACAAAATAGCAATAAGAGGCATGTACGATAATGGACGGTACATGATGTATTAAGAAAATATTACCTTCTACTACACTTTAAAAAAGAACAAAAAAACTAATAAATCTTAAATTAAATGACAATACATGCAATCTATTATATTATTTGTGAAGTGATTTGAGCTGTGGTTCAAAGCTCATATTTTGGTGTCGTTTTTGGTGAAAATAACTTAATCTGATTGGTTGGTCTATAATTAAATAATGTAATTAATTATGTAATTAAAACAAATCAATATATGGATCAGAGTCGGGCCTGAAAATAAAGCGGCCCAAACCAGTTTTGTTGGTCTACAATATAATATATTCATGACGGTCGATGGTTTTACAAAACATATACGGTGGCTGTGTTGGTTTGTGACTCCATATAGAAAACAATTATAAATAATGAGAATAATCTAACTATATTAAACGGGGTTCTTTATTGTCTCTCAATCCTCTGCATTTATAACAAAAAAACACTATATTAAACGGATAATGAGCCGTTATTATTGTTTTTACTGTTGTTATTATTATTATTATTATCTTCGTTTTGGATCGGAGGACACAATGTCGCTGCTGCTTTCATTTCTTTGTTCTTACCCCACAAGAAGACGTAGAGACCCGTTACTGCCACCACGGATCCAATTATACTGTAATCAAAGTTAGAAAAAAATGTAACGAATTAGTGTTATACATTAGCATGGACCAATTCTTTTATTTTTTTTGGCAACCGTATGGACCTACATTCACATAATAAAACTTGATTCAAATGAAATCACCTGCCGATGTACAAAGGAGTGTGTAAGATGAGGAAATCGAATAGAGTAGCTGAGATGAGGATAATGGGACTAAATGTTGATGCGAAAACGGCTCCTACTTTCTTTATCGACCATGATGTTGCTACTGTCGACATCGCTTGCCCCACTATCCCCTATATTTATGCACTCTAAATAATCAGGACTGTATCTATTTTTATCTGAGTTATATACAATTTTCAGTGTTTATAAATATATATACTATCTCATCATAATTAAAAATATAAGAAGTAATCTATCTATCAACCAATCGATAAGACACCAAAGAATATAAGCTTTTGTTAGTAAAAAAAAGAAAGAATATAAACTTTTACTAAAGATATAGTGGTTCAAAACATAATTGTAAAAAACTTAGTGGTTAGTGACTTGGCCTGAATTTTGGCATATGCCAAGAGTGCAAAAACACATAGCTCATAATATTTTAACAAATCTGTTTCATCTTTTAGAATCTAACTTGTAGATAATATATCTATATATAAATATTTATTTACTTAACAGGATCCAATATATTGATTAGATGGGTAGTGAAATAGAGAATCTTATCGAAGACTAGTCCTGGGTGTTCGGATGTCTATTCGGGTTCGGTTCAGTTTATTTGGTTGTTCGGTTATTCGGGTGTAGAGGTTTAGGGTCCATTCGGATATTATTAAAATTCGGTTCGGGTTCGGTTCGGTTTCCTAAGTGTATGTAAAATCCGAGTGTAACCGAAATATCAATGGATTCGGTTTTGGTTCGGTTTTTTTCCAACCGAAGTACCTACTATAGTATATATGTGTGTATATGGTTTGGTTATTGTTCGGTTATCTGGTTTTAACCGAACCAAACCCACATCCAAAGTAACATAAGATCAAAACCCGATCGGTTATATCACTACAACCGAAGTAGTATATGATTCGATTTATTCCGTTCGGGTTCGGATATGAACTTCGGTTATGGACATTAAGCCCAGGGCTATCGAAGACAATGACACTTAAATTATTGTTTAGTTATAAACACAATATAGCACCAACTTAGTGGTGTCTTCAATTAAAAAAAATTAGAATTTTTAACACGAACAAAACACGAACAAAATTCCCGGGGATTCTATTGTATCATATTTTTTTAGTGTAAAGTATAATCTCTATATTATTAATTAAGAAATTATTTAAGAAAATAAATTTTATTTTGTAAGTTATTACGTATTATGTCATTACAAATAATAATAAAATAATTAAAATTATTGGAAGGAATATGAAAAATATTTATTGAGATTAAAGAGGTTATTTATTATTTAATTTCTCAATTACTTTTAATACTATATATTTTAAAATAATAATCAATTCATATATATTAAAAAAAAAATCTAGTATAGTATAGTAATATATCCTAGTATAGTATTATAAAAGAAAAAAAACGAAATATTATCTTAATTTTAAAGATTTTGCGGACTAACCCCATGATTTATAAGAATGAATTAAAATCTCATTTCAAAATATGGTACATATTAATTGACTTACAGCGTATATAATGACGAAAATGACGAATTTATCATCCATGACCCAATCTTTGACATCTCTCCTCTTGTAAAGACTCAAGAGAGCACATTGGAATGAGCCGAAAACCGACATGAGACAAGTGCTCGTGTATTTGCAAGGATACTTATTGTTTAAAGTCCCTTGAAAAAGCATCCATAGAGACAGAAACGTCGTTCCTATGGTTGCGTAGAGACATCCAAGAAGCCAGTTCTTGGTTTTGCCTTGATCATTGTTGTTGTTGTGGTGGTGAAGAGCCTCTGGGTGAGAGTGAGGGTTCGATATTTGAGGGCCTTTGTAGAATGTTAAGAACAAAGCTCCACTTATGCATATTAGAGTTCCCAGCACCTTCAGCATTCCTGCTTTGGTCTTTAGATCTTTTACACTCTCCATCCTGATTTTTGAAAAAGAAAAAAAAATTACAACAGATATATTGTATTTGATGTAGCCCCATGCATTTTGATATTTTTAGGTATTTAATATCCGTAGAATTTCATGAGTAGTTTTCTTGTTTGCGTTCTTATTGTTTTTAAGATTGCAATTGGGTGCATCGTGTGTTTTTAATGCATAAGATAATATCTTTGTTCGAGACCCGAATTCAGATACAACAAATTCAATGTCTTTTTAGTTCAATTTAACCAACAATAGTTTTACTAGTATTTTCTTAAACACCTTATTAAAGTTTATCAAATTGCGATGTCTAACTATAAAAGGGACTTTTACCCCTAAAAAAAGGTTGGAAAGAGACTCGATTAGATGTTACGTGTGTAACTTAAACATTACTTTTTAAGATGTTAACTACATGCAAAGATCATACGATAAAGAAGATCGTTACATTTTTTTAGGCAACTTCTACAGTTTAAGTCCGGATTATGATATTGATGTATAGAAGAAGAAAAAAGAATTGGTAAAGTAAACATAAAAGCAACAATTTTAACATGATAAGTTGGGAAATTCAACAAATGACAAATTTGAGTTTGCAAAAGACAAAATACTTTTAGAAAACGTTTTTTAAGGACTCACACAAATTTGACATAAAATATTTGTACTAGATATCGTAGAATTCTATATTTAAAAACAAAATTCTATTTCTCAAAATAATTTTTAATTTCACGGAATACGATTTTTAAAATATAAATCTTATTACACGATTTGTTGTTGTATTCTTATATTCTCAGGAAATAATGTCGATTGTGCTTTAGGTGGTGAGAGGAAATAAAGAACTGGTTGAGAAAGGATGAGGGTTCATTATCAGTACCTTAAAATAAGGGACAAAGCGAAGGTAATTGCAGACAGCATGCTTAGGAAGGCACCCGAAACAGTTGCTGACGTGTACGCGAGACCAAGCATAAAGAAAAACTGCAGCAAACTTGCCCTGCCAATTATTAAAAATTTATATTAAAACAAAACAAAATTAAGGAGAATGTAACATAATATTAATCGTATATATATATATATATGTAAGATCAAATTGACAATAAGATTTGAGAGGACAAACCCAAGCAAACCGCTGATGAAATGATCTACCAGTAGCCTAAACGATAACTTCGGTCTTGTTTTCCTTTTAACAATAAAATATAATATCTAGATGAAGAACAAATAATTAAATTTCACATATAAGTAACTCTTTATTTCACGAAAATATCGAACCTTTCCAAGAAATAGGCGAGAGGGGCCAAAATGAAAGCAGAAATAGCCAGTCGATAAGCACCAATGACCATATGGTTCACACCACCATCAAGAGCTTTCTTCACAAGTGCATTCACCGACCCCATCGCTACGTTTGCTACCACAATTGCCATAACCGGTGACCATTTTTCTACACTCATCTCTCTTTCTCTCTCTCTATATATATGTACGTGTGTGTTAGAGAGAGTGATAAGACTCAATGTGCTTTGAGTTTACCACAAGCCCTCACATATTTATAAGCAAAGCTTTATGTGTTGTTTCCACATTGGGCTTATTTGGACGTAAATTGACCCCAGGGAGAGAAGAACAAAATTGTATTCCCCTAATATACTTGGATCAACAAAATTAATAATAAAGTTTTCACTTTAGACGACAATTTTTTTTTCCATTATATGTATACGTTATTCGTATTTCCCCGGCCCGGATATTATTTTCAACGGTTTTTAATATACTATTTTAGTTTACCATAGTACTGTTTTGCAAGATTCTCAGAGAGTTTATATTATAGGGTTTTAACAAAAAAAAGTTTATATTATAGGGTACTAAGAAGACATAAAAAAAAAATGAATATTCGTTATTGGCAAACAAGTTAAATTCCCACCCACACAACTAGCTTAATTGATGCGGTGTATAATCTTTATATTATTAATTAAGAACTCATTTGAGAAAATGAATTCTATTTTGTAAGTTATTACATATTGAGTTATTACATATTATGCAATTACAAATAACAAAAGATAATTGAAATAGAAAATGATATAATTGTCTTTTAGAATTATTGGAGAGAATATAGAATAATAATCAATACATATATATTATTTATATAATATTATTTTAAAATATATAATATTATTTAAAATATATAATATTATTTAATTTCATAATTATTTATAATATTATATATTTTAAAATAATAATCAATACATATATATTCAAAGAAAAAAAATCTATTCGAAATCCTACTATATTTTTGTAAAAAGATTATGTGGACTAACCACAAAAACCAGAGTCATTAAACGGTGCATATTATAGTTATATTTTCATAAGTTTTTGTGGGTTAGCCCGACTAATATTTTAATCCATTTCAAAACGGGTTATATAGATAAATTATTACGAATTGACAGTTTTATCTATAATCATTAGTTAGTTATATTGTAAAAAATCAGATAAAAGCAATAATTCTTAAATTTCAAAACAATTTCTTTTTAAAAAAAATTATTTTGTGCTATAATTAACGCGGATTAAATCATAGTTACCATTTTTTTTTTTTGACATCCATCCTAGTTACCATTAATTTATGCGGTTTATAATTACGATTACTTTCTGTGGTGTAAAATAACGGTTGCTTTTATTTGTTTTTTCCATGTTATATACGTTACATGAAACACGGATAAACTGGAATTATCACACGTTACATGAGACACGGATAAATTGGCCTCTTATCACATTATGTTCGTGTCATCGGCCGCACATCTTAAAAACTATAAAGTACCGACTTAATTAGTATAATCTAATGACACTTAAGCCTAAGTAGATATTTTTTAAGTGGCTAAACCACCACCCTTGGTTCGAAAGTAAATTAACCTAATCTCTAATCTATACTATTAAAACATAAACAATTTTGAAACCTGTTTCCAAACACTCTTTATTTTTTAATAAATTAAATTTGTTGTCAAATATGTATTAAAGCTATTGCTAAACATTTATACATTTTTCAATCTATGACACTCAAACTTATACTATTAAAATAAAAACACTTCTTTTTTTTTACCAAATATATCTCATTAAGGATATTTCTATAACTTATTTATACTATTAAACATGTTACCACACATGTCAATCAAGAATACAAGAGAGTCTTATCAAATCATCGAAAATGTAAAACCTCTTCTACAAAAATGTATAATGATAAAATCATTTACGAAAATGTAGAAGATTAGATAATGTCGTTTTTAAGTCCCAAATTTTTTAAATAAGATTGTAAGTTTGTAACATCTCTTGATTTTAGAAAATTTCGCGATTTTCTATAATGATAAAATCTAACAATCATATCGACTTAAATCTAACAATTATTTGCTTTACTATAAAATAGTATGCTAAAAATAAAAGTATATAAAATTTGATTAAATTTTTTTTTTTTGAAAAATTATGTTATAAAAATTCACTCTTATAAAATAAAATTCTCTGCGCGGATCTGCGAATTAGAATCTAATTCATTTTTAAATTGATAGCACGCGATATTCCAAAAAACAAAAATCCTAGTTTTCGGAAAAGAAATTCGAAACAAAAATTTAAAATGTCATCCCCACCCTCAAAAGCACTAATGGAACTCCCTGGGAATATTTAAATATTATTTTTCGTGTCCTGGTTTAAAGTTATTGAGAAATACATTACTTTCTTGAAAACTCCTAAAAACACCTAGAAGCACTATTTTATTTGGTATTTTTCTTCGTCATTTTAATTTTACATTAGAGACCTATTGAAAGGTGAATTGTAGTGTCATGTGAAATTGTGAATGATAACAAAATACGGGAAGTTTTCGTCGTGCAGAAAAAAAAGACAACTCTTGTTATATATTTATCGTATTGTTACGCTTCAGCGTTTGCATACAATGGAAAAAAATACGTTATTAAAGGATATATAAAAAGGTTGTGAATTCTATCACGGCAAGTCATATATAAAAAGGTTGTAAATACATATACCTCTTTCTTACAAATTTAATTACATACTTTTTTTGGTAAACAATTCCATAATTTTGTGAAGCAAAATCCACTAATTGAACAAATAAAACATATACTCCAATATATATCTCTTTTTCTGTCCATGTGGAATATTGGAGTATGGTTTTTTCTTATGGTATACTTTTATATATGAAACAAAATCCAATAATCTCCAAGATACATAGTAACATTAACAGATATGACTTTTCTTTTCTTTTTCTGAAACGGTTTTTTTGTTAACACTATTGTATCATATACGTCCTCTAGGATTTTTTTTGTTTCAAAATATAAGATATTTTTATATTTCTATGCAATTTTTATCTTTTTTGGAGATTGTATGACCAATTATACTATGCAGTTTTTTTTTATGATTGACTGAATTGTTTTTAGTTTATATATTAAATGATACTTTTTGAAATTTTTTTTTTTTTTAATATTTGTGTTTTTAGCCAAGCTATCTTATATTATAAAACGGATGAAGTAGTAAATTATAGAGCGAGTAGACTATTCGGTTAAAAGAAAAGTCTGCACACAATTTGACAAAAATAATTCGATTAATTAGTGATTACGAAAATCAATTGGTCCCAGTGAAAAATTAAATTATGAAAAAAGCCAAGTCTACTGTCAAATTCTATTATGTTTCTACCTGAACCATTTTAATAGAAATTAAAATGATAGTATATGGTAGTCATTTATTTGCAGAAATGTCAGATGGTAAAATTTTAAATATATTACCTTATTTATCGTTTACTATATGGTATACACTATACAGGTTAAACAAATAAACTTGCATCGATTTAGCGTGTGTTTTTTACAAGCAGCATGTTATATACTAGTTACTTACACGTTATTTTATAGGGTTTTATGTAAATAAACCCTCATTTTGTTTTTTTTTGTAACTTTACTCTTGATTTGCCAAAAATGCAGATCAAACTAATGAAGTACAAGTTAACCTGCAATATAACCCTTGGTCGTGTATAGATTTTGTAACCCGTATAAAACTGTATATATGTTATCAAAACTACGTCGTTTTGAATATTTTTTAGTTATGAGAGTAAAATTGTAAAAAAAAACCAAATAGAGAGTTTATTTGCAGAAACCCCTATTTTAAATGATATTATTACACTATTATTTTAAATCATACGGAAGAAAAATCATTTATTCAAAGTTTAAGAAACATTTGGTTAAATAGCATAATATTTTTAATTCGTTAGTTTCTAGACGCTTGTAAAATGTGTCTTTGTTAAGTTAACATTTTTGAGTGGTTGAAATCCATCCTACCCTTAAAATAAATAGAATCTCTCTTACCCAGACTACTGGTAAGAGGAAAAAAAAGATCGAAACAATGTTCAAAAGTGTTAAACCGGTAAAATAAATGTTAGAATCTAATTGTTTTTCTGAGAATGTGACTACACATATACAAATTACCCAAAATTTTATTCATCGCATTTCTTTTTTTTTTGGGGCAAATTATGGCTCTCCATAAATCCAGCAAAATGATTCTTAGTTTTTAACACGTGTTAGTTATATAAAAAAAAAACGTGTCTAGTAAAAAAAAAAAGAAGAAGAACCGTTACTATTTTCATTGATAAGATTGATCAAAATCTGTTAAGACTTTGAATAAATGATTTTTCTGACAAAACTTTTCTGACTCGAAAAAACAGGTAAATGCGAAAAAGGAGCTCATATTGCTATCCGAGTTCGAATGCATGAGGTGGTTGTCGAAGTGGAACCCACAGCAAGAATTTATAAAACAGCTCGTATAATTAAATTGGGATATGCTTACTTCATATTAATTACCTCATACTACTATTTATGGTATAAAGATTGTTTTTTCCCCACATGGTTTGACATAATTGTACAAAAATAAATGTTTAAAAAACGGATTAGACTAATGCATATCATTTAGTCATAGTAATGTTATTATGTCATCGTCCGAATTCAATCTAATAATACAAATTATTGACAAAATAAATAAATTAGATGATCGTCCAAATATCTGTAAGTGTTGTATAAGTGGTAGACTAATTTATATACCACCGTGGCGTTTATATTTTAGACAATATGTTTATCATTAATGAAAATTCGAGAGCATAGACTACGTATATGCGACATTTAGACGATCTAAAGATCTATGCTTTTCTTCATTTAATACAAAGAAAAAATAAAAAATAAAAACTTATGCATGTCTAATTATTTGAAAAGGACATATTTTCAATGATTATCTTGGATTTAGAGCACACTAAAACTAAAAGCTAAAACATGCTATTTTTAAAAAAGCAAATTGAGGAAAAAAAATATTTTTATCAAATATAACAATAATTTTTTCTTATAAATTATAAAACATAATTTATTATGTTACTTCCTTAATATTGCATTATAAGATATATATTGTACATTTTGTTTTATAAACACATAAATCATTTAAATCGTGTAACTTTAATTAGACGTTAAGTATAGGATTATTGTCCGTCTATCTCCGAAGTCCGAACGCTTTTTTTTTTAGCATTGAAAATACATTAATCATACACTAAAAAAAACTATAATACTTTCTGCAAATGAAACGACTCGTAGTCAAAATGTTAAATACATGTTATTTTAAGGGAAAGTACAGAATTTATGAACATCATATCTAATTAAAGAGTTGGATGGAGCAGAAAAGCACTTGCAAGTAACAAGACAAGAATATATATATATATATATATATATATATATATTTTTTTTTTAAAGTTTGGAATGTAGTGGGTCGACATGTACCTCACTAATAGTTTATAAATTATCTATCTTATAAGAATAGTTGGGAATTTTATGGCCACTAATCATCGTGAAGAAAATGTAATATATGTTTGATGTGACTCCTGAAAATTCGAAAGTCTTTATAAAATAGTGACAAATTTGTCCATATCGGCACTTAATTCAACTTTTTTTTTATAAATTTAACACTTTTCATATATATATTTTTAATATGTAAATGACGAAAATATCTTTTTTTTTATCTATCCATATAAACTTTACATGCGTACATATCGTATTATACAATGATAAAATTTCAAAAGTGTTAAAAAATTATAAACAATAATTTAAATTTAAGTGCTAAAAACTATATTAAGTCTAGAAAGTACTGATTCTTGCAAAACACCCTAAAATATTATCAAAATAACATTAATTAATAATAGAATTCTTGCATGTTTAGTCACCTTTTTAGATTTTACTAAGTATTTTAATATTTTTGAAAAATTGTACAAAATTAACACTTTATGTACTGTACACCCGTTGAATTTTTAGTCTTACCCATCTACAGTATTGCGCGAATCAACAGTGTACAATTGATATCATCATATTTTGCATCATTCTAGCATCCGTTTCACTTAGGTTTTGAGTCATTTGCATATAGTTCATGTTATCTCTCTAGCATTTTAATCATTTTAGGAGTCTAATGTGTCCACATTTAGTCATAGAGAGTCCTCGCATGTTTTATATCGTATTTTAGGTGCTAAAGAGGAGATTCGAGACCCGAGGAGAAAAGACAGGGACCGTACCGACGTCACTGGTCGGTACTGGTCCTCGGTATGGAAGGCAGAAGGGCTGCACCGAGGTCACTGCTCGGTGCAACTGCTCGGTATAGAAGACGGAGGAAAACAGCCCCAGTACCGACGTGCAACACCGAGGACTGACGTCGGTATCGAAGCCTCAGGGGATTGCACCGAGGTCACTGCTCGGTGCAACTGCTCTGTGCTGTTCTCGGAGGAAACCCGGGGGAAAAATCTCCTTAATACCGAGCAACGATACCGAGGAGTGACCTCGGTATCCATTGAAGATCACTAAGCAACAACACCTCAATACCGACGCCACTGCTCGGTGCTCCTCGTCGGTACACAAACTCATGCTCAATACCGAGGTGTTGCACCGAGCAGTGACCTCGGTATTGGTCAGTCAGAACTTTTTATCCATTTAAACCGGGTCGACCCGGTTCGTCACTATTCACTATTTATGCCCAAAAACCTAATTTTGATGGGCTAAGTTTTTTCTTAAGTAAAAACCCTTTCTAAGAGTGATTTGTAAGAGATTGATCCTTTTGATTTATGCAATTTGAGTATTGTTTTCTTTATTGAATCCATCTACCTTCTACTTTCTAATCATCTAATCATCTTGATCATGAGTTTTAACACTTTTTTCTTGGATTTGTTGAACCCATAATGATTAGTGAGTAGTCTTTAGGATCTTGAGATATGGTAGATTAAGGTAATCCAAGGTTTGGTTAGTGTTGTTTAGGGTTAGATAATCTTGTATTCCTTCTTGCCTAGTGTCCCTAATGCTAGATTCAGCTTGAAAAAGTGGATCTAGACCATAGGGCATTTCATGAACACCAAGGGTTTGATGAAATGCCTTGATGAGTTAGGCAAGAGATTTATGCTCATAACCTAAGACATTAGTTGTTTAGGGCATATTTTTGGTTGATCTTGTTATGATTCTTAATGCTTGCTAGTTGTTAACCCACAAATGATGATTTGATAATGGACTTGATAATTAGCATTGTGATTAGTTGCTTGAAAGAGAACTAATCAAGTTTAGAGATCTTTTGCCTAGGAATTAGCTTCTTGAATGAATAAACATCACTAGTTGGACTTGGATTACCTTTTATCAATAACCTTATCTCTTGCTCTGCTTTTGTTATTTGAATTACATCTTGTTTAGTTATTGAATAGCTTAATTGCCTTAATTTGGTTACTTAATCAAAGCACTCTTGTTTAGCTTAACTTGCAATTACTCCTTGCATTCTTAGTGATTAGGATAAATCCATTTATGGATTGATAACCTTCATACTACACGTATTGGAGTTATTGATACCTCCTATAGACTAAAAAGTCTTGTATCAATTTGGCGCCATTGCCATATTGGGATTTGTTTTAACATTGAGATTTAGGCTCTTTGTGAGATTAAACTTTATTTGCTACAAAGTTACTAATCTTGTTTGCTTTCCATTGCTCTCTCTAAACCTATAGGTGCATGCATACGCGATCTCGAGGCAACGACAATCTAGTTGAACCAAGAGACGACATACATCGCTCATACCGAGGGGTTAGAACAAAGGAAGCACGTGTGAGACAACAAGACGTTGAGAACGACATGAATCACTATGAAAATGTTCCACCCGGGAACATTCATGAGAACATTCCCTACCAATGGAACGGTGGGAATGGGAACAACCAAGGAGGTGCTGGCAATGGAAACCATCACCAACAAAACCGTCCGAACCATCCACCAAGAGCTAGAAACGTTGTTGGAGAGGGTGATGCCGTTAATGCTCATCAAAACCGGCTAGGCATTCAAGCTCCACCGGTAGAGAACAACAACTTCGAAGTGAAACCGGGAGTTATCAACATGGTTCAAGCCAACAATTTTCACGGTTTGTCCATGGAGAATCCCTTAGACCACATAGACCAATTTGACCGGATATGTGGTCTCACTAAGATCAATGGGGTCTCCGAATATGGGTTCAAGCTTCGTCTCTTCCCATTATCTTTAGGTGACAAGGCTCACCAATGGGAAAAGACCTTACCCCAAGGATCTATCACCTCGTGGGCCGATTGCAAACGTGCGTTTCTTGCCAAAAAAAATTCACCGGCTCGAACCGCCAAGCTTCGCAACGAGATCTCAAGCTTCACACAACGGTCCAATGAGTCTTTCAACGAAGCTTGGGAGAGATTTAGAAGCTACACTTCTCAATGCACACATCACGGTTTTAGCAACGCATCTTTCCTTAGCACCTTCTACCGAGGTGCTTTGCCTAAGATCCGTATGCTACTTGACACGACATCAAACGGTAACTTCTTGGCTAAGGACGTTGAAGAAGCCATGGAGCTTGTCGAGAACTTGGCTCAAAGTGATGGCACCTATGGCGACAATTATGACCGTGCCACAAGGACCACGAGTGACTTTGATGAGAACAAGAGAGCCAAAGACATGAAAGCTCTTAATGAAAAGTTGGATAAGCAAGCCTCTATGGTAGACAAGCTTCTTGCCTCTCAAAAAGAGTCTCAAAAGGCTGTCCATTTTATTGATGACTACGAGAACAATCAATCTTGATATCATGAGGAAGTCGTGGAAACACAAGAGGAAGTGAACTACGTGGGGAACCAATGTAACTTCCAAAAACAAGGGTTCAACCAATCCTATAGGACTTCACAATAGCAAATCTACCCTCAACAATCTACTCAAGCTCAAGGAGTTCAACAACAACAATTCCAATCTCAAGGTCAACCTTCTAACTCCAACCAACAAGGGTATGTCCCAAGGAACCAATTCCAAGGAAACCAAAGTAGATTCCAACCAAAAGTCCCACCCGGTTTTCAAGGTCAACAACAAGGGTTTGTCTCCCAACGTCTAAACCGCAAGAGCTTGACTTGGCATCTATGTTCCAACAACTAATCAAGGGCCAAACGGAAACTACTAACAAGGTCATATTCTCTTACAATGATCTTGATAGCAAGGTTGAGGCATTGAGCTCAAGGGTAAAATCAATAGAGCAACGGAGTGCCTCTCCTTCCTCAAATCATCCTCAATGCTCTACCAATGGGAAGGCAATACTAACCTCTAAAGACTCTTGCAACACATTTTCCATTCTTGAGGAGCAAGATCACATAATTGAGGAGTTCCTCGGGTTAGTCTATTGTCTCAATGAGGACATTGAGGAACAAGGTGGAGAGGTGACCCTTGGGTATGAGAATGATATGGTGTTGGTTGAATAGAAGAATAACAAGGTTGAGGAGTCCATCAAGGACGTGGCTAGGGTGAAAAACGTAGAGATACTTGTTGGGTCAAAAAGAGATCCCATTCGCACTTTACCTCCCCCGTATGAGCCTCCACTTCCATTTCCCGGTCGTTTCCTCAATAAGGCACAAGAGAAAGTGCCTCCAAGCACAACAAGGATCGAGCCTAAAACTCTCCCAAAGCTTGGAAACCCCGGGAAATTCTCAATATCTTGCACCCTTGGAAGTTTGGAAATCGATGATGCTTTGTGTGACTCGGGCTCAACCGTAAATGTCATGACCTTAGAGATGGCCAAAAGTCTTGGAATAGATAATTTAAAAGATTACCCCTCCACCATCACATTTGAATACTCTTCTACAAAGAAACCCCTCCACCATCAGATTAGCACTTATTTTCAAACTTTTTAGTCTTGTAGCACTTTGTTTTTTTTTGGTATTTTTTGTGTGACATAATTGCATGTATTGATACTTAATTTAAGATTCGTTAGTTTTTTTCACTTTTTGAAAGTGTATTAAAAAATAACACTTTTTAGTGAAAAGTCGATTTTATCCCTTTTATTGCTATATCGAATATCGTCAATTATCGTACACGCCGTATTGTACAGAGATAAATTTAAGTTAAACAATAAAAAAAGTGCTATTTTCTACTATAATTTCAAAAAATGACAAAAACTAATGAATCTTGAAATAAGTAACAATTCTTGCAAAATCTTCTTTTTGTTTTGTCCTTCAAAGAGTAAAATATAACTTTACCCTCACTTATGCTTCCCCGTGTACCATAAATTATTTTACAAAGGTGCTAAAAATTAAAAAAAAAACTTAAAATAAGTGATAATTTTTGCAAACCTCCCCAAAAGAGAGCATTTGATTACATACGATTATGTCGTTTCCCACCTTCTCTTCTTTTTCTTCGTCAGTCACACCCGAAAAATAGGGAGTTTTGAACCATTAGACATTTTTTTAATTTTTGCACCAATTGTTA
Organism: Eutrema japonicum; assembly: GCA_030161315.1. Classification (NCBI taxonomy): domain Eukaryota; kingdom Viridiplantae; phylum Streptophyta; class Magnoliopsida; order Brassicales; family Brassicaceae; genus Eutrema; species Eutrema japonicum. Next base: position 722,630 of record BSQW01000001.1, on the reverse strand, counting down.
CTTTCTAACTTAATTGGAAAGTAGCACTTAATTTATTGTTCATGACAATATCATCCTTATATAGTATGGTGTGTATGTCTATGTATATTACACGGAATTGCAAAAAAAAAGTATAAGATGGTCTTTTGACGTACGAAAATATTAAAAATTTAACTAATTTTTTAAAAATGCTTAAAAATTAATAGTTTTCGAAACAAGTGATAAACTATACAAATATTTAATTCATGTTCGACATGATTGAAAAAACAGTTTTCAACGAGATAAACTAATCGCAATTTGGTGAGACAGTTTTCCATGTCAATTGTTCGCATTTTGAATTCGATCCGTAATTACGTTTTTTTTTTCTTTCATTGGATCCCTCTGGTTTGCACTATCTCGTTTTTGTTAACTCCTTTAAATTATGTATAAATTAATATCGCGATGCATTTCAAAATTTTAAATTCATGATAAAATTTGGACTATATTATCTATCATCACAATTTGATTGGAGGGTATCGCACTGTCTAGAACTAATGATTAAGAAAATATAAACAGCACGATGGATTTAAATATAAACTATTGAAATCAAAAAGATGCGCATAAAAATAGAAATAAAAGGTGATGTAAAAGAACAACAGTAATAAGTAATAATAATTCGTGAAAGTGGCAAACGAATCATACGGATAAAGGAAGAAGATAGTGTCCGTAATGGCCACTATTCATCATCATCACTGAATTTAGTTGTAAGCAAATGGGGCCCACTTACGTCTTCCTTTTACTGGGCCTAAATAATTTTTTAAGCCCATTTATTATTCATGGCCTTTTTTAAATGTCTTAATTCAAGTCAAAGACTCAAGAGCCCAGATTCTAAAACCCTAAGGGCATCACCAATGGAAACACCATAATGGGTGTCTTAACTTATTTGTGAATTTAATTTAATTAATTTACTTTGTTTAAGACACTTTGATTAAGAAGACTTCTAATGGAGACACTTAATTTGAGTGTCTTAAAAAAAAAAAAATTCCTCAACTAAAGCAATGATAAGAAAGCAACGACAACAACAACTCCATTCCATCATCGATCACATGATCTTCCAAGGTTCCTATATAAACAAACCCATTATGCCATAGAAAATAAAAACAAACACACAACAAAAAATACCCAAAACCTAAACAAAGAAGAACAATGGCCAAAGCTCCTAGCCTAACGATCTTGCTCTTCCTCTTGATAGTCTCAAATGTACAATCCGCTAGACTTCTCGATGAGATCGAAACTCAGCCACAATTAGTCCCTGCCATACCGGAAGAGGAGGGTGATAATCCACCAGCCGGAACAACAACACAACCTCCATTACCGATTCCCCTCCCAGGACCAGCCATTAGTGGACACGAGCCAATCTTGGATCCCTCAGCTGCCCTCCAACCGCAGGTAAACTCCCTCCCGCAGCTGCCCTCCAGCAGCTCATGTTTGGCACCATCACTGTGGTCGATGATGAGCTCACTGAGGGTCATGAGCTCATGAAATGCACCATCACTGCATTTCGTAAGCACATAACCATTACCCTCAACTAGTAGATGTAGTAATGGTTTCGATTCCCATCTCTCTACATGCACAAGTATGATTCTTTATGAGATGTGCAGAATGGTTGAGAGATCTGACCTTGCGCCATTGGAGTTCCTTATGTCAAAGCAATAGCAGTTCCACGGCTACCTCCATGATTCCGCAAGTGACTCCTACGAAATCTCCATCTCCATTAGAAGAAAATTATACTAATAGAAGAGAACATAGAAGACAGAAGTTCCGGATACAGAAATTCCCAATTGGAACAGCCACAGTAGCAGTATTCCCAATTGGTTCAGTACCAAGCCAGCTACAGAGCCTCTGAGCTCAAAGACCATATCGATGGCTCGCTGGCTCTATCCATAGTTAACAGCCCATGGCAGCAGATTTTGTTAGCAGGGGTTACCTGGTACTTCATTGGTGCAATGCTACTCCAACTTGTGGAAGCTATCCAATCCAAGCAAGAAGATAAAGAAGAATAGGCTTCATATGTACAGCAAATCCTTTTTAGACCAGGTGCTTGTTTACCAGCAAGTTAAACATATGTAACAACGAAGATATATATACAACAAACAAATGCTTATTGAATACTGCCTGAAGAAGCAATAACCTATAAAAAAACAAAATTTGTATTTACAGTCGACAAGCATATGTTAGCTTCTTCTTTTTTTGCCACAGCCTTTCCACAGAATCAGGAAACAGAGGCTAAAACCTCAATTTCACCCACTGAGAAAACAGAACACTGATACTAACAGCATTCGAGATTCAAGTGATTTGGTTAGTATACAGGGGTTCTATCTGGCTAGTTATCTGGTTCTAAAGACATATGACCAAAAGCAAAATTCAGATGCAACACAAATTAAAGCAAAATGTGTTGTGTATGACAAATCAAGACAATAGTAATAATATAAGTATCACTTCATTTGAAATAGAAATACATAAACTACAATGTGAAGAAGTTCATAAACTTGAAACATAAATACATCAAAGTGGAAACTAATCAGTACATAAACTGGAATTAGAAAGGATTATGGAAACACATAAACTAGAAATACATAAAGGACTTGGATTTGGAAGATAATGGATTGTTCAGGACAACATGTCATTAATCAGCTTGTTCTTTAGAAGGATTTCTATATCAGATAGCTCAGTTTTGGCAAGGAGATTCTCCAGCATCTTTTTATCTGACAGCTTACCTTCTTTATCTGACAGCTTCTCCTTCCTATCATAATCCTTCTCCTTTATCTCCCACATCCTCTGGTACTTCAACAGCTTCTTCTCTTCTTCCTCAATTGATGTCTTGGTCATTGGCCTTTTAAGCATCGCCTTTGAAGCTTTAATACCAGGAGGTCTTACCATGGTTTCATCCTCTTCATTGTTAACTGACTGAGAGCTGGCAGACTGTGCAGGACCTTCACCTTTACCTTCATGGCCAGTAGACGAGAGACTACACCATTTCTGCTCAGTCTTAAGCTCATTCCATGCGTGCTCAAGGGTGAATTTAGCCTTGTAGTCATTGAAGAATATTTCATGTGCCAGCTTCAGATAATCTTTGGGAGCATGGCCACTTTTCTTCTGGTTTTCTGCAGCCTTATAGGCTCCACAAAACTTGCTGACCTGGTCAGTAATCTTCCTCCACCTCTGCTTACACTGATTAGCCGGTCTCTCCGCACCAGCTGCAATGTTAGAACTCTCACCATATAATGCTGCTATGCGGTTCCAAAATGTTGAAGATTTCTGTTCATTTGCCACCACCGAATCTTTGCTGGTGTTTAGCCAACTGCTGATGAGCACAAGATCCTCGGAGGGTTTCCATCTCTTTCTCTGTTTACGTTCCACAGAAGTGTCTTCATCATCAGACCACTGAGTACTAAATACTGGTATTTCAGATGATCCAATTGGCATAGTTTGGGGAAAACTACCATAGGGAATGTGTTGAGGGTATTGGCTTTCATGTTGACTACTTAAAAGGTCCTGAAAGTTGGACCTTTGAATATATGGATTAGGAGAATCCATAACCTAGTTTAAGAGACTTAAGAAAGAGAAGAGGAAACTGAAGAACAAAAGTGGAAGAGGTTGAAGAAAGGTTTTGAAAGATTAAGAAAGATAAGATGTGGTTTCAGGTTTCGGTGTATAGGTTATTATATAGGAAGAGGTTGAAGATAAGAAGTGGTTTCAGGTTTCGGTTCAAACCATTATCACACATACACAGATTAACTTTGATGTAGACACATATCTACTGAATTTATTACCAATTAAGCAAGAAACTGAGGTCTAACTATCAAGTAAATTGAATAGAAGGGAAACTAACAAGAACAAAGCTATGAAACTGCTTTTCTTATTTTAATACAACCGAACCAGAGAGAATTCTCAACCAAAATTCCCAAACAAAGCCTAGAAATTCCATCCCCTAAAACGATATGCCGAGACATCCTTACAAACCGAGCCCTCACTAATTGCTCTCTAACCAACTCAATCTAATCTGCTACATTTAGTACTAGGCTAGATACAGTAGACCTATAGCTAGGAGTTGAGCCCTGAACTTCTTGAAAGCTTATCGGAAGTTAAAGCCATTGGCCATAGAAGTGCAAAACTCAATGTATAACATTCCCATACTAGTTTCTTCTTTGTTTATATAGAAAATCAAGCTACCATAAAACAAAATGTTTCAAATAAGACAAAATCTACGTAAATGGAAACTAGCGTGTTTAAGAGAACGGTACCTATATGAAATTCGCCGATTCTGAGCATGAAAGACTCAGAACGGAGATTGACTCCGATTGGATTTGAAATTCGCCGATTCTGAGCATGATATCGATTCTTCCGATTTCCGATTGATTTCTTCCCTCAAATCGGAAGATTGACTCCGATTGGATTTGAAATCGTAAAATCACCTCCGGAGAAACCGAAGAAAGAGAGAAAGGAAGAGAGACGAACTCAAACAATTTTTTTTCCTTTTCCCGTTTTTATTTTTCCGCAACTAGTAATATAACGCCACCTGTCTGTTCTTATAACTGAAAAAGATCTTATTTAAGACACTTTTCTAAACTTAAGACCCTTTTATTCTTGTTTTTATTATTTTAAAATCTTTAAAACCATTGTTAAGACCCGAGCAGCTCTGCATTGATCATGGCCTAACAACACATGCGCCGTCGTCGTGATTACCTTCCTCGCCACCGTCACTTCCCGGTAATAACCTCTTCAACGGGAAATGAAATTCCTATTCGGGTCTCCGAATCGGATCGTCGGTAGGGTTCTGTTTCATTGGGAACCTGAGTATTGCATACCAAGTGTTTGGTAAAATGTTCGAGAGAGATTTGGTTCCGGATGCTGATTCATGAGACAAGGGTTTTGCAAATTCGAGGAAGCAAGTAATGTTTGCAAAACTTGCGATGAAATGAAGAGTGAGAAAGCATTGCATCTAGACACTTGAGTGATTTGTAAAAGCAGATGAGAGTCGGAGAAGATCGAGAAGATAATTATACAAAATGGAGGATCGTGCAGGAAGCTACATTGTAGAACTTAAAAACAGAGGGAATATGTAAAAAAAAAAAGGTTACATCTTGAGACCTTGTCGAAGAAATCTGAAATTATGTCGGAACAGCTGATTTACGATTCAGTCTTCTCTACACCTTCTCTGACTATGATTCTGCGACCTTCATATTCCTGCAAATTTAAGATTGTGTAAAGGGGGAAGGAAGGAGTAAAGCAGAAGGCAGTAGTTTTTTCAATGGATAACGAACTTAACTGTTCCATTCAGTGATAAAGCCCCATCACGTTCTTCAAGGTTTGTAAAAGAAAGAAAGGCAAAGACTCGGTTTTTTCCAGTCTTACGGTCATGTAACACTCTCGCGCTTACGATTGTACCAAACCTGCTAAAGTGGTCTCTCAAACCATCAGGCCGCGTGAACCAAGGGAGGTTTCCGACATAGACCTTGTATTGGCTTTCGTACATGAGAATCTTCTTTGGAGTTGAATTCAAAACTTGCGGGTTTCTTCTGGTTCCTGGATTCATGTCAACAGAATACCTAACCCGCATCTCCCGGCCACCTACTTCCTTCATAGCAAGAGGAAGTCAACTTTAGGCTCAGACGAAGAAAGAAGCAAAGTTTGTTTCTTTGGTTCTTACTGTTCCATCAAGCGAAGCAATGGCGATTTTGGCAGAGTTTATAGAGCCCATTGTGACATATCCGCTTCCACGGCTCTCTCCAGTCTGAGGATTTCGCGATACCTGCAACATCAGTTTGAAATTTGTTAAGGCATTGTAGGATCAATCAAATCTGGATAAAAAATAATGAAGAAGATTTATCCAGAATTACCTCGACAGAGATTACAGTACCAAACGGCTGAAACATCTCGAGAAGCTGAGCAATGTCATAGCTTCTGGGGATATTACACACGTATAGCTCGCATGGTCTCGGTTTCTTCATCACCACTGGTTCTGCTTCGGTTTCGGTTTCTCCATCTCCTTTTTTAACTTCTTCTTCTTCTTTCTCTTCATCCAGAACTGATAATTCTGAAGAAGAGACCTTAATCTGCAGTGGTGGTTGAGCTACAAAGGGGCGAGAAAGAGGAGAGGGGTGGAAAGAAGTAGATGAAGAGCATTGAGCTTTCAGGGATTCTAAGCAAGAGTAAGAAGAAGTAGAAGCGATTAGGGTTTTGTATTTGGAAATGGCATTGTAAGACGATCGAGAAGAAGATAAGGGGATTGCGAAGCAGGAGGCCGCCATTTCCGAACCAGAAACTAGATAATTTTGAGTGGAAATAATTAATAATAATAATTTAGGAAAACAATCGGGTCGGGTCGGGTCAAATTAACACGCTCCAACCCGGGTCCGTTACATGTGATGTGACACTCACTCTCGTTTAGCGGGTTTCATACACTTTTTTGATGTATAAACCTGCAAAACCGAATCCAAACCGTACTTTTTTCTAACCAAACTGAATAAGTTTTTTTATTTGGTGAAACTCTCTGAACCGAGCATACCGAAAACAAATTACAAACCCATAATTGATATTAATACCCTTCAAACTTTTGAAGACTATGATAATTTAGTAACACCCAACAAAGAAAAAAAGTTCAAACTATTTTTCTGTAGCATTTAACTTAATATTAAAAACATCAAACAGAAGCCAAAGACATGACACAAGCTTATGGTTAACTTTCTCTTCTCAGACTTGAGCTGTGCCTTCGGTAAACTTGGGATCCTCACATCTGTACCGTCCATCAGGTCCAATTCCAAACCCTTTGGGGTCAGCAAACACATTCTCTAGCAACTGACTGCGACCAGGCTGCGGACTCGCATCTGCAAACTCAACCGCTTCCTCCACCAACTCGTCTATCTTCTTCTCTATCGACTTTAGGTCAGCTTCATTCGCAAGCTTGTTCTCTATCAAATACTTCTTCAATGCTGTGATCGGATCTCTAGCCGCGTATTTGGCTTTCTCAGCTGCCAAAATTAAATTAAAAATAACTAAATTCTACTGCAACCCATTATAAAAAGCTTCATAATCTAAGGTAGTTTCAAACCTAAGATTAACACTACAAGCTTCAAGAAGCAGCGATCATGATTTAAAGCAGTGACAAAAAGTAGAAGATTTACCAGCATCACGGAGCTCATCGGGATCAGCCAAGGAGTGTCCTCTGAATCTATAAGTCTCACATTCCACCAAGGTTGGACCATCTCCTCTTCTAGCTCTTGTGACTGCCTCTTTAGCCACTTCTCTCACCTTCAACACATCCATACCGTCAACGTGAACACCGGGCATCCCAAATGCAGGACCTTTCTTCCATATCTCGGGATCAGAAGTCGATCTCAAGTGAGACATCCCGATCGCCCACAAGTTATTCTCAACAACAAAAATAATAGGCAGCTTATATAGTGCAGCCATGTTCAGACACTCGTAGAACTGTCCGTTATTACAAGTCCCATCTCCGAAAAACGCCACGGCCACGTCTTGACAATTCTGTTTCAAGACTTCCCTTTTGTACTTTGAGGTAAACGCAGCACCGGTGGCCACAGGTATCCCTTCGCCTATAAAAGCAAACCCACCAAGCATGTTGTGTTCTTTGGAGAACATGTGCATGGATCCACCTTGACCTCTGCAGCATCCCGTGACCTTCCCGAAGAGCTCACTCATGACGGCACGAGCAGAGACACCTTTGCTGAGCGCGTGGACATGGTCACGGTAAGTGCTGACCACTGAATCCGTCTTGGTAAGGAGCTTGATAAACCCAGTTGATACAGCTTCTTGCCCATTGTACAGGTGAACAAAACCAAACATCTTTCCTCTGTAATACATCTGAGCACACATGTCTTCGAAAGATCTACCCAGAATCATGTCTTCATACAAATCCAATCCTTCCTCTTTGGTTATCAACTATTTGAAAACAAATCAAGAAATCTTACAGTTTCGAGCAATCGAATTCCTTAACCAATACAACAAATCAAAGCACATGGAAATTTACAATCTCGAACTTCCAATTCCTTAAATCAAACACAAGCAACTCTATCACAGATTTCGAATGGTAGGATCAGTGCATTGAATGCGAATTTTGCTAATCACAAAGAAATCCTCCAGATAATAGTGATAAAATTGTGTGAAAGTTGAAGTATGCATACCAGGCTATTCGTGGCTTTCTTCTCCTTGACAACTTCCTGGACTCCGACGACGGGAGATCGACGAGAGGCATTAGAGTGATTCAGTCTCCGGGAAGAAGTAATGGTGAGAGAACGGGTGGATCCGAGGAAAGAGGAAGGAGGAGCCAACCGGATCGGAAGCAAGAGACGATTCTCTTGAGATCCATGGAGAGGAACGGTGGCAGTGAGCTTCGTGGGAGAGAAAGCCGTGGCCATTTGGGTATTATCAATTCGAAGAGAGAAAGGCGGAGAGAACGAGGGGGAGAGGAGGATCAACTGTGTAAACAACTAAATAAAGAGGCCGAGGCTCAACTTCTTCTACGGTTCTACCTTTTTTTTTTGTCTCACAATTTTTGATTTTTTTTTCTTATTTCGTGTCAAATTTAATTTTTAATTTATCTTCAAAAATGTGTTTTTAAGATTTTGGACCACCCAACGCTATTATTTCGTTAACACCAATGTTTGCATTTCAAGATCCAATCGGCAAATAGACGTCCAACTAACAACATGGGTAAGCAAACGAACAACAACAACTGTACCGCTGTGATTGTTCTTTTGATTGCTTATGGGCCGGGCTCAATGATAGACCATAATATTGTAAAAGCCCAGTTACCTGATATAAGCCCTTGATAAGATTTTCTCATTCTATATATTATTTTTTAGACACGATCGTTTCCATGAACTATATTTCTTGAATCGAGTCAAAGAAGAAACCAAAAAGCAATTGTCAAAATCCATTCTAACGAAAGCCCGAGAGGATGGGTTTGCTCAGGACTTAAGTTATACAACCGATAATTCCAAAATAATAAGAAAAAAAACTAGAAGTTCGTTTAGCCAGACCAAACGAAGTAGTAACTCGATACGACAAAATACAAGTTTCCAATCCGATAAAACCAACTAAGAAACAAGTAAAAGAGTCTAGTCGAACAAGTCGAAACCCATATCTCCATCACTCTCTTCTGCTGGTTCATCCTGCAACAACAACAATACCAACAAAATGAGATCAATAACCCAAGCATGATTAGATGATAACAATACCCATCAAATAATAAAACATCTTTTCTTTATTATTTCTTTTACGTTCTTCTTCTCTTCGGCAGCAGGAGCAGCGGCTGCGGCACCACCACCAGCAGCAGGAGGAGCAGCGGCAACCGGTGCACCTCCTCCACCACCAGCACCAACGTTCATGATGAGGTCAGTGACGTTACGTTTCTCAGCCATCTTGGCGAATAGCATTGGCCAGTATGACTCAATACTGACACCAGCAGATTTGACCAAAGTCGCGATTTTGTCGGCCTATGAAGAACACGAAGTTTAAGGAAACGGTCAATAAAAGAAAAAGACCTTTCTCTAATTACAAACCCTAACCCTCAAAAACATAATCCTACACCTCCAAATGTTAAATATTTAATACTCTCAACGATAGTTATTTGTTAGTCTCCAAATCTAAAAACCACAAAATGGAAAGCTTTTCGGATTATCAACATTAGATTTAGATACATATTAACTCAGTTTTCAGCTATCTATGGGTTACAGACTAAGAAGCTATGATTAATGAAATGGATAATCCGAAAAATCAGCAAAAAAAGAATACCGTGATAGCAATACCCTCGTCCTCGAGGATCATAACAGCGTAGCTGCAAGCAAGCTCTCCGACTGTCGACATTTTGTTTCCTGAAAAGATGCAACAACAATAACAAAGAGATTAATGGCCCAATCTACGAATCGGAATACAGAAATCTCAACTTTAAATCAGTCAAAATCCAAAATCGTGATAAATCAAACAACCGATACACCAAAGTATGAACAGATCGAAAACGGAAATCGCAAAACGAAAAACTCCTAAAACCATTTGAAAATCAATACGAGGATAATCTCCTACACTCTTTCACGAAAACTACAATAGAAAGGGAGAGTACCTTAGACTAGGTTCGAAAATACTTTCGCAACGCGGCCGCCGGAGAGAAAAATCGATACAGAGGTTATAAAGCTTGCATCCAGGCATAAATATTCAATATTGGGCCTGCATAATTTATTGGGCCTTATAAAGATTAGAGCCCAAAGAGAGATAGATTATGTTTTGAGTAAAAAACTAGGGAACGACCACGGTGGTCTATCATGCACCGGATGGATGTCTCGATCTCTGGCTCCCCACGCACGTGACAGCACGAGCTTGGTCAAGCAAAATACTTGATGGCTGTCATTTTCCAAGTAACATAATTCTTTTTCTTTTTTTTTGAAAGAAAACATAATTCTTCATATGTTATATATATATCCTGAATAAACAAACAACATATGTATTTAGGAACAAAAAAACAAACAAACAACATATGATCTGATATCCAACCTTGTATTTTTGTTTTCCTTAAATACTCAAATTTCAAGCCTTTTTTTATCTTGTATATTGATCTCGATCCAAAGATCACGAGTTACATAAGTCTCTTTTCTATTTTTTTATGTAAACAAAGGTTATAGTAATGATTTAAACTCTCATTGATCATTTTTTTTACGAATCTAATTAGCAACTCGCGTAATATGAGAATATGATTATACAACCTTTTTTCTTCACAAATTTAGAATTTTTTTTATTTGGTTGCTAAAAACACAAATTTAGAATCATAAAAAATTTTGGTATCCATAACTTGTATTTAGTTGCACAAAAAAAACGAAAAGTATGTGAGTTGGCCCTATATATATATATATCTACTACGTATATCGTCGCGCACGGTACATCTACGTGGACCCATAACGAATATATGCATGTTAATATCGATGGATACAAAATAAAATAATTGTCCTAAACTCCTAATATAATAGTAGTTATGCGAAAAAATAAAATAGAGAAAGAAAAAAAACAGTCATCGGTGTCGTGGTTGTAGTTAAAGAGTGGTCAGATACACAAGCAAAGCAACCAAAAGATCGTCTGTACTTTTTTTTTCTCTCTCTCTCTCCTCATTTCTGCAAAAATCTAAAGCCAAATCTCAACCCTCTTCAGGACAAGAGGAACACCGAAACACGAAAACAATGGTCGTAATAATGTACTAAAGAGAGATCTTCCGACCAAAACCACATGGGGAAAAAGAATGGCTCTTCTTGGCTTACTGCCGTGAAGCGAGCTTTCCGATCTCCGACCAAGAAGGAACAAAATACTCCCCACGGTAATGAAATCGAAGAAGACGATGAAAAGGTTTGTGATTTGTACAATAGCTCTTGTTTTCCAGTTTTAGAATATAAAAAGGTTGAGATTTTTTTTTCATTTTCTGTTTTGCTCTGTTTCTATACAGAAGAGAGAGAAGAGACGGTGGTTATTTAGAAAACCGGCGATTCAAGAATCTCCGGTGAGGTCTTCCGGTATCTCTCCGCCGCCACCGCAAGAATCAGATAACGCAAACTCGAAAACCTTCCTGGAGACAGCACCGAGGAAGGCAATGACGACACCATCGAACGCCGGGAAATCCCAATCAGCCGTTGTCTCAGTCGCCACGTCAGCATCCCCGGCGAATTTACCGAGACTCACGAGGCGGGTTTATTACGCAAGAGAGAATTACGCAGCTGTTGTTATCCAAACTTCTTTCAGAGGATATCTGGTAAGCAAATCAATGCTTTTCTTTATTTTATGTTTGAGTATCTTTGTCCTGTATGCAGATGAGATTGAATTCCAAGAAAAGATATTGAACATTGCTCACTTCAAGAAAAGTGGACTAGAACAGCAAAAAAGAGCATTGCAGGTCATGCGTCTTGATGTGATTCTGCATTGGTAAAGAGTTGAAGAAGAAACAAGATGCACAAGCTCAACTCTTGAGGTAATGCGTCTTGATGTGATTCTGTAAAAATTGTGAAGCATATGGAGCCAAAAATTGTGTTCTTATAAAATGTTTTGTGTTGTTTTGTGTTGTGCACTTGAATGCTTACTACTCAAAATCTCTGTTCGATGGAATCCGATCAGAGCAAGTTTGGTAGTGTTAAGAGTACAATCGAGATTTAAAGTAAATAAACTAGAAGTTGAACTTCCTGTGTTCTTGAGTTGTACACAAGACAATATGATGTTGCTTGGCTTATGTGTATTGACTTTAATTAGTCTCGGATCAGTGGAATTAAATTCAAAACATAAGATTGTGTCTAAATTTTGGTTTTGGTTTTGGTTTTGATCTATCGATTATTGTTATACAGCTCAATGGTTTAGATTTTTTTTTTTTTTTAGAACCCCAAGTGGGGTACTACCTTTGGAAGAGAACAAAATTAATGAGGTTCTAAATTTATATTTTTCCAAAATAAATATTAAAAATAATGGTTAGAACCCCAATTGGAGTTCTACTTTGGAGATGCTATTAGTACTACACAACTTTATAGTGACAAAGACGTGTTATATAAAATTAACGGAGTTAATACAAGAATTAACAGTAAAAGATTGGGATTTGAATTTTTTTATATATATATATGTTTGTGTTTGTGTAAATAAAATTAATAAAGGCAAGAAGAGCATTACGAGCATTAAAAGGATTAGTGAAGCTGCAAGCATTAGTGAGGGGTCACAATGTGAGGAAGCAAGCCAAAATGACTTTGAGGTGTATGCAAGCACTGGTTCGAGTCCAGTCTCGTCTGCTTGACCAACGTAAACGCTTGTCTCACGATGGTAGCCGCAAATCCGTCAGCGACTCTCACAGTGGTTTTGAATCTCGTTATCTTCAAGACATTTCAGACCGACAATCCATGGTTAGTTATGACATTTTAGACCGACCCTTCTACTTTGATCTTGCCTTAACTTTAGCATAATTAATTAACTTTAGCATAACTAATTAAGGTTTTACTTTGACATGTTTTGGTCTATATGGTTAAGCGGGTTAACTATTTAGGCGTGGAAACGGTCCACTTGATAGGTTCTATGATGTTAATTAGGGTCTCAAATTGTTTGTTTGCGTTTACATTTATTTAATACTTTTAGAAATTACTCCACAATTTTAAACGTTAATGTTGCAAAATGTTTTCTATCTCCAAACAATTTTCTTTTTGATAACGCAAACGAAACAATTGTGTTTGAAACAATTTAAGCCTAAATTTATATGTGCATTGAGGCTTCTATCTTTTTATGTAAAATTAAATTTACTTTTGATTTAGAAATTTGTATGGAATTCCCATATAGTTTGGGACATGTCTTGTAATACAGTCTGGTCAGGAATGAGCTAAAGAGTTAGAGAACCTTATTTGAGCTTACGTCTTTTGGTTGTATTTTTTGTTATAGTCAAGAGAAAGAAGCAGTGTCGCAGAAGATTGGGATGACCGACCACACACGATAGACGAAGTGAAAGCAATGCTGCAACGGAGACGAGACACAGCATTGGGACACGAGAAGACTAATTTGTCTCAAGCTTTCTCTCAACAGGTAAAATAACTAAAAACCGAAGAATTATTGGCATATAATATATATTGAGCTTCTTGATAAGACCGTTTCACTTTAATGGAAAGATGTGGAGAACGGTTGGTAACCAATCTGCGGGAGGATACCACGAGACCGAAGTTGAGGATGAAAGACCTAAATGGCTTGACCGGTGGATGTCCACCAGACCGTGGGATAAACGAGCTATTAGTAGAGCTTCGGTTGACCAAAGGGTTTCGGTTAAAACCGTGGAAATCGACACTTCTCAACCTTACTCAAGAACAAGAACCGGAAGCCCGAGCCGTAGCCAAAAACCTAGTTCACCATCAAGAACCAGCCACCATTACCAATCCCGCAATAATTTCTCAGCTACTCCATCTCCGGCTAAGTCTAGACCGATCCATATCCGGTCAGCTAGTCCGCGGTGCCAAAGAGACCCAAGGGAAGATCGTGACCGAGCAGCTTATAGTTATACATCAAATACACCTAGCTTGAGATCTAATTATAGTTTCGCTGCTAGAAGTGGTTGTAGCATTAGTACTACAATGGTCAATGATGCAACATTGTTGCCTAATTATATGGCGAATACGGAGTCGGCTAAGGCGAGGATTCGGTCCCAGAGCGCGTCGAGGCAACGACCTTCGACACCTGAGAGGGACCGTGTGTGTTTGGTCAAGAAACGGCTCTCGTTTCCAGTCCGGCCGCAACCAGAGTATGATGACAATAATAGCTTGAGGAGTCCAAGCTTTAAGAGTGTGGCTGGTTCATATTTTTGTGGATTGTTGGAGCAGCAATCGAATTACTCTTCGTGTTGCACTGAGTCAATTGGTGTTGAGATCTCTCCAGCTTGTACTAGTGACTTTAGGAATTGGCTTAGATGATTGTCCGTGATTCAACAACGGTCACAATCCTCCAGGAAAAAGAGTTTTTATTTTATTTGCAGAAGAAGGAAAAAAAAAGAGTTGACTTTTATATTGACTATTGAATTTGAGTCGTTGAGGTTAAGTTGTATTTGGAAATTTACCTTTGAAAAAAACAAATATTAACCAATTGTTCTGTAACTTTTTAAAAATATGCAATCTTTTAAAGAAAAGTTTTTTAAACGTATTTGTTGGATAATTGATAGATGACTTTTGTAAGTTTAAAGATCAATTACTCTAAATGCCTATTGAGCATAAGAGTTTATCAAACTTATTGGGAGATGATTTCAAGCACCAAGAATGCAAGACACTAAATGAGTTAAACTAATTAAGGGTGTTTTATTAAGTAACCAAATTAAAGAAAGCAAAAGCAATTAAACAAGTTGTAAATCAATATAAAAAGGCGAATCTTAGGGTGAAGTAATTGATTTCGGGTGATCTAGAACTAATCCATGATGCCAATATACTCAACCAATGCTAATCCTTAGGTTTAGACCTCTAATCAAGACTAATCCACTTCCATGGCATTAATCACTTGCTAATTACCCAATTAAGAACAAACTTCCATTTGTAATTAAGCAATCATCAAGCATTAAACACAAGGTCTAACAACCAATAAACACCTTGGACAACTATTTCCATAGGCCAAGAGTGTAAATCCCTTAAAAAGTTCATTGGAGAATTTCATCGAACACCTTCCGGGTGAGAAATTCCCTATGATCTAAATCAACTTGATCAAGGCTAATCTAGCTTTATGAACACTTATTAAGGAAGGAAATCAAACAATCTAAACCCCTAACATCATGGATCAACCCCAAATCACCCAAAGACCCTAAGAGACTACTCACTAGTCATGTTAATCCCAACAAAACCCATATTAAGTTTGCTAAGATTCATGATTAGGAGAATGCAAAAAGAAAGATTAAGATGAAAGAACAATAAATTGCATTCAAATCAAAGGTAACTCTCTTACAAAAATCCAAGAACTCTCTCTAAGGAGTAAAGAGTTTTTAGACCAAAAAAGGATTAAAAGAAAATTAGGATTTTTGGGTTTTTAAAGGAAAGTAGGCGACCGGGTCAACCCGGGACAAACCGGGTATTGACCCGGTCAAATCTGGGTCGAGGTTAGGTCAGAGGTCTTCAGTGAATCGGCTCTAAATCTTGTACCTGACATCCAAATGACCTGAACTTAGCTTCTGTAGATAGGTAACTCTTCCCTCTACAACTTCCATGAAGACCGGAGAGGCTGAATCAGACCGGAAGGCCTTCGTTTCGCCGGTTCTTTGGACAATATCATCTTCTCTCGGCCAGACGGACATACCTTCAGTAAATCCGTATTATCTACTTATCCATATGTCCAAATAACTTAATTCAAACTCCTGTGTAAAGCTGATGTACTCCTATACAACCTTTGTTAATGTCACCGAGGCTAAATCCGATTGGAGACCATTCGTCCAGCCAGGTCTCTCAGGCATGTCGGGTGGCTTCGTTCAGACGGACATACTCTCAGTAAAGTGGCCATATCTAACGAACCACATATCCAAATGACCCGAAACCACCTCCTATAGTCAGCTAACGCACTTGGCTACAACTTTCATGAATACGTCAGATTAAACCGGTTACGGGAAGGTCTTCATTTGGCCTGATATTTGAGTCACTATGGCTGCATCGGTCGGCCACAGCCTGATGCCACGCACCGATTCACTCTCAGATTTCGCAGAACTTCCATCGGTCGGTGGTATCGGTGTCTGGCGACCGATGCCATTCTTATCGTCGATTGTGAGCTTCCCATCGGTCGGCATCGGACCGATACCACGCATCGATGCATTCTCGGATTCGTTCTACATCGGCCAGGCAGACACGTCTTCAGTAAATCCGCAATAACTCCTCAACCACATGTCCAAATGACCTGATTCAAACTCTCCTGGACATCTAACTAACTACTCTACAACTTCCATGAAGGTTGTGCAAGCTGATTCAGAACAGAGGGCCTCCTTTCAGTCACATATTTCCGGTGTCTCGGATGGTCTTTGCATTCTACTTCGGCCCATTTCTCCAAATATCATCAATTGTCTCCAAATCACCTAAAAACATTCCAAATGCATGCACAGACTCACTAGGACCTAATGCAAACACATAATACTCTAACAAATACCAAAATGCTATAAAACTATGCAAAACACATGCATGAGACACAAAACAATAACAAGAATGCATACTAAAAAGAGGTAAAATATGGGAATATCAATAATTATATTGAAGTTATGAGGAGTTTTAAGAGAATATTTGTTTGCATTTTTTTTTCTCTTAAACATTACCATTATATTAAACAAAGGAGGAATACAAGGAGTTATGCGATTTTGGAATATCAAACCGGCGGTAAACGAAAATGTTTTGGAAACTAAATCCAAAACACGGGAAACTAAAATCGAAAACCGAGAAGCAAGACTAATAACAACAACATATAACAACAAACAACTCGATATTTTGCAATATGAATCATTGAATATGTCACTTTTTGTTTTTGTTTAAACAAAAAGTGACATACAAATATTCTGTTTCCTAAATGGTGCTTTTTATGTGCTTTCATATAAAATTTGTTTGCCTTTTAGAGGAATACATTTTGGATAAAAATGTTTTGAATCTTACACTTTGCCCCCGAGATTACGTGTTTTGATGATTTTGATGCAAAAGCGAGACTCTTAAATCTTTAAGAATGAGCTAAAAAGGTTAAAAAGCTGCAACTTTGCAATTTGAAGCACGAGCAGAGGACATCACCCATGTGACATGATTCTCAACATCACAAGTCTTGTCATTTGACGTTTTACACACGATTCCGTATAACGATCTATTTTAATATACGATCTTTTTTTCCTTTCGAAATTCTATCATTTTGTAACTCGAATTCTATCTAATCTCTATAACCAGTCAAAAACCGAAAATTTGATTAACAGGTCAAAATGATAATAATGTTGAAGAAACCAAAACCAAAAAAAAAAATGATAGAATTTTTTTACCAAAAAAAAAAAACCAAAACCAAAAATCAATGTTTTTTCTTGGACAAGGGAGAAACTCCAAAACGGCATGTAGTTAGCGTCTTCTGAATTTAAAAAAACCAAAACCAAAAATCAATGTTTTTTCTTGGACAAGGGACTGCGATTTCTGGTGGTGGTGTAAGATGCTGTATGGCCCATATCTTAAATGGGCCTTCATGAAAACAAAGCGCGAAAGAAAATTAATGGGCCTGACGTTGAACTTCTGGGACTTGAGTGGTGCATGTAAGACTTCAACTTCAAAGAGGGCCAATTAGAATGATCCGATACTCCTTCCCAATGTCGTGCAAGTCCATGTGGTTCTTGATTAATACATGTAAACTTGTAGTTCAGCAATTTTTTAATTCTAATAATTATTAAGAGACAAGAAAAATCTGACATGGTTTTTTTTAAGAAAAGAACAAATGTTTTTGCTTTTTCGTTGGTATATGTAGGCAGCAACCAATTATGCCGCTGATGGTTCAACGACCTCGACCTAGAGAGTTGTTGACCGGACTAACGGTTCGTTCCGAAGGTGCTGACCTTACTAAGTTATCATTATAGATCAAAGACTTTGAAGAACCAAGAGAATTTTGTAGTGGAATTTTTGTTATATGTTTGCTTAGATTCTCTTATTGACTCTATTCGATACTTTTACAAAACTAGAAGAAGAAATTATATATATGCAATCGAAATAAACATTATAGAATGGCTTCATCTTAGAAAAACATAAAATACAATAATTTGCAGAATAGAATGAAAAATAGCTTTTTAAAATTAAAACCTGTGATATTGTGTTTTTTTCTTTTTATTTTTTAATGGTTGGTCAATCATTTTCCCAAATATTTATTGAATGAATCAAAACTACAACTTCACCCAAAAAAAAAAAATATAGTTAAAAATTTGTGCGATTATGCAAGTTATCTCTATGGGTGTGAACGCGGTTATAGTGGAATACGAAGATACAAATTCGGTTTGACTTTTGACAAATTTTCAATTTTCTGGTTTACCAAAAACTATCAATAATCAACTAACGTATGCCAAACACATCCATAAATTAATTAAATTATAATCTTCATTCGACAACTTACATAAAAAATATTTAATAGAAGTACACAATTACAATATCAAACCAACCACTATACTCCACATATCCGGTCCAAACCAATCATTGCACAATCTTAACCGGATAATCCTCAATCGAGCCAGCCCACGCGTTACCCGTCATCTCCTCCGTTGAAACCGCTCGTAACGCTTTCCAAACCGCACTATTACACTTGAAACCAGATCCAAACGCAATCTGCCAAAGTCGATCACCAGCTTTAACCCGACCCTTAGCTTCGGTATAAGCCATCTCATACCACAACGAGCTACTCGAAGTGTTACCAAACCGGTGCAAAGTCATTCTAGAAGGTTCCATATGCCAATCTTTAAGATCAAGATTCTTCTGCACCTCGTCAAGAACCGCTCTACCGCCTGCGTGTATACAGAAATGCTCGAAAGCTAGCTTGAAATCCGGAATATATGGCTTCACTTTGAGTTTAATCAACTTCCTTTTCACCAAAGAAATCAAGAACATTAGCTGTTCCGACAATGGAAGAACCATCGGTCCTAACGTCGTGATGTTTGTTTTCAAAGCGTCTCCGGCGACGGACATAAGCTCCCGAGCTAAAGAGACACCGATCGTTCCTCTTTCGTCTTCCTTCTGGTACACGCAATTGTAGTTTTTGTCGTCTGATCCTTTATGTGTCCGTACGACGTTGACTAGCTCGTACTTTGAGTTTGACCGGTCTTGTCGGCGGTTAGAGAGGAGAATGGCTGCGCCGCCCATTCGGAAGATGCAGTTGCAGAGGAGCATTGACCGGTCGTTGCCGAAGTACCAATTTAGGGTTATGTTTTCCGTGCTGACCACGACAGCGTAAGAATTAGGGTTTGCTTTGAGGAGATTGTTGGCTAGATCGATTGAGATTAATCCGGCGGAGCAGCCCATTCCACCTAGGTTGTAGCTTTTAATGTCTTCTCTCATCTTGTAATGGTTCACGATCATCGCCGATAAAGACGGCGTTGGATTGAATAAGCTGCAGTTTACGATTAAGATTCCGATTTCGGCCGGTTTAATTCCGGTTTTCTCGAAGAGGGAGTCTAAGGCTCCGAACATAACGGCTTCAGCTTCGGCACGTGCCTCGGACATATTTAGCTCCGGGGGTGTTGAGGTTATGCCACGTGGCAAATAAGTCTTGTCTCCTAAACCGGCCCGGTTCGAGATTCTTTGCTGGAACTGAACCGTGTCATCGGTGAAAGCTCCGTTTTCCTCCGTCATCTTCAAGAACGAATCCACCGACATTTTCCGTTCGTCTTCCGGTTTGTAGCACGAGAAATCCACTAGGTAAACCGGTTTAGACCGATTAGCCACGTAGAGGGTCAAAACGAAGCAGAGGAAAATTAAGCAGGCGAGTCTCGTCGCCCCGTCGAGTTGGACCGTCCGGTTAGACCAAAGCTCGGAGAACGTATCGAGCGTTAGACCGGTTAGCTGAACCAGCACGGTTCCGGTTAAGGGAAGAATGATGATGAAGAAGAGAATAGTGGTGAAGTTACAAGAGTTGTGAAGTCCAAGCTTCACGTACTTGAGCTTAACGGACGTTAATAAATCCGGCAAACGTCGCCGGATTCTTATAACAGCCGATGAAGAATCTCGAAACGCCATTTCCGCCGTTAATCTCTCTTGATCCATCTCTATGCTGTTTGTTCTCTCCATCAGTATAACTTTGGGTCGAAAGAATTCAAACTGGATAGAAAAATGTGTATAATTGATTGAGTCTTTAGGCAAATTTGGAGAAAGAAAAAGAGAGAGAAAACGAGCAAGGAAATTTCTAAAAATGGTGAAGTTGGAGGATTCTGGTGAAATTAGGGCATGTGGATGTGGAGAGATATATAGAGTTGCTATTAAGTGCAAGAAAGAGAGAAGATAATAAGATTAAATAATGCTATGAATTAACCCCCCCAAAAAAAAAGATGGAATAATATTCGAAATTAATGGTGGGTGGTTCCGAGATACTATTATTAGCTCAACTACTTATATGGGACCTTGATATTAAATTAAGAAGTCAGATTATTTATCACTTTTTTGTTCACACGAAATGCAAATGATAAATAGTATATATATATCTCCATAAAAGTCTTTCAAAACCCAGCTGAAATACATATGGTTATTGGTTAGATCGTAAATGTGGGTTTCTTATTTTAACACACAAGTTGGGCATCCTAACTTTCTATTTTTGTTTAGCCTAGTTTGTTATCTAGAGCACTACAACACAACAACAAAATATAACATGTTTACTATATATTTTTCTTATTAATCAAAATGGTTTAGACAACTGTTGATCCCGTGGACCACTAAGTGTGTTTAAAGAATGATTAGGAGATGGGAGGTGAGATTTTCGTTAATAGAGCAATTTAACCACGTTTAAGACAGGTCGGGAGAAATATGAGTAGGCCGGGGCCGTGTTTCGCTTTATTGATGAGAGAGAAGTAAACGCTTTAGAATTACGAACTGGTTCCGAAGGACGTCCAGTTCGGCGTTCTAAAGTGTTGTCTTGCTACAAAGAGAGAGGTCGGGTAGCTTATAGTCTGTTCTAGAGTCAAAATCCCCCCCTTCCATTAATGACATATGAGGGGTATATATAGTCGGGGTCGGCTTCCTGCTCCCCGGGATCTCGGGCCACGTGTCGCCTGCGGCCTCTTTTGCGGGTAA
This sequence comes from Eutrema japonicum, assembly GCA_030161315.1. Classification (NCBI taxonomy): domain Eukaryota; kingdom Viridiplantae; phylum Streptophyta; class Magnoliopsida; order Brassicales; family Brassicaceae; genus Eutrema; species Eutrema japonicum. The sequence goes on along the minus strand of BSQW01000001.1, from coordinate 701,373 downwards.
GGTGGCCTAGGAGGCGTGTCCCGGCTTTCGAGGAGAGAGGTCATGATGAGCTCGGCGTGGCGTGTTGCAGAGCAGTGCACTGTTTTACCAACTCTGCTCCACCTGCTCCTTCCTGCCCTTGTCAGCTCTGTAGAGTTGGTGGGACGTCGGTCCGAAGGCACATCCCTACGCGGGTAGGGTACTGCCTTACCAACTCCCACTCGCCTATTCTTCCGACACTCCCTGTTCTGGCGGGGCATCAGCGCGGGCCCGGGGTACGTTGCTTTCAGGTCGGCTACCGAGCTGAAGAGCGGTCTTGAAGGTCGGTGACATTAAGTCCGGCTACCGTGCTGAAGAGCGGCCTTTCCTAAGATGGGCCTAACTAATTGGGGGTGCTAGGCCCACCTCCAACAATACCACTAAGTGTGTTTAAAGAATGATTAGGAGATGGGAGGTGAGATTTTCGTTAATAGAGCAATTTAACCACGTTTAAGACAGGTCGGGAGAAATATGAGTAGGCCGGGGCCGTGTTTCGCTTTATTGATGAGAGAGAAGTAAACGCTTTAGAATTACGAACTGGTTCCGAAGGACGTCCAGTTCGGCGTTCTAAAGTGTTGTCTTGCTACAAAGAGAGAGGTCGGGTAGCTTATAGTCTGTTCTAGAGTCAAAATCCCCCCCTTCCATTAATGACATATGAGGGGTATATATAGTCGGGGTCGGCTTCCTGCTCCCCGGGATCTCGGGCCACGTGTCGCCTGCGGCCTCTTTTGCGGGTAAGGTGGCCTAGGAGGCGTGTCCCGGCTTTCGAGGAGAGAGGTCATGATGAGCTCGGCGTGGCGTGTTGCAGAGCAGTGCACTGTTTTACCAACTCTGCTCCACCTGCTCCTTCCTGCCCTTGTCAGCTCTGTAGAGTTGGTGGGACGTCGGGCCGAAGGCACATCCCTACGCGGGTAGGGTACTGCCTTACCAACTCCCACTCGCCTATTCTTCCGACACTCCCTGTTCTGGCGGGGCATCAGCGCGGGCCCGGGGTACGTTGCTTTCAGGTCGGCTACCGAGCTGAAGAGCGGTCTTGAAGGTCGGTGACATTAAGTCCGGCTACCGTGCTGAAGAGCGGCCTTTCCTAAGATGGGCCTAACTAATTGGGGGTGCTAGGCCCACCTCCAACAATAGGCCCTCCCCCAGTTCGGTATCGCGAGGCGAAGTGAGGGTGCCGAAGTTGATCTAATGTTAGTTCGGCGCATCTTAGGACGGTCCTTCCGGGCTCAACTGTGTTAACCTTTTCCGAAAAACCCGTAGGAGGTTGGCGCGTGCTCACCACGTGGGACGACAAAGGACGCTTCGTTTTTCGCGTGGACTGCCCACGCGCGGCGTGTAAAAGACGCTTCGCGTTTATCGAGGCGTCCTTTGCTTTTTGGCGTGGGGAAACGAAGAGACGTCATCATTAGGTTTTTTGGGCAGCCGTGCTTCTTTTGACACGTGTCCAGGCGTCGCTTCACTGTCCCCCTTCCTCTATTTAATCCTTCTTCCTCCTACTGTTAAAACCTTCTGCGCATACTCCTAAGGTAACCTCCTTTCTCCGATTTCCTTCTTCTCTTCCTACTTTCTTCCTGTCTTTTCGATCTCCTCCTCTCCGTGCAATGGCTCCGATGTTAGACGGTATCATAGTTGAGTCGAGCGAAGGATCGGCGTCCCGTGGTGGCGGTAACGATTCTCCGAGTTCCTCCGCTGGTGACTCCGAACATGCCTCTTCTCCGCGACAAGGGGCAGACAGTGGGGAACAGTTGGCCCCCTCGACTTCGGGGGCCGCCCCGTTGCTCCCGGGGACCCGTCTCCGGCCGAAGACGGTGGTTAGATCCTCTGGCGGTCGCGGTGTTGGCCAAGCTGAGGGTGGAACCGGGCGTCTGGGCGATCGTGGTGGCCGTCAGGGCGGCCGTGGAGGCGGAGCTCGAGTGGCCAGGGTGAGGTCCCCCCTGGTCCTCTACGAGCAGGGAGGGTCACCGACCTGGAGCACAGCGGAGTCGGTGACCCTCCTGGGGAATCTGTGTGGTTTTTCCGCCGGCGTTGAGTTCAGGGTACCCAGGGCGGAGGAGCGCCCGTGGACTCCTCGGCCGGGCTTTGTCTGCTTGTACGAGTCGTTCTTCCAGAAGTGCGGCCTGCGCCTTCCTCTCCCCGAGCTGTTCGTCCAGTATTGCCGGGCGCGGGGCTTGGCCTTCTCGCAGGTCTGCCCGTCCACGGTCCAGGGGATGATCGTGCTGCTGACCCTAGGGCACGAATGCGACGTGGAGGTGACGTTGCCTATGTTCGAGGCGTTCACCCAGCAGAAGGCAAACCCCGGGATTCCTGGGACCTTCTATGCTGCTTTCAAGCCCGCGGCGAACGTTCTGGAGGCACCCAGCTCGGGGTCTAGGGCGAGCAAGTTGTCGAAGGTCGAGGACTGGTCTCGCAGCTACTTCTACGTCCGGGCTACCGCCGTGGCTGGGCTCGATCCGTTGGCGAGATACACCCGGGATTGGAATTTTTCCCCGGGTAGGGATTTGCAGGTCGAGCTGACTTCTCCTCTTTGGTTGTCTGACTGATGATTTTTTTTGTCTTGTTCTTCAGGCCCTCACTCCTCCAGATTCAAGCTACCGGACTACGCAGGTCTACTTGCCGTGCTCAGGACAGTGCGTCAGAGAGAGTGGAAGTCCTTCACCGCTGCGAGAATCGAAGCTGCAATGACCGGAGGTGGGGTTTTTTTTTTTTTTTTTTTTTTTTTTTTTTTTTTTTTTTTTTTTTTTTTTTTTTTTGTAGTGCCGAATTAACGGTTCTTCCTTCGCAGGTAGAGCGAGGTTTGCCAATCCGCAGTACGCGGACTCGTTTGTTGCACCGCCGCCGCCGATACCCGAGGTGCCGGTCAGCCGAGACCGGGCACCACGGGTTGCGGGGGATTCCTCCCCGGCGACTCCTTCGAAGAGGAGGGAAGACCGGGCTTCCGGTGGGGAGACCGGCAGAAAGAAGAGGAGGACGGGAGAGTCCTCTTCCGGGGGTCGGGAGGTCATCCGGCCTACACTGCCCGGGCCGGAGCCCGAGGTGCCTTTGGCCGTCGTGCCGGCAGGGGGGGGCGATGAGACCCGGGCTCGAGGGGGCGATGGTGTCGGCGAGACGACCGTCGTCGCGGAGGATCCTGCTGCTGTGCAGGAGGCCGCGGGTCGCAGCGCCGAAGTGGGCGGCGCCTCGGGAGGTTCCGACGATGGGCCTCGGGACTACAGCTTCTCCTTTACCCACGAGGATGGAAGCAACCAGGTAATCGTCGATCCGGACGAGTGCGCCGAGCTGGCGCAGGCCATGATGTTCGGGCAGAGGTACCCGCACTTCGTTCTGCTGGAGATGGCGGAGTCCGACACCTTCCGTCAGGTGGCGCGATCCGCAGCTCGGGTAAGCTCCTGCTCTGGTCTTTAACTGTTTTTAGCTAGACTCGTTGCGCGTCTTTGTTAACAACTTGTTTAATGCAGACGATGGCCCTTAGTGCCTTTCTGGCGGAGGCCTACGAGAAGAGGCTCGCCGAGCAGGCCGCCTCGATTAACTTCCTCCGGGAGTGCCGGGAGTCCAGCTCGCAGATCCAGTCTACCCGTCTCCACGGGTTCGAGAAGGAGCTGAGAGATGAGAGGGCCCGATCTGCGGCGCTGGAAGAGGAGGCGGTGCGGTTAAGAGCCCGGGCGGTCGAGGTGGCCAGTCTGCAGTCTGCACTAGAGGCCGAGAGGGACCGTGCTGCAGCTGGGTGGGATCGGGCGTCGGGGCTCGAGGAGGAGAACGGGCTCCTGAAGGGGGAGCGGGAGACACTCCGCTCCAGGGTGAAGGGGCTGGAATCCGCCATAGGCCGGGCCAAGGTGGCCGTGGCTGCGGAGAGTGATCGGGTGTCAGCCCGGTGGGAAGCGCGGAACCGGAAGTGGTCCGCGAAGATGGAGAAGATCCGCGCCCACCTGGACGGGCGCCGCCGGGCCTTAGAGCCTCACCTTCTGTACAGCCAGGTGACTGGCGTAAAGGCCTGCCTCAAGAGGATGGAAGCAGAGGACGGGGTGTCGGTACCGTTCTACCGGTATCAGAAGCTGGACGAGGACGAGGCGGCATTCGGTGCCGTACTGGACGGGATGGACTTTCCGGATTTGACCCCGGAGGATCTGGAAATCCCTCTGGATCGTGCTCACGGCGTTCTGCTTGAGCATGTTATACCTGTCGCTCCTTCTAGCACCCCCGTGGTGGATCTGACCTTGGAGGCTCCGCTGGCTGCTGAGGACGCTCTTGCGGTCGCTGAGACCGTCCGAGCAGATCCCTCGATCCCGTCTGCTGACGAGGGAGTCCCCGAAGCTGCTGGGATTGTGCAAGCAGATCCCTCGGTCCTGTCCGCCGCTGAGGCCGACACGGATGCGCCGTCCGGTGAGACCGGAACCGACGTGCCACCCGGTGGAGGCGTGGTTGAGGAAGAGGAGTCTGGGCAGCCCTTCGTTGGCGAGTACGGGACCAACGCGAGGATGGTGGCCCCGGCTGATTTAGATGGTACCCGTGCTGACGGGAGGGAAGACCGACCGGCCGATGCGGCCTTGTAAAAACTTTTTTCCTTTTTGTTTTCTTTTTGTAGACTGGGCCGTAGGCCGTTTCTTTTTGTAAGGACTGGGCCGTAGGCCGTTTATGCAAAGAGCAGGCCGTTGGCCCCTCTCTTTTTGTAAGTGCCGTTTCGAGGCTTTTGTAACGACTAGGCCGTGGGCCATTTTTATAACAGACGAGGCCGTTGGCCCTTTTGTGATAATCGAGGCCGTTGGCCCTTTCTTCTTTTTGTGTAAATGCCATTTCGAGGCTTTTTTGATCGGTAGAGTAGGTCGTAAACCGTACTCTGTCAAGTAAGCAGGTCGTGGACCGTGCTCTTGTATTGGGTGCGAGGTAATCTCGGCTTAAGGCACTTATTGCTTGTGTACCTTGTTTTTTTGGTGCGGGTAGCGAGCCCGGCTTAGAGACACTTAATGCTTGTGTGTCTAGTAGAGGTGCGAGCCCTGGGGCCCGGCTTTGGCACTTATAACTTGTGTGCCGGGGAGAGCGAGCACCGGAGCTCGGTCCCCTTTTTATTTGTAGTGCGAGCGTTTGGAGCTCGGCTTATTATTTTTTTTTGTAGTGCGAGCGTTTGGAGCTCGGTTTTTTTTTTTTTTTTTTTTTTTTTTTTTTTTTTTTTTTTTTTTTTTTTTGTGTGGGGGGGTTGAGCTCGGTTTTTTTTTTTTTTTTTTTTTTTTTTTTTTTTTTTTTTTTTTTTTTTTTTTTTTTTTTTTTTTTTTTTGCAGTGCGAGCGCTTGGAGCTCGGGAGCGTTTGAGCGTTTGGAGCTCGGCTCTTGTGCGCAGGTCGGGGACCGTTTTCCTTTGTGTAAAAGGTTTTATTAGATTAATAGCTGAGCCCTGGTCAGGGGTTGCCTACGTACCCTTTAGTAGAAGGGATCAAGCCAATCGTAGTTCGTTTGTTTACAAAAGCGGAGAGCGGATTGGAGCCCGGGGGCTTAATAGTAGAACCGTTTGAGGTTGATCGAGTTCCATGAGCGCGGGATGGCGTCGCCGTTCATCGTGACTAGCTCGTAGACGCCTGGTTTTACGACCTTGGAGATGAGGTAGGGGCCCTCCCAATTGGCACCCAGCTTGCCTGCGTTTAGCTCGGCGGTGTTTTCGAAGACCTTGCGGAGGACCAGGTCGCCCTCGGCGAAGAACCGGCCTCGAACCTTCTTGTTGTAATATTTGGAGGCGAGCTGCTGGTAGTTCTGGATTCGGAGTAGGGAATGGTCCCGTTGCTCTTCAAGGAAATCCAGCTCGCTGAGTAGGACGGCGTTGTTCAGTGCGGGTTGCTGGGTGAGCATAGCGCGGCGAGGAGTGGGGAGCCCGACTTCGGATGGGGCCATTGCTTCCATGCCGTGGGAGAGGTTGAACGGTGTTCGGCCAGTCGATGTCTTTGGTGTTGTGCGGTGGGACCAGAGGACTCCATCGAGCTCGTCGGCCCAGGACCCTTTCTTGTCGTCTAGTCGCTTTTTGAGGCCGTCGAGGATGGTCTTGTTGGTGGCCTCGGCTTGTCCGTTCCCCTGGGGGTACCTCGGAGTGGACTTACTTAGTCTGATTTTCCACTTCGCGCAGAAATCTTCGAAGAGGGCCGATGTGAACTGGGGACCGTTGTCGGTGACGATCTCGTACGGGAGCCCGTGCCGGCAGATGATGAACTTCCAGATGAACTTTCGGACGTCCTCTGCCTTGATCTTGGCGTATGATTCGGCCTCGACCCACTTGGTGAAGTAATCGGTCATGACCAAGAGGAAGCGCTTTTGGCGAGATCGGGGAAGGGGCCCGACTATGTCCATGGCCCATCGCATGAAGGGGTAGGGTGCCACCGCAGTGGTGAGGAGCTCGGTTGGACTATGAATGAGGGGACCGTGGCGCTGGCACTTCTCGCACCGGGCTGCGAATTTGTCGCAGTCTTGGAGCATTGTCGGCCAGTAGTGGCCTTGGTTTCGTATTCTCAGGGCGAGAGCTCGGCCACCGGAATGGTTGCCGTCGGCGCCCTCGTGCATTTCCTTCATCACGTCGATGGTTTCCTGCCCGTGGAGGCAGGCGAGCAGGGTTCCCGAGGCGCTCCATCGGAACAGATTGCCGTCCAGCATTGTATATTGGGCACACTTCTTTCTTAGCCGCCGGGCGGCCCATCGGTCTGGGGGGCGAATGCCGTCTGCGATGTATAGCAGCAGATCGATTCGCCAGTCCGGCAGTTCGGGCTCGGCCGGGGGCGGTGGTAGGTTCTCGGGAGGTTGGGCGTCTTCGTCAGGATCCGCGACCTGGGGACCGATCAGATAGGCTCCCTTTGGCAGCTCGATGCTGGGGAGGTCGATACTTTCCACCGGGATCACCCGTCGTTGCTCTGGGGCCGAGGTGGAGGCTAGTGCTGCGAGGGCGTCTGCGGAAGTGTTATCGCCTCGGGGGATTTTTGTCAGGGTGAACTCGGAGAAGTCTGCGGCCATGCCTTGAGTCACCTTGAGGTAGGCGTCCATGCGATCATTCTTGGCCTCGTACTCCCCGCTGAATTGATTGGCGACGAGCTGGGAGTCGCAGTAAGCCCGGATTTTCTTTGCGCCGACCTCTCTGGCCAGGCGCAGGCCGGCAATCAAAGCTTCGTACTCGGCCTCGTTGTTCGATGCCGGGAAGGCTAGGCGGAAGGACTGTTCGAGGATCTCCTTGGTCGGGGATTCGAGGCGTATGCCGACGCCGGACCCGTGCTTGGAGGCCGATCCGTCGACGTGCAGAGTCCACACTTCGGACACCTCGCTGACTGCCAGCTCGGGTGCTAACTCAACTAGGAAGTCGGCCAGCGCTTGAGATTTGATCGCGGTCCGACCCCGGTACTCGATGTCGTATTCGCTCAGCTCGACAGCCCACTTCATTATCCGGCCGGACCGGCTCGGGCTGTGGAGGATGGTTCTGAGGGGGTACGTACTTAGGACGGCTATCGTATGGGATTGGAAGTAAGGCCGGAGCTTCCTAGCTGCGACGACCACTGCCAGGGCGAGCTTCTCCAGAGTCGGGTACCTGCTCTCCGCGTCGTCTAAGGACTTGCTGATGTAGGAGATGGGTTTTTGGTCACCCCGGTCTTCCCGCACTAGTATGCCGCTGACCGCTGACGTGGAGATGGCGACGTAGAGGTAGAGGAGTTCGCCTTCTTCTGGCTTGGACAGGACGGGGGGAGTGGATATGTACTCCTTCAGCTGTCGGAGGGCGTCCTCGCATTTGTCGTCCCACTCAAACCGCTTGTTAGCCCGGAGTAGTTGGTAGAACGGGAGACACTTGTCGGTAGAGCGGGAGATGAATCGATTTAGTGCGGCGATTCTCCCGGTGAGTCGTTGTACTTGACGCGTGCTCTCCGGGGACTTGAGCTCAATGATAGCTCGGATCTGCTTGGGGTCGGCCTCGATCCCGCGCTGGGTGATGATGTACCCGAGGAATTCGCCCGATGTGACGCCGAAGGAGCACTTGGCCGGGTTTAGCTTCATGTTGTATTCGTTCAGCGTGCGGAAGCAGGACCGGAGGTGTGTGACGTGGTCGGTTGCCACCAGAGACTTTACCAGCATGTCATCTATGTATACCTCCATAGTGCGGCCGATTTGGTCGGCGAACATCCGGTTGACGAGCCGTTGGTAGGTGGCCCCGGCGTTTTTTAGTCCGAAGGGCATTACTTTGTAGCAGTAAATGCCTCGGTCCGTGATGAACGCGGTCTTCTCCTGATCATCAGGGTGCATGGGGATTTGGTTATACCCCGAGAAGGCATCCATGAAGGAGAGGAGCTCGTTTCCCGCGGTGGCTTCAACGACCTGGTCGATTCGGGGGAGGGGGAAGCTGTCCTTAGGGCATGCCTTATTGAGGTCGGTGAAATCCACGCAGACCCTCCATTTTCCGTTCTTCTTCTTGACTACCACTGGGTTGGCTAACCAGTCCGGGTATTTCACCTCGGTGATCGAGCCGGCCGCGGTGAGCCTCTCTACCTCATCATTGACCGCTTGGGCGCGCTCCGGGCCAAGCTTCCGCCGCTTCTGCTTGACCGGCCTGCAGGTTGGATCCACGTTGAGCTCGTGGCTGCACGTGTTCGGGTCAATGCCGGGCAGGTCGCCAGTTGACCAGGCGAAGGTGGAGACGTTCTGCCTTAGGAACTCGACCAGCTTTTGCTTGATGCTTTCGTCGAGGTCGGTGCCGATGCCGACGCAGCGGGCGGGGTCGCGTGGGTCGATGTTGACCTGGGTGACAAGGTCCCGCCCGGGAAGATCCTGGGCGCCGAGCTCCCCGGGCTGAAGCGCATTGATGGCCAGGCAGGCCGGCGCGGCGCGGCGCAGCTTGTGCTCGATGGCGAAGCAGGCGCGGGAGACCCTCTGGTTACTCCTAAGAGTGTATGTGCCGGCCTGGTTGGGGAACTTGAGGCACTGATGGTACGTCGACGTGACCGCCTTCATCGAGTGCAGCCAGGGGGTTCCGAGGATGATGTTGTAGATCGGGGTGGTGTCGAAGACCACGAACTTGACGATTTTCGTGACCCGACCTACGTAGACCGGTAATTCGATGGTGCCGATTCCGTTGACGGTGTCCCCGGCGAAGCCGGTTAGCGGGATGGAGTGCGGCTTGATCTCGACCCCGTTCAGGTTCATCCTGGCGAGGGTATCCTTGAAGATGAGGTCGACCGAGCTGCCCGTATCAACGAGGACTCGGTTAACGTCGCAGTCGGCTATGCGGACTTGTACGACGAGGGGGTCGTTGTGGGGCTGGTGGACCCCGGCCGCATCGGCCTCAGTGAAACATATCCCCCTCTTGCTCGTGTCCTGGGCGTCGATCTCCGGCCCGGAGTGCCACTTCAGGGATGCGTCGGTCCTCCTCTCGTGACGCTTGATGGACCGCACTGAGTCGTTGCACGAGAGGAGACCTCCCATGATCATCCCAATCAGAGTGCGGGCCGGGGGAGGCGATCTACCTGTTTCCCGGTCTCGCGAGGGAGATCGTCGCCGCCGGTCGTCGTTCTGGGCGCGGTGGTAGGGCCTAGTCCGGTTATCCGCGCGACCTTGGTTGTCGCGGGGTTGATCGTGATCGCCGTCCCGAGCATGCGGTCGCAGCCGCTCTGGGACGCTGATTTCTCCCCGCTGAAATTGCTTCAGCAGGACCTCTTGAAGGGCGCGGCAGTGAGAGGTCGGATGCCCCTTTCGCCGGTGGAAGTCGCAGAAGGCCGTCCTGTCGTATGGCTCATCTGGTCGGAACTCCCTATCGCTCGGCTCGTCGGGACGCCGATCCTGCTGGCGGGGATCCCGTACGTATTTGTTCCAAGGCAACCCTGGGGCGGGGGTGGGGGGAAGTACGGGATCGTGTAGGCGGAGGCCGGAGGGCGGTCCGTTGACAAGGAATGCAGCGGCCTGCTTTCCCTGGCTGCGATGGTACTCGTCGTCGTAATGTTGGCGGGGCTCCTGATACCTTTCCTGGGGCCGCTCCTTTGGGGCCGGGGCCTTGTGAGAGGCACTGTTTCTTGATTCAGCCGCCTTCTCTTCTTCGAGCTCAACGAAGAGTCCAGCGCGGTGCAAGGCGTCTTCCAGAGAGCGCGGCCTGTTGAGCTTCATATCGTCCTTGAAGGCCGAATCGGCCCGCAGTCCTTTTCTCAGAGCGGGGAGCGCTGACTCGTCAGTCACGTTGCTCTGGGAGGCCGTGGCCTTGAAGCGCTCGATGAAGGACCTGAGCGACTCCTTTGCTCCCTGATTCATTGCCCAGAGGTCCGCGCTGGATGCGGACTGGCGGATGTAGATGGAGTAATGCTCGAGGAAGGTGGTCGACAGGTCCCTGAAGCTGTCGATGGAGTGCGTCTTTAGCCGAGAGAACCACGTGAGGGCCGGGCCGGTGAGGTTTTCCACGAAAAGCTGGCAGTGAGCGGCTTCGCGCTCGTCTGGTGAGAAGTGGGCGCGACCCATGGCGATGGTGAACGCCGTGAGATACTGGGCCGGGTCGGTGGTGCCCGCGTAGGGCTGTAGCTTGAGCTTTCCGAGGTGCTGGAGTGGGACGGAGGCGATCCGGCGGGTGAACGGCGTGTTCTGCGTCTCTCTGAGGACGCGATCGATTTCTGGGGCCGCGCTGGTGGCTTGGTGGATTTTGGAGGACATCGCACGGATGGTCTCCTTCATAGCCTCGAACTCCGCGTCTCTTGAGCGCTCCGCGCTGGATCGGAGATGGTGGGCTTCGTCGCCCGGGTGGCTTCCTATGGCCGGGACGAAACGTCCGTCCGGCCTTTCGGATCCAGACGGCGAGTCGCTCGGTCGGCTTGTCCGGAAGCGGGGGGTTTCTTCCCGAGAGACCGGTTCTCTGGGATGGACGTCGGGGGACCCGACATTGTCCGACCGGTCACGGGAGGCCCCTAACGTGGCGAACCGCTGGTCGGTGGCTCGCGTTAGCTCATCGATCCGGGCGAGCAGGGTCTGCATCATGACGGACGGCGTGGGCTGGTCTTCCGGTGCTCGTGGCGCGTTGTGGGCGGCGGAGCCGTCGGAATGGGCGGGTGCTGACGCCGGGGGCGGGGCCCTGGAGAATTGCTCTCGAGGAATCGCCTGATCGGCAGCTGCTTGGGCTGATGACGGAATGGTCGCTGTCGTTCGAGTCGTTGGCGGGGCCGTTGTCGGGGCCTGGGCCGTTGTTTGGGCCGGAGTGTCCTGGTCTGACAACACTCTTGGGGTCGGGATTGCCATCGTTGCTTTGGTCGTGCCGGTGGTTGAACTGCTCCTTGCGTGTAGAAGAATCTCCCCCCTCCCTTTAGCGCCAATTGTTGATCCCGTGGACCACTAAGTGTGTTTAAAGAATGATTAGGAGATGGGAGGTGAGATTTTCGTTAATAGAGCAATTTAACCACGTTTAAGACAGGTCGGGAGAAATATGAGTAGGCCGGGGCCGTGTTTCGCTTTATTGATGAGAGAGAAGTAAACGCTTTAGAATTACGAACTGGTTCCGAAGGACGTCCAGTTCGGCGTTCTAAAGTGTTGTCTTGCTACAAAGAGAGAGGTCGGGTAGCTTATAGTCTGTTCTAGAGTCAAAATCCCCCCCTTCCATTAATGACATATGAGGGGTATATATAGTCGGGGTCGGCTTCCTGCTCCCCGGGATCTCGGGCCACGTGTCGCCTGCGGCCTCTTTTGCGGGTAAGGTGGCCTAGGAGGCGTGTCCCGGCTTTCGAGGAGAGAGGTCATGATGAGCTCGGCGTGGCGTGTTGCAGAGCAGTGCACTGTTTTACCAACTCTGCTCCACCTGCTCCTTCCTGCCCTTGTCAGCTCTGTAGAGTTGGTGGGACGTCGGGCCGAAGGCACATCCCTACGCGGGTAGGGTACTGCCTTACCAACTCCCACTCGCCTATTCTTCCGACACTCCCTGTTCTGGCGGGGCATCAGCGCGGGCCCGGGGTACGTTGCTTTCAGGTCGGCTACCGAGCTGAAGAGCGGTCTTGAAGGTCGGTGACATTAAGTCCGGCTACCGTGCTGAAGAGCGGCCTTTCCTAAGATGGGCCTAACTAATTGGGGGTGCTAGGCCCACCTCCAACAACAACCATGATGTTTTTCTTGCTTCGTTGGCAAGTATATTGTTTATCCAAAATTGAGGGAGGGATTGTTAAAAAAATTAACAATTAAATATTATAAATTGATAAAATAGTTTGTAGTAAAAATTTAAAGGAATTGTTTTAACCAATTTTTTTTTAAAAGGAAATGTGTTTGAGAAACGTTTCTTTCATTAACGAAAAGCGTTCCCTGTCCCAATTGCCACTACGAGGGTAGACGAAAGCGTGTCCCCAATTTTTCAATTTTGCTATTTTTTTGTTAATTGTGTATTCCACATGCATGCAAACTCCTTATTATGGACCATGTTAAATTGATATTGAATTATATTACTTTATGATAGTATTAGCAAAGCACATTTCTTCTCCATTGTATATACCCATCCAAATTAAATATTTCAATACAGTTGTCATTACCATTTTTTTTTTGATGTATCCACTAAGACGTTGATTTATTAAATTAAATTCCATACATTAAATTTTATAAACAAGTAAATATTTTGTTTGCTATTTTAACTTTCAGCTATCTGTAATAAAAATGCTAAACATATATGTATATTTTTTGAAATTCTTTTAGCGTACTGGATGTTAACATATGAAAATATTAAAGTGATTAGAAATCGAACAATATCTGTCCATAACCATTTTGGATCTGTATTTCTAATTTTCGAGTATTTTTAATTATGGGTTTGATTGGAATGAGCTTTAGAGACTGCACACAACCATATTTATTTTTATAGCTAATTGTTTTTCCAATCATGATTTCTACAAATTTTTAAAAGCTAATTTTTTTTCCAATCATGATTTCTACATATTTTTAAACATATAGCCCTTTGTATTTCTTTTTTGCTATAGAGAACTATATTTCCACAGCCCATATTTCCTGTATTTCACTTTTTAAAAAGTCACAGCCAAAATCTTACATCCAAAATCCTATAGCTAAAAAACTTATAGCAAAAAAACTACAGCATAAAACCAAAAACTATATCTAATAAAATTGATTGTGCCAAGGTGTCCTAAATGGATATGGGAGGGGTAAAATGGGAAAATGGACCTCATAGGGATATCTTTTTGGGATAAGTTAATAATAAGAATACAAATGTTATCTTTGTTAATCATTTATAGTAGGGTGTATTTGCCAAGCAGGCACTTTTTGAAACATAATTTGAGAAATGGTTAGTTTATTATTCAAAATTTTGAAAACGAAATGATTTTACTATTTGAGAGAGGAGGGAGGGAGGGAGAGAGAAAAGTATTTGTGTTATTATGATAAATGCAATAATAAATACAATAATAAATACACGGTGGTGTACCATATACGCGTTAGCATACGATGAACGGTGTACGCACCGGTTTATGCGTAAGAATACGATTAATGCCGATATCTAAAGTACACTGTTCCGGATATGTCACGATTAATGCCAATATATTGTTGGTTCTGTATACTATTGCATACGTCATATATTGTATACTCCTATTTTATTAGTTAGTCAATTTAATATTTCTGAAATTTGCTTATTTTGCATCCCTTTCCAACTGAAAATAATCTTCGTTTTTTTTTTCTATCTTATTCGAAAAGCAAACAAAAACATTCCGAATAATTTCGCGTGCCATATTGTGAAATCATATCAACTGACAGCATTTTTATTCGCGCGAGAATTACAAATCTATTTATGTTATCTTACGATTCTTACCTAGTGTTATTAAAAGAATCTAAGAACATACCCTTTCTTCTTAAGAATATTCCAAGGCCAACATGTCGATTATCACAAAGAAAATCAAGACAGTAACTCTCAAAGATTGGGAAATAACAGAATAAAGAAAAGACAAAAATCAACGATTCGATGATTCGTGATTACCACATGAAACACATGTGTCGACTGTCGAGTCGACAGGACGTACCTACTCTCCAACTTCAATATTAGTAAAATTAAGTTTATGTCTATGCATCTATAATGAACATATATATATATATATATAAACAGTAGAATCTATACACAGCTTGATTTATCATATCGTAATTCTGTAATTGACGTCAAACTTGATGAGCGTAATAAGAGCCAAAATGTAGTAGTATTATTAAAAAAAATTCTTAAACCAGAGTAGTAGTATTATTATAACAGATCAAACTAGTTAATTTGTCAAATAAATGAGATAATGATGATAATAAATGGTTGTCTAGTGCCCATGTGTAGACCATAAACCAACAATTAATGTTGGTCCGCTTAATACCAGTTAACTAGAAACCAGTCAATCATCAATGTATGAATAAATAAATAAATTATTATATATATATATATATATGTAAATATATATATATGTAAATCGATAATTGTATTACACTACACAGCACTGGAAATTTAATACTACAACATTACAACAAATGGTTCTATCTTTTTTTCTTAATTAATTACAAACATTTTTTTTGTTAATCGGAGAATTTCAAATCGAAACTCAGATTAATCCCCAATTTTTTTTTAAAAAATAAGTTTTTTGTCACTTAAAAATTCACATGTGACCATCCATGATTTGAATAAACTAATATAAATTATAATTGGTATTTAGATACTAGTAAATGTGAAAGTTGATTACTGTTTATCGGCAACAAATTCCTCGCCAAGAGAGCACGAATTTGTTATGGATATAATATAACGCAGCTAATTAGACACAAAAATGCATGTTATCAACCGTTGTCAAATGAGCAAAGTTTGTCACGTCTGTTTCATCTAATAGCCATTTAACTAACTAATATAGCGACGACCTTATAGATTTTTTTAGAAAGAAAAACAAAATTCAGACATTTTTTTGGTTAAAAGAAATTCAGATTTGTTGTTACTTTGTATTTTTAGATTTAAGACTTTTTTAGATTTGCTCTCATTTGGTTGCTAATTTGTAACTTTTATCGTAACTACATAAAAAAAAAAAAAAAAAAAAATATATATATATATATATATATATAGTCACGTCTGTAGCTATATATACGTACCACATTTTTGGTAGTATCTATGGAATAGCAAAATTATTATTTGAATTTATTTTTGTTATCCAATTATTATTTTAATTTGAAATTTTATTTTTTACCAATCACAATTCTACAAAATAAGTCTTTTTTTTTGCCTCTTTTAATCATTCTATTATTGTAGTATTTTCCAAACTTGTATCGATAATGTGTGTGTCATTCTAAAGCGTTGCATATTTCTTTTTCCTATTATGTGGTATTATAGTCATCCGTTTTTTATTGAAATATTGCTATTCCTTAATATATTTGGTGACCAATTAAATTACAAATAATGGAGTTAATTTCTAATCAATCTCTACTTTGATGGACGGTTGAGATTAATTCTAAGGAAACCCTAATGAGGAATTAGGTCCTCTCTCCACCTATAAATATATGCATTTAGTTCATCATAAAGGCATCCCAAAAACACAACACCTAAAGTTAGACAAGGGGAGAGAAAACTAAACTCTTATCTCAGAGATCAGGTTCTACGTCTTCCATTCAGGAAGACCTAACTGCAACAATAGAAGGAGGTACTACGCTAACCCTCCTTATGATTCTATTATGTGATTAACCTAGATGTTTGAAGATCTTAGGGTTCATGTAAAATTATGCTTACATGTGGTATCAATCAGAGCTTAGGTTATGAACATCTGTTTAATCCATTAAATATAATAGATCTATGACATGAATAATTGAAACTAAGAAATCTGCAAATTAGGGTTTTGTAGATCTAAATCTATGTTTAAATTTTCGTACGTGCATAATCTGTGTATCTGTGAATTAGAGATATTATCACAAATAAGAATCCGTGCAAATTTCGGGTTCCTTCGAATTATGTTTTATTTTCGCAGATTCTGAATCGTGCATAATCTGTGCGAAATTAATCGTTCTGTGCAAATTTTGTGAGTTTGTGAATGAGGGTTTTTCGCAGATTCTGAATCGTGCATAATCTGTGCGAAATTAATCGTTATGTTGATCTGTGCAAAATCGTTATGTACATAATCCGTGCAGAAACGATCTGCACATAATCTGCAAAATCGTTATGTGCATTATCAGTACAGAAGCGATTTATGCTTAAACCAGCAAATTGTTCTGTGCATAATCCGTGCAGAAACAATTTGTATAATTTTACACAAACGAATTATGCACGATTTTTTGGCAGAACATTGGTTTCATATAATGTGCAAATTAGGGTTCAGATATCACCACAATGACTTTATCCTAGAATGATTTGCGAATGAAAAACTATTGTTTAAGTAAGTTTTGATATGTTTATGTAGTAATTAGTTACCCACATGTAGACTATGAACATAACATATGATCAACAACTTATAAGAGTGTTTTTATATGTGTAGACCAAGGATATCCACAGATAACTTAGTCTAAATAATTCAATACATTGCTCAATAAAGTTTCCTGAATCCATGACTTCTCATGAGATTATGGTGATTTCCCACAGGAACACTATAATTTCTTGTCATGTGCATTCTATTTCTTTGTGTTGATTATGTTTTGAAGCTTAAATTAGCACTTGTTGTATCTCTAAATTGGAGCATTTTTCCTGCTAATTTGTCATCCATGGTTTTTGCTGTTCCAATCCTCACTGGAACCAACTTCTCATAATGGAAAGAGAAAGTTGAGTTCACATTAGGAGTACTAGACTTGGATTTGGCACTTCTTAAAGATGAGCCAAACCCACTTACTGACAATAGTACTGAGGAATAAAATGTTCTCCATAAAGCGTGGGAGAAAGCGAACGAATTGAGCATCATATTCTTAAGGGTTGACAATAGTTAACAATTTCAAAACTTTCCTTCTGACAGCTGAAAAGGCTTTAGGACTATCTAAACTCTATAGAAGAACAGTTTAAGACTGCAGTCAAATCCCTTATTGGGAAACTTATGGCAGATCTTACAATAATGAAAGATACTGGCACATAGTATATGCATGAACATTGCATTAGAATGACTAGTCTAGCGCCTAAGCTAAATAATTTAGGAATGAGTGGGACAATTATTTTCTTGTTCAATTTTCCTAAATTCACTATCTCCTCAATAAAGACCATTCCAAAATTCATTACAACGTCATTAATGAAAAGTGGATGTTGGATGAATTGGCTAACAAATGGGTACAAGAGGAAGCTAATTGAGCTTAAGCGTCTAGATATTATAGTTGTCCATTATGTCCAAGGAGTTGGACCTAAAGCTGGGAAAAGGCATCAAATGAGCCATAAAAGAGCACCACCCAGAATTAATGATTACAATCAAGATAATGAGAAGAAAAAAAAAAAAAGGCAAAGAAAGATGACCGATGCAATTTTTGCAAAAAGGTTGGACACTTTCAGAAAGATTGGCCTAAAAGAAAAGAATGATTCATAAATAAAGGTGACCTTGTGAGTTACATGAAGTTTTTCTGAATCTACTCTTACTTATGTTTCTTCTAAAATTGTGTTGGATTGACAGTGGTGCTTCTACACATGTCTCATGTTTCATGCATAAATTTCTTATCAGTAACAACTCAAGTGAAACTACTTATATAAGGGAAATCGAGACAATTAATTCACCAGTTGAATTATTGGTACTTATTATCTCATTATGGATAGTGGATTTTGTTTGGATTTATTTTAGACTCTTTATGTTCCATCTATTTCCCGTAATTTAGTTTCAGTAAGCAAACTTGATTTGGCTGGTTATAAATCTACTTAATGAGATGGTTGTTTCAATTAATTTATGAACTCTAATTGAATTGGTTCTGGAATATTAGTTGATGGTCTTTATATGCTAAATCTGGCTGATCAACCTTTTGAAACACATCTCTGCAAGATAAACGTGGACTTAAGCGTAAAACATGTGCAAATGACTCTTATTTCTTGTGGCATAAGAAGCTGGGACACATTTCCAGTGAAAGAATAAAAAGATTGGTAAAATATGGAGTCATTCCGAATCTAGATTTTACCAATAGTTGATAATGAACTTTTTACGGTTCGCACAATTAACCCATTGTGCACAATGCCTCAATCTAATGGCATGTCATTGTAGCACTTTGGGATCGAATCCACAGGGAAATAAGAACGACGCACTAAGAATACAGGACGCTATCTAATCTAAGCAAATATCGGGTTTTGGTTTTTATCGGACAATTTGAAATATACAAAAACAGAAAAATAAACAAGTAGTTTAGCAAACTAAAACGAGCAACAAGACAAGCTCAAACGTTAAATAGCAAAATTAAACAAGCGAATTCTCGGGTAAAGCAATCGACTCGGGTGATTCTCACTCCATTCTAGACACTCAAACATTCAATCAATTGCCTCCGTAGGCCCTAGATACACTACTAAAGATTAATCCACGTCAATGGTATTAATCCCTTTCTTAGTCATCAATCGTCATAAACTTCCGTTCGCGATTCTATGACTAACAAGCATTAATAACAAGTCCACTTAGCCACAATTCACCTTAGACATCAACTCCCGTTGGCTAAGATATGAAAAGCACTCATTGAATTGGTTGGGGAATTTCATCGAACACCTTCCGGGCGAGAAATTCCCTATGATCTAAATCAACTTTGTCAAGGCTAATCCAGCATTAATAACACTCAATGAGAAAGGATATCAACTAATCTAGCTCTTAAACATCAAGAACAAACCTAAAATCACCCTAATCTACTTTACCCAAGAACCCTAGAAAACTACTCACCACACATGATTATCTCCACAAATCCCATAAAGGAAGTGTTTAGATTCATGGAATATGATAAGAAATAGATAGAAAGATGAAAACAAACAAGAACTTGCATTAAAAACAAAGTATCTCTTCAAAAATCCCCAAACTCTCTCTAAGAGAGTGTTTTTACAAGTTAAAAATGAGTTCTCTCACAAATAACAAGTTTTTTGGCTTAAATAGCAAAGTGGGTCGCAGGAATCACATCGGTCTCCTGCTCCCGATACATCTGGCCGATGTGATTCCTGGTTTGCTCCGTTTGCAGGTCAGACGGACATGCGCTTGATAAAGTTATCGTATCTCTTTAACCACTGGTCGGAATGACCTGAAACCACTTCCATTGGAAAGCTAGCTCAATTTCCTATAACTTTTATGCAGATCTCCAAAGCTAAATCCAAACTAAAAGTCTTCTTCTGACACGATCTTTCAGTCCCCTCGGACGGACTCTGCATTCTTGCTCCGGAGGAAACCATATCGGTCGGCCTCTGCCCGATACAACGCACCGATGGGAGACTCTGATTTTTCTCCTGTTTTCCAGCTTCTATATCGGTCATATGCATCGGTCGGAGGCACATCGATGGACTTCTGCCAGTAGTCCAAATCGATGCCAGACGGACCTGTTTTTACTAAATGTGTCGTATCTTTTGAAAGGCTGCTCCGAATGACTTGAAACGACCTCCATTAGAAAGGTATCTCGATTATCTACGACTTTGATGAAGATTCGCGAAGCTAAATCGGAGCGCAAGATCTTTGTCTGAGCCGATCTTTAGAGCACGTCGGATGGCCTCTGCATTTTCCTTGATATTTGGGCATAGCTCTTGCTCCAAACAGGTTTATTTTGCCCCATGATCTTCCTCCAAGCTCCAAAATGCTTCCATAAGCTCCAAATGGTACCTAAAAGACTCCATAGCACACAAACATATGCAAGAACTAACCTAAGACTCACTAACTCTAAAATGGATGCAAACTATACCAAAAACAATGAAATGAATGCAATAAGTCACAAAATGCTAACTAAAATGTATGCTAAAATGGGCTAAATTATGTAACTATCAATAGTAAAGAGTGTGAAGATTGTATTAAGAGAAAGCAAACTAAACACACTAAGAGAGGAGCCACAAGAAGTACACAGCTTCTTGAAATCATACATACAGATATTTGTGGACCTTTTGACGTTCCAAGTTTTGGAGGCGAAAAGTACTTCATTAGCTTTATCGATGATTATTCGCGTGATTGTTATCTCTATATATTGCATGAAAAGTCTCAATCTGTGGATACTGTACAAGTGTTCATTACTGAAGTAGAGAGACAATTAGATAGAAAAGTGAAAATCATTAGGTCAGATAGAGGTGGTGAATTTTATGGTAGATATGATGAAACAGGACAACATCCTGGACCTTTTTCCATACTTCTCCAAAAATTAGGAATCGTTGCACAATACACAACGCCTGGTTCTCCATGGCAGAATGGTGTAGCTGAAAGGCGTAACCGTACTTATATGGGAATGGTTAGATCCATGATGAGTCATGCTAACTTAACTATATCCTTGTGGATGGATGCATTACGTATTGCATTCTATATCTTGAACATTGTTCCTAGAAAATCAGTTCTAAAAACTCATTTTGAACTGTGAAAAGGCTAGAAACTTAGTCTGCCACACCTTTGAATTTGGGGATGTCCAGCTGAAGCAAGAATATATAACCCATATGAAATGATATTAGACTTCAGAGCAGTTAGTGGTTTCTTTATTGAATACCCTAAGAAGTCTAAAGGATATAGATTTTACTGTCCAAACCATAGTACGAGAATAGTAGAAACCAGTAATGCCAGATTTTATGAGAATGGCGAGATTAGTGGGAGTGATAAAGTTCAAAATGTAGTCATTCTGGAAATTAAGGTTAATATCCCATTACCCTTAGTTCCGAATGTTGGGAATCCTCCCGTTGTTGAACCGTTAGACAATGAGGAGAACCCAGTGAATGATCACACACTCCATGATGAAAACATCGCCAATAATTATCATGTAGAGGAACCAGCATTAAGAAGATCAACTCGTCCGAGAAGATCTGCTATTTCCGATGACTATATGCTTTACCAAGTAGAATATGGAGAATTGGATATTAAAGATCCGGTTTCTTTTTCATAAGCCATGAAAGATATTAATTCTGATAAATGGATTGATGCCAGTAAAGATGAAATAGAATCGATGGCTAAGAATGAAGTTTGGGACGTTTTTTCATTGCCTAAATGACACAAAGTAGTTGGCTGTAAGTGGATCTTTAAGACCAAGCTCGACTGCAATGGCAATGTTGAACGATATAAGGCCAAACTTGTAGCTAAAGGTTTTAATCAGAAAGAAGGCATCAATTATAGTGAGAGTTTTTTTTCACATGTGTCTAGAAAAGACTCTCTCAGAATTATCATGGCATTAGTAGCTCAATATGATCTTGAGTTACATAAAATGGATGTGAAAACTAGCATTTCTTGATGGAGACTTAGAAAATAAAGTCTATATGTGTCGACATGAAAGCTTCATAATCGAAGTTTAGGGAGACATGATTTGAAAATCAAAGAAAATATGGATTGAAACAATCTTCGAGGTGATGGTATCTAAAGTTTGATGAAACCATAACGAAATTCGGTTTCAAAGAAAACATTATAATAATATTGGGAGTAAATTCATGTATCTAGTATTGTATGTTAATGATATCTTAGTGACTAATAATAATATTGGTTTAATACTAAGACTAAGAGTATCTTTCCAAAATTTTAAATTAAAGATATGAGTGAGACATCCTATGTGATAAAAGAATATGAATATTCTATGATAGATCGCATGAAATTTCAAGATAGTCTCAGAAAACATATATTATTAAAGTTCTTGGGAGAATTGACATGATGATGTGTTCTTCAAATATGTGTAAGCTCCAAATAAGGTTTTGAGATACCATAAGAAACAAGTGAATATATGCTCACAAACTGAAAATCAACACATCCACAGATGGTTGGATTTTCTAACTCATATTTTAGTGGATATCATAGATGTAGGCACTACACTCTTGACTATGTATCTCATCAACAGAGATGTCATATTATAAAAAAGATTACAGTTGTAGTTGCTTTATACATCCACTAAGGAAGTCGAGTACGTATGTGGAAATTTTATGAGGTTTCAATTACGAAAACATATTTGCATAAATGTCATTGAGCTTGAGACGTTGAGTCTCAACACTTAATGAGACAATGAAAGCTGCAAATCTTTTCTTTAAGTAAGACATGATATCTAAAGGATCCAATTATATGGACATTAAGCTTAATATATGTCACTAAAAGCAAGATGTCAAAAGAGAAAAGTTTGTCATTGTATAAATAGGCGTTAATGTTATGGTTGCAGACATATTTACGAAAGCTTTACCTCCTAAGACTTTTATGAATCATGCTGAAAGTATGGGTCTTGAGGATAGCTCTTAATTACGTTGTATGTTTATGTTTAGCCTATATTTGACATTTATTTGAGCTGTTTTATGACTTTTACATCTTTTATATATTCTGTATCCAATGTGCACACACATTATTGTTGTTGGATTTTATGATAACAGAATGAGTCTTTATTTTAAGACATAAAAGGGACCATTACGATAACTCCTACTTATGTTTATGGTCTAGCTATGAAAGTAGTCAGTGCAGTAGTACATGGAAGGGATCATGTTGCAGAATGATGTGCGACCGCCATGACTCCCATTGATTACTTGATTAGCCAAGACACTTATGATGACCAAATGAAAAATAAGAGTATAGCATATTATGCCGGCATTATGATTCCTAAGAGAAAACATTAATGGATTTTACTAACGACCAAGTGGGAGAATGTAAGGAATATTTCCTTTTCCTATCATTTGGTCTTATAGTCATCCGTTTTCTATTGGAATATTGCTATTCCTTAATATATTTGGTGACCAATTAAATTAGAAATAATGGAGTTAATTCCTAATCAATCTCTATTTTGATGGACGGTTGAGATTAATTCTAAGGAAACCCTAATGAGGAATTATGTCCTCTCTCCACCTATAAATATATGCCTTTAGTCCATCATAAAGGCATCCCAAAAACACAACACCTAAAATTAGGCAAAGGGGAGAGAAACATAAACTCTTATCTCAGAGATCAGGTTCTACGTCTTCATTCAGAAAGACCTAACTGCAACAATAGAGGGAGATACTCCGCTAACCCTCTTTATGATTCTATTATGTGATTAACCTAGATATTTGAAGATCTTAAGGTTCATATAAAATTATGCCTACATTGAAAACTTGTTTAGTGAAGTTCCCGAGTTTGACGAAACGATCGCTTCATTTACAGGCTTTTGACCAATTCAATTGTTTGACTTATTATTGGGTTTGACTCAAAGTGAGTCAAAACGAGTTTTGAGGAATATGATGCTTGCTAACCTGTGGAATCTACTAGGTTTGGCTTTTTGTTAGCAATATTTCTATTATGCCAAGTCCACATTTTGCCATTCATCTTACAGTTTCAACTTTAGTTCTGTTTCTTAATTTTACTAGAACAACTTGTTATCAATAGAACAACTTGTTAATTTTGTTTTTGAATAGAACAACTTGTTAATTTCTTATTAAGCTCAATGTTCTCCAGCGGCTCCATCAGTATTCCAGACTACATCCTTTAATCCAGATGAGAAGTTTTTGTAGAACTGCAAAACATATTTTACATAATAAACCCAATTAAAAAAAACAGACCAATTAGAGATGCTAACCGTTTCATGAAGATTAAACCGAAAACATATACCTTGTGAAACTCAAGGGTATCACCGCCGGTTTTCCTAAGCTCTACCACGTGCAACGATGGTGCCACTTCAAACACCTGTTAAACCGATAACCAAACCAAAAATAATTGTATACCGGTATTGATACAATAAACCCGAAAACCGGGAGTGTTATCATCCTCTGTTTTATTTATTTTTACCTCTGTAGCTACGGAGAGCTGACCTTTACGACCACTTTTGTCTCCTTTCATTTTTATCTGCGATTTTATCAAACAGTCTTTAATGTGGCCGCCACGAAGACATGATTAACACAGACAAAATTCAAGAAGACGAACAAACCTTGTACTTGTCTTTACGGACATTAAAGCCTAATGGTTTTGCGGTTTCTTCCATTTTGGACATTATTTCACTCGCTGATCGTTGAGAAGTAAACCGCGTCTCTTTCTTCACAAGTTGCTGCAATTCCACAACCAAAACGATTAGACAAATCTATGCTTAGTTTTATACAATCGAAACAAATAGTTGTAAGTAGAAAAAGGTTCGTACTGCTTGCTTCTCGAACAAGTTTTCAAGGCTGAACTCTCTTGAGCTAGAGATAAGTTCGAAAGCGTTCATGGATTCGGGTTTCTCCTTCTTCTCTGTTACGAGACATTCCTATAGTAGCAAGCACAAAAGAGTAATATTAGTTGGTAAAATACACTGCTTTAACTTAACCGAACTACCATATTTACCCTACACAGAATCAGATGTTTATGTCTTTAATTGGGAGTTTTTACCTTGGAGTTACTGAAAGCAGCATCAACATCATCAATGTTTATGTCTTCATCATCTTGCTCAAACGATGGCGGCTTGTACCCTTGCTTGAACCATTCATCTTCTAGTAACTCTGCAATGCTTATTCTCTGCAGTTGGGGAAACCCGTGTTTGTCAAGCTCTTGAACAGTTTAGACCATTTGGATCTTTAGTTTACAGCATTTCATGTTCAAAAATCACAACTAAGTAGGTGCTTACGGTTATAGGGTTTGGATCAAGAATACGCTTTATGACTCTCTTGGCACCTGGCGAGAACCATGGTGGACAGCTGAACTCAGCCTTGCATATCTGAAGTATTTTTTGAGCACCAAAGATGAGATTCACAAAAATAGTGAGAAGCAGAAGAAGATAAAATTTTACACGTACACGTTTGTATAATGTCATGAGATTTGGCTCATCAAAAGGCAAGTAACCAGCCATGAGCACAAATAGAATAACACCACAGGACCAGACATCTGCTGCTGCACAGTCATAGCCTTTGTCCGACAGAACCTGCAGGAAATTACACGTACACGTTTGTATAAATATATGTCTCAATCTCATTTGCTACACATCTTCTTTTCATTTTTTATTTAGAAAACGGATTAGCAGTTCTTAAAATCCTAAAAATCTTATTTTTCGTTGATATCATTAGAGTCCTCAGAACTGCTTTGCGTTTTTAGTGCTGAAACTTAGTACCTCAGGAGCAACGTAGTTGGGCGTTCCACAAGCTGTGTGAAGCAAACCATCTTCCTGCATTAAAAATAATGATGCTCACAACAATCAAATATGTCTATTTTAGAGAGTAATTGCCAATTTGCCATGCTATCCAATTGAAAAATCAAACGACCTACCCGAACTTGTCGTGAGAAGGCGCTTAACCCGAAATCGGAAACTTTTAAAACCCCATTTGCATCAAGGATAAGATTTTCAGGCTGCAACAAGCAACATATTGGTTTGAGAAACTTGAACATGATGAAAATATAATATAGCAGGAAATATATAAGAAGAGCCCAACAAGAAAGAGAAAAAAGACCTTGAGATCTCTGTGGTAGACCCCTCGACTGTGGCAGTAATCAACGGCATTGATGAGCTGCTGAAAATATCTCCGAGCTTCATCCTCCTTAAGTCTCCCTTGTTGGGCCTATATATCCAAGAATGACAATAGTAAGAACTTTTACGAAAAAAAGAAGACATTAGTAAGAAGAAAGGAATATAGAGAACATCTAGGTTTTTTGTGAAGAGAAAGGAAGATTCAGCTACAAAGAGCAAATAGGGTCAAAGAGTAAAACAGTATGGATAGGTTTCTTACGATTTTATCAAAGAGTTCACCTCCATTGACAAGCTCAAGAACGATATAGATCTTTGTTTTGCTCGCCATAACCTGAACATACAGAAGTTTTTTTTACACGCTAAGATTCAAAACTTATTAGTATTTAAGGCTGAAAGATTAAAAAAAAATCATTAGCTTCATGTATACCTCAATGATTTCAACCACATTTGGATGTTTAATCAGTTTCATTGTCGATATTTCTCTTTTAAGCTGCACAGAACAAAACAAAAACGAATGCTCATTAATTAAAATCTTGAAGATCTTGCTTATAACTTCCAATAAAAATGTCTAGAAAACTAAATTATCCTCAGATTCGAACCAATAAAGCTACTCTACTTGAAAACCATCGTTGTGATGATTAATGCGTCCTAGGATCAGCATAGTATAGATTCCAAGATCTTCAAAGAACATTCATATAAATTCAAATCCGTGTGTTATGTGGTATGTTGATTAAACTAGTGTATATTATTTAAATTTATAATTAATGAGTAACCTACCTTAATCACTTAACACCAACCTCGGACATGCAGTGGGTCCCTAATCAAACTATTGGAAAACAGAAGAAATAAAAATAAGGAACGAACCTGTTCGACCATTTTGTGGCGGAGAACCTTATCTCGGTCGAGGATCTTGATAGCGGCAAGATCTCCGGTGACGGTGTTCCTTGCGTATTTCACCTTAGCGAAGCTTCCTTCGCCTAGAGTTCGTCCCATCTCGTAGTTCCCCACTCGCGTCCTACTCGCCGGCGTCGTCCTCTTTCTGCTCCCACTCATTCTTCTTCTTCTTCTTCTTTCTACACGAATGTCACCGCCGATTGTGAATATCCGCCGGCAAATCTCAAAAGACTCAATCAATTCTCTCTCTCTCTCTAGTGGCTGAATGAGAAGAATATAAGGCGAGCGCGAGAAAGCGGACGAGCGAGAGATATCATAGGGAGAGTGGGATTCACGCGCGGCATGTGGGTCCCACAGGCACTTAACGGCAAAACATTATTTTCTGTTCCGCGTCCATCCCGTGTATCTGTCTCTACGTACATCCATATAAACTAACCCTTTTTTGTTTTTTGTTTTTTTGTATGTGTTTGTGTGGTAGATATATATAAACTCCAATTTATCTAGTTTTGAGTTTCTGTATTTGGATAATTTGATTTCATATGGAAATGGATGTTGGATTTTTATTATATGTGGATATGATCTAATATACGATAGTTGATTGGGAACTCTCATGGATTTAACACCTCATCATTGAAATCAAATACAAAATTAACACGTGTCCAACAATTAAACATGTAAAAACTATTTTATTTGTATTTAATTATACTAACAGTCATTAAATCAAAAACATCAAATAAATAAAATTCACATTTAATTTAGAAACATAATAAATAAATATCAAATAATTTGTGATTTTAAATTCACATTTCATTTTTGATAATTTAATCTTAATTCAAATGGGAAAAAAATAAGTTGTAAAATCAAAAATGAAAACAATAGGTAAAGAAAGTTTCAAACAACTGAAAAAAAAACTAGAAAACCATAACACACAAATGAATATTCAAAAAAAAAACAAACATAAAATAACAAATTATCAAAAGTAACAAAAAATAGAGAGAACCATACATAAACAAAATTAAAGGGTTTGGAAAAAAAAATTGTAATTAATAAAAGATATGCAAAAAAATTTGAAAATAGTGAATTAAAAAAGTTAAAGGTTATTGCAAGATCGGAATTTGCATGAAATATCTGAAAAAATAATGAATGGAAAAGATTATTAGGATTATAATTTTTTTAATATATAAAAAGAACACAAGAGAGATTGATAGTTGAATTGAAAATTTAAAAACGTAAAGTATTTATTTACAATATAAAATAAAATAAGACCCATACGTAGTGCAAATTCTCCCCTAGTTTATATAAATGATTGTTCTGTTTCAACACTTACGTTACGGTTTTAAATTTTAATATTTTTAAAAATATGATGAAAAAAAACAAAAGATAATTGAAATACTTGATCTCGTTGTCGCTTGTTTGTTTTAACTGCAGGTGTTGACAACAACACACATGCATAACCTCTTGTTACTGCTTCAACTGAGTTTTGATATCCACTTGTATGTACTTATGCTTTTGATCTCTTGCTCAAAAGCAGGATTTTTGTTTTTGTTTTTAACATGCATAAAATGGTCAACATTTGTTCACTAAATATTTACGGGAAAAAGTACTTACTTGTCAGACAAGTGACCCATCTCTTCTAAAAATTATAGGACCTAAAAGAGCACCCACATTGGTTTAAAATGTTTGTGTCTCAAAGTGTGTCTCACATTAAAAAAAAATATTAAAAGTAAGAGAAAAAAAAAGAAAAAGAGACACAATATCTTCTCTGAGACAAAGAGAGACGCACCTTAAAAAAATACTAAAACATTAAAAATTATTTTTTTATTATTTGAGAAATAAGTCTTCATTGTGTGGATGGTCTAAGACCAAAAATTCGAACTGGGTTATCGAGTCGGGTCAACCGTAATGGTACCTTCTTGTATTGACCCACCACACCTTGTCTAAATATTTGCGTTGCAATGTAGTAGCTTGTTTAGTGACCCATGGACCGTAGAATCTCGTATTGGGCTGAAATTAACGGCCCAAAAAGGTTGAATTTAGGAACTAGACCTTCTGGTTTGCTTAGAGGTTGCTATATTAGTTTATTTTTACGTAATTGTTTTCTTTCTATATAAAAGAAATTTGGACACATTTTTGGTCATAAAATCTCAGGAGACCTCGTCGACATCCAGAGGAATCCAAGTAATAAATTGTAGGATAATCTATAAATATTTGTAGAATCATTTCGTTTGCGCATGGGGTCTATCAATTTCCCGGCTTGATCGGTCTTGGTTTGGTAAAATTTCGAGGGTTTTTTAGGAGGAGACGAAACTAGGGTTTTGGTTTTTTTATTCGGCGACGAGGAATTAGTAAAGAAGATGCAGCAGTCTCCGCAAATGTTTCCGGCGATTCCGCCTACTAACATCACCACTGAACAAATCCAAAAGGTTCCTTCTTTTCTTCAATTTCTATCTGTTTCAGAGCATTTCTCTCTTTATAGCAGTCTTGAAGTCACAGATTAAAATGGTTCAACACTCTGATTTAGAGTCTTATTGAGCTATTTGTGCCGACAGTCAATGGGTTCTTGGTCATTTGAGTGAGGTAATGGCGGTAATTGGTCTGAAAGTGTCTATCTTTGTATCTTTCCTCGTTATATTTTTTAATCAGATAGGATTCTCAAAAGTGTTTCTACCATTCATCTCTGATGGCATTCCACAGTTGTGGTTATATGATACAAAAATTGGCTCTGTTCTTGGTGATTGCTTTGGTTTTGTTAGTTGAACTTAGCATCAGATTTTGGACATCGAGGTTTGATGCTTGGTGGGTTTTGTTGTTTTATACTTCATCTCCTTCTCTCTTCTTTCATTCCGTTTTTACTGTGCTTAAATTCAGTACCTTGATGAGAACAAAAAGTTGATAATGGCAATCATGGAAAACCAGAATCTCGGAAAACTTGCAGAATGTGCACAGTAAGTGTCTCCTTTTTATATATATCCATCTCCTATCTCTCGAACAGTAATGGAATCAGAGAATTGCAATGTTTTGCTCCGTCATATTTTCAGGTACCAAGCTCTTCTCCAGAAGAACTTAATGTACCTTGCTGCAATTGCTGATGCTCAACCTCCTCCACCTACACCAGGAGCTGCACCAGCACCAGCTATGGCTTCCCAGGTTGTTTGTGATGATAAAGTCGATTGGGATCCATCACAACACTAGCATATGTTTATGTCGGGTTTTCTTACTTTTGGCTGTGATTTCTGTTAGATGACAACACCGCATCCTGCGATGCAACCGCCAAGCTACTTTATGCAACACCCACAAGCTTCAGGAATGGCTCAACAAGCATTACCCGCCGGTATTTTCCCTCCAAGAGGTCCTTTGCAGTTTGGTAGCTCCCACCAGCTTCAGGATCCGCAACAGCAGCATATACATCAACAAGCTATGCAAGGACACATGGGGATTAGACCAATGGGTATCATCAACAACGGGATGCAGAATCCGATGCAACAACCAGAAACCGCTCTTGGAGGAAGCGGTGCAAACGGTAACTCTTGCGGCTTGACAATACTCAATTCATAATCTCTACGCAATTGTAACTTATCCTTGAATGTAGAAGTAGAATCGAGTGGCTCGGTTGGTATATAATGTTTGTTCATTCATTCCTTTCTTTCTTTACTAACAGTGGGGCATAGAGGAGGCAAGCAAGATGGAGCAGATGGACAAGGAAAAGATGATGGCAAATGAAAGGATCCAAAGAAGCTTTGATTTGTTGATATTTAGGACTTCTGCTTTCTTCTGAGTCTCACTAAGGCTTTGCATTAGTTTTATTGAGTTTTGACAGAAGATAAGACACTGGGATAGTTCCACAAAACCGTGTTGTAATGTATTGTGTTATTTAGTACAAGTACGGCTTGGTTTAGAAACATCATTACATTCATCTTATGCTGACAACCAGAGCATTGATCTTTTTTTTTTCCCTTTATTCTGGACGTGACTTGACGATGAAATTCTGACGGCTAATGGGATTCATAACGACGGGAGGACCTGCTGTTCTCGGCCATGCTTGGAACTTCTCATCCGTCGCCTTCCACCATTCCTTGTTAGAGACAGTTCCTGGAGTAGTCCCTGCATTAACCCACCAGAGGTTTTTTATAAGATCGTCCCTAAGTTAGGATGAGAGGTAAGAAGAAGAAGAAGAAGAAGAAGAAGAAGAAGAAGAAGAAGAAGAAGAAGAAGAAGAAGAAGAAGAAGAAGAAGAAGAAGAAGAAGAAGAAGAAGAAGAAGAAGAAGAAGAAGAAGAAGAAGAAGAAGAAGAAGAAGAAGAAGAAGAAGAAGAAGAAGAAGAAGAAGAAGAAGAAGAAGAAGAAGAAGAAGAAGAAGAAGAAGAAGAAGAAGAAGAAGAAGAAGAAGAAGAAGAAGAAGAAGAAGAAGAAGAAGAAGAAGAAGAAGAAGAAGAAGAAGAAGAAGAAGAAGAAGAAGAAGAAGAAGAAGAAGAAGAAGAAGAAGAAGAAGAAGAAGAAGAAGAAGAAGAAGAAGAAGAAGAAGAAGAAGAAGAAGAAGAAGAAGAAGAAGAAGAAGAAGAAGAAGAAGAAGAAAGTGAAGAAAGTGAAGAAAGTGAAGAAAGTGAAGAAAGTGAAGAAGAAGAAAGTGAAATCTTGCCTCCGAAGATCGAAGATCTTATCATCAGAGATAAGTTTGTCGAAGAGGTATGAGATTCCGAAAGAGCCGATGAGAGCGCCGATTATGTACTTGGCTTTACCTGTTGATGATGTTGCCATCTTATTCTAAATCTGACATTGAAAATCAGAGCCATTAAAAACACTCAACATTTGTAACAACACTAAATCTGATAAGAAGAAGAAGTAACCTAATTCAACCTCAACCAGTAATCAAGACATGTAAAGGTCCAAATATCAATGCAAAAAAAAAAACAGATAAACCAAATTGGGGGGTGTTGGATTATAGTATTTGATTCAGGTTTGGTTTGTGAATAAAACCAAGATTACAACAGAGAGTTTATGTGAAAGTAACCAATTTCTCTCAGTAAACAAAGACTAAAATATTGATCGTTTCGAATTGCCTTTGATCGAAGAAGAGTGATTTGTTTTACTTGTAGACGATCGCCAGAGAATATTCAATTATTCCAGGGACATCAATAAGCTTTTACTTGTCACACACAACCAAATTCCAGAGAAGAAGCTACTTACAAAACTAATCGGTGAGTTAGCCAAGTAGATAGATAATTAGACCAAAGCTAGTGAAGATAATCACAAGTTACCTTTTCCGATTTCAGAGACAGTGAAGCTTAAAGACTGTTTGTGTTCCAGAAGAGTTCAACGGTGGAAAATGATCCGAGCGTGTTCAACTCTTATCTTTACAACTCGGGTTGATTAGTGGGGCAGACTTTTGTGAAATTACGAAAATAGGCACAGCTTCGAGAAGAGTCGTTCTCACTTGCGTGTGTAAAGACTACAAATGTATTCGATTTGCAATTGCGCGTGTTGCATTTACAGACGTCCGATCGTCTTTTCAAGATCCAACGGTGAATAAATGATATTTTATTCTATCCCCCGTGTTTCAGCTCTGACCAAAATGGATAATTTTCTCTTTATTATAACAGAGAAAATGAAATATTCAGATTGAGTGTAATTATTAAAAATATAATATTTGGATATTATTTTTAGTTGAAACACCATATTTTTATGTACCGCGTAAATTATTACATTACGACGCATATACTGAAAAACCAATATTCAAAAAATTAGTCGGACGGTCGAGTTGGGTTTAGCGTCTAATAAAAAAATCAAAGATTAATCGGAGATTAATTTTTGATACTTTTAATATTTTTTTAACTTATTAATCCAAAAAATTGAAAATTAATCGGAGATTAATTTTTGATATTTTTAATATCTTTTTAACTTATTAATCTATTATAATTTATAGTTTTGATAAAACAAATATTATGTCCAATACATTATGATATTCATTAAAAATATTAACATAAATTTGACTTATCAAATTTTAGAACCAACTAAATAATTTTTAAAAAAAAATAAAAAAAAAAAAACTGGGCTAGACGGAAATTAATCAGCATAGACATAGATTAATCAGATTAAGCTGATATTAATCGGTTTAAGCTGAGATTAAAAAAATGTATTATTAAATCGATTAGTTCGCTGAAATAACCAGACGTCTCTTCTGATTTTCATAACCCAAATCTATAAATATTCACCACCTACTTGATGATCGTGTAGTGTAAGTTTCTTACCAGTTTTCCAAATTCATAAAAGTAGAACACATAAAATAGAAAAATGTTTACTAGCATTAATTTGGTCAAGGATAAAGCTAAATATTTTTGATTGTAATTGACTACATCACATATAACTTTCTAGACACGTAAAGTCAAAATAGATTAGATCACACACAGACTTGGCATTTTCTTTATTAACGATTAGATTAAACGTCTTAACAAACTGACCCGCCAAAATAATAATAATTCGAATTATATAAAACTTAATTACGAACACCATTATTCCTTCTTACGTCATTCTTCTCACAAAACTTGATCATGAAGGAGGAGCGGCGTCTTCCTCACAAACGCGATGGCCTCCACTTCTTGAAGACCAAAACAGCGTACGTTATCTTCATACTGCTAACCTACGCCTTTGGTTACTTCTCCGCGTACTACTATCGTCAACCGCCGCCACCGTCGACGACGGCGTTGAGGACAGTCGAGACGACAAAAACTCACTATTGCCCAATTGACAACTTCCGAATAACGACTCGCTGCGGTGATCTTGTTCCGCCTGAATTAATCCGCCGAACGGTTATCGACAGGATCTTCAACGGAACTTCTCCATACACCGATTTCCCGCCACCACACGCCGGAAAATTCCTCCGGCCAAAACGAATCAAAGGCTGGGGATCGTACGGACTCGTCTTCGAGAATCTAATCCGCCGAGTCAAACCTCGGACGATCGTCGAAATCGGGAGTTTCCTCGGCGCGTCGGCGATTCACATGGCGAATCTCACGCGCCGCCTCGGGCTCGAGGAGACTCAGATTCTCTGCCTCGACGATTTCCGTGGCTGGCCTGGTTTTCGAGACCGGTTTAAGGACGTGGCTTTGGTAAACGGCGACATTTTGCTCCTGTACCAGTTTATGCAAAACGTGGTCAGCTCGGAATTTTCCGGTTCGATTTTACCGGTTCCATTCTCAACCGGTTCGGGTTTGGAGAAGCTGTGTGAGTGGGGTGTGACGGCAGATCTGGTGGAGATAGACGCGGGTCACGATTTCAATTCGGCATGGGCAGATATAAATCGGGCGGCTCGGATACTCCGACCCGGCGGAGTATTATTCGGTCATGATTATTTCACGGCGGCGGATAATAGAGGAGTGAGAAGAGCCGTGAATTTGTTCGCAGAGATTAACCGGTTAAAAGTCAAAGCCGATGGTCAACACTGGGTTATCGATTCGGTTAATGTAATCTTCTGATACCCTTTTTCTTTTTCTATACAACAAAAAACGCCGAATCAAAATATCGATGCTCGGTTCAATAAACAGATTTGGAGATATATGCTGGTTTGAAGTTTGTATAATAACGTGAACTCTCTCTCTCTCTCTCTCTCTCTCTCTTTTAATTGTAAATTTGTATCATAAGAAGCTTATTTTACGTCTATAACATTTTCAAGTTTTTATTAGATGACTGACACTTTTTAGTATGATTACTTTATATCCGTGAACAAAATATCAGTAGGCAAACTTTATTCATTTATCGTAAACGTACATATATCATTAAACGAAAGCTAATAGTGTACGTTTATCAGTTGCAGCTAAATCAATAATTTCTTCAGAAAATGTCAGTTTCTTGAACACTTTTCATAAATTTATAGCTTCAATTTTTGTACAAAATGCTAGTTTGTCAAATAATTGTTTCTTCTTTTTCTTCTTACAATTATATGCGATGACATCGGAGCTGAAAAAAAATGAACACCACATATACACAGTTACAGACATTAACACATACAGGACATGAAAGACTTTATTTCGGGCCATAAAGAAAATCAGCCCAATCACATACGAGCTCACATTTGAAGGCCCATGTGCTTGCCATTATTACCTTTTTAGATTTTTTTTTCTTATGAAATTGTATTATAATCAGGAATTCAAAATCCCTTTAAAACGCACCGTTTTATAAGTGAGCTCAAACATGTCGTTTTGTTTCCGCTAAAAAAAGGCTGCATTTCATTGGTAATGGTTAAAATGTTCCATTAAAAAAATTTGGCTGAGGGTTTTTGATGTGCTCGGTTTTTGGTTTTTTTGGTGTTTGTTTTACTTTAAATTATTGTTCTTTTGTGTGTTTTCTAGACGTTTTAGAATTGTGTTCTTCATACATACTTTTATGCTTTTACAGGTTTAATATGTAAATAAACAATTTAGACAAATATAAAAAAATCATGCAGAAACTATATCCCAAAAACTGCATTTGAAAAGATACTTTCACGAATTATTACTTCCCTTGTAAATCACAAGATATCGTTATATTTTATTTATTAGATTATAACAAAGAAACCCCCGTGCGATGGCGAGATTGTTGTTCACACAAAAAAAAAAAAAGTGCGATGGCGAGATTGTTGAGGAT
Organism: Eutrema japonicum; assembly: GCA_030161315.1. NCBI lineage: Eukaryota > Viridiplantae > Streptophyta > Magnoliopsida > Brassicales > Brassicaceae > Eutrema > Eutrema japonicum. The sequence continues at coordinate 666,434 of BSQW01000001.1, read as the reverse complement.
CCAGACCTTATAACATACAATCGTAGAAATATCGAACAAAGTCGTTGTACGTGTGACCACTTGAAATTTTAGGCTTCGGAATGAAGTAGCATATTGGTGTTCTTGCGGAAAATTTTCTGCCAATGAGTAAGTTCATTCCCGGATTAGTTGGGTTTGACCCGGACACTAATGTTAGTTAAAAAAAAAGATATTAGCAAAGAACATTAGACAAAAACAGCGATCTATACCTAGATCTGTGAGAGTGTATTCTTTGATCATTAACCATTCATATACAATATCTTATCAAAAGATTTCGTTGCTTTCAAAATACATATATAAAGATACGAAACAAAAGGAAAAATAAAAAGAAAGAAACGGATTCACAAATGTGTAAATCTAAAAGAGAGGGTAATGTATCTAAAAGAAAAAGTTTAGCGATTTTTGCAAGTGATACTTAGTAATATCTGGTGATCAGAGGCAATAACATGTTAGGGGGGATGAAGCCTGGTCCGAGGATACTGTCTACACAGTTATATCAACATGTACATGTACATGTGTGTGTATATATATAATATCCTCGATCCAGACAACATTCCCCTCAACTGAAATAGCTTAATTCTCATGATAATCATCACAATATTTAGGAGATTCTCTCACATTTTGTTGTAGCTAGAGAGAGAAAAAATGAGAGAGAGAAGGGTGGGTGAATGGTGATGATGGTGTTATGATGAGGGAATGATGAGTGGCGGAGGAGAAGATGGGCTTTTAATAAGACAACAGAAAACAGGTCGTCATTCCTAAACCCTAGCTTTTTTTTTTTTAATTATTTAATACCGATGCATTTATTTTTGAATGAGGTGACACGTCACATGTTTTTCTTGGCAAGAAATCATTTAAATTTGATTCAGTCTAAGATTATACATATCTCTATATTATTATTTAAGAAACCGTTTAAGAAAATGAACTTTATTTTATAAATTATTATATATTATGTTATTACAAATAATAAAAAATAATTAAAATATATAATTGTCTTTTAAAATTAATGATGAAAATATAATATAGAAAATATTTATTTAATTATTTTTCATTAAAGATGTTATTTACTATTTAGTTTCTTAATTATTATGATATTATTAAATAATAATCAATTTATACATATTCAAAGAAAATATATTCGAGATCTATTAATATTTTTATTATGATTATTATATTTTATTTGAATATATATCAAAACAAAAGTTTGAAAAATATTTTACTAATTGTATAAAGAGCTAGACACGAGAAAATTATTTTTTTAAGAGTTTGTGGACTGGCCACAAAAATAATAGTCATTAAACGGTGCATATTAGAGTTATGTTTTCAATATTATAGATTTTTACGGAGTAGTCCGAATAATATTTTTAGTTCATTGCAAAACGGGTTAAATAGGCAAGTTAGTATGGGTTGACAGTTGTATATATAATTATTAATTAGACATATTATAAAATTCAGATAAAATTCTTTTTCCTTAAATTTCAAAATAATTTTTAAAAATATATTATCCCGCGCTACATAGCTAGCGCGGATTGAATTCTAGTATACTACTAATTAATGGACTAGCATAATTAATGGTTTCGTGATTATATAATTTATAAAAATAATAATTATGCAAAATTTAAGATCATGTCCAGTTGAGACAATAACTCAACTTGTACCGATTTATGTATATATATATAAAATTGTATACGTGCATATATATAGACGAGAGTGTATATTATTGAATTGCGAAATAAAGAAGGCAGGAGAAGTTAGTCAGAAGAGTAGTTGGGTAAATTGAGGATGACCAGTTAGGAAACAAAATATTTACAATTTAATTTTGCATCACTTTTTAGGTATCCTACCAACTTCATTAATTATAAACATTTTTTCTCTCAAAATTGTATACATTTGAAATTTTGATAGTTATGCTCACAATATGCAACATCGTGATATTAATATTTCACAATTTAATATTTTAATTAATTCTGGTTTATATGTGTAATATAATAATTAAGTAGAATCAGGTTTAAGCTAGTTGGAAGTTTTCGGGGAGTTGTTTACAACGTGAAGGCATGCTGTTGTTTCTTTATGGCGTGGGGTATTTTTTTCACCTAAAAGATTATTATATTATCCAATTTGATTAGTTTATTTGTACGTACCATTTAAACAATTTTTTCCCATGTACTAAACATAATTAACCATCTTGACATCTTGTGAATGAATAGCGAATTAAATTAGTTATATATAAAAATAAAGCATAAATATAGTGATTAATGACAAACGGAGAAGACGATGCTTTGCTTGCTCCGTTGCTCAGGATTTGGACGTTCTTCTTACTCTCGTCTTTGACAAACGGAGAAGATATTTTTATTTATGTAGTTTTTTTTTTTGTCAAATGATATATATATATATATATATATATATATTTTATTTTTTTTATGTAGTTACGCTCCATATATATAAAAATTATTCAATCAATCCGCGATTGTTCAATTTTTGTATTAATTGGTCACCTAAACAAAACGTTTTCCAGTTTTGGTCTCAAGAAAATAAATCATGGACTACCCAGAATTTACTGGTTATAAAGAAAAATCCAATCAAAATATCTCAACAATACTTTTTGTTTTTGTTTTTGATAACCTATCTCAACACTACTTGGTTCATGAAAAATCATGGACTACCCAGAAAAATCCAATCAAAGTATCTCAACAATACTTGGTTCAGATGTTTTTCGTTTGTTTTGTTTTAAATGTTTAATACTCATTGATAGTCCTTGCATCAAATTTATTGTTATTTAAGTCATATATACGTTGTGAGACATTATTATGTAATAAATTTATTTCAATAGAGAATTCAGGTCTGGCTACTACTTCACTATGTAACATTGTAATTAGGAACGTAATAAATATAAAGGGCAGTGTCAAGCTTTGAGGCATGTTTGTCTCGTAGCTCTTCCCCATCCATAACTGTAAGTCTATTATGGCATCCATTTTTTATTTTATATAACTATACTTGCAGTGTTCAAGATTATTAATTTTATGTAATTATATAATGCAAGCACTAGTTCATTGGGTTGAGCAAAACAAATTTATCTTTTTAGAAAGAACAAAAAAACAAGGATTGAATCCGTGTTCTCGACTGATACATGTTTTGCATCTATTTGCTTTCATAAATTTGGTCCCTCTCCAACGAAAGTATAAAAAATTTGAACTAAAAGAAAAATTATCTTTTAATAGTATATGAGACTATGACCTTATACAATCTTATACAATACAAAAATCACATATAGTTCTAATGATACATTATTTTTATTCTTCTTTTATTTTTGTATATATATAAGAGAATAAAAAGGATAATCTCGCTAGAAAGAAAATAATAATATAAATAGCTTACTATCGAAAACTTATATAGCACATAGACTCACCAGGTAGATTTCACATCACGGGAAATTGTATTTTGATTTGACTTTTCGATACTTCTTATAAATTTGACTGAACCGGTTTGACCAACAGTTGTATTACACAATTTGTGGTTGCATACAAAAGTTATTTACTGCATTCTTCATGATTATCGTCAATGAGTCAATGGCAATTTTGTTCAAACGATTAAACTATACGGCGCATCACAGAAAATAATAAAGGAGTATACATGAGACTATTGCAAATAGTTTCGCATATTAAGTTGTTTATAGACATATTTACATAAATTATCAGTTATTTAAATTTTCATTATAATTTTAGCACTTAATTTTGTTTTTAAATATTTTTTTATCTACGTATCGTCCACGAATGTATATATCGTACTGTACATGAACTAAATTATCATGAATAATAACAATAGTATAAAATTATAAACAATAAATTAAATGCTAAAAACTATGTAAATTTTTTAAAATGCTAATTTTTGCAAAACACTCTTGTTTATAAAAGACAACTTTTATCTATTTTACTGTCTTTTATCCCGCATTCAAATTTCCGATTTTTTGTTGTTGGATAAAACATTAAATAAGATATATATTATATGGTGATTTTGTAGACTAAGAAAAACGAAAATATCATAATTGTTTTTGACATATAGTAAAATACTACCATCGTTAACATTTTTATTAAAAAGTCAGAAATTTGAATGTGGCATAAGGGACAATGAAATAGGTAACAATGAAAGACAATATTCCATGATTACTTTATATGATGAATATAGTTTTGTGGAGAATTTGGTTGTATACAATATTTATATATGGCTAAATTATATCTCTTTTTATACGAGAGTAATATGTTTATATTTTCCCGCCATTTTTTTCATATTTAATGGCAATTTTTAAAAAAAATATTTGATGGCAATTATGTTAAATATGATACTGTAAAGAAAAATAATTATAGGAAAATTCGTTTTTCTAGTACTATACATCAGTAATGTCTTAACCATACATATATAACATAACAGGGTTATAATAAAATAAAATCATACAACACCAAAATGAAGAGCCTAACCTTTTCTTTTAAAAATATAATAAGAAAATTCCAAACCGAATCATTATTAAAATTTGCGGTGGAATTATTCAAACTTTGGTTTCTTAACACATAGTGAATCACTCAACCATGACTTGGTTGAGAATTTAACTTTCAATATATACATTGTGAATCATTCAACCATGACTTGGTTTGGGAATTTCACTTTCAAAAAATCTTAAAAAATATTGCATCTTCGATAATGTACTAAAGTTATGTATTTTCCGAAGAGAAAAAAGCTTAAAAATACACGAATTTAATAAAATTTGGATGTTTAATATACGAACTATTTTGACATCCAAAAATATACACAGATTAATATTGGCATCCATTTTAATACTCAAACTATTAATCATTCATCTTTAAATACTCAAACTCTTAAATCTCATGTATTTTACACATTTTATATTAAAAAACCCCAATTTTATCTTTTCATATATTCCAAATTAGATTTCTCTTATTATAAAAAATAAATTTAACAATTTATCAAATTAAACAAATAAAAAATAAATTTAACAATTTATCAAATTAAACAAATAAAAAATAAAAACAAAATCGTTCTCATGGATAATGACGAGATAGATCTTAGATTTGGTTGCCATAATTTGGTGGATCTGGAACATGGAACCAAGGATAATTCGTCTCGCCAGGGATAAAAATAATCAGAGAATTAAACAAATGGGAAGAGAATCGGTTACCCAAATCTGAAAAACTGGTTGCGAATTGACACGAATTAGGTAATCACCGGATATGAGGATTACAAATCTGAAAAACTGGTTGAGAATCAGACACATTGAATCGATCTCACGAATTATCTTTGGTTCCATGTCGGATTCAATGGTTCTTTTCTTCTCAATGATCTTAATAGCTATCAGTTAATGCATCATCGTTATCGATCAAACGAGCCAAATGGACTTTCGCAAAGCTTCCGCTGCTGAGTTGGCGACCAATTTCGTATTTTCCGATTATTTTTTGTTGGAGATGACTGGTTTTTCGGTTAGGGAAGAGATTTCATAGAAGAAAAGGCCATTAGAGAGGGAGACGAATAATCGGAGATGGGATAGAGAGGACGCGGAGAGAGATGAGAAAGAAATCATCACATCGTCGTTTGGAAGAGACCACGAGAGAGACGACGATTGCGACGCCGCCGGAGAAGACCAAGTCGAAGGAAGCGACGAGAGATGAATAGAAGGTGACGGCGATCCCGATTCAGGCGGCGGGAATGAGAAGATGATGTCAGAGTGAATGGGTGGGAACGAAGAAGTGCCGGAATCGTCGTCCATTATTGGTGAGATCGATCGAGAGTCTCATGGAGAAGAAGAGAGTCAGCAAGCTTTTTTGTTTTTTGTTTTTATTTTTTATTTATTTGTTTTTTTTTGTCTTTGTCTTCGTTTTTATTTGTTTTATTTTATAAATTGTTTTGTTTTTTTTATAATAAAATAAATCTAATTTGGAAAATATGAAAGGGTAAAATTGGGTTTTCATAATATAAAATGTGTAAAATACATGAGATTTAAGAGTTTGAGTATTTAAAGAGAAATTATTAATAATTTGAGTATTAAAATGGGTGTCAATGTTAGTATGTGTATTTTTCTAGATGTCAAAATAATTCGTGTATTAAACGTCTAAATTTATAGATTTCATGTATTTTTAAGTTTTTTTAAACTGATTTAATTAAGAGCGCTAATGCATTGGTCAACAACTAAATAAAAATGTTAAGTCAAAGACATCATGTTACTGAAATTGTAGTTTTACACAAGTTAATGACATCATGTTACTGAACAGTCCGAAACACTAACCGAGTCGAACACTCGACGACGACGCCTATTACATATAGGTGTAAACTATACACACAGCTTCAATCAAGTACTTCGTTTTATTAAATAAAATCGTTATGTCTCTTGACTGACCACTTTATGAGAAATTTCATAGCAAATTAAGGATTTCTAAACAATTCGGAGTAAGATATAATTAAATTTGGAGAAGCTGATTCAGTGAATCGTTCAACACGCGAAATGTCGTATAATATATTTGATTTAATTGGAATTATTTCATAGGATAACAGTTAAAATTATTGTAAGATAAGCAGACTTTAGTTAATTATATATATATTTCCAATACATTGGGACCCTTATATCTATGCGCAGTTAGTTAATTTACAATTTTGTTTTCTTCTAAATTTAGCATTGTATATCGATCAAAGATTCGCTGAAACGTTTGACTAATACCAACCATATGAAAAAACATTTTGCCATCCAAGAAATTTCTCAGCACTGATAAAAGTTCTTTACTTCATATAATACAAATACATTTTAATATTCTCTTAATCAATAAGGATAGGCGAATCTACTTCGCTCTTAGAATACATATGTCTGCTTCTTCTTTTTTGTACAATGTTTATTTAAATATACGTGGTTTTTGTAATTGCCAATCATTATTGAAGCACCCATGCACTCACCAAACCGAAGCGCATGCTATCTTACGCCTTGGGCGTACGTTAACGACGAGAGGACAAGCCATCTCGCACGATAGCCTCAAAACCTCCGATAGATCTGGAGGGTTAGCCTCGAGTGTAGGAAGCCACTCAAACTCATGCAAGAGCGTCGCAACCCAAAAGGACACCGTGGTAAGCCCCAAATTCTTTCCCGGGCAAACCCTCTTACCCGATCCGAACGGGGCCAACCTCAGATCCGACCCGAAAACAGAGAACTCAGCTTCACCCTCTTTAGCCACGAACCTCTCAGGATTAAACTCCAAAGGAATATCCCACACGTGCGGGTCACGTGCTATAGCCCACATGTTGACCATCGCGGTGGTTCCAGCCGGCACGTGATATCCGTCTACGATGGTGTCTGTTATCGAGAGACGCGCCCAAGAGAGGAGTGGGCCCGGTGGATGCAGTCTCAACACTTCTTTGATCATAGCCGTTAGATACGTGAGAGATGGAAGGTCAGACTCATCAACGGCTCTGGATCTGTCAACGACTCGGTCAAGCTCATCGTGGACTTTTGATTGAACTTTGGGATGCATCACAATCCTCGCTAGCACCCACTCGATTAAAACCGCCACTGTATCCGTTCCCCTAAATATCATTTCCTAATTAATGGGACAATAAAATTGAAAATGTTAATCATCATTATATACAAATTAAATAATGATTAAACAAATACTAATACTTACCCAAAGAACAGCAACCATATCGGATTCTGATAATTTTTCGGAACCTTGAAGAGAATGTAACACGTCGAGAAAATTACACGTGGCAGCACGGTTCTCATGAATGATTCGGCTCAATATCTTGTTTACTTTCGGTACGAGCTGAGAGCACCTATACCGGATTTGTTGGAAATCTAAACCGCCTAACCAAGGAAGATGGTCAGTCCAATTTAGCGTACCGAGAAGGTCGTACCCTTCTTCAACCAAACCCTTCAAGCATTCCGATTCAATGTTGTTCTTAGCCTCCAATTCATACTCTCTCCCAAAAACTAAACTCATCATGTTACACAAGGACGCTGTTTTGAGCACATCACGCACTCCAAACGCGATTTCAGCGTTACGTGCAAACGCATTCACCATCTGAGTCGCGATCACTCGTCTATGCTCCTCTGAGCGTTTGATTTGCTTCGGGTTGAATAGATGGTTTGAGCCTAATCGACGCAGGGTACGCCAGTAAGTACCATTAGGAGCAAACCCCATGGCTCGGTTAAACATCAGACCGTAAGCGGTTTCGTCAACAGGCCGATCTGCAAAAACCGAACTGTTCAGTATTTCCTTTGCCACGTCAGGATGACACGTAACCACCACCTTCGTATCACCGAGGCTAAACGCCATGAGCCGCTTTGTGTTACTCATCGTGGCCACTGTCGCTATGCGCTGATGAGCCACGTGGCTTGATCTTAGGCTCATACTCCCCACTAGTGGAAAACCTCTCGGACCGGGTATGAGATTCTTGGTTTTCCGGTTGTTACAACCGAGAGTAAACCGACGAGTGAAGAAGTATTTTCCCCAAGCTGGTCCACCCGGCGTAGACCAAAATACGATGGCTAAGGTAAACCAAGTGATGGCTATGGCGACAAGAAAAGAAACAAAATGTTCTTGCATGAAAAAATTGAATTTTGATGCAAGAGCAAAGACCCACAAAATTTCTATTTCGGTTCTCATATTCAGAGAAAACGTTGTGGATAAATAGTTTGTTATTGGGTGATATTTTCCGTTTTTGGGTTGTGATTTAAGTTTGGGTCTTTGTGAAGCTTTAAATAGACGTACGAAATGTGAAGATCCTAGATAGCCAATGGCAAATCAAAAAGTTCTTGAAATTTTAAATTATTATTTCAAAGTTATTTATTGGTGCTCAAATTGGTATATGCTAATAATCCAATATGCGTTCGTGGTCATCTATATGTATACGTCAATATGTCATGTTATGTTTGGTACACTCAAATATTACCATGCATATCCCTCGATAAAAATTTTATTCTAAATAAATACAACAATTGAAGACTATACTGACATCTGTCCCATTTTTTAGTGTAAATAATTGTCTAAGAAGGTCCGCTTTTTTTTTTTTTAATATTGATTAGTATTCTATTTATTATAATTTTTTAAAGGAAACGCATACGTAGACAATTTGCATATATAATATTACGGTTTTATCAATCATGATTTTTAAAACGGTAATGTGTAGTAAAAGTGAGTATATATGCATCTTAATAAAGTAAAATGCATATCTAAACGTAGTGCTTAAATAACAAAAGCAATATAAAATAAAATCCTTACGTAAAAACTATTATGTTCAAAGATGCCATTTTTCTGATGAGTCTCCCTTGCAAGTTGGGAACGTACGACTTTTCTCCTGCAAATTGCTCTCCGTTTGACTTTTTTCTTTTTCTAGTCAGCGACCTTTCCTTTTTAATTCTCTCTTTTTTATGTATAGTTTCTAACAGTACAACTTAAAAATGGTTTTCCGTTTCAACATTGTAAATATGCACTATTTTGAAAAAATTGTTAATTTTATCAGAATCAGAATTTTGTAACTAGCTTAATATCAAGGCCAACACTGAATTTTGAATGGCCTCGAGCTCCTTTATAAAAATTGTAACCTCTTTTATAAAAAAAAGAATTGAACTGTGTATATTTGTTGACCAAAAAAAAGAACTGTTTATATTTCAATACAGTTACACTAGAATTCAACCACCCACATTTGCCGAAAAAAAAACAAAAACGAAATAAATAACCTCACAAATTTAATATAATATTGTGACCCTGATACCAAAATTTTCTGCTCAAAACTGGTCTTAACTAGCTCAAAACTAAAAACATGCATGTATTTGTTTGATTCAGGTAATACATACAATCCTAACTGGATGAGATATATCGTTTATTGAAATATATAAGGAAAACCAAAGAAGTAGTATAATTTACATTTTTATTATAAGAATCTTTCTTTTGCTAAAGATCATTACATTAATCAGTAACTTTACACATAATACAGAGGTATCAGCATATAAATAAGTAACTATTTGGTCAGAAAGCACTTTGGTGGCGGATTAATCATATGTGCACATATATAATGTTAATGTTAATGTTAATGTGCGATGTATTATATATATTCATACTATATAATAAAGACCCATCTTTTAGGTCTTGAGCGAAAAAGCAAGTTTGTGATTGGAGCACTTCAAATTATTCGGTTCCATGCAAAATAAAATAAAATAGAATCATATCTGCTGTTGGATTTGGATTATATTCCAGATTTTAAGTAAGTGACACTCACAGTTGTCACCGAAATATTATGAAAACTAAGATTAAATCCGCGCTAATTATAGCGGAGTAATTTTTTTTTTAAAATAAATTGTTTTGAAATTTAAGAAAATTATTTTTATCTGAATTTCACAATATAACTAACTAATAATTATAGATAACACTGACAATTAGTAATAATTTATATATTTAACCTGTTTTGCAGTAAACTAAAATATTATTCGGGCTAACCCACAAAAACTTATAATCTTAAAAACATAACTCTAATATGCACCGTTAAATGACTCTAGTTTTTGTGGTAAGTCTACGAACTCTTAAAAAAAATAGTTTTCTTGTGTCTAAATTTTTATAAAATTAGTAAATATTTTTCAACTTTTGTTTTGATATATATTCAAATAAAATATAATAAATTATAGTGAAAAATATAACAAGATTTTAAATATTTTTTTTCTTTGAATATATATGAATTGATTATTATTTTAAAATATATAATATAAAAATTAATTAAGAAATTAAATAATAAATAAACTCTTTAATGTAAAATATATACTTTCTATATTCTAATAAATAATTTACAAAGACTATTATATCGTTTTCTATTTCAATTATTCTTTGTTATTTATAATAACATTTCATGTAATAATTTACAAAACAAATTTCATTTTTAAAAATATATTCTTAAATAATATTATATAGAGAGATATATGTTTAGTGATCTTATCGTAATTCTAATAATTTTATTATACAATTCAAAAAAATAAAAAATAAAATTTCATTTATAATCTTATACAAAAAATGTCTATTAACTTATACATCGGCGTGGGTGAATGCACGAAAACGCATTATAATATATATTGTGATCCTATAATCAAGCCATTAAAGATGTTTAAAAAGAATATTTAATCGGAAAACAAAACTTTCTGACAACCATAAAGTTCACTTTTATAATAAGATTGGTGTTTTTTCTAGATGCAATACTATTTTCTGGACAACATATAAAGTAATTCATTCTACTTCTCTCCGGACCTATTATTAGATATATGTTGGATCTATAAAAACAAAAATTTAACTGATATGACACGGACATACGTGAAAAACCCATAAACAAAAATCTGGGTCATATATGAGCTTCAATAAAGCCCATTAATTGGCTTTTATATGTCTCGATGTATCTGGCCCATACTCGACCCATCACTCAAAAACCAAAAATCAACACGAACATGATGATTGTTCATTCGTCGTCTTACTAATATCAAGATCCGAACCAGAGATCACATCAATTCTCGAACCGTCAAGCTTCACGGTAGATCCACCGTCAGATTCCATAGCTTTTCTCGATACAACAACGTGACTGAATATCTCCTCGAGTAAACGGAAAAAAGTGTCGTCGACGTTTCCGCCGCTAAGAGCCGAGACTTCCGAGAAAAAAAGCCGTTGTGTCTCGGCGAATTCGACGGCGTCCTCCGTGGGAACGGCGCGTTTATCGGCGGAAAGATCGGCTTTGTTCCCGACGAGCATGATCACGGCGGAATCGTCGGCGTGAGCACGTAACTCTTCAACCCAACGTGCCACGTGGTCGAACGAGGCGCGTTTGGTTATGTCGTAAACGACCATCGCACCCAACGCGCCTCTGTAATACGCGCTCGTCACCGCTCTGTATCTAAACGCAGTTAAAATCGAATTGTCAGTAACAACAAAATTAGACACAGACCAAATCAAGAAAATCAATAATTATTCAAATCAAGAAAGCCAATAATTCTTCAAAGCCATATATTAAATAATTATATCTAGATCGAAAAATGATATCAAAGACTGACATATCTAAAATTATCGTGATCCAAGGAAAAGAAACTATACTTTAATATATTTGAATCCCAAACTGAGATTCAGCTTTATAAAATATATATAAAGAATTATCAACGTATGTTACCTTTCTTGACCGGCGGTATCCCAGATCTGAGCTTTAACGAGTTTGCCATGAAGAGTGATCGTACGTGTCTGAAACTCGACACCAATGGTGGATTTTGAATCATAACAGAACTCGTTGTGTGTAAAACGTGAAAGGATCTGCGTTTTGCCGACTGCAGAATCTCCGATGACTACCACTTTGAACACGTAATCGATCTTTTCCGGCATCTTCGGTTTCCTTATGTGTTTATTCTCCGGTGACTCTCCGCTCATCTCTTCGTTCATTATTGTGGAATTGGGTTGATGAAGAAAAAACAATAAAGTTTGAGTCTTTTTTTTTTAGTAAGAGTGAGTGAAGCAGAGAAAGGGAAAGAAAACGATTTGAGTTTTTTAAAAAAATTATATGGTTTGAGTTTGTTTTTATAAACCGAATCGATCCAAACTAAACCGAATAATTTTTGTTGAATTTGGTTCATTATTTTAGGAAGAAAAAATCATAACCATTCGAAAGATACGGTTACAAACCAAAATTGGGTTTTGTTTTAGTCATCGAAATAACCCAAACCAAAATTTATACTTAAATATTCTAAAGTGTTTGATGAAGACAGCAACGATGCTCTGTGCATTATTTTAAATATCTGAAAGTGTTTATATAGCTGTGGGCATGGACCGACATAATTAAAAAAGGGCGTTATTATTTTGCTAAAACAATTTATTGATTCAACATGAAACCACCTAAAAAAAGCTGTTAGAGCATGTCCAATGGTGATGTTATAAAAATAGGTATCTAAAATTTTTAGAACCTCACCTTTTAGAACTCCAACATTTTGTATGTTAATTTTTAGAATCTGTATCTAAAAGTTCTAACTTTAGATCATTCTCTCTTCTTTTTAGAACCTCTCCAATATTTATCAATTATATATCATTATAATTTTTTAGAACTCTTCTATTTAGAACCCCCATTGAACATGCTCATATGCTCCATCAATTGTTGGTTGTTGTCTACTCATCCCTCGTGTATGAATTTATTGCCTTTTATTTTCTTTGTTGTTGCTTGTAGTTAAATTTATGATGATTATAATATAAGACAATGATTACTATTACTTGTTGTTTTCAATGAAGAAATTATCTTTAACGAATTATAATTTATTATATTTTATTTAGATATATATCAAAACAAAAATAGAAAAATATTTTACTAATTTTATAAAAATTAAACACAAGAAAACTAAGAGTTCGTAGACTAACCAAAAACTTAGAGTTATTTAACAGTGCATATTAGAATTATATTTTTAAGATTATAATTTTTTGCGGGTTAGCCCGAATAATTTTTAGTTCACTGCAAAACGGGTTAAATAGACAAATTATTACAAATTGACACTTTATATATAATCATTAGTAAGCTATATTGTAAAATTTAGATAAAACCAATTTTATTAAATTTTAAAACAATTTCTTAAAAAAAAATATTATGCGCCATAATTAGCGCGGATTAAATCATAGTATATAATAAATTGTAAGCTTCTTCCAAAGTATGTGTTATGTCTCTTTTTAAAATTTACAAGATGAAGTTTATGTAGTCAGAAGCGGTAGTCAGGACTTTAGGAAGCAATATAGTTTTAGAGAAATAAAAATGTAAAGTGCATATATTATTGGCGCTAATAGAGTGTAGATAAAAAATTAATACGAATGAAAGAGATAAATAGTTTTTGTGAACAAAAGAATATTAGCTTGTCAAAATATTGTGTGGAAAGTAATGATATTGTATAAAGAAAGTTGATGTGTATTACTGTTTTGTTTTTACCGATTTTTCATATTTAATATTTTTGTTGATATGTTATTTTTAAGAGCATAAAAATCTAATAAATCGTAAATATGATATTTTAGAATGCAAAATACATTTAGATTATGAGCCACTTTTGTTAATCACATAGATATATATATGAACCTTACTTATTTACCAATATATATAATAATAGATAAATTGTGTTATTTTTTGACGAACATTTTTAGATTCTAAGTGGGAATGAGTCAATATAATACAACATGAGAAAATATGGATAATAGCCACATATGAAGATCGCATCAGATTGAATGCGAATTTGAGGAAAGGAAGGATGAACATTCTCTTTGCGAGTAAACTTTCTCAGAGAAAAGAATCGTCAAAATTTATTTTAGTTGTTTTATCGTTTTGTATTGTTACTATTTTATTATTATTGATGTATCTTGATTTTTATATAAATAAAGATTAAATGATAAAAAAGAGAAGAAGATAATAATAGATAATGGGCTTTATTAAAAAAAATTGGGCTTTGACCTAGGGACGGTCGCCCCTCTCGTAAAAGCCGGGACTGGTTTGGTGAAAACTGTTGAAATTAATAGAAGCAGATTTTGGGTTTTTTTTTTTTTTTATCAATCAGTGAATTTGATCGGTGTGGAAGATGGAGTTCTGTCCTACGTGTGGAAACTTGCTATCGTTCGAGATTCTTCTGCTCGACATGTCCGTACATCGCCTGCATCGAGAGACATGTTTTTACTTGAACTAATATAAAAAACCCCTTTTTGAGGTTTTATTTGAATCCGGTAAATCGTGATCTTTGGAAAATTTGACAAGTGGAGATAAAGAAAAAGCAACTGCTGGTTAAGAAATCCATAGAGCATGTTGTGACGAAAGAGGATATACCAACAGGACCTGAAACTGAAAGTATGGCTATTCTAAACAAGTTTCATTCTAATTAGGATAAGATGGTTTGACGGAATTGACCTTATTGTCTGTCTCTCATCCTCTTTAAGATTGGGATCTTACTGATACATTAATTTTCTTGGATTATTACCAGCTCCGTGCCCAAGATGCGGCCACGACAAGGCATACTTCAGATTAATGCAGATTCGTTCAGCCGATGAGCCAGAATCGATATGAGGTAACTTGGCGCTAGGAATGATTTATCCCTAGCCTAATTTATCTTTTTGTTCTATCATTGGCAATGTCTCTGCCTGTTGAAGAATTTCTCTGTAATTTTTGATTTTATGGAATGTTCGTTTCTGGTTTTATAAGGAACATATTCATTCAGCAAATTTTTAATTTTTGGGGTTGATCTAGTAAAGTTTGAGATTAAGTTTCGAAAACGACGACGTAGTGGGCTTTGTCTTTGTCGTTGACTTGACCAGCCTTCCCTCGTCTTCTTCCTCTCCAGATTTCATTTCCTCACCTCTCATCGGGAGAAAGAAAAATGTCGAGAAACCAGCAGAGGAAGAAGGCTGACCTGGCCACAGTCCTCCGCAAGTCGTGGTACCATTTGAGGCTGTCGGTTCGTCATCCGACTAGGGTCCCCACCTGGGATGCGATCCTTCTCACTGCGGCTAGTCCTGAACAGGCGGAGCTCTACGAATGGCAGCTCCGGCGAGCGAAGCGTATGGGACGGATTGCTAGCTCTACCGTCACTTTAGCCGTTCCTGATCCAGATGGCAACCGGATCGGGTCTGGCGCTGCCACTCTTAACGCCATCTATGCTCTCGCTCGGCATTATGACAAATTAGGTTTCAATCCTCGCCCCGAGGTAAACTCTGTTGATAGATTACACAATTCTTAGTTTGGTTAAGATAAATTTAGTTAATCAATGAATCTGGGGTTTGGCATTGTGTAATGAACACTCTAGGTTTGATGATCTGGATAATCAAGTGAGAAAACCCACTAGATCTGTCAATCTTTTTTGAGGTTATGTTCTGATGCTTCTGTTCATAATCATCAGGTGGAAGATGTAAATGGTAGTTGTACGCAGTCCTCTGTACCAGACATTGGTCCTGAGAATATGAAACACTCTTCAATGTCTTGGGTTAGATTCGTCTCTGAAAAGCATGTATTGATGCTTCATGCTGGAGGTGACTCCAAAAGGGTTCCCTGGGCAAATCCTATGGGGAAAGTGTTCCTCCCACTTCCTTATCTTGCAGCTGATGATCCTGATGGTCCTGTTCCTCTCCTTTTTGATCATATACTTGCAATCGCCTCATGTGCAAGACAGGCTTTCAAAGATGAAGGTGAATTTCCCTACTTTCTTTTTGGACTTTATTGCAATGTGAAAGTGCCATATTCAAATGTTCTCGTTGTCTGTTCTGCAGCTTGCTGTTTAACTTTACATATAAACAGAGAAGAGTATGTTTCATTGTGCGATTTGATTACCTCTTATTGTCAGGAGTCTCTGGATGCTGATTTTAACTTTTAACTTGTGAAGGTGGGTTATTCATTATGACTGGAGATGTCCTTCCATGTTTTGATGCATTTAAAATGACTCTCCCTGAAGATGCAGCCTCCATAGTTACTGTGCCTATCACTCTCGATATTGCTTCCAACCATGGTGTTATTGTCACATCCAAATCTGAGTCCTTTGCCGAAGGCTATACTGTCAGTTTAGTAAATGATCTTCTGCAGAAGCCTACAGTAGATGAGCTTGTCAAGAAAAATGCAATCTTGCATGATGGACGGACGCTCCTTGACACTGGGATAATAGCTGCAAGGGGTAGAGCATGGTCGGACCTGGTTGCTCTTGGATGCTCGTGCCAACCAATGATCTCAGAGCTTCTAGTCAGTAAAAAAGAGGTTAGGTTTCTCATATTTATGCAGTTTGTTCCTAAAGAATGACCTTGTAGTTCTTCATCAGACATTGGCCTCTTACAGATGATTTGTAATGGAATGTTTTTTTTTTTTACTGGCAGATGAGTTTGTATGAAGATTTGGTGGCTGCTTGGGTTCCCTCAAGGCATGATTGGCTGCGAACCCGACCTTTGGGCGAACTTCTTGTCAACAGTCTAGGGAGGCAAAAGATGTACAGCTACTGTACCTGTATGTTTGTACTGAATCCAAGACTAGCAAAACTAGAACAGTTTTCAATTGCATTTGGTTACTTTTTTAATCCCTTTTTTATAATCTTGTGTCAGATGATTTGCAGTTTTTGCATTTTGGAACATCAAGTGAGGTATTAGATCACTTAAGCGGAGATCCTTCAGGAATTGTAGGTCGTAGACACTTATGTTCCATCCCTGCAACTACGGTTTCTGATATTGCAGCGTCTTCTGTAATTTTGTCTAGTGAAATTGCACCTGGTGTCTCCATTGGCGAAGATTCACTTATATATGATTCAACAGTTTCTGGCGCTGTTCAAATTGGTTCTCAGTCCATAGTTGTTGGTATTCACATCCCAAGTGAAAGTCTAGGAACTCCAGAGAGTTTCAGATTCATGCTTCCGGATAGGCATTGTATTTGGGAAGTCCCATTGGTGGGACACAAAGGGAGAGTTATTGTGTATTGTGGTCTCCATGATAATCCAAAGAACTCAATTCACAAAGATGGAACTTTTTGCGGTAAACCCTTAGAGAAAGTTCTGTTTGATCTTGGCATTGAGGAAAGTGACCTCTGGAACTCGTATGCTGCACAAGACGGATGTTTGTGGAATGCAAAACTGTTCCCGATTCTCACTTATAGTGAAATGCTGAAGTTAGCTTCATGGTTGATGGGTTTAGATGATAGTGGAAACAAGGAGATGGTTATCTTGTGGAGAAGGTCACAACGTGTAAGCTTAGAGGAGTTGCACGGATCAATAAACTTTCCTGAGATGTGCAATGGTTCGAGCAATCATCAAGCTGATCTTGCAGCTGGAATCGCTAAAGCATGTATGAACTATGGTATGCTTGGGAGAAATTTGTCTCAGCTGTGCCATGAGATTTTACAGAAAGAGTCATTAGGATTGGAGATATGCAAGAAATTTCTGGATCAATGTCCCAAATTTCAGGAACAAAACTCCAAAATTCTTCCAAAGAGTCGTGCATATCAGGTAGAAGTTGATCTTCTACGAGCATGTGGGGATGATGCAAAAGCTATAGACTTGGAGCATAAAGTCTGGACAGCAGTTGCAGAAGAAACTGCTTCAGCTGTGAGATATGGTTTTAGAGGTAAAATCTAGCTAACGGTATCGGAGTATATATGCTTTTCTTTTACGGGTAAACCTGGATAACTCTTTTATTTGTTCTTCAGAACATCTCTTGGAATCAAGTGGCAAGCCCCATTCCGAGAATCATATTTCTCATCTGGATAGAGTTTTCCAACCAAGAAGGACAAAAGTTGAACTACCGGTTCGGGTAGATTTTGTAGGAGGCTGGAGTGATACACCTCCATGGAGTTTAGAGCGTGCGGGTTACGTCCTGAACATGGCTATAACCCTAGAAGGTTCACTTCCCATTGGCACAATCATCGAGACAACAGATGAGAAGAGTGGAATCTCAATCCAAGACGATGCTGGAAATGAGCTACACATCGAAGATCTAATAAGCATCAAGACACCATTTGAAATCAATGATCCATTCAGGCTGGTTAAATCTGCTCTATTGGTAACCGGCATTGTCCAAGAAAACTTTGTCCACTCCACAGGATTAGCAATAAAGACATGGGCCAATGTTCCTCGTGGTAGCGGTCTAGGAACCTCTAGCATTCTAGCTGCAGCTGTTGTGAAAGGACTTCTTCAGATATCTAATGGAGATGAAAGCAATGAAAACGTTGCGAGGCTCGTCTTGGTTCTGGAGCAACTCATGGGTACTGGAGGTGGCTGGCAAGATCAGATCGGTGGATTATACCCAGGAATCAAATTCACTTCAAGTTTTCCAGGAGTTCCTCTGCGTCTTCAAGTTGTTCCTTTGCTCGCCTCGCCACAGCTAATTTCAGAGTTGCAGCAACGCCTCCTCGTTGTTTTCACGGGTCAAGTAAGTAACAACAACAACTGAGAGGAAAAGAAGAATTTTTGTTAGCTACACCACAAACCGGGCAAATTCTGTCTCATTCATTGATGCATTTTGATAACAGGTCAGGCTTGCTCACCAAGTCCTACACAAGGTTGTAACAAGGTATCTGCAAAGAGATAATCTCTTGGTTTCAAGCATTAAGCGTTTGACCGAGCTGGCGAAATCCGGGAGAGAAGCGTTGATGAACTGTGAAGTTGATGAGCTCGGCGAGATAATGTCTGAAACTTGGAGATTACATCAAGAGCTTGACCCATACTGCAGCAATGAGTTTGTGGACAAGCTTTTCGCGTTTTCGCAACCTTATTGCTCAGGTTTCAAGCTTGTAGGTGCAGGTGGTGGAGGATTCTCTCTTATATTAGCTAAGGACACAGAGAAAGCGAAGGAGTTAAGACACAGATTGGAAGAACATCCAGAGTTTGATGTAAAAGTTTATAACTGGAGCATCAGTCTCTAACAATGTATAATCTTTGCTTGGTTTTTTCCTTTATAAAGCGTTGTAATTGAATTTTTTTTTTTTTTTAAACCTTTGGAAAGAATAAAAGAAAAATATACGTAAACTAATTTACAAAGGAAACCGAATTTGGGGAAAGGAATCACACATATATAGCAGAAGAATTCGAGGGCAGGAGGAATCTAAACGTTTGCTTGACCTACTCGACCAAGTCGTTCTCTTCTTGCTTGTTTGTTCCGGTTACTTCACAGGTCAATCACCAACGTCATGCGCGATGAAATTACCATATTACCCTCGCCTAGAATCAAGGTCAAAACTCTAAAAGTCCGCGGAAAATCAGCGATTCGTCATCAACACTTGGGACCTCGTTGGTCGCATTTGGATTTGGAGATAACGCCGTTAAAAGATTCCGTAACGGGTTAGTTCAACAGCTCCAGTTCGTTCACTCAATCATATGCCTTTCCAGAAAACGTTACTTTACCTATCTCGCTGACGTCAAATCCCCACCGCTAGAGCTCACACTTGTAACGCCGTTTCCTGCATTTTCCTCAAAGCAAAGAGAAAAGCTTTGTGCAGAGAGAGAAAGAAGAAGAATGGGTTTGCTTACGAACAAGATGGATAGAGAAGGGATAAAGCTAGGAGATCACATCTACACTTACAGAGCAGTTTTCGCTTATTCTCACCACGGTAACTTTAGATTCATTCTTCCCAAGTTTGTTCCTTTTCTTCTGTGTTTGTGAAACTGTAAACTTCTCAAAGTTGATGACTTTATCTTTAGACAGATCTTGTAAAGAAAAAAGGTCTTTACTTTTGTTTGCTTAGTTTGAAATCTCATGACCTCATTTTCACCTTTGCGCACTATTTTGATGTTAATTGATCATCTTCCCTTGTCTCCGATAGTAGCAAATTGCATAAGCCCCATCATTGAAACATATTTGTCCCAATTTCCTCTGTTGATGATTGGATTGGACATGACATCAAACTCTAATGAGCTTCGATTTGATTGTTGGAGAGAAAACATTTCTGCAGGAATCTTTGTCGGTGGATCCAAGGTTGTTCATTTCAGACCTGAGCACAACCTGAATCCTTCTTCTCCCATGGAGTCATTCTCATCAGCTTCTTCTTCCTCTGAAGATATTTGCCCAACATTTCCTGATTGTGGCTTCAGACAACCAAACAGTGGAGTGGTCCTTTCTTGTTTAAACTGTTTCCTCAAGAATGGCTCACTCTACTGCTTCGAGTATGGAGTCAGTCCATCGGTTTTCCTCACCAAAGTCCGTGGAGGCACTTGCACAACCGCGCAATCCGACCCAACTGATTCAGTCATCCACAGGGCAATGTACCTTCTCCAAAACGGATTTGGGAACTACGACATTTTCAAGAACAACTGTGAGGATTTTGCGCTCTATTGCAAGACGGGTTTGCTTATAATGGATAAGCTCGGTGTAGGGATAAGCGGTCAAGCTTCTTCAATTGTTGGTGCTCCTTTGGCTGCTATTCTCTCTTCTCCTTTCAAATTGCTGATTCCAAGTCCCATTGGTGTGGCAACAGTCACTGCTGGAATGTACTGTATGAGTCGGTATGCTACTGATATTGGCGTTAGAACTGATGTGGTTAAGGTTTCCGTTGAGGATTTGGCTCTTAACCTTGACTTGAAGACCATTGAGCAAGTTGAAGAAGAGGAAGAAGAATCTGATACCGACTTTGTTAGGTGACAAACATAATTCTATGATTCTTGTTCTCTCATTCGATATATGTACAATGAAATAAGGATCCTCATGTTATTGAGTTTCTTCTTTCAAAGTTTGTAATGAAAAAGTTAGAGACTTTTGGCAAAGACTTGAGAAAGTAACGGCAAATCCAGTAAATTGAACATTTTTAAGCAAAGCAATAATCGTTTTGTTTTGTAGCAAAACGCAACCGTTTTAATCTGTTATATTGCAGATACATATGCGTCTGTAAAAATATCTCCAATTATTTTGATTCCACAGTAGATGCTAAAAAGCAGTCGTCGCACACAAAAACAAGAATCTGGAAAAATCCTTCGAATTTTGTGAATCTGGGGGTTTACAATTCAGGTGAAACTAGAAAGAATTTTGGTTTCACAGAAACACGAGAATCAATCGTCTTGAGATTTGGATCAGAAAAAAATGGCGAATCTGTATGTGAAAGCGGTTCCAGCGCCGGATATGAACAGGAATACGGAGTGGTTCATGTATCCAGGAGTGTGGACAACTTATATACTCATTCTCTTCTTCGGTTGGCTCGTTGTTCTCTCCGTCTCTGGTTGTTCCCCTGGAATGGCCTGGACTGTTGTTAATCTCGCTCACTTCGTTGTAAGTTCTTCTTCTACCTTTGATTAATTGATGGTTCCGTGAACGAGAACATGCTGGGTAGTGCGATCGTTTACGCTCTTCCATAGGGTCGGGACTCGGAATTGGACGATTGCTTGATATTGTTGAATTGTTTTGTTTGTTTTTCGATATCCTGAGATCTGGATTTTTTTTGTTTGATTATCATAGTTTTTTTTAGTTGATCAGGCTTCGAATTAAGATGCCATTGCCTTGTCGTTTGTTTATCAGCAATTTGGAATTGATAGGTTTGATTAGATTCAGCAATATTGAGTTGATCAGGCTTTGAATTAAGGTGTAATAGTTGCCATCTGATTGTGAATTGAATCAGGCTTTTAGATAAGATACGATTACTTTCTGATTAATGAATTGTTCAGTTTTGGTATCACCAGTTTTGAATTGATCAATTTGGTTAGTATCAGCAATGTTGAGTTGATCTCGATCAAACTTTGAATTAAAATGCTGAAATTTGAATTGATCAGTTTTGGTATCAGAAACTGAATTTGTTTATGGTATCAATTAAATTTTGAGAATTGGGTTTATCGGAATTCTCGTATGGTCTAACTGTTAGATAATCAGGTGACTTGTAAATTGTTAACATTGTTTGTTTGGTTGTTAAAACCAGTTTTATTACTCTTTGCAAAACGTGGAATTTGAGAAGCAGTTTGTGGTCAGGTAACTTATCACTCCTTTCACTGGATGAAAGGAACTCCTTTTGCAGAAGATCAAGGAATCTACAATGGTTTGACTTGGTGGGAACAAATGGACAGCGGTCAACAACTTACCCGCAACCGCAAGTTTCTTACCGTTGTTCCTGTTGTCCTGTAAGTCCCAACCGCTCTTTCCTAAGAATCTCAATATTCTTGTTTTATTTCCAATCAATTGAAACTCTTTTGAGTGTAAGAGATGCATTTATCCTAGTGCGTAAATCTTAAAACTCAAGTTCATGCAGTCTAAAACCGTTAATGCGGATTGGCGCCTTGTTCTAGAGAACTCACTATCCTTCTAGTTTTGGAGTTGCTTTAAGATTGAGCTCTTTATCTTCTGTTACTTGTATTTGACATTATAGATAAGTTTTATTGACATTGTTTCCTCTGATTTCCTAATCAATTGTATATATCTATATAAAAACAGGTATTTGATAGCTTCACATACAACAGATTACAGGCATCCATGGCTGATCCTCAACACACTCGCTGTGATGGTTCTAGTTGTTGCCAAGTTCCCTAATATGCACAAGGTACGCATCTTCGGCATCAATGGTGATAAATAAGCTTTTTGTAAGCTCAATTCCATTTCTTTTATGGTAAGAGAAGAGAACGAAAGAAGAAAAAAGGGGGACATAAGCAAACATATAATATATATATATATGTATAAATGTTCATATGAATTGGTTTAATTCGAGAGTTATGTTTGTTGGATATTTGTAAGTAACTACTAATTTTGATGAAGCCTTTTTTTTATTATTATTATTATACGTAGACACGAAATTCCATAATATTTTTTCGTTAAATACAATATGGCCCTTGAACAATAATTGGGGTTATAGTTGGCACAAAAATGCATGTCGTGCATAACACTAGGGTGTGTTTGATTGCGCGTAATGATTCAGTGGGGTCTAAACAACACGTGGCTGACTACAAAATAGCTGGTTAATGACACGTGTCGTACTGAAGTACACCTGGATGGATATTTTATGTCATGGCTCATTATTGTAACGTATACAGCTTGTGCATTTTATCCAGTAAATCCTTCCTTTAATTGTATAAAGCACTGAAAAAACTGTCGATTCTCTCGCTAGTCGACACGTGCAGTCAATCCAGCTGTTGGAGATGCTTACCAAGCCAACAAGTCATTGAAACTGTGTCGTTTTGCGTCGTAATTCACCGAAGCTTTACGAAAGAAAAAAACTGTAAAATCCGTTCCAATCCATGAGTGCGAACGAAGAAACAAGGAGAAAATAGAAAAGCCAAAAGCTTCGGTTGCAAGATCACTTCATTTGCTTATTACAGATTCTTTGAACTATTAAAAATGGTATCTTCAGTTAAACGACTTTGTTTTCTGATCTATTATTACTATACAAATCTCACTCCTCTCTTCTATTTTTCGTGTCTGATTTGCATAATATTCTCACTTCTTCTGGTTTGCTCGATCTGTTTGTTTTCTCTTCGATCAGCGATGATTTCTTATGGTTTTGTTTTATGGGTCTGTTTCTGATTTTGGAATTTCCAGAGAAAGTTGGTTAATTTCCTCGATTCCAGTGGTAAATTTCCTTTGTTTGTCCAAGACTTTTTCTTCTTCTACACAGGACAAGTTAAGCTTTTTTGTAATGAGATTTATCTTCTTATTATGTCTGGATCTGTCGAAACTTCTCAATGTTTCATTTATGCTGAATGGGTTATTGATTTAGCAGAGATGTTATTAATAATGACTGTTAATATCTCTTGTGAAGATGCTTGATCCCAAGACTTGCGTGTTTTGTTTCATTAAATTCCTTAAATCATTCGCTTGTATATGAATTAATCATTTGCTTAGAAGCAAGAGAACAAAAAGTAACTCCTTCACTTTTGTTTTATGTTTCAATTGCGGGATCTAGGAGAAGAAAGAACAAATTTTGGTTTTGATACATGAATCGAAGATTTGTCTTTTGATTTTGTGTTTTTTTTTTCTATTGATTTTTAGGGTTTTTGTGTCATAGCATTGTAACAATGGGAGCAGCTGAAGCAAGAGCAGTGTGGCAAAGAACAGCAACTCGGTGCTTTGTTATTCATGAAGATGCTAAAATGGCTCCGAGGTTAGCTTGTTGCCATCAACAACATTCTTCTTCTGGCAGCACCGAAAAAAGCAGCTTTTCTTCAGGAAGTTTTGGAGATTCCTCTGATTTCTCTTGTGATACCAAATGGTGGCTTAAGGGATCAACTGGACTTGATGAGGAGATTACAAACTCCTTCTTTGAAGATACCAAATGCAAGAAATTGCAAGAATTCGTCGACTTGATCGGGATAAGAGAAGAGGAACAGGACTATAGCTTTATTAGCAAGAAAGATATAGCAACAACGCCATGGTGGAGAACCACTACGGATAACGATGAATTAGCTCTCTTGGTGGCGACTAGGTCGGTTGATCATAATATTCAAAACTGTGATCTTCCTCCACCCCAGAAACTCCACAAGAGGATCCACTGCACGAGTGGTGAAAAAGGGTTTAAAACAGCGGTTAAATCGCCATGGAATCACGGTGTTTGGAGCGATCGGTTTGAGAGATCTTTGAGTTACAATAGCACAGAGAGCAAGAACACGAATCCAAATACTTCTCCTAGGAGCGATGATCTAAGCAAAGCTCAGCTTTTAGAAGCACTAAGGCATTCTCAAACCAGAGCAAGAGAAGCAGAGAAAGCGGCCAGAGAAGCTTGTGCTGAGAAAGACCGTGTGATAACAATCTTGTTGAGACAAGCGAGTCAGATGTTGGCTTATAAGCAATGTTTAAAGCTTCTTGAAATGGAAGCTTTCTATATGCAGACGAAGAAGAAGGAAGCTGAAGAAGAAGAAGAAGAAGAGCAGATCAAAGGAATGAATCTGAAGAAGAGGAAGCATAGAGGAAAGAAGAAGAAAATGGGTGAGATGGGGAGATATATGATGGCTTTTGATAATGATATTGTATAAAGAAAGTTGATGTGTATTACTGTTTTGTTTTTACCGATTTTTCATATTTAATATTTTTGTTGATATGTTATTTTTAAGAGCATAAAAATCTAATAAATCGTAAATATGATATTTTAGAATGCAAAATACATTTAGATTATGAGCCACTTTTGTTAATCACATAGATATATATATGAACCTTACTTATTTACCAATATATATAATAATAGATAAATTGTGTTATTTTTTGACGAACATTTTTAGATTCTAAGTGGGAATGAGTCAATATAATACAACATGAGAAAATATGGATAATAGCCACATATGAAGATCGCATCAGATTGAATGCGAATTTGAGGAAAGGAAGGATGAACATTCTCTTTGCGAGTAAACTTTCTCAGAGAAAAGAATCGTCAAAATTTATTTTAGTTGTTTTATCGTTTTGTATTGTTACTATTTTATTATTATTGATGTATCTTGATTTTTATATAAATAAAGATTAAATGATAAAAAAGAGAAGAAGATAATAATAGATAATGGGCTTTATTAAAAAAAATTGGGCTTTGACCTAGGGACGGTCGCCCCTCTCGTAAAAGCCGGGACTGGTTTGGTGAAAACTGTTGAAATTAATAGAAGCAGATTTTGGGTTTTTTTTTTTTTTATCAATCAGTGAATTTGATCGGTGTGGAAGATGGAGTTCTGTCCTACGTGTGGAAACTTGCTATCGTTCGAGATTCTTCTGCTCGACATGTCCGTACATCGCCTGCATCGAGAGACATGTTTTTACTTGAACTAATATAAAAAACCCCTTTTTGAGGTTTTATTTGAATCCGGTAAATCGTGATCTTTGGAAAATTTGACAAGTGGAGATAAAGAAAAAGCAACTGCTGGTTAAGAAATCCATAGAGCATGTTGTGACGAAAGAGGATATACCAACAGGACCTGAAACTGAAAGTATGGCTATTCTAAACAAGTTTCATTCTAATTAGGATAAGATGGTTTGACGGAATTGACCTTATTGTCTGTCTCTCATCCTCTTTAAGATTGGGATCTTACTGATACATTAATTTTCTTGGATTATTACCAGCTCCGTGCCCAAGATGCGGCCACGACAAGGCATACTTCAGATTAATGCAGATTCGTTCAGCCGATGAGCCAGAATCGATATGAGGTAACTTGGCGCTAGGAATGATTTATCCCTAGCCTAATTTATCTTTTTGTTCTATCATTGGCAATGTCTCTGCCTGTTGAAGAATTTCTCTGTAATTTTTGATTTTATGGAATGTTCGTTTCTGGTTTTATAAGGAACATATTCATTCAGCAAATTTTTAATTTTTGGGGTTGATCTAGTAAAGTTTGAGATTAAGTTTCGAAAACGACGACGTAGTGGGCTTTGTCTTTGTCGTTGACTTGACCAGCCTTCCCTCGTCTTCTTCCTCTCCAGATTTCATTTCCTCACCTCTCATCGGGAGAAAGAAAAATGTCGAGAAACCAGCAGAGGAAGAAGGCTGACCTGGCCACAGTCCTCCGCAAGTCGTGGTACCATTTGAGGCTGTCGGTTCGTCATCCGACTAGGGTCCCCACCTGGGATGCGATCCTTCTCACTGCGGCTAGTCCTGAACAGGCGGAGCTCTACGAATGGCAGCTCCGGCGAGCGAAGCGTATGGGACGGATTGCTAGCTCTACCGTCACTTTAGCCGTTCCTGATCCAGATGGCAACCGGATCGGGTCTGGCGCTGCCACTCTTAACGCCATCTATGCTCTCGCTCGGCATTATGACAAATTAGGTTTCAATCCTCGCCCCGAGGTAAACTCTGTTGATAGATTACACAATTCTTAGTTTGGTTAAGATAAATTTAGTTAATCAATGAATCTGGGGTTTGGCATTGTGTAATGAACACTCTAGGTTTGATGATCTGGATAATCAAGTGAGAAAACCCACTAGATCTGTCAATCTTTTTTGAGGTTATGTTCTGATGCTTCTGTTCATAATCATCAGGTGGAAGATGTAAATGGTAGTTGTACGCAGTCCTCTGTACCAGACATTGGTCCTGAGAATATGAAACACTCTTCAATGTCTTGGGTTAGATTCGTCTCTGAAAAGCATGTATTGATGCTTCATGCTGGAGGTGACTCCAAAAGGGTTCCCTGGGCAAATCCTATGGGGAAAGTGTTCCTCCCACTTCCTTATCTTGCAGCTGATGATCCTGATGGTCCTGTTCCTCTCCTTTTTGATCATATACTTGCAATCGCCTCATGTGCAAGACAGGCTTTCAAAGATGAAGGTGAATTTCCCTACTTTCTTTTTGGACTTTATTGCAATGTGAAAGTGCCATATTCAAATGTTCTCGTTGTCTGTTCTGCAGCTTGCTGTTTAACTTTACATATAAACAGAGAAGAGTATGTTTCATTGTGCGATTTGATTACCTCTTATTGTCAGGAGTCTCTGGATGCTGATTTTAACTTTTAACTTGTGAAGGTGGGTTATTCATTATGACTGGAGATGTCCTTCCATGTTTTGATGCATTTAAAATGACTCTCCCTGAAGATGCAGCCTCCATAGTTACTGTGCCTATCACTCTCGATATTGCTTCCAACCATGGTGTTATTGTCACATCCAAATCTGAGTCCTTTGCCGAAGGCTATACTGTCAGTTTAGTAAATGATCTTCTGCAGAAGCCTACAGTAGATGAGCTTGTCAAGAAAAATGCAATCTTGCATGATGGACGGACGCTCCTTGACACTGGGATAATAGCTGCAAGGGGTAGAGCATGGTCGGACCTGGTTGCTCTTGGATGCTCGTGCCAACCAATGATCTCAGAGCTTCTAGTCAGTAAAAAAGAGGTTAGGTTTCTCATATTTATGCAGTTTGTTCCTAAAGAATGACCTTGTAGTTCTTCATCAGACATTGGCCTCTTACAGATGATTTGTAATGGAATGTTTTTTTTTTTTACTGGCAGATGAGTTTGTATGAAGATTTGGTGGCTGCTTGGGTTCCCTCAAGGCATGATTGGCTGCGAACCCGACCTTTGGGCGAACTTCTTGTCAACAGTCTAGGGAGGCAAAAGATGTACAGCTACTGTACCTGTATGTTTGTACTGAATCCAAGACTAGCAAAACTAGAACAGTTTTCAATTGCATTTGGTTACTTTTTTAATCCCTTTTTTATAATCTTGTGTCAGATGATTTGCAGTTTTTGCATTTTGGAACATCAAGTGAGGTATTAGATCACTTAAGCGGAGATCCTTCAGGAATTGTAGGTCGTAGACACTTATGTTCCATCCCTGCAACTACGGTTTCTGATATTGCAGCGTCTTCTGTAATTTTGTCTAGTGAAATTGCACCTGGTGTCTCCATTGGCGAAGATTCACTTATATATGATTCAACAGTTTCTGGCGCTGTTCAAATTGGTTCTCAGTCCATAGTTGTTGGTATTCACATCCCAAGTGAAAGTCTAGGAACTCCAGAGAGTTTCAGATTCATGCTTCCGGATAGGCATTGTATTTGGGAAGTCCCATTGGTGGGACACAAAGGGAGAGTTATTGTGTATTGTGGTCTCCATGATAATCCAAAGAACTCAATTCACAAAGATGGAACTTTTTGCGGTAAACCCTTAGAGAAAGTTCTGTTTGATCTTGGCATTGAGGAAAGTGACCTCTGGAACTCGTATGCTGCACAAGACGGATGTTTGTGGAATGCAAAACTGTTCCCGATTCTCACTTATAGTGAAATGCTGAAGTTAGCTTCATGGTTGATGGGTTTAGATGATAGTGGAAACAAGGAGATGGTTATCTTGTGGAGAAGGTCACAACGTGTAAGCTTAGAGGAGTTGCACGGATCAATAAACTTTCCTGAGATGTGCAATGGTTCGAGCAATCATCAAGCTGATCTTGCAGCTGGAATCGCTAAAGCATGTATGAACTATGGTATGCTTGGGAGAAATTTGTCTCAGCTGTGCCATGAGATTTTACAGAAAGAGTCATTAGGATTGGAGATATGCAAGAAATTTCTGGATCAATGTCCCAAATTTCAGGAACAAAACTCCAAAATTCTTCCAAAGAGTCGTGCATATCAGGTAGAAGTTGATCTTCTACGAGCATGTGGGGATGATGCAAAAGCTATAGACTTGGAGCATAAAGTCTGGACAGCAGTTGCAGAAGAAACTGCTTCAGCTGTGAGATATGGTTTTAGAGGTAAAATCTAGCTAACGGTATCGGAGTATATATGCTTTTCTTTTACGGGTAAACCTGGATAACTCTTTTATTTGTTCTTCAGAACATCTCTTGGAATCAAGTGGCAAGCCCCATTCCGAGAATCATATTTCTCATCTGGATAGAGTTTTCCAACCAAGAAGGACAAAAGTTGAACTACCGGTTCGGGTAGATTTTGTAGGAGGCTGGAGTGATACACCTCCATGGAGTTTAGAGCGTGCGGGTTACGTCCTGAACATGGCTATAACCCTAGAAGGTTCACTTCCCATTGGCACAATCATCGAGACAACAGATGAGAAGAGTGGAATCTCAATCCAAGACGATGCTGGAAATGAGCTACACATCGAAGATCTAATAAGCATCAAGACACCATTTGAAATCAATGATCCATTCAGGCTGGTTAAATCTGCTCTATTGGTAACCGGCATTGTCCAAGAAAACTTTGTCCACTCCACAGGATTAGCAATAAAGACATGGGCCAATGTTCCTCGTGGTAGCGGTCTAGGAACCTCTAGCATTCTAGCTGCAGCTGTTGTGAAAGGACTTCTTCAGATATCTAATGGAGATGAAAGCAATGAAAACGTTGCGAGGCTCGTCTTGGTTCTGGAGCAACTCATGGGTACTGGAGGTGGCTGGCAAGATCAGATCGGTGGATTATACCCAGGAATCAAATTCACTTCAAGTTTTCCAGGAGTTCCTCTGCGTCTTCAAGTTGTTCCTTTGCTCGCCTCGCCACAGCTAATTTCAGAGTTGCAGCAACGCCTCCTCGTTGTTTTCACGGGTCAAGTAAGTAACAACAACAACTGAGAGGAAAAGAAGAATTTTTGTTAGCTACACCACAAACCGGGCAAATTCTGTCTCATTCATTGATGCATTTTGATAACAGGTCAGGCTTGCTCACCAAGTCCTACACAAGGTTGTAACAAGGTATCTGCAAAGAGATAATCTCTTGGTTTCAAGCATTAAGCGTTTGACCGAGCTGGCGAAATCCGGGAGAGAAGCGTTGATGAACTGTGAAGTTGATGAGCTCGGCGAGATAATGTCTGAAACTTGGAGATTACATCAAGAGCTTGACCCATACTGCAGCAATGAGTTTGTGGACAAGCTTTTCGCGTTTTCGCAACCTTATTGCTCAGGTTTCAAGCTTGTAGGTGCAGGTGGTGGAGGATTCTCTCTTATATTAGCTAAGGACACAGAGAAAGCGAAGGAGTTAAGACACAGATTGGAAGAACATCCAGAGTTTGATGTAAAAGTTTATAACTGGAGCATCAGTCTCTAACAATGTATAATCTTTGCTTGGTTTTTTCCTTTATAAAGCGTTGTAATTGAATTTTTTTTTTTTTTTAAACCTTTGGAAAGAATAAAAGAAAAATATACGTAAACTAATTTACAAAGGAAACCGAATTTGGGGAAAGGAATCACACATATATAGCAGAAGAATTCGAGGGCAGGAGGAATCTAAACGTTTGCTTGACCTACTCGACCAAGTCGTTCTCTTCTTGCTTGTTTGTTCCGGTTACTTCACAGGTCAATCACCAACGTCATGCGCGATGAAATTACCATATTACCCTCGCCTAGAATCAAGGTCAAAACTCTAAAAGTCCGCGGAAAATCAGCGATTCGTCATCAACACTTGGGACCTCGTTGGTCGCATTTGGATTTGGAGATAACGCCGTTAAAAGATTCCGTAACGGGTTAGTTCAACAGCTCCAGTTCGTTCACTCAATCATATGCCTTTCCAGAAAACGTTACTTTACCTATCTCGCTGACGTCAAATCCCCACCGCTAGAGCTCACACTTGTAACGCCGTTTCCTGCATTTTCCTCAAAGCAAAGAGAAAAGCTTTGTGCAGAGAGAGAAAGAAGAAGAATGGGTTTGCTTACGAACAAGATGGATAGAGAAGGGATAAAGCTAGGAGATCACATCTACACTTACAGAGCAGTTTTCGCTTATTCTCACCACGGTAACTTTAGATTCATTCTTCCCAAGTTTGTTCCTTTTCTTCTGTGTTTGTGAAACTGTAAACTTCTCAAAGTTGATGACTTTATCTTTAGACAGATCTTGTAAAGAAAAAAGGTCTTTACTTTTGTTTGCTTAGTTTGAAATCTCATGACCTCATTTTCACCTTTGCGCACTATTTTGATGTTAATTGATCATCTTCCCTTGTCTCCGATAGTAGCAAATTGCATAAGCCCCATCATTGAAACATATTTGTCCCAATTTCCTCTGTTGATGATTGGATTGGACATGACATCAAACTCTAATGAGCTTCGATTTGATTGTTGGAGAGAAAACATTTCTGCAGGAATCTTTGTCGGTGGATCCAAGGTTGTTCATTTCAGACCTGAGCACAACCTGAATCCTTCTTCTCCCATGGAGTCATTCTCATCAGCTTCTTCTTCCTCTGAAGATATTTGCCCAACATTTCCTGATTGTGGCTTCAGACAACCAAACAGTGGAGTGGTCCTTTCTTGTTTAAACTGTTTCCTCAAGAATGGCTCACTCTACTGCTTCGAGTATGGAGTCAGTCCATCGGTTTTCCTCACCAAAGTCCGTGGAGGCACTTGCACAACCGCGCAATCCGACCCAACTGATTCAGTCATCCACAGGGCAATGTACCTTCTCCAAAACGGATTTGGGAACTACGACATTTTCAAGAACAACTGTGAGGATTTTGCGCTCTATTGCAAGACGGGTTTGCTTATAATGGATAAGCTCGGTGTAGGGATAAGCGGTCAAGCTTCTTCAATTGTTGGTGCTCCTTTGGCTGCTATTCTCTCTTCTCCTTTCAAATTGCTGATTCCAAGTCCCATTGGTGTGGCAACAGTCACTGCTGGAATGTACTGTATGAGTCGGTATGCTACTGATATTGGCGTTAGAACTGATGTGGTTAAGGTTTCCGTTGAGGATTTGGCTCTTAACCTTGACTTGAAGACCATTGAGCAAGTTGAAGAAGAGGAAGAAGAATCTGATACCGACTTTGTTAGGTGACAAACATAATTCTATGATTCTTGTTCTCTCATTCGATATATGTACAATGAAATAAGGATCCTCATGTTATTGAGTTTCTTCTTTCAAAGTTTGTAATGAAAAAGTTAGAGACTTTTGGCAAAGACTTGAGAAAGTAACGGCAAATCCAGTAAATTGAACATTTTTAAGCAAAGCAATAATCGTTTTGTTTTGTAGCAAAACGCAACCGTTTTAATCTGTTATATTGCAGATACATATGCGTCTGTAAAAATATCTCCAATTATTTTGATTCCACAGTAGATGCTAAAAAGCAGTCGTCGCACACAAAAACAAGAATCTGGAAAAATCCTTCGAATTTTGTGAATCTGGGGGTTTACAATTCAGGTGAAACTAGAAAGAATTTTGGTTTCACAGAAACACGAGAATCAATCGTCTTGAGATTTGGATCAGAAAAAAATGGCGAATCTGTATGTGAAAGCGGTTCCAGCGCCGGATATGAACAGGAATACGGAGTGGTTCATGTATCCAGGAGTGTGGACAACTTATATACTCATTCTCTTCTTCGGTTGGCTCGTTGTTCTCTCCGTCTCTGGTTGTTCCCCTGGAATGGCCTGGACTGTTGTTAATCTCGCTCACTTCGTTGTAAGTTCTTCTTCTACCTTTGATTAATTGATGGTTCCGTGAACGAGAACATGCTGGGTAGTGCGATCGTTTACGCTCTTCCATAGGGTCGGGACTCGGAATTGGACGATTGCTTGATATTGTTGAATTGTTTTGTTTGTTTTTCGATATCCTGAGATCTGGATTTTTTTTGTTTGATTATCATAGTTTTTTTTAGTTGATCAGGCTTCGAATTAAGATGCCATTGCCTTGTCGTTTGTTTATCAGCAATTTGGAATTGATAGGTTTGATTAGATTCAGCAATATTGAGTTGATCAGGCTTTGAATTAAGGTGTAATAGTTGCCATCTGATTGTGAATTGAATCAGGCTTTTAGATAAGATACGATTACTTTCTGATTAATGAATTGTTCAGTTTTGGTATCACCAGTTTTGAATTGATCAATTTGGTTAGTATCAGCAATGTTGAGTTGATCTCGATCAAACTTTGAATTAAAATGCTGAAATTTGAATTGATCAGTTTTGGTATCAGAAACTGAATTTGTTTATGGTATCAATTAAATTTTGAGAATTGGGTTTATCGGAATTCTCGTATGGTCTAACTGTTAGATAATCAGGTGACTTGTAAATTGTTAACATTGTTTGTTTGGTTGTTAAAACCAGTTTTATTACTCTTTGCAAAACGTGGAATTTGAGAAGCAGTTTGTGGTCAGGTAACTTATCACTCCTTTCACTGGATGAAAGGAACTCCTTTTGCAGAAGATCAAGGAATCTACAATGGTTTGACTTGGTGGGAACAAATGGACAGCGGTCAACAACTTACCCGCAACCGCAAGTTTCTTACCGTTGTTCCTGTTGTCCTGTAAGTCCCAACCGCTCTTTCCTAAGAATCTCAATATTCTTGTTTTATTTCCAATCAATTGAAACTCTTTTGAGTGTAAGAGATGCATTTATCCTAGTGCGTAAATCTTAAAACTCAAGTTCATGCAGTCTAAAACCGTTAATGCGGATTGGCGCCTTGTTCTAGAGAACTCACTATCCTTCTAGTTTTGGAGTTGCTTTAAGATTGAGCTCTTTATCTTCTGTTACTTGTATTTGACATTATAGATAAGTTTTATTGACATTGTTTCCTCTGATTTCCTAATCAATTGTATATATCTATATAAAAACAGGTATTTGATAGCTTCACATACAACAGATTACAGGCATCCATGGCTGATCCTCAACACACTCGCTGTGATGGTTCTAGTTGTTGCCAAGTTCCCTAATATGCACAAGGTACGCATCTTCGGCATCAATGGTGATAAATAAGCTTTTTGTAAGCTCAATTCCATTTCTTTTATGGTAAGAGAAGAGAACGAAAGAAGAAAAAAGGGGGACATAAGCAAACATATAATATATATATATATGTATAAATGTTCATATGAATTGGTTTAATTCGAGAGTTATGTTTGTTGGATATTTGTAAGTAACTACTAATTTTGATGAAGCCTTTTTTTTATTATTATTATTATACGTAGACACGAAATTCCATAATATTTTTTCGTTAAATACAATATGGCCCTTGAACAATAATTGGGGTTATAGTTGGCACAAAAATGCATGTCGTGCATAACACTAGGGTGTGTTTGATTGCGCGTAATGATTCAGTGGGGTCTAAACAACACGTGGCTGACTACAAAATAGCTGGTTAATGACACGTGTCGTACTGAAGTACACCTGGATGGATATTTTATGTCATGGCTCATTATTGTAACGTATACAGCTTGTGCATTTTATCCAGTAAATCCTTCCTTTAATTGTATAAAGCACTGAAAAAACTGTCGATTCTCTCGCTAGTCGACACGTGCAGTCAATCCAGCTGTTGGAGATGCTTACCAAGCCAACAAGTCATTGAAACTGTGTCGTTTTGCGTCGTAATTCACCGAAGCTTTACGAAAGAAAAAAACTGTAAAATCCGTTCCAATCCATGAGTGCGAACGAAGAAACAAGGAGAAAATAGAAAAGCCAAAAGCTTCGGTTGCAAGATCACTTCATTTGCTTATTACAGATTCTTTGAACTATTAAAAATGGTATCTTCAGTTAAACGACTTTGTTTTCTGATCTATTATTACTATACAAATCTCACTCCTCTCTTCTATTTTTCGTGTCTGATTTGCATAATATTCTCACTTCTTCTGGTTTGCTCGATCTGTTTGTTTTCTCTTCGATCAGCGATGATTTCTTATGGTTTTGTTTTATGGGTCTGTTTCTGATTTTGGAATTTCCAGAGAAAGTTGGTTAATTTCCTCGATTCCAGTGGTAAATTTCCTTTGTTTGTCCAAGACTTTTTCTTCTTCTACACAGGACAAGTTAAGCTTTTTTGTAATGAGATTTATCTTCTTATTATGTCTGGATCTGTCGAAACTTCTCAATGTTTCATTTATGCTGAATGGGTTATTGATTTAGCAGAGATGTTATTAATAATGACTGTTAATATCTCTTGTGAAGATGCTTGATCCCAAGACTTGCGTGTTTTGTTTCATTAAATTCCTTAAATCATTCGCTTGTATATGAATTAATCATTTGCTTAGAAGCAAGAGAACAAAAAGTAACTCCTTCACTTTTGTTTTATGTTTCAATTGCGGGATCTAGGAGAAGAAAGAACAAATTTTGGTTTTGATACATGAATCGAAGATTTGTCTTTTGATTTTGTGTTTTTTTTTTCTATTGATTTTTAGGGTTTTTGTGTCATAGCATTGTAACAATGGGAGCAGCTGAAGCAAGAGCAGTGTGGCAAAGAACAGCAACTCGGTGCTTTGTTATTCATGAAGATGCTAAAATGGCTCCGAGGTTAGCTTGTTGCCATCAACAACATTCTTCTTCTGGCAGCACCGAAAAAAGCAGCTTTTCTTCAGGAAGTTTTGGAGATTCCTCTGATTTCTCTTGTGATACCAAATGGTGGCTTAAGGGATCAACTGGACTTGATGAGGAGATTACAAACTCCTTCTTTGAAGATACCAAATGCAAGAAATTGCAAGAATTCGTCGACTTGATCGGGATAAGAGAAGAGGAACAGGACTATAGCTTTATTAGCAAGAAAGATATAGCAACAACGCCATGGTGGAGAACCACTACGGATAACGATGAATTAGCTCTCTTGGTGGCGACTAGGTCGGTTGATCATAATATTCAAAACTGTGATCTTCCTCCACCCCAGAAACTCCACAAGAGGATCCACTGCACGAGTGGTGAAAAAGGGTTTAAAACAGCGGTTAAATCGCCATGGAATCACGGTGTTTGGAGCGATCGGTTTGAGAGATCTTTGAGTTACAATAGCACAGAGAGCAAGAACACGAATCCAAATACTTCTCCTAGGAGCGATGATCTAAGCAAAGCTCAGCTTTTAGAAGCACTAAGGCATTCTCAAACCAGAGCAAGAGAAGCAGAGAAAGCGGCCAGAGAAGCTTGTGCTGAGAAAGACCGTGTGATAACAATCTTGTTGAGACAAGCGAGTCAGATGTTGGCTTATAAGCAATGTTTAAAGCTTCTTGAAATGGAAGCTTTCTATATGCAGACGAAGAAGAAGGAAGCTGAAGAAGAAGAAGAAGAAGAGCAGATCAAAGGAATGAATCTGAAGAAGAGGAAGCATAGAGGAAAGAAGAAGAAAATGGGTGAGATGGGGAGATATATGATGGCTTTTGCATTAGGGTATAGTCTCATTGGTGCTGGTCTGCTCTTAGGTTGGACTGTTGGATGGTTGTTTCCCTTCTAGAATCTTGAAAATGTCTTTTGTTTGATCACTGATCTTTACAAGAATTTTAGTGTGTATAACTTTCACTTTGCCTCTAAAATTGTGTTTATGTGTGTTGTCTTCATGTATGTATATGTAATATTTCCTCTATAGAAGTTTATTTTTGTTAGATCTCTCTCTCTTCTATACAAAACTGAGAAGAAAAGAGATTCAAACATGGAAATGCATCAGAAGGTTGAGACTTGAGATTGAGAATGTTGGATTCATTTCCATAATTCTAATTTTTTTTTTAGACCCAAATTACTAATTAAAACCCATATTTGACCCAATTTATTAATTAAGACCCATATTTGACCCAATTTACTAATTAAGGCTCATATGTCCTGGAAACATTTTTGAGACCCAATTCTTTTTTTTAATCAACAAACAATTAACCTACCTTTTTTTTGTTTGATAAATAACTTCATATCTTTTTGATTAGGGGTTGTTTCAGAATCCAAGCTTTATACCTATTTTACTTATGCTAACGACAAAACAAGATTTATGTGCAGGATTCGGCCAACTGTGTTAATCTCTGATATTATTTGTCTCATTGTCGTGTTTAGAAGCTTTGATCGTTGTTGGTAAGTTCGTTGGCATCTCTATGCGGTTCGATCACTTTTTAAAATTGTCGCTATGGTTAATGGTGAAAATATACAAAAATGAAAAGACGCAATCATACAAAACATGCATTAGTATCATTATTAAAAACGGTTATAAGTGAAAAGTGCATGATGAAAAGTTATAATAAAAGTCAACTATTTTAAAACATTTTTTAGAATTGTTATTATTAGATTTTAAAATACTACTTATTTTGTATCTAGTTTTGCTTATTTTTTGCATATATTTTGTTAAATTTTACTGAATTTCTTACTTTGAAATTTAAACTTAGTATAACATATTAATAAAGCTGTATACATAACACATTTCAAAACTATCTATACATAATTCTGGGTTTGAATTTAATTGTAGACATGTGTTTTGCTACCAACTGATGTTATTATCTTCTTAATTATTTTTAACTATTACTGATGTTACAATCTTCCTCATCTAATTTTCAAAGTCCATTCGGTGTGTGAATTTCATATCTCTGTTTGTTCATATGGATTGACATTATCCACTCTTTTGGGTCAAATTTGATATTATTTCTCCTGTATACCTATTGATTATGAATAATATATATATATATATAGTTGCAAGATGCTTTAATGAATTTCCAACATTTTCCCATTTTATAATAAAAACCAATATTCGATTTTCTTGGACTTATATACGGTCGATTAACCACTAAATAGTTGAAATCAAGACGTCATTATTTAACACGTGTTGTATTAAATATCCTAATATGTGGTGCATAATTGTATAATGACGATGCAAGGACAAGTATTAATAAATTCAAATTTCACCATCCAGACAGCTCTTGGTTCCATGCGGGTACAATTTCCGCGTTCTCGTCTTGTCGTGTGTCCTACATGAACATAAGTATTACTCGTATACTAAATACTCGTATTATATGCACATGTCTAAATACTAAATACTCGTATTATGTAGAGCTTAGGGTCGGGCTGGTTATATAAAAGGTGGTATATTTGCGGTTGATTTTTCTGGGAAAAAAAAACACTTTTGTGGTCCAGTTCTTAACACGTATAACTATTATCGATAATATATTCTGAAATAAATGAATTACAATTTTCATGTTTCTCCACGTTCGTGATTTTGATATATTTAGCAATATCTTGAGTTCTATGCCGAAATACAAATGCTTTAGGAGACAATTACTAAGAAAAAATTCGACCGTTCAAATTAATTATTGCTTGTTAGGCATTCACGAGACTGAGTGCCGGATTGTAAATAGGAAGTAGCACGTACTATCGTTTGTGTATTGGATAAACGGCATGACATTAGTAGTAGTTATGGGACGCCCGTTTTCCACTTGTTACGAAAAGATTCCGAAGCCTCTGAGTCGGAGAGAAGGTAAAGTAGTTTTAATGAAGCTTGAAGAGGGCACAACCGTCCTTTTACTTCTCCTCGTATCGCATGCTGAAAATCTTCCCGTTGGTTTTTTTTTTCTTTTTGTCGTCTATCGTTTATGTAATTTTTTTTTTTTTGGTAAAATCGTTTATGTATTTGCTCGTCGAGATATCATTGAAAAAGATTGGGGATGATTAAAAACTTGAACTTATCTATTCATCATGCTCAATTTCAAAAGTCTCGGTGAAAGCGAAAAAAAAAATATATATATATATATATATATATAATAAAATCCCAAACACACCAAGAGAACATCAATCGAATCCCATGCTTCATTTAAGTAGTTCTGCTTTTTTTTATGAAAATAACTAAACAAGTAAATATGATAAATATCAATTTTTTTGATTTTTTTGAATTTTTTTTAGAAATCACTATCTTCTCAATTACATCTCTATATCTATACATATCCTGGATTGATATCATTTATAATTAGGCATTTAATAGCGTAGCTTTCTCTCTAAAATCTGCACTTGTATATATCTCTGCCTCTAAAGGCTTTGTCAAAAAACCTAAATGTATATGAAGGTTTTCTTATCATTCACAATGATCGATAGATCAACTTATATACATATACGATTTACCTAACTGTTGGAGGTGGGCCTAGCACCCCCATTTAGTTAGGCCCATCTTAGCAAAAACCCTCCTCGATTCGATCAGCATAGCGTCAACCTTTAACCGGGGGTCACCGACCTAGAATCCCGCGTTCACTTCCATCCGAAAGTCCCGAGCTCCTAAGAGGCGCATCCCGGGTCCGCACTAACACTTCGCCAAAACAGGGACGTCGAAAGGAAAGAAGACACGTGGGAGTTGGTCAAACAGTGCACTATCCAAATAGAGGTACGGTCTGACCTTGACGTCCCACCAACTCTGCAGAGTAAGCAAAGGAGGAAAATACACGTGGAGGGAAGTTGGCCGAACAGTATGCTATCTTACAAAAGTATGGCGCCGAGCTCATCATGACCTCTCACCTTGAAAACCGGGACACGCTTCCTAGAGCACCTTACCCGCGAAGCAGGCTGAGGATGTCGCGTGGCCCCGGAATCCTGGAAAGTAGGGAGTTACCCCCCTCACTATATATACCCCTTGTTATGCATTAAGGAGGGGACTTTTGGACTTTCGAACCTTATTATTCTCTACAAAAAATAGGCCCGGTCTCTCTCTCTCCTTTGTAACAATGCATCGCGATTTAGAACGCCGAACAGGATTCCCGTCGGAAGTAGTTCGTAAATCTAATTCGTTCGTCTCTTTACACCATTAATACAAAAGAATACGGTCTCCGACCTGTTCGTCGTAATACCCGGCCTACTATAAATTGTGGTTAACTCGTTCTATTTAACGGAAATCTCACCTCCCTCTCCCTAATCAACCTTTAAACAACATTAATGATCCTTTGGATCAACACTAACTTCCCACAGAATTAGGAAGATTACACACTAAAGAATATATGCAGATATACACAAGAGATATACGAGTATATCTATATCTAGATAATCGGATATATTCCATATATATCTGTAATACCCTCCCTCAAGTTGGAGCGTGAAGATCAAAGACGCCTAACTTGGAGAGAAAGTCTTCGAATTCCTTGCGCCCAAGTGCCTTGGTAAAAATATCAGCGAGTTGCGAATGAGTAGAAACATGACGAGTAACAATAGTGCCTCGGACTATCTCATCACGAATAAAATGACAATCATTCTCGACATGCTTCGTACGCTCGTGAAAAACAGGATTTGCCGCCAAAGAAATAGCCGATTTACTCTCACAATGAACGGGTATAGGAGCTGAGTGACTAATACCGAACAAATGCAGCAAGTTCTTAATCCAAAGAAGCTCTTGTACGGTTAATGACATCGCACGATACTCAGCCTCAGCACTTGATCGGGAGACGACATTCTGCTTCTGTGTCTTCCAAGAAATGGGAGATCCTCCTTACTGAATGAACCAACCCGTTAAAGATCTTCTGGTGATCGGACAATCTGACCAGTCGGAGTCGCACCATGCAGTGACTGTAAGTGCAGTGTGAGCACGAAGTAAGATCCCTTGTCCCGGAGACCCCTTTAAATAACGTACGACACGTAGAGCAGCTTCCCAATGTGCTTGTTTAGGCTTTTGCATAAACTGAGACAGCACATGAACAGAATAGGAAAGATCCCGACGAGTCACTGCCAAATAGATTAAACGTCCTACAAGACGACGATAAGGAGCAAAGTTCTGTAAAGGAGGACCATCGGCCAAAGCTAAGCGATTATTCTGTTCTACAGGAAAAGCAACTGGTTTAGCCGCAAGTAGACCCGTATCCTTTATGATGTCAAGTGCGTATTTGCGTTGGCATAGGTAAATACCGGTAGGATTTCGGGCAAGCTCCAAACCAAGAAAATATTTTGAAATTCCTAGATCTTTCATCCGAAAACACTTACTCAAGTGAGCTTTGAACGAAGCAAGGATAGACAACGAGCTACCAGAAAGAATGAGATCATCCACGTAGACGAGAACTTGGAGATGATCCCTCCCGTTATCTAAGTTGAATAAAGAGTAATCGGGTATGGACTGAGTAAACTCGTAATCGCGGAGCGCTGTAGCAAGCTTTTCAAACCAACAACGCGGTGCCTGCCGTAATCCGTAAAGAGACTTTCGTAGTCGACACTCGACATACCTTGTTCTTATCGGAGCCTCGAAATCCCGGAGGAAGACGCATATAGACCTCTTCTTTCAAGTCACCATGAAGGAAAACGTTATGAACGTCCATTTGATGGACTTCTCAGTTCCGAGAAGAAGCAATCTGAAGAAATGTGTGAACCGTAGTCATTTTTGCAACATGAGCAAATGTTTCCTCATAATCTTCACCTTCGACTTGATTATTGCCCAGCACAACGAGACGCGCCTTGTATCGTTATAATGTTCCGTCAGAGTGAAATTTGAGTTTAAAAACCCACTTACAACCAATAGCATGTTTCCCTGAAGGGAGATCTTCAACAGTCAAAGTCTGATTTTCCTCAAGAGCGTCAAATTCATCACGAACTGCGAGACGCCAATTTTCATCCAAAACAGCCTGATTATACGATCTCGGCTCAACTACAGAGGAGATTGCAGCAAAAAAATGACAATGGCTTTCCGAGAATTGAGAATAATCCACAGAAAACTCAATCCCATACGGAGCAATGACAGGGCCATTAGCGTCATGGGATATGGAGTTGAGAACGAAATCGTGAAACTTGTTGGGTAGTTGTTTAGCACGGAGACCTCAACCTAATTCAACTACCTGCGATTCAGCAGCCGGAGCGAGAGAGTCCAGTGAGGCGACCGGTGAGTCAAGTTGAGGAGACGACGATTCTCGCGAGGGAGAAGAAGTCACTGGCTCTGATTCTGGAAACGAGGAAATCGGTTCAACTGGAGAATTCGATTCAATCTGAAAAACCGGTTCAATAACAGTATATGTGGTAGGAGAAATAACCGGGTCGGAATCTGGAATAAAACTTGGTTCAATTTCAGACGACAATGGAAGAGGAGATGCATCGTTTATCGAAACAGGAGCCTCGCGGGAAACAGAGTCTCGTGGAAGAGGAAGTGGAGACTCATCAAGGGTAATGACGGGTGAGGGAGATAAGGCAGATGAAGGCACTGCATCTGAAGCTTGCAAAGTAGAGCTGGAGAATGGAAACTCAGATTCGCAGAAAATCACATCTCTACTTGCAAAAAAATTACTTGAATCAGGATCGAAAACTCGCCAACCTTTCTTTCCAAGAGGGTAACCAATGAACACACCTTTGATGCTGCGAGAAGCAAACTTATCACCCTTGTGATTCTGGTTGTGAGCATAACACAAACATCCAAAAACACGTAAATGCGTAAGCGGTGGTGGTCGATTGTAAAGTCGTTCAAAAAGTGATTTCCCGTCAGGTAACTGGGTTGGGGTTCGATTAATTAAGTAAGCAGCTGTCAGGATGCATTCACCCCAAAAATCAAGAGGCAGAGAGGCTTGAAAACGTAAGGCTCGGGCAACATTCAAGATGTGTTTGTGCTTACGCTCGGCACGACCGTTTTGTTGTGGTTTGCCAACGCAAGAGGTCTCATGAGTAATTCCTTTTTCTCGAAAATAAGAAGTTAAACACATGAATTCAGTACCGTTATCGTTGCGAAGAGTTTTCAATCGTGTGTCAAATTGTCGTTCAATGAGAGCGATAAAGTTACGGAGAGTACGAGACACGTCTTGCTTAGTTGGGAGTAAGTAAAGCTAGACGCTTCTCGAGTAGTCATCAATAAGAGTAGGAAAATAACAAGTACCGCAGTG
The DNA here is from genome assembly GCA_030161315.1 of Eutrema japonicum. Taxonomy (NCBI): domain Eukaryota; kingdom Viridiplantae; phylum Streptophyta; class Magnoliopsida; order Brassicales; family Brassicaceae; genus Eutrema; species Eutrema japonicum. The sequence continues at coordinate 623,138 of BSQW01000001.1, read as the reverse complement.
AGCTGTAGTACGGTAAGGACTCCATAAATCACAATGAAGCATTTCAAACAAAGCCGTAGTTTTATTAGAACTTGTAAGAAAAGAACATCGAGTTTGTTTGGCACGGACACAAGTCTCGCACACTTTATTCGGCAAAACACTAGTACTAGATAAATCTTACATAGAAAATAAATCAAAAACTCTAGAGGAGGGATGTTCTAGACGATGATGCCAATTGGGAACAGATATCAATAATAATTTGAAAATTATATTTTGATATTAATATGGATATGGGTCCCGAAAACTATTGCATGAAAAACGATAGAAATTCTACCAAAATGGAAATTGCTAGGTAACAAATTACGTTTCATACAAAAAAACACGAAAAATAAAACTTATATTTCCTAGTGTTTTTTTTTCGTAAGAAATTTAAATCAAGCTCTAATGTTTTAGAAATCATTAGTTAAGTAACTACATAATTTATTTCCAAGATAAAACCCTAAAATTTTGGTACTTATAATTAGTTTGATCATCAATACTTCTGCATGCAATCTTATGTAATTGAAACTGTATAAGAGAATACACATATATTATATATACGTATTTTTCGAGATCGTACAAATCAGATAGCTAATTAAGAAACAAGGGGTACCTATTCATTAATCACGTAAAACAATAAACTAGGAACAAATAAATAAAAATACATTAAAATTATACATGCATTAAATCGATCTAGCCAACACAATAACGATACAACGCACACGTTTAACGAATACGACACAAGCGACAGCTACACTCACAGACACGCCATGAACTGATACTGATACGAGTCTCCGTATACCATCCACGTGGCATCTTCTCTGGTCACGAAAGGCTCCGGTGACCATCCACCTCCGGTCATCATAAGCTCCGGCAGCTCAATGCCTTCCCAGAAATCATCTCCTTTGTCTATATCTGCCACGTCATCATCTCCCGTTTTGATGATCTTGACGGCGTTGGCCGCTTTGGCCGCCGCGACTTGGATATCTCTGGCCGTAGACGTGGACGGTCGAGGTAGATCGTCGATTTCTTCGGGGAAATTGAGCTGAGCTTTTCTTCCTTTCAGACAAAGCGCCGCCACGTCGTAAGCTTTAGCCGCCATCTCCGGCACCGGAAAAGATCCGAGCCATATCCGAGATTTTTTCCGGGGCTCTCTGATCTCGGAAACCCATTTTCCCCATCGGCGTTTGCGAACTCCGTGGTACACTGGATGCCTCGTCGTCGTCGAGGAGGTTTCTCTACGGCCTCCGCCGCAAGATTTAACGGCGGAAGCGGCGGCGGTTGTTTCGTTGCTGGTTAGTGGTGGTGGTGATAGCTTCATTCTTTTTTGTAACATTAAAAGGAGTTTGTTATGTGGTTAGTCACACACTGTCATCAACATTTATAATCTCATCCAATCCCATGTTCTAACCAGAAGCGTTACTGTTTCCTATACGAAGTTACATCAATGCCCCCGATATTATAAAATTTAGATAATCGAACTTTATTTTATTTTATCTTTCCAAGAAACAGAACTACACCGCCGATTATTTTAGTTGGATAGTAAACTACTGAAGTTTCAATTCATATCCCGTAAGATAATGTAATTGATGAAACATGAAAGTATTGTAGAATATTGCTAAAAAACATATGAAATCAGCGTGCATGTTCTTGTGTTCGTATATATGATTATGGTATGTCCATAGATTCGTACAATAATTGGCTGAATCAAATTAGACCAGTAATCTTTAGTTAGTTTTAGTAGAAAAAGTGATTATAAATCTCACATAAAAACAAAATTTATGATCATGGTTTATTGATGTCCCAGCGATAAATCTTTGTCTCCCAGCAATCAGGAGCGGTGGGAAAATGTTTTCAAGAGCTCAAGCCTCAAGTATTCAACAAGGTTTTCGATCCAAAAAAACAAAAAAGTATTCAACAGTGTTTTCAACAAATTGGTTAGATAGGTTTTTTTTTTTTTTTAGCGGTAAGAGATCTCTAACTAGTTATTAAAAGAATAAAACGGTTTTGTTAAAACGAAATGTTAAACAATATATAATTATGATTTAAACGATTTTTTTTTCGACTGGTTGACCAACGATTTAAATAGTAAGAATGGCTATAAACTAAAATATTTATAGCGTCTTTTAGTTTTTTATATATATATATATATATATATATATATATATTGTGTAATTTTTATATTAACCTCATACTTTTATAGATATCTATTGTTTTAGACGACTCGGACGCATCTTATTTCATCTTATAACCGCATATTTTAATTACATCAATCCAAACATGTTAAAACCATATATATATATAGTAACTACCCATTTCTTGACATACACACATTACATTTACATATTATCGACGTTTCGTAGTGAACATGTGTATATCGTTATATTTTAATTATTACTCCAAAAATTTCAGACAAACTTATTTAATAAAAATCGCTTTATTAGGTGTAATTTTTTTTTTGTGCATGCATGCCATTACCGTGAAAATATATCTACAAAGAACCCTTTTTCTTTCCTAATTGTTAACTTATAAATTTTATGTTAGCTCATATATCTGGGCAACGCAGGTCCACAGAGGTTGCTTTTTAAAAATGGCATTGATTATCTTTCGAAGGGACCATAATCTAAACTCTAGTCTATACCACTCGGAAATCAACACTAGCTAATATATGACGTTACATAAGAATAAAACTACACCATGATATTTACGATTATGATCAGTAAGCCATGTCACGAATATATTTATACAATTATAAGCTTACAAATAAAACATATAGGATAATTTTACAAGAAGTGTATGACTAGCTAGCTATCACAAGAAACCCCACGTCTTCGTACGGTGATTTTTATATTAACATCAAAAGGGCACTTGATAAATACCAACTGAAGTATATGGCTTCCACTTTTTAACCCGTCACGTCGCTAAATATAAACGATAAATTCCCACACATATAACAAGGAAATTAATGTTAAAATTTACTCCTAATATTATTTAAATATATATACTCTCAATGGGAAATAGCGAGCAAGAGGAGTTACGAAACACTTTTTCTTCTTACATCAGACCATTTACGGATTTAGTATCAATTAATTAGAGATATCAGTTTGTCATCAGGTGCTGTCTTGTAACAATTTCAACACTTGTTCGTTTTTTAAACGTAAAGTAACTGAAATTATAACAGTGCATGTGTGACGTGTTTTTTTCCGATGAGTTTTAAGTTTTTTTTTGGTCTTCTTCATACGATGATCATATTAAGTTTTGGTCGGTGCTTTTTCCTTTTCGTGAGGTTTTGTTAGATGTAAAGTAGTATTTTATGGTTATGTTTTGGTTTTTACCAAAAAGGTGACGATATACATATATATATATATATATTAATTTATTTATAATGGGTTTTCAATAAAAGGTGATGGTTTTGTAGGAGTTAAACACGGAGTTCATTTTGACAAATGAATATACATATTTAATTACTCAACTGTAGACGCCAATATATATGGGATAAATGAGTTGGATCCCTATTTAATTACTCAACTGTAGAGGCCAATACATATTTCAATAATCCTTGGCCAAATGTATTCAATAGCAAACAAATTCGAATTTTTATAGTTTTTGGAGATTTAGTTTAGAGTTGGTCTGGAATTTTCCGATTAATTACTAAAGAAAAAAAATAGTATTTTGGTTGTCGTTAATGAATAAAAAATATGCCTTATCTACAAGACTACAACATCTATATACTATAAGTTTATATATGACGTTTCTACAACTATTAACGATAAATATATGATTTCATTATGATCCAGTGCGTACACGAAGCAGCCCAATAGCCCATTCTAATTTTAATTGCTAGATAGGAATAAATGTGGCATTAGGGGCTCATAAACTTGTCCGTAGAGGTCCATATAACAATATTTTTTCTTGGGCTGTGTTTATCCACCCTTATGGTTAACTCAATCATTTGGAAAGCCAGAAATGACTTTGCTTTTCAGGTTCAAAGGAAGATGCTCCTAAAGTAATCGAAAGAGCAACCATAGAAGCCCAAGATTGGTTTGCCTGCAACACATCTGAATCGTCAACTCATCAAGGACAACCTGCCCCAAATGCTCACACCAGATGGATCCCACCGGACCCAGGTACTTACAAATGCAATGTAGATGCATCCTGGTCTCAGAATGCAAATCAGTCAGTGTGGGGTAGGGTGGATTTTAAGAGATAATATTGGCCGGGTTCGATGGTTAGGAGCAAAAACATATCCCCAGCGTTACTCAGCCTTGGACACTAATGCAGTAGCACTAACGTGGGCAATGGCTTGTGTCAGCAACTTAGGCTTTGAAAATGTTATTTTTGAAAGTGATTCAAGGAATCTTATGCATGCTATTTAAGATCCAACACTCTGGCCAAGACTTAAGAGCTATACTAGTGACATCTTAGGGCCACGCAATGGACGATTGAAGCCGAAGTTTCGATTCACTCGAAGATAAGGAAATGACTGTGCGGACATGATAGCCAAGAAGGATTCTAATTGTCAAATTTACTTTGCTTTCCTAGATAATTGTACCCCCATTTGGCTATCTTTGTTCAAATTAATAAAGCAATATTTCCTCGGAAACAAAAAAATGGGGCATTAGGGAGAAATGCTAAACCCTCACGTTTAGCCCAGCCCATATCTGGCCCAATAGTACGATAGTTCCATCAAAATCCGGTCCGTAAAACCGGCCCATTTTAAATATGAAAGTGTCTTCTTGACTTCGAGATTGTTGTCGTTGTTGACTTAGGGGACGTGGGACCCACGTCTCGATTAAAAGGATTCTTTAAACACGTGAATCACGCGGTCCCCACTTTTTGCTGTGTGTTTCTCACCGCCATATATTATCCTAAATCACGAGTCGTGACTCCATTTTCCATATCTAGGTTTTTTTTGTTGGTTAATTTTTTTCCAGTTAATAATATTCACTCTGTTCTATTATATAAAATTTCTAAATTTAAAGCGCAAAGTTGTTTTAAAATATATAAATTTGATATGTTTTTGTAATTTAATATTTAAAAATTATTTAATATCTAACTAAAAACAAACCAATCAATAAAAAACAATGAAAAATTTAAACAATCACAAACGTCTAATTAAAACCTCAAGAAAGTGCAGCTGTGCAGGCTCATTTGAAAATAAAAAATCCAAGAAAATTAAATGCTTGGAGATTTGGGCTTCGATTTTCAGAAATTACAATTTTTATAAATTAATAGAGACAATCTTACAAGAAATAACTTTTTATTATGATCTTAATCTATTTGGATTTTGTGGATCACAATTTTCCTATAAGCTATGCTATGCCTATATTAGTTGCTCCAATTAGCTTCTAACGTCTCTTGCATAACCTACGCAATCTTTTGTATATAAATGAGGAAAAGAGATTATAGATTTTTTTTTTTTTTTTTGAACTAAGAATTTGCAAAAAAAAAAATATATATATTTTGTCTCAAAGAAGAACTTTAAATTTGCAAATATAAAGTTTCAACTGGTTTTTACTAGACTTTAGAACCTGTGACTAATTCTGCACAATCTATAGGTTCCCGATTATTGGCAAAACTTGATACCGTTTACAACAAAATTAATTAATTAAGCCTACTAACGTGGATAGATTTGGTCAAAGTTTATGGTGCCTGACCGCCGAACTTGGCATACTTTGAATTTATGTAAACAATTTTTTAAAAAACTAAAAGCGGATTACTAATTTTGGGTTCGGTTTCCACTTTTGTATTCAGTTGTTTTATATTTAAACTACAATCTTTAGTATATGTGCTGTACAAGATAATCTATTCAGGTGGTCAGATACTGGTTTAGTAGATCTATACCGTTGAGATAGATCTGATACACAATTAATTAATGAAATTTGTTTCCTACAAAATTAGGCCAGGACATTTGGATCCGCAAATCCGCAGATCGAGTTCGGATCGGGTTCTTGGTTCTCAGATATCCGAAATCGGAAAAGATAGGAACCGAATAATCTGAAATAACCCGAATAGCCCAAAAATATCCGAATATATATATAAATTATATATTTCAGTGAAAATTATATAAATAATTTAGGGTATAACCGTTCGGGTTTTAGGGAAAACCGAAACTCAAGTCGACCGACCCGACCCGGCCCGTTTTAGTTTAGTTTATGTGTTCTAAACTCAACTCTGTAGTTAAACGGGTAACCATGGTTAAGTGAAAGTCTTGTTTTTATTTATTTATTTAGTTTTAAAGAAAAAAGAGCACGAAGAACATGCGTCGGAGTTTCTCTCTCTTCCTTGAATTCATTCAATTGGCCACGGCGACAAAAGAGGGAGCGATAGAGGAAACTGAAAAATCAGACTATATTTTTATTTTAATCTCTTACCCATTTTCTGCACTTTCTTCGATTCCTAGGTTTTTTTTTTTTGGAAGTTCGGTTTGTTCATTTCGGGTTCGAGGAGAAATATAATTTGTTTTTTTCGGTCGGATGAAAAAGAGATTTTTTTGATATGAAACTTCCAATATTCCGGAGAAAAAATCAGTGGTGAAACTTTGTTGAATCCGATTTACTGGTAAATATAACTTGTTAATTTTTCATATTTTTATCTGTCGATTCTGTGAAGATTTTCCATCGATTTTTGATATTTTGATTGGTTATGTTGAAACAGGGCAAGATCTGAGATCTATGGTGTTCCATGCAAACCTGTTGTACTCCGCCGTATTTTCGCATCTGGGTCACTTATAAACCCTAGAATCTGACCAAGACTCGACTTCTGAAAGACTGGATTTTTATTAAAAGCTTGGATTTTCTTAAAAGCTTGGATTTTTATTTTTCTGGAAATCAATCAAACAGAGAGATGAATATCGGTGGCGTAGCCTGGAACGAGGATGATAAGGCGATTGTTGCTTCATTACTGGGCAAACGAGCTCTCGATTACCTGCTTTCGAATTCGGTACCAAATGCAAATCTCCTGATGACTGTAGGAAGCGACGATAATCTACAGAACAAGCTCTCGGATCTCGTGGAGAGACCCAACGCTTCGAATTTCTCATGGAACTACGCCATATTCTGGCAGATTTCGAGGTCAAAGGCCGGAGATTTGGTACTCTGCTGGGGGGACGGATCTTGCAGAGAGCCTAAAGAAGGTGAGAAATCAGAGATCGTAAGAATTCTAAGTATGGGAAGAGAAGAAGAGACGCATCAGACGATGAGAAAGAGAGTATTGCAGAAGCTTCATGCTTTGTTCGGTGGGTTAGAGGAAGATAACTGTGCTTTAGGACTAGATAGAGTTACAGACACTGAGATGTTTCTTCTTGCTTCCATGTATTTCTCCTTCCCTCGTGGTGAAGGGGGTCCAGGGAAGTGTTTTGACTCGGGAAAACCGGTTTGGTTACCCGATGTGGTGAATTCGGGTTCTGATTATTGCGTTAGATCGTTTCTTGCTAAATCTGCTGGAATCCAGACGATTGTTTTGGTTCCTACTGATATTGGTGTTGTTGAGTTAGGCTCTACTAGATGCTTGCCTGAAAGTCAGGAGTCAATGTTGTCTATACGATCCTTGTTTTCGAGTAATTTGCCTCCTCCGGTTAGATTTGTGACGGCGGCTGTTTTACCCGTTGTTGTAGCCGATAAGAATGATGATAACAGAGCGGTTAATTCCTCAAAGATATTCGGGAAGGATTTGCAAAACTCAGGTTTTCTTCGTCATCATCAACAACAGCCACAGCAACAACAGCAGCATAGACAGTTCAGAGAGAAACTTACTGTTAGAAAAATGGATGATAGAGTTCCAAAGAGATTAGATACTTATCCTAATAATGGGAACAAGTATATGTTCTCGAACCCGAGCACCAACAACAACAACACTCTTCTGAGTCCTACATGGGTCCAACCGGAGATGTACACGAACACGAGGCCGAACAATGTGAAGGAAGTTCCTAGCACGGAAGATTTCAAGTTTCTCCCTTTGCAGCAATCATCGCAGAGGCTTCTTCCTCCTGCTCAAATGCAGATTGATTTCTCTGGTGCGAGTTCAAGAGCTTCTGAGAATAATTCAGATGGAGAAGGAGCAGCGGAATGGGCAGATGTGGTGGGTGGTGATGAATCTGGTAACAACAGACCAAGAAAACGCGGAAGGAGACCCGCAAACGGAAGATCGGAAGCTTTGAACCACGTAGAAGCAGAGAGACAACGGCGTGAGAAGCTTAACCAGAGGTTTTACGCCCTGAGGTCCGTTGTTCCCAACATTTCTAAGATGGACAAAGCATCGTTGTTGGGAGACGCGGTTTCTTACATAAACGAGCTGCATGCCAAGCTCAAGGTCATGGAAGCAGAGAGAGAGAGGTTAGGGTATAGCGCAAACCCACCAATTAGCTTGGAACCGGAGATTATTGTGCAAACCGCAGGTGAAGATGTTACAGTGAGAGTAAACTGTCCGTTGGATTCTCACCCGGCTTCTAGAATCTTCCATGCGTTTGAAGGGGCTAAAGTAGAGGTGATAAACTCGAACATGGAATTTTCTCAGGACACAGTGTTGCATGCATTTGTGATCAAATCTGAAGAGTTAACGAAAGAGAAGCTGATCTCGGCGTTCTCTAGAGAGCAATCTAGTTCAGTTCAGTCAAGAACATCATCAGGTAGATAGCCTTTTGAGAGACCGAAGAAGGTGGAAGTAAGTTTGTAATGAAGAACCGGTTTTGAATGGTTCTTTTTTTCTTCTAGGTTTTTCTTTTTCTTTTTTCCGGTTATATACCTGTAAAAGAATCCTCTAAACTAGGATTTTAGAAGTTTTATTGACAAAGTAGACATTCTCATCTCCATACATGGAATTTACTCGCTATACCATAGATCAGTGGCCAAAGTTGAAAGAAAAACACTGAAAGTGGATTCTTCAGAGAGTAAGTAGCTCAACAAGTGATCGTTACACAGGTAAATCAACTTTGAGCCAAAATTTTGTGATCTGTAGCCATAGCTTTGAGTTATATTAATGACTTGGATTGAAGGGTTGCTCACCGAATTGCTTAAGAACACTCTTTTTGTCGGTGGAAAATTCGAAATTGGTTCTAGGGTTCTGGAGTAAAACTTCAAAAAAAGGGAAGGAATTTAAAGTAAAAAAAGTGTAGGTTCCACCGAGACTTGAACTCGGGTTACTGGATTCAGAGTCCAATGTCCTAACCGCTAGACCATGGAACCATTTGATTGCTACTTCTCAGTAGTAGCTAGTATACTATATGTTTTGTATCCTTTAATATGTCCTCTCTGGTGTTTCGATCTTTTCAAGAATTAAAAAAGCAATAAGTTTTTTTTTTAATGTTGATATGTTAAACGAAAATATCTGAATTAATAGTTTTTAAGCCTTATATATATGATTTTCCATCTATGGTATATCCATTCTTTATAATATTACATGTCTTTTAATCATGATGCGATGTCTCTTTCCTAAGCTAATTCTCTCCTAATACACCGATTCAAGAACATGAAGAACGCATGTATTTTGTAAAAGTGTCACACCAAGAAAGAGATATATGGTTTATATCTCAGATTTTGAAAAGTTGGTAATTGAAAGTTCTAACAAAATCTTAGCTACTAGTCTTCCATTGTTTGTTATATATTGTGACAACAAAGATAATATGGAATAATGAAAAGATCTGCCGAACACATAATCTAAGATTAAATGATTTTGGTGTTAGCTTTTCTCTTTGGTATTCTCTTTCTTAATGTTCTTCTATGGCAATGGCTAAAGGCTTCAGCATGTAAAGCCCAAAAACTTCCTCCAGGTCCACCAAGGTGGCCTGTTTTGGGTAACCTTCTCCAACTGGGCCCTTTACCCCATCGGGATTTAGCCGCTCTCTGTGACAAGTACGGCCCACTAGTCTACCTTCGACTCGGAAACATCGATGCCATCACCACTAACAATCCCGATACCATCCGAGAGATTCTCTTTCGGCAAGACGATGTTTTCTCATCAAGGCCTAAAACACTCGCCGCGGTTCACCTGGCTTATGGGTGTGGGGATGTCGCATTAGCGCCAATGGGCCCGCATTGGAAAAGAATGAGGAGGATATGCATGGAACACCTACTTACAACCAAAAGGCTTGAATCTTTTACGGTCCAACGGGCCGAGGAAGCCCATTATCTAATACGGGATGTCTTCGAAAAGGCGAAATCCGAAAAGCCCATAAACCTTAGGGAAGTATTGGGTGCTTTCTCTATGAACAATGTGACCCGGATGCTACTAGGGAAACAATTCTTTGGGCCTGGGTCTGTAGTAGGCGCAAAAGAAGCCCAAGAGTTTATGCATATAACTCATAAATTGTTTTGGCTGTTAGGTGTTATTTACTTAGGAGACTACTTGCCGTTTTGGAGATGGATCGATCCGTACGGATGCGAGAAAGAAATGAGGGACGTGGAGAAGCGTGTAGACAAGTTTCACACGAAGATCATCGAGGAGCACAGAAGGGCAAAACGGGAAGAAGAAGATAACGTCGGAGACATGGATTTTGTTGACGTTTTACTCTCTCTCCCTGGTGAGAACGGGAAAGAACACATGGACGATGTTGAAATTAAAGCTCTAATTCAGGTATTATTCAATTTCGCTCGTTTGTTTGGTGTTTATATTTGAATGTTTTTTTCTTATAACAAATTTTCTGTTTTGCGTTTATATTTTATCTAAATTGAGTAGGACATGATAGCGGCTGCGACGGACACGTCAGCGGTCACGAATGAATGGGCAATGGCCGAGGTGATTAAGCAACCGCGAGTGATGCGTAAAATTCAAGAAGAGCTCGATCATGTCGTAGGATCGAATCGGATGGTCGATGAATCGGATCTAATCAATTTAAACTATCTACGTTGTGTGGTACGAGAGACGTTCCGAATGCATCCGGCCGGGCCGTTCTTGATCCCCCACGAATCCGTCCGACCAACGACAATCAACGGCTACTACATCCCGGCAAAGACACGTGTCTTCATCAATACACATGGGTTGGGTCGAAACACTAAGATATGGGACGACGTGGAAGACTTCAGGCCCGAACGACATTGGCCCGTCGACGGTAGCGGACGGGTCGAGATAAGCCACGGGTCGGATTTTAAGATATTGCCGTTTAGCGCCGGGAAGAGGAAGTGTCCCGGAGCTCCGTTAGGTGTGACGATGGTGCTAATGGCTTTGGCTCGACTCTTCCATTGCTTTGACTGGTCTTCGCCGGAAAATATTGATACGGTGGAAGTTTACGGCATGACTATGCCTAAGGCTAAACCATTGTGGGCTATCGCTAGGCCAAGATTGGCAGCTCATTTATACACATAGTACAATGATTCTAACAAATTTCGGTTTAAGTGGTGAAGACCAATTTCGGTTATTGAATTCTAAACCAAGTAGGTTTAAAGAGAACGATTTGGTTTTGTCTTTCCGGTTTAGTAGAACCCTACTTTTATAACTCGCTCTCTTCTTCATTATTCAGTTCTTCTTCTCTTGTGGTGAAATAAAATGTTTTCGACGCTTCGTCACGCCATGTCTCTCCGTCGATTTCCGGCTTTGATTTCTCCCACGAAAAGGGCTTTCAGCTGTAAAATTTCCAATGAAATCGATCCCCAAATTGTGAATGAGCTGAATCAGGTTTTCGCACTCTCTGTATCTGTAAATTTGGGGTTTTTAAAAATTCAATCTTGTTGAGAAACTAAGTAGATTCAGTCTAATGGTTTAGAGTTCGTATTTCTAATGATAGAATGGTGAGGAAAACGAAAGAAAATCTGATGATCTCTGTTTCACGATTCCACGAAACAAATGTTTAAGAGTTCGTTGCTTCTCTCCATTGATTCCTACATCTTCGTTGGTTGATCATTTGGTGTTTCAGGAAATGCAATCAATCTTTGGAGCAGAACCCTCTCCCGATGGATTTTCCGGTCCTGCGACAATGGATTATTCTGAATTGAAATCCAAGATTGAATCGCTGAAATCTACAAACCAGGAGAACTCTACGCAATATGAACAACCAGCAAAAGTGGCTAAAGAGATGTCTAGGCTAACCCATGTTGGGATCTCGGGGGAAGCTCAAATGGTGGATGTTTCTTCCAAGGACAATACTAAGAGAACCGCATTGGCTTGTTGTAAAGTGCTTCTAGGGAAAAGAGTTTTCGATTTGGTCTTAGCGAACCAGATGGGGAAAGGAGATGTTCTTGGAGTGGCCAAAATCGCTGGCATTAACGGAGCAAAGCAAACCAGCAGTTTAATCCCATTGTGTCATAACATTGCTCTTACGCATGTTCGTGTAGACTTGAGACTAAACCCTGAGGATTTTAGTGTGGACATTGAAGGAGAAGCTTCTTGCACTGGAAAAACCGGAGTTGAGATGGAAGCTATGACTGCTGTATCAGTTGCTGGCTTAACTGTTTACGATATGTGCAAGGCTGCTTCAAAAGATATCAGCATTACAGATGTGAGACTCGAGCGTAAAACTGGTGGAAAGAGCGGGTATTGGTCTAGAGGCGAGTGAACGCAAAGAACATTTGTCTCCGTAGCCATGGAGGTTAGCTTTCTTTATCTTGGAACGATTTGTTGTGATCCAACTGTTTGGTTACTTGGGTGATAAATCGTATATGGAAAGATGGAAACTTTTGAGTATTGACTAGTCATTTAGGCGTTATTCACACAGGCACTGTGAAAGACACTACTAGCTAAGTTCTTTTACTTGCTCAAAATCTGTTGCTAGTGCTGTTTGAGTTTGGGTTTTATCAAAGCAAAAAGTGCAATTTCATCGACAGCTTTGTTTTTTTCCTTTTCACAGTCATTATTGTAATGGGCTCTGATAAGAACACACATTAAATCTCTCATGAAATCAGTAGATTCAGTACAACACAATTAGGAGGATCAAATAATCATAATGTGTATATCCAGGAATCACTAATTAAGTAGAGCATCAGGCAATGTTTATTTGATTATCATGTCGAATTATTAAATCTTTTTGTATGCAAATTGTTCATTCCACGGCCTTGTAAGTTGTAATGAATAACATATTGAAAGCAGAGAAAGCAAAAAGTAAAGTATTTCTTGTAGTGGCTTTTGCTTTCTTGTCTCTTTTACATATTGACCCTTTAATCAATATGTTCTTTTCTCCATTAATGAGATCTGGTTTTCTCCTAATGTATTAAATCTTCATCAGATTGGAACATACGCGTAGAACCATGGCTTGCCCGGACCAGTAAAATCGGTCTCAAAAAGATATGGTTGATGAACAAACCGGTCAAGTACGGCTTGGGCTCTCTTGTGTGATACTCTTTAAAAGGTTTGGTATTTTGGTAAGCATTTGATGTGGGATTTGAGAATTTCACCTAAACCCTATGAGAAACAATTTATGAGAGTGAAAGTGTTGATAGAAAATCAATGCTTTCAACTGTGAAAGTCACTAATTCATACTATAATGTTGACAATCTTTATACAGTGTGAGAAGAGCATTTAATTGGTGGTCACACATTCCAATATCACTCTATTTAATGACCATTATCTTTTTGTTGTTGTATTCATGTAAAGAAGAAGAACGTCATTATGATATAACCGAAGCATTGAAAGTTCCAAACCTTGGATGTCATTATTTCGAATTGGGAAACTGGGAATAAATGAAAAGAGTGTTTGATGATGATATCAAACAATCTAACAAGATCGTGACGATTTTATAATAATTAAATAAATTTGGATACACACGAATAAACACCAATATTTGTTGTATACACGAATAATAATAAATGTTATAATTTTATTTTAACGTCCTCCTATTAGATTATCTTTCGTCAATATTTGCATGTATTTTTCACCCATGTGGGAATGCTTCATTTTTTGCTAACTCAAGAGTCAAGAGCGACATATGGCACCAATTGTGGGGGAATTATTGGGCATCATTAACTATATAAAATAAGCTTTTCCATTTTCACAAATAAATATTTATCTCCTTAAATAAGCTAATTATAGGTTGACCCCAAAAAATATTTCATAATTGACTATTGTTCCACACACCACATGATATTTCATAGTGCTTGTTATCCACCGAATCTGTAATGTCGCTTTTGCATCTCCACAATCTAATGACTATTCGAAAAGAAAAGTGTATAATTCATATACATTTACTATAGATATAGAAAAAAAGAAAAGAAAGAGACCGCTTGCTTCTTTTTCTCATTGTGTTCTTCAAGAAGATATTTATACAGAGATCACTCCCACTGCCATTTTTCACGAGAGAAAACAAAAAAAAATGGAAGGAAGAAGAAAAGCTTTCCTCTTTACTCTCTGTTTCTTCTTCCTCTCTCTCCCATCCTTCTCTTCCCTTCCCGCTTTCCAAACCCTAATCCCCAGTTCTCATTCTCTTCCTTCCGCTTCTCCCACCTCCTTCCAACCCGAATCCGAACCCGATTCCGAGTCGTTGCTAGGAAGATCCGAACCTGAATCCGACTCCGACTCCGACTCCGACTCCGACTCATCGATTACACTCAACCTCGACCACATCGATGCTCTCTCCACCAACAGAACACCACAAGAGCTCTTCAGCTTCCGTCTCCAACGCGATTCCCGGCGCGTGGAATCAATCGCCACACTCGCCGCCCGGATCCCCAGAGAATATACCACTCACGCGCCGAGAACCGGCGGATTCAGCAGCTCCGTGGTCTCTGGTCTCTCTCAGGGAAGTGGAGAATACTTCACGCGCCTCGGTGTCGGAACTCCGGCGAGATACGTTTACATGGTTCTCGACACCGGCAGCGACATCGTCTGGCTCCAGTGTGCTCCTTGTCGGAAATGTTATTCTCAATCTGATCCGATTTTCGACCCGAGAAAATCCCGGACCTACTCCACGATCCCCTGTTCTTCGCCTCTCTGCCGGCGATTAGATTCTGCCGGATGCAACACTCGTAGTCGGACTTGCCTCTACCAAGTCTCATACGGCGATGGTTCTTTCACCGTCGGGGATTTCTCCACCGAGACACTAACTTTCCGTCGAAATCGCGTTAAAGGTGTGGCTCTCGGATGCGGTCACGACAATGAAGGTCTCTTCGTCGGAGCCGCCGGTTTGTTAGGTCTCGGTAAAGGAAGATTATCGTTTCCCGGTCAAACCGGTCGCCGGTTTAATCAGAAATTCTCTTACTGCTTAGTCGACAGATCCGCTTCATCAAAGCCGTCCTCCGTCGTCTTCGGAAACGCCGCCGTTTCACGAGCCGCGAAATTCACGCCGCTTTTATCGAACCCGAAGCTCGACACTTTCTACTACGTCGAGCTTTTAGGAATTAGCGTCGGAGGGGCACGTGTCCCCGGCGTAACCGCTTCTCTTTTCAAACTCGACCAGATCGGTAACGGTGGAGTCATTATCGACTCGGGTACGTCTGTGACCCGGTTGATCCGACCCGCTTACATCGCTATGAGAGACGCGTTCCGGGTCGGAGCCAAGACCCTGAAACGAGCACTGGATTTCTCTCTCTTCGACACGTGTTTCGATCTCTCCAATCAAAACGAGGTTAAGGTCCCGACAGTGGTTCTACACTTCCGTGGAGCTGACGTGTCACTTCCGGCGACGAATTACTTGATTCCGGTGGATACTAACGGCAAATTCTGTTTTGCTTTCGCCGGTACGATGAGCGGACTATCCATTATCGGGAACATCCAGCAACAGGGTTTCCGGGTCGTTTACGACTTAACGGGTTCCCGGGTCGGGTTTGCCCCACGAGGATGCGCTTAATACGGATAATGTACTTTGTTTCCTTTTCTTTTTTTTCTCGCAATTTATGCTTGGACTTGTATTTTTCGGACAAGTGAATCTTTTAGTAGTGGAGTTAAATACGTGTTGATAAAAGCTTCACGTGTTGTCGGCTGTATTATTATCGTCTTTATATATTTTTACCTCTTGTGGACCAAAGAGAGCGTGTATGATTTTTTTCTTTCTTTTTTTATGTGGTTTTGAATTAGCCAAAAGTTCTAATTTACTTTTAGTGAACCAACAAATGATAACTACTGGATTTTTTTTTTTTTTTTAAACAACTACGGAATTTAGTTAGATCAAGATTGTAAAAACAAATTTGAAGACAATGTTAGAGAACTACGATAATAAATCTAAAGAAGGTAGAGTTACTAGAGTGCGTCCAAAATATATAAATCTCACCATAGGTAAATGAGTTTGGTGAGGGTGAAAAGGAAAACCGATTGTGAATGGATAAATGGCTAGTCTTTAGTATTGGGATATTTAGTTAGAGGGTGAAAGTGAAGCTACAATTCTGTCTTATGAAACAGAACATCACGAGGAAAAAGTAATATAATGGGCTAAAAGAAGATGCTAGGCCCATCCCAGAATGGATCGTCTCCCTTTTTGATTACCAAAAGCATAACTGTGCTAGGGTTTCTAAAATAATCTAAGACCTATGTATAAGCTGTAAGGGATACTGTGTAAATGGATCGAATGGGTGTTTTATCCTCTTTTACTCTCATGGTATAATAGCCTTCATAAAACCTTAATCGGCTGCTGTAATGGCGGAAGCTCAGAATCATTACCCTTTTCCCTCAAATCTTCATATTGCAAGTTCAGTTACCTTAAAGCTCAACGAGAGCAATTACCTTCTCTGGAAAGTCCTGTTCGAGTCTCTGCTTCGTAGTCAGAAGCTTCTTGGCTTTGTCAATGGCCAAATACCGGCTCCAGCCGCTACTGTCACAGCTGTCGTTAATGGTGTTGATGTCATTACACCAAATCCGGAGTTTGAAGCCTGGAGCTGCACAAATCAGTTAATTCAGTCATGGATCTTTGGGACCCTCTCTGAAGAGGTTCTTGGGTATGTTCATGGTCTCACCACGTCAAAAGAGGTTTGGGTATCTCTCGCAGACAACTTCAATAAGAGTTCTATTGCCCGCGAATTCGATATACGTCGTCGTCTTCAATTTCTTACTGTCAAAGGCAGTGAATTTGTGTTGTATTGTCGTGAGTTTCATGCTCTCTGTGACCAGTTGAGCTCGATTGGTAAACCAGTTGAAGATTCTATGACGATCTTCACGTTTCTCAACGGATTAACCCGTGAATATGACTATATCTCCACCGTTATTCAGAGCTCCATTTCCCGTCTACCACTGCCAACATTCAATGATGTGCTTTCCGAGATCTCTGCCTTTCACGCACGTCTCCAATCTTACGAGTCTCCAGCTGATATCACCCCCTTCACGGCCTTTCAGATCCAACGGTCAAACTACAACAACACTGGTCAACGTGGTCGTGGCAACACCACATCACGATTTGGTAACCGTGGTCGTGGAGGTTTTTCTACAAGAGGAAGAGGTTTTTCACAACATGTGAATTCTTCAGGATGGAACTCATCTCAGTCGACAGGAAGGTCATCTTTCAATCGCCTGGAGTGTCAAATTTGTGGTCGTGTTGGCCATACTGCTATCAACTGTTGGAATCGCTTTGACCATGCTTATCAAAGCAACAATGTTCCCCAAGCCCTTGCTGCTCTCCATGTATCTGATGATACTGGCACAAAATGGTATCCTGACTCAGTTGCAACGGCTCATATCACAGCTACTGCATCATCTCTCCATAATCCAACTCCTTACCATGGGCCAGAAAGTGTGCTGGTTGGTAATGGGCACCAATTACCCATTACTCATGTCGGATCCACTGTTATCACCACTCCGCAAGGTAGCATCCCTCTACTGGATGTCCTGGTTTGTCCAAAGATACATAAATCCCTATTATCAATATCTAAACTCTGTGATGATTATCCATGTGGTGTGTTTTTTGATGCTAATTGGGTATATGTGATTGATTTGAAAACTCAGAAAGTGGTGACCAAAGGACCTCGAACTGATAATCTTTATGTGTTGAAGAATTCGGATTTCGTAGCCTTCTACTCAAATAGACAGGTGACTGCGAGTGAGATGGTGTGGCACCAACGCTTGGGGCATGCGAATCTTCAAATTCTTCAACATCTAAAGGCCAGGAAGGAGATCTCTAGCAATAAGGAAAGCTCAATCTCCATCTATGAACTTGCCAGATGGGAAAAAGCTCCAAGTTACCGTTTTTTGATTCTTTGTCTAATGCTTTGGGACCCCTTGATCGTATTCATTGTGATCTATGGGGACCATCACCTATTGTATCCAATCAAGGTTTCAAGTACTATGTTATTTTCGTGGATGATTTCTCTCGGTATTCTTGGTTATTCCCTCTCAAAGCAAAGTCTGATTTTTGTCAAGTGTTTGTGGCATTTCAAAAGCAAGTTGAAAATCAATACAACAAGAAGATCCAAAACTTTCAAAGTGATGGAGGAGGAGAGTTCATCAGCAATGTCTTCAAAAAACACTTGTCAGATCATGGGATTCGTCATCAACTCTCATGTCCATCTACACCTCAACAAAATGGACTTGCAGAGAGAAAACACCGTCACTTGACTGAACTAGCTCTTTCAATGATGTTCCAGAGCAAAACACCATTCAAGTATTGGGTTGAGACTTTTTACACGGCAAACTTTGTGAGCTATCTCCTTCCTTCTACGCCTTTGCAGTATACAAGCCCATTTGAAGCTTTGAACAAGCAGAAGCCAGAGTATTCATATCTGAGGGTGTTTGGATCAGCGTGTTACCCCTGCCTTCGCTCCTATGCAAACCATAAATTTGATCCTCGATCTCTACAATGTATTTTCCTTGGCTACCAGGCCCAATACAAAGGTTACCGGTGTTTATATCCACCCACAAGAAGGATATATATATCTCGACATGTGATATTTGATGAGAAAATCTTTCCTTTTACCGATCGTTACAAAAACTATGTCGATCCATACTCTACCCCTCTGCTCAAGGCTTGGAAATCTGCACCAGCACCACCCCCTTTCTCCTATCATGTTTTGTCTCTACACCTGTCTGTCCTAATGACAGTGTAGAAACAGAGCACACAAAGGATACAATTCCATCTATGGTCTCTGCAGATTCTCTTGCAGGTGAGAGCTCCTCTGGTGAACCTGACTACTCGATTGCAGCATGGAATCAGGAAACATAACCCACGGTATGCCTTGTTCACTCGAACTGATCTTCCAACAATACCAAGAACCATAGCAACTGCTCTCAAACATGAGGGATGGAGCGATGCCTGTCATGACGAAATGGATGCACAGGAAAAAAATGGAACCTGGTCTCTGGTTCCCATTCAGCCGAACATGCATGTTCTCAGCTGTAGATGGATTTTCACAGTAAAGGTCAAAGCAGATGGATCTCTCGACAAGCTCAAAGCTCGCTTGGTCGCCAAAGGTTTTGCTAAAGAGTAGGGTGTTGATTTTGTTGAAACTTATAGTCCTGTTGTCAGAACATCTACCATAAGAGTGGTGCTCAGTGTTGCGGTTTCAAAGGAATGGTCTATAATTCACCTTGATGTGAAAAATGCATATCTGCATGGTGAGATTCAAGAAGAGGTTTTCATGGAACAACCCCCTGGTTTTGTTAATTATGACTATCCGACTCATGTGTGTAAGTTGCATAAGGCCTTGTATGGTCTTAAACAAGCCCCACGAGCTTGGTTTGATAAATTTACCAACTTTCTCCTAGAGTTTGGGTTCACATGTAGCAACCCAGATCCCTCCCTCTTCACGTATCACCACAACAATCAAACTTTGGTTCTCATTCTCTATGTGGATGATGTTCTTCTTACTGGCAGTTCTCCGAATATCGTCCATTCTCTGATTCAAGAACTCAATTGCCGGTTTGCTATGAAGAATCTTGGATCACCATCATATTTCCTCGGGATACAAATTCAGACACATGAGAAGGGTCTGTTTCTCAATCAGTCAACGTACGCAGAAGAGATTTTGTATGAAGCATGCATGGCAGAAGCAAATCCAGTGCCAACGCCACTGCCAATCAGGCTTGATGATGCATACCGTGACACAAATCTATTTTCAGAGCCCACTTACTTCATAAGTATTGCCGGCAAACTTCAATACTTGACTTTGACGTGACCTGATATACAATTTACTGTTAATTTCGTGTGTCAACGGATGCATTCTCCCACTATGTCAGACTTTGCCCTTCTCAAGCGAATACTCTGGTATATTAGCGACACATATGCATTTGGTCTCTTCCTCAACAAAGACATCTCTCTTCCCATCACCTCTTATAGTGATAGTGATTGGGCTGGTTTTCAAGACACTCGCAGATCAACCACAGGTTTTTGTGTTTTCTTGGGATCGAATTTGGTCTCTTGGTGTGCCAAACGACAACCTACCGTTTCTCGATCCTCTACAGAGGCCGAATACAGAGCTCTTGCGTACACTGCTGCTGAGTTAACATGGATCAATTACCTTCTCCGAGACTTGTCTATACCACAACTAACACCAGCTCTTTTGCACTATGATAATAAGTATGCGATTCAGCTCTCTTCTAACCCAGGATTTCATAGCCGCTCTAAACATATCGAGGTTGACTATCATTATATACGAGAACGAGTGGCGCTTGGTGTAATTGAAATTAAACACATTCCAGCAGCAGAGCAACTGGCATATATCTTCATGAAATCTCTTCCAAAGAAATCGTTCACGACGTTACGGACCAAACTTGGTGTTGGACTTCTCCCAAGCACAAGTTTGCGGGGGGATGAAAGTGAAGCTACAACTCTGTCTTATGAAACAGAACATCACGAGGAAGAAGTAATACAATAGGCCAGAAGAAGATGTTAGGCCCATCCCAGAATGGATCGTCTCCCTTTTTGATTACCAAAAGCATAACTGTGCTAGGGTTTCTAAAATAATCTAAGACCTCTATATAAGCTGTAAGGGATACTGTGTAAATGGATCGAATGGGTGGTTTATCCTCTTTTACTCTCAGAGGGTAGTTCAAACTTTAGCTTTAGACAAAATGCATGAGGATTATGTAAAAAAATACTACAAGCTGAAGATCCATTCAAACATACGAGCGCATAATTTGATTACAAAATCCAGTTTACTTCTATCCTTGTTACGATTTGAGATAAATCTTATCCAAAGCAATAATACAAGCAGAAAGAGAACGGCTACAAAAGATAAAATGCATGGTAAGTTGCTTCTTATGAAACCATTAGTGTAAATATGAAAAATTGATAGTTTTATGGTTGGATTTATTCATCTAGCAGAAGAAGAAGAGTAACCAAAACTGAGGAAATAACTGATATTAGAGACGCACAAACAATAGCATACTTTGATGATCGACCATTCATGCCCAAAAGGTAAATAAAAGCACTTGTTAATTTTGATTTATTTTTAAACCCCATTAAAAAGATTTTATTTTAGCTTTATAAATATTTTTATAATTTTTTTTTTAGTTTACCAGATTAGTTAAAAAAACTTAATTAATTTACATAATTGAAAAACTAATCAATCATGTCATTAAATTGGTTGCTAGAAACTTCTTAGATTCATTTTGTTTTCACATTTAACATAAAAGAAAAAAATTCGAATGATTTACATAATTATAAAGTTAATTAAATATAGAGTTTGTCATTTGATTGTCCCCTTGATTGTTAGAAGTTTTATAAAATTTAAAACGAATCAAAGCCAATCCTGAATCGAATCTTAGATTTTGGAAAATAATTTAACCCTAGCTAGGCCTTGACTTTAATGTAGTTTTACTACAATTTTGTATTTATTTGAAATGGAATTTCCGATATTCATTCAATATTCACCATGCGTTGATTTTTTATTGATTCATACGCAAAAAAAATAATCCCTCCATATCAGAAATGTTGATGTTCTGGTTTTTTTTTTGTATAAAAAAAGTTGATGTTTTGCATTGTAATTAATGAACTTCTGTTTACAAGATCACTTGGTTAATTAATTAAATTTCTTTTTACAAGACTAATTAATTGCAACATTTAAAGAGAAGATGTGAAAAGTCAAATTTCATGTTTAAGTACAATACCAATTTTTTTTTCTTCTTCGTAATCCTTTTTTCTTCTTAAACTCTCTTGATGGACTTCAAATCAATCAAAATTCCCTTTCATTGCTTTCAAGTGGTAAATTTAGATCAAAACTATGAAAAGTCATAGATGATTTAACCAAATGGTGTAAATCTATGTCAATATATATAAAGATCAATGTAACATAATTATATTGGTTTTGACTCCATTCTAAAAAAAATTGTTTTTGAGTAAAGTAGTTGTGGCTCCAAGTTTGATTTAACAAAATTTCGATGATTTTGTGTTTTTAAGGGATCCAAAAGTGAGTCTTTAAGGCTACATTAATTATAAAAAAGAAAATGGTGTTAATACTAATATTGGAAACCAAACCGTGCATTAAACTAATCAAACAAAAAAAGAGAAAATGATTAGTTAAGGTTCTTTCTTATATGTGAAAAATCTAGAACATCAACCCTTCTGATACATAAAGAGTATATAATTAGGCCATAAATGTTTGTAGTTGTTATAATGGTTTTTGGATTATGAATTTTGATTTTTTTTAACTTTGGTTTTTGGATTTTAGAGTTTGGTTTTTTGAGTTTTCATTAAAACTTGATGAAAACTTCAAAAAACATTTTTTAAAAAACTTCAAAAAACTAGTTTCCCTAATTTTTAGGCAAAGTATTTTTCTAAAATCTTGATTGGGTAAAAACATAGATTTTTCAAAAACAAAACTAGTAAAAACCAATCTAAAAAACACAAACAATGAAGGCCTTAAATTCAAAGTTCATAAATAGAAACAACAACCCGATGTAAATAAAAAACAAAAATAGAAACAACTACGTATTAATTCGTTCCCTCTCCCAAATTCCATTCTAGAGTTAATTACACTTTTCACCTACAATTAAGTAATTAACTCTCCGAAAGAAAAAAAAAACCCTTTTTTTGTTGAACTTTTTAAAAATGGAGCTCCTCCTTCGTTGTAAACGGAAAACACGAGCTCCGTTTCCCATCTTCGTCGCCATTACATTATTCCTCCTTCAGCTTTGTGCTGTGACGGCCCAAATTAATAACAGCGAGTCATCTACACAACCCTCCGTTAACTCTCCGTCAGCGACGAGTACTCGATATCTGTCGTCATCATCTCCGTCGTTGACCGGAAAACGGTTCTTGTTCAGGTTCAGGTGGAAAAGAAGACGACGTCGTAACAAAGTAAACAGAGCGAGCATGGAGTTTCTATTCGCACACAACCTCGTACGTGCGCGCGTGGGAGAACCGCCGTTGACATGGGACGGAAGATTAGCGGCGTACGCGCGCGCGTGGGCGAAACAGCGCGTGGGAGATTGTAGGCTTGTTCACTCTAACGGTCCTTTTGGAGAGAACATATTTTGGGCCGGGCAGAATAATTGGAGGCCCACAGATGTCGTTAAAGTGTGGGCCGATGAGGATAAGTTTTACGACGTGAAAGCTAACACGTGTGAGTCGGGGCAGATGTGTGGACATTACACGCAGATCGTGTGGAGAGATAGCACGAAGGTTGGGTGCGCACGTGTGGATTGCTCAAACGGCGGCGTTTATGCGATTTGTGTTTATAACCCACCGGGAAATTACGAAGGTGAAAACCCGTTTGGAAGATATCAAGACCAGATTGGTCTTGTCCGGGAAGATCCACCGGCGGTGATCGTTAAACCATTTTGACACGGCGGTGGAAGAACCCAAATTCTTTTTGTTTTTTTGGAATAAACCTACCTTGGGTTTATTTGGGTTTTACTTAATGTAATCGATGACAAATACGTAAGTAAATAAATAAGTGAAAACTAAATGGGAGAGAGAACAAAAGTTAAAAAAAAAAAAATGAAGTCCAAAATTTTCTACTTTTTTTATTGGCTGAATTAAAATAAAAAACCGGGAAAATAATAATATGATGATGACCTCACATGGTAGAAAAAGAATGGCTAGGCTTTTTTCCCTCTGCAACCCTCTCTTGTGTTGGAATCCAAATCATTTTTTAGACTATCACAAGCCCCAGCCAGCTTCCGATGACTGATAACGAAACTACCTGCAAATGATGACATCAACAAATATGCATTATACAAATAAAAACTCAACCAAAGAGTTTAGAAGCTAACCTTTGTACTGTTCCTAAGAAACAGTAATGATCAGAGAGAGATCTGTGTGGGTTTTGCATTTCATCGATAAAGGCTGATTCTTTGAGAGGGTTTCAAGCAACGGACTTTGGAGCCTCGCTGTCTCTGATCACTCTGCTATAAGCAATCTTGAACGGTTGAGAATCATAAGGCCGGTTAAGCAAACTGATGGGCATTCTCAGTGTTTGTTTCCTGTTTCTCCTTCCTCTTAACAAAATGCTAAAAGTTTTCTCGCCATCCTCAAATTTCCTGTTTCCATGCTCCATTTCACTGCTAGCCACTGCATTCACATGATTAACAGAATCGATAACTTCATCCACAGTTGCCACATCTTGCTTGCCTTCTTCTCTTTCTTCCTCTACACCTGAAGTGTCAATATCAGTTGGCAGAATCACCGTTGGCTCTAGCACAGTTGCAGCGATTGGCTCGGCAACGATCATGTGTGGAGGGGAAAACTCAGCAGGATGGCATCCGGGCCAAACCGTTCTTGGCACAAAATCCGACACATTGAGCTGCCATGGGAACTGATTGGGATGAAAAGGACCACTGGTTACAGGATAAGTACTTGTGGGGACTGATTGAGTGTAAGGAGGAGGGTATACAAAGGACATTGGTTGCATCAAGTTTGGAGTTGTAGGAGGTGAAGGGTAAGGAGGAGGAGGAGGTCCGTGATGGAGAGTCATGTTCACTGGCCAGGACGGTCCAATGTTCATGCCTATTGGAGAAGGGCGTATTATACTTGGAGGTGATGATGGGTTGAATGGCGCAGCTGAAGCAGACAGCTTCTTGTTAGGTAATAATAATCCTCGCGAGGCGTCGCTTGAGTCTGTAGCAGATATTCCCAGTTTTTCCTTCAGATCATCGGAATCAGCAGCTAACTGATCTCTCAATTCTTGCTCTGTGGTGGAATGAATCATATCTGTTACACCGTCGTTTGTCAATTCAGCTTCAAGTACTTGTTCTTCCACCTGAATGCCACCACCAGGTTCTTCATTTTCATTCAAATTGTTCCCTTTCAATTCCACATCAGATGATTGTAACTCTACTTTGATCTCTTCTTCGCCTTGAGTTTTGCTAGAATCTGTGTCTGCAGAAATTTCATTTTTTACCTCTTCCTCGGACACTGTAACCATCTGCTCATCCCTTGTAAGCTCCATCGATGTACCCTGTTCAGATTTTTTCTCCACATCATTCTCCTCTTGCTTGTCTGAAGCTTCGGCTTGTAGAGCCCAGACTTGATATTTGGCAATGGAACCAGGTGGTGCCAATGCTACTTCCTTGTAGGATGGAGATTTTCCAAGACTTACAACAGAGTTTTTCGCGTGGTAGACCTCATTTTGAACGTTACTCGACAGACCAAATGGCACAACAGAAGAAGCATCTGTCTTCAACCCATCTTCTTCTGATGTTTCAGCAGCAGTCTTGGTGTTATCAGAAGACGGCTGCATCGTTTTAACCCGATATGCCAAGGTTTTAACCATCTTCCTGCCAAATTTGGTGCCTTGAGTTGTCAAACCGGGAGAATGATGATCTGCATAGTTTGCATATGACGCTGTCCGCTTCTTCAGAATGTAGTATTTGGTGTTCTGCTGAGTAGCATTCTGGAAAAGAGGGTTATCGATATCAGCTTCAACATTCTTCTTCTGATATGTATATACCTTCCCAATGGATGCTCGTCGTTGCTTCAGCCTGCGGCCATATGATCCAGCAGATCTCAGTCTTTGCACCGGTTGCCATCCATCTTCACTACCATCCGGGTGTTGTGTCTCAGTTGAAACTTCAGTAGATGTTATTGGATTACTATTATCCATAATAGCCTTCTCAATGACTGGAGGAGAAGGTGGTTCTTCAACTGGTGCAAGAATTGTCTCCTGATTCGCATCGCTTGATTGACCTTCTTCTGATCCAGTTGCTTCTGTCTCTTCTTCAGACATTTCCTTTTGATTTTCTCTCGGAGTTTCTGCTAAGTGTTCAGAAACATTGTTCTGATTGGATTTTTCCTTTAGCTACACATAACACAGGTCCAACCATGTAAGCATTTTTAACCATTAAAGTGGAGAAATGTTAAAGAAAATAAATCAAACCTTCATAATATAGCTCTTCCTCTTTGCTGCCACACTCTGTTTCCCTTTTGCGTTGTGGCTTGGGTTGATATAGTCGAGTAGATCGGATACACTGCAAAACATTATCAAGCTAAGGATCTGACCAAGGAGTAGATTTGATTTAATACATTCAAACAACATAGAAAACTTATAAACAACAAATTAAGGAGTATCTAAAGAACTTATTTGACCTTAGGTGGCCTTTGCTGGCTATAGACGCGTCAGGCTTAGGAGTACCATTTCGTGCAGCTTCCTGTTGTTCAAAAGCCTTGGACTCGAAGTATTCTAGCCAAGCAGCAGCATCCTGAAGTACATAATCAGATTTAAGAATGCATACAATTTTCAGAAAGATGACTGATGGGATGTCATGGTAATATATTACCTGAGTACGCAAATCATCTGGCCCCAGCTTTCCTCGGAGGATTCTTAAGGTTGTTTGCTCATGCTGAACACTTAAATGGTATGCTTCCATCAACGAAAGCGCAATTGCTATGGCATGGTAGCTTGCAGCAGTCTGAAATTTGACATAATTAGCAGCAACATATTAGCAAAAACCAAATCAAATTTCTTACAAAGTGATGTTCCCAAAAACACAGAGATCGCATCGGGGAAAGAACCTGGATATGGTCAGGACCAAGCAACCTTTGATTACACTTGAGAGCTTTGTGAAGATACCTCAAGGCAACATGTACATTTCCTAGACCTTCCTCCATCATGGCTACATTGATGTATGTAGCAGCAGTGTTTGGATGAGATGGACCGCACGTTAGATGTAAGAGATACAACGCACGCTTAACATACCTAACAAAAGCAAAAATATCCGAATTTAGATGGTAGAAATAGACATCCAAACCATTAAACCTCGCAGTTCTTTTGAAATCAAGATTGCAAAACTTACTTGAGAGCCAGCTCTGTATGCTGAAGCCTATAATAGAAGACAGCAAGATCACCATAACTCTTCATTGTATCCGGATGATCAAGTCCAAGTTCCCTCTCATTGATATCTAAAGCCTTTTGCTGATATATTGTAGCCTGTTTTAACAAAATCTTTTAGGTTTGCAATTGTCCATATCGAGGAGAAATATCAAAGTATAACTGTGTATATATACAGACCTGGTTAAAGTCACCCGTGTGATACAGAACTACAGCAAGTAAACTGTAAGCTCCGGCCGTCATTCTGTGATAGGGACCGCAAACTGCTACAAGTTTAGCAAGTGCCTAAGGGAGGGAAAAAAAACAACAAAACCAAATCATGAAGCTGTACAGAGAAACAACAAGTTATATGACGAGAGAGCTGGGGAATAGAAAATTAATTTTCCGAACATGTACCTTTGTTCCATATGTAACTGCATCTTCAAGCTTTCCTTTGTCTAAAGCTGTTTTAGATGACTCCAGAAGTTGTCTTCCATCAGCAGATGAACATGCTGCTTGCTGCAGAGATTTATAATAGAAAGTCTGAGTAACGATGGCCAACTAACATATTAGAAAGTATACAGACTCAGATAGAACATTTTTCAAATATCTTTTTATCTTGTCCATTACCTTATGCACTGGGACCAGACTGACCACATCTGTTTTCCGGAACGGTTCTGGAGAATCCATGTCAAAGTCCCTAGGAATCAACTCAAGACCAACCTGTGGACATATAATATTCAATCAAATAGTGATTAGCGACTAGCTATAACTCAATCAAATTTTCTGGTTAAAGCATCATTAAATTACCTTATGGGATAATCCACGGAGAATGGCAAACTTTCGTAGATCCTTGTAACTGAAGGCATTAAGATCATAGTCATATCGCTTCTTCAAGAACTTCTCCAACCACCGGAAGATAAGAGGATGTACATTCCAAGAGTTATGCGGTGTTGCTGCTACAGTTTTAGGAATCCCAAGCATCATGTTCAGAGCAGCAGCTACTTTTGCAGCTATTTTGTCAGTGTCAGCAGCAACAGCAGAAATCACCGCCTGGATGATATGCTTAAGGGCTCTAACTATCATCTCATGGACACACAGAGATTGTACATGTGACAACTTATCTGAGAGCTTCACCTGTTGTAACCATAGAAAAGACGTGGATGATCAAAATTGGTCATTCATCTTTAGTAGATTCTAAGAACCTCGAAGTCAAAAAAATTCTAAGAATCATGAACTTACGACATATCCTAAAGAGCGCATCCGAAGACCTCTTGTGTGCATAAAATCAGTTAGAGTCCGGCCATCGACTGGGGAAAGCTCCAACGAACCAAAATCTGCAACCTGTATTGAGCGATAAATACCAAACACATGATGTGTTTATATCTTCATATTAGCAATAGACAAGACTGCAATAAAATTTAGACTCATTTACCAGTTTCGGAATAGCGACTTCGGTATAATACTTCTGTGCCAAGTCGACAAGTTCTTGCAAAGACTGAAACAAACATTCGTAGTTAGAACACATTAAGTAGATGAACAAGAGAAAAAACTGGAGTTTTAGTTTAAAAACCTTGTGATGAAGTCCAGTATCTGACTCTTTTAGGCGACTGAAGGCTGCATCAGACAACAAATTCTTTAAGACAAGCACATTTTCTTCAGCATTCTTCTCGGTGTCAGATTGCAAAGATGTAGTTGTTGCAGCATTATCAGCCTCTAAAGAAACCACATCAACCTGAGACGATACTGCAGTCTGCAGTGCCTTGGGGCTGCTTACATCTGTTTTTTTCTTGCTGCTATTGAGGGACTTAAGCGGTTTCCCAAGCCCTTCAACCTTCAATTCATTCTTAGACTTTTCGTTGGTTTGTTTTTTGTCCTTTTCCGTATTCTTTTGGTCTTGTAAATGCTGTATCCAACAAGCTCCAAGCTCCCATCTAATGATACTATCCCTGTCTATCTTTTCTTCCTCAAGCTTAACAAGACTTTCCTCCAGCATCTTACTTACAAATTCTCGTGAAGATGTAAGCTCATCATCCTGTTGCTGATGTGTTTTCTTGTTCTGCTCAGGAGACGATTTATGGAGAAGGAATCTCAAACTGTAAAGCAACATCAAAATAATTAAACGGTAAGTAATAGCATAACCTAAAGAGACAAAGGATGAATGTTTTTTCATCGAGTAAGAAATTATCACCTGTTGATATTTAGAGCATTAGCACCACCTTCAGGCTGTTCAAGGAGGTCAACAATCTGAGAAGGTGGGCTTAACTTCTCACTCTCCTTCTCTATTTTCACAACAGAAATGTAACCACAATACTTAAGGCTTATAGTTCCTAAAGTAGCAACATCCTGCACCCATAAACAGTTGTAAAAGCAGAGTTAAAGAATACAGATGAGTACAAAAAGTTAAACATGGAAAGAGTGGAAAGTTCTAGAAAAACACTCACATGAGCAGCAGTATTTTCGTCCGCTGTAAGTCCCTTGAGAAGGTTCCGTTCCATCAGCTTCTTTTTATCCAAACCAGTGGCTTGAATTCCATCGATTTTTGTATCCACTTTACTACTTGCATTTGAAGTATCCCTTGTAACCGTAACACTCAAGTCTCCGACTGTCTCGGAGTATAGAACTTCTTCAGCCAGTACTGGCTCAGCCATTACTTTTTTAACAGCCTTGATGGCTCTGAAAGTCGCAACATCGACAAAGAGGTTGTGAAGAAGAAACACTTTCCTGTCTCTGACTTGTCTCTCCTCTGCTGTTTTGCAAGGCATAGATGCGATAAAGGCAAATTCGTTGGCCCATGGAACCAAATCGTAGCTGCCATCTCTTCCTTGACCACCACCATCTCCTCCCCATCTCTCATCCTCCATAGGGAGAGGCAGAAATGCTGCTGGTGACTGCGCCGCAGTAGGCGGGATGAGCCATGTGTTAGCTCTAAACCCATATGGAAGATTCCCAAACTGCACATTAGATTAAATACTCAGTAACTACATCCACTAAACCCTCATTCAGATAGAGAATCATACCTTGTTGCGCTCCGAAAATGCTTTCAGAAGATCACTGTAAGCCTAAACATGATAAAAGAATAATATCAACTCAACGCGGAATTTACTAAAATGTAGATGGATCGACCGCAGCCAGAAAAAAAAAACTTACATTATCGAAGGCTCTACTAATTTGTCTAAGCAAATCAACAAGATTGTGACATATGATTCTTTGTTTCCCAACGCTGTAAAATCCTTTTCTGCAACCTTCAATATGAACGAGCTTCCCGTTACAAAGCTTCACCTGAGATAACATTTGAAACGCAAACGGTATCACCAAAGGCCAATTGCCACATCGAGAAACAACCAATTGAGGTATAAGTTGAAATTTGTGTCTTACATCGATGGAGAGAAGATGATCTTCCGTCGCAATATCTTCGGTTTCCCGCTTCGTCACAAGCCGTATATCTATAAAACCCTGATTACCGTAAGTTGGGACAAAATCGATTGGGACAAATTTAGGGTTAGTGAGAGATACGATCATACATTGAAGAGGAGGAGTGAGGTGAGCGAGAGAGAAGAACTCGTAGAAACTTCCAAGCTTAGGGAAAGAATGGCTAGTCTCTCCGGCTTCATCAACCACCGCATCCTTCGGGGAAGGAGAAGGCGGAGGCGAAGTTTCCGTTTGTTTGGGATTCTTTCCACCTCCCTTAACCTGCGCACTTTTCACCGAATCCGATTTCTCCGGCGACGGACCGAAGCAAGTGGTGCAGGCGACGATGTCAAGCAGTCGTCTAACATGCGCCACTGCTGTCCCCTCAGTGTAATCCTCTGCAAGAAATAAATTACAACGGTCAGCACAAATTAGAAATCGAAGGTGACGTCGTTTTGTTACATAACCAAAACGGCCTCGTTTTAACGATCTATGACATTTTATATCCGTTACGGCGCGTTAACGGCGTCGAATTGAGAGAGAACTTTACCTTCCGTTAACGTGAGAACACACGGTTTAAGCGCCGAAACATCCACTGTGTCTTTTAACCGCGATCCTCTTACCTGAAACGACCGTTCCTAGTCAGACATGAATTGACTATTTTACCACAGTAATTTCTAACAACTTCCCTTTTATGCCATTATTATCAGTTTTCTATTTTTTCTGTAATAATTAAAAAAAAAACTTATTCTTAACATATACTCCATCTAATTGCAGAAATGGGAAAGGAAAGTCAGAGTAGCAATTTTTAGGCACACAATGACACTGACATTCTTCTCAGACGTACATAAAAAAGTCATTTTCCTTTACTTTTTGCTCACTTTAGTATTCGGATACTATAAAATTCCACAATGAATATTTTTGTACCATCGACCATTGACAAGTAACCCAACAACAACGAGAAAAATGCTTTAGGAAATTCAAATGATCTAGAAACTTCCACTCAAAATTTCACCCAAATTATTTACCTCATGGGAGAGAGAATAATTGGTGAGGTGGCAAGTGTCGAAGTTGACGGATAAAAGTCGCCGAACATCTATGATCCTGTCCGTTGATATTCCCTGTTTTCAGACATACGTGTCTCTCTCTATTAAAATCCACTTTTGATAATTTTCCTAATAAACATGTGGAACCTGTGCCTAAAATACGGCTTAAAATATCACTAATATATTACTTCACACAAGAAAACTTTTTTAACAAATATTCGAGAAAAATATGATTATATATATACATATTTTCTGACGACAAAAAAATTATATATATATTTATATATATATACTGATATACATATATCACTGTCTATATAACGTCTACGTAATTATATTGACCAAAAACATGAGATAATTGATTTATTTGATAATCGAATTTGTGTGTTACACACTGTTTTGTATTTATATACACGTTCAAATAATGATAGAAATTTCAAAAGATAATTCTAAGTCAAATTGAAAATGATTTTTTATTTTTTATTTAAAAACTAAAAATATAACATGTATAACTATCAGTTTTTTATAGTAACGTGTATTCTTACCTTATCCCAAAAAAAAAAAGCCAGCAAGAAAAATACAGAAAAGAAAATTAAATATGCACATTGGGAGTTTATATATCAGAAACAAAAATTAAAATATTAAGATAAAGTTTCAAAAGTATGTTATATAAGTAGAAAGTGTTGATCCGTAAATCACACAAAAAGGGTAAAACAGTACTTTTAATCGGAATCTCGTTTATTGATCAAGGTCGGCGTTACAACAGAGTTTAAGTAAGAAAAAGACAAAAGGATTCAAGATCGGTAATGAGCTCTCTCTTGTATTCTCTGTCTCTGTGGAAGTTGTGGATTCATTTGAATGAGGCGATGGCCTCCTTATTTATAGTGTCTTTGAGGCGGTTGAAAGGAAGATTTCTCCTTTTCCGAGTTCGATTAGGAAGAGGAAATCTTCCGGTTTTCTCGCCGAGATAAGGATAAATTCCTGATATCTCGACGAGTCGACCCAAGGGAATATTTCCTTTTCCGAGATCGGCGGAAAAGGGAAATATTCCGACTTCATCTGTTGTAACGGACCGGGCCTGTGATGGGCCTAGATCGGTAGCCGAGATGGGCTTTCAACGAGATTCCGAGCTCGGCCCAATGTTTTTGGGCCGGCTTATCCTCGATCCGAACCATCGTAAACCGGTCCTGATTGAACCGATCTCGGTTCAAACCGAGTTAAACCAAGGGGGTGCTAATCCCCCCTCTAACAATTGGTCCCCCCCTTAGTTCGGCGAGGGAGTTTATGAGTTCGGCGAATTTTTAGGGAGTATTCTTTAGCTCGGTTAAAACTGAGATCGGTATGATCTAATCAGATTCTGTTTCGAGTTCGGCTTAATGATACGAACTGTTCGAGTTCGGCGAACTGCTTAAGTTCGGCTTGGTGATACGAACTGTTCGAGTTCGGCGAACTGCTTAAGTTCGGCTTGATGATACAAACTGTTCGAGTTCGGCGAACTGCTTAAGTTCGGCTTGGTGATACGAACTGTTCGAGTTCGGCGAACTGCTTAAGTTCGGCTTGATGATACAAACTGTTCGAGTTCGGCGAACTGCTTAAGTTCGGCTTGATGATACGGACTGTTCGAGTTCGGCGAACTGCTTAAGTTCGGCTTGATGATACGAACTGTACGAGCTCGGCGAACTGCTTAAGTTCGGCTTGATGATACGAACTGTTCAAGTTCGGCGAACTGCTTAAGTTCGGCTTGATGATACGAACTGTACGAGTTCGGCGAACTGACTGGGTTCGGCTTGATGATACGAACTGTTCAAGTTCGGCGAACTGCTTAAGTTCGGCTTGATGATACGAACTGTTCAAGTTCGGCGAACTGCTTAAGTTCGGCTTGATGATACGAACTGTACGAGTTCGGCGAACTGACTGGGTTTGGTTTGAAAGGACGGATCCTCTTTAGATTGGGGTTCTTACGGTTGAATCGATTTTACGAACTTTCGAATTCGGTGAGTTTTTGGTATCGAGCTCTGATATATTTGAAGTCGTACTTTATACGACTTCTCAAACTTGTCGTACACAGTGGTGCCGTAAATAGTACGGTCTTAGCCGGGTGAAGAGGACAAGTTCGACTGAACCTGCTCAAGGTCGGCAATCCATATTGTAGATCGGCTTATCGATTTTGCGGTTGTTGAGAAACCGGCTTACTGGTTTTTGCGACTGTTGAGAAATCGGCTTATTAGTTTTTGCGACTGTTGAGAAGTCGGCTTAGATTTGCGAGGAAGGACGTTCGGCTTGACCCTAGAGTTTAGTTTAAGAGTACGTGAACAGCTCATCTTAATATGCTCTAGGTTTTCTCACATTGAATCCGAGTGTGCAAGACGGGCTCGGCTTATTTGGCTCGGATAATCTGAGAAGTTGGTGCGAGACTGATCTCGGCTTTGAATGTGGAAAGTGTATTATCCATTGCACCATGAGGATGCGTGCGAGCTAAGCTCGGCTTTATCAGATCGCCTGGCCAGGACGTTGATATGGGAACCGTTGGTGGTCCAAAATGCGAACTGTTTGGAGTTCGGCAAACATAAAGTTTGGCTTAAAATACGAACTGTTGGAGTTCGGCAAACATAAAGTTTGGCTTTTAAAATACGAACTGTTGGAGTTCGGCAAACATAAAGTTTGGCTTTAGAAAATATGAACTGCTGGAGTTCGGCAAACATAAAATTTGGCTTTGAAAATACGAACTGTTGGAGTTCGGCAAACATAAAATTTGGCTTTGAAAATACGAACTGTTGGAGTTCGGCAAACATAAAGTTTGGCTTTGAAGGTACGAACTGTACGAGTTCGGTAGAATGCCTTGGTAAAATTTTATTAATGTTATAGCTGCGCCTTGTGAGGGCTGCCTACGTACCTTCGAAAGAAGGATCAAGCCATTCGTAGTTCATATGGTATTAGAATCGAGCGTATGTGTAGTAGCTCGGTGATCTTTTTTTTTTTTTTTTTTTTTTTTTTTTTTTTTTTTTTTTTTTTTTTGGGAGCGTTTGGAGCTCGGGAGCGTTTGGAGCTCGGTTCTTGTAGTGCGAGCGTTTGGAGCTCGGCTTTCTTTTTTTTTTTTTTTTTTTTTTTTTTTTTTTTTTTTTTTTTTTAATGGCGCGGTCTGTTCGAGGGTTGGAAGGCTCCTTCGACTGGAACTTCCCCCTTTTTGTACTTCATCATCAGGAACTCCTGTAGATGTCGGCACTCTTCGGTTGAATGATTTCCATACCGATTATGGAAATTGCAGTACGGTGCGGATTCAGTGTTGTCGGGCTCTTTTGGCTCATCCGACCGAACCCAAGTGTTTGACCAGGATTGCTGGGTTTGGACCGCATTGACGGGTTGTTTCGGGGGAACGTATAGTTTATCTTTCTCGGATATTTCTTCCTCCTCCATGATGAAGATATGCGCCCTGTGCAGGATGTCCTCCAATGTCTTTGGATTATTGCGTTTGATCTCCCTGTGAAAGTCCGATTCGTACCAGGTGGCTTTGTAAAGAGCCTCGATTGCGGCTTCGTCGTCGATCGTGCAATGGGATACAACCGTTTTGAAACGTTCCATGAAGTTGCGTAGGGGCTCGTCCTGCTTCTGCTCGAGGGCCCAGAGTTCGGCGTTCTTTGTTTTCTGCTTGACAAACATGGTGAAGCGTTTGAGGAATTTGGTAGTGAGCTCGTTATAGCTGTTCACCGAACTTGGCTCGAGCGTCGAGAACCAATCGAGCGCGGCTCCGGATAAGTTTTCGACGAATAGTTGGCACATGGCTGCGTTCTTCTCGGTTTCCGAGCCGAAACGAAATCGGTTCATTGAGATGACAAACGAGGTCAAGAAGCGTTTAGGATCGGTAAACCCGTCGTATGATATGATCTTGACTCTTTCTAATCGCCGGACGGGAGTGTTGATGATCATGTCGGTAAACGGTGTCCTCTGTGACTCCTGAATTACCCGGTCGATTTCCGGTGCCGAACTTGCAGCCTGGTGGACTTTGGTCCGCATCTCTTGCAGTTGGGCCTGTACCTTGGCGAATTCCAAATTTATGGCAGCTTGGTCTGCGATGTTAATTTCCGAACCGGACGCGGATCTTCTTGTCGGCATGTCGATCGTGCTTGGGGGTTGAGCGTCGGTTAAGTCGGACAAGAGATTTCGGCGTAACGTGTTTTCGTTGGCGGGGGTGATCGGGTTTGGTTCGAGGATACCGGTCTGGTTTCGGTGTTCGAAGTGGGATGCTATCAGTGAAGTGATCCGCTCTTCGTTCCTTTTGTTGATCTCGGCGAACTGTGCCGCCATGGCCTCCATAAAGACGGTCGGTTCCGTGAATATCGAAGCAGCCGGAGGCGGCGGAAGAGTTGTCGGGGGGTTGGTTTGATTATCCCCTTCAATAAGTGAGTTCGGAGGAAGCCCTCCTCCGTTTGTTGGTAGCTCGGTATTGACTGGATTGGGTTCGTCAGCGCGCGGGTTTTGACCGTTGTTGTCCGAGCTGTCGACGAGGGCTGCGGTGGTATCGACTGGAAGAACCATTGCCGAACTTCAATCAAACGATATCCGAAAGTACTGTTCTATTCTCCCCACAGACGGCGCCAATTGTTGATCCGTAAATCACACAAAAAGGGTAAAACAGTACTTTTAATCGGAATCTCGTTTATTGATCAAGGTCGGCGTTACAACAGAGTTTAAGTAAGAAAAAGACAAAAGGATTCAAGATCGGTAATGAGCTCTCTCTTGTATTCTCTGTCTCTGTGGAAGTTGTGGATTCATTTGAATGAGGCGATGGCCTCCTTATTTATAGTGTCTTTGAGGCGGTTGAAAGGAAGATTTCTCCTTTTCCGAGTTCGATTAGGAAGAGGAAATCTTCCGGTTTTCTCGCCGAGATAAGGATAAATTCCTGATATCTCGACGAGTCGACCCAAGGGAATATTTCCTTTTCCGAGATCGGCGGAAAAGGGAAATATTCCGACTTCATCTGTTGTAACGGACCGGGCCTGTGATGGGCCTAGATCGGTAGCCGAGATGGGCTTTCAACGAGATTCCGAGCTCGGCCCAATGTTTTTGGGCCGGCTTATCCTCGATCCGAACCATCGTAAACCGGTCCTGATTGAACCGATCTCGGTTCAAACCGAGTTAAACCAAGGGGGTGCTAATCCCCCCTCTAACAGAAAGTACATAAACTAATGTAATAGAAATCAGTTATGTGCATAAGAATATTTAAAACAGAGAAACAGAAAACAAGTTATAACAAATTTCACAAAGAAATCGCTACCAAAAAACAGTTGTAAACTAAACACGCAAGAGTTATGAAAAATTACATAATTCGAAAATGGATGCGATGAAAATAAAAACACAAACCTTCAAAATAGCCTCCGTTTCATCCGGAAGGTTTACAATGACATCCACGATAACCGGAAGAACTGCACATAAACCGTAAACCATGATTCATATGTCAATTCAGAAAATAATTACCAAAGCAAGTTAATTGACAGCTTATTTGAAATTCAAATAGATTAAGGTTTTGGCTATTGGTACTTTTCTCTTCCTTCTTCTTCTTGTCTCCTTTTGTCTTTCCACGGTTGTTCTTGGGAGCCATTATTTTTCGAGTTTTTTTTTTGTTTTTGTCTTTTATTGAGTGAGAACCAAATAAGTAGCTGAAAAATAAATTAAATTGGTTAATAAAAACAATAACATTATCAATATACATACAAATGTGCAAATTATAAGTCCATATATAACCACTCAAACCTCATGAAGAACCCATAATAAAAACACAATTATAAATTAATATGCAATCGAGTAAATAATATTATCCAAAACATATCAAACTGAATACCGTTAGTTAAAAATATCTGTTTACATAACACAAACTTAAAATTCAAATTTCGATAGTTACCGAGTGAGAGGAAGAGCAGGAGCTAGTTTATTGAGCTTGAGTATATGAAATAATTAAAATAAAAAAAGAAGAGGATAATAAAAATTAATAATAATAATAATAAAGAGTTATAAGAGAGTTTAGTGGTTCGAAGAAAAGCTGAAGCTGTAAGCTTTCATGGAGAAACGGTGTGAGAGAGAGAGAGAGAGAGATAGTAAAAGTTTGCGAGTGATAAGGAAGGAAGGGCGGAGATTCAATAGTCAGATGGGTAGAATGCCTTTTTATGGACGTTCGTGGCATTTTACTGTAATTATCTTCTCTTTCCAAGGGCATTTTAGGCTTTTTGTCTTTATTTGAAGCATGCTTCTTTCGGAATTATTTCTTACTCTTTTAGGGCCTTTAAGCCGTTAATGGGCCTTGAGGGAGTTGTCTTATTTCTACGCTTTTTTTTGTCATTCCTTTTTGGATTATTCTATTTGTGCCCCTTCTATTTTTTACATAATACACAGAATCGCTACATTTTCCTGCTCTCTAGGTCAGACCCACTTTCGAAATTTTCAATTTTAACTTCACAGAATTGTTAAAAAAAATTCCCCCAGATATTCTGTTATTTTTAACTGCAAAAGAGACAAAAAAAACTTACGTATTTTTTTTTAATATTTAACGATTAAACTGTCTTCTTCATTCAGTATTCTTAGAAATCAAGTTAGTTAGTATGTATATGGTTCACCAACACTGATTCAGGCTCTTTTTCAACTCTAATTTAAAAAAATTGTCCAATTAAAATCTGAATTAGTTTTTTTTAGTTTCAAACCTTTTTTTTTGGTAACAAAGGGTAATTAGAGTCTTTTACCATTGACTAATTCTCATAGATAAGTGATACCGTCGATTAGTCCACTCATTTAGTTTTCAAATAAGCTTAAAGCGTGGTACCATCTTCGACTGGCCAAATGAAAATGGTTAGATAATTTCATGCTTGCGGTAGTTTAAAACTTTGTACTGGATAAAACTTTGATTTCTAACTATAATCAACAAGAATGATAATCCCATTTAAAAAAACAAGAATGATAATCCCTAAACTATCATGATATAGTAATAAATTCTACATGTATATTTTTGTATGTTTGCATATAACCAAAGCTAATTCAAACAAACACAATTATTTTAATGACGTTTATGATTAAGGCCTATTTACCGGATAAGTTAAATACGTTTTTGTAAGCAAAATATGATTAAACTAGAATTTTTATCATTTTGTAGAAAAATAAAGATTTTTTTTATGTATGAAGAAAGCGCAGACAATTTTGTCGTCCAGTAATGTTGGCAATGGCAGGTCACAAGTGGAAAGAAGAAACAAGAAGCGGGACCATCGTCTACATGGGTCCCACGTTAAATGGGTGCTCCAACGAATCTCGACCGCTCAATTTCGTTAATCAGACGGTGCAAGATGGACCACGTAAAGCTCACTCTGCCCATTATCCTAATCTCTGTTCTAAAAATCGGCTAGGCGCTAGACAGCCAGGGACCGCGGCGATTTGTGTCTGTGCGGGAAGGAAAATCGGTCAACCGACTTTTTCTGATTTTCAACGTTTTTTTACCTAAATCGGGGACTTTTGAGAAAAAATCGGCCCAATTTTTTATAAAAGAGCGGCCCAATTTTTTTAAAAAGATCGGCCCGATTGTTAATTAAATAAAACTTTGGCCCAATAAAACCAATTCAGCCATTTTTTAATGATTCGGGAGAGAAATTAAGATTTGTATTTATAATACAACTTCTGCTCCTAATTTTTGCAAGATTTCCGATGTGGGACTCTTGTGACTTATATCCAACTCCAACTCGCGCATCAACACATGTCCCTTCTTGACCCAGATTGTATGTAATGAATGCGTTACAAATATCTGTATTGAGCTTCTGTTGGACTTATGTTAGTAATGTGTAATGTGTTGTTGGACTCCATTTCACCATGCAATTACCCATTTGGGTATCTAATGAAATGTCGAAAAAGAAAAAAAATGTATACAATACAATATATTCTTCCATGAATTTATAATAACTTTTACTTAATATCTTATGTTTTATTATTTAATTTATTGAAATTATAATTTATTAATACATATTTTTCACATAATATTTTATATTCAACATCATATATTAATTTTTAATGTAAATTAAATAAAATAATATTAAAAACTAATCACTGATTAATCACGCTAGACGAAACCCGACCGCCCGACTAGCGCCTAGCGATTTTTTTAACATTGATCCTAATCAACACATAACCAAACGAAATGGCCAATTTGTAGAGAAGTTTCCGTAATTTTGTTTTCCCCCAAAATAACGTATTTATCTTTACACTCGTCAATTTTTTATTATATATTTTTCTTTGTAAATATATATATTATCGATATTGCGTATACTGTAACCATCACTCGCTTGAAAATAATATTTCTTTTAGATATTTTAGCATGAAACTAGCTAAATGATTATAATTTTTCTGACCATAAAAATGAACAAATACTTACGTTTAAAATATCAACCACGTCTAACCTAAAAAGAAAATTCACGTTAAAACAAAAATATATATATCAACCAATACTCCCTCTTCGTAAATATACCTCTTCTGAAGAGCTTTTTACAAGATAATGATTACTATTTTACTTATTTAACTACACCAATCGTGATTAAAATGTGACGGCCGAATTGAAGAAAAAATAATACTCGTAGTAAATAATGTTGAGATGTACGCTTATCACATCGCTGCGAGCCCGAGTTGAGCCCGTCCAGTTTAAATCCGAACCCGAATTGAGACCGTGAAAAGGACACTTGAAATGAGCTTGCCCGTTTTAAGTCCAGGTAGTTCGGGTCACCCACGGGTACCCGAATTAGATTTATTTTTTTATTTTTTTACTTGTAGATTTTTTTGGTTTTTGTAAGT
The DNA here is from genome assembly GCA_030161315.1 of Eutrema japonicum. Taxonomy (NCBI): domain Eukaryota; kingdom Viridiplantae; phylum Streptophyta; class Magnoliopsida; order Brassicales; family Brassicaceae; genus Eutrema; species Eutrema japonicum. Next base: position 582,829 of record BSQW01000001.1, on the reverse strand, counting down.
TTGTAACAAAAGTCATTTCCTCTACGGATTAACAAATGAAGTCTTCTTCTTAAGTTTGTAACAAAAGTCATTTCCTCTACAGATTAAACAAGAAGTAAGCTAATAAAAACATATAACATAAAAACTCCAATATCAAAAGCAGCATCTAAATTCCAACATCAAAAGCAACATCAACAAAAACATAAATATCATAAATCAACAAAAACATAAATATCATAAATCTCAAATATCATAGATAAATACAATTGAATCTCAGGTTCTCGAACTACTTGCCGTCTTTGTAGCATCCTCCTTTTCATCATCAAAATAACCTTCAATATCACCTAAATCATGAAGATATGAGTTAGTAAAAAAAAGAATTGAATTATATAAGTAAGAGAATACATATTCTTGATGTTTTACTTTCAAAATCTGCATAACCTCGTAACCAGTTACGAGTGCAAAGGAGAGCTTGAACATTTTTTGGAAGGAGACGGTTTCTGAAGGGGCTCAACACACAGCCTCCAATATTGAAAGCCGGCTCCGATGCAACTGTGGTGATCGGTATGCTAAGCAAATCCCGAGCAAGAGCAGCTAAATCACCATAATGCTGTCCATTGTCCTTCCAATAGCTCACGACATCTATATCCGCAAATGATTTCATCTCTATCCGAGGCACATCCAAATAAATATCTAAATTGGATCTTGCATTATTTAAACAAGGATCCAAGTTCCTCTCAAGCTCAAAGAGATCCTATTATAGAAATATACTAAGTTAGACATATAAAGATTATTCAAGATTTAGTAATGTAAAAATGAGAAATGAGAAAACACTTACATAGTTCACATCATCTTCCAATGGTGATTCAGTGAGAAACTCAAGTGGAGTTTGTGTGGCTGAAGATGATGGAGCCCAAGGCTTGGTCTTGTATTCTTCATACAACAACCTCAAATTCTCCTTAACAACTTCAATCTTTTTCTTAGAAATAGTATGATCTATTTGGTCATAAGCTGATTTGAGTATCTGCAGCTTCAATCTTGGATCCATAACAGCTCCCATAACTAATATGACCATGTAATCCTCATGTCAAAGTCCTTAGGCATACATGATATATATATAGATGATATATATGAATATATCATGTATGGCTAAGGACTTTGACAGACAAAACAAAAAAAGTATGCATGCATAAGGTAAATAGTATTTTTCCCTTCTTCGTAAATTTGTCTCAATTTTTTTTTTTTTTTTGTAACAAAACAAATAATCTTGATTTTCTTTTTCTGCTTCTTTCGACGTAACTTGCTTCTGTCAGCGGAGAATCTATCACTAGAACTATTATCTACCCGTTTTAGTATTACTCAATTTGAACAGTACTATTATCTAAGTTAGCTTTAGAACAAGAAAAACGACGGTTGGCCTTGTTAGTTGTTACTGTTTTGAGCATGTAGAATCATGCACACCGTATCTATTACCTAAGTTAAGCTTTGGAATGCTCCTAAGCAAAATTGCAATAGGCTATTTATGTCATAACAAATGGATTATAATAATAATGTACCAATTAAGTCGAACAACCTGTTTGCATACCTTTTTCTCACTTCTTCACCGCCATTAATTTCTTTGGGATGTTGTCCAATGGTGTGTGTTGATTTTAGTAAGAACAGTCTCTCTTTCAACGTTCCTCCACATTTCATTCCCTTCGATTGAAGCACGTTTCTTAATCTCTCCCTCACAAGAACAGAATCCAGCCATCAAAAGACACAAAGTTGTTCAGTGAGCTAGTGACAACATCTCTATAATATTATTTAAGAATATATTTTTGAAAATAAATTTTATTTTGTAAATTATTACATATTATGTTATTACAAATAAGAAAAAATAATTGAAATAAGAAATGATATAATTATCTTCTAAAATTATTGATGAAAATATGAAAAATGTTTATTTATCATTAAAGAGCTTATTTACTATTTAGTTTCTTAATTATTTTTAATATTATATATTTTTAAATAATAATCAATCCATATATATTAAAAAAATCTATTCGAAATATTGCTATATTTTTCACTATAATTTATTATATTTTATTTGAATATATATCAAAATAAAAGTTAAAAAATATTTTACTAGATTTATAAAAAACTTAGACTCAATAAAATTGATTTTTTTTAAGAGTTCATGAACTAACCACAAAACTAGAGTCATTAAATAGTGCATATTAGAGTTATGTTTTCAAGATTATAAGTTTTGCGGGTTAGCCCGTATAATATTTTAATCCACTGTAAAACGAGTTAAATATACAAATTATTCTGTTTAACAACTATATCTATAATCATGGGTTATACATATTATAAAATTCAAATAAAATCAATTTTTTAAAAAAATTATCCCTTGCTAATTTTTTTTCTTTTTAACACTGATATTATTATTAAACATTGGTAAAAATATAAAGGTGGGATACAATCCAAAAATCAAATATCCAATTATTAGAGCCCAGATCTAAGACTAGAGCAACACGCAAATGGATTCATAATTAGAACCCTCCTCACGACAAGAAAGAAATGGATGAGACGCCAATGGATCTCGTGCTAATTCTAGCACGGATTAAATCCAAGTAACAAACTTATTTGATTTCACTCATACCTCCTTATCTGATGCTGAACAATACAAAACCAAGCCTTAGTCTTTATAATAGTTGGCCTTTTCTTTTGGACGTACGGCCCATTATGTATGTTTCTGTTAGTTGATAAACAATATTTTTTCTCTTTCTTTTGTTCAACAATATTCTTTTACAATTTTTAACATAAGCGCACCTTATTCCAAAACAACATTATTTTTCTTTTTTTTGTTAAGCCAATCATATACATACACATGTTACATGTACAAGTAGATATGTTATATGTGACACGTGTAAGAGATCTAAGGGTCACTTGTATGATCGACGGTGAAGTCAGGCTCTGTTGGTTTCGGAGGTAGCAAAGGGAGAGTGTAACGAGGAGGGAGGTTGGAGATATTATGCCTCAAATTGTGAAGCACGTTTGAGGCAAAACGCGACGCGTAAAGCGTGGCTCCAAGGCTCAACGACGAAGATGCGGCTGCAGCATCGCGTTTGCGTTCGCGTTCTCTGTCTTGACTAGCGAGCGCGTCTCGGAGACGGTCTTCTTCATCGCGTAGTGATTTGGCTAATTTCCTCCGACAGTGTCTCCGCCACGCCGCCTGTATAAAAGATGCTCCCCATGTTCTCCATTGGACCGAATAAAACCTGAGAGAATATTACAATCCGGTTTAGCCAATCCAGACCAAACCAATACCCTATGGAAAAAATGTTAAAACCGGTCCAATTTCAAGTTTCATACTTAATAAACGCAACCGAAACCAAATCACACTAAAATGTAACTAACTAAACTGACTATACCTTCAAAACTTTGTGAAATCTTAAAAGTAACGTACAATATGTTTTTGCTACCAAACCGTATCAAATTGAACCAAATGTACTTGGTTTCCCTTCGGAGAGAGAGAGAGAGAGCGAACCTGAAAGTATGTTGGAGCTGCTTGCTATGGAGGCGTCTGAATTGTGAAGCGACAGACTTGAGATCCTCTGCTGCAAGAGCAAAGGCTTCAACTTCGGTGAGAGCTTGAACTGTTCTCGTCGAGATGGGAAAATGCGATGAAGATTGAGGATCTAATGCCCACGTGAGAAGATCTTCTCCACAGAAATCACTTGCCTTGAGGTACTCGGCATTGAAGAACCCAGTTCGTCCTCCATTGGTGGTGGCACTTATAAGCTTTCCTCTCATCACAAACAGCATCTCCGCAACAGGATCTCCTTCACGGGTCACGTAGCTGTTCTCTGTGTAGAGAACCGGTTTTAGCCTATCGCAAACAGCGTCAAGTAATTGCTCATCCATTACCTCGAACATAGGTACCTACCAGAAACAATCATATTACTAAGATTCTTGATTCAGAGATATTAATGGAAAAAAGAAGAGAGAGAGCTTGTTACTTGCTTTCTTGAGGAGATCGAGGCAAAGATGGCGTTTAATGTCTCTTCTGAGGTCTTTAGGGAGGTTACGAAGAAGGGTTTCTTCCTCGACTCCTCTTGTCTCTTGCCATCTATATTGTTCATATCTCCTGATACGTTTCCTCAGATCTTCGGGTAACATCCTATGAGACATCCATTGCTCTGCATCTCTCTTTCTCACCCTCATTTCCTCCTCTCTAACCGTTGTTGATTCCAAGTATTTCTGTAACAGTCCACATAAATTACATTGAGTTTCCTGAATATTACTTATATGTGTTATGGAACAAGTCAAATAAATCAAGAGATTCTTTGAGGCTTACCTGCATATTGCCAATAAGTAGCGCAAATAAGACTAGTCCAGATATGCAAATTGATATAGCAAAGATGATTTCACCTACGAATTTGCTCGTTTGGAGATTTTGTCCCAAGGCACTGTAACAGTAAAAGCAACTCGTGAGCATGATTACTTCTTTGATCTGTGACAGTGTTTCAGATAAATCTGCTAGAGATGGCTAGAGATGCAACTAGAAACTGGTCATAACTCAGCTCTGTTATAAATAGAAAGAGCAGAACAATCTGGCTAAATAGTTAGTGTGAAATCAGATAGATTCAACAGATAAACCAAAGTGTTCAAGAACTATGCATTTTCAAACCTTAGGTTTCGCAGACCCCACCAGAAGCAGTAGAAGAATTTCTTCCAGAAATCATGTGATTCAACAACCCCACTCTTTAGAGCATCAGTGAAGATTCCAAAGTTGAAGACCGTTGAGTTTATAATCTCCCCAGGGTCGAGAAATGGGCAAGAAGTCGTCAGGAAATCGTTTTTAACATCTTGATTGTCCTCACAGTACAGATATTGAATCTTACAATCGCCTTTTCTCTTCTCGCACGCCTCTTGCCAGCATCTGTCCTCTCGTTCTATTGAGATTAAGTACCATAAAGCTCCAAACACCTGAATAAGTAAGTGAAACATAATAAAACTTGATCAATCATTGAGCTGCCTTTTACATTTATAAAGATTCAGTCATCCAAAACTCACATGACTGGCTAACATATAGAGAGAGAGGTTCCAAGCAGCTCCAGCCCATGCTGTTTCAGTAACAATGCCAGATGTTCTTGTCACTTCGGTGTAAAGCGGATACATTCGAAGAATCCGGGGAACATATTGAGCAATTATGACAAATTTAAGGTAGTCCTTTGTGAGCAAGGAGACTGGCTTGCTGACATTTGGAATAACAGCTAAGACTACTATCTGCAACATAAGAAACCAGAGGATTCGGCCATATTAAGAAAGAAGCCTGTTATATCATTGACATTTTAAAAAAGCAATCAAGTCATTTACCTGTGGGAGAGGAAGGATGGAAAGTAAATCAATGATGAAGTAAGATGAGAGATACTTCAAGGCTATTGCTTTAGCATCATCAACCAACTCACCTCTTCCAAAAACACGGGAAGAAGGAGCGATGTAAGCTGTCCTGAACTGAAACACAATGTGAATAATGTAGAAAGCATCGATGAGTGTACGAAACAAACTTGCGGCTATCTCTAAGTTTGAGTCCAAAGTAAGACAGTGCCTGACGCCATCGACAATGGGAATGTAGAAGAAGAGAGGATCAATCGCCAAAGCAACCACACAAGCAAAGAGGAATATTTTGTTCCAGTTCTGCAGAAACAAACCCTGTGGGTTTATGATGTTCTTATGAGTAACAACACTAGATTGTTCCTTCTGGACAGGATAGTTATTATGTGAAGGGAAACTTAATGGCTTCTTGAAGGTTTTGATTTTTTGTGAACCTTTCTCAAATCCCCACTTGACATTCTTCAAAACTCTATCTAAAGAAGGTCTAGCTTTTCTCTCATAACCATACTCAGAGGCTAATGATCTGTCTGCATCTTTGAACCTAAACAAAATCATCAAATTTACATACTGTAGAATCATTCATATATCTATGTAGAAAGCAATATTGATTCAACCAACCTCACACGATCCATCATCTTGGATATTTCAACTGATACAGTGTGACGAATCCTACATTATATAATAAGAACAAAAATTAAATCAGAACGAATTGTTCTCCATGATTACGTACAATAATAATCCCCAAAAATCAATTTAAAAAAGGCAAGTATGCACCTAACAGTTGGGTGTATTTTAAAAATATATCTTCAAAAGGTTAAATTTGGAACCTAGAATCAGTCAATATCCACCGAATCCCATTTCTTCTCAATAATTCGAAACCAACTTGTAATTACTGTTCATCGAAGACATGAAAGCTATGTTTCAAAATAAATCGACCCCACGGCCGTCAAATCTGGGGATTTTACACAGATTTACCTAATCGTTTGGATTCTAAAAACAGCAAAACAAAAACCAGAAGAACAAAAAATCGGAATCAAATTTCTCATCTGAACTGAAAGATACTTACTGACGGCGAGAGAGTAAGATTCCTCCTCTGAACTGAAATCGGAAGTCTTAAAAAGTTGCGTTTTCTTCTTCTTCAAGCTCGCTGAAAAGAAAGACTCGTGGCGGTTACTTGTATCTGTGTATTTCCCTGGAAAATTTGAGCAAAAGAGAGGGAAGTGGGGAAATATATGCAATTAAATAACTTCAAGTCTTTTATTCAACTCAACAATCCAAAAACTATATATTAATTATTCAAATGCAAGGTAGACTTGGTCAAAGTCAGAACGGAAAAATAAACAAGTTGCCAATTTGAAGTATTGGGCCCATTAAGAGCATTGGGCTCATTTAGATCCAATTATCTCCTAATTACTCTCCTCTCCTCTCTCTCTCTCTCTTCACATTAATTTTTCTGTCTCCGATCAGATAACCGCGACCGGCGTCGTCGTTCTTATTCCCGGCGTAGTTCACCGGCGACGATTTCCTAGGTTTCTCAAGGTATTATAGTCTTATACTTGTATTATATCCGTCTTTCCATTTTTCTTTTCTCTCTTGTCTAAATGGCTTTAGGGTTTTCTTCAATGCGAAGACTGTGAATGGAATTGCTCTAGGGTTTCTTCAATGTGATTATTTCGTGAGCTTGGGTATACTATTTTGGATTCGAACTTCTCCATGTTCGGGTGATCAAGTTTTTGTTTCATTGTCGCTAATAAGATAGAAAAAAAGTCGATAAATTGTTTGAATCAGTAAGAACTAAGGATATCTCTGGGATTTTGCAGGTAACACAATTTCAAGTGGGTGATTACATAATCATATCTAACAATGTCAGATTCTGGTGAACCCAAAACCTCTCAGCAAGAAGAAGTTCAACAAGGTAGATAAGCTTTCAACTTGTTTCGCGTTTTTTCTTCTTCTTCGTTGTTAGCTAAATAGTTTCATTAAAGAAACTGGAGACACTGACCAAAATTTTATCATTGTTCTGTTTTCAGTTTGCACTTTCTTCAAGAAGCCATCAAAAGCTAAAAACATTAGGAAAAGAACGGCTGACGCGGATGAAGAAGACGAAGATTCGAAAAGCGAAAGCTCTATATTACACAACATCAAGAAATTTGCTAAACCGGACAGCAAGTTGTTTTTCTCCACTGGACCATCCAAGAGCTCTGCTACGGCCAGTGAAGCTCCCGAGAAACCCGTCTTTCACTACGATTCCTCCAAGGAGATCCAGGTTCATAACGACAGTAGAGCGACGGCAACTCTAGAAACCGAGACCGACTTCAATCAAGATTCACGAGCTATTCGTGAGAGAGTTCTTAAGCGAGCAGATCAAGCATTGAAAGGGAATAGAAAAAATGCTTCGGATGAGAAGCTGTATACCGGAATTCATGGATATACAGATCACAAAGCTGGGTTTAGAAGAGAGCAAACAATCTCAAGCGAGAAAGCTGGAGGTTCTCACGGGCCATTAAGAGCTTCTGCTCATATCAGAGTGTCTGCTAGATTCGATTACCAGCCAGATATTTGCAAGGATTACAAAGAAACCGGATACTGTGGATATGGAGATTCTTGTAAGTTCTTGCATGACCGTGGGGATTACAAACCGGGATGGCAGATAGAGAAAGAATGGGAAGAAGCAGAGAAAGTTAGGAAGAGAAATAAAGCTATGGGAGTTGAAGATGAAGATGATGATGACGCTGACAACAAGAGCGACGAAGACGAAGATGCATTGCCCTTTGCTTGCTTCATTTGCAGAGAGCCTTTCGTCGATCCAGTTGTCACGAAATGCAAGCACTACTTCTGTGAGCATTGTGCTTTAAAGGTAATGATGATTACTTAAGTCACAATTGTGTTTCTGTTTTTTTGGTTAACTAAAAGTTTGTTTATATAATGATGCAGCATCACACGAAGAACAAGAAGTGCTTTGTGTGTAACCAACCAACTCTGGGGATTTTCAATGCAGCACATGAGATCAAGAAGAGAATGGCTGAAGAGCGGAGAAAAGCTGAAGGATAGTGAAGTTTTTCTTTCACAAGCCAAAAAACCAAAAAGACAAAAACTATTCTTGCTTGACGAAAGCTTGTTGTTTGGTTGTGAATGGTCTTTACAGACTGGGCCCAATACGGATTGGGCCATGTTTGGCACATCAAACGGTAACTGAGTTTATTTCGTTTTTTGTGTGTTCTTAATAGGATTGTTAACATTGGATCATTTGATTTGAAGCAATGATTATTTGTGTTCTTTTTAATTGTCTTTTGACTCTTTTCACTTCACTCGGTTTTTTTCTTTTAGTTCGCACAGATGCAAGAATCTATTGGCCGGCAAAAAAAGTTATCCAAGTAAGCAAAAAAGTAGATACGACGCAAAAAGTGAACATAGAAAAGTCGGACATTAAACCAATAAGAAAACGACACGTAAACAAGTTTCTTATAATTTGACCATATGTATTTATTTGTAATGTCGCTGTTACTAAAAAGACTCGTCGTTTTACCATGTGGCCGTTAGTATTTACGTTAAAGTCATTTTTTGCCTAATGCCAAAGCTGGTCCTATCCTATCCGATAAGGTTACTATAATTACCATCAACTACCGCTCTTTTACGTACTATATTTCCACTTAGCATTAAAACAGACAATTAAGAAATACTCATATACTTGCAGACAAATATATATAGAAATATAAGCTAAATCCAAAGTTTCGCATTTTAGTTTGATCATCGCGCCACTTTGAGGTAATGAGATTTGTAAGCATGAACAATATTCAAATACAGCAAAACCTCCAGTTCTAAACTTATAATGGGTAAAATGGTTACAAGATCGAACAATTGTTATATTTGAAACATTAAACCGCATTATTCATAGGATAAGGTAATCATTTAACCTGAGTTATCTAAGTGGTGATTATGTTTTTTTTTTTTTGAAAAATAAAATAGTAAATATGAGTCTTTTGAGAAAATAAAAGATTAATTCACTAATTATAATAGTTGTGCATAAATTACTGGTTTGAAAGCGTAATTAACGTTGATGACTTTAACAACAACAAAAAATGCGTTATTGTCTTCCTGATTTATTAGGTCTCCTCTTTTTCTTAGTAGGTTATTACTTTCTTTCTTTTTTCTGAGAAGACACTTTCTGAGTTAGAACGATTTTTATACAAAACATATGTTTGAAATAGACCGGGAAAAAAGAGAAGATCTCTCTTAATAGCATTTTCAATGTATTCCCTTATTTTTATTTCTAAAATAGAGTAACTCTAAAATGAAGTTAGATTTCTCTCCAATGTATTCCTTTACTTTTTACTCCAAAAAGAATATTTTTAGTATATTTTTGTTTTCTATTTTATTATTAATTGCTAAAAATACACTTTATCTATAAAATTTACAAATTAACTCAGTATTTTTTTTCTTTCAAAACTTTCACAAATTGTGATATTATTTGAATTTAACCATTACAATATCATAAAAAATAACAAAACAAAGCACATTTTAATTTAAACATCACCATTTGAATATTTTTGTTTCGATACAAGATCTGAATCTTCGTGCATATGTTCAAAGTGAACAAACACGGAATTTACAAAAAAGGGCAGAGCAACAACAAAATCAACAAAATCCACCTCAATCTGGTTCATTTGGACAATATTTTAATGATTTTGGTGGATCTGGAAGCGGTTTACCAGATTATTATTAGTCGTTTTTGCATTAAATTTACTTTATGTTATTTCTAATTTCAATATTTTTATGTATTTTTAAATTTAATATTATTTTATGCTATTATAATAAAATCCCATCATTATATCTATAAATTTTAATCGAGTTCAAATATATTGTAATTATTTAATTATATTAAATAAGAAGTGAAATTATTACAAGAATATTTGATGAATCATAATTTGTTGTGCTGTTGTGCAAATGTGACAAGTACATTACTTTAAACTTTTTGGAAAATAATGAAACCATAAAATCAGTTTTTCGTAATATTTGTTAAAATTAAAAGTACAGTTTTTTTTAAATGATAAAATATGAATGATTAAATTATAAATAAAAAAATTCAACTCTATTTTTGAGTTGAAAATGGAGTTACTCCATATTTGGAAGAAAAAATGATATTTCCTTATTTTGCAGTTAAAAATAGAATAGGATTTGAGATAATTTTATTGTAAAATGGTATTTGAATTATAAAATAGGATAAGATTGGAAATGTATAAGAGGCAACATAGGCCACGTTCGTGTATAAAGTTACTGGCAACTTTTTCAGTCTAATATAATTAGCTTACAGGTAATATATTTTTTCGACGGCTTTAGAGTATCTCTGTACTAAATATCTCGCTAAACATATTTCACAAAAAGCTATGAATGGTATACTTAATTAAATTCAACGGATATAATACAAATTTTACATTTTTTTTGATACAAGATCAGAGCTATTTTTTATGATATGACTAAATTATACTATAGAATCTAGAGTTTAGCTTAAAAATAAAACTAAAATATTAATGCTAACGGATATTTGTGTGGGGGGTTTATGTCGATACGCGTAAACAAATTTTCCTTCTGATATATATAAATTTTTCAAACTGCAATAGCGATACTACTAAATCGAAAATGTTAATATGAGATATTTCTCAGATTTTTATGGCAATGTGGATTCCACACATTCAGTTAATTTAGTCTATTATTTCTTTTTTACTTGCTCTAGGTATTTTTTCTCAATTTTTGTTGAGCGGGGACATGAACATTGAACATTGAACATTGACTAGATAAAAAAATGGTATTAGGAAACCAGTTTCTCGACCATTGACATGTGATACTTGATTTACTTTCCAACGGTTGAACCGTTTTCACTAAGATCCAAAAAATTCGAAGTTCTCATACGAACATCACCATTATCACGGATCTATCTTCCGACTTCCGACGGCCAAGAACTTTATTATTAAACAAAGATATGGTATTAGACGTTATCTTAGTACAATTAATGTATTAACAAAACTAAATTTAAGGTAAACAACAACTAGAGCTATATTTATGGAGCAAGCAAGACATATGGGACCCGATACACTGAAAATATCCAATCTAACCAGTGAACCTATCCTTTCCCTTTTGTATATTATCCCAGAACTTAGCATATCCTACTAACTCGTATACCAAACGATTTACAAACCCATCAATATTCGATTTTTTAAAATTGGCGATATATTATTAACGATTATTTTAAAAGTTGTGCAACATTTATGGTTGGTTGGTTATACGCAAAATCTATTTACAAAAATAACAATTTAATTTTTTTTTTAAACATTAATGCTATGGTCTAATTATGTGTTTGTCAACAAAATATCTTTAAAGTTTGAAACGATCTTACCTCATCATAAATAAAAAAATGCTAAGCATTGGTTTGTTTTATTCGGAGTAGGTCTCAAAAAGTCATACAGAACAACAAGTTGATTAATATTTTGTTGTTACACTAAAAAAAGCAAAAGTATTTAGATATTTATATATATTTTTGGTTTGAAAAGTTTAAATGTGTGAAGGAGAAGAAGCTACGAAAAGAGTTTAGGCACATAATAAAAAAGTTATTATGTCGGTGGGTTCATTGATTATTGGGGGAAACATTTTTAAAATATAAAAAGTTTTTTTTTTGTTTTACAGAGTTTCTTCTATTTATCCACTTGACAGATTCCCTGAGAGAGAGAGAGAGAGCGAAGGACAAAGTAGAGAAAGAGGAGATTCTACTCGGAAGAGGATATGGACGGCGTCGGAGGAGGCACGGCGATGTACGGTGGACTTGAGACGGTGCAGTATGTACGGACGCATCATCAGCATCACTGCAGAGAAAACCAGTGTACCTCTGCTCTTGTCAAACACATCAAAGCTCCTCTTCATCTCGTACATTTTTTTATCACATTTTTCTCCTATCTAGGGTTCCGAAATCTCCGAGCTAATGGTTGGTTGGGTTAAAACACTTCGCCAGGTTTGGTCACTCGTGAGGAGATTTGATCAGCCGCAGAAATACAAACCATTCGTGAGCAGATGCACGGTGATCGGTGATCCTGAAATCGGCAGTCTCAGAGAAGTAAATGTCAAATCTGGCCTTCCGGCGACAACAAGCACCGAGAGATTGGAACTTCTCGACGATGACGAACACATACTCTGTATCAAAATCATCGGTGGTGATCACAGGCTCAAGGTAAACGAAAATCAATCTCACACACACAGATTGTGTTTAGAAACCAAGGATTTGAAATGTGTGTTTTGGAATGATTCTGCAGAACTACTCCTCGATTGTGACAGTTCATCCAGAGATAATAAAGGGAAGAGCAGGAACAATGGTGATTGAATCGTTTGTAGTTGATGTTCCTGAAGGAAACACAAAGGATGAGACTTGCTACATCGTCGAAGCACTCATAAGATGTAATCTCAAATCATTGGCACATGTTTCAGAAACATTGGCTTCTCAGGACATTAACTGAACTGAACATAATCTCATTCCAGTGTGTGATATAAACATTCATCAGGGATTTCTGTTGGTTTGGTCTTATAAATAGAGACTCTCCGGGGTTACAATATGTGTGTCTTCTAGTGGTTTGCGACCGTTGCTGGATTTGTAGATTTTTTTTGTTTTTAAAACAATATGTAAAAATGTGAATATAATAAGATATTATTGCAAATACGATTATAAGGAAAGAAAGTGTAGACAATCCACCATGAAAAACTCTGAGAAAATAATCGTTAAATTCCATTTTCATTGTTTCATTGATTTGTATGTTTAATTTTATGTAATTTGATTTTCATATTAATAAAGAGATGTTAAAAAAAAAAAGAAAGATATTATTGTTTACAACGATGTCGTATTGAACATTTATCACTTCACTGTTTGGAAACAACTAAAAAAGAGGCAAACCCTCTCCGTGACATGGCAGGTTAGGGCAAAATGACCATTCCTCCTCTCGAACAAAATAAAATGTGAAGCAGATCGGTCAATTTTTAAAATCAAAATTTCAGGTGTGAGCGGGAAACCAAAATCCCAAGCCCGCCTTCAAGTTTGTAATCTCTCGCATCAGGTGAGTTTCTTTCTTAATCGCAGTTTTCTTTCGTCTTCTTACGATTCTGCGATTTCTCCAGCAGTAATCAAATTAATGGCCAGAACCAAGCATTTCGCTTCCAGGACTCGAGATCGGAATCGAACTGGTATTATATCTCTCTGCTTTCTCTTCCGATTACTTTCGATTTTAGGTTCTGTTTGTTTTTTCGCTGTTTAACCCTAGATTTCGCATCTGAAAATTGTAGATGCTACTGTTCCACCTTCGGCGGCGGCAGGTCCGAGTACGGTACGGCATCTTCTCCGTTTTTGGTTTCCAATTTACCTGATCTCGTTATGGTTTTTGACGAATTTTTCCATGTTAGACCCCGACGAGAAGGGGTAGTGAGGGTGAAGGTGGAGTTGATGCTCAACGAAGTGAGTTTTTTCTGGGTCATTAACGTTTTGTGAGATCCATAAACACTTTGAGTCCTTTTTTTTTTTAATCCCTAATTTCATCTCTCTTGTGCTGTGTGTGAGCTTTCTCCTTTGTGACATTACAGCAACTCCTACTACAACTTCTCCGGCTACGGGTAGAAAAGTAAGATTTCACCATTGCTTATATCAACTGCTTAAGCATTGGATTTCGTTATGCTGACCTATTTCTCTTCTTGTTTGTGAAGAAAGGGGCTAAGAAAACCAACCAGGCTATGCCACAAAGTGAGTTTTTACTTTGATCAGAATGCAGGACATGTATTGCATTTTGATCTAATCTTTCTGTTTTCCTTCTACTTCTAGCTTCAAAAAAGAAGCCTCACCGATACAAGCCAGGAACTGTTGCTCTGAGAGAGATTCGCCGTTTCCAGAAGAACACAGAACTTCTAATCCCAGCTGCTAGTTTTATTAGAGAAGTAAGTTTCTCGTTTTCTCTCTTTCTTTTGCTTTCAAGCCGTAATTAGCTGCACAACACCAACAGAGCAAACAAATGCAATGAACTTGATTATTCATAATTCTGTTTCCTTGTTTTCAACATGGATACTGTCTGGACATTAATGCAGTTAACCTACTGATATAACTTTTTTGACTACAATTCAGAGCAATCATTAGTTGCCAAACCCTCTATTTAAGGAGCTTGTAAGCTAATTTGTCCTTGAGGTTATTGGCTCATAGATTCAGAACCATATGATTACACTACTGCATCTGTTTGGCTATATCTGTTGAATCCTTCAGTCTACGCTACATCCCAAAATTCTTCTGATGCCCATATTATGCTTAACATGAATCGACAGTGCCAATTTATGTTCCAATAAAACTAATGTACATTGTTCAACCAGGTGAGAAGTATAACCCATAAGTGTGCTCCGCCGCAAATTACTCGTTGGACAGCTGAAGCTCTTGTGGCTCTTCAAGAGGTACCAATCCTTCAGCTTTTTTTTTCTTGATATGAAATTGTACGAATAATGACGTTTTCCCTTGATGGCTAATTAACCTAATCGCTAATTCTTTGGGCAGGCGGCAGAAGATTATTTGGTTGGTTTGTTCTCAGATTCAATGCTCTGTGCTATCCATGCAAGACGTGTTACTCTAAGTAAGTAACTCCAAAAGAAGACATTTTCAGCCTAAATTTTATGAATGACACGCATACTTCTGTATCTCTTTGGACCAATACTTGCTTGAAAATCATATATCATATGCTCATCTGTTTCTGTTCATATCCAGTGAGAAAAGATTTTGCGCTTGCACGCCGGCTTGGAGGAAAAGGCAGACCATGGTGATAGAAACTCACCCACTATTCACATCTCTTACATTGTAAGTGAGGATCGACTAGGTAGCAGCAAATGTATCGCAGGTTGTACAAGATTATTCTTCACTCCTTATGTCTTGTTATGGTTGTTTGTCCTTTTTTCTGCCTTCATGATCTGACCAAAACTTTCTTTAGAAACATAACTGGAAACCCGAATTTGATTTCATTCAGTATTTAGGTTGTAGATTCTCTTTGTTCATTTCTTATTTGCTTTTCCTTGGAATTGATAGTCTTCCGTTGAAATTTCACTTGAACAAAACGTTTTTTTTTTCTTTTACAAGTTCCCATATGTATATATAACTCGAAGCCTCAGTCTTAGAAGTTAGAAAGGGCTGTGATTGAAAGAACTGAAAAGTAAGAGGAGGATTTGAAAAAAAAAAGTGTATGGAGGGCTTAATAGAAAATACTTTTTGGCAGTCTTGCTAATGGATTCCCAATTTTACCTTTTCAAGGCATATTAAAAAGTTTTGAGATATCCTTAGCACTTGAAGTTTTATAATTCATATATATTGATTATTCGCATAAAACATTTGTGATTTCATAGTGTTGTCATGAAACACATAAGCACCGTCCGATTTTGCGCTACTGTCTGATAAAATATGTATATAAAAAAGCTCGAATTTCGAATTTGGTTATATTAATTTCATTGTCAACTCTTTATATGTTTTTGCCAACCTTTATAATTTCTCTTTTTTTTTTTTGCTTCCTTTCTACAGTTTCTTCTTTCTAAAACACGCATAATAATAAATTAAGTGCAGACAGAAAAAAATAACTTTTTGAAACTTCTATATAATATATAAAAAAATGGATGCGTCATGAATCATGCCATGGTCCCAACAAATTAAATTAAACTAAACTAGAAATCTACGTGTCATGTTCAGTTGCAACTGCATAGTTTGTTCAGTACTTTGCTCAACCATTTAAAAAAGTAAATAATCAAATAAAAAGAAGGAAGCATGGAATAAAATAGCGATGTGAATAATGGGGAATATCCACATCGCCATAATTAATTATATATTCAACCCTAACAAACTTTCAACTCTCCTTTTGATAGTTCTAACAATATATTTTTCTTCATTTAATTGGGAATTTAATTTCAATGAAAACAAAAAGTAAAGAGTGGAATTCATAAATTCCAATATTAAGTGATTCTCTTAATGCATAGCAGCAAAATTGATGGGATGGGATTATTATTTATTATTTGCAGAGCTTTTTATTTTTAATTACCAATTTTTATGTTTGTTGTTGTCTTGTTTACAACGAACCATTGTTAATGTATATGATGCTTATTGATAATCAAATTGTTTGCCAAACGTATCACTGTGCTTAAATTTAACATTCAAAAAATCAAAAACATTCTTTTTTAACTGATTAAAATAATATATATTTACTGCAAAATCATAGATCAAACAAAACATCTGTGAAGTCGCTATTCATTTAAATTATAGAGAGATGGAAAGAAAGAAAACTGTATTCATCATGTCATGTGTGTGTATTTATAGGAAAATAGATAGTTAATTAATAAACTTAATTATCATTTGTTTTCAGGCAAGTAGCGTCATTTTTTAATAAGCAACTACACAAAAACATGACGGAGTAAATGATGTACTGAAACAACGAAATCCCTCAAGCATTACATACATAATACTGCCACTCATAAGCTGCAAATTAATTAATACAGTAAGAATAATATTTAAGATTCTTTGTTTTCTTATATACTAGTAATAATTTAGTTAAATCCGATTTAGGGAAATAGTACAATACATGGATCCTTAATGTGGAAACCGACCAAACCGGTCGTTATAACTTGATACTATAAATAGAGAAGAGGGTTCGTGTTCTTCCCTTAAAAAATCCTCTCTCTACCTTAATCAATCATCGTACCAAACCGTATTGATTCATAAATTCGTAAATCTTGGTATACTACGGTGCCGTTTCAGATGGATAAGCAGCGTAAGTCGAAGCATCCCAAGACCAATGCCACCACTGTTGCATCCTCTTCTGGAGGTATATATACATATTATAAAAACAACAAGGTATCGTTTGTATTTTACTTTTGCTTTTATTTTTGATAATTGTGAAATTTTGGATGATGGAACAGAAGTGAGCAGTCTTGAGTGGGAAGAAATAGCAATGACCCAAGAAGAAGAGGATTTGATTTGCAGAATGTATAAGCTTGTCGGTGAAAGGTTTTTCATTCTTTCTTTTCTTCTCGGTTAATTTTGTATTTGTTGGGTAAAAGTGACAGTGGTCTAATAATGACCAAAAATGGAAAAATAAAAGATTGTATTCGTTGGGTAAATCTTTAAAAATATGTAATTTTTTAATAAGGGAATTAAAGATTTATTTTTGTTGGTTGCGAAGGTGGGAATTAATAGCTGGGAGGATTCCAGGAAGAACAGCAGACGAGATCGAGAGGTTTTGGGTGATGAAGAAGAATCATGGAAGATCTCAATTACGTTGATTGGCCAACTCTGTCTTCTTCTTTTATATAATAATGAAAATATATACATCTATTCGTTGGTAATTCTGCAGTTTTGTTCGTGTGTTTTGGGTGATGAAGAGATTATTTTTTTTCGTCTAAAATTCATTTATTGGATTCAAACCAAAAAATACAAAAGTCATTACAAAAATTTCAAAAACAAATTATTATATAAACATATATATATGTGCCATATGATAAAAATAATTAAAAAAGTGAATTTGACATTTTAACGGTTTAAATAAGAAAAATAACGATTTATATATACCGTTAGCCGGTAAGAGTTTACTAGAAAAAACATTGTAAAAGAGATTTAACTATATTTTATGTCTCAAAAACTATATTTCCAACTTTTAAAAAATTGTAGAGTGGAAATTTCCCTCTCATTATCAACTTTCTTTTCCCATTCAATTTATCTATATTGTAGGAAATATTGTATTTATGGAAACTATACAATAGGTTTCCTTTGATTATGCTCTGTATATTGTCTTTCCTTGTTTGTATAGCTTTCTTTGTGTGTATATAACAGAGCTCTCATCATCAATAGATACTCACGATTCCATATCAAAACATGGTATCAGAGCAAATTAGGTCCTGTACCTAATTTTTTATTTTTTAGCCGCCTCACTTCTCTCATCTTCTTCTTCTTCTTCTTTGTTCAACACCTTATCTTCTACTTCGTATTTCTTCCCCTCATCATCATCATGACTTCTGAATCTACTGCAGATCGAACTTCTGTATTCAATACTCAAGATCCAAAGAGCACACTTCTCTCTGTCAATATGTCGAGTATCACAAAACTCACTACTCTCAATTATCTGATGTGGAGTAGGCAAGTGAGGGCTTTCCTTGAAGGCCATGAATTACAACACTTCATTGAAGACACAGGTGCTGCTCCATAACCGACGGTGCTGAGTGATGGAGTTTCTTCTCCAAATCCTGCGTATGCTCCATGGCATCGCTAAGATAGACTGCTCTATAGCTCGCTGATTGGTGCTATCTCTCTGCCGGTTCAATCGGTGGTCTCCAGTGCTAACACGACCAAAGAGGTGTGGTCCATGTTGGCTACTACATTCGGTACTGGATCCCGAGGTCATATCCGTCAACTGAAGCACCAGATCGATATAGGTGTTAAAGGTACCAAGACGATCAGTGAATACCTTCGTCATATGAAATCCAAAGCCGACGACCTTGCCCTCCTTGGGAAACCGATGGATGCTGATGATTTTACCGAAAAGATCCTTGCGGGTCTTAGTGACGAATACAAGCCGAAAGTTGATGCGATTCATGGACGAGACACAATGATAACACCATATTTTACATGTTTTTAAGGTTTAGTTTCATAGGTTTTTAGTTCCAATTTGTATAGTTTTTGGATATTTTCATGCATTTAGGTCCAACTTGAGTCTCATTGCATTTTAGATGTCCTAGGTTGTCTTTGCATTCTTTTTGGCTTGCTTGAGCCATTTTCAGGTGTTCTTGGAGTCATAGGAGTTGGAGGAGTGAAGATAGCCATCAAAAAGTTCATTTCGGAATACAAAGATGCAGGATCAGGTTGAGACGTCATAAGTTTGGCATTGGATGAAGGACTTTCCACCGATGGATTGAGCTCAAATTTTAACACGAGATATATCAATGGATTAGCTTTCATTTGGAAGTGGTTTGAGGCAATTCCAACGGTGCGATCAGAAGTTATGCCAATTTCCGTGACGACGGTCCAGTCTGGCGCGCGAAGGAACTCAGTGGAGCTCGCAGCGGTCATGCAGCGGTCTACAGTGACCGCTGCGGGTTCATCCGTCGAAAAAAAACAGAGAATCACAGCGGTCATGCAGCGGTATGAGCTGACCGCTGTGGATCATCTGAAACTCAAAAATTCGACCCAAACTCTATTAAAAGCCAAAAAACCTAATTTTATTGAAAAAAGTTTTTTTCTTCTAAGAGTGGGGCTCGTCCCCAACTCTCTCTTCTTGATGTTTTGGGATTGTTCTTCATACAAATGCCATTCTAGAGAAGATTTCTTCACTCTATCTTTATATTATGCTTATTTGATTCTTGTTCTTCATTTCTATGTCTTTTTCTCTTGTGTTCTTCATGTTCTTGTGAGTTGACTTTTTGTTGGATTTTAGATAATGTTTGATTTGGATGGTTGATGGTTGATTGTTGATGTTTAGGCTTAGATAATCATTTGTTCTCATGTTAGGAGGGATCTTAATGCTAGAATCGAATTGACAACTCATTTCTAGAACTTAAGACATTTCTCGCCCGGAAGGTGTTCGATGAAATGTCTAGAAAACTTCTAAGCATGCAATTCAATTCTTAGCCAATGGAAATTGATGATTAAGGTGAATTGTTGACTTGTATGGACTAATGCTTAATGATTATGGATCATTTAGTTTCGAACGGAAGTTCTTGATAACTAGATGATTTTGTAAATGGATTAGTATCATGGAAGTGAACTAATCTACTTGTGTGATCCATGTCATAAGAATGAATGTGCATTGAATGTTTAGGCATCATTAGTCAATTGTCTTGATGGTTAGATAATGGTTATTTAAGATGATCTTGGATGAGTCTTTCACTTAGGTTGGTTCGTAACGCTAGATTTGTCATGATAAACCGAAACCTAGTACTACACCTTAGATTAGTTAGATTTTTGGTCTCATCCCATGCATTAGGGATAGATTCGAGTAAGCGGTGTTAGTACTAGATTAGGTATGTTCATTCGTTTCTAGATCTTAGGCATTTCACTCATGACCCGAGTTTAAATGAATTGCTTGATCCGAACCTTTTGTGAGCTATGCATATCCTAGCCAACGGAAGTTGATGTTTAGGGTGTTTAGTGAACTAATTGGAATTGTTTCTTAATGCTTGTTAATTATTTAATCACAAATGGAAATTTGTTCTTGATTAGATAATTAACAAGGTGATTAGTGCCATGGAAATGGATTAGTCATATTTGAGAATTCCATGTTCTAAGATAGTGATTAATGCTTCTAAATGATTCATTGTTTGATTGTTACCCATCTCATTGATAGCTTAGTTCATAATCCAACATTTTAGTCTTGTGTTTTGTTTTCCTTCTTGCATTTGTTTCCTTTCTTATAAATTTAAAAACCAAAAACAATGTTTGCTCTAGCTTAAGAAGTTTCTTGCATTCTTAGTGCCTCAATCTTAACCCCTTATGGATTGACATCTCAAGTACTACAATGACATGAGTGGGATTTGAGAAATTGATAGGAAAAATCCTGCTATCACACAACGATCTCATATTCTGAACTGTATGAAAGATTTCTTAACCGCGAAGCCATGATCATGTGTACTGAATCGACTACGGTTCCTCCGATGGTGGCACATGCCACAGACATCTGACCTCGACAGCAATGGCGCAACAACAACAATAACCAGCACTACAACCATCAACGCGCAAACCAGGCAAATAATCAACAAAGGTTTTCGAAACCTTATTTGGGCTGATTCCAAGCGTGTGGGATACAAGGCCATAGTGCCAAGTACTGTCCAGAGTTTCGCATTGTCAAAGGCCCATCGCAGTCGTCACCAAGGCCGTCTCAACCTCGCAACAACAATACCTGGAATCCTGCTTCATCATTCCAATCATGGCAGCCAAGTGCTAATCCAGCCATGTTCTCGGATTCCTCGACTTGGCTTGTTGATTCGGGAGCCTCCCATCACATGACATCAGACTTAGCAAATCTCTCGATGCATAACCCGTATGGTGGTGGAGATGGTGTTCTTCTCGGTGATGGTTCCGGGTTACACATCTCGCACACTGGTTCCTCAACTCTACCTTCTTATACTCGTCCCTTTTTCTTAAATAATGTCTTATGTGTTCCTGCCCTTGATAAAAATTTGATTTCGGTCTTTCAATTATGCACTACTAATGGTGTGGCGGTTACGTTTACTCCAACGTACTTTCAGGTGAGGGATTTGCAAACGGGAGCCCTTCGTCTAGAAGGGAAACCTATAGACGGAACGTATGAGTAGCCCAAATAAGCGACGACAAAGCCACCTTCCCTTGCCTATGCCTCGGCCGTGAAAACCAGCTTATCTGCTTGGCATTCACGCTTAGGACACCCTGCTTTTCAAATTATTCAAAGAGTAGTTTCTAAATTTAATTTACCTATTGTTTCAAATGCTTTACTGGCTCGGCCTTGCAAAGCTTATTCGATTAATAAAATGCATAAGTTACCATTTCAAAATTCAACTTCAAAATCTTCTAATCCTCTTGATATTGTGTTTTCAGATGTATGGACCTCTCCGGTTCATTCGATTGATGGTTTCAAATATTATGTTATATTTGTAGATCATTATACTCGATACACTTGGTTGTATCCATTGAAATTAAAATCTTAAGTTTTTGAGATATTTACCTGTTTCAAAGCATTGGTTGAAAATCGATTTCAATCCAAGCTAAGAACACTATATACGGATAATGGGGGTGAATACATTGGTTTACGAAATTTTCTTTCACTTCATGGTATTTCTCACATGACAAGTCCTCCGCATACGTCTGAACATAATGGCATCGCAGAACGTCGTCACCGACATATTGTAGAAACGGGGCTTGCTCTACTTTCTCATGCGTCATTGCCACGGTCCTTTTGGACATATGCGTTTGCGACGGCTGTTTATCTAATTAATAGAATGCCATCGCAAGTCATAGATTATCAAAACCCGTTTCAATGTCTTCATGGGCATAGTCCTAATTTTCAAAAGTTAAAAATATTTGGGTGCTTGTGTTTTCCCTGGCTTCGTCCATATATATACATCGAATAAATTAGATGCTCGATCAACACCTTGTGTTTTTCTTGGCTATTCGATCACACAAAGCGCCTATTTCTGTTTTGATCGTACTACATCTCGGATTTATACGTCTCGCCATGTTGTTTTTCATGAATCGGTGTTTCCATTCTCGATCTCTTCGACTTTAGAATCACAATTGCCAATTGAATCTACAATTGCCTTTCACCCTACTGTTTTTGTTTTTCCTAACGTTCCGTCTCAGGCTGTGGTCAATCCACCCACCGCTCCGGCGATCTCCCCTGTGGTGACGCCTCCAGCAATAATCGCCCCGACTCAACCAACAACCATTGCCGAGATTTCACCACCGCCAACAGCCGTGAATCCACCCCTGACTACAATCATCACTCCACTCGAGGTTCCCACAACCACAACTCCACCGGCGGCTCCGTCAGCGCCTCCACAAATGGTCTCGGCAGAACCAGCGGCGATACAAGCGGTTCCGCCAGCATCTCAGCCTGTGAGACAAAGCACACGACAACGAAAACCGATTCAGAAGTTGAATCTTCACCTCGCTGTATCCTAAACAATAGAGAAGCCTCCCACATCTGTAGCTCAAGCTCTCAAGAGTCCTCATTGGCGTAAAGAAATGAGTGAAGAATACAACGCTCAAATTGGACATAGAACTTGGGATCTCGAAACCTTACCTGATAATTCTTCTCTAAATGTTGTAGGTTGTAAGTGGATCTTCACAATCAAACGAAATCCAGATGGAACAATTTCTAGATACAAGGCTCGCCTTGTGGCAAGGGGATTCACACAACGCCCAGGGATCGACTACCATGAGACATTTAGTCCCGTCGTCAAACCAGCCACGATAAGGACTGTTCTCAGCGTCTCTGTCACAAATAATTGGCCCATCCGTCAACTCGATGTCAACAATGCCTTCCTTCAGGGCACACTCGATGATCAAGTTTATATGATGCAACCGCCAGGTTTCATTGATAAGGATAATCCGATTGCCGTCTGTCGACTACGGAAAGATATTTACGGTTTAAAACAAGCTCCGCGAGCTTGGTACAACGAACTCCGTCAGTTCCTCCTACAATCAGGCTTCATCAACTCTCAGGCCGATGCTTCATTGTTCATCTACAACAAATATGGAGTTCTAATTTATATGCTTGTTTACGTTGATGATCTAATTATCACATGAAATAATGAATTGCAGACTAATCGTTTTATTGTTGCACTTTCACAAAGATTTTCCCTCAAAGACTTAGATGATCTTTCTTTTTTTTTCTGGGAATTGAAGTTCATCGTAATGTTCATGGCATACATTTAAACCAAACACATTACATTGCAGATCTGCTATACCGAACGAAGTTGGAGGATTGCAAACCGGTGACAACGCCCATGTGCCCGAACTCCTCACTCATGCTGTCTTCGGGTACACCACTGGAGGATCCTACTCAATATCGAGCTGTTGTAGGAAGTTTACAATATCTCTCGCTCACCCGGCCAGATATATCTTTCTCCGTCAACAAACTGTCTCAATACATGCACAAGCCAACAACGGATCAATGGAATGCGGTCAAGCAGATCCTCCGATATCTTGCCGGCACGATGACGAAGGGGATCTTCCTTCACGCGAACAACACTTCCACCCTTCATGCCTTCACGGATGCGGATTGGGCTGGGAACAAAGATGACTACACCTCCATCGGCGCATACGTTGTCTATCTTGGTCGTCATCTTATCGCATGGTCGTCAAAGAAGCAAACCGGCGTTGCTAGATCATCCACTGAAGCGTAGTACCGTGCACTTGCGTCTACCACATCTGAAGTTATTTGGGTTCACTCCTTACTCACGGAGCTCGGAATCAACACAGCTACATCTCCGGTGATCTATTGTGACAACATCGGTGCCACATACTTGGTTGCAAATCCTGTTTTCCACTCGAGAATGAAACATTTAGCGTTGGATTACCACTTCGTCCGCAACTACATCCAATCAGGTCAACTTTAGGTCTCGCATATCTCATATACTGATCAGTTGGCTGATGCTCTTACAAAACCTTTACCCAGAGCCCGCTTCGAATCACTTACGGTCAAAATTGGACTTGCTTCTCCCCGTACATTTTGAGGGGGTGTGTAGGAAATATTGTATCTATGAAAATTATACAATAGATTCTCTTTGATTATGCTCTGTATATTATCTTTCCTTGTTTGTATAGCTCTCTCTGTGTGTATATAACAAAGCTCTCATCATCAATAGATACTCACGATTCCATATCATAACGTATATTACTCTAGTTCTATCTGTCGTTAGTAGTTAACTGTCATATTTCCCCATTCGACATTAAACATTTTTATTATATCTTTATCAAGGTCAAATTAATAACAGTTTATTATTTGTTTGTGGCTCCCTGCAGCATTATACGTAAATCGAAGCATTTTGATCTTGAACATTGAGGTAGCACAATTAGAACTCAAAACAATTGAAAAAACAAACCCTTATTACAAAAAAAAAAACAATTGAAAAAACAAAAAAAAATACAAATATAAAAAGACAATACTACTAGTTATAATAGATCGTGTCTTGTTCGATCTGTCGTTGGTGGGCTTTCCACTTTAAGGAAACTTGAGTGAGTGCCTTGGTAGAGAGCCCATCTTCTCTCAAGACTCTAACAGATCCTTCTTTCAACTCTTTCATTTTATTCCTTATCGCCTTCCCTTCTTCTCCTTCCATCAACTTCTTAACCACTCTCACCACTTCTTCCTTTCCTACTATCCTATCTTCACTGTTTCCCGCTCTTAGAGCCGCCCCAACATCCTCCACAAGTAGCAATGCGTTCGTCTTTTGCTCTGCGTATAAAGGCCACGCTATGAGCGGTACACCGTTTACGATGCTTTCAAGAGTCGAATTCCATCCACAGTGTGTTAGAAATCCACCCGTGGACGGATGGGCCAGGATTTGAACCTGTGGGGCCCAAGACGGAACCACTAAACCTTGCTCCTTGGTTCGGTCCAAGAACCCGGGTGGCAAGAAGGCCAATGGATCGGTTTGGCTGTGTGAGTTGAAGAATGAAGAATTAGCTATCCCGCTCGGACTTCGTATGACCCAAATAAAACGTTTACCGCTCTCTTCTAGACCCAAAGCGAGCTCATTGAGCTGCTCACACGTGAGTGTTCCGCCGCTTCCAAACGATACGTATAGAACCGAGCCGAGTGGTTGGTTGTCCAGCCAGTTTAAACATTCAGACTCATCGTTCCGGTTACCATAATAAGGTGAACATGTGTTAACCAACGGTCCAATCGGGTAAACCGGTGGTTTATCAGGAGCCGGTTCTTGCAAAGCCTTTATAGCGTTTGGCTCTAAATCGACGAAGGAATTCAGTAGAATCCCTTTAGCTTCTTTGAACCTCTTGGCGTTGTGGAGAAGCCATTTGTATGAGTCCTCGTTTCGGTCGTGACACGGATCGACGAAATCCTTACCTGTTATAGAGACACAACCGGGAATCCTAACCGGTTCGGTTAAGTCCCTGAATTCGCACGACACCGTTTTGTCTAGTTTTGGCAAGTGTAGCAAAAACGACAAGACGTTGGCATTTGATGTGTAGAAGATGTAGGGTGACATGTGGAACTCAACTGCCACATCGAACGCATCCGTGCCAAAAAGATCGACGACGAGAACCGCTGGGAGACGTTTCTCCGCTGACAACGAGCCGAAAAGCTCACGGAGCGCCGGGATCGAACGAGTCACGGTGAGGGAGATCCGAGTTTCGATTCCCGCTGTCGAAGGAAGGTCGGAAAGATCTATGGGAGGGAGGAATACGGAGGCAATGGAGGGAGGGAGAGAGTTGAGAACGGATCTTTGGGAACTAGGCGGCGAAGATTCGCCGGGGAAGATGAATGTGACGGTGAAACGGTGGTGGTCAACGAGTCGCTTTGCGAACTCGACGAGTGGGATAAGGTGACCAATACCGGGACTCGGTATGATTGCTATGTGTGGAGTGTTTGCCTTGGCCATTAATGCAAGATTCAAAACGTGAAATCAAGAATTTACTTTCTTTTTTATCAACAACAAACAAAAAAAAAGAAAGAAAGAAGAATTTACTTTCCTCCGTATTTGTTGTGCATGTTTAATCTATGATACCTTACCTAGTGCCTAGTGACTATATATTGAGCAGTGGTGATAATTCTTTGGGATTTTTAATTCATAATTTCACCCATTTGATAATGTGTGGGACTGATTGGGTTTGGTCGGTAAAAGTTTTTGCAGGATTGAAGATATCATCTATTTGAAAAATCAATTTATATTTTTGTACAATCAAGATCTAATTAATATTTCGATGATGTGAATATATCAAATATCAAATATCATCTCTATAATATTATTTAAGAAGACATTTTTAAAAATGAACTTTATTTTCTAAGTTATTACATGAAATGTCATTACAAATAACAAAGAATAATTGAAATAGGAAATGATATAATAGTCTTTTAAATTTATTGATTAGAATATGGAAATTATATATATTTTGCATTAAAGAGGTTATTTATTATTTAATTTCTTAATTATTTTTAATACTATATATTTTAAAATAATAATCAATTCATATTCAAAATCTTGCTATTACAAATGAATTCAAAGAAAAAAAATATATTTAAAATCTTGCTAAATTTTTCACTATAATTTATTATATTTTATTTAAATATATATCAAAACAAAAGCTCAAAAATATTTTACTAATTTTATAAAAAGTTAGACATAAGAAAACTATATTTTATTTAAGAGTTCGTAGACTAATAACAAAAACTAGAATCATTAACGGTGCATGTTAGAGTTATGTTTTCAAGATTATAAGTTTTTTGGAGGTTAATCCGAATAATATTTTAGTTCACTGCAAAACGGGTTAAATAGACAAATTATTACAAATTGACATATTTATCTATAATCATTAGTTAGTTATATTTTAAAATTCAGATAAAAGTAATTTTATTAAATTTCAAAACAATTTTTTAAAAAAAAATTACTCCGGATTAAATCATAGTACATAGTAAAAGGGAAACAGTTCACCTTAATAAATGTGATGATGATTTATAATAGTTATATATAGACTGCTGACAGAAAAGAGCTATATTCAGTGGGTCATTCAATTATCGTAGAGGAAGTAAGTAAGTAAGTAAGTAACTCCACAAATGTTGAATGTGGCAGCTTACACATTTTGGCCCAACTGATTAAAAATTGGCTAACTGGTTTTTTTTAGTCTAGACGTCCCATTAATCCGTATAAGAAAAGATCAATATTATATGAAAAGCAAACTCCAATTATTTGGTTAGGCGCGAGACTAGTTTCAAACGTTCATTTATTGCCTAGACAAATTTTTAAACATTAGATGTAACTAATGCCCCTACATAATGCTCTTGCAACTTTTATTTGCTTTTCATGTCTTTTTGCTTTGTTCTTTTCTTTGGTGTGAATCATTTCAAACAACGAAAGTGAATTTGTTTTGTAATGAATAACTATGCGAAATAAATGATATTATTAGTCGAGTTATTCTTGTCCAATGGATTACCAAATTCGTATCTCATTGATGGATATAGTACACAAAAAGATCCAAAAACGGCAACAGATAGTGGGTGGCTGAGGAAGTAAAACGACACGACGTTTCTTCCCCACTCCCTAAAAATTTACACGTTAAGTCGAGGCTATTCTCGTCTTTTCACACTCGTCATCTGTACATTTCCCGGTTAAGCATTACCTCCACCATTAGATCATTCCATGAATCAATCGGTCCGGGTAAGCACCAGTGAAGACAATCGTTCTGAATCTGAATCTGATTATGGTCCTTGTTCTTCATTCCGGCGAAAGGATTTGGATACCGGTAGGGCCCGGGATGGCCATCTGGTCGGAGAAGCGACATTGAAGTTGTGTCAAGTAATCCAATGTTGGAAGTGGAGCCTTTTTGGATCTTGCGGAACTCCTCAAGCTCGATAGCACGCATCGATTCATCCTCGATCTTCATCTCTCCTTGGCTTTCGTTAAACGGCATCGTTCTGTTACAGAAACCACCACTGTTCCACTCTCCGTTCTCGAAATGATCAGGTGTTGTCGTTCTGAACAGAACCTGAGCTTTATGGTTTGGTTCAGCGACAAAGTTGAAAACCAAACGTAGGGCTTTTCGGTACGAGTATTGATAACCGAGCTCGGTGAGATTGTTCTGCCTTCGGCAGTAATGGCATCCGGATATGGTGTTGTTCTCATGGAAGATTGATGTTTTGAGGAACCATTTTCCACCGGAGATGACAACGTAGTCGAAACTGATGTATTGGTCCGTCCATTGGGGGTCGAGCTTGTCGAGATGGAGCTGGATGTCTGAGAAGGAAACCCCTTCAGTGTTCTCAAAGGTTTCAGCTTTCAAAAGGAAAGGAGACCAAATGACTGAGAGTGTGAAGTTGTGAGAAGGGAATCTCCATATCTTTGATCTGTATTCCTTGTCGTGGTAGATTTCCTCTACCTCCTCTACCTGCAGAACCAACCAATCTCAATATTTTCCAACCAAATCCATTTTCAGAATGCTCGTAATGTACCTGAGAGAGAATGCAGATGAGGGATTGGACGTGGTTACGAGAGATGGAGTCACCGACGAAAGCCAACCACTTGTTCCTCATTTTGTCAAGAAACAGCTCGGGATTAAACCTCGGGAGATCGCAATCGCGAGGCTTCCATCTCCATAGAAGGTAATTCGCATCTGGCCGTCCGTTCTTCAAGCAATTCTGGTGTTCTTGGATATGTCGGCAAGACACATTAGTGTAGACTGGACCTGTTGGGTCTGCTACCCAATTCCCGGCAAAGATATCACACTTGCTGGAACCTACGATTGTAAGAAAACCCCCCAATTTCCACCCAAACTCCTTTTGAATTTTGGACTAATTTTTACTCATGATTCACAAAAGATCTCTTACCATTTTGTGAAGCAATATTGGTGATGGAATCAACGGAGGCGGGAGCTTGAGCAACGGCAGTGAGACCGGAACGATCTGCCGGGGAAGATTCCGGGACATCAGGAACCGGAGAGACAGTGAAATCGGTAATGATGAAACGGTAAGCGAGACCGAGCAGAAGGAAGAAAGCGACGAATCTGAGGAAGATTTGATTGCGTTGGTGAGAAGAACCAAAGGGGTTTCCTTCGATCTTCATGCTCTTAGACATTAATCTCAATGTATCCATGAGAAGAAACTGATGAGTGAGTTTTGGAGGGTATTGAATTGTTTCTATTAGCTTTCTTTGGAGGTTTTTGGTTGTCGTTGAAAGCGAGGATCTTCCTGCTAAATGACAGAGTGGATTTTTTTTTTTTTTCAAACTCATTTGTATCATTTTTGAAAATTTATATCATTAACTTGACAATACTGTAAACTTGAGGAACAAAATAATAATGATTAGGCATCCTTAATTGTTTTTAAATATACAAATATACAATTGTAAAGCAAATCATATACTTTTTTTTAATAAAAACATCAAATCACATACTTTTTGGATAAAAAAAACCGAATCACATACTTTGTCCATTACAGGGGAAACTATTTATTTCCTCATGAGAAGTATCATATAATAACAAATTTCCCTGGAGTTTGAGCCTAGTGCTATTTCCCCATCTAATCAAAGTTCGAAACTTATTTCCCCATCGAATCAAAGTTTAAAACTTATTTACCTCCGAGATCAAAGTTCGAAATCTATTTCCCCACATATCACGGTTTAAGTTGGTTTATTGTATACCAATTAATTGTTAACCAAATTAATACCAACAAAAACCAAAATTAACCTAATTTCAACCATTTAAACCCAATTCCAATTTTAACCACGTAAACACTGAAATAAACCAAAATTAAACCTGAATACAACCGGCTATAACGTTAACCATTTCTTCTTCTTCTTCTTCCCCTATCTAATTTCTCTTTTTTCCTTAATCCGTTTACAACTTATCCAACTTTACCCAGCAGATCCAGACGAAGGAGGAGGAATTAGAGAAGAGAAACTCGTCGATGCAGTCGAAGTACAAAAGCGTGAGGAAGAGGAGGAAGAGAAGAGCGTCTCGGCGATGCCGATTTCAATTTCACCGCGGCGGCTCAGTTTCACCTTCGACGCGGCTCAGTTTTGTCTCCGCGGCAGCTGTAAGTGACGGTGTTTCTCAGACGAAGAAGCCATCAGTGTGAAGGAGTTTCTGGTCGGCAGCTTCTGTTTTCAGCAAGAAGCTTAAAAATGGAGGCAATTGCAGAAGATGACGAAGCCCATAACTATGAATTAATTGGAGACGAAGAGGCCATCATTGCAAATCAACGAATCATATGGAGTTGAAGGAGAAGTTTATTTAATCCATCC
Organism: Eutrema japonicum; assembly: GCA_030161315.1. Lineage (NCBI taxonomy): Eukaryota > Viridiplantae > Streptophyta > Magnoliopsida > Brassicales > Brassicaceae > Eutrema > Eutrema japonicum. The sequence goes on along the minus strand of BSQW01000001.1, from coordinate 551,998 downwards.
GAACCCATAACTCTAAATTAATTGATTTGGGGAGGGTTGATTTTAAATTTCTGCAGAATCCAAAAATTGAATATTATGTTTCGCACATTCAAAAGTTTACCCAGAAACTGAATAAATTTGTTTTTGTTTAATTTTTCGTGAAACATGTGTTTACAGACTTTGCAACGAACCCAGATTATCGAGAGGTGACAATAAAACAGATTTGCTCAGTTTGGCCTTAGAGATGAGATTACAATTTTTTAAGAATAGAAAAAAAAATTATGAAGATCGGAATTTTTTTTTTGGGTCGAAGAAGATCGGGTTTTAGGTCATGTTTTAAGTCAAGTCGGATTTTAATTCGGTTTGGTGTCGGTTTAACTGGTTTGGTTTCGGATTTACGGTTTACGTTAGAAACCGCTCAAAACCGATTAAATTTGATTTTATGGTCAAATAGGTTTTAAACTTTGATTCGGTGGGGAAATAAATTTCGAACTTTGATTATGTGGGGAAATAACACTAGGTTCAAACTCCAGAGGGATTTGTTATTATATGATACTTCTCAGGGGGAAATAGATCGTTTCCATGGTATAATTGGTCAAATAACCAAATTTAGGGATGTCAATCGGGCTGGTCCGGCCCGGTCCGAAACCCGTAAAACCCGCATATATTTGAGTTCGGTCTGATCCGGAAAAAAATTGGGCCTATATTCTAAAGCCCGGCCCGGACAGTGCTTTAGGGTTTTTTGGGTTTTTTCGGGCTTTTTTTTACAAACACAAAAAATCACAATTCTTAATTGAAAAATAATTAAAACAAAATATTTATCAAAATAAATTTAAATTTAAATGTATTATATAAATCTAATTAAATTTAAAAGCAAAAGTTTGACTAAAAAACAAATAAAATTCAAATAAACTGTATTACTAAATAAAATATAAAATCAAAACACTTCAAATCTAGGTAGTAAAGTTCAGATTAAAATCTTTTTCATCGTCTTCTAAATCTTCATCACCATCAAGAGTTACAGATAAAAAAATAGTAAAATAATATTAAGTTTTTAGAGGTATAAATCATATAGAAATGTCATTCAAAGTCTATAGATAAAGATTTTAAAAATATAAAGTAAATATAGATGAATGATAATGGTACATGGATCATGAAATGTAAACTCATCCAACCAAGTGCATGTAGAAATCAGTGCTTCAACGTTTCTTGGTAAAAGACGATTTTTATATTTATCGAAGACAGGCGCACCAACATCAGTGATGCCACTGTAGTTATCGGAATGCTTATAACATCACATGCCATACGAGCTAACTCATTATAATGTTGTGACTGACACTTCTACCATTATAAAACATCCATGTCTTCATAAAAAGTCAGTTCCAACATATCGTCTTCTAAGTATAGAGTCAATTTAGACTTTCCTTCTTCTGGTACGTTTTTCATACGTTTTGAAATTATATGATAAGCGAACCCAAATTTAATAAGACATACGTAATCAAATAGGTTCGGGCTTTTTGGGCTAAGCTCGAAAAACACACTAGTCCGATCGGGTTTAGCCCGAAAGACCCGATTTTTCGGGTTTTTATTTCTAGGTCCGAACCCGCTGTTTTTCAGGGCCGGGCCGGCTCTCGGGCTTTGGCCCTAATTGACACCCCTAACCAAATTTGGTTAATTGATTAAGAAAATAGCCAAAGAAAAAAAAATTAAGCAATTAACAATTTGTGTGATTTTGTGACCATTATGTCCTTGTGACTAAGCTGTAGGGGAGAGAGAGAGATTTGCATAATTCGCATAGTAATCCCGAAATGAATAGTAGTCTCAGAATGAATAGTAACCACAAAGAAGAACCAACTTCGTCTAAGCTAAAGGAGAAGACTCCGAGTGAATAGTAGTCTCGAGATGAATAGTGTATCATGATGAATAGTAGTGGTGATTGTCGAGAAAAGAAAAAATAAAAAAGAAATCAAAGAAAGGAAAGATGAATAATAATCCCGGGATTACAGAGTCTCGGGATGAATAGTAATCCCAGGATGAATAGTAACCACGGAGGAGAACTAACCTCGTCTAAGTTAAAGGAAAAGACTCGGACTGAATAGTAGTCTCATGATGAATAGTGTCCTGGGATGAATAGTAATGTGATTGTGTTGAAAAAGGAAAAAAAATAGAAAATAGATAAAAGAAAAGAAAGATGAACCGTAATCCATTTCGGGATGAATAGTAATTCCTAGATGAATAGGGATGGAGAGAGTGGGAGGGAGGGAGGGAGGGAGGGAGGGAGGGAGGGAGGGAGGGAGGGAGGGAGGGAGAGAGAGGGGGAGAGGGAGAGAAAAAAGAATAAAATAAAAAAGGTTAAAAAAGGTATTGATACATATTCCAATTATATGGAAAATATCATGTCCATTTTTTTTTTAGTTATTTATTTAATTATAATTTTTTTATTGGTTATAGACTGCAATTTCGCTTATTACATATCCGGAGCAAGTGATAGAGATAAGAGACCCCTATATATATATATATATAATATTTAAAATACCACAAAAATTAATTTTTTTTATTCCAAACCTAACACCTTAAATTTAAAATTCTGAAAATACCACAACTAATTATGTAAAAATATTTGTTTGGGTTCACTATTTCTAATGTAGAATTTAGTTTTTTGCCATTAAAACAAGATTTTAAGTTATTTTAATACTAAATTTGTGCTATTATTATCAAAATTTGTATTATCATTATCATTTTCAACAAGTAATTTTTAAAATATGCTATTTTGGTCTATTGCCCTATTAAAAAACTAAAGATGACCAACGTTGAGTTGGCCTAATGGTTAAGGGAGAGTGGGTATGTGCCTCTACTACTGGCCCTGGATTCGATTCCCGTTAGGAGGGGTCTACTCCAAATGAGTGACTTTAACATAATTTGGGTCCGCTCCGAGGATGTAAGGGCTACGGGCCCGAAACCTTGGCAATTCAAAAAAAAAAAAAAAACTAAAGATGAAGACATCACGCCTTAGATCTGATGGTTGTACGTTCCAGCTTAAAAACTCGTTTGAATTATTATACAGTTTATGCTTACAAATTTAATGGCTAAATTTTTTTTTTGTGGGTCTTCTACTAATAACCATACTCAATAAAGCAATTTAACGTTATAATCTTATAGATGGCATATATTCATGGCAATTTTTAGCAAAATTTTCTCCATTAAAATTTGTTGTTTGTATTGAGTAATAAGTTTCCTTACTATTAAAAAAGACATCAAATTTTGAGAAAGACATAATGTATGCATGGAGTGGGGTACATTATGAATAAATTATCAGTCTTTGCTTGACGTAGATGTTGGACCCATGGGGTTTAAATATTTACCTCGTGGACCATTCTCATAATTTTGGACACGTGTCAGCAATCTACCGTAATAGCTAGAACAGTGTGTTCTTTCTTGAAAACGATTTCACGGACAGGTACAGCCTGTACAGACAGATCTATCAAATAGTGATGATTATACAATGTATGTAAATACAGAGTTAATGATTTACTTTACTTCTTGATACACAACAAACAAATATTATTTCAACCCCCAAAGTTATCCACAATGATCAATTTACATACACCATAATAGCTAGAACAGTGTGTTCTTTCTTGAAAACGATTTCACGGACAGGTACAGCCTGTACAGACAGATCTATCAAATAGTGATGATTATACAATGTATGTAAATACAGAGTTAATGATTTACTTTACTTCTTGATACACAACAAACAAATATTATTTCAACCCCCAAAGTTATCCACAATGATCAATTTACATACACCAGATCACAAGAAAACCAGATGGTTATCTTTTAACCAGACCGAAAATCACAAACCGGTTTGGCTTGCTTTATAAACAAGAACCCAAAAAGAATAAGAATGGAACACTATAAAAACAAAACCCCCCCAACCAAAAAAAAAAGGGAAAAGAGAAGAAGTTTATTCCCGGTCAGAATATAACCAATGATGTGTTAAATAACCAAGATTGGAACCAGAGGCTTTCAATAAGCTAGGGATCTTGGAACTCTCATGCCAAATCCATGCTTAACCTTCTCGATCCTGAATCATATTTCAAATAATGACAACTGAGTTACAAAATTTCAGAATCAACTAAAAGATTGAAACAAAAACTTCATTACAAAGACTTGTTGTGCTTACGTTGGAGCTAATTTTCCAAGACTCTTAAGTTCTTCACCAGAGTCTCCATCAAGAACTCTTCCTGATATATCAACGATGTAAGAACGGTTCTTGCCTCGAGGAAGACCTCTACATGAAAGTAACTCAAGATCTCTCTCGTGAAGCTCTCTTCCGTTCACAAACACGCTTGTGTTTCCTGCACCGCAGTTATCTGGCATTGGACGGCTAAACTCTTCGATAAATGGCTGCATCAACCAATAATTGTTTCCCATTTCTTCATCAAGATCCAATACAAAGATACAAGAAACAGAGAAACCGGCATTGAAAGAAAAATAGAACAACTGTGAAAGTTCTTACAGGTATGATACCGAGACACGGGTTTCCCATCACTCCCCAGAATCCAGCACGGTAGTCATACCTAATCACAATCATAATACAAAGATCATTTCTTTAAAGGCTGATCAGATTTTTTTTCTCAGCGCAAAAAACTAAACTGTAACCAAAACATACCAGTACTTGCCAGCTTGAACTGGTCCAGCTTGTTTTTCGGCGCTGATAACCAGATCTTCCGGTATTAGATGCCCATTCACCCAAACCTCTAACTGCCCGTTGTTTTGGTCGTTAGAGATGATTTTATTAGTGACATCTGAGAAGCCGTACTCACTACTCTCCTTTCGGTTTCTTGGTCTGCGCTCTTCTTTGCTGGTTTTTGAGATCATTGAATCTTCAGACACATCAGTGTTATTATAGTACCCATTATAAGAAACATCTGTCTCAGTAGCTACTGATTCTGATTTCAGCGAGTCTTGTTTCATGTAGGATTCTTGCTTATTGTACCCTAACTGCGCCAAGCCGTAAGTGACTGCAGCTCGGTTTACATTAGAATACTCAAAGAGCTCAAGAAGATTGGAGTTTTCAGGAGGAGGACGAGGAGGAGGAACTTTCGGGCCTTTGACTCTGCGGCGAACAGACTTGACGACCTCTTTTTGCGGTTCACTAGAAATGCTTGATCTTTCTTCATCACCTGAGTGTTCACTAGGCGATACAGCCTGGACAATTTTGGTTTCCCGCTGTTTTCTTGATTGCTTATCCTTAATTGGACAGTCATCTACCACTGCGCTTCTATCTTCAACCTCTACAGAAATCCGGTTAGTTTCCGCAAGACCAGAAGAGGAGAAAACAAGCTTCTTATCAAGAATTGTGAAACTGATAACCTCAGAACAAGCACCACATTGCAGCTTTTGTTGCATTTCATGAGCAAGAAGCTTCTTCTTAGGCAAATAGAGCAGCTCGAAACAATTGTGACAAGCCATAAAAGGCGCACCGCCTGCTAGAGGATGGCAACGACGGGAATCAGTATCCGACACAGCATTTTGAACATACCCACGAGCAAAAGCACCGACACCCATTTCAGAATTAACTTCACTAGGCCACCTTGTGTGAACGCCACCATGTGGACTAAAAGGTCCGATTTTCTCGCCATGGTGCGAAACCGGGCTATATGGGACATTACTTGGTGTACCTGGAAAGAATCTAGGGTCTTGTAACTGTGGGTCAAGTATATCAGGACCAATATCTACATACTGTCCTTGAGGATATGGAGGACGCGGCAGCATCTGGTTTGGGTAATGACCTGGATACCAGTTTTGATGCATTGGGAACCCATAAGGGTCTCTATAAGCTGGAACATGAGCCGGGTTACTCGTGGAAGGATACATTCCGTAAGGAAATGGCTCAGGATATGGATTGTAATACGAAGGTCCACGACCCATTGGTGGCTCTTTTGGTTGATCAACCACATTACCACTAGCACCACGGAGAAGATGACCTTTGATGGAATCAAGCTTTCTCAGAAGCTCGGCTTGTTGTTGATCTGTGTACAGAATCGGGTTGTTCCTGGGCGTGTTCTTAGAAGAAGAATCTGAGTCGTCGTCATTAGGGTTTCTGGTCTCTTCCTCTTTTCTCGAGCTCTTCACGGATCTCTGAGACCCAGGTCGTTCGTCTTGGCGATTCCTCATCGGAATGGCGGAATCATCGTCCTCGTCCTCCTTAAACCCTCTTTCTTCTTCACTTCTCGAAGAACCAGCATCCGCTCCGTAGGCGTCACCGCTTGTCCTCATCGGATTTTGTTTCTCCGACGAAGACTAGCTTTTAGGGTTTTGATTGTTTAACTGCAACTGAAATGAAAATCCTTGGTTTAGCAAGCAACAGATTTCGCCAGTCGAATCATCTTAAATCAGAAGATAAAAGCATTGCAGAGCAAATAAAGGTTATTTTTTTGTTTCTTTCCAAAAGAGCCCAGTTTCAGGGAAGAAGTGTTCTCGCAGATTCCATGATTTCTCAGCATCCAAACACACAAAAAAAGGAGGAAGAATCAAACGCACCTCGAAGAAGAACGTTATCCGGCGCCAGGATTAGGTGAAATGGAGAGTCTTCTCCGGTGAGAATCAATTAACAAGGCTTTAATCTCTTTGACGCAGCCATTTTTTTTATAGGAAAAGAAAAGATGAGATTTTGAAAATTTCAGAGGAATTTAAATAATCAAAAGACTATAGCTGGAAGCTTAAAGGAGAATATATTTCTCGCACTTTGCTTCGCTTTCTCGGGAATCTACAGAGAAAGAAAAAATCGACGATGGAGTTTGAAACATCCTCTCAGAGGGAGAGAGAAATAAAAATGGACTTGCATTTTGGGATTTTATTTTCAAAATTTATATAATTTCAGGACATATATAACCTTCAGACTACGAGTCTTGCCGGGTCACGTTGACCAAGAGATAACGTGACGACCAAAAAATATTTGAACTCTTTTATGCAAAATATATAATGATTTTAAAAAAAAATAAAAAATAAACTAAGGTTACGTTTAATATTTTCGGTTTAAATTTTTTATTTGTTTTGGGTTGATCCGTTCGACTTGATTGCATACACCATAATATATTCACGGGAGATGGGTGGTTTAATTTATTATAATGAGTTAATAGATGTACTTAATGATAATTTTAGTATGTTGTTAATGGTGCCATGTTCCAAGACGTGCTATAACTTGTACTAGTATTGTATTCTAATTCTAAAAGCTCATATATTTGTTTTTTGAGTTTAATTAAATAACTCAATGCATAAAATAGTCTACCAAAATATGTTCAAAAAAAAAAAAATACTCTACCAAATTTCAAAATGACTATCATAATCACCATCATCTTAAAAGTTTAGAATTGTGTTTTAGTTGTTGAGAGTGTTTTATATAGGGAATTTAGAATTGTGTTTTAGTTGTTGAAATTGTTTTATATAGGGTGACATTTGACAAATGTTATAGCTGTAAACTATTTTTATTAGAGCTGTTAAATGGTTTGTTTGCCTCCAATTAAGTTTGTCTATACAGATATTTTGTTTTTGTGGTTTGTAATTGGTTGGTTTGTAGTCCAAAAGATGTCCGCGCCAAATAAAACTATATATGTCTAGATGGAGCTGCCCACGGATAGCCCATGTTGACTTTCTGAATTTTTATTTGATTAGTTGACTTTTGTTTCCCTTAGAAATATAGATCAGATCTGTTGATTTTCTGAGTTTTTATTTGACATGTTACATTTTTCTTAATTCTTATTTGGTTCCAAAGCTCAGAAAATTTGTTCTTCTTAAAGCATTGAAGCAAATCTCAGAAAAATACATAAGCAACCACGCCTTGGCTTTTCATTTTATCTCTGTCTGAATTATTTTGTGGATTCACTCCTATATTTCACAAGTTGGTTTTGCTTTAGGTTTGCGTTAATAATCAAAAATCAATCCCATCATCCATTAATGAAACACGGCAACAAGCAAAGTAAACATAGAGACAAAGGAAATTGCAATCAAATCAAAAGTTTTTCTCAATCCCTTGTCACTTTGTGTAGTAAGAATGGAAGAAATAAACGTGTAAAACAGCTAAGAATTTCGAAACCCATAAATTAATTTTGACAAGTATAATTTTTATACAAGCCACTTGCTTACATGCATCGGTCAGACTTGACAAACCTGTTGATATTAAAATCGTAAACTTAGTTGAACAAATTTTAATTGTTTCATTTTAATGACGTTGATATGAAACCCTTTACAAAACAAAACAAAAAATTAACGATGCTGTTTTAAATAAAAAAAGACTCAAGTTTTGTATTCAAGGTTGACTATTGGTTTCGTGTGCGTGACTGTAATCATGAAATTATTCTAACAAAGCCAGTATCACAATTCAAAATGGAGGATGAAGATGGTAAAGCTTTTTTTTGTTTGTTTGTTTATTTCTGCTACTGAATCAATAAGTCATTAGCTTCAAGTATATGAGCCTATCTGTAGGAACTCGGATAGAGAATTATCATTTATATTCACTCTAGTGTGTGTCTCAACAGGTGTTAGTATTCTTTTGATTTATACAGCATGTTGAACTTGCTATTGTCGTGTTTAGGAAAGCTCAGAGTCAGAGACATTACCAGAGTTTGATCGCCGTATCTTTGGGCTCATCAATATCAGTTGACTCTCAGAGTGCGTTCTCATGCTTTGCCCACAAGGGCTTAGTGGGGGATGCCTTGATCGTCCTCTGGGAGTTCCTGGACACAATCAAATGAAAAATTGGAAGAGACTTCTTTAGTACAAGTAACAAAACCATGGACTGATAATAATAATCACACCTGGTTTTTGAATTGGTTTCAGGCCAGAAGCTCTTTTCAAAAGTTTTGAAACAGGCTTGTTTGAGCATGAAAGCCTCCTTTCCTTCTCAGATGACACCAGCTCATCTGATCCAGCCCCACCCTCATCCTCGCTACACGAAGCCCATTCACTACCCGATTCAGATGTGTCTCGGCCATCATTTTTCTTACAAGTCTTTGCCCGTTCCACAACTCTATATGCAAACATTTGAAAAGGAACCTGTGACACTTGATGCAACTCTGTGGATTCCCATGAAAGCTTCTGCAACAGCTTAGTCTCAATCTCACAGTAATCCACAGGAGGAGAAACTGGCGGGTCTTGTTGGCTTATACTCTGACATTCCGGGTTCAAAGCTAGAAACCGTTTGATGTATCGGAGAATTCTGCTTATCGACGAGAAAGTTGGACGCTGATTTGGGTCAGCATGCCAGCATCTTTTTGTCAGGTTTGTTATGAATTTAGGTGAATGAAACGGGAAAAGCGGTCTCTCCCCGGCCCTAATATTTCTACTCATCTTATCTCCTTGCAGGTGGCTATCCTCAAATGGTACTTTACCTGTTAGAAGCTCAAAGCAAACCATCCCAAAACTATACACATCAGATTTTTCACTATACTTAAGGCTTCCTGCAGTTCCGCTCTGTTCTTGCTCGTCTAGCACTTCCGGGGAATACCATATGAATGGAAAACTCTCATTCTGACCCGTGGAAGAAGCACTTTTACAAGAGAAACCCTTGACAGAATCCAACCCGAAGCCAAAAATCTTCCCCTGCAGATACCCATCTCCGGATTGGTTAATTCTTCTTGGTTGGACAAGAATGTTAGATGGATTCAACTCTCCGTGGTATATTCTCTTGGAGTGAAGATATTCCATACCCCGGGCTATCTGAAGCATCAGATCAACTGCGACCGGGAGGGAGAGAGTGCTCTTCTTCCTCGGACCACATACCTCTTTGATGTGTGTCCCGAGGGTTTTACTCATCAGTTCCATGACCAAGAAGCACTCTTTCTTCTCCTCATCCGCGAATCCGCAGAGGTAATATACAATGTTTGGGTGTGAAAGAGAGAGCAATGGAGTAACTTGAGCATCGATATCCCCAAAGATATGTCTAAGCGCAAAGCTCTCGCCTAACCAGGTAATCTCCTTATACTGACTTCCATTCCCTAATCTCTTTTTCACTTGGTAATCTTTAGTGCCAAGCAGAAGAGAAGACGGAAATAGCTTGGGACTCTCGTTTCCATCTCCTAAAATCTTCAAAAGAAAATCAGCCATCGGCCTATCGTGTTTGCTTGAACCGGGACGCCTTTTCTCCTGACCACCTGTCCTCTCTCCAAGCAGTCTCATACCGAAAGCAGCAATCCGCGGTCACCAAATACTCTCTCCCGAACTTCCAGGTAAACATCTGAGAGTCATTCCATTGCTTCATATACTTGTTAGAATGCACCAGTCTCTTCTTGTTCATCTCTTCTTGATCCCACCCTGAGACCTCGCTCGCCATCTCAATAGCTTCGATGATGATGGGTACACAAGAGAGCAAGTTATGTATGTGAAGCTCTGTGCAATCTCTATTGTGTTGTAACACAATAGCTTTAGCCCAAAACCCGAGTTTAGGCTCTAAAGACATTCTAACGTAAGCCTCCCCTTCTCGTACCGCACATAGAAGCTCCCTCAAGGGTTGTTCAAGAATCTTCCATTTAGTGCTCTTCTCTCCGAAGCGTAGATTCGATCGCATGGATTCGGAAATTGAATCGTAGGCGGCGGTAAAGAGGTCGAGTAAAAGAGTGCATTGACGCTGGTTGATTTGAATGTCGTCTTTGAACACCAAAAACGCTCTTATGCTTCCTAATACCTCTCCTATCTCTCGAAATTGCTCCATTTTGCATCCCTTCCAATTTTGGAATTATAAATTTTATTACTCATACAAAATCCTCTCCACATTTTAGACACAAACCGTATCCGTTTTCTAAGTTCTGTACTAGTTGGTTAAACAAAATAATAATAATAATAATAATAATTAGAGGTGTGCGGAAAATTTAGTTAACGAGGTATTTTTGGCTATTATAATTTACTTAAATAAGTTTTTAACAAACGCGCATAACAGCATCGAGACAAATCACATTGAAGAACCAAACAGAATGAAAAAAACAATTTGGTACTGTAAATGCCAAAAACATAACACAAACCACTAACAATGATCCTATGCATGTGTGTATGTTTATAATGATTCTGGATTAGAAATATGGCTGAAGATAATATTTGACAAGTTAAATAAAAAAAAGTAGATACAAATTAAGCTCTCGTATATATTGCTCTATGGTTTTTCGACCTATGAGACATCGCCAAAAACGACGCCGTTTCTCATGACCGCAATTTGATCCTGCAATTACCCAATCAAATATGCACATTTTTGTCATGATTCATAAACTTTCGATATTAGGTAATTGTTTTTGTCATATCAATATCAGTTAATTGTTTGATTCGATATTAGTACGTACCATTTTAGCAATTTGATGGTGCATTTGGCCATTTGAGAATCAAGCGTTTGTAATCTAACGCCTCCGCATCTGAAACTAACTCCCACAGTAACAATCCTGCGACTGCCCACAGCCAATCCAACCTTCGTCTTAGCTGTCACTTTCACCAACAACTTCTTACTCTTTAGCTCTGCCCGTAGCCTCTTCGCCGTAGGATCATCCACCTGTCGTTTCCTCACCCTCGTCAGGATGATCACAGCCGTCCGATTCCCTGGCTTCTCAATAAAGCCTTTGACTTCCGTTGACCCTAAATTGGTCTCAAAGTCTTTCTCTCCGAGAATCACAGCCACGTCAGCTTCTCCGTAATAAAACCCAAGCTTTCCGTTAGGGTTTTTGAAATCGAGCATCGCCGTCGCATCCGACGTCAAAACCGAAAATTCGCCGTCGGAACTTCCGCCGGAAAAGTTGAAGTTGCTGATTTTGAAAGAGGCCAGGCGGACCACGGGAAGTTTCGGGCTGTACCAAAGGAAGAAAACAGCGACGGCGATGATGAGAAGGAGGAAAATCACGGCGACGAAGATACAGAGGCAGCAGCAGAAAACGCGGCACCGGCTCCTTCGCTGTTTCTTCTCCGGGTAGAGTGACGCCGGATGGATAGGCCTGGAACGGCGATGTGGAAGAGTCGCCGTTCCAGACGACGGAGCTGGTGGATTCTGTTGATCACGGAACCCCGGTGGTTTCTTGAGTACTGGTTTTAACGGTTTCTCCGCCGCCAGTTCTTCATCCCATAAAGTTGGACTTTGTGCAGACAAATTGGCATGAAATCTAAGAAATAAACTTTGGCTTTGTAATTGTAATTGTTTCTAAGAAGAATATCACGTAAAATACATTATCTGTTTGTGTTGTGATTATATTAATGACATATCTATAAAATGAAAGATCTTCTCGTCGGTAAATGAATAAATCTCATCGTCGTCACGTTTATATGTGGGAAACACGTTTACACGTCGACATGCATTTGCGATAAGATTCGTATATTGTTTGGGCCGTTTAATGTGTATGGGCCTTATTTAGTCTCTGGGCCTAATGTTGTTGTATAATAATAACAGATGAATGGTTAACGGAAATATATGAAACAGAACGCGGGAATTGGTTTTTTCTTTTACAACAGAGAGGAAAATGAGCCAAATTTGGCAAAACCATTGATTCTTTATTTTCCTTTCTCAACAGAAAAAAAAAACCATCTTTTTATCGTTTCCCTTCAATATCCAACGCACTCTTCTTCTCCTTCTCCTCCTCCTCTCTTGTTTACAGCTCCTGAAACAGGTTTTTTTAATCTCTTGCTGCTCTGATTCTTTTTTTTTTTTTTGGTTTCAGATTTTCTGGTCGTTGTTTATTCGAATTAGGGTTCTCCGTCGATTATTTGATGGAAATTTGTGGATTGTTGTAGGGGCAAAACAAAGATGTGGGCGTAGATCGATGAGGAGGATTGATCTGAGAGAGAGAGAGAGAGAGTTTTGATGGAAATGTTTACAAGGGAGATAACAGGTAAGGACGTGAAAGCCACAGAGAAAAACAGGATTCGATACTCTTCCAAGCACATTAAACATCTTCCACCAGGAACCATTACTGATTTTGAATGGAAGGATTATTGTCCCTTAGGTTTCAGGTATATTCTTCATTCATTCATTCATTCTTGCCTCAATGCTGCCTAACATATTCATTCATTCATTGTATGTATATATACTTTGGGTTGTTGTTGTAGACTTGTACAAGAGCTTGAGGATATTAATCATGATGAATACATGAAATCCATCTGTAATGATGAGACTTTAAGGAAGCTTTCCTCTGGGAAAGTTGGTAATATGTTTCTTCTCTCCAAAGATGACCGCTTTATCATCAAGATTCTCCGGAAATCCGAAATCAAGGTATCTTACAAATTGCTATAAACACTATAAAACATGTTGCCTTCATTTCATTCATGCCGAGTGATCTCATAATCATCTTTCCATGTCTCTAGGTCATTCTAGAGATGCTGCCTGGATACTACCAACATATTCATAAATACAGGTCAACCTTGTTGTCCAAGAATTATGGAGCTCATTCTGTGAAACCTATTGGAGGTGTTAAGGTAATAAAAAACACTTATCAAGCTGTATAAATACCCACCCTATTGCTTAAAATGAAACTTGTTCTGTTTTTTCTTTTTCTTTGTGAGCAGACATATTTTGTCGTCATGTCAAACATACTGCAGTCAGATGTTTTTATGAACAAGGTCTATGATCTAAAGGGTTCATCACAAGGTCGAACTAACAAAAATATCAAAGTGAGAGATAAAACCATATTGAAGGATATAGACCTTGATTTTCATTTCTACGTGGATTCCTTGGCCAGGCACCGCCTCCTCAAGTCAGTTTTCTCTGTTTCTTTTTCTTCATTCTTGTCCCAGAGAATTATTTAGATAGATGCTCACCGGATTTTGTCATCGTCCAGGCAAACGAAGCTAGATTGTGAACTTTTGGAAGATGAAGGGATTATGGATTACAGCTTAATGCTTGGTTTACAAGTCAAAGGCTCATGTCAAGGTGAGTTCATTAAGCATCTCATGTCTCTATAGCCGTTTATCTGATCAACCCCATCACTTAAAACAGGTTCCATTGATGGATTAAGCCCTGTATACGACAGTTTCACATCACAAGGTAAAACCCTCCCTAGCATTCTTCTCCTGTCTATTGTAATCAACCAAGAAAGAGTATATGAATACGTTATGGTCAATCTTGCAGGCTCTGTTGACAGCAATGGCTCCAAGTTTATGAAGACAGCTTCAAACTCTCCAGACAGATCTTCAACAATGTATTCATGCACTCCAAGCAGAGGTGATTTTAAACCCGTCCCCTATAAATGATCTAATCTAAATACTATAGAGACAACCCTGTCGTGCTATAACGTGGAAAGATGTTCATTTTCAATTCTTACAGATTCAATTGATAGTGAGAACTCAGTGAATATACAATCCATAAGCCCCAGTCCAGCACCAACCAACGCTTCTGATTCTCCTCAAGGAAGCATTGTTTCCAGAACAACTCTCACCAACATCTTCCAAAACAGGTAACCAAATCGAGAATTTCTTACTCTTGTGCTCAATCCAAACAGCCAGAAAACATGTTTATGATTGAATGAAAATGGGTTTTGTTGCAGCTCAAGCACAAACTTCGGGATGAAGATACCGGGACGAGCACGACGGGTCGGGAGAGGAGAATCAGGGAGTGTGGTGGGGAAGAACGTTAGAGGAGGAGGAGAGGAATGGTACGATGTGATCTTGTATCTTGGGATTATAGACATTTTCCAAGACTATGGTGTGAGGAAACGCATTGAACATTGTTACAAGTCTATTCAACACAACTCTAAGACAATCTCAGCCGTCCATCCCAAGATCTACTCTTCTCGCTTCCAAGACTTCGTCTCTCAGATCTTCTTACCAGACGAAGATCCTTCTCATTAATATTAACTTCCATGTCTTGATATTTCTACTTATATATATATAGCTTAGCCAAAGTTTATTTGTTTGTGAAGCAAAAGCAACCTCCAATTATTATTTTTTCGATTATTTTCACTTTGACTAGGTCTCACATTTGTTTGGAAGGCTCAAATTTTATTTATTTATTTAATTAATTATTACTTCAAACGCAATTTCAAATTAGAGGAAAATATATTTACATGAATGTATGAAACACAGAAGTTGAGCCTAGACATGTTAATTTGGATCAAACTGGTTTTAAGGGAGTTTTATGTATATATTTGTGTAATCGACAAAAAAAAAAGGTAAGAAGGAGTAAGTGGGCGACGGTATTTGGCTGTTGTGGCCCAAAATGATGATAAAAAAAATATCGACAAAAAAATATATATATGTAATTGTCAATTATTTATTTTTGGGTTTTCTGCAAAAAAAATCCCATAATTTTTTTTTTTCAAAAATAACTTTTAGCTCTGAAAAAATGCAAGTCAATCATCCCATCTCCAAGGTTTGGTTTACTCCACTCCACTCCTTCATTGAAATTGAAAACAATCTTTATGTATAACGGTTGCATTGAGAATGTTTAATTTCGTTTATTTGCGTTAACGGTTGCATTGAGAATGTTTATGTATCTTGTAAACTTTTCATGATAAAAAAAATGTCGTAAAAAAAAAATCTTATCCTCTCAATTTTCAGACACGTGTTTCATTTTATGTCAAAAATAATACGATTTTTCCTTTATTCTTTTTATTCAAAATGCAGCGTTTTCCAAACCGTCATAGATATAACGACGATTTGACGGAATGGTTGTTTTCCGGGTGACTTTGGAGATGAGGGAATTGACTTACATTTACCAGAGTTGAAGATTATTTTTGCAAAAAAAAATAAAGGTTATGGTTTTTTTTACAGAAACATATAAAATCTTAGATTGTTGAGTTTAGCAAGTTTCTTTAGTTAATAAAAAAAATCCAAATTTTAATTGTCAAATTAATCAAAAATTTAAGTGCTAAAATTGACATAATGAACAGAAAAATCGGTGTGACACCTCTAACAATCAAAGACAGGATTCCATAGTCTGTATTTGTCAAGTTTCATCCTTTAACAACCATTGACATAATAGTAAAGTTTAGCAATATATAAAATCTTAGGTTTTTTAGTTTAGCAAGTTTCTTTAGTTAATAAAAATAATCCAAATTTTAATTATCAAATTAATCAAAAATTTGAGTGTTAAAACTGACATAATGAACATACAAATCGGTGTGACACCTCTAACAATCAAAGACAGGATGTCATGGCCTATTTGGTTACACAATTATGCAATTAAACACTCAAATTCTTAATTAATCCCTAAGATGGTTTTAATTTATCATTAAAATGACTTACTTGGAATGACTTACCCATATTCATTCCATTTACCTTCTCACTCTCATCTTCATTTTCAACCGAAGTTTCATCCTCAACGGTCATTGACATAATAGCGGGAAAAACCCCCAACAATTATGCAATTAGTAATACATCAATATATAAAATTTTAGGTTTTTGAGTTTAGAAAGTTTGTTTAGTTAATAAAAATCCAAATTTTAATTGTTAAATTAATCAAAAATTTGAGTGCTAAAATTGACATAATGAACAGACAAATCGGTGTGACACCTCTAACAATCAAAGACAGGATGCCATAACCTATTTTGTTTCACAATTATGCAATTAAACACTCAAATTCTTAATTAATTAAATCTCCTAGATGGTTTCAATTTATCACTTACATTTTTTAAGTTGATGTGAAAATCTAAATTTTACTTGGATTGACGAGAAAGATGGGAAAATGACTTACCCTTTGCCTTGTCACTCCCATTTTTATTTTCAACTGAAGTTTTATCCTCAAAAGCCATTGACATAATAGCTAGAGAAAAAAAAAACCAACAATTATGCAATTAGTAATCAATCAATATATAAAATTTTAGGTTTTTGAGTTTAGCAAGTTTTTTTAGTTAAAAAAAAATCCAAATTTTAATTGTCAAATTAATCAAAAAATTGAGTGCTAAAATTGACATAAATGAACAGACAAATCGGTGTGACACCTCTAACAATCAAAGACAGGATGCCATGGCCTATTTGGTTTCACAATTATGCAATTAAAGATTCAAATTCTTAATTAATCCCTAAGATGGTTTCAATTTATCACTTAAATTTCTTAAATTGATGTGGAAATCTAAATTTTACTTAGAGAGAGATGGGGCAAATGACTTACCCATATTCCTTGTTCCAAAGAAGCCAATTGATCTTGGTCTTTGTTGTTTTATCGACAACTGTTCCTGCCAAACTCGGTCTCAGGACTCGGCACACGAATGAAAAAAGCTGAGCACATGGATTCTATTTTAAATGGTGTGTACTGTGTAGCAACAAAGATGTATATCTAAATATATACCTGAGAGCAGATTCCAAGACTCCTTGAGACACCAAATAGCACGGTGTAGTAGCTATAAAACGCAAATGTATATTTTAGCCCAAGTCTTAATGAGAATAGCATTCATTGAATGAGAAGTCTGCTTGTTAGTTGTTGTTATCTTGCTTCGTGTAGACCATAGTGATACAACAACATCCCAGTGTGAGTATCAACATTTGGCCACATATTCTTCACCTATAACAACCCATCACATGATTCACAAGAAAAATTAGTTTCAGATTATAGCAAAAGAAAAGAGTGGAAACATACTTTTTTATAGAGACTGACATGAACATCATCACCAGTCTCTATTTATGCTTCTATTGATGCTTTTTCTCTGCTTCTTACTCTTGCTAGTTCCGACATCAAAGTTTCCATCTCTTGTGTCTGTAAAAGGAAGTTGTTTCAGGTTAAACATTTGCTACTGTATTGAAGAACATAACTTTTTTGGTTCATGTTTTGAGTGAAGCGGATTGATAGTATCTGGCTAACCTTAGGCACAAAATTTCCAATGTTTTGCACAATGCCTTCCATAGACTTTGAGGCAACAACAAGTGTTTCTGCTAACTCTTTAGTCTCAACCTGGTTTTGAGAAGCAAAATTTCAAGTCTTTACTGGAAAAGGTAGAGAAAAAGGAACAAGGTTCTTTTAAGTTGATATGAAAAACACAATAGATACCTTGATATCAACATCGAGAGGTAGCCATTCAATAAAGCTTCAGTAGTTTCCGACAGAGAACTTGAGTAATCTTCTTCAAGATCAGTCCATTGTTCCAGGGTTTAGAATCTGCATAGAGTTAAAATAGTTTAGCCACCACCAATTATTACAAATTACATATTTTCTCAAACATTCATGGATGTACGAATACTCTGAAATATAAGGATATTTCCATTTTTACTTACTTGGGACTCTACAATCTCCGCAACAGCTATAAGTCTCAATAATCTTTGCAGTTCTATGCGTTTCTTCTGTACAGAGTCGGAGAGCTCTGACATTTTCAAACCAAGTGAATAAAACATTATCTGCAAGAAATAGAATTCACTATTGCTAGTTCATCATAATACATAAGATCACCACCATCATAAGAAAGTGACCTAAACCATTAACTGATGCTAATGTCAGAGCCATACTGATCTATCTACCAAACACAATATTGTTTCAAGAGTAAGAAATCTGTACTTATACATTCCAAATATATTCAATAGATTTGTCGTGGCAAACGAATAATCATCATCATGATGTAATGAGGCTAAATGATCAAATATATGATTCTTGGTGTTGAAGATGAGAAACTGACCTCAGCATTTGCATTGGCGAATCTCCATTACAAGTAGCGGTTATGGAGCAGTTTCAGAGAGTGTGCATCTGCTTGCTGCCCTGAAACTTTCTCCTGCTTCTTTGTATCGGCTTGAATCTTTGAATTAGGTGCCACCGGAGGCAATGACAAACCAACACCAATTTTAAGCGACAATGAAGATCTTACATCTCGAAACGACGAAGGATCGTCGCAAGAAGAACTCAGGGATCGACGAAGAGGTGAGACGGTGGGATTGTTGAAGAGCTTTGCGTGGTTCCTGATTGAAACTGTTGTTGGCAGCAGATCTGAGCCGTTGGATTTCTCTCTGTTGTTGTAATCTTCACCGTCTGTGGAGACTGATAATCGGAGAAGTATAGCCGCGGCGGAGGAGGTAAGCAAACGCTGTTGGCAACATCGGCGTCGGAGTATCCAGACGGTGTCCGTTCACTTTTAACGGCTTCAATCGATTCTGATGCTGGTTTTTTCTTCCGTCTTGTTGAAGAGGAAATGGCAACTCTAGGCTATGCGCCGTCTCCGAAGGGTGATTCTCGTCGCTGTCAGGCTAATTTTAACTACCGTCTCGACTTCTGAGCAGAAATAGACCGTTGATTCTGGTGTTGATGGTTGTGGTGGTGATGTCTGGAAGAGTATGAAGTCAACAGATGGAGATCTCCGGCGGAGGAGGAAGATGACGAAGATAAAGAAACGAGAGACATGAATCTCGAGTTGACTTCTCTAATCCTCGGCCTCCGCGTTGAGGGCGGAGGAACCAGCGCCGGCGCAGTTACTTCCGGTGTCGAAGGGTGCCCTGGAACAGATCGGCCAGTTCTCGCCTCCATTACAATCGAATCGTATTTCTTCAAAATTTCTGCCCCAAAAGATCACCGGAGACTCCAGTAGCGATCAGAAACCGGAAATTCGTCTAATCAGAAATTATCAAAATCGGATTGCAAAATTTTCGAATCCCTAAAACAAGAAGAGAAAGGGGAGAAGAATAAGAGATGAGACCAATAAGGAAACTAGACGTTGAGTGATGTTCACAAGCGCAACGGTTCTTTTTTCCGTGAAACGATAGGTTATTTTTTAAAAAATGTTTCTTGCTTTGACATATAATAACTAATTGGAATTCTTTAAAATAATTAGATTAGATAGGCCTGCTTAATGTTGGTGGTCCTTAAAATAATGGGCCCAATAAGGAGCGTCGAGTTGTGTGTGATCTTTAATGTGAGGGGGTCTTAAAATGTAAATTAAAGTTGTATTGGTGCAATTTGCAATTTCCTAAACTTTTTCTTCATTTTTTATGGATAGACGAAGAAGGGAACAGAAAGGTAAAAGAATAAAAGAGTAGACTTTTTATTCAAATAAAACAGAAGATTTCTTCTTCATCGTTTGTATAGTCTCTGCGATTCTCATTGAGTCCTCTAATGAAAAAGAAGCTCAATTAGCTTCTGACCTATCCACGAATTTTGTCATTGCTGAAGTGATGGCGATAGAAAACTCAGATGTGATAGCTCCTATGGAGAAAAATACTGGAGTCGAGTCTTCTAATGAAAAAGAAGTTCAATTAGCTTCTGACCTATCCACGAATTTTGTCCTTGCTAAAGTGAAATGAAGATAACCAAGAAGAAGAGGGAATCAAAGGTAAATCATTTCGTGTTTCTGATTGATCTTGTGGTTTAAGTGTGCATCCATGAGGTGAAAAAATGGAGTTTGTTCTCTTTAGTGTGTTTTTGATTGTTATGATTATATGGACTTTTGTGTTTTTATTATTTAGATGAATTAACTTTGTTATGTCATCAAATAAGCTAACTTTCTAGGGATTAGTGTAGTCTATGCGAGTTGGTTCTTAAGTTTCTTGATGGACCAAACCAAATTGAGTAAGATCTATTTGGCTGTTAGCGTTTATGCAACTTACCAAACCAACAACAGATACACAAAAAAATAAAAGAAAAATGTACCATAACTGAAATCCATCAAATACGACGAAATAACATTTATTGATGATATAGGCAAAGTTGCATTATCAACATCACCATTACAAACGAAACGATGTTCGTCCCTTTTATATAATAATATAGATGATCAGAAGAAATCTTTAAAAGTAGGGAGTTTGATTTCGCCTTTGCTGGTAATAGGGATGGTAATATTCCCGACAAGAGGAAGATCGATGGTGAGACCGATTTCGAGCAAATAGTCAATGTCCCAGTCCACACCAACGTCTCGAGCCAAGTTGAACAGTATACTGTACGGCACCACCACTGGAATATCAAGAACCGTCATGTCCTTTGCTTTCAACGAGCCCGGGTCCGGTATCTTCCCCTTTCCGATTTCCCTATCAATTTATTATTACTTGATTTCGGAGTTTATAATATATTAAACATTTCTAGTTCTGTATAAAATCGTTTTCATTCGTTCATGATTTCTAAAAGAACCAATAAACTAAAAATCAATGGGACCGAACCGAACCGAACCAAACGAGAGGGAGAAAGGGTTTTACCGGCCGGCGCTGTGAAAAGTGAAATTGATCTCGCAGATCGGAATCGCATGACCGTAAGGATTGGTGACTGAAACTTTGGCTAAGTACTCGACGGAGTCACGGTTCACGTCTTTGAGGTCAACGTCCGTAACCGAACCCTCCGGTTTAGGGACCCCTGCGAGTTTATCAGCAACGAACCCCTTGGCTTTGTCCATGAAACCCGCCATATCGATCCTTGTTGTTAAATCTTTTTTTTGGTGTTTTAATCTTGCGTGGTATAATATGATTTTCTTAAGTCGGTCCATTTTATAATGGTTTAATTTGTGTACGTGTGACGGCTTTCGACGAGTGAGAGTGAAAACCGTGGGTTATACGTGTCTTGTGCTTGATCATTTTCGTTACATTTTTATTTTAAATGGAAAACTTTATCTGAAAAAATATACATAATAGATCTTTTGTACTTTTGTACTTTTGTTTTATTTTATATATTATAAAATTTTGAAAATTACATATTACTTTACATGGTTCCAGTAAACATATGGAGAACAAAATTCATATTCTATTTATCTTTAAATATAAATGGTTTATTCCAATTAAGAAAGAAATCTGAATTCTATTGGAAACTTTCTTTGATATAAAAAGGATAATAATATTGATAGTTACAAAAGAAAAATACTAATAATAATAATATGACAGGTCATGATCTTTATTTTCTATTTATCTACAAAGAGAGGGAAAGTATTCGCGTAACGAATAAGATGCGCAATCAATTACTGGACCGATCATGTCCGCTCATATGCACGTCGGTGGACTGTAAATATATTCTCCTGCATCGCGGTCCACAATACGTTTTATGTACGTATAGTGGACTTTCATGATATATAGTTTGTTAAACTCGTTGGAATCGAGACAATCTTTTCTTTGTTAATTATCCAAGTGTATATTATTTTATTTATCAAAACATGTCTTCCAGTACAACTATTGAGATTTTTAGATAAACTCGGAAACTAGAGAAAACAAAACTCTGTTAAAACAAAAAATACAGACTAAAAACAAAAGAGAAGAAATTAAACAAGAATATTAGCTACTGCCGTACGTTTCTATAAGTAATCCGTTTATGTGACCATAGCATCCACCAAAGATTCCGAGAGAGATGTATGACTAAAAGTGGATGTCTTGAGTAGTTTTTGAGGATATCGTGACGGTTCACAAGATGATATTACATGTGCTCTAGAAGCAGTATACAGTGTCGGTTTTGGGCACAAACAGGACAAGTTGGTGCTTGTGGCCCAAAATAATATATGTAGTTTTTCGGTCCTAAATTGACAAGAAGTTATTGTAGTGTAGTGGTATTTGTGATGATTTCATACTTAGAGTTCATCATTTTGATTCTCAAAGTTGACAATTTTTTAAAAACATTTACAAACATGATTTTTTTTTGGGTTTGTGGTATGAAATCATCACAATTTTTTAAAATTTCGGCCCCATAACTATTTTTGGACTTGTGGCCTCCACATCTTCAAGGCCGGCACTGGCAGTATATGGTAATAACATTAAGAATAAGCTGTCGTTAGTTCGCTCTTATGGAAATCTTGTGGCGTTTTACATACAACCAAGTTGCAACGTTAAAGCCTATGATCAAGGCATGAATCACACTTGGTTATATAATCCTATCTTCTGGGTTTGTAAACTAAATTAAAAAGTCAGCGATCACAAATAAAATATCAAAATACTATTTTATAATAATTTTTAAGCGTTTTAATCAACATCAGACATCGGTTCCATATTAAAATTTAATCATTATAAAAACTTACAAAATAGACGATCTGAATTTTATTTTATTATTATTACTATTATAAAATTATTTCTTTCATAAGGAAAATTCAAAATGCGTATAGTTTTTATAACTAATCATAAAGTAATTTGATTCCAGCATTTCAATATACCTCCAAATTCTATTATTTTAATTAATTAAAATATCAAAAATAAGAAGAAAACAAATTGTGATTATAGAAGATATAGTGGAGGATTTGGGTATTAAAAAGGTAACAAAGATAGACAAATAGAAGAAAAAAATTAGGAAAATAGAATTTCCATTTGTACCACTGCAACAAAACAAACGCGTGTACGGTTACAAATGATTTTGTGTAAAATCTCTTCATCAATCACAAATACGGAAATACCTATTTTTGACAGATGGTAGTAACTTTTTTTTTTCCCTAAAATTATTTGAAAGTTGACAGGTTGTAATTCAATATAACAAATGAATTGATAATATTACATTTAAAATATTATAAATTTTATACCTAATATTGATACAATTGTAGACAATAATATACTCTCAAAGAGGTAATTTGCTACTGTATTTTAGTAAATTATAATAGGAATACGTATTTCCTTTTTATACTCAATATATTGAATGTTTTTTAAAATATAAATCTATAAATACAATAACAATGCTATCCACAGCTATCAATTTACATTTTGCTTCTTCAAAACCTTTTTCAAAATGGTGAGAAAGTATAATGGCCGTAGAAAAACAGAGATGGTAAAAATGAAAAATGAAACAAATCTTCGAGTTACATTTTCAAAAAGAAAATCTGGTCTTTTGAAGAAAGCTAGTGAACTTTGTACGTTATGTGATGCACAAGTTGCATTAATCGTTTTTTCACCAAGTGGAAATGTTTTTTCTTTTGGTCACCCAAATGTTGAGGCTTTATTTGACGGCTTGTCAAGACGTTCTCAGACCTCTATTCCGAGACTCAGCCACAACACAGAACTTGAAAGCAACACCAATTCTTATCTCCAATATCTTAATAACATGCTTACTCAGGTGATTTTTCAATTTTTTTTTCTTCTTGCAGACAGCTAATGTTCAAATTGTTTTCTTTTTTTCTTCCAGCTATTTAATAATATTGTGTTTCACAATTTTATACAGAATTGCTCCTTTATTTAACGGTTAACATGTTATATATCTATATCTATATATAGACAATATTTTTTGTTAAAGATATATAGACAACAGACAACACTTGTCGTAGTAAACCAAACATGTTATATATTATTGATGAATTTGATTGTATATTTATTTGATCGTAGGTGCTAGTTGAAAAAGAAAAAGAAAAAGAAAAGAAGAACAGGTATGAGATGATCAAAAAAGAAAGATTAAACAACAGCTCTGAGAATTGGTTCGAAAAGCCCCCAGAAGAACTCAACTTAACTCAAGCAACTCAGATGAAACATATTGTTGAAAATTTGAAGAAGAAAGTTGATGATCTACTCTACTCTCATCACAATTACCATGTCGGAAGCAATGTTGCTCCATGTACTGTCCATGGTGGTAATATCAATGAAGGGTCCCGACATGATTACTCCTAATCATTTGCTACCGTCTGGATCTAATCATCATTATGACAATAATATCTCTGAAAGATTCCTTCCAAAGCCAGATCCCAAAGCAGGAGTTTAACCAAGGTCATCCTCATCATGGGCCTCGTTACTAATAATTGTTCTCCTGCTGTATGACTTTTTAAGTCTTCTTCAATTGTTTGTTGTGTCTTTTTCGTTATTCTTGTAGTTGTTTGTGTTTTTTTAAGTCTTCAATTATTTGTTGTGTCTTCAGCAAGAATCTATATGTTTTATGATATATTTTCTTTTTAGTTCATCATTTAGATAAACTTTGTTTAACCATCATTTCTATGTTATATACCATGATCATGTTAATGCACAACCACACAAAACAGAGTTTCATATATATGAACTCAGAGACTTCAAAGCCTTACAAAACCAGCGATTGAATATTACAACACAAACGCTAATATCTGTCTTTCTACACAGACTTTAACTATCTCATAAGATCGTGTATATACAAGTACAGCCGCCTCAATCATTTCAGCCAATGAGAGCTCGACGCGTAAAGTTTTTTTCTCACTTCTCAATGCATTTAATCTCTATTTTGGCGTTGTATGATGATATTAACCTCCGCTGCATAAAACAGAGCAATCATACCGTAAGCCCATCAAGAAAGGTTGTTACTTTCAGTATTCTCAGAGTGAAAAATGAAGATAAAAATGTTATGAAGTGATGACTAACACTTGCTTGTTCTTCAAACTCGGGACTTGTCAGGTTTACAGACAAGTTTCTCATCAACAAGAGGACCTGATGAACAAAAACATTGTTAACGACATTTAAACAGATTAGAGATATGTTCTTGAGCAGTGAGCGTGGTTGACATACCGTTTCTAGATTTATTGGGTCCATGTGCTTTAATCTCTGGACATGACATGTTGTTTTTGGATCAAATACACTTCCTAAAAAGCTGTAAACTTCAGCGAAATTCGGCATCACTGTGTTGCAAAACCAACACCAAACAAGCTCATAATCAGTATATATCGCGAAGACCGAATCTCGTGTTTGCTCTGCAAAAAGTCAGAATACTTTACCTCTGTGGCTTTTCACAACTTCCTTGGTCATTGATCTCTGTAACGGTTCGAGTCCTCTGGTTATCTCTACTAATACTAGTGCGGCAACAGTTATTTGGGACTCCCAATTCCTCTGCAAGCACAAATTCATTACCAAGAGATAATAAACAAGTCAAACAAAACATGTAACTTCAGGATAATTACATCAATCCACAGCAAATTTAAGGACATTATTATTATTATTACCTTGGATCACTGGATTTGGCGTAGTAACATTGCGACGCATTAATCCATGCTTAGGAGTACTAATCACTGGGTGTGAATCAGTGCTGTACAAGTAGTCATGTTCAAGCAATGCGTTTGAAGATGTAAGAGCAACTGCAGCAAAAACACAATCATAAGAAAATTGGAACTTGAAGAGACAGAACATAACAAAAGCTGAGTAGAAAGAAAGAAAAAAAAGTTATAAGTTTTAGAAGCCTTTTGTGGATAAGGATGATTTGCTTTCCTCTTTGGTCTAGGAGGTGGGAGACGCTCGTTAGTCCCATTCTTCTGAACCTTGAGAAAGTATTTCTGTGCGTGGCTTCGTATCTACAAAACCAATGTTTTTATTCAAACATTCAACATGATAATCCAACAGAGAGATACATGTTATGTTGAAGACAGATTCTTCAATTACCTGGATAACTGTTTTTGATCCAACAAACGCCTCGATTTTCTTCCAATCCCGGTCAAATCTGTAATCAATAGACATGATTCGTTACCACAAGAAGAACAAATCTCGAAGATATTAATAATCAGAGGATCTAAAAAAGAAAAGAACGCAGAGAGAGAAGTCGAATCCGTTACATACAAATGGAGAGCTGCAGGAAACTTGTCGTGTTCCTGCTCCGTCCAGTTCTCTCTAGACTTGGTGAGGTTGTGTAAGGCTTTCTAATCTTCTTTGTCGGATCCTCATAAAACGACATCGTACTGCTCCGTACGGAAACCGGCATCATGTTGGCCGGCGCCGCCGTGTGGGGAAGAGTATTGAAACCAGGTAAGTTCATATACATGGGGAAATAATGAGCTTGGCAAGGGTTTACAGGCACCATAAAACTCGAAACCCCCCACTGAAGTTACCTTTGGGTTTGAAAGAGAGTCTGTGACTTGTGTCTTGGTATTTGAAAGGGAAATGGAATTTAGCCGAACACGTGTAAAGAGCCGGTTGCTCTGGTTCAGAGCGTGGGACTACAAGACATGTGGACGTTCTACTAACACTGATGTCATTCGTTGTTATACAAAAATAATAATAATAAAGCAAAACCCAATAAGAATTTGTATTGGTCTCCGGCTCTTGGGTTCGAAATTCAAAAAATCGGACAAAACAAATGGGCCTAAGCCCATGAAATTGGAGTGGCGGTTATTTTCAACAATCTCTCTTAGCTTTGACCTTTGAGCCCATATAAGCGTGATACGTGTTGATGGGTGATTAGTGGAATGAGAATGAAGTAGCGTGTCCAATTAGTCGACAGCTGCGGATTGAAAAGCTGACTCAGCATCTATGTGGACAAGTCAAACCTCCGCCTCGCATGTTTGAGAGTTAATTTGACTTATTGACCATTCAAAGAATGCTCGACTTTTATTGAGACCACAGATTTATAACTAAATCCTCACAAACCAAAACATGTTTACACTATACAATTAACTATTGGCTTCCAGATTATATAACTAAGTTTTTTAAAAAAAATATATGTAAAAAAATGTGTAATTATTTTTCTTTCTAAATTATATAAATCAGTCATTATTATTATTACTTTTTAGGTAAAGATATTATTATTACTTTAGCAACAAAAAATAAATATATTATTATTAATTTGGCATGTATATGAAAAAGAAAATCATAATTTACACGTCTACGTGTGCCAAAAAATAATAATAATAGATTTGCAAAAGGAATATAATACCTAATACACTCCACGAACTAAGTTTTTATATTTTTAAAAATGTAATAATTAAGTGAATCCAGAAGTAAAAAAATAATATAAGATTTGGAATGATATATATTAGTATTACCAAATCAAAACTGCCGAAAGCAATATATGTTGGTGTCGGTAGTTGTCGGGCATATTAGTAGAGAAATACGGTCGATTGCCGTGTTTTTAGTACACATTATTGTTCTTCTGTTTTCTTTTTTCATACTCTATTTCATTTTTTTCATACTGCCGAAAGCAATATATGTTTTTACTTGTGATTTTTTTGAAGCAAGTTATTAGATATTTCCTACATGTATTTACCATGAAAAAAAAGTCTTCTTAGATAGATAATATATTCGCAAAGTTAAGATGTTTTACATTAAAAAAAAAAAAATATAGGACTGTCTTGATTATTTCCACAAGATATTCTCGTGTGATCCCAAAAACAGCGGGATCGTGGTTCTTTGTTTTTGTCTAATTTTTGGTCCTTTTTTTGGGATCGTGGTTCTTGTTTGAAAAGTGATGTAACAACTCCAAACAGAAAAAGTTGATATCTTTGGTTTATATTATTGAGATTTTATGTCTCCCTGTAATTAGTTTTTCCAGCAATGCGTGCTTAAAGAATGTTTAAGGCTTTATAAATGATTGTTTGAGATTAATATAAGTAGAGCCAAAATCAGATTTTAATACTATGTATCTTAGTCCAAGACATCAGTAAACCGAGGTTTTAAAAAGACTTATTTTCAAAGAAAACGATTAAAAAAAGTAAAGGATTTGGACTTCGAAATTACTACGAGGGTCTGCTCACGTGGCCGTCGCGTGAGAATTTGTGGCGTGAAGTGCAAGTAAAAAACACATAGTGCATGTGTTGGATTTGACTAAATGGTCTAAACCCACCAATTCTTATAATCATATGATCATAGTTATTATCATTGTCCCTCATACACTAATTAGTATATTCCAAATATCAAATAGAGTATCATATTTATGAAATTTCAGAATATATGCTCAGTTAAGAATAAATTTCAAACGGGTAAATCCATTTTACAACTCTTAATCACAGTTAGATAAATAAATAACTAACTTTTATTTGTTCATAAACGAAAGTTTTGAAATAAATTCCACAACGCTCAAATGCATATATTCAGTAGTAAATTATCAATGTTTTAAATATTACCTTGCGTAGGTCGATCAGTTAAATTTTGGGATTCTGTGGTCGACGTATCTACATGTGTTCGTATTTCATACCAAATGTTTATCACACAAATAATTTAGAATGTTACAAATTGTTTTCTACTTTTGAATAATCTTAAGCATTTTTCTTTCATAATTTTCTTCTCTTTATTGTATGCCATCAAATACTCTTCTCCGATCCACACTATTCTCCTTTAGTTTCTTTGCCTGATTTCTTAGTTTAATGTCAACATTTTCCTTAAGAAGCTACTTGGAAATATCCCATTGGGTTCAATTCAATACACATAACTTCCACCACTAATTCCTGATGAAATTTAATAATACAACGGAAAGCATCAATTATTGTGAAACTATATTGCCATAATTAATTATTCAAAAAAAAAAAACTATAATGACATACAACCACTATATATATTGATGCTAGCAAAATTACTGAAACACAATCGTAAATGATCACATTTTGGAAATCTATATTATCGTATGTATTGTTTTGGGTGGAGAACCATGTCTTTGATTTGCTTATTCTTTTTCGCTTATTTCATCAAATCCGATCTTTTTTTGGGACCCCACATCAACTTTATTTGGTCTCTTCTTCATGGTTTTAATTTCACCTCCTATATAAACCACATACTCATGCATTAGTTAGTACAAACACCACAAATCCTGTTATAAGATCAATATTGATACCCCCCAAAAAAAAAAAAAACAGCAACAAAGAAGTGAGAACTAAAACAGCAAAATGGGTTCTCTGAAAAAGAACGGCGGTGCGATTCTGTCGAGGATAGCGACCAACGATCAACACGGCGAAAACTCAGAGTATTTTGATGGATGGAAAGCTTACGACAAAGATCCTTTTCATCATTCTCGTAATCCCCATGGGATTATCCAAATGGGTCTTGCAGAGAATCAGGTATATAGTATATTACAAATAAACCATTATTAAAGCATTACATATTTATGCAGTTGTGTATTAATTAGTGTGACCGTGTATATACATCATTTAACACATGTTAATTTGTTCTATAAATTTTACAGCTTTGCTTAGAATTGATCAAAGATTGGATCAAAGAGAACCCAGAAGGTTCTATTTGCACCCCTGAGGGTGTTCATCAGTTTAGCGACATCGCTATTTTCCAAGACTATCATGGCCTTAAAGAGTTTAGACAGGTATATATATATATATATATATATATATATATATATATATATATATATATATAGTTAATTAATCATTTACTATTATCTTGTAATTAGGTATATATTTTATGTTAATTTTTGCACTTTGGATACCCATTTGGTTTGAGTTCATCATATTCAGTTTTTAAGGAAATAACGTAAAAGGTTTTTGTTGTTTTATATAGTTTTGGCCATGGTTTGTTTAGATATCAACAAAATAAAACTGAATCGGTCTATTTTCTCGTCGGGTTGATTACAAATCGAAACTTGTTACAGTTTGAGTCTTTCAGGTCAGTACAATCAGTTTAACCAGTTTGGACACACATATATATTATATACTATTAGCATCTAAACATCATAAAAATATGGAATGCATAGGACAAATAAATTTAATTTTGCTTATACGTTCGGTAGATATAAATTAACTTTTTTAGGTCAATCAATAGATATATACTGATTTTGCTGTTGGAATTGAAGGCAATTGCACATTTCATGGAAAAAGCGAGAGGTGGAAGAGTGACATTTGATCCAGAGAGAATTGTTATGAGCGGCGGTGCCACCGGAGCCAATGAAACAATCATGTTCTGTCTCGCTGATCCTGGAGATGTTTTTCTTGTTCCCTCTCCTTATTACGCCGCGTAAGCATTTTAATATTTTGATAATACTATATTAATGACATTTTAAATTAAAAGTTTTTTGTTTACAAATAATTTGTTTTAAATTTCAATATAAATTATATCTGATTTTAACAGTTGAAACTAGTAAGAAAACAAATAATAGAAAAACAAGAATCTGTTTGTATTATTAAGTATAATAATAGAAAAAGTTATGTTACTTTTTAATTTGAGTGAAAAATGTTAAAATGATTTTATTTTTAAAATAAGAAAAAAGTATATGATCATTATGGATAGTGTGAACAGGCGAACAGATTATCAAGAAAATAAAAAAAGAGTTAGGGGCAATTTCACTAATGTAACACTCATGACATACTATTTTTTTGGGTTAACAAATTTCAAATCGAAATGTGTTAATAGTATTAGATTAGTATAAAGTTTTGACTCTTTAATCACACGTGCAAGGTAATTCAACGAGTAGCTCACAGACAAATTTTTTTTTTTTGCAGATTTGATAGAGACTTGAGGTGGCGTACAGGTGTCGAGATAATCCCGGTTCACTGTTCCAGCTCCAACAATTTCAAATTAACCGTCGATGCCGTCGAATGGGCCTACAAGAAAGCCCAAGAGTCCAACAAAAAGGTCAAAGGTCTAATTTTGACCAATCCATCAAATCCGCTCGGTACAATGTTAGACAAGGACACACTCAAGAACTTAGTCAGGTTCGTCACGAGGAAGAACATTCACTTAGTCGTCGACGAGATCTATGCTGGCACGGTCTTCGCTGGAGATAATTTTGTGAGCGTCGCCGAGGTGCTCAACAACGTGGACAGTTCTGAAGTCGACGTTGACTTGATTCATATTGTCTATAGTCTCTCTAAAGACATGGGACTTCCAGGTTTTAGAGTCGGTATAGTCTATTCTTACAACGACTCGGTTGTGTCATGCGCAAGAAAAATGTCGAGTTTCGGGCTAGTTTCGTCTCAGACACAGCTCATGCTTGCTTCGATGTTGTCGGATGATCGGTTCGTGGAGAATTTCCTTATGGAAAGCTCGAGAAGGTTAGGGATAAGGCATGGAGTTTTTACCTCAGGGCTAAAAAAATCAGGGATTCTTTGCTTGGAAAGCAACGCAGGTTTATTCGCGTGGATGGATCTAAGGCATCTACTAAGAGACCGTAACTCGTTTGAATCAGAGATTGAGCTTTGGCATATAATCATTGACAAAGTGAAGCTTAATGTTTCGCCTGGCTCTTCCTTCCATTGCACGGAACCTGGGTGGTTTAGGGTTTGCTTTGCCAACATGGATGATGATACTTTACACGTGGCGCTTCGACGGATCCAAGATTTTGTGTCCAAGAACAACAAGATCGCTGAAAAAGCATCGGATAATGATGAGATAATTGAGAACAACAATGTTAAGAAGCAGAAATGGAGGCAGAGTAATCTCCGACTAAGCTTCCGGCGACTTTACGAGAATGGACTCTCGTCGCCGGGGATAATGTCACCACATTCACCTCTTCTTCGAGCATCATGAAACCGTAAGGCATGGCGCTTGCGAATTTGGATTAACTCATCCTCGTTTCACCCCAAGTGTTATTAATCTTTAATTAGTAAGGGATTAAGCGAATGTTTTTATTTTCTTTTAAGATTGGCATAATTCAACTTCAACATTAGGGTTGTTTTTGACGACCAGCTTTTTTCTGGGGTCAAATGGTAACTTTTAAGATTTATGTTTTTTTCGCTTAGGATTTTAATCGATGGTTGTCTTTATGTGTGTGTGTGTGTGTGTAATAAATGAAACATTATCTCTTGATAATTTATTAGTTGGGGAGGTTGATATGTACGTAATGGAGGATTTGTTAAGCTAATTATTCGGTTTTTCTAGAACCATATTCTGTTGTTCGCCCAATACGTCACACATGCATGCCACCATGCCTATCTTTTTTTTAAATGATCACATTATATGTACTAAATTGAACATTCCATTACAAGGAATGAAAGATATAATTAATTTAGTATGTTACTTTTTTTATTCTTTTTTTGGAATTTGCCTTAGCCAATAACATGGTGGGTGATGAAAGTTTCATCATCATTTTAGCTGCACCAAATATGATAAAATTAATTCAAATTTTATTGTTACAACTGATAAATTTGCTATGAATATTAAGCTATCAAACATGATGATATCTCCATTCATTATTCATGAAGCGTCAGCTTTTTTGTTTGTTTTTGTTAATGATGTAACGTCAGCTTGAATGAAATATATTATATGATTTAGCCCTCTTTTGGTAAACCTTTAGTTATTAGTTGTCAATTTATATATATAGATCTCAGATTTATAAATTTATTAAGCTGATGAAACCATATAGTATATCATACATATATGTTTATTTTATTATACGATATCAAGACTTGTTTAAAAAAAAAAATGCTATTAAGGAAGTAATTAAGTGGCGAAGATAAGGCGTGCTTTGGGCATGTTCTTGGTTGCTAGTGAAAATATTTGAACTTGGTTGTATACATATATATTACCATGATTAAAATTGCCAGTGAAAATATTTGAACTTTAGTTTTTCAACTTACAAAATGAATTTTCCAACTATTAGACTAGATATATATATACGGTAAGCAAAAATCCAATGTAAGAAAATGTTTAAGTTATTTTAATAATCAAACAAATATTATTGTATATATATAAAACAAAGTTTATAGTTTAATCTTTTGTATTAGTATCTTTTTGTATCATCAAACGCTTTTTTTTGTTGTTGTCGAAAGCTTACTATCATCAAACGATTTCAAACTCGATATAATACATGTTTTTCAAACAAAAATTAAATACGACACAACACATGTCAACTTTAATACCTAGAAGAAAAAAAGTTCAATCCTTTCAATACAGAATGAAGATAAATATATAGGAATGACATATATCTAGATAATTAGTATATAGGACTTGAATATATATATATATATATATATATATATGTTTATTTATTAATTTGGTAGAAAAAAAACTGACATGGGCAAGCGTTTCTTAGTATTCACGGGAATTTATTTGGGTCCTCTTTTTTTTTTAAACGAGGGAATTTATTTTGTCATGTACTATTTTGTTTTGCCCAAAATAATATATAGCCATCATAATTAAATTCAAAATCGTAAATGAAGTGTTGCTAAAGTTTTTATTTGATTTTCACATGCTCGTTTTAGGTGGCTACCAACCAAAATATTTCTGACATTTCCATTTGGTTTCAACCACAGCTTGATCTTTTGACATTTATAATGCATTGGAGACTATTTTATATTGAAAATATAGTCAATCGTTAGGTGTAGAACAAAAAAAGCTTATATCTAATCGTCGGAAAATAAAGAAATTTAACAAGATAATTAAAATAGAAAATAAAGAAGTTTCTATAGTAATTTAAAAAAAAATAAAAAATTATGAAGAATAATTTGGAACTTTACTTTAATTATGTTAGTATCACATGAAATAAAAGTACATTTGCAAAAGGAAAACAAAAAACTAGAACCATTAAAAATGGGTTCCTTTTTTATATTTCTAAAAGTGACTCATCAGACGGTCATGAAGGCCATGCCCTTTCGCTTCGTGCAAAACAGGAGTAAATATAAAGTTACAGATAGCCCGCCCAACAACATTCATACACCCAAAATCAATATACCCACATACATTTTAAATATATTGGCTCCTATAAAAAAAAAACTTCTGTAGTATATAATATATAACTTTCAATGTAAACCCTTAAGTAATAATTGTGGATTTTGAAACGTGTTTCACAAATAACAAAAAAACAACTAAGGACATTTGAAAATAATTAACAAAAATTAACAATACTAACGCATATATATATAACACCATCTTATATACAAAAGTTACCTTCAAAGTTCAAACAAACAATGAAACAAATAAAAATAGAAATTCTAATACTATCGACGAGATATACACAAAAACATATCATCGAAATCGATTTAAGGAAATCAATTTTCCCCGCATTATCGAGGGTCAAAAAAAACATATCCGATCCGAAACGATATATCCTAGACTAAGATATATCTTCTGATTCTTATTCTTCTTCCTCATTATAGATCGGTCCATCCTTTTCACATTTCCTCCCCAAATTATATATATTATACATGTTTTTCAACATATAACACATGCATTAGGGTTTTCTTCCATGCTTTGGGCATAGTAATACGTAGTTAGGTGAGGATTATATGCTTTATACGCCTTTACAAGCTCCAACACATGATCTGGTGCTGGCGGTTGCAGCTGCGGTTGTGGTTGTGGTTGATCTTTCTTCTCTCCTTCCTTCTTATCGCCGCTTTCTTTCTTCTCTCCTTCCTTCTTCGGCGCTTCTCCTTCCTTTTTTGCTTCTTTCTTTGGAGCTTCTCCTTCTTTCTTCGGCGGCTCGCCACCACCTTCCTTCTTTGGCTCCTCCTTCTTCTCCTTTTCCGGCTCTTTTGCAGGTCCCACTAGTATGATATCCGTCATCGGCCAATACTTTCTTAGCTTACTTACTACATTTACCGGATCCACAGTTCCGATAACCGTTAGTTTCTTCTCCTTCATGTCCATTGCAATCGAATCGATTCCTTGAGAAAAATAAAATGCAAAGTTTGTAATCAATTTGATAGACATTTGAGTTTTTGTCATATTAATATAAGTCACCACATTTTATAGACCAATAAAAAGATTAAAACACGGTGGATTAAACAAACAGAAAAATATTTGACTTTATGATATTTCAATTGATGGGCACGTATTTCAAAGAAACTACATATAGTGGCCTATATGTGATTTTATTCCAAATAAATAAAACAATGAAAGTCACAAATAAACAATAATTGAAATGTAGCACAACATTTTACCGTACTGTCACTGTTCAAAAAGAGAGACACCTCTGTCAGAAAAGCTCGTGATTGTTGAAAGAAATTTTAAACATTTTTTTTACTTGTTTATACCCACCAACCAAATGAGAAACTAAACCGGACCAAATGGACCGGAAATCAATGCTTTAATAGTGGGTTTAGAATTAGAGATCCCTGATGTGTACCCTAGCAATTTATTTGTCTGGGAAAATGCGAAGGAACAAATTATTGATTACCTGGGAGAGTAGAAACTGTTTTAAGGGCCTTTTGTTTTGCCTTATCATCATGCAGATCCAACTTTAACACCATTTTCTGCAAAATAATTAAAAAGATAAACAATTTTTGTGAGATTCAGTGAAATAAATAGTTAAAAGTGATGTGAGCACAAAGATGATGTAATAGTTTCTTTTTTGGGGTATTCTCTCAGGAATCTTACAGATCATGCAAGAACTAAAAAACATTGAATTGCCAAGAAAAACACAAAGTGAAGAAGAACAAAAACAGAGATTTGCAGGTTTTACAGTATATACAAAAAAATAAAAAAAATACTGATGAGTGATGTATGCATACACACACACAGACAGTGATATGCATGTGTATGTGTGTGAACATAGTAGAGAAACAGACTGACTTTGGGAAAAGCAGAGCATACTCATCATTCAATTTATGAATTTTGATTTGAATTCTTGTTGGTTTGATTTGATTTTTTTGTGTGTAAATAATAGCAAGGGAAAACGGTAACCAAGTGGGGAAAAAGTTAGGTAAGTGAAAAGCAAATACTTCATGGAAAAAAAAAAGGAATCAAGTAATGCAAAAGTGAAGAGAATCAGTGGTTCATTAATAACGATTAACAGAAAAAAGCTTGTTACTTTCAGATTCAAGATGAAACAAGAATCAAACCAATAATCTTATAGAAATTCGAATCCTAGGAATCAAATCTTGCACACGTGTAGAGAGAGAGAGAGAGAGAGAGAGATGGACCTTCATTGCTCTATTCGTTTTTTTGTTGGTTCCCGTTTAAGTCTCAAAAAACAAAAAACTGTCTCTGAGTTTGAAGAGAAAAAATTGAGGATGAAGAAGAAGAAGAATGAAATAATTGGAAACTTTTGAAAACGATAAGAGAGAGATTGGACAATGATCGTTTAAAAAAGAGAGAGACCAAATCGTGACAAATACTGGAGATTAAAGAAAGAGAGAGAGAGAGAGTCTCTCAATAATAATGAATGAATGGTACGAGAGGGAACCAGGAGATAGATCTTCTTCTTCTTCGTTTTGAGTCATTCACGCGCGTGAGATAAGGCGCGTGTTTATTGATTACGTCTTCAAGTGCTCAGCGTCAATTTTACTTTCCGTCCTTTTTCTGACCCTTTGAAATTTCTTCTCACCTTATCCACGTCATTTTCCCTTTTTATATTATTAAACGAATTCTTAACTTGAAAATATCATAAATAAATAAGTTTATACATTTATGGAAGGAAAAAAAACATTTATTAAGAATATATTTTTATCATTCAAATTGTTAATATTTATTTTCTGAGTTTATGTCTAAAACTACAATTCTATGATTGATTTTTTTTATTCTCAAGTTTTATATATTTGAAATTGTTTAACAATTGAGTCCTCAATATCCCACCATCAGTTTCCCAATTCTACACGAATTTGATTCCCTAAATAAGGATAAATAATATTCTCACCGCCAAAAATTCAATTAATAAAATAAAATAGTACAAACAAAATACATGTGTAATGGGAAACAGCTGCAAATTCCACGTGTTTGCCCACGTAAGTTGCAAAGGGATGAAGAGGGATACCTTGACATATCTCTCTCTCTCTCTCTCTCTCGCTAGTCGCTATATATTACCTACGCGTTGATACTAACTACATAATTGTATACCAGAAATTTACAAGAAATAATCCATGGGAGAAACTTTGCATAACGACGCCATTTATGTTGCAGTGAATCAAGATGTTCGAGAAAGTACATTAACTCTGTTATGGACACTGAGGACTCTTCCCGTGAAGAAGCTTTGTCTTCTTCATGTTCATCTTCCATTTTCGTTGACCGCTTCTTGTAAGTATCATCTACTTTTGCTTTTAGATAGGTTCGAATGCCAAAGAAGCTTTGATTAGGTTATATTAAAACTGGAAAGGCCAATTTTTCAATCTACTCGTATGTATAATTTTTACTAATTACGTACCATGACGAATTGATTGTATTCTACTACTAGTATTTTTGTGATTAATAGATGACCCTCTGGATGATGCTAATTTTTCTATGAAACGAATCAGGTTTTTGGGCTTATACGGCTAATACTTATTTGTTGTCAAGTCATACTTACATAATGTTTTTATTATTTCACCTAATTATTTTCTCCTCTTATCAAGTTTGGATTTTCTAGTGAGTAGTAGTGACGGTTAAAGCATACACAGAGATATTTCAGGGCTGTTTACTCTGTTTTTGCGGATGTTAGAATTAGAATTTTACTCTGTTTTGAAATAGTCTTGGGGTTCGTGTGCAATTTCAGCAAGTGGGCTTGATGAAAGTGAGATCAATGCAATCCAAGAATCAGAACTGAAAACTTCATACGATAGCCTCTACAAGTACCGTGATATCTGCACAAATAAAGGGGTAAGTTCTCTTTGCAAATATACAATACAAACTCTGTAGCAATGACGGTGTTAATTCGAACAAAATAATCAAAACTAGAGATTGAGAACTAAGTAACACGCTATGTTATACTGTCGATTGGTTTTGCTGGAGCTAAAAGGAAACAACATCTTGAAAAAAACTGATCGAAATTCTATATATATATTGATGCAGGTTAATGAAGAAGATGTGGATATATCATTAATCTCAGGATATGATGTTGGTGAAGGGATTGTGGAACTCATGTATCAAAGCAATATCAAGAAGCTCGTTATGGGAGCAGCAGCTGATCCTCACTATTCCAGGTAAGGATAACTCAAGAATATGAAATTTGAAAAATTGTTCAACTGAGTCAATCTATGTTATGGAAACAATATAAAGACCAAGAAATAAAGCAAATACAGTAACTACCTCTCTTTGTCTTTGATAATGCAGGGGAATGTCTATCACATCTAGAAAAGCAGAGTATGTGAGTCAACATGCACCTCATTCCTGTAAAATGTGGTTCATCTGCAAGGGGAAACTCATTGAGACAAGGTGAGTTTTGAGGATTACACTTGTGTGTGTAAGGCTATATTAATTGCAGAGTTTAATAGAAAGTTGTCATTTACACTTTGTTTTGATAGAGAGGGAAGTTTCGACCTTGGGAATCCATCAGATTCATTCTCAGAATCATATGGTTATGCTCAGAAACCAAGCAAAGGAAGAAGAAGAGATGAACATGAAACCCAGTCACATTCAGTAAGTACAAAGATTGAATAAAGCCTTAATTAATAGCTTAAAACCCACAAAATTGAATGATAGGTGGAAAATCACAAGGACGCTGCTTGTTACTTCCATCTCGTTTTATTACAGGCCTGAATTTTGGTTTAGCTAGACAAAACCCAGTGTCAAGATTACCATTTGAGACTGTTGCATGTCGTGCTGCATTTGAAAACAGGGACGGATACTAGAAGAAACGGAGGTTGTATCACCAAAGAAAGTAAGGAAAGAAGATGAGAAGACAAAAAGCAGCGGGAAGAAAGGAGAGTCGAGTCCTGTTTCGGACAAGCCCCCTGAAGACTTTCTTTGTCCCATTTCAATGGTTAGGATACAAAGTCCAAGTGTATAATTCCTGATTCCAGCACATGCATGGTTAAATTTGATATATTTGTAGGAGATAATGCGAGATCCCCATGTCGCTGCTGATGGTCACACCTACGAGGCAGATACAATCAAAACCTGGCTGCGACTAGGAGGTCAAACATCGCCAAAGACAGGCGCCAGGCTCGCCAATCACAATCTTACCCCAAATTACACCCTTCGTTCAGTCATTAACGAGTGGCTGCAGCAGCACCCAAAGTATAGCATTCATTGATTAACCAAAGATGTGATTTTGGGATTTTCTTTGTCAAGAAGATGATATAAACCACTTTTCTATTTATGCGATTATTATGTAAAGCCATTACATCACATCAATCAATTTTCCATGTTTATCACCAAACTGGCCGATCGAGTCAACCCTTAAATTGCTAACTAGTGGTGAAATGTGGCCGCCCACTAAAAATAACTTTATCACAAGAAGATCTGATCGTTCACACCAAATACTACGTGACGTGTCATAACCTGAATCGTCGCTAATTCTACAATTAAACAACCTTTTGTGTGTGTGGCTCAGATCAGATGTTGACTCTTGAGTCTTCTTGACTTGGCTCTACTTCAGAAACAACTTCATTCTTCTTCTTCTTCTTCTTCTTCAGGTCGCCCTAAATCCTAATCGAGACACGTCATAATGTAGCGGAGATTGATCGGAGGT
The DNA here is from genome assembly GCA_030161315.1 of Eutrema japonicum. Classification (NCBI taxonomy): domain Eukaryota; kingdom Viridiplantae; phylum Streptophyta; class Magnoliopsida; order Brassicales; family Brassicaceae; genus Eutrema; species Eutrema japonicum. The sequence goes on along the minus strand of BSQW01000001.1, from coordinate 512,292 downwards.
AAGAAAACTTTCGAATCAGATATTTTCTTTTAGCTTCTCAGAGTTGACATTTAATTTTAAAATGCCCAGTTTCCTTCCCTTTTAAATATAGTAATTCGTTTAATTGTATACTTTAATTATTATTGTATGAAATAAAAAGTGTCGTTTTTACGCTAAGAAATGTTCTGCGACATCTAAGAAATTCACCGATTTTTTGTTTTTTATTTGCTAAGTTCCATTTAATTTATTGTGAGCAATGGCTCCCTCTCTGATTTTATCTGTTAAGATCATATCTTTCGTTGTCATCACTTTTTTTCTCAGAAAATACTTAAAAGTATTCACTTGTATCATATAATATAATTGACTAAGAAAATGGTCGGAAACATCTGCGAAATTAGTTGTGAAGGGACCAAGATATAATGATGTGTCTACTACATATCATATATAATAATTAAATAATCGTGTTTGTGTCTTATCGTCTTGTTTTGGAAAAGAGAGAATTTGTCTCTCGAGTATCTAAAGAAAAAAAGTAGAGAATCCATGGCAGAGGCTTTGAATGACGATCCCGTTTATGTTGCAGTAAGCAAAGATGTTCGTGAAAGCAGATTGACTTTGATATGTGCATTGAGGAATCTCCGAGTGAAGAAGCTTTTCCTTCTTCATGTTCATCAACAGATTTCGATGAACCCTACATGTACAGCATCGCTTCTCTAAGTTTGATTCTACTTTTTTTTGTGCCAAGAAACTTTGATCATATTTAATTTTCTCTGTTTTGGCTCTAGTTTACACTTATCAAGCATCTGATGGTTATGGATCACACGAACAGATAGTTTTGATTAGTGAGTCAAATGCTAGCAGCTTGTAGAAATTGATGTTTTTTTTACCTCGTCCGGCCTCTAATTTTGTTATATCTAGCATCCTAAGATTCTTGATCGTAGGATGTAAATGGTTGCCGCTAGGTGTCTGTATTAGTGTTTACTTGTGGGTGATGTTATATCAAGCGGCTGATGATCTTGTAGGACCAAAATTCGGCACTACAGACATGATAAGATTTAATCACGATTATATAAATAAACAGTAAGGAACAAACGATTCATAAAACGATAAAGCAATAAAATAAATCTAAGGAGGCGAGATGAATCTCTTTCCCTAACTCTAAGAATCTCCCGTAGTGCGACGGGTTTTAATAGATCCATGAGTCCCAGGATACAACCAAAGTAATATGTATCATCTACACTTGATATCAGATCTATCGAACATTATACTACGATACTCTCGAATAAAGACTTACTCTAAGCTGTAGAGGATTGAAGGAACTTTTTCTTTTGTAAGTGTGTTTTCTGTGTGTGATTGGATACCTTTCTCTCAAGAGAAGCGATCCTATATATTGGAGAATATCATAGAGGAAATTATTTCCAACTAGCGATGTGGGACTTTTCACATGTCCCTCACTTTTTTTTTTTTTTTAGGTTTTTTTTTTTTTTAGGTTTTTCATTTTCTTAAGTCTTTTCCTTTTTTGTAGGTTTTTCCTTTTTAAGGTTTTTCCTTTTTTTAAGGCTTTTCCTTTTTTTTATGGTTTTTCCTTTTCTGAATGCTTTTCCTTTTTTGTAGGCTTTTCCTTTTTTAAGGCTTTTCCCTTTTTTAAAGTTTTTCCTTTTTACATTCACAAGGCTTTTTTACTTAGCCCAAATGTCTCATTTCAATTCACACATACACATATTTATAAAGCCCTCAAGCTCTTATAAATTTTGTTCCAACAATCCCCCACATGAATAGAAATGACTCTAAACATATGAAAATTGAACAGACTAGACTTTACTAGACATACTTTACTAGACTCATCTAGACGTAGACAGACTTTCGGGAGTATACGAAAATGTAACTGTCACTGAATGGTAGCGTTTTTCAGCTTTGAACCAAACAATTTTAATATCTGTTGCGTTTACTCGGCCAGGAGGTGAACATGATGTCTTGAACCACCCGGATTTTGATGTAAACTGATACAACATATATCGCATAAGGACACTTTCTCGTAGAACTTTGTTCTCTATTGTGTTCATTTTGGCCTTGAACATTCCTGGTATTGGTGAGTGAATTTGGAGAATATAGCCTTATCCTTCATTCTCCTAGAAACGGCCCCATTTCACACTTCACAAGGTGATCTTTTATTAGCTTGTTTTCAGAAGTGTTCTGTCACACTCCACTATCTACACAGCTATGCAATCATTAAAAGCCAACGCTTATCCTCACTATCCACATGTAGCACCGTTTTATCATCCTAGGAACTGAGCAGAGACATAGTCTCACAGTGCTCAACTCGAATCAGTTTAATTTTGTTTCCCTTTGAACCTAGATCTTGGGATCTCCAGTCACATAGGTTGGGTATCTGTCAAACGTCATTTTTTTCTATAGGCTTTAAACCCATTCCTTTTGATGATTTAACAAACTTGATCTCGAGGCTAATTCTTTTGGGAAACAGATCCGCTAAGTTATCAGCCGTTTCGAGATCAGTTGTCTAAATGGTCTTATATTATTCTCGAGATTTGCCATTTTATAACTTACTCAGTGCCTGAGAGATAGCTCACTAACTCTCATAGTGTACACATAATGCTGGCACTGGTTTTCTCACATCGGGATATCTTCCACAAAGTTTCGAAGCCATTCTGCTTCCTTTGCAGCTTTATCTAAAGCTATAAACTTTGACTCCTTGGTTAATTAGGCCAAGAGTGCTTGTTTGGAAGATTTCCAGGATACTGCTGCACCACCAAGAAAAACTATTATCCACTTATAATATCTGTCTGGTTTACTAGGCCAAGAGGTGAACATAATGTCTTGAACCCCCAGACTTTGATGTAAAACGAGACGACATATAACGATGGATAATTCAACATTTTAGTTATGGTTTTCCACAGAGTATGACCTGGATTACTCATGTAGCGACTTGAATACGCTAGATCGGATCTAGTACGATTCATTAAGTACGTTAGACTTCCGATAATTCTTGCATACACCACTTGGATACAACTTTACCACAATTGGAGTTTTTTGCAAACTTGTTTGAGTAGTTCTCAAACCATTCTAGAGTCTTGAGACAAGATTATCCACTAATCTTATGTCTATCAAACTTCCCACTAAACACATTCTTAGTGTGTTGGATTATGTCCTTCTTGCTTCCATGATGAATGTGTCATCTTATAAACATAACAAAACGTATCTATGTGGAGTACTTTTGATGTATATCACCTTAAGTGATTTTGAAGCTATTTGACATCACTTTGTTGTCAAACTTTCCAAGCTATTGCTTAGAAGCTAACTTAAGCTCGTATAAGGACTTTGCAAGTCTACTTATTTTCTTTCCTTGTTCAGGAGTGACATAACCCTCGGGTTGTTTCATGTAAATCTCCTCTTCTAAATGGTCGTTTAGAAAGACAGATTTTACATCCATTTGATGGATTACAAGATCTCATATTGCTGTGATTCCAATCAGCATACGACTAATTTCAACTTTAGCCTCTTCTGCTTCTTTACAGAAGTACCGGCATTGCTCGATCTAAGGTCCAATACCCGTCAAGCATCGATCGATACCGAGGGGTATCGATCGATACGCATAAAAGCGTAAGAGCCCAAGAACTCAATTGCACGCCTCAATTCGTGAGGAACTAGAGCTTATCCTTTACACGGAAACTCATGTTCAAAGGAAGACGCATTCCTTGGTTACCGTGATTACTTGAATGTCTGGTATATCTATTTTATATACCAGAAAGCAATCAGCACTACATTGTGTGCATATACAATGAAGATACAATCCACCGTTTTTGGTCTGATTGTCACCTTCTTAGGTGGTTGCTAGGCACCCCCACACTTTCATGTATTTGTATAAAAACACATTACTTTTCCAAAGTTCACATAAAGCATTTCCAGTGACTTTGTGTGGTATTTAGTTCAGGATATAACTTGTGGTAAGCAATGCTTCCCCCCACATTTCTGGACTAACCCAGATTCCTGCAACATTGCATTCATCATTTCTTTGAGAGTTATGTTCTTTCTTTCAGCAACTCCATTGGATTCAGGTGAGTAGAGATCAATCGTTTGATGGATACTACCATGTTCATGTACTCTATCACTTCAAACTATATTGATAGTTCTTTCGAGTTGGTTTTCAACCTCGAGTTTAAACTCCTTGAGTTTTCCAAGGTCTCGTATTTGCTTCTTAGCAAATAGACATAACTATATTTCGTACAATCCTCAACGAAAGTCACGAAATATTTCTCACCACCTTTTGTATGAGTCAAACCAAGAGGTTCACTCGATTGTTTGGTTTGACGCAAACCTCACACTCATCTTTGCTTATTTTTGTATTTCAGGATCTCATTCAATCTACGCATAGATTCGAATATAATGTGACTGAAACATTCATATCAAATACTAAGAGATTCTGTACCATAAGCAAATGATTCTTTCTCATTAATGTCAGCAACATTGGTTTCATTAATTTTAAGTCCGACTGTCTCAACGTTAATTTGGACCAGTCCGTCCTTAATATAGACAACATTCTTTGTCAATACATGCTAATCAGCTTTGACAATTAACTATGAATTCGTGCCTAATTAGCATTGTGCCCTAAATAAGATTTTTATGCATCTCAAGCACATGCTTTACATTAGTGAGAGTGAGCTTCTTTGAGAAGTCAACTTCAGCACCAAAATTCTTGTCATTATTTATGGTAGGAGGGAAACATTCCCATCTCAACGCATATATTGGTATAATACCACCACTCATGTGGGTTATGCTCAACCATATTGACTCCGAGGATGACATTACACATGTCTATCTCGACTACATTGGCTTGAACCATTTCATTGTCTTTTACACCACCGAATCTTAACAATGATCACATTGGTGTTGTTAGTCATATTGAAATTTGATTTTGTTCAAGAGAATCAAACCAAATTAATATACTAACCAATACCCAACTCTCAAGTTAAAGGGTATAATTAAATTCAATTTCTAGAATTTAATAAACTTAATACAATATCGAATTGTATTAGTATTCTTGAACTCATATCAAGAATCGCAAGAGGCCTGCTCACTTAGCCCAATGATTTAATTATTCGATTAAATCAGCCTCCAATACTTAATTGAACATCAATTATTCCAAAAAATCTCAAAATTTTTGGACACATAATATTGAGCTACACGTCTTTAAATTTTGTCCAAGGCGTAATCTTTACTCCGCAGTAGAAATATGTATCAATATCTCGTGCAATCGTCTATGAATGTCACGAAATATTTCTTGCCTCCTCTGGTTTGAATATATTTCAAATCACATCAAACTGTGTGAATTAAACCTAGAGGTTCGGTTGTTCTTTGAACGCTGGGTGATGGCGTTTTAGTGAGTTTGGCTTGGACACAAAACTTCACATTTGTCTTTGCTTAATTTGCATTTAGGAATCATGTTCATGTTCATTAATCTACTCATAGACTTGAAATTAACATGTCCTAATCGTTCATGCCAAATATTAAAAGACTCAGCGAGATAAGCAAATGGTTTCTTATCATTAATCTTTAGGGTTCTACGAGGTGGATGCCTCGGTTACATTATCTTTTCGGATTACTTCCTCAACAGATATCTTACACAGATTATCACATACAAAACCCTTACCCACATACATCCCATTTTTCGTTAGGATTAGCTTATCACCTTCCAGCTTCACAGAGAATCCATGCTTACTTATGAGCGATCCAGAGATCAGATTCTTGCGTATGTCTGGTACATGGACGACGTTCGTGAGAACCAGTTCCTGTCAAGAGGTGAGCTTCAGAACAACCTTCCCGTGACCATCAACTGTCGACAAGGCGGAATTTTCCATCAAGAGTTTATCACCACTCTTGTTCTTTGTGTATGTCGAGAACATCTCGCGATCCATACAGATGTGTCTGGTTGCACCAGTATTGAACCACCAAGTCTTTGGATGGCTCTTTGTAACATTGGCCTCAGTGACCACAGCACACATGTCAGCTTCTGTCAAGTTTGCTTGACCTTTCACTGTTTCGATCAGACTCGCAGTCGTTTGATCCACTTTGTCACTGGTTTTCTCCATAGTTCCAGAGTTGTTGTCAACGTTGTTTGTCATTCTGTTAAGACAATGAGAACACAACTTTCAGTTAGTACCGATATATAAACTCAAGAATCGCAATTCTAAGACTGATATCGAACTGAATCGCATTGGTGTCGATCGATACTCCTTAGTATCGATCGATACACACACAATGTCTATCGATACACCAATATGGTGTCGATCGATGCTCGATGCACATACAGTGTCAATCGATGCATCACTGGTGTCGATCGATACACACTTAGTGTCGATCGGTACACCCTAGGTGTCGATCGATACAAGTGAATTTCATAGGATCGATCGATGCACCACAGTGTCGATCGATACCCTGTGAATTTTACACAGTATCGATCGACATAGACCCAACTTGGTCAATGCACAGTATTGATCGATACTCGTCAGTGTAGACCGATACAACTCGATGCATAGTATCGATCGATACACCTCAGTGTCGACCGATACAAATTTTGTCTAGTATCGATCGATACCATATGGTGTCGATTGATACTCTCAAGGCTTCGATCGCAATCAAACCTATCATGAACCACCAAGGTGCGTTCGTTGATTATACCGTTCAATAATCGCAATTATAGACGGTTATAGAAGATGTTTAAAGCAGTACTGCTTCTACTACACGTTTCAAGTTGCTAAACAGCCTTTTGATAACGTTTGAGTATCACTAGCAGATTAACATCTTCTTAAAAATAGAGTAGATGGAGATTGCCTCTACTACACGTTTCAAGTTGCTAAGAAACTTTTTGATAACGTTTGAGTATCATCAGCAGTAGAAGAGTCGTTTTAGAAAACCGTTTGAAAACGTTTATTTACTCGTGATTAAAGATCCAATTGAAGTAATAACAAAAATTGGATCTTCTTAGAGTTAAGATAATAGGACCAAAATTTGGCACTATAGACAGGATAAGATTTAATCACGATTTATATAAATAAACAGTAAGGAACAGACGATTCATAAAACGATAAAGCAATAAAATAAATCTAAGGAGGCGAGATGAATCTCTTTTCTTAACTATAAGAATCTCCCGTAGTGCGACGGGTTTTAATAGATATTTTAATATGAATAGTCCATACAATTTTCACTACAGGTTATTATTTTGATAAAAAGTTACAGAAGTGCCGAAAAAAAAACAAACTGAAATTGATGAAACCTACGTTATTATAGAATCTAAATACACTAATCCTACGAAAACCCTAATTTTGTTACACTAAACACACTAGCTACACTTGCATTTTTTTCTATTAATTATTTCAACTTTAAGGTTACGAATGATCAAGATGCTTGGATTGGAGCAATTGATAAAATTTGTTGTGGCCCAAATAGAATATAATTTAGCCCAAACTAAGGACTTTACGGGCCCACTGAAAACTGTCACACGTGCGAGTCTATACAGTTGTCACATGGTATTTATCCCTGTCGGTTTCTCCGTGGACCCCTCCGTTTTTACCTCTTCTTCAAACAAAATTAATTTTGACTTTTTTAACTTTGCAAAATATCTCAAACCCAAAAACCTAACCTAAGCGAAAAGGACAAAATATTCGTGTTCGATTCTCTGATTTAGTTTCTGTTCCTCAAGCCTCTTAATCTCGTAATCGGAGGTGGAATTTCTCATCAATTGATTCGAATCCAGATTGCAAATTCCAGTTTTCTTTAATCGATTGTTCTGGATGATTTCGAGGGATCACCATCATCATCAGGATCCTTTGGGTACAACCAAATCATACCACATGAAAACCTCCGGCGTTGCGCCGTCGTCGGCATCAATCCCGTTGTCGCAATCGGCGTGCCTGGAGGTTCGTCTGTTCTACGTCCGCATCGCGCCATGCGTTGTTGAGAATGTCCCCGACTTTCTCACCCTTCGTCACCCTCGCCGCGAAACTGGCGCTTCCCTTGAGGTTAACGGCGTTCGCGTTCCTTCCTCTCAGACGGCGTCGCTTAAACTCCGCCGTGATAGAGTCGACCGGGAATCGTCGGAGGTGACTTACGTTAGCACAGAGACCGTGCGCGTCACCGGATGCGTTGATATCGAGGTTTACGATAACGAAGATATGGTCTTGTGCGGAAACCTAGACAGAATCGAAGGTGCGTGGAATAACGGAACTGTGAGCGATCCTAAAACTGGATGGGGCATGGATTGTTACATGGCAATGGGAAACGGGTCGGGTTCTTCTTCCTCTGCGTTTTTCCAGCCAAAGCTAGGCGTTTCATCTCCGTCCGTGGAGGTTTATATAGCTGGTTGCTGTGGCGGTGTTCCGGTGATTTTGACCAAGACGATTCAGGCGAGCCCGAGGAGGAAGGTGGCTAGACACGTGACACTCGACGCTATCCCGGAGGACGAGGAAGTTGACAAAGAGCAGGACATTGTTACCACTGGTGATGGATTGGGCCGGCAAAGGAAATTACAGGTATGGATTGGATTTGGTACTTCTCTGATTGATGATTCTCTACGATTCAGAATAAAAAAAACTCTCTATTTGATGCCTTAGTGACGATTGTCAACTTGGGATTGAGATTTGAAATCAAAGTTCTCTATAGTCTTTGATTGGTTTCGTGGACGAGTTTTGTTTGTTATGAATGTTGTAGCAGATATTCAGTTATTAAGATCAATCGAAAGTTTCTGGTGAATTTAGCTAGCTTCTTCTCAAGTGTTTTCTGCAGCTGAAATTGAACTTTACACTGTTGATGGTACAAAGCCTGATCATAAAATTTAGTTTCTTTGTGAGTGTTCTGTCAATTTGCAGATAAATCTCAAAAGTTTGGACTGTTAACGGAACAAAGTCTGATCAAAATAGATGAGAGTTATAGTATAGGTCAAGAGACTTTCTTGATATCTCTAGAGTTGTTTACACGTATTCTCATCTCTTTGCATATAAGATTCTCTTATCTTGTTTGTCTTTTGGTTTATGCAGATCATGGAATCAGAAATTGATGACTACGATGAGTCTGAAATGAAAATGGGACAGAGATACTACCCTGAAGAGATGTACGTTGATGAGGATGGTCAACTCTCATGGTTCAATGCAGGTGTCAGAGTTGGAGTTGGTATAGGCCTCGGGATGTGTCTTGGTGTAGGCATTGGAGTTGGATTGCTCATGCGTTCATATCAAGCAACTACTAGTAATCTTCGTAGGAGGTTTCTCTGATCATCACCTACCATTAACTAAAAAACCTGCGGAGAGACATGTCGAGATCAATGAATGATGGTAACTATGAATTTCGCAGTGGGTTATAAAAAAGGGAGATAGAATTTTGGTAGATAGATGTATAGAGCTTTTCGTTTTAATCGGCTCTGCGCTTCTTTTGAGTATATAGTCGGCTTTGTTCATATAGCTTTAGTTGCACAAGAGAGAGTTCCCATCTTGTCTCGAGTCAAATGCTTTTGTTTTTCTCAAGTCTGTGTTTGTGTAGAAAGAGATTTCGTGTTGTTGTCGCTGCCAAACTCTGGAGTTTGTGTTTTGGTTTCTGGTCAGGGAGTGTCTGTACATGCTTTTCACTTGTATAATTCGTATCGCGTCTTGAAACGACGTCGTAAATTGATCTAGTACCCGTAAGACGGCGTCGTACTTGCGGCGAGCATCGGATTCGGACCAAATAAAATATATGCCCTTCCATGAAAACTTTCAAAAAAATGTTTTTTAGGCCCTGAAATTATTTTAAATGCAATTTAGCCCCTGAGTTGTTCCGAATTTACTACATTCAACCCTAAATCATTATGTTCCCAAAAATTTCAAGATACCGTCTACTCCTCGAGAGTAGCGAGAAGAAGAAGAAGATGAGCAAGATCCGTTCGTCTGCGACAATGCCCCATCGCGAGCAGCCGTCACCGGCTCCGCCTCTCGTCGTTACACTCAACTGTGTCGAGGATTGTGCGCTCGAGCAGGACTCACTCGCCGGCGTTGCTGGTGTCGAATACGTCCCGCTCAGTCGCATCGCCGATGGTAAGATTGAGTTCGCCACCGCGGTTATCCTCCATTCCCTCGCGTATCTTCCACGTGCAGCTCAGCGCCGGCTCCGACCTCACCAGCTCATTCTATGTCTTGGCTCTTCCGATCGCGCTGTCGATTCGACTCTCGCCACCGACCTAGGTCTCCGACTTGTCCATGTCGATACTTCCCGAGCCGAGGAAATCGCGGACACCGTCATGGCGCTCATTCTTGGACTCCTCCGGCGGACGCACTTGCTATCGCGCCACGCGCTATCGGCTTCTGGATGGCTCGGATCGCTTCAGCCGCTTTGCCGGGGAATGAGACGGTGCCGTGGTATGGTTTTGGGTATCGTAGGCAGATCTGTATCCGCTCGGTATTTGGCTAGCAGGAGCTTGGCTTTCAAGATGAGTGTGCTCTACTTTGATGTCCCGGAGGTATGTGTGTCGCTTAGCTTAACATTTCTCAAAAATTTGTTGAGTTCGTTCTGGCTTGAGAATAGTTTTTTATGGATCATTGGCTAATTAGGATCCTCTAGTTTGAATGTTTCAATTGTTTGTTAATAGTTTCGTTTGCATCTGTCCAGGGAGATGAAGAACGAATCAGGCCCTCGAGATTCCCACGTGCTGCCCGAAGAATGGATACATTGAACGATCTACTAGCAGCAAGTGATGTCATTTCGCTTCACTGTGCGTTAACAAACGACACGGTTCAGATACTCAATGCAGACTGCTTGCAGCATATAAAACCTGGTATGATTTTTCTTGTCTGGTCAGTCAAATTAGGTTTTGATTCTCCATGAATGTAAGCGGAAGATGGACATCTAGTTGATAAGTTGATTTTATATGTTAGGGGCTTTTCTTGTAAATACTGGAAGCTGCCAGCTGCTGGATGATTGTGCTGTTAAACAACTTCTGATTGATGGCACCATAGCTGGCTGCGCCCTTGACGGTGCCGAAGGTCCACAATGGATGGAAGCATGGGTATGGTTTCTTTTCCGTTGCCTGAAATTCACATTTGTGCCTGCCAATTCTCTTGTTACATCATCTCCTCTCTTTTTTTTTGTTTTTTTATCCGCCATTCATTTGATCTTGTTTTAATTGCAGGTGAAGGAAATGCCGAATGTGTTAATCCTACCTCGCAGTGCAGATTACAGTGAGGAAGTTTGGATGGAGATAAGGGAGAAGGCCATCTCTATCTTGCAATCATTTTTCTTAGATGGTGTAATACCAGATAACACTGTTTCTGATGAGGAAATTGAGGAAAGCGAAGCAAGTGAAGAAGAAGAAGAAGAAGAACAATCACCTATCAGACATGAGAAATTAGCACTAGTGGAATCCACCAGTAGGCAGCAGGGAGATAGTTCTCTCACCAGCACTGAAATCGTTCGTAAGGAATCTCTGAGCCCTAGTCAACAACAGGTTTCTGTTCTGCCTCAAAATACTGCCATAAAACCTGAAGTAAGACGCAGCAGATCCGGTAAGAAAGCCAAAAAGAGGCATTCACAGCAAAAATACATGCAAAAAGCAGAGGGTTCCTCAGGGTTACATGAAGAAAGTACTTCACGAAGAGATGATACTGCTATGAGTGACACGGAAGAAGTATTAAGTTCGAGTTCTAGATGTGCTTCCCCTGAAGATTCAAGAAGCAGGAAAACACCTCTTGAAGTAATGCAACAGTCTTCCCAAAATCAGCTTGTAATGTCAGGCAAGAAGTTCATTGGGAAGTCAAGTGAACTGCTGAAAGATGGATATGTAATAGCCTTGTATGCAAGAGAGCTCTCGGGTCTCCATGTTTCCAGGCAAAGAACGAAAAACGGTGGTTGGTTCCTTGATACGTTGTCCAATGTATCAAAACGGGATCCGGCTGCACAATTCATTATCGCATACAGAAACAAGGTAGACCTTTTTTCTTCTTCTTATCTATCTTGTCATTTAAAAGTGGTTGGGTAGTATCAGTGGGATGAACAGAAAATGACCTATTGTAGAGTTCTGTAGTAAGATTGAGCGATAGCCCATTATAGAAAAGTTATAAATATTCTGAAGAATGGGCTAATTGGTTTTGGTGTATGAAATTGTTCTCCAGGACACTGTTGGTCTGAGATCATTTGCTGCGGGTGGGAAGTTATTGCAGGTACCTCTTTACATTGACATTACACAGTTACTAGTTGAATTGATTACCCGAAGATTTCGAAAGTAAAACTGGTTGTGTATGCAGATCAATAGAAGAATGGAGTTTGTGTTTGCTAGCCATAGTTTTGACGTGTGGGAGAGTTGGAGTCTAGAAGGTTCTTTGGACGAATGCCGGCTTGTTAACTGCAGGAATTCCTCTGTAAGTATCTGTCCCCATACATCAACACAAAAAATGTAAAACAGGAATAATTTGTGTAAATGTTAAAAAAACCAATTGTTGCAGGCGGTTTTAGAGGTGCGTGTGGAGATATTGGCGATGGTAGGAGACGATGGTATCACACGTTGGATCGATTAAAAAAGAGTCTCTCCATTTGTGAGTCTCTCTCTTTTGGTTATCTTTACATTCTTAGGATTCGCACACCCATTTTTGTGTTTCTAACCTCTTTTTTGGAAATATCCGATGTTGTTTGTTTTTGGGTTTGGTGTTTGTTGATGAACCCAAAAAGTATTATTATGTGTGTTAGTATTTTGAATAGATGTGTGTATTTGTATATGCTGCGTTCCGTTTGTGTTCCACGAAGAAACCATCTGGACTGAATTAAAATTTGATCTATGTAAACCACAAAACTCACTCTCTCTCTCACCAACGTGGCATTTTCTGTGCCATCGATACGCGAAATTAGGCTTTGCTTTATTATTATTATTATTATTATTTTTGTATAACAACGAATCACATCAGTGTTAGTAGAACGTCCACATGTCTCTTGTAGTCCCACGCTCTGAACCAGAGCAACCGTCTCCTTACACGTGTTCGGCTAAAATCCATTTCCCTTTTACAAGAAACATACTCTCTTTCAAACCCAAAGGTAACTTCAGTGGGGGGTTTCTAGTTTTGTGGTGCCTGTAAACCCTTGCCAAGCTCATTATTTCCCCATGAATATGATGAACTTACCGGGTTTCAATACTCTTCCCCACACGGCGGCGCCGGTTTCCGTACGGAGCAATACGATGTCGTTTTATGAGGATCCGACAATGAAGATTAGAAAGCCTTACACCATCACCAAGTCTAGAGAGAACTGGACGGAGCAGGAACACGACAAGTTTCTTGAAGCTCTCCATTTGTATGTAACGGATTCGACATCTCTCTCTGGTTTCTTTTTTTTTACCTCTGATTATTAATATCTTCGAGATTTGTTCGTCTTGTGGTAAAGAATCATGTCTATTGATTGATTACAGATTTGACCGGGATTGGAAAAAAATCGAGGCGTTTGTTGGATCAAAAACAGTTATCCAGGTAATTGAAGAATCTGTCTTCAACATAACATGTATCTCTCTGTTGGATTATCATGTTGAATGTTTGAATAAAAACATTGGTTTTGTAGATACGAAGCCACGCACAGAAATACTTTCTCAAGGTTCAGAAGAATGGGACTAACGAGCGTCTCCCACCTCCTAGACCAAAGAGGAAAGCAAATCATCCTTATCCACAAAAGGCTTCTAAAACTTGTAACTTTTTTTTCTTTCTTTCTACTCAGCTTTTGTTATGTTCTGTCTCTTCAAGTTCCAATTTTCTTATGATTGTGTTTTTGCTGCAGTTGCTCTTACATCTTCAAACGCATTGCTTGAACATGACTACTTGTACAGCACTGATTCACACCCAGTGATTAGTACTCCTAAGCATGGATTAATGCGTCGCAATGTTACTACGCCAAATCCAGTGATCCAAGGTAATAATAATAATAATGTCCTTAAATTTGCTGTGGATTGATGTAATTATCCTGAAGTTACATGTTTTGTTTGACTTGTTTATTATCTCTTGGTAATGAATTTGTGCTTGCAGAGGAATTGGGAGTCCCAAATAACTGTTGCCGCACTAGTATTAGTAGAGATAACCAGAGGACTCGAACCGTTACAGAGATCAATGACCAAGGAAGTTGTGAAAAGCCACAGAGAGGTAAAGTATTCTGACTTTTTGCAGAGCAAACACGAGATTCGGTCTTCGCGATATATACTGATTATGAGCTTGTTTGGTGTTGGTTTTGCAACACAGTGATGCCGAATTTCGCTGAAGTTTACAGCTTTTTAGGAAGTGTATTTGATCCAAAAACAACATGTCATGTCCAGAGATTAAAGCACATGGACCCAATAAATCTAGAAACGGTATGTCAACCACGCTCACTGCTCAAGAACATATCTCTAATCTGTTTAAATGTCGTTAACAATGTTTTTGTTCATCAGGTCCTCTTGTTGATGAGAAACTTGTCTGTAAACCTGACAAGTCCAGAGTTTGAAGAACAAGCAAGTGTTAGTCATCACATCATAACATTTTTTATCTTCATTTTTCACTCTGAGAATACTGAAAGTAACAAACTTTCTTGATGGGCTTACGGTATGATTGCTCTGTTTTATGCAGCGGAGGTTAATATCATCATACAACGCCAAAATAGAGATGCAGTGAGAAGTGAGAAAAAAACTTTACGCGTCGAGCTCTCATTGGCTGAAATGATTGAGGCGGCTGTACTTGTATATACACGATCTTAGGAGATAGTTAAAGTCTGTGTAGAAAGACAGATATTAGCGTTTGTGTTGTGATATTCAATCGCTACTTGAGTTTTTTTTATAGGGAATGGACTATGACATTACTGGTTTTGTAAGGCTTTGAAGTCTCTGAGTTCATATATATAAAACTCTGTTTTGTGATGGTTGTGCTCTCCTTGGGACTCGAAAATATACGTGGAATACATTAACATAATCATGATATATAGCATAGAAATGATGGTTAAACAAATTTTATCTAAATGATGAATTAAAAAAGAAAATATATCATAAAACATATAGATTCTTGCTTAAGACACAACAAACAAATGAAGACAAAAAAAAACACAAACAACTACAAGAATAACGAAAAAGACAACAAACAATTGAAGAAGACTTAAAAAAAGTCATACAGCAGGAGAAAACAATTATTAGTAACGAGGCCCATAATGAGGATGACCTTGGTTAAACTCCTGCTTTGGGATCTGGCTTTGGAAGGAATATTTCACAGATATTATTGTTATCACGATGATTAGATCCAGACGGTAACGAATGATTAGGAGTAATCATGTTTGGACCCTTCATTGATATTACCAACATAATCATGATATAATTCTCATTCACATTTAACAAATTTTAATAAGCTTTGGGGCTTTAACAAATTTGATCCAACAACCCGGCCCATAGGTGCTCTATAAATATAAACATCCATCAGTTTCACATATCACGTTATCCAAAAATATCACAGTATCCTTCTCTTAGTCTTTTTGGACAAACGGTGAAAACCAGCGGTAATACTAGTTCACCACCGTCCCAGGTGTGTTTCCCAAATCAACCTACCAAGTCTACGAATCTTGTGATGAGCAACCCTGAGACTTCTCGTTTATTCGTGTAACATGGGATCTTCCAACTCCGGATGACCGCAAAGAGACTATCGCATACGATAATAATCGTTTCAATGTTTATTTTCTCTTTTATCTTGTAATAAAATTAATAATAGTTAATATATGTTTCAGGTGTGGTTTATTCAAAAACGTTTGTGCATCGTTTGTGCATGTCTTCAAAATCGACGAAACCAACACTAAAACGTTTCACAAGGAAGTTTGTGATTATTTAATTAGTTTACAAGCAATTGATAACTTGATATCGATCTCTATTTGTTTTTGTGTGTTTTAGATCCATGTTCATGGCGGTAGTGTCAATGATATCGTTTTCTTTTACAAGGATGACAAACTATCCACTTTATCATGTGACAGCGATTGTAAAACTATGAGATTTTGCCACTGGTTCTCATTCAAAGGAATATAAGAATCCTCATGCTTCTATCTTGTCATTATGCCTTAAAAACATCAACTATTTATGGTTTACACTCTAGCATTTATTTTTTTATATTCACTAGCTAAACTTTTTTTTTTTACTCACTAGCTAAAGTTATGATTGTATTTTCTTTATTTCTTTTGTTTGTATTTAAAAACGTTTGTGCTGCATGTCTTCAAAATCGACGAAACCAACACTATAACATTTCACAAGAAGGTTTGTGATTATTTAGTTAGTTTACAAGCAATTGATAACTTGATATCGATCTTTCTTTGTTTTTGTGTGTTTTAGATCCGTATTCATTAGAATAGTGTCAATGATGTCGTTTTCTTTTACAAGGATGACAAACTATCCATTTTATCATGTGGCAGCGATTGTAAAACTAGATGATTTTGTCACTGATTTTTATTTAAGGGAATATAAAGATTCTCATGCTTTCATCTTGTCAATATGCCTTAAGAAACAGCGATCATCTATGGTTTACACTCTAGCATTTTTTTTTACTCACTAGCTAAACTTTTGATTTTAGTACCTTTTTTTTTTGCTGTCAGGTGCTAGGGTCAACTTATGATGGAAGAATTGTGGCTTGGACTCTTAACGAAGCAGAATCTTATCAAACAAAAATCATGGCAACCAAAATGGTGCTCTCCAAGGATGGAGATAGGTAAAAATCTGAGTTCTGATTTTATTTTCTTTATTTATTTTGTTTGTTTTCAATTCTGAATCTTGTACATTTATTTCAATTGTCATTTTATTTTGTACGTTGTTTTTGTGTGGAAATGAACGGCAACATGAAGATTATTCTCCCACTTATCTCATTGAGTGGGATGTCAATGTAATAACCTAACGAAGGAAATACAGTTCATCCACATATGAAGAAGTTGATATAAACCTTTACAGAGATTATTTTATCGCTTCTATCAACAACGATAAAGTAATCCCGCTTCTATCAGCAGCGATAAAGTAATCATTATAAAGGTTTATACCAACTTCTTCATATGTGGATGAACCGTATTTTCTTCGTTGGACCATTGCATTGACATCCCACTCAATGAAATGAGTGAGAGAATAATTTCCATGATGCAGCTCATTTCGAAACAAAAACAACCTACAAAATAAAATAATAATTGAAATAAATGTACAAGACTCATAATTGATAGAAGCGGGATTCATCTTCACTAGTTAGTTTACTTGCATCTCCACTGCTCACAATGTAAGTAATTTAAACTTTCTCTTTATGTTTCTAGGTTACATTTCTAACTTTTTTTTTGTTTCAAGGGAACTTCCCTTATCAAGGTAAACAACTCTGAAACCCTCATCGTTGTGGTTGATTGTTGTGGAATTAGTGATGTTAAAATGGGTTTGATGTCCGCATGCCTAAACTGGTACGATAAAAAAAATTGGTTTGTGGCCCGTTTAATGATGTGTAAAGATAAACGGATTGACCCGTTTAAACCCGCTTATTTAACGGGCATGTCCGCAAAATAAAAAAGTAACCGTTTAAGTCTGTATAGATTTTTTTTTAAAATATATATTTTTGTTTGTTTTTTAGAATTCTTTTTGTTTTCAAACACTAACAAATACTCCATCCGTTTCAAAAAGAATGTCATTATAGCATTTTTTTTTGTTACATAAAGAGTGTCATTTTGTATTTTCAATGCAAATTTTTTATTAAAAATTCAGTTTTAACCCTAGTGTTTTAATGTATTAATTAGAAAGAGAATTTTTTAGTGTATTAATAAAGGATAAAATAGAGTTTTTATTAGTTTTTTTAATTTGTGTGTGACAATTTTTTAAAAACAGATGGAGTAATATTTATATTTATGTCAAATCACTGCTTAACGCTGCAAAAAAATAGTCCAAAATAAGAAATGAAAAGTTAATGTGTGTAATCCAGAGATTGTGAACCGTACCTTAAATCACAGCATTTGAACGGCATTCTATCTGATTTATTACCCAAAAACTCCTCGAAACGATATCACAGAGAATCAATCAACCATCTTGCAATTTCCCGATATGGGCAAAATCGTCATTTCATATAACCATCGTCACACCACACATGCAATTACACGGAGACAGAAACTCAGAAGACAGCTCATTCGATACATACACAGATCACTGAAAGCCTTCTTTAAACTCCCATTCATTTTCTTAGTTAATTTACTTCTTTGATTTTCCTCGATTCCTTGTTTGCCACCGCATAGATTTTGGCCGGATTTTCGGACTTTATTCGCCGGAGAGTTTGTGTGTGTGTTTCCGGGCGAGAAATGCGAAGAAACCCATTAACGGAATCTAAGGAAAAGGAGTGAAAGTAAAGTACGATGTCGGTTTACGATGCTGCTTTCCTCAATACCCAGCTTTCGAAACCCACATCGATCTTCGGTCTCCGGCTATGGGTCGTTATCGGAATCTTACTCGGATCTCTAATCGTCATCGCTCTCTTCCTTCTCTCCCTCTGTCTCACCTCTCGCCGGAAAAATCGCAAGCCGCGAGCCGATTTCGCTTCCGCGGCCGTCTCTACGCCGCCAATTTCTAAGGAGATTAAGGAGATCGTTCCGGCGCCGGACCATTACTATTCGACGCAGCCTGTTCCGGCGGAGATCCAGGTCGATATCGGGAAGATCGAGCATCGAGTGGTGTTTTCCGATCGAGTGTCGAGTGGAGAGAGTAGAGGAACAGCGAGTGCTAGCGAGACGGCTTCGTTTTCTGGCAGTGGAAATGTTGGACCGGAGGTTTCGCATCTCGGATGGGGACGGTGGTATACTCTGAGAGAGCTTGAGGCGGCGACGAATGGGCTCTGTGAAGATAATGTAATCGGAGAAGGTGGTTACGGGATTGTGTATCGTGGGATTTTAACTGATGGTACCAAAGTCGCCGTCAAGAACTTGCTTAATAACAGGTACTTGGATAATTTTGAATCTCATTCTAAAGATTGATCCTTTACTCGTTTCTAGATTAGGGTTTTAGGTATTCTCAATTGGGGTTTTGCTATTTTTTCGATTTGATTGGACTTGTTGTTTTGCTCTGTATTGGTTCCATTCTAAAGTTTGATCCTTTACTCTTTGCTAGATTAGGGGATTGCTGTTTTGCGTAATTAGGGGGTTTTACTTATAGTTTTGCTCTGTAATGAAATTTGTATTTGATTGTGCACTTCTTCCTGTTATGTGCTTAGATGCATCGAAGTAGATGCCTCTGGGATTAAGAGTCTTTTTCTTATTTAACTGCAATGCGTATGAGTGTGGTCCTGAAAGTTGTCTTTATTATTGAATTCGATGTATAGATTATGTCATGGGTCACATGTGGTTTTGATGTGTAACGTCTGTACTAATAGTAGACTATGATCCTGGACTTTGATCTCCATGATCTGTAAGATTTAGTTGGTGTGTCTTTAATTTACAGGGGTCAAGCAGAGAAAGAATTTAAAGTAGAAGTGGAAGTAATTGGGCGTGTAAGACACAAAAATCTCGTTAGGCTTTTAGGGTATTGCGTTGAAGGTGCATACAGGTAAATGCTGCTGCTCATAATTCTGTTTTTTGGTAGAAACAGAAGAAAGCAATGGTGTGATCTAATCACGAGTTCTCTACTGCAGGATGCTAGTGTATGACTTTGTCGATAATGGTAATTTGGAGCAATGGATTCACGGTGATGTTGGTGATGTCAGCCCTCTAACTTGGGATATCCGTATGAACATTATACTCGGGATGGCAAAAGGGTATTTCTTGATAGAAATTAAAGTGAATAGATTCATCATGTTATCCGCTATGTTGGTAGGCTATTTTTATATGTAAATCTTTGTTATATCTGTAGATTGGCGTATCTACACGAGGGTCTTGAACCAAAAGTTGTTCATCGGGATATAAAATCAAGCAATATCTTGCTTGATCGCCAATGGAATGCTAAGGTTTCGGATTTTGGACTCGCTAAGCTATTGGGTTCCGAGAGCAGTTATGTGACAACCCGTGTGATGGGTACTTTTGGGTAAAATCTTAATCCCATTCTCTCTCTCTCTCTCTCTCATGCAATCAGCTGGACAATCTTCAGGAATCTGAATCTTTGGAAATATATTTACTTTGCGGGTTTATATGTTTAGTTATGTAGCACCGGAATATGCTTGCACTGGAATGTTAAACGAGAAGAGTGATATCTATAGCTTTGGAATATTAATCATGGAGATAATCACAGGAAGAAACCCGGTTGATTATAGTCGGCCTCAAGGAGAGGTATTTAACGGAATTAACCCACTTGGTTTCAATTCCCTCTATGTTTTTGTAAATGTTTTTCTTTTTGTTTGTGGTTTTAGACAAATCTAGTGGATTGGCTGAAATCAATGGTTGGAAATCGAAGATCAGAAGAAGTAGTTGATCCAAAAATACCCGAACCACCATCCTCGAAGGCTCTTAAACGAGTGTTGCTCGTAGCTTTGCGTTGTGTGGATCCTGATGCGAACAAGAGACCTAAAATGGGACATATCATACATATGGTTGAAGCCGAAGACTTACTCTATCGCGATGTACAAAATTAAAGCATTTTGTCTTTACATTTCTTTACGAATTTGAAAAATGTCTAATAGTAGGATGATATTTTTGCAGGAACGGCGAACAACGAGGGACCATGGAAGCCGCGAGAAGCAAGAGATAGTGGCTGCGGGTAGTGAAAGCGGCGAGAGCGGTTCACGGCATCATCAGCAAAAGCTAAGATGAAAAAGAGTCACATAGGTTTAGTGACTTTGCTTCTCACACGACCATTCGATTCCAGTTGATTCTTATTATGTGTCACATACAGAGTATTTTCATTCTTTTGGCTCTTGAGTCTTGGCTTACGTCTAATTAGCCTTTTTCTCTTTGTAATCTTTTGTCAACGATCACGTGTCATTTAGCAGCTATAATATGTAATGCTTTTGACCAGTCTCGACGCTATGTTCGGCCAGTTTTAGTCGATGGATCAAACTTATCGCATTAGGCCATGTTTGTTTGATCATTCGGATGGTCCATCTGGATGGAGATGAGAATTGATGTTTGTTTAAAGGTTTTTTACACTCATTCAGGTGAATCATCTGGGTGGACAATCTGAATGAGTTTTAAAAATTATGAACAAATTTCCGAATTCATCTGGATGAGTTTGAGATAACCATCCGGATGACTCATCCAGATGAGTTTCATCCAAATTTTTGAAATGACAATAAATAAAAATTTGTTTTCCCGCCAAAAACATAATTACGTTTTCTTGCAAAAAAAATATAAAATCTCGTTTTTCTGCAATAACATAATTACGTTTTTCCGCAAAAAAAATGTAAAATCTCGTTTTTCTGCCATAACATTAAATCTCGTTTTTCCGCCAAAATATAAAATCTCGTTTTTTCGCCAAAAACATAAAGTTTTGTTTTCCCGCCAAAAACGTAAAATCTCGTTTTTCCGCCAAAAACATAAAATCTCGTTTTCCCGTCAAAAACGTAAAATCTTGTTTTTCTGGCAAAAACGTAAAATCTCGTTTTTTGCCAAAACATATTTTCTATTTTCCTTCTAAAAACGTAAAATTTTATTTTCCCGCCAAAAACATGAAATTTCGTTTTATAAAAAATAATTTATTAAATTTAAATATTTAATGAAAATAAAAATCTATAAATTATAAATTTATATGATGAAATTTCTTATAAAAAATATTTTAAATGAAAATGAAAAATTTTAAATGTCAAAATTAATAATTTGAAAATTTTTTTTATAAATATTGTTTAGATCATGAATTAAAATTAATATGATTAAGATTTAACTACAAATATAATAAGATTAAAGCATGGGTATTTAGTCATTTTTATATTAAAAGCATCTTGATGAAGATGTAAAATGATCAAACAAACAAAAGTTCATTCAGATCCATGCAGATGAATCATCCAAATGAATAACCAAAAATAGAAACAAACATCATTCAGATACATCATCTAGATGAATCATTTAAATGGATCATCTGGATGCAAATACTAGATGAGCAAACAAACAGACCCTTAAACAACCGGTATGGGCAAACTGGACCCACAAGGATTCCTTAAGCTCACGTGGATGTATTTCCAAACAAACATTTTTTTTTCCAAAATCGATTTTGACCTATTTTTTAAAGTATTTTGGTCGGTCCACGTTGTCTAAGCTCTTTTTATCTGTGGACAAAATTGGATTAAACCCATTTAATCTGTTTTGTATATGGGTTTGTCCATGTCCGATCCATAATAATTTGGACACGAACAACCCATGGTTGGTCCGCCCATTTTGACAGCTGTACCTATAGTATTGTGATTGTTATCTTGAAAATTTCCAAGTTGCAAAAATTTATGAACAGATCGAATGTTATTACATTTATAATCAAACATGTATAACTAACTAACTTGTAAACACAAGATAAGTGCACATTCGTCATCGACCGACGACTGCAATACGAGGAAAACTTATAGACAACTATTTTTTTTTTTGGTAAAAAAATTTCTATAAAATGAAGTTAGAAAATAACATTACGAATCCATTTTCTGATACTTTGATATTTCATAAAGAAAACTAAGCCATCCTAACAAAGTTTCTGCGTACACATGCTGCAATCTTCTCATTGTTGACAAAAAGTGAACCCAAATTAATAATAATGATTTCCCAAAAACCAAAATATTATTTTTATATTGCAATTTACTTTTGTTCGTCCAAGGTTCTTATTACTAAATAGAATTTAATGAAAAGGTAATAAAACAAAAATTGGGATGGCATGCCTTAGGGAATGTCAACTTACAAATTATTATCTTCCCATGGTAAGTTTGGAAAAAAAATCTAAAATCTGTGAAGCTAATTAATCTTTGATAAAAAAGTCATCTAAGAAAATTAATCACAAAAGCTGATTGGGAATATCCGCTGGCCGTAATTGACTTTTCTTGTTTTGTACAGAGTAACGCAACTAGACTAGAATTTGAGAGAAAAATAAATAAAAATGTAATCCTAACACATCGTAACCGTACACGCCTTCATCTGTCATTTTGTGTTTCCTCACAGCCGCGTAACTGAAACACAATCCCTTCCTCTCTCTTTCGTCTACCAAATCAACGTCAAACCTAAACACATTTTTCTTTACTTTTGCTTGTTTATCCGTAGAAATACGGCAACTCTCTGTGGTCTATGAACAACTACGCGTTTCAATTTCTTATCTTTCCTGGAAATTTCTGACCGTGTTTTGATTTTCGGTAAGAACGCTGACCCTTGATCTGATCTTGTCTCAGTTTGCTTTTAGTTTAGATTTTTTCCTCTGACACGGTTCTTTTACCTTTTATTTCCCGTCTCTTATTTCTTATCTATCAGGCGAATCCGACTTTTTTTTTCTCCAAGGATCTATCTCTTTAGGTGAGTTTGGATTTGTCTTCCGCCTTCATACTTTGTCTACGATTCATGTGGTTGTTGTTTTTTTTATATAATGGTAATCTTGTGTTAGATTTGATGTCTTTTCTATGTGAATTTCGAAATGGGTTCTTAGGAATTCAGATTTTAAGATCTGGATTTTGCTTTATACACAGAAAAATTGGATTTTTATCCGTAAGCTAGAGATAGCTCTTGCCTTTTAGGGTTGACTCGTGGATCTGTCGATTTACATGTTTTTTTTCCTTGATAGAATAATAGATCTTGGGAAATTTTTAATTTTGTTGTTGACTTTGTTTTAATCGAAGAACGGATTCGATGTTGTCTGTGTTGCTGTATACGGGAGGTTTCTTTACCTTGTTTTAGATCTGTGAGAAAAAGATCCAAAAGATGAAAATTTCCCAGAGAAAGTGGAATGAACAATTTGATCTTTGTGCTATGGATATAGTATGGATTCAAGAATTTATATGTGACAGTTGATATGTTATCTTTGCTCTTCTTTCTTTTTTCAGTTGAAACTTAACAAAATGTCTCGTCCACAAGACCCTCCACGCGGTTTCTTCCCATTTGGAAACCCGTTCAAGAATCTATCTTCAAAGAACCTAGTACTATCCTCAAAGCTTCTCTCACTGTTGACCAATTTCGAGGTAAACTTAGCATCATCGATTAGAAAGCTTGTCCCAAAGGAAAAGAGCGAAGTCCTGACTGTTTCATGGATGAAGCAAGCAATGGAATCTCTTTGCGACACCCATAATGGTATCAAGACTCTTATAACCGATCTAGAGCTTCCGGTATCAGATTGGGAGGATAAATGGGTTGATGTCTATCTTGACATAAGCGTGAAGCTGCTTGATCTCTGCAATGCCTTTAGCTCAGAGTTAACCCGTCTCAACCAAGGCCATCTCTTACTCCAGTTTGCTTTGCATAACTTGGAGGCAAACTCTCCTCAGAATCTGTCGAAAGCCCAATCATCCCTCAACAGCTGGAAACAGCACATTGTTTCCAAGAACCCGAGAATGGAAAATTGTCGCGCAATCTTGAGCAGTCTTGTTCAAACCTTGAATCTCCCCAAGGTGAAAAACTCGTCCAAAGGAAAAGTCTTGATGCGAGCTCTATACGGTGTAAAGGTCAAGACTTTATACATTTCCGGTGTTTTTGCTGCAGCATTCTCAGGTTCATCGCAAAATCTGTTTTACCTTACTGTCTCAAACGAGCTGCCATGGGCACAATCCTTCATGGAAATGCAGAACACAATGAACGCAGAAATCAAGAACATATTTTTATCCGACGGGTTAACAGTTCTGAAAGAGCTCGGGGCAGTTGATTTGGGTGTCAAGAAGCTTTACCCTGAGATCCAACAAGGGTCGTTTGATCCCATTTCGCTGCAGCCATTGAAGGACTCTGTCACAGAGTTGTCGACTGGGCTAGATCTTGTTTCGAATGAGGTTGATTGCTTCTTCAAGATTCTGTTATCGGGGCGAGACACGTTACTAGAGAACCTCAGGTCGATCGGCGCATCAACGGTATTGGCGACATCACCAAAAAAGGCTGCCGGAAAAAATTACAGAGGATTCTGATACAGCGGTCTTGTGTGAATAGATGGTATAAGTGTTCCATCTTGGTCGTGAATGTATTGTTATTAGGTGTTTGTGATATTGGGGTTGTTTGTATGAGACGCAATGAAACTAGTATTTGTATAAGTAAAGGTTTTATTAACATATCTATAAAGCCTTATAATGTTTTAAAAATTCTTGAGATTGAAGCCATGAAGATTCAAACAATTACCAACGCTTACTATATCGTACAATCAACGGTAAGGCCAGAAGGCCCAGAACCATTGTATGCTGCCAAGAATGTGAGTTTTTGTTTCAAATTTTTCGGTTTATAATTTGTAAAATCCGAATGCAATTTGAATAACGGTGTCAAATTCGTTTTATGGTTCGGTTTCAGCTTGAGTTTTCTGTTTCAAATTTCAGCTTTAGTCTGTATGTTATAAGAAACGGAATAAAGACAATACTCACTTCACTTGGTTCTTTTATTTGGTTTGATACGATTTCATTATTTTAATTTGATTTTTTAAAAAATCAGTTCGTTCTTTTTGGTATGATAAGATGAAGCCGAATCAAGTTCATAATCTTCGGTTCGGTTTGATTTTCAAATTGTTTTTTAGTTAATATATGTTTCAGTAGTGGCTTATTCAAAAACGTTTGTGCATGTTTTCAAAATTGACGAAACTATCACTACAACGTTTCACAAGGAGGTTTGTGATTATTTAGTTAGTTTCACAAGAAGGTTTGTGATTATTGAGTGGGATGACCCAACAAAGGAAATATGGTTCATCCACATATGAAGAGGTTTGTGCTTTTTCTCTGCCTCGTCGCGCAACAGGTGTGGGATCTCGCACCAATCCAAATTCGGAGTTTCAATCATGAACCCCAATTACCTACCTTCCTCACAGAAGCTCGAAACTTCGTCAATCTCCCCCCGACGGGGATTGTAAAAGCTGATCTTTTCGCCTGGATACTGTGAAATCTTTGGATTGCTCGAAATCATCTGATTTTTGAGAACCGATAATTTTTGGTGGGTGACATCCTAGCAAAAGCAGTCAATGACGCGAGGATATGGGAAGAAGCTCAATTGGAGAAACCAAAACAGAGAAGTACGAACCAACTGAACTACGGCGAAACAGAGAATCTCTCAGGGATCAACTGTTACATTGATGCGGCATGGAATTCGTCTTCCCTCAACGGTGGTTTTGGATGGTTCTTCCGCTCTAATGCGGATGTTGCTTTGTGTGATTCAGCCGATAATGGACGTAACATCCCTTCGACACTTGCAGCAGAGACTTGGGCAATGCGAGCAGCTTTGGCACACGCATTTGCGTGAGGATACATAGAGCTTCACGTTTACTCTGATTTTCAATGCTTTGTTTCGATATTAAATAAGGGAAAAGACCGTAACGAACTCTTTAGACTCCTCCATGATATCTGAGATTTAGATAGTAATTTCTCTCTAATATCATTTCATTACATTCCAAGAACAACAAATTTGTTGGCTGATTTTATTGCAAAAATAGCACTTTTGGCTCTAGAATCTCTAAATTAAACAATAAAGGAGTAATTTCTGACCAAAAAAAAAAAGTAATCTCACTTCTATCAGTAGTGATAAAGTAATTCTTGGTTGAGTTGTAAGAGTAATATTGAATTATAACTTGATCAATTTAGTTATATCAATAAGATATCGACGAGTGAATATTGTTGAGCACTTTTTTTTAGATACTGATTCCAGCAAATATTTAGTGCCAATCCCTAAAAATTGGGATTATATCTTCTTCTTGCTTTTTTTTTTCTTTCTTTTCCCCCGAAAGGCTCGTATATCTTTTTTTTTTTTTTGCTAAGCATGTTAATGTCATAAAAATGAAACGTTTGTGTTACACAAAGATAACCTACAAAACCTGCTTCCTTGGCAAAAAAGAGATAAAAAACAAGGAAAGCAAAATTAGAATAAAACTATAGAAATTTATCTTAACCACAACGCCATTAAGTTTCCGAAGCGGCGCGTTTGTCGCCTTGCATTGATGATGTTCCGTATCTCCCGGTCGATGATTTTAAAGATTGTGTCTACTGTGATCGAATGCTGGTTATGAAACACGTTGTTCCTCTGCTTCCATAAATGGTACAATGTCGCTTGTGTTGCAATTTTGCGGATGAGTGATGGTGCTTGTGGTGAGCCAGTACTTGTCCACGATAGTAATTCATCCCAAGTTCTGGGTATATGCTGAGTAGGGCCTAACCTTGAGTGCACAAGACGCCAAACCTCGTGGCTGTATTCGCAAGTAATCAACAAGTGGTCTCTCGATTCTGCCCACCTTGTACAGAAACAACAATCAATTGGAATGTTCATTCCCCATGAAGAAAGTCTCAGACGTGTTGGAAGTCTATTGAGATTTGCAATCCACATATTGAAAGCGTGCTTCGGGATACATCCTTTGAACCACACAAGTTTGAACCAATCTTTGGCTTCCTCTCTTGGTCTAATCGTATCCCACGTCTTGGCGGAGGAGAACTCCCTGCAATTAACATTATTCACATTCCAAGAATAATAATCTTCATCAAGAGAAATTGCAGGGATAGCCATTGTCGTCAAATGCACGTGGAGCGCAAGTTGAGAATCTGTTCTTGGTGCCGGAATTCGCCATCCCTGGGGTGTGCAAGCATCAGCAACAGAAGCGTTAATAGGTAGCCTCAAGCTTCGCTGACCATTTGTACCTAATAGTTTGTATAGTGGGCCTAGGGGAGTCCACCAATCAAACCAAAAACTTGTTTTATCACCCTTTCCAACAGTACTTCTCAAGAAACGTTCTGCTAGAGGTCTGAGCGCAAGAATTGATCTCCAAGACCATGAGTCATTTACGTTTACCTCTATTTCCCATAAGCTTCTACTTCTGAGGTGGTGATGCTTATGCCATTTTGCCCATAGGGAACCACTCCCGCTGAATATAATCCAGATAAGCCGCAAGCAAAGAGTCTTGTTCCAATCTGAAAATCTCCTCAGTCCTAATCCCCCTTCCGATTTTGGTAAGCAGACCTTTGTCCACGCCACTTTCGTTCCTTTCCCACTCTCAATATTTCCAGACCAGAGAAATCTAGAACATAGAGATTCAATTTTCTGTATACAGCCTTTGGGGAGAATAAATGTTGAGATCCAGAAAACAACTGTACCCGAAATCACAGAAGATATCAATTGTGCTCTGCCAGCAAAAGAAAGTGTCTTCACCGCCCAAGATCTGAAACAATTTGTCATCTTTTCCAGTAGAGCATCATACTCTGATATTTTCAATTTTCTGTGCATGAGTGGCAAGCCCAAGTACCGAATGGGTAGAGAACCAATTGTGAAACCATACCTCGTAATAGCATTGGCGTCTGATTGGTTCAAACCTGCATGATAGAGTTGAGTTTTGTTTCTATTCATATGCAGCCCTGACCACGAAGCAAAATCTTCGAGAGCCTCTGATATACCATGTAAAGATGATGAGCCTCCATCAAAGAAAATCATCACATCATCCGCAAACATCAAGTGAGTTATGTTTACCTCAAACGTCTTTGGGTGATAGTGAATATACCCTGCATTAAACCTCGAATGAAGAAGACTTGAGAAAACCTCCATAGCCAAGACGAACAAGTATGGGGAAAGGGGATCTCCTTGTCTTAGGCCTTTGGTACTTTTGAAAAAACTGTCACTCTTTCCATTTACCAAAATCGAGAACGTAGGTGTGGATATACACTCTTTTATCCAGCCAATGTATTTTTCCGGAATGTCCAACGCTCTCAACGCTGACAATATGAAGTCCCAGCGCACAGAATCGAAAGCTTTCCTTAGGTCCACCTTCAACATAGCCCTTTGTTCGATGTTCCTTCTATTGTACCCATGAACAATCTCAGTGGCTAGAAGCACATTTTCACAAAGTAATCTCCCTGGCATAAATGCCGATTGAGAAGGAGAAATTACCTGAGCCAGAATATGCTTTAATCTGTTCGCTAATAGCTTCGAAATCACCTTGTAGATTGTATTTAGACAAGATATGGGTCTAAAATCAGAGGTTGAAGAGGCGTTACTTATCTTTGGGATTAGTACAAGTGTTGTAGCATTCCATTGCTTTAGAAGTTCACCAGAAACAAAGAACTCTTCAACGGCATCTGTGACCTCAGCACCGATGATGCTCCAGCAACCAATGAAGAATTCCGCTGAAAACCCATCTGGACCACTAGCTTTGTTTCTTGGAAGGGAGAAGAAAGCATTTTTGATATCCTCTCTAGAGAACGGATTCGCCAAGTCCCTTTTTTGGGCTTCTGAGCATCTGTAAGGTAGGAGGAGATCCATATCCTCTTGAATGAAGAGCTGCGGTCCTAGATTACTTCCCAACAGGTCTGAGAAGAAATTAACACAATGTTCAGAGATACCTTGTTGCGAATCAATACGGGAACCATCAGGAGCAAGAAGAAAGTGTATGTGGTTAATGGATTTTCTAGTTGCTGTCATCCTATGGTAATAGGTTGTGCTCATGTCACCGTCTTTTAGCCAGCACACCCTTGATCTTTGTAGAAAAAAACTTTCTTCTGCCTTGATTAGGATCAACCATTTCCGCTCAGCCTCGAGTTCTAAAGCTGCATTTACCTGGGACGGTAAAGCTAGCGTTTGGTTTTGATGATGCAGCATCAACTCATGAGCCTCTTTAACTCTTTTTTCCAAATCTGAATAATTTTCCTTGCTGAAGTCTCTGATTAAGCGTTTAAGCGCTTTGAGTTTCTTTGCCACTCTAAACATTGCTGAACCCACCACGCTGAAGGAGAACCAATGCATACACACTAGTGGCAGAAATTCTTCATTTTGAAACAAGAAATTATAAAACCTGAATGGTTTTTTCTGCCTTTGGGAGTCTAGTTTTAGAGCCACTTCACATGAGGCATGGTCTGAGAAATCTGGTTCTCCAAAGTGGGCGTAAGAAGCAGGGTACATAACAGACCACGCGTCATTCACCAGGACACGATCCAATTTTTTTGCCACAGGCCTTGTCTTGCACCTGTTCCACCAGGTGAATGTATTGCCGCGATAAACCAAATCCTCTAGCTCGGTATCACGTAAACACTCCCTGAATTCTCTTGTGTTTCTGTCCACATTTTGGCTTGTTGCAGATGAGTGCTCGTTAGGGTGAAGAACTTGGTTGAAGTCCCCAAGGACCATCCACGCTCTGTCACCAATCACCTGATTTGAGCTTATCTGCTTAAGTTCCTCCCAAAGATCCTTTCTAGCTTCAACATCATTTGAAGCATACACAATTGACACTACAATCCAGTCCTGCGAGTACGGTAACAACACTTCACAAGTTATCATCTGCAGAGATTTTGCAATGACAACTACATTTACACTTGGGTGCCATAAGACCCAAATCTTCCCCAAAACAGAAAAACCATAGTTATCTACTAGAGACCACCCGGGAAGTAGACCGTTGATGAAACGCTTGCTCTTCGGTTCCTTCACATGTGTCTCTATAATACCGCCAAACATGGGATTATTAACCCTACACCACTTCTTGAAACCGCCTCGGTGACTTGCTATATTAAACCCCCGGACGTTCCAAGTAAATATTTCTTTACACATAATCAAGTGCATTTGGGGCCCTCGCCCCTAACACCCTTCTTCTTTTTCTTCTTTTTCTTAGATACAACCAACGTGAAACCTTGTTGATCAGAGTTCTCCCTTGAGTCAGACTGCGAATCAGAAGAGTCAATGTCAGATGAATCTATCTCAACTTCAAGAGACTTACTCTCATCCTCAGCTATAGGAGAGAGCTGGTTCTCCCTGTCTGAAAGCGTAGAGCCACTAAATTGTCCCTTGTTAACCATCTTTGATTTGCCTAGCGAGGTCTCAGCGAGAGTTACTTCTTTAGTTGTTGATTCTCCTAATACGACCTCTTGTATCTCAGCTCTCTCCTCCCTTTCTGTTGCTTTGAATCGTCTAGACTGAGGCTTCTTTAGCCCATCTGAAGCTGGCTTAGAGCAGCTTTCTGTTTCATGCATTTTTGATTTGCATTTGCTGCACTTTATAGGCGCCATTTTGCAGTGCTTCAGGTTGTGACCCACATCTTTACAGTACGGGCAGATAGGGGGCATCCAAGGGCTTGAGACCAGAACTCTACTGATATCTCCCGAATCAAACTGAACATTCACAGCTTCCGGCAGAGGCTTGCGCGGATCAATCAGGGTGAATACCTTAGCAACCTCCAGATTTGTTTTATTTGCTGTTGAAGGGTGAAGGCACTTAGGATGCCCAACTAGACTTGCTATACGCTCTAGACCTTCATCATTAAAGAATTGGAATGGGACGTTTCTGAGTTCTAACCAGATGGGGGCTTGAGTTAGCTCCGGCTTGACCGGTACGAATCCTGGTTCCCAGTTTGCGACAAACATCGTTTGTCCCTCTATTTGCCACAGTTTTTGATTTAGAACTCTACGCCTGGTTGAGACATTTGGGATCCTAAACAGGAACGCGTTTCCTTCCATCTTCGTGACTGTAACATCTCTGAATTGTCTGCTCCAAATCCCATTGACTATATTATGAACCGTTCCTTGAGATGGAGGGTCCGTATAGAATTGTCCAATGATGAAGCTTTCCCACGCTTTTATGTTTTTTTCGATGACCGAGTTTGGTATTTTGACGCAGGATTCACCCGACGGTAAGGTGAAAGCTGCTCCTTTCTTTTCAAGCAGTTTCGATGAGCCCTTGAACAGACCCGTCCACGAGTCAGTTAGCGGCGCTGAAATCTTCTCGATTTTATCCGGATTGGCCGCATCTGCGGCTGTCACGGTCGAATCCAGAAGGGTTGAATCTCCCTGGGTAGTCGGAGGAACCATTGTTGAGGTTGTTGTTTCCGGGGCGGTTGAATTAACAACTTTCACAGAGCTAACAGTTGTGACGGGATCCTTCGGAGAAGAAGGCTTCGTCAAATCTGATTGATTTGTGTCTACCGATACCACATCAATTGAGGAGGCTCCAGTAATTAAAACCACGGGCAGGGGACCCTTGGTAGAAGGGGGATCTGCAATCAGGAATTCGCCATCGGAGATTTGGTTCGATAGAGGCGGCGACGATTTGGTGGGTGGGGGGGTATTTGCTTTGGGCGGAGAATCAGGTTTTGGCTTCTTTTGCTTACCCATGAGGAGGGTAGGGCCTGAAGACGACGACGGAAGAAGGTTCCGACGTCGTGAGAGACGCCGGTGAACGACGTGAAAAGTGGTCACTTTTTCGCTCTTTTGAGAGAGAGAAAAGGTTTTTACGAGCGGTGCTAGATCTACCACCCAATCGTATATCTTTGTAATCATCATAGTTTGTTTTATTTAATTTTGGATACAAAAAAGGAAACAAAATGTAATTGGTATTTTACCCAATCGAATTATTTAGTTAAAAATAACTAACACTAACAACGCTATGGATTCACTTTGGTCGCAAGATGTATAGGACACAGACACATTATAAAATTGAGGATTTGATGCTTCCTTGTTTTTCGATTCACATTTATTTATAGTTAATAAACATCAAAACGTTAAAGTCGGGTGTGTTTTATTAAACGTGTTATTAACCAATCAAACAAAACTGGATCAAATAATTATTTGGATAAACACGCAGATTCTTCAATTTTTATGTTAATAAACCACAAAAAACGGACGAGTTTAATTAAAACGGATTATAGAAAATTACCTGCATGTTTTAGATGGGTCTTAACATTTTTTGTTTGATCATAACGAAACAATTTTCCAATAACATATCCTATAATATCACATAAATAAAAGTTAAAAAATAAATGTACTTATCTTTTAATAATACAAGATGTAACTATTATTTTTGTGAGTTGAGTGTGAATAGTAAAAAAATGATGCGTGAATATACCTAACTTATTATGAACAACCATAATAAAAAGAAATTAAGTAATCACGAAAAATAGTCATTGACCATTCTGATATAGCAGTTTTGACTGGTGCTAATCGTTACAGTCGGAAATATTCATGATATATCATACCATTTCTTTGGCTATATAATTACAAATAAATAGAAAATATATAATTGGTTTTTATATTTCCAAATAAATATAGTCAAATTTTATTCATTCTTATTTGAATTAAAAATAAATTAATGGGTGACACGAACAAGGACTCCATAATATCCCTTTTTCTTAGGATAAAGACAAAAAGTAACGATATATATAAAAAAATAATCGTTTCATCTTCTCCATCTCTAAAACATCAGGACGCCAACGTCGTCGTCTTCCTCATTCGTCGTTTTAATTATATTATTCCGCCATGGGAGACGATAAAAAGCCTTTTTCTTACGAGAAAGCTAAGACCTTTTCATGTAACTCACACTCTTCTTTTTATCGGCTCTTCTCGAAGCGAATCTTAACTTTCGCCATTATATTATCTATCCAATTCTTTTTCTATCCTCTCAATTTCATCTCCTCTTCTCCGCCTCGACCTCTGATAAGAATCGCGGTTTCACCCGGACCCGGACCCGTATCCGAATCGGTTCAAAACCCGGAGCAAACCGAAATCAAGCACGTGGTTTTCGGAATCGCCGCGTCTGCGAAACTCTGGAAACACCGTAGAGACTACGTGAAGCTCTGGTGGAAACCCGACGGCGAAATGAAGGGCGTCGTTTGGCTAGACAAACACATTGACAGAAACGGCACCGTTCCAACCGGATTGCCTCCGATCAAAGTCTCCTCCGACACGGCTAGGTTTACGTATAAGTTCCCAAAGGGTAATCGATCGGCGATCAGACTCACACGAATCGTCTCCGAGACAGTGAGGCTTTTAAACGGAACAGAGTCTGAGAAAAACGTGAGGTGGATTGTAATGGGAGACGACGACACCGTGTTTTTCCCGGAGAATCTGATTAGGGTTTTGAGAAAATACGATCACAGTCAATTCTATTACATCGGAAGCTCGTCGGAGAGTCATATCCAGAATCTGAAATTCTCGTACGGGATGGCTTATGGAGGAGGAGGATTTGTGATCAGCTATCCGTTGGCTAAAGCGTTAGAGAAGATGCAAGATCGCTGTATCCAAAGATACCCGGAATTGTACGGCTCCGATGATCGGATTCATGCTTGTATGGCGGAGCTCGGTGTTCCTTTGACTAGAGAAGTTGGGTTTCATCAGGTTAGTCCTCTGTTTTTTTTTCCTTTTTAATTGATTTTCTTTTTTTTAAATACTTAAGTCTTAAGATAATTTCTTACCCCTTTTATTTTAATCCCAAATCACTAGTTTATGATTTTATAGGTTGTGGAGGAAACAAAAGATTTTAACTTAAAGTGCATTTACTTATTTTTTGATGAAAAGAAATATTTTGGGTGAACCTATAAGAAAAGCCAAATTTTCGTTAATATCCGTATATTATTAATGAAGTTGGGTTTGATAGTTATGGAGTGTGAAA
Organism: Eutrema japonicum; assembly: GCA_030161315.1. Taxonomy (NCBI): domain Eukaryota; kingdom Viridiplantae; phylum Streptophyta; class Magnoliopsida; order Brassicales; family Brassicaceae; genus Eutrema; species Eutrema japonicum. The sequence continues at coordinate 477,909 of BSQW01000001.1, read as the reverse complement.
GCTGTTACGATCTACAATCATCTCGTATACTAACATTTGGTTAGTCTTTCCCATTAGAGACCTTTTTACTGATCTTGTTCTTTTGTTTGTCAAATTTTATTCTAAAAATACATTTCATCCATCGAAGTTAAAAATGCATTTTACCAAAAAAAAAAAAAAAAAAAAAATTATTCTAAAAATACAATCACCATAAAATGTACATAATTTTATTATGGCGAGAATCTCGGCACTAACATAGGTCCTAGGCTCTCGCATACGACACTAAAGCCTCTTAAGTCAAAATGTGTCGTTAGTCGTTACCTACGTGTTAATCTTACAGTCCTCCGTGCATTTACATTACTAATTTTTAAAATTTGCCTTAATTTGTTTTTTTTTAAGATTCGTTTATTTTTTTGTTATTCCTATGATAGATCTAGGAACATCTTAAACCAAATCTTAATTTCAATCAAATCATAAAATATCAAATAATATCGATAACTGGAATCTTTGTCCCCCACTATTTCTCGATCGTTTACTAGAGATTATTATTATTGTTGGTTATTTTTTTACTAATAATTTTTGTTTTAATAATTGTTTTAACAGTTTGATTTATACGGGAAACTTCTGGGGGTATTATCGGCCCATCCTCTGGCCCCAATAGTCTCGATCCATCATCTAGACATAGTGGATCCAATATTCCCAAACATGGGCCGAGTCAACGCGATGAAACGTTTCATGGTTCCGGCGAAACTCGACTCAGCAAGCCTCACGCAGCAATCAATCTGCTACGATACGGCTCACCGATGGACCGTGTCCGTCTCATGGGGATTCACAGTGCAAATCATACGTGGCGTGTTGTCTGCAAGAGAGATGGAGATCCCCACGCGCACATTCATCGATTGGTACAAACGCGCCGACGACCAAAGCTACTCTTTTAACACGCGTCCTTTCAGCAAAAGCGCGTGTCAACGTCCGCGCGTGTATTTACTATCCAACGCGCTTCCAGATTCGGCCTTGCACAGAACTGCTAGCGAGTACGTGAGGTGGTATGACATGTGGGATCCTGAATGTGATTGGGATATGTCGGATCCTTCTGAAATCGATCGGGTCATTGTTTTTAAAAAACCTGATCCGGATAGATGGAATCAAGATAAGGTTAGTAGTAGTAACTCTATTTTTTTCATTCAAATTTCTCTTTTATTTGATTGCTATAATAATATTTTCTTTGGGGTGCAATTGTAGGCTCCGAGAAGAGATTGTTGTAGGGTATTGCCTAGGAAAAAGAAGGGGACGATGGTGATCGATGTTGGAGCTTGTGAAGACGATGAAATTGTTGAATTCTCTGTCAAATAGAATTGTTTTTTTTTTTATCTATTTTGTTTTCGTCAACTACCTATCTTGATTTTAACTTTCACAAGCTATAGAGAAAAGATAATATTTTCGAATTTATGTATATAGTTTTTTTTTTATAATCTTTGTTTATTGGGAACTTGGAATTTTTGGATTTGTGGGAATACCGTCCGTAATATTATTAAACAACTAATTGGTTTGATCTCAAAGATGTAATGGGTTTTGGTTTTGGGCCTGGCCCATTAAGTATATTTAAAAAGAAGAAAAGAAAGAAAGAGGAACAGCTGGGATGACGCGTTGACTCGGCCAAACCCAAAGCCATAACTTTGATTATTCTCTCTTTCGCATATCAGATTCTTGATAATGGCGATTCTCTGCAGGAACATTGGCTTCATTCTCTTCCTTCTCCTTCCCTCTACTCTGTTCTTCGTCTCCGTCGCTATTTCTTTCTCTCCGGCCGACGAGTACCTCGTCGATTGTGGCTCAGTCGTTTACTCCACCGTCGACAACCGCCGGTTCATCTCCGATGTTTCGGCGTCGAACGTAAAACTTTTCTCGTCGGAGGGATCGATCACCCTCCAATCGGAAGATCCAGCTCCAAGCCTTTCTGAGATCTACCGGACCGCAAGGATTTTCACGCGGCAGGCGAAATACGAGTTCAACGTCGTGGAGAAAGGGATCCAGATGGTACGCCTCCATTTCCATCGCCTCAAATCCTCGAAAATCGATTTCAGTGATGCCGAGTTTCACGTGACTGTTAACGGATACGTCGTGCTTAGGAATTTTAGCGGCGATGATGACTTGTCAACTGATTTAGGTCCTAGGGTTAGGGAATTCCTGATTTGGGTCGATGTTGGAAAAGTCGTTATCAGGTTGCTTCCTAGTAAAGATTCAAAATTGGCATTCGTTAATGCTATCGAAGTTATATCTGCACCTAAGGATTTGATCGCAGACGTCGCAACCTCTGTATCCAATGACGGAACTGAGACATTCAACGGTTTAGTTCGACAAGCAATGGAAGTGGTTTACAGAATCAATGTTGGTGGGAGAAAAGTGACGCCATTTAACGACACCCTGTGGAGAACTTGGGTTCCTGATGATCAATTCCTCAGGGTTGGCGATGCTTCTGAGAAAGTTTACTTCTCTGGTAGGATCAAGTATAGGCTCGGAGGGGCAAGTCGTGAAGTTGGTCCTGATAATGTCTATAACACCGCCCGTGTGGTGAAAAGCCACAATGGCTCGGTTCCTCTGGTTAATATGACATGGGAGTTTCCAGTGAGCACTGGTTACAAGTATCTAATCCGATTGCATTTCTGCGATATAGCTAGTATGTCGCTTGGTATGCTGTACTTCAACATCTACATCAACGGGAATTTGGCATATCAAGATCTCGATATCTCAGATGCCACGAATTACGTATTGGCTTCCCCGTATTACATAGATTTTGTGGTGGATGATGACTACTCTCCTTCTTCTTCTTCGGGTTTGATAAGCGTTAGTATTGGACCATCGAGTAAGAGTGTTGAACACTTGGTTGATGCCATCTTGAACGGAGTTGAGATCATGAAGATGAATAACACATTGGGAAGTCTTGATGGCTTTGTTTCCACTGAAATGATACTTAGCCGTTGTCCCAACAGAAGATACCTTAGCTTGTTTATGTCAATGGTGGCTTTCATGTGTATCTTGATGAGTGTTTACATTGTGACTCAAAGGAGGAAAGCTAAGGACGGATTCGGCTGGTTAAGGTTGTCAGAAACTGCACTGGAAGATAACAATCTGAAAACCACGAATCGAGTTGGATCAAGAATGCCGTGAAGCTTTTAGGCGTTAATTCAAAGCTATTAACTTGTTCTCGAGTTTTTCTGTCTCAGGTACAGTGAAATATTCTGTTTGATTATATTTGTTTCACAAGAGTGTTAATATTGTTGTATGGTGTGTACCTTTGGTAATACTTTAGAATCTTGTCGATATGTATTAGCTCATTAAATTTTGAATACTCTTTTGTTCTTGTTTGATATCTTTGTGTTTATATTATTATGGGTGGACATTGAATGGAACATGTACCGAGTGGAATGAATTGAAGTGAATCTCTTATCCTCCAAAAGTTAATCTTCAATTTTTTTTGGAATTGAACCGGAACCAGATTAAGTCCAACCATCTTTTTCCTAAAATTATATTTGTATTTTAGCTGAGTTTTCTTTTTAGATCTGACCATCTTTAAAATGTAAACATAATTCGATGCTGGTAGGAATATAAAATCGAATAAAAAAGAGAGTATATACACAAAGTCAAAACTTAGTGTGATGTAAAGATGATGCGGAAGAAAGAATATGAATGGGAATGGGCCTGATTCATCTTTTCGTCGTTGGCATTAAAATGAACAATTTTGCTGACACGCGTGAGATTCGTGGACGGCGAAGACAGTGACACACATAAGTCTGACATATGCCATTCCACACGTACGTACGGGCACGAACTCGATGAACCTACCAAAACCGAACACGAACCAGATTCTTTACAACCATCCAATTTGGGGTATCCTCCCCCTTTTTATCCCTCGCAACTTCTTTTTAGTTCTTGAGCAACTTTTATGTTGTTACCTTTTCTTACTTATTGCGTCATAATTACGAATCTAATTTTATATTGAGCTTTTTCGCACTACTATGACCCATGTAGCTTAGTATTTAATTTACTTTGTATATCTTACTTAAAATGAACATTTTATGTCATGTTTAGATTGTATTTGGACAGGTTTTAACAGATCAATACCTAAATTAATAGTTAACGATCAAATAGGGTATGAGCAATAAAAGGTAGCATGGTCCTTGGCTTCTTCTGCAAGTCAAAATTTTCTATTTTATTTTTATAGTCCTATGGGCTATAAGTTATATAAAAACAAAATAAAAAGAAATCGTAAACATATTCCCATAGCTGTATACTAAATTGTTTGACATTGGGAGTATATATATATATATATTTTTATTTTTTATTTATTTTTTTTTAAAAAAAAAATATTAAACATTACCAGAACTAGTTGATATTTTATAGGTAAGATAGAGAAATGTGCTTTTGTGCGGTGCTGTATTTTGGTTTAGAGTTGTTCATTTTTATTGTAACAGCTATGTAATAGTTCAGTAGCAGCTCCAGATTATATCTCTGTAAGGAAACATAGAAGGCAATAAAATTGAAATATCTCCAATACAACTAACAAAAATGTTTGTTCCACTTCCAAAACATTGTTACTATATTAATGTCAAAAACTTTATCTCGAACGTAACGTACTTGGTACATATCGTATATTCAATATCGAATAAACGTATTTTTTTTGTTTTTTTTGTTTAACATATATATTCCTTCATACCCCTTTTTTACGTCATCTCGAGGGAAAAATAAAACAAATAGATGTAAAATAATGAAAGAAAACAAAAAACAAGATCCATGGGAGAGTCACATGCATGGAGCATGCAACTAGCTTACTTCCCACTCAAAATTTTCTCTTTATATATACACTTTCTTTACCACTCCTTCCCTCAAAACAAACTAGCTGATCCTTCTCACTAAAGCGATCATATCTCTTAAGATCTTTAGAAGAGAGAGAGATTTTTAAGAATACATAGAGAGAGAGGATGTAAAGATGTGTGTGTTTGAAGTGTTGTTGTATAAATTGAGAAGTAGTATATGAAGTGTTACAAGCGATACAGGAAGTGTTACAGGCGATCAAATCGTGGACATTGGATGAATTGGAGCCAGCGTGGGCTGGAGTAAACTTCTAAAATATTCTAGAGACGTGCCAAGAGTTGTATATGAGCTGGATAAAGAAGATATTATTGTTTTAGAGTGTTTCCATATTCTTAGGAGAAGATATTGGAAAAAGAGAATATTTCCTAAAAGATTTGGAGATATCTTGAATAAAGGAAATATGCTATATGAAAATTCTTGGAGTGAAAGTTGAAGAATATATAGAGCAGGTCGTGGCCCTTTGGTAAGGCACACAGAGCTTGAGAGAAAAAGAAAGGCAAAAGGTTTTTTGTTGGTGTGACATCGTCTGTGTCAGTGAGTGAATCAAAGTCTAGGCTTGGGGGAGTTTAGCTCAGCGTTAGGTTATCCTGAAGAGTTCATGTTATAGAATAGAGCGGTATTTCAAGAGGTTGATCTACGCGTTTGAAATTGTGTTGTAATTGCTTTCTTATTCTAGTGAATTCGAATACTGGACGTGGTCCCGGAGAATAGGAAACGAACCTCGTTAAAAAACTCTGTGTCTCTTTATTTCCTGCACTTTATTTGTGTCTCACCTACACTTTCAGAATGGAGATCATCAAAAGCAATAATGGTGGTTCGAACCCTTCTGCGGGAGAAGAGTTTAAGGATATTATTAAGGGAGTGACTAAGTTCTTAATGATGGTGATTTTCCTTGGGACTATCATGCTTTGGATCATGATGCCAACACTAACCTATCGAAACAAGTGGTTGCCTCATATGCGTATCAAGTTTGGAGCATCGACTTATTTTGGTGCCACAGGTTTGTACGATCAATAGATTGATCTAATTGCGTTTGTGTTTACTATTTTTCTGTTAATTGAAAATATATATATATTTTTTGTTTATCAAACAACAACGTACCAAATTTCTTAATATCTTCTTATTTGTTTGCACGACAGGGACGACACTTTTCATGTTTATGTTCCCAATGATGGTCGTAGCTTGTTTGGGATGTCTCTATCTTCACTTCAAAAAACGAAAGTCTCTACACCATATCGATAGGTACAAAATTCGTCGATTAAACCAGTGAATTAATTATGCCGACAGACTAATTAATTGTATAACTTTCAACATTTTAATTTTAACAATATGTTCTCTTGATATATATAATAAAGGGAGACTAAGGGAGGAGTGTGGAGTGCACTGAGAAAGCCAATGTTAGTGAAGGGACCATTGGGGATAGTCTCAGTGACTGAGATCATGTTCTTGGCTATGTTTGTGGCTCTTCTTCTTTGGAGCTTTATCACTTACGTGCGCAATAACTTTGCCACTATCACTCCTCAATCAGCCGCCGCACATGGCCAATCTTTGTACGCAATTCTTTCTCTTCTTTCTTAATCAGCCATACAAAATTTTAATTTATATTGTTATATATGTTAATCCAATTCAGTGACGTCGCTCTAAATTATGATCAATCTCTACTTACTATATATTTGAAATATTCATAGTCCATCAGTAGTCAAAGATGATATTCGTCTATGTTTAAATCTATAATGAACCAATTCTATTATTATAAGAAAAAAAGAAAAACCGAACAAAACAATTCTTTGCGATTCGATTGATTACTATTATACTTATCATGTTTAATGGTCGTTTATCACACGATATTATCATAGCTTTGTCAAAATATTTTTTTTTACATATTTGCATACCAATTCAAGTGGATCAAAATAAGTCTTAATAGGTTTAGTTTAAAATTTATGATTTTGATCAATTCAGGTGGCAAGCTAAGCTGCATTCAGCGGCGCTAAGGATAGGGCTTATCGGAAACATATGCTTAGCGTTCTTGTTTTTGCCGGTGGCTCGTGGCTCGTCGTTGCTACCGGCGGTGGGAATAACCTCGGAGTCAAGCATCAAATACCATATTTGGCTCGGTCATATGGTCATGACCATTTTCACCGTTCATGGTCTTTGTTACATCATCTATTGGGCCTCTATGCATGAACTCTCCCAGGTACTTGTTTTATTTCAATGATCAAAGTTAATTCTTTGGATCAGCCTAAAAATTGGGGCCCACCTCTAGATATTAATAAAGTCAACGTCTCCAAATTAAAACACCATTTCCGGTGCAGTTTTTTTTTTTAATTAAATGGAGCAGCTTCAATACGCAGCTCTTTTTAATTAAATAAATAAATTGTGGTCAAATTTAATAGTACTATTTTGAGTCTTCTTCACATGGCATAAATGTGAAGATAAAGCAATTAATATTGTTGGTCCAAAAAGAAAATATCACGCATTTTAAGGTGGAAAATCTTTGGATAAATGTTCATATACGACTCTACTCCAATATATCAACGTGATATTCAATTTCATTTCATGTATCTTTAGCACTAAAAAAGTATCTCAAAGTTCAAAATTATCGTCTGAATGTGTACATTATCAATACTTTATGTCAACTTTTACGTCTATAGCGGTATTCCATTTCGCATTTAATTATACACTTACTATTTACTAATTACAATAACGTGACGTGGAATTAACTAATTGCAGATGATCACGTGGGACACAAAAGATATCTCCAATTTAGCCGGAGAGATAGCTCTTGTGGCCGGACTTGCGATGTGGGCCACCACATATCCGACAGTTAGGAGGAGATTCTTCGAAGTCTTCTTCTACACTCACTACCTCTACATCGTTTTCATGCTCTTCTTCGTCCTCCACGTCGGCATAACCTTCGCTTTCATCGCTTTTCCTGGTTTCTACATCTTCATGGTCGATCGTTTCCTTAGGTTTCTTCAGTCACGTGAGAATATCCGGTTGCTCTCTGCTCGAATTCTTCCTTCCGACACCATCGAGCTCACTTTCTCCAAGAACCCGAGTGAGTTCCGATAATATTATATATATATCTTACTTATCTTATTGTGATTCGAAATAGTTTCTAATTAAGCTGTTACATATGTTAAACAGGGTTGGTGTAGAGCCCGACGAGCATATTATTTGTGAACATACCGAGCATTTCGAAGCTGCAATGGCATCCATTCACAATAACTTCGAGTAGCAAACTCGAGCCAGAGAAGCTAAGTGTTGTGATCAAGAGCGAAGGTAAATGGTCAACTAAGCTTTACCAGGCGCTTTCTTCTTCTGATCCGAACAACCGCCTCGCTGTCTCTGTCGAGGGACCCTACGGCCCTGCTTCCACCTATTTTTTAAGGTGATTAATATATAATTTCTCAAAGACCCATCTAATAGCTTGATATTTGATTTCTTATAGAACAAGAAACTTGATTGATTGCTTGCGTTTGAAGAAACATCGATATCATATGTTTTCTTTGGCGTTCTAGGCATGAAGCTCTGGTTATGGTGAGCGGAGGAAGCGGGATAACTCCATTTATCTCTGTCATCCGTGATTTGATCGCCACAAGCCAAAACCAAAAATGCAAAACTCCCAAAATAACTCTGATTTGCGCGTTTAAGAACTCTTCAGAAATCTCCATGCTCGATCTTGTCTTGCCATTATCCGGTCTCCAGACTGAACTATCCTCCGACATAAACATCAAAATTGAAGCCTTCATAACCCGGGAGAAAGAGGCGAGAAGCGAAGCTACAACGGAGAAAATCAAAACTTTCTGGTTCAAACCAAGTCTTTCAGATCAATCCATCTCATCAATCCTGGGACCAAACTCATGGCTCTGGCTCGGCGCAATTCTCTCATATTCGTTCTTGATCTTCATGATAATTATCGGTATCATCACTAGGTATTACATTTACCCGATCGACCACAACACCAACAAGATCTACTCATTGACTTCAAAAACCATCATATATATCTTGGTCATCTCCGTGAGCATCATGGCGACTTCTAGTGCAGCTATGTAGTGGAACAAGAAGAAGTACGGTAACGTCGAAAACAAACAGGTCCAAAACGTCGACGTTCCGTCTCCAACATCTTCTCCTACCTCATGGGGTTACAATTCCGTGAGAGAAATCGAAAGCTCGCCACAAGAATCGCTCGTGCAATGCACCAACCTTCATTTCGGAGAAAGACCTAATCTCAAGAGTAATATATACATAATATTCTTCCTCTTTCTCTATATATCAAAATATATAAGTATTGTTATTCTAACTAGGTTCTTGTTGGTTTATATATGAGCAGAACTTCTACTTGATGTGAAAGGTTCGAGTGTGGGAGTTCTTGTCTGTGGTCCGAAGAAGATGAGGCAAAAGGTTGCGAAGATATGTTCCTCTGGTTTGGCTGAGAATCTTCATTTTGGATCTATCAGTTTCAGCTGGTGATTGCTTATAGAACTCTGTTTTTCATGTGTTGTCGAAGTTGCTTGTTAATAAGGTGGGCCTGTGCTTTTACCTATCTTTGTGTACACATTGATTTTTTTCCGGTTTTTGTCTTTCTCCTCTAGGAATACTTAGTGTGAAACCCCCTAAAGTTTCACAGTCCTTTTGTTTGTAACCCTTACATTTCCTCATGTAACAAATTTGGTCAGGAATGCATGGAGCTTTTGTAAATTGTAAATGCTGAAATATAATAAAGTTATTTTGGGTCCTAAGATATATGGTTCTATCTCTATTTCTTAGTTCAAACTATTCATCGACTCAAATAAATACTGCTATATATCAACTTATTAAGGGTTATGTAATGTAACTCCGTTATCATTTAGAGGGTAACTAAAAAAAACATTCATTGTTTTATATGCAAATATTAAAAGCTCATGGTTTATGTGAAACAAAACTGACATCAGAGCTTCTAAAGAATTTTACGGATCATGAATTACGTGAGATTTTTTGTTTTTTGGTCAACATTTTCCCAATGATTTAATTACTAAAAAAACCACTACAAGTCTACAAGGTATAAAATCGAAGGCATAAGAAAGTAGTATAATTATCTATTTTTATAGTAATAATAATCATATAAAAAAATATAATTTATATTGATATTTAACAAATTAAGAATTTGTTGGCACGCGAAGATTCGTGTACATAGAGACATCGACACACATCCGCGTACAAAAGACACACTCCAAAGTCCAAAAGGACCTGAAAAAAGCTCAATGAATCAGCTTTCCTTTATTTGCTAATAAGCCCAAAATTATTCAGTTTATTGCACTTATTGACCTTTTGTTTTTCTGTGATCTAAATTCTCACATTTTTCCTCTCTTTTTCGATTTATAAATTTTTACATTTGTATGTGTACGATGTCTTACTGGAAAAAAATGTGACAGTAATTGGTTCTTACGCGTGAATTTACGATCCATATCTTTTTCGTTGGATGAATCTCTTATACAAATTTCAATACAATTTGATATAGTATACTATTACTTTTTTTCCAAATTAATATAATTTATTATCATTATTTTAAAGAAATAAAATACAATAAGATATCTAATAAAATTAATTATTAGTACTTTTTAATAAATTAATATAATAACGAATCAAATGAAATTTAATTTAACTGATAACTATTATACCTAATATATAATTTAAATTTATTGAAAAACAAGAAATAAATGTTACAATTCAATAGAAGAACGTTCCCAATATGAAACCAGGAAAAATACATTTGACACTTGCGAATTTTCCGCGAGTCAAGTTTTGTTTTTCTTTTCTGGGTGGCCTAAAGTTTTCAGGAACTTCGGCTTACGTTCGAACTATGGCGAATGGTGCCTGCCACTAGCCACACGTGGAATTCAAATCCATTTTATAAGTTGTAATAATAGGGAAATGTAATTCAAATAAATTTAATTCTAAAAAATGAAAATTACTTTTAAATGCATAGATATATCATATATGGGTGTTGACAAAAAAAAAAGGTTTTGTTATCCATTGCAAACTCCATATCGCTTTGTTTTTTGTTTTTCTTGTATTTTGGAATTTCATCTCTTGTAATATGGGATTAGGAGAAATGAATAAGGAAGTGACTATGAAGGTGATTAAGCTCTTAACGATGACGACTTTGATGGGGACTATGGTGATTTGGATCATGATGCCAACTTCTACTTACAAGAAGATCTGGTTAACATCCATGCGTGCCAAGCTCGGCAAATCTATTTATTTTGGGAAACCAGGTAATTCACATCAGCTTCTTCGTAATTCATAGATCTAATCTAATTTTCAATTAGTTTATACGAATAATAATTGTGTATGCTGGTTTTTTTCTTTTATTAGGAGTGAACCTTCTGGTTTACATGTTCCCAATGATTCTATTGGCTTTTCTGGGATGTATCTACCTTCACTTGAAGAAACAAACGAGTGTTGACCAACTTCATAGGTAATTAAACATTTAAACTACCAACTGATTACTCTCTAATTAACAGCTTTTTGTATCAATATTTTATTATTTATTTTATGTGAATTAAAAGTGGAGTTGAGAGGAAGAAGGTAGACAAGTTTGGTGCATTGAGAAGACCAATGTTAGTGAAGGGACCATTAGGAATAGTGACAGTGACTGAGGTTATGTTCTTGACGATGTTCTTGGATCTTCTTCTTTGGAGCTTAACCAATTACTTTTACTATACTTTTGTCACCATCACTCCTCAATCAGCAGCAATCCATGGAGATTACTTGTAAGTTTTATATAGATGTTTTTTTTTTTTTTGCGATTAACGTAATTATTTTGTATATATCGCGAAAATATAAATACACAATATAGTTTATAATGATCATGTAGATTCAATCACCACTTTTGCTTATTAATTAATTGAATGGCTATTTGCAGGAATGTTTGTTTTTATATATAATATTGTGTGATATATATGATGAAAAATAAGTTTAAATTAAAATTCTAAAATGGAACTGTATTTGTGGGTCTTAAAATTAGAGTGTAACTTTAGTCAAAATTCAATAGGAAATACAAATAAATAAATAATGAAATTGATTGAGTCCTAATTCTCTGAATCACTCATATCATATCTTCAACAGTTTGGCCTTTTATAAGCAAGTTATGAGATATGTTTTGTAATAACAAAATGACATTGACATGTACTATAAGCTATACGACAATTAAAAATGAAAAGTATGGCCTGTGTTTGTTTTATGATAAAAACTGAAAAGATGGCAAGCGAGGCTAGATTCAATAGCAGTACGGTTAGGTCTAGCCGGGAACATATGCTTGGGGTTCCTGTTCTATCCGGTGGCGCGTGGCTCGTCGTTGCTGGCTGCAATTGGGCTTACGTCAGAGTCAAGCATCAAGTACCATATATGGCTCGGCCACATGGTCATGACCTTATTCACCAGCCACGGTCTTTGTTACGTTATCTATTGGATATCCACAAATCAAGTCTCTCAGGTTAGTCTATGATGGGCTATCTATATAATTTTTAGGATTTAAAGATTTATCATTTTTATGACTTTATTCAATCGATATTGTTTGTAGGTTAGGGTATACCGTTATTCTATTCAATTTGGTTAAGTTATTGGGTTTTTTTTGTCGATTTTTGGTTTTTAGAATTTACGGCAAAATTGTACCCATTTTTTAATTTAATTTGGTAAAAGTTTGGTTAGATTCGACATTAGATAAAAACAAAAAAAACTTAAAACATGAATAAAATTAATATATATTAACCCTACACGCATTTAAAAATACACGACTTTTGGTTTATGCGAGATAGTTTTGTTATGTTACATTAAATTCGATTTTGATTTTAGCTTGTTTGGTAGGAAAATAATAAACCGGTTTGATTATAAGTAAATTTTGGTTTGATTTTTACGCTCACCCCGAATTGTTGGTGTGAATAGATGTTGGAGTGGGATAGGACCGGTATCTCGAACTTGGCCGGGGAGATAGCTCTGGTGGCCGGACTTGTGATGTGGGCCACCACATTTCCGGCGATAAGGAGGAGATTTTTCGAAGTCTTCTTCTATACTCATTATCTCTACATCGTCTTCATGCTCTTCTTTGTCTTCCACGTTGGCATCTCTTACTCGTTGATCTCTTTTCCCGGTTTCTATATCTTCATCGTCGATCGTTTCTTGAGATTTCTCCAGTCGCGCAACAATGTCAAGCTAGTCTCTGCTTGTGTTCTTCCTTGTGACACCGTCGAGCTCAATTTTTCCAAAATCTCTAGTGAGTTTTAGCAATGATCCTTCTATTTTTTTCTTCTTCAATTGATTATCTATTCAAGAATCATATGCTGAAAATGTTGATACAGCGCTGACGTATAGCCCTACGAGTATATTGTTCGTGAACATACCGAGCATTTCGAAGCTTCAATGGCATCCATTTACGATAACTTCCAGTAGTAAACTCGAACCAGAAAAGCTAAGTGTTATGATCAAGGGCCAAGGCAAATGGTCCACTAAGCTTTATCAGATGGTTTCTTCTTCTGATCAGATCGACCGCCTTGCTGTTTCCGTTGAAGGACCATATGGCCCTAGTTCCACTGATTTCTTACGGTAATTAAACTAAATCCCAAATAGTGAAGTTTAACATTTGGTTTCTTGCATCACAAGTACCATTGATGCTCTGTTTTTTTCTTTTTCTTTGAAGTGTAGACATGAATCTCTGGTGATGGTGAGTGGAGGCAGTGGGATTACACCGTTCATATCCATAATCCGCGACTTAGTCTACATGAGCTCAACGAACACTTGTAAAATCCCCAAAATGACCCTAATCTGCGCGTTCAAGAACTCTTCTGACCTCTCGATGCTCGAACTAATCTTACCCAACTCTGGTCTCACCACCGAGATCTCCTCGTTTTTAGAAATCCAGATAAAAGCCTTCGTCACCCGAGAGAAAGAATCAACTCGCAACAGGAACATCATCAAACCCCTCTGTTTCAAACCATATGTCTCAGACCAACCCATCTCACCAGTCCTCGGACCCAACTCCTGGCTCTGTCTCGCCACCATCCTCTCCTCTTCATTTGTGATCTTTATTATCATCATCGGAATCATCACGAGATACCACATTTACCCAATCGATCAAAGCTTGAAAAAGTACACTTCGGCTTATAAATCTCTCATTTACCTTCTAGCAATCTCCGTTAGCGTGGCGACTACGTCTACTGTCGCTGTGTTGTGTAACAAAAAGAAGTATTATACAAAATATGACCAAAACGTCGACGTTTTGTCTTTGTTGGTGAACGAGAGCTCGCCACAGCAGTTGCTATTGCAATCCACCAGCATCCATTACGGAGAAAGGCCTAATCTTAACAGTAAGTCTATTTAAGATTATATATAGCATTTTCATACATGTATCAGACTGTAGAGTATTTCTACCTTTCCTAAGTTCTCACTCTGTTCATTGTGTGAAAGCAGAGCTTCTAGCTGGTTTAAAGGGTTCGAGTGTGGGAGTTCTTGTGTGTGGTCCGAAGAAGATGAGACAAGAGGTTGCAAAGATTTGTTCCTTTGGTTCGGCTGATAATCTTCAGTTTGAATCTATCAGTTTCGGCTGGTGATTATTTTAAGAGTATTAGCAAGATATGATAATGAATACTATCAAATAACTAGGTGGCCTATATAGTAGATACATTTTGAGGATATTCACATCTTTCACCTGATAACAAATAACAAATATTATTTACAAATGTATTAGTTCCGGCTTAGAGCATGTGGTCACTGTATAAAAGTGGTGAGAAATTTTACCACTATAGTAAATTCATATGACTTTTTATTCTATTTTATTTTATTGCGTCTAATTACTTATGGTTCAGGCCCAAGTCTTGTAGAGTAACAAAAGTCAGCATAACTCTTTTGACTTTTACATCCCATTCAATGACATCTTTATATTCCGCTGCCATGTCCCACTTTATTTTTTGGAACTCTTGGTTAACCTCTGAGTATTTCATGATTTCACCAGTAAAAAATCGAAGATAAAAATGGCATTAAAGGAGAAAACAAAAAGTCAAAATAGTGACACAAGAAGTGTTTCTTGTTGGCTGAGTGGGAATAGTGTCTTCCTAAAAGTAAATACTAGTCTACGTCTGGAGCTGCTTACCAAACCCTAAAACTGATAACCCAAAACGAGGAATTTTCCTTAAGAAAACAAAAATGCTTCTTTTTATAAACAAAGAATTATAGGACAATATAAACAATGAAAATAAAAGCTCTGTTCTCACCTAGATTGGTCACAAATTTAATTTTAATCATTTAGTGTATAAATGTACCTAAAAAGAGATTTTCAGCCAAACTAAAACGAATTAAGCCGAATTAAAACCATAATAATACATAAAATATTACATAGATTGATAGATATAACCAAATAAATCCAGTTTGAACTAAATTCAACCAGGCCGAAATAAATTTATTTAAATATTATATTTTCCTTCAGTTTAAATTTCATTTGATTTTTCAAAACAAACCAAATATTCTCAAACTAAAAAAACTGAATAAACCAAAATATCATTTTGTAGATGTACCTATAAAAGATTAGATCATAAAACCTATCTCACCACCAAACTAAACATGTGTTTTAGCACTAAACTTCTAAATTAAAAAATAGACGACTTTTTCTTCTTCTTCCCCACCATCTATTTTTGCGCCTTATGTTCTCAACTAATCTCATTTAATTCACCACACAGCTACATAAAGCATACATTTATATACATATATATATATATGATCATTAAATGAGTTTCATTAAATGGGACTATTCCATTTCGCTGCAAAATTAGGTACCAGCAAAGCATAAACAGTTAAACACCACTTTACCACTCTCCTTGACTTCCAAATCTCAAAAATCTCTCATTATATATATACCAATTCATCTCAACGAGAACCGCGGAATCATTAATGAGGGTTTGATTCTGATAGTTACGACTTACGAGTGACGGATTGTGAATCAGAGAGAAGCTTATTCCTCACTTTCCTCCCTATAAATTTTCTTTCATTTGCATCCAACTTCATCATCACTTCTCTTCTCAATCACCACATTCATCTTTTTTTTTCCCGGGAGGGATCTGGTTTCCTATGGAAATATCCAATGTGATGCTTCTTGTGGTGGTCTTTGCAGCGTATTGGCTATGGTTCAAGAGGATCTCACGGTTTCTAAAGGGTCCACGTGTCTGGCCTGTATTGGGCAGTCTTCCTGGTCTGATAGAGCAGCGTGACAGGATGCATGAATGGATCACCGAGAACCTCCGTGCGTGCGGCGGCACTTACCAGACTTGTATCTGTGCCGTGCCTTTCTTGGCGAGGAAGCAAGGTCTCGTGACTGTCACGTGTGACCCTAAGAATCTCGAACACATGCTCAAGACCCGGTTCGATAACTACCCTAAAGGTCCCACGTGGCAATCCGTCTTCCACGACCTTCTCGGTCAAGGTATTTTCAACTCCGACGGTGACACCTGGCTCTTCCAACGCAAAACCGCCGCCCTCGAATTCACAACAAGGTAGTTAGCCCCTTATCCCTTGAGGTGATCCCACGACTCAATTACTATGTTGATATATAATTTGTTCTTTAATTCTTTCCAGGTACCTATTTATATTGACAACCCGTCTGTTTAATCTTGTTTTGCATCAATATAAACTATAATTTAATTACTAACTTTGATAAAAGTGAGTATTTAATTCGCTCCGGTTACTAATACTTAGATTCGGTTTGGTATTGTAAATTTTAAATTTTGTGATGGCAGGACATTGCGGCAAGCCATGGGTCGGTGGGTAAACCGAGGAATTAAGCTCCGGTTCTGTCCAATTCTTGAATCGGCTCAAGCCAAATTCGAGCCGGTTGATCTCCAGGACTTGATACTACGGCTCACATTTGATAACATTTGCGGATTAGCGTTCGGTAAGGACACAATGACATGTGCACCGGGGCTTCCCCAGAACGGCTTTGCCTCGGCTTTCGATCAAGCCACCGAAGCCTCCCTTCAACGGTTTATTTTGCCAGAGTTTCTGTGGAAGCTGAAGAAATGGCTTGGGCTCGGCTTAGAAGTCAGCTTGAGCCGAAGCCTGGGAGAAATTGATGGATATTTAGCAACGGTCATAAATACACGTAAGCAAGAATTGATGAGTCAGCAAGAAAGTGGGACCCAGGGACACGACGATCTCCTCTCGCGTTTCATGATGAAGAAGAAAGAATCTTACAGCGACACTTTCCTCCAACACGTGGCGCTTAACTTCATCCTTGCTGGACGTGACACGTCATCAGTTGCGCTGAGCTGGTTCTTCTGGCTTATCACGATGCATCCAACCGTTGAGGATAATATCGTCCGCGAGATCTGCTCCGTTCTGATCGAGACACGTGGCAATGACGACGTCGCGTCTTGGACGGAGGAGCCGTTAGGGTTTGACGAAATCGACCGACTGGTTTACCTGAAGGCGGCGCTATCGGAGACGCTCAGGCTTTACCCGTCGGTGCCGGAAGATTCGAAGCACGTCGAGAACGACGATGTTTTGCCGGACGGGACTTTCGTTCCGGCGGGATCTTCGGTGAGTTACTCGATTTACGCGGCGGGGAGGATGAAATCGACCTGGGGAGAAGATTGTCTGGAATTTAATCCGGAGAGATGGATCTCGCCGATCGACGGAAAATTCATCAATCACGATCAATATCGATTCGTGGCATTCAACGCCGGACCAAGGATTTGCCTGGGAAAAGATCTGGCATATCTTCAGATGAAAACGATTGCGGCGGCGGTACTTCTCCGTCACCGGCTTACGGTGGTTCCGGGACATAAAGTGGAGCAGAAGATGTCGTTGACGCTTTTTATGAAGAACGGACTTTTGGTTAATCTGCATAAGAGGGATCTCGAAGGAATCATCAAGAGTCTAGCGGTGAAGATGAGACACGGTGGCTTTAACGGCACATGTAACGGCGTTATTGGTGAAGGCGTCGCCGTTTACTTAAATACGGAAGTTACGGTGCCTTAAGGGCCAAGTCTCTGATATCTCTATTGGTGAAGGCGTCGCCGTTTACTTATACACATTTCTTATCCCAAGAAAAACATTTTTGGACAGAAATACAATATGGTTTTTGTCCAATATGAAATTGTAAGCAAATATACTCCAATTATTCATTACTTGGTTGTTTTCTTTTTGTAAACTTTGAGATTTTTTTTTGTTTTTAATTGAAATTATTGTAACCAAAGCATATAATCATTTTACTTCGTACTACCTTAATTAGTTCTGTTTTACTTGCATGAATTTATCAAACAAGTGTGTTACGATTTTTTAACAAAGAAAAGTGGGTTAAGTTTTCACAATTAAACAAAGACAAAACCCGTTGTGTATTGAATTGAATATGGGGTGTTAATAAGAACATGAAGCGTAATTTCCTCTTTATTGATCACTGGATCAACTATGGAAGAGATATGTATATTTTTATGGCAGGTAACTATTAACATTTCCTTCTTTTTTTTAACATTTCCAGTTGATTTCATACGATTAATGTTTTCGCTTAAGATGAATGCAGTTAATGGTATATGATCCAAAGTCATGATCAAGAGGAAAATTGATCATAATACAGTGGCAAGCAACCTAGGAACAAACTCTCTAGGATCTGGTAAGATAGATGCAGTTATGAAAGACAATAGATGCCAGAGATAGGATCTGTAATTATTGGATTTTGTTTCTTCTTCTTTTATATTTAGAAAATATATTTTATTAGAGTATATATATATATATATATATATACTCATTCAATAAACAAAACACGTACTAAATACTCATTCAAAAAGATTAAGGGAAAATAGTAAACTACATATACGTACGTTGATTCAAATGTAATTCACTATCCAGTGCATCGTCAACTAAATTTTTTCTTCCAAACAATCCATTTTAATAAAAAGTAATGGCGAAAATCAGAAAGACCTAACTTCACCCCCAAGTAAAATAGCAACAAACAGTAATTTGCTGGACTATTATTCCTTGGACTTGGTCTTATTGATAGACTCGACCTTCCCGTCGTTGCCTCCAAGCAACAGATACTTATCCTTCCTTGTAAGTTCAGTGGATTCGAATCCCAATACTCCACCGATCACTTTCTGAACGTAGTTAGCAACCTCGATCGGAGTCTTTCCTCCACCATTTACCGTCATTTCTTCAGGCAGGCGGTCCAAGAAAGTGGCCTCGTAGCTAGGTCTAGGGTTCATGAAGAAGAAGTATGGATCCCAGAACTTCACACCTCTCACTGTCGTCCCGTTGAACATCCCTTGCTTACAGTTCATGGCCACAGGCACGATCCGGTCGCTTAGCTCTGCGAATAGAGCACTGAATCTTAGTAGGTACTGTTCTCTACAAGTCGTGCCTTCAGGGCAGATCACCAAATCACCTGTTGCAATAATAAAAAAGACTTATGATGACACCGATTACGTACGTGTAGAATAACAGAGATCCCCTGTTATATACTTTTGCATATACCAAAGGTGTTTGATATACAAATGATAATGTTTGTGTGACCGTGATGAACAATAAATCTTATGTTCTCTTCTCATTTCAGATTAAGTTGCTGTGATAATTTAATATGGTACCAATTATGTGTAGGAAAACAGAGATACTCTGTTTTCTGCTTTTCTACAAATGAAGAGTATATGAATAATGATAATGACCGTTGAAAATACCTTTCTCGAGGAGTTTTCTCATGCGGGCAGCATCATTGGCACGGTCTCGGGTCAATGCGACGGCAGGGATAGGTGAGAGCATGAGGGAGAGGCGAGAGACACTATAAGTGACACATGAGATCTTACGGCCGAGAGCAATGGCGATGATAATGGGGTCAAGGGCGGTGCGGTGGTTAAGGACGTAGAGGTTTCCGGGCGTGCCGGGGGAAGGAGGCGGAGGACGGTGGCCACGGATTGTGAGGTGAATCCCGAGGATCTCGTAAGTGTAACGAACAAAGCGTTCGGGTAAAGGGAGGTTGAAGTAGACACGGAAGATGGAGAGAATGAAGCCGAAAGGAAGCCAAAGGTAAATGATCAAGGCGTTTAACGGAGTCGGTCGTTGGACTAGACGACCATCGTGGAAGATTATGCGCTTCTTAAGAAGCTCTGTGGGCACAGTTGTGGCTGATTTGGTCTCGTGCACCATGTAACCTTCCTGTTAAGAAAACAACTCGTTATCATTCTCTTACAAGAATCCAAAGTTTCACAAATATAGTAAGAAATTTGGTAAAAGATTGAAAGTTTCAGGGTTAGGAGAAAAAAAGAAAGAAATGTTGACATATGGGGGGTTGGTTCATTAAATGGACCGTCCAACTTATGTGGGGAGGGTGGTTGGACGCATTTATGAAAGCTCCCTACTTGTATTTCACATATGCATATGAGTTTTGTATGTTAAATACTATAAATAAATAAAATTCTATAACATTATAAGACTAGATTTTTCATGCGTTTATTATACACATACAAAGCAAATAAAATACATCATTTGGAAGTAAAAAGACAGTAAATAGATCATGTGAAGGCTGTATGGAAAATTTAATTTATTTTCCCACTAGATCATGTGAAACCGCTACGCGGGCATTTATTAAGTGCTTTTTTGTCAGTTTATGAACTCTACTTAATTAAATTACCCACCTAAATCGAGATTCAAGAAACGTAGGATTAAGCTTTATGTAGGCAAATCAAATGAGAGAGGAGATAGATACCTTGCAAATGGACATGAAATCGTGATCGGAGGTCCGGTCACCGAGGCCAAGATCCGGTGACTCGTCGCCGAACTCCTTCAAGATGGCTAATCTCTTCAAATCTCCAACAAGAACACCTGGTTTTTTCACAAAACCGGTGGCTTTCATCGTTTTGGGGTTGACTTCGATTTCTGTTCCAAGAACTTTCTCTCCTCCCAGATAATCCTTAATGAATGGCTCCACCATCACTATCGGATTCGCAGTCACCACCACTTTCCTCTTACACTTATCAAACACCTCAAAACTGTCTTTCCTCACATCCGCCGCGTAAAACCTAATTGAAACCGAGATTCAAAAACCTCAATAATCGAAACAGAAATTGGTTGGGTGTGTGTAAAACTGAGATCGTACCGTGGAAGAACGGCGCGAGAAACGAGTTCGATGTCGCGGATCTTGATGCCGGCGAAAGAGATGTAGATGAGGATTTGGATTCCGAGAGCCTCGGAGACGAAGAGGTAAGCGATGATGACGATCGGGAGAGATAGAAGGAGGATCAAGCCACGGAAGAGACTACCTGCTTCAATGGCGACGAGCATGAAATAAGGGAAAGAGCTTCGCGAGAGAAGCAGAGTCCCGTCGAGATCTGCAGCAATCGAATCATACTCTCCACTTCTACACTCTGATATCGGAGGAAAACTTCGGCTCTTCTTTGCCGTAGACATTTTCTTTCTTGATAATGGTAAACAGAGAGAAAAACAGACCTTCTTGTTTTGGAATGAAAGAGAGGGAACAAGTCTTTGTTTTAAATGCGCTTTCCAGTGACAAATACTACTATAAGTTTACAAACTTATCCTCAAACTATCATTTTTCACAAAAACAACCCTGATTCTCACTTTCTTCCCATTGAAATTTGAAATTTCGACATTATATAATTCATAACAAAGCTTTCGACTTACACCTCCTTTCTGATATAATTAGATTTAATATGACTATGAGTAACTATTTAATATGGAGATTACTTCATTGGTATATAAATATAATGAAAATTTGGTGAATATTATCAATGGTGGATCAAGGTGTAAATAAATATACTTTCGGTCACGCGGTTTATAAAATAAAAAAGCTTATTTATTTCTTGATGTTGACATGAAAGAAAGTTGCTTAGTAGCTCACCTAAATAGAAGGCCGTATAATTAATTGGGGACATTTAGAATAGTTGGCTATGTGTGTGTGTATATAGCTTACCTATATGTATATATGCTATAACTTTTTATATATTGTTTTTTAACGGCAGTATATACAACTATACATCAAACGTTAAAGTGTACGTGACGTGGCCAAGTTAATAGATGAAAATGACTTGATTGTAATATGTCTGATGTGTATTTCCGGCTATATAAGATACTCTCTCCGTTTCTTTTTATAATTAGTTTTAGCTCAAAACACAAATATTAAGAAACTCATCTTTTATTAAAAAATATCATTTAATATATAAATTAAAAATAATACAGTCAATCATAAAAAAAACTGCAGAATATTATTGGCCACACAGTATTCGATAAAGATAAAAGTTACATAGAAACATAAAAATAACTTATATTGTGAAACAAAACAAAATCTCTAAAACTAATTATAAAAAGAAACTGAAGGAGTATATAGTAGTATTATTGATAGCATTTAACTTTTATTGCATGATTTGCGAATTAAGGAAACGGATACATTGGAGTCATACAGTATGTTAATCCCGATCTGGAACATTTTGACACTATAAGATTCGCAAAATTGAATGGAAAAATTGCATTATTAGACTGGATAAACTGTAAAATAATTCAATATAATTCGTAATTAAGTAAAATTGTATGATATGGTCAAAATAATTGTAATCGTAGAATCCTTTCGATACAAATTACCAAGCAGAATTTTAATCTTAATGCATGAAACTCTGTTATTCTCGTCGGGAAAAAAAGCAAATATTCTTTCAAAAAACACTTAGCTTTGAACAAGTATTTATTGAGTATGTCGACTAACCGTATTTTTAGTGAGATTGAGTCTTTTTTTTCTTTTAAATAAATAATTAAATACGATTTCGATTTCTTGTTTCGTGGTCAATGATATATTAATAAAATGGTAGATAGTTGGGAGTTGGACCACCCTTCCTTGAGCCATGCATTCATCTTACTAATTACTGATTACTGATATGTGTAACAATTTATAGATTCGTAACTTACGCACACACTGTGTGTGGCTTACTGCAATATTAATTTCCATTATCACGTAAGTTACGAATCTATAAATTGTTACAATATGAATATATTTTGTGTATCACAGTATCAGTATATGAATAATCTATACATGATAATGGAAATTAATATTGCAGTAAGCCAGCAACCCACCACGTGAAATAAAACTTGATCTATAGTTATATGTGCTGGTCAAAAATTACTGAACAAAAAAATCAATAACTCTCTGCTGCACTCGAAATTATCAATATCATTAATATATAGGATTTAATTTTCAAGCAGGTGACTAGAATTTATCATATTACAGACTTGGAAGATATGAAAAATTTCAAAACTTAATAACTAGAGTAATCTATATTAAAAAACTAAATAGCTTTCGAGTGATGCAGTGGGTAATCCACTTTGACGAGGTTATATTTACATTATAGAATAGTAATAAACTTTAGAATGCTTTCTATTATTTTAGTTTCGGTTTATTCGATTGGAACCAAACCAGAACAGAAATTTAGAAGTCAATCTGAACTACAAACCAATACTATATCATTAAACCACGAAAGTCAGAAAAATAGAGGGAGGCCAAACATGACCAGATCTCAAATATTTCGAGGCAAAGAGAAGCAACAACAGTGAAGTTAAAAAGAAGACAAAATCAGGTTCGGGTCTTGAACGGAATCGCTCTGATGACAAGCTGGTGGTAGAGAGCCGCAAGAGCTGCTCCAATGAATGGTCCAACCCAGAAAATCCACTGCAAAACAAATTGGGCATTAGAAGAAGAAACCAACCAAAATTGTAAATTAATGGGGATGGACTCACGTGGTCGTCCCAAGCGTGGTCCTTGTTGTAGATGATTGCAGCTCCTAGACTCCGAGCTGGGTTGATTCCAGTTCCGGTGATCGGAATCGTCGCCAAGTGAACCAAGAACACTGCGAATCCGATTGGGAGCGGAGCCAAAATCTGCGGAAAAACAAAACAACAAATTAAAAACACCGAATTCCCACGCAAACAAAAGGGTTCCTTCTCGAAATTACCGGAACGTGGGAGTCACGCGCGCTTCTCTTGGCGTCAGTGGCGGAGAAGACGGTGTAGACAAGGACGAAGGTGCCGATGATCTCAGCGCCGATCCCGGAGCCCTTAGTGTAGCCGTGAGCGACGGTGTTGGCTCCGCCGCCGAGGGTTTGGTACGGATTTGGCTGGAAGCCTTTGACAACTCCGGCGCCGCAGATGGCTCCGAGGCATTGCATCACGATGTAGAAGACAGCTCTGGTCAGTGAAAGTTTCCGAGCTAAGAACAGACCGAAAGTCACCGCTGGGTTTATGTGTCCACCTGATGAAACACAAACACGCATTAGACAGCTTTTTCTGATGAGCTAATGTTCATTCAAGGGAATGATTGATGATTTTACCAGAAATCCCAGCGGTACAGTAGACAAGGGCAAAGATCATGCCACCAAAAGCCCAAGCAATGCCTTGGATTCCAACAGAGGCACACATGTTTGGAGCTCTCTTCACTCCCATCACTGTCAGAACTGTGATGTAAAGAAACAGGAAAGTCGCTATGAACTCAGCGATTCCAGCTCTCCAGAACGACCACGAACTCAGCTCGCCTGGCTCGAACAGTGGCGCAGGTGGTGGCTCCTTGTAGTCCTTGTCCGTCTGAGCCGATGTCCCTATCGGTTGCCTCTCTGGGAACTTGTTCGCTCCCACTCTCACATCCTCTTCTTTCCCCTCCATCTTTCTCTCTCGTTAAAGTTCTCAGCTTTTCTTTTTCTGCAATGGATAGAAGGACAAAGATTGGTTTTATAGAGAATAGAAAAGAAGCCTATAAACGTCCCGAAAATATGATTTTTTTTTGTTTTGTTTTTTAAATGAAAAAATAAAAAACAACGAATCATGGATAACGATGATCTTTGTAAAACTATTTTTTAGTTTACGCTAATCTAGGAGAGTTTTCTATCGATATGTCTACCTCATCACCTCATTTACACAAAAAGTTTTTAACATTAAAATATATTTAAAACATTCATTTAATACATATCTATTATATTAATTAGGGGTGAGCATTTTAACCGAACCGAACCGAACCAACCAAACCAAACCGAACTCAAACCGATCCAAACCAAACCAGAGTTAATACCCAACCATTTGGTTGAAGTTTTTCTCAACCCGAACGGTTCGGTTTGGTTCGGTTTTAAACCGAACCGAACCGATAAACCAATGTGTTTTTGTTAATTAATTAATTAATAATATTAAAAAAATAATACATACGGTGGAATCTTCGGTTCTTCACCATAAAAATTATAAACCGAACTAAGTGGTTTTAGACTTTTAGGGAATGATTTTTTTATGAATTCTTTTTGTTTACATTTCGTTAGAATTCTTGTTTTTATAAGTTAATTTTTTAAAAACCGAACTAAAACCAAACCAAAGTACAACCGAACCGAACTAAACCAAACCGAACTAAACCCAAACCGAACACAAACCGAACCAAACTTATTTCGGTTGAGTTCGGCTAGAGTTTTATTCAACCCGAATAAACCGAACCGAACCGAATCCGAACCGAACCCGAAATTAAACCGAAATGCCCATCCCTAATATTAATCATTTTTTTTTATTTAATACAAATTACAAAAATAAAAAAATCTGTGTAATAGAATAGAAAAGTGATAATTCGATATCAAGAATCAAAAAGATTGTAATACTAATTGGATAAAAAAATAATGAAATATTTTATTGAAAATGATATATTGTTAGATTTTCAACCACAAACTTTAATTTAATATTTATCATATTTAAAATGTTAGAATGTGATTATGAAATTAAGAATGTAAAATAGATTTTACTACATATAATGAAAAAAATAATTTATTCAATTTTGCTCCGAGAATATATAATTTTTTATAATAAAATTTACATCATTTGAGAGTCACAAAAATACTATAAATTTGTGGTAAATACAAGTTTTTACAATTAATTTAACAAAATCGAGAATATGTAAAATATGACAAAGATAATAACAAATAAATAAAATTATAGATAAATAATAGTAGAAAAAATAAACATCTTATTATATATATAAAGTAGAATCTATTATATAATAGGAGATTTTTCTCTCAATATAAACTATCCACATCATTACTACAATCCTCTATTAATGGACATCACTTATGTAAAACTCTAATATGTACTAATTTAAACTTCAACATAAGTATAATTATTACAATATAACTCCAAAACACACAATTACACCAACTAACGAGAAAAATGTATAATATTAAGTATGATCTAAAATTTGAACCGGCTATTAACAAAATTAGTATATGCGAATGCATAAGTCTCGAAGAAGAAAATGAAATGAAATAAGTGAAAAATGACCATATAGTAAGTTCATATTTGAAAATAAAATATTAAGATACACTACTTAATTTATAGA
Organism: Eutrema japonicum; assembly: GCA_030161315.1. Taxonomy (NCBI): domain Eukaryota; kingdom Viridiplantae; phylum Streptophyta; class Magnoliopsida; order Brassicales; family Brassicaceae; genus Eutrema; species Eutrema japonicum. Next base: position 451,694 of record BSQW01000001.1, on the reverse strand, counting down.
TAACCAACTACAATTCAACGGAAAATACATATAAAATGAGTTTATTATCATAATTAACAGTATAACATATACAAATTGATACTCGATAAATTAATATCTCGACAAATCAATACATTTTGTCTGACACGAATTGGTTTCTCGGACAAATAAATATATAGAAGATTTTCAAAGCCAAAACTTAGCCATTTACTAAATGATCGTCATACATCTTGAAATGCTTATTACCCAATTTTTGTTAATGGAAGAGACTAAGTACCATTGAAGCCAATATAATAGACTCTGAGAATCGTTCACATATTTTTGAAATAAGAAAGATGGAGAAGTTAAACCAACTCTTGCAATAACTTCATTCCAAGTTATGGTGTCCTAAGAATTATCTTTGAAACCATTGTGGTTCTTATTAATATACTTATTCCCTCATTGTTCAAAGATGAAATGGACTAAAAATCATGAAGAATGATCGCTATTCTAACTTCACAAAATTGCTAAAATTCTAAGATTTTGTAAAAATTTGATTGATTTTTACCTCATTACCCAGAATAAACGATGTGTTTCTTTTGAAAGGATGTTCGTTGATCGCATCAGCTCCATCTGCAATCACAACGCCGCATATATCGCAATATTTTCCCTCCTATAAATCCAAAACAACACGTAAGATTTCAAAATTTGAACACCCGAATCTAGTAATGATAAGATACATAAAATTTCGAATTCTGAAATCAGACCTTGATGTAGGTGCGGGCATCGATGAAGGAGTAAAGATGGCGGAAACAGATGTGAGAAGCGGACTCGATCCCTAGTTATTGTAATAAGGGGGGCATTATGGTTTTTAATCATGTAACAAAACCCACGCTAATAATTCTGTCGGTTACTATTATTGTATTCTGAAAGACTGAACGATAGCATGTTTGAGCTAAAAAAATGTCATAATATAATTTTATAATTTATAATGACGGCAATTGTTGTGTTTTCTTATAATCAACGGAAGCAGCTAGTTTCGTAAATCATAATCATGAAACAGGACTATTATTGTAAAATAGAAGTAATAATCATGGAGATTCTGTGAGTTGTCTTTTTCTCTTGAGATTTTGCCAACAAATAAAGTGGGCCCCAGCTATTTTGGACAGTATATCCCCAAGTCCAACAGCTAAAATGTAAAAAATATTATGTTTTTTGGCAAAACAAAACTGTACAAATTGGAATAACTTTTGAAAATTTACTTCCGACCGTTGGAGAAAAAAAGGTGGTGAAGAAGAAGAGTGTGTGTGTGTGGAAAGTGACTGCTTTATGAAAAGCTGGACCTCGAATATTCAAAATTATATTTTAACAAAGTATATATTACCTGTCCTAACGACAAAATAATATAATTATAAATTAGTGGTTTTTTTGGTTCTTGCAAGGTTCACAGTCGAACTCGAAAGCATACAAAAGAAAATTACGAAATAGTGTTTTTTTTCTTTGACATCAATTAGTGTAGAAAGAAAATTTGGAGTTTAGTGTTCATTTCCCTTATTTCCAGGGATTGACGACATTGAATGTAAAGATTGAACAGCTCAGATATATATTTTGCTTTCATGTGATCAATTCATCCTTTTTAACCAAAATATATGGCTAATCTCTTCAAACAAACAAACAAACAAAAAATCAGCTATAATAGGCTCAAAGTCTAATTTCAGAATTCATAAAAACGTTTCAAAAAATGTTTATACATTCGAATATCATGTAGTGACTGATTCGTATAAGATGTTCGATATGGTATGAACACAGGTAAACTAGAGTATGTTTGAGTAAAATTATAACGGAAACAAACAAACAAACAAAAAATACATAAGAGATTAACTTTATTTTCAAACATAAGCTTCTGGTTGCTTCTGGTTATTTTCAAACTCGCTTGCTTCTCGTTGTACAAATCACATTTCATCCAATAATCTACAGTGATCAATATCTTTTTGTTTGAGGCGTGAACCGAACCGTATCTTAACTACTACATTACCATTATTGCTCGTTGCTTGATGACTCTTAATTTAATTTAATTATCTGTGTAGCTGTACTTAGTTGGTCTACATGCAATCATAAATATTTTGCAACGAAGCGGATCCGTTTATTGTTTACATGTGGGATGATATTATGAAAGATACGACATATTTTGACAATCGTGAATCGTATAGTTATTTATATATGAGTAATAAACAATAAACATAGCAGAAAACTTCCTCACTTGACATAACTCATAAAGTATAATAATTTGAATTTTCAAAGATCATCAATCTATTATATAAACGTTTATTAATTGTATATTTATCTTATTAGTTGATAAACAACATAAATATTTCATTTATTGGCCACATTTTCTAGAATGGCTCCTCGTTCCCACACGGAACTCTGCTCTAGCCTTCTTAAAGCTCATCTCGGCTCAAGCAGTCATTTATTCCATTTGGCAAGAGAGAAATGCTCGGATTTACAGAGGAATGCACATTCCGGCAGTGGAACTGCTCAAGACGATTGATCGAGGAATACGGAATACTTGTTTGGCGAGAAGACATATTCTGAGGTTTACAGATGCTTTAGCATTATGGTTTCGAGATTCTTCATCTCGATAGTGTTTTATTTTAAGTTCTTGTTCCGGGCTTTGTTCATACCGGTTTAGTCATATCATTGTAAGGTTTTTTTTTTCTTTCTCTTTTCCACTTATGTAATCTCGTCCATTTAGTCTAATAAATCAACAAAAATTCTAGCAAAAAAAAAACAACATAAATATTCTAGAAACAAATCACTAGCCGTTACGTGACAAACAAAAGTCAATTGAAAATTGAGAACTTCGTAGAAGGAAAAAAGTGACTCAAATAACTTATCAACTCCAACACAAACGCTATATTTGGTGTTTCATTTTTTTTTAACTCCAATTACAATACCAAATCTCACACTTTTTTAATATTAAAATTAAAATTCTTTTTTTTGTATTTTTAAATAGTTTTGATAAATACTAATTATTCTTATAACTAATTAATTATAAGTTAAATATAAGATTACAATGCATGAAGTTCAATATGAGATAATATCTCAGAATTGGTTTTAATTTTGTAATTTTATATTTTCAGTGTTTAATTGAACTTTATTGTATTTTTTTATCTTAATCAATTTGTGTATTAATTTAAATATTTTTTGCAAATTAATATGATTATAATTAAAATTTCATATTATTAAACCCTAAATAATATATACTAACCACTAAAAAACATATTCTTTATTATTATATTATTAAGCAACGAGCAATAATGGTAATGAAGTATTATATTATAATTAAAATTTCATATTTTTGTTTCATCTCCAACTACAATTCCACACTAAAAAATATATTCTTTATTATTATATTATTACATTTAAGATTCTTTTTATTTTTAAATAGTTTTTTGATCAATAATTAATCTTATAACTGATTAATAAGTTATATTTTTAAATATTTTTGATAAATACTAATTATTCTTACTGATTAATAAGTTATAATAATATAATAATAAAGAAAAAATATAATAATAAGGTTCAATATGAGATAATATATGTATTTTATGTTTCAATTTTGTAATTTTATGTTTTCTTTAATTGAACTTTATTGTATTTTTTATCTTAATTATTTGCGTATTAATTTAAATATATTTTTCAAATTAATATGATTTTAATTAAAAATTCATATTATTAAACCCCTAAACAATACCACTACAAGAAAACAGGCAATTTGCAACGAATTTTTGCGACGATTTTAATTCGTTGCAAATTTCCATCGTTTTCGCGACGACTTTACGACGATTCTTGAAAACGTCGTAAAGTCGTCGCAAAATTGGGACGATAATTTTCGTTGTCAAATCGTCGCTAATTAGCGACGATTATACAACGATTACCGACGACATTACGACGATTATCAAAATCGTCGTAAAATCGTTGTAACGTAGCGACGATTGTACGACGTTTATATAAAACGTTGTAATATCGTCGTAAAATTACCCACGAATTAGCAATGATTTGTATAATTTGAACTTTACATCGATTTCCCAACGATTAATCAGTTAGGTGAGCACGTTTTAAATTCACGGTGTTTAGTTAGGTAAACATGTTTAATATCGTTGTAAAGTCGATGTAAACATTTTTAGATTCGTTGTAAAATCGATGTGAAATCGATGTAAAATCGTAGGTAATTCGATGGTAGTGAAAATAAAAATCTATATATAGTGGCCAACTTCATAATTAAAATTTCATATTCAAAAACAATATTTACTTCCTTCTGACAAAAAAAAAATGTCAATATACGAAATTAGAAGATGGATGTATAATCGTCTTGATTCAGATGGATCGCTAACAAAGGAGTTCAGTGATGGGGTGGAGGGATTCATGCATCAGGCAGGAAGTATACATAATACGATTATCAGTGGTAAGATGTACTGTCCTTGTGCCAGATGCTTGAATAGGAAATTTATCATTATCTCGAAGGTGTGGTCGCATATATTAAATAGAGGGTTTATGCCGCATTACTATATATGGTATTATCATGGAGAGGGTCATGGGGGAAATGCAGCTAGTAGTAGTAGCAATTATCAAGCATCGAATTTTGATGAATCAAATAATTTTAATCAATTTAATGAGCATGCGGAGCAGCATGGTGAAGATAATGATAGGATTCATGACATGGTTACGGATGCATTTCATGAAACCGTAAGTACATTTGCACATGATCATCATGATAATGAGGAACCCAATCTAGATGCAAAAAAATTTTATGATATGCTAGATGCTGCAAATCAGCCACTCTACGATGGATGTAGAGAAGGACATTCTAAATTGTCGTTGGCGGCTAGGATGATGACTATTAAAACTGATCATAACTTAGCTGAGGTTTGCATGGATGATTGGGCTGATTTGCTTAAAGAGTATTTGCCAGAGGACAATTTAGCAGCTGAAACTTACTATGAGATACAGAAGCTGGTTTATAGTCTTGGGTTGCCTTCTGAGATGATAGATGTCTGTGTTGACAATTGCATGCTTTTTTGGAAAGATGATGATAAGTTGCTGGAATGTCGATTTTGCCATAAGCCAAGATATAAGCCGCAAGGTTCTGGTCGTAGTAAGGTACCGTTCCAGCGGATGTGGTACCTTCCTATAACTGATAGATTAAAAAGAATGTATCAGTCCGAGAGGACAGCTGCATCGATGAGATGGCATGCAGATCATTTGCAAACAGATGAGGAGGTTACTCATCCTTCAGATGCAAAAGCGTGGAAACACTTTAAGACGGTACATCCAGACTTTGCTAGAGAGAAACGTAATGTGTATCTTGGTCTTTGCACAGATGGATTTAGTCCGTTTGGTATGTCTGGTAGGCAATATTCTTTATGGCCAATAATCCTAACGCCTTACAACCTACCCCCAGATATGTGCATGCAAAGGGAATTTTTATTCATGAGTATTTTAATACCAGGTCCGAAGCATCCGAAGCGTTCCCTTGATGTGTTTTTGCAGCCTCTGATACAGGAATTGGAGCAGTTGTGGTATACCGGGGTTCGGACATATGATTTTGCAAGGAAAAAAAATTTTACAATGCGTGCGGTGCTTATGTGGACAATAAGCGACTTCCCTGCTTACGGGATGTTGTCAGGTTGGACTACGCATGGGCGATTGTCTTGTCCATATTGTCTCAATCGGACAGATGCGTTTCAATTGAAACATGGTCGGAAAACAAGTTGGTTTGATTGTCACCGCCGATTTCTACCGATTCATCATGCATATCGAAGAAATAAGCGGTTGTTTAGAAAGAACAAAACTGTTCGTGTTCCTCCTCCGGTTTATATTTCTGGGGAAGATCTAGAAGCAGAAATTGATCATTATGGTGCATTGGAAACAGTCAATCGTGGTGGAAATTGGCACACTCCAGCTAATATGCCGGATGGATATGGGGAGCATCACAATTGGCATAAGAAAAGCATATTCTGGAAGCTTCCGTATTGGAAGGATCATTTGCTTAGACACAATTTGGATGTCATGCACATTGAGAAAAACTTTTTTGATAACATCATGCATACATTGTTAAACGTGCGTGGAAGGACTAAAGACAGCGGTAAGTCAAGGTTAGACTTGCCTGATCTTTGTTGTCGGAATGAGTTACATATTACAAGTGATATGCTCAATTTAATACCCTAAAAAGTACTAAAGCAGTTGCTGCAGTAAATCAGGGGTCGAACACAAGAACTCAAGAATCACTCAATAGATTCTATAGATCAGAAACAAGCTAAACCAGATGATGTAATTGAAAAACAGGGTTGCAAGTAAAACGTTTGTAAATTCAATTGGGGGAATGTAGGCTTAGGGTATTTCTCAGGAAATCAATGAATGCAGGTAAACTCATTAACAAGATTCAGATTAAGCACTGTTCTAGAACTCAAATCACTAAAATATAATTAACCAACTCTCGTTGCGAAAACTATCTAAATCTAGATCCTAGAAATTCCAAATCTCTTTGCGAATCCTAAAGTCTAAATCAGCTTTAAAATCAGGTTTGATATGTTCACAAATCAATTAAACCAAATCTCTTTGCGAATAATCAATTTGCTCACCTAAGGTTCTATCAGGTAATTAATCGCACTCTCGTGCCTAATTAATTATCCTAAGATCTAAATTCTAGGTGATTAATCTAGAAGTAGCCTTGAGACCAACCAAAGGTGAAGAACTAATCAGATAGTGAATCCTAACAGATAATCAACCTAGCATTCAAAGAAATCCCTATGAGAAAACCCTAAACCTAACAGGAGATCTACTCAGACATGGATATTAAATTAATAAACATGTTGAATAAATACTCTTATATTAAATCAGAAAGAGAAACAAGGTTTTGAGATCTGATCTCGGACGAAGGGAAACCAGACTTGTCTCTCTCCAAAATCTCTCTTAAACTAAAGCAAAAATAAAGCATAGCCTAAACAATGGCTGTAAAATCCTATTTATAACCTAAATCACGATTTGGGGCCTTCTTGTAATTATCAAAGTCTTCTGGGTGCTTTTTGCAATTCTTCAAACTTCATTAAGTCGCGACTTTGAAATCTGCTTCGATGGGTATCGATCGATACCAGGGGGTATCGATCGATGCTCGGTGCTCAGATCGGGCTCTTAGTCATCAGACTTCAGTCTCGCTCCAGAATGCTCCAGAAAAGCTCCAATAATTCCAATTAAGCTCCAGACGTGCTATAACCTGTGAAAGACTCTAAAAGACTCCAAAACACAAGAAAAGACTCTATAAAAGGACTTATATCATGGCCTAAATAGGGTAAAAACCATGATATATCAACTCCCCCAGACTTAGCCTTTTGCTTGCCCTCAAGCAAATAGAAGACTAAACCAGAAAAAGAGGTTTGAAAACGTAGAGACTCACCTGTTCCTGAACCATCGAAAAGACCCTTTTCCCAAGTACCCAAATGTCACCTGATCAGCTTTCGATCTAACCACCATGTACTTCTCCGTAGACATTTGCAGCTTTTCCAGACTCCACACAAAATCCCACAGCATTATTCAAGTAAAGCCCTCATCGCCAGTTTCATCTCTGCAGCTAATTTTAAAGAACCTTCTAGACTCTTTACCAGACAATATCTTGACAAAGGAACCACCCTTTTCACACTTCTTTTGTATCAATTTCTCTCCCCCAGACTTATTTCTTATTATATCCTTATTATTATTATTTTTTTTCAGCTTAGCATATACATATCAAGGTAGGAGACGCGAGTATTGATGGTGTTTGCCACCAAATCCCCGGTTCTTCCCTCTCTATGTATCAAAGGATGTAGGCGAATAATGGCATCATAGGAAAATCCTAGCCTCGCTTCCAATCCTTTGTGTGATCATCCCCTCTTAAGTAGAATAATGGGATCGCTGGAAATTTTCCTAACCCTCTACTCAGAAGAAAATCATTTCAATCTTTTATGCTCTTAATCTATCAACTTATTTCAGGGGAGAGAGATACCATAATTCTAAACACACGGGTTCCTTTATCAGATATGAATGATGAATCAAGCTCTATGAACACTAACCACATTGATGAAGTGCAAAAATTTGGCTCAGGCTTCAGAAGAACTCTGCTGGAGACATGAATGTTTTCTAGTCAACTGGTCAGTCTTTGGATTTTTCATTAGTCGATCTAGAACTGATCCTGTAACACTGTGCACTCAAAAACAAAATCACATCAATAGGTTCAAGCACAGGATCATAATCTCCAACAAATTTTGACTCAATAAAACAGTTTTGACTCTATAAAATGACTGACTCTAAGAAAAACAAAAACGTTGTCAGCAGACACCTCCCCCAGACTTGAACAACACTGTCCCCAGTGTTATCTAGCCTAGAGTAGGTGAAAGAAACAAAAGAAAAGGATAGAATGAAGAGAAACAAGAAATTACCTTCCTGGAATACCGAGTGTCGATCGACACACATCATGGTATCGATCGATACCACGCTGAGATCGACTTAGTGAACTTTCATCTGCGATTGGTGTCGATCGATACCAATGGGGTATCGATCGATACTTAGGCGATTTCGAGTTGCTCCTTGTTCATCCTGACACAGATTCAAAACAAACGAAAAATTAAAAGGAAAAACGACTCAAGGACAGACTCACCAGTGGGTTGCCTCCCACCAAGCGCTCGTTTAACGTCAATAGCTTGACTGTAACGCCATTCAGGCTGTTGGTGCATCATCCAGAGGCATTATCTGCCCTGTTGGAATCTCGGCTTGCGCCCAATAGTGTTTCACTCTTTGTCCATTGACAGTGAATTCCTCGCCTTTGCGATTTATCAGCACTACAGCACCATGTGGTCTGACCTCTTTGATTTTGAAGGGACCTGACCAACGTGAACGCAGTTTACCAGGAAACAATTGCAAACGAGAGTTATACAGAAGTACCTGGTCGTTCGGCTCGAAGTGTCTGGAGATGATCTTCTTATCATGATAAGCTTTGGTTCTCTCCTTGTACAGCCTCGAGTTCTCATAAGCATGGTGCCTGATCTCATCCAGCTCGTTCAGCTGAATCAACCTCCTCTCAGCAGCAGGCTTGATGTCGAAGTTCAGCATCTTTGTTGCCCATGCAGCCTTGTGCTCAATCTCCACTGGAAGGTGGCATGCTTTCCCATACAGCATTTGGAAAGGTGTAGTACCCAGCGGTGTCTTGAAGGCAGTCCTGTATGCCCAAAGTGCATCATCCAGCTTTGTAGACCAATTATTCCTAGAAGCATTCACTGTCTTCTCCAAGATCTCCTTGATCTGCCTGTTGGAGACTTCAACTTGCCCACTTGTCTGAGGGTGATATGGAGTAGCCACACGATGGTTTACACCATACTTCTTCAACAACCTCTCGAACACCTTGTTGATAAAGTGAGAGCCACCATCACTTATCACAACTCGAGGTACTCCAAAACGAGGGAAAATGATGGTCTTAAACAGCTTAAGAACCACCGCAGAGTAATTCTTCTCACTAGCTATCGCTTCCACCCATTTGGACACATAGTCCACAGCAACCAGGATGTAATTCTTCTTGTGTGAAGATGGGAAAGGACCCATAAAGTCAATGCCCCAGCAATCAAAAACTTCAACCTCAAGGATGAAATTTTGTGGCATCTCATGTCTCTTACTGATCTTCCCTCTCCTCTGACAAGTGTCGCACTGTGAGACGAAAGTGTGAGCATCCTTGAACATGGTAGGCCACCAGAAGCCTGCTTGAAGAGCCTTGGATACTGTCTTGAAGGTGGCAAAGTGTCCAGCATAGTCTGATCCATGGCAATGAAACAAAACATCTGAAACCTCTGACTCAGCAATGCATCTCCTGTATATGCCATCAGAACAATGCTTGTACAAGTAAGGTTCATCCCAAAAGAATCTCCTTATGTCGCGCATGAACTTCTTCTTGTCATACTTCTTGAGGTGGTTTGGCTTTGCATCTGCAGCGAGATAATTGGCAATATCAGCGTACCATGGAGTATCAGAATCTGCTGCAGCGACGAGATGGTGGTTAGAAGCGACTGAATGATCGATGATGAAAACAGCTTCTGAATCGTCAGGGTATCGACCGATACCATCATGGTATCGATCGATACCGAAACCTGCAACTCGTGGAAATTGCTGATTCTCGGCCAGATTCATCTGAAACCCAGTTTCAATGAAGTAGATGGCTTCCTCAGGTAGTTGATCATCAATGGGGACGTCTTCATCGATCCGCATCCGCGAGAGATGGTCAGCTACTCCATTCTCTATGCCTTTCTTGTCCTTAACCTCAATGTCAAACCCTTGTAGCAAAAGAACCCAACGACAGAGACGAGGCTTGAGATCCTTGTTATTCATCAGATACTTGAGAGCAGCATGATCAGTATGAACAACCACCTTGCTCCCAATCAAGTAAGATCGGAATTTCTCAAAGGAGAAAACAACAGCAAGTAGCTCCTTCTCTGTGGTGCTGTAATTCCTCTGAGCATCATCCAAAGTCCTGCTGGCATAGTAGATGACGTGCAGCTTCCTGTCTTTCCTCTGACCCAGAACTGACCCCACAGCAAAGTCACTGGCATCACACATGATCTCGAAAGGCAGAGTCCAATCAGGAGGTTGCACAACAGGAGCACTCACTAAAGCTTTTTTGATCTCCTCAAAGGCTGCAAGACAATCAGTTGTGAAATCAAATTTGATCTCTTTGCACAGCAGAGCAGTGAGTGGACGTGCTATCTTGGAGAAATCCTTGATGAACCTCCTGTAAAACCCGGCATGACCAAGGAAGCTCCGAATATCCTTTACAGAAGTAGGTGGTTGGAGACTTGTCATGACCTGAATCTTGGCTTTGTCAACTTCGATTCCAGCTTCAGAGACCTTGTGCCCAAGGACAATGCCATCCTGAACCATAAAATGACACTTTTCCCAGTTAAGGACCAAGTGTTTCTCTTCACACCTCTGTAGCACCTTGCACAGATTAGCCAAACAGATCTTGAATGATGACCCATATACTGAAAAATCATCCATGAACACCTCCATGAAGTCCTCGATCATGTCTGTGAAGATAGACATCATGCACCTCTGAAAAGTGGCTGGAGCGTTGCACAATCCAAATGGCATTCTCCTGTATGCGAACGTGCCATAGGGACACGTGAAAGTGGTATACCCTTGGTCATCTGGATGGATAGGAATCTGGAAGAAACCTGAATATCCATCAAGGAAGCAGTAGTAGGGATGACAGGCCAACCTCTCCAACATCTGGTCAATGAATGGCAATGGGAAGTGATCTTTCCGTGTGGCCGCGTTCAACTTCCTGTAATCAATGCACATTCGATGTCCAGTGATAGTCCTTGTGGGAATCATCTCATCCATGTTGTTCTTCATCACAGTTATCCCTCCTTTCTTAGGAACAACGTGCACTGGACTGACCCAAGAGCTATCTGAGATGGCATAGATAACTCCTGCATCCAAGAGTTTCATGACCTCTTTCTTAACCACCTCCTTCAGGTTTGGATTCAACCTCCTTTGATGCTCAACTGAAGCCTTTGACTCGTCCTCAAGATGAATCCTATGCATGCACAGGTTCGGTGAAATACCTGAAATGTCATCAAGAGAATAGCCAAGAGCTTTGCGATACTTGCGCAGCTTGCTTAGCAGTAAAGTGACCTCTGCGTTGTTCAAAGAAGAATTAAGGATTACAGGGTACGTGGAATTAGGACCAAGAAAACCATACCTTAGATTCGCAGGAAGTGGTTTGAGTTCCACTTTAGGAGCGTTCTCCTCGCTCCAATCTCCAAGCCCAGCAGCTTGCATAGTTCTTTCGGCCAAGCTTCTTTCTGGCCGTAGGGTATCGATCGATACCATCAGAGTATCGATCGATACTGGTCGTGCTGAATCGAGTATCCTTCCGTAATCAGCAGCAGCATCGTGTGGCTTAACCTCTGACTCAACCGAGCAGGCTAATGCTCTCTCCAATGGGTCCTCAGGATGCATCTCTAAGAAGTACTCCTCAGCAATATCACAGAAGGTATCAACGAAGAAAGTCCGCCCATCGATGGTTGGTCTCTTCATCATCTTCTCCATGTTAAAAGTCATGACCAACTCACCAATGTTAAGAGATATCTTCCCATTCCTGCAATCAATCAGAGCACCAGCTGTTGCTAGGAATGGCCTTCCCAAGATGAGAGGATCTCTGGGTTCCGAATCATACTCCAAGACAATGAAATCAGTTGGGATTAAGCAGTTCCCAATCACAATCGGAACATCCTCTAGCAATCCTTCTGGAAGTCTAATTGAACGATCAGCGAGAATCAGCGAGATTCTAGTAGCAGTGAAGTCTGTCATTCCCATCCTCTTAGCAACCGAGTATGGCATGAGGTTGACACTTGAGCCAAGGTCACAGAGAGAATGCTCAAACCTGTCAGTAGCGATTGTGCAATCCAAGACAAAGCTCCCTGGATCTGGAAGTTTCGTTGGGATCCTGTTGCTTAGGATTGCACTGCACTCATGAGTGATCATCAGACAGCCTTCTTCAAGGTTCACATTGCTGGACACCATCTTCTTGACATACCTCTTGAAAGCTACAGAGGTCTTGATAGCATCGATGAAGGGAAGTTCAACAACCAGCTTGTCCAAAATTTCTTTGCACTTAGCATCCTCTACTTCCTTCTTAGTCTTCCCAAGAGCTCTGGGATAGGGTACCCTCGGGATGTAGACCCTCTCTGGTGCTGCTTTAGGCTTCTCCTTCACAACCTCAACTTCTGCATCGTCTTCTGGTTCGGTATCGATCGATACAGGGGGGGTATCGATCGATACACGGGAATTTGAGTCTTCCCGTCTGATAATCGCGATCGGTGTCGATCGATGCTGAGTAGTGTCGATCGATGCCTTAGCGATTTCAGTGTCTTCATCGTCAGACATCTCGAAATTTACAGTAGGCTGATCCACTTTTGCCCCTGATTTGACCTCCTTACCACTTCTCAAGGTAATGGCGTTGATGTGTGCCCTTGGGTTCTCTCCCTTTCCTGGTAGAAAACCTTCTTGTCTTCTTGAACTCTCTGAAGTCTGAGCTACCTGAGTTTCCAGCTTCTTCTGACCAATACCCAGAGAATCGATCCTTCCACTCAGATCTTTGTACATGGCGTCCATCTTACCATTGAAGGTCACTGTAATCTGCTGCTGTCCTTGAACGAGTGTTTCAAGCATGGCTTCAATCTTGTTCTCTGATGTCTTAGCAGTCACTGTAATCTGCTGCTGTTCTTTGATCAATAATTAATCTTATAACTGATTAATAAGTTATATTTTTAAATATTTTTGATAAATACTAATTATTCTTACTGATTAATAAGTTATAATAATATAATAATAAAGAAAAAATATAATAATAAGGTTCAATATGAGATAATATATGTATTTTATGTTTCAATTTTGTAATTTTATGTTTTCTTTAATTGAACTTTATTGTATTTTTTATCTTAATTATTTGCGTATTAATTTAAATATATTTTTCAAATTAATATGATTTTAATTAAAAATTCATATTATTAAACCCCTAAACAATACCACTACAAGAAAACAGGCAATTTGCAACGAATTTTTGCGACGATTTTAATTCGTTGCAAATTTCCATCGTTTTCGCGACGACTTTACGACGATTCTTGAAAACGTCGTAAAGTCGTCGCAAAATTGGGACGATAATTTTCGTTGTCAAATCGTCGCTAATTAGCGACGATTATACAACGATTACCGACGACATTACGACGATTATCAAAATCGTCGTAAAATCGTTGTAACGTAGCGACGATTGTACGACGTTTATATAAAACGTTGTAATATCGTCGTAAAATTACCCACGAATTAGCAATGATTTGTATAATTTGAACTTTACATCGATTTCCCAACGATTAATCAGTTAGGTGAGCACGTTTTAAATTCACGGTGTTTAGTTAGGTAAACATGTTTAATATCGTTGTAAAGTCGATGTAAACATTTTTAGATTCGTTGTAAAATCGATGTGAAATCGATGTAAAATCGTAGGTAATTCGATGGTAGTGAAAATAAAAATCTATATATAGTGGCCAACTTCATAATTAAAATTTCATATTCAAAAACAATATTTACTTCCTTCTGACAAAAAAAAAATGTCAATATACGAAATTAGAAGATGGATGTATAATCGTCTTGATTCAGATGGATCGCTAACAAAGGAGTTCAGTGATGGGGTGGAGGGATTCATGCATCAGGCAGGAAGTATACATAATACGATTATCAGTGGTAAGATGTACTGTCCTTGTGCCAGATGCTTGAATAGGAAATTTATCATTATCTCGAAGGTGTGGTCGCATATATTAAATAGAGGGTTTATGCCGCATTACTATATATGGTATTATCATGGAGAGGGTCATGGGAGAAATGCAGCTAGTAGTAGTAGCAATTATCAAGCATCGAATTTTGATGAATCAAATAATTTTAATCAATTTAATGAGCATGCGGAGCAGCATGGTGAAGATAATGATAGGATTCATGACATGGTTACGGATGCATTTCATGAAACCGTAAGTACATTTGCACATGATCATCATGATAATGAGGAACCCAATCTAGATGCAAAAAAATTTTATGATATGCTAGATGCTGCAAATCAGCCACTCTACGATGGATGTAGAGAAGGACATTCTAAATTGTCGTTGGCGGCTAGGATGATGACTATTAAAACTGATCATAACTTAGCTGAGGTTTGCATGGATGATTGGGCTGATTTGCTTAAAGAGTATTTGCCAGAGGACAATTTAGCAGCTGAAACTTACTATGAGATACAGAAGCTGGTTTATAGTCTTGGGTTGCCTTCTGAGATGATAGATGTCTGTGTTGACAATTGCATGCTTTTTTGGAAAGATGATGATAAGTTGCTGGAATGTCGATTTTGCCATAAGCCAAGATATAAGCCGCAAGGTTCTGGTCGTAGTAAGGTACCGTTCCAGCGGATGTGGTACCTTCCTATAACTGATAGATTAAAAAGAATGTATCAGTCCGAGAGGACAGCTGCATCGATGAGATGGCATGCAGATCATTTGCAAACAGATGAGGAGGTTACTCATCCTTCAGATGCAAAAGCGTGGAAACACTTTAAGACGGTACATCCAGACTTTGCTAGAGAGAAACGTAATGTGTATCTTGGTCTTTGCACAGATGGATTTAGTCCGTTTGGTATGTCTGGTAGGCAATATTCTTTATGGCCAATAATCCTAACGCCTTACAACCTACCCCCAGATATGTGCATGCAAAGGGAATTTTTATTCATGAGTATTTTAATACCAGGTCCGAAGCATCCGAAGCGTTCCCTTGATGTGTTTTTGCAGCCTCTGATACAGGAATTGGAGCAGTTGTGGTATACCGGGGTTCGGACATATGATTTTGCAAGGAAAAAAAATTTTACAATGCGTGCGGTGCTTATGTGGACAATAAGCGACTTCCCTGCTTACGGGATGTTGTCAGGTTGGACTACGCATGGGCGATTGTCTTGTCCATATTGTCTCAATCGGACAGATGCGTTTCAATTGAAACATGGTCGGAAAACAAGTTGGTTTGATTGTCACCGCCGATTTCTACCGATTCATCATGCATATCGAAGAAATAAGCGGTTGTTTAGAAAGAACAAAACTGTTCGTGTTCCTCCTCCGGTTTATATTTCTGGGGAAGATCTAGAAGCAGAAATTGATCATTATGGTGCATTGGAAACAGTCAATCGTGGTGGAAATTGGCACACTCCAGCTAATATGCCGGATGGATATGGGGAGCATCACAATTGGCATAAGAAAAGCATATTCTGGAAGCTTCCGTATTGGAAGGATCATTTGCTTAGACACAATTTGGATGTCATGCACATTGAGAAAAACTTTTTTGATAACATCATGCATACATTGTTAAACGTGCGTGGAAGGACTAAAGACAGCGGTAAGTCAAGGTTAGACTTGCCTGATCTTTGTTGTCGGAATGAGTTACATATTACAAGTGATATGCTCAATTTAATACCCTAAAAAGTACTAAAGCAGTTGCTGCAGTAAATCAGGGGTCGAACACAAGAACTCAAGAATCACTCAATAGATTCTATAGATCAGAAACAAGCTAAACCAGATGATGTAATTGAAAAACAGGGTTGCAAGTAAAACGTTTGTAAATTCAATTGGGGGAATGTAGGCTTAGGGTATTTCTCAGGAAATCAATGAATGCAGGTAAACTCATTAACAAGATTCAGATTAAGCACTGTTCTAGAACTCAAATCACTAAAATATAATTAACCAACTCTCGTTGCGAAAACTATCTAAATCTAGATCCTAGAAATTCCAAATCTCTTTGCGAATCCTAAAGTCTAAATCAGCTTTAAAATCAGGTTTGATATGTTCACAAATCAATTAAACCAAATCTCTTTGCGAATAATCAATTTGCTCACCTAAGGTTCTATCAGGTAATTAATCGCACTCTCGTGCCTAATTAATTATCCTAAGATCTAAATTCTAGGTGATTAATCTAGAAGTAGCCTTGAGACCAACCAAAGGTGAAGAACTAATCAGATAGTGAATCCTAACAGATAATCAACCTAGCATTCAAAGAAATCCCTATGAGAAAACCCTAAACCTAACAGGAGATCTACTCAGACATGGATATTAAATTAATAAACATGTTGAATAAATACTCTTATATTAAATCAGAAAGAGAAACAAGGTTTTGAGATCTGATCTCGGACGAAGGGAAACCAGACTTGTCTCTCTCCAAAATCTCTCTTAAACTAAAGCAAAAATAAAGCATAGCCTAAACAATGGCTGTAAAATCCTATTTATAACCTAAATCACGATTTGGGGCCTTCTTGTAATTATCAAAGTCTTCTGGGTGCTTTTTGCAATTCTTCAAACTTCATTAAGTCGCGACTTTGAAATCTGCTTCGATGGGTATCGATCGATACCAGGGGGTATCGATCGATGCTCGGTGCTCAGATCGGGCTCTTAGTCATCAGACTTCAGTCTCGCTCCAGAATGCTCCAGAAAAGCTCCAATAATTCCAATTAAGCTCCAGACGTGCTATAACCTGTGAAAGACTCTAAAAGACTCCAAAACACAAGAAAAGACTCTATAAAAGGACTTATATCATGGCCTAAATAGGGTAAAAACCATGATATATCAACAAGCAATGGGAAAGCACCTGTCCCCATATTTCGAGTTGGTGCGGAAGAAAAGTCAGCTTTGTTCAAATGGGCGACATCTGATGTGAAGTTCCCGGACGGGTACGTATCTAATTTATCTAAATGTGTTGAGAATGGCCAAAAGTTTTCTGGGATGAAGAGTCATGACTGTCACGTCTTTATGCAACGACTACTTCCTTTTGCATTTGCTGAACTTCTACCAGGAAATGTACACGAAGCAATTGCAGGCATTGGAGGGTTTTTTCGGGATCTTTGTACCCGTACTTTGTCAGAAGATGTTATTGCACAACTTGATGCTAGTATTCCTATTTTGTTGTGCAACATGGAGAAAATATTTCCCCCAGCCTTTTTTGATGTTATGGAACATCTACCTATTCATCTACCTCACGAAGCAGAACTTGGGGGACCTGTGCAGTATCGATGGATGTACCCATTCGAGCGATTCATGGGACATTTGAAGCGGAAGGCTAAAAATCTAGCCAAAGTTGAAGGCTCAATAGTAGCAGGAAGTTTAACAGAAGAAACTTCTCACTTCACCGGGTACTATTTTGGCTCGAAGGTTCGCACACGGAAAAGGGCAGCACGGCGATATGATGATGGAGGTGTAGGCCGAACATATGCTAATGAAGGTGTCCCAGATATCTTTTCTTCAATCGGTCGATTATGTGGAAGAGTGAAGTCAGTTTGGTTTGCCAATGAAAAAGACCATCATAGTGCACAAACGTATATCCTCTTAAATTGCGAAGAAGTTAGTCCATTTGAGACGTAAGTGTATAAACATACGTCTTATATATATGGCTAAATTATATATATGCTAGCTTTATACCAATTACAAATACTTATGTATGCAGAGAATTTGTTAGACAAGTCCGAGAAGTCATTGAAGTAATCTCAGACGATGAAATCAACAAGCGTAAAGATCAACATTTTGCCCCGTGGTTGAAGACGCAAGTACGTAAAAATTTAAGTAATATTACTAACTTGGACAATTAACCTAATACATATTTTGATTACTTTGTAATTAAATTAATTAATGATATAGGTCGAGTATGGGGATACCGCATATCCACTCTGGTTCCATGAGTTAATAAAAGGCCCCATATCGAAGATAACGAGTGCACCCATGTATTGCACACGCGGATATATCTTTCATACATTCAAATACGGCAATCAAAGAGCTACTGCCAACTACGGGGTATGTGTGTGGGGCGAAATAGATTTTTATGGAGTGTTGCAAGACATAATTGAAGTTGAGTACCCTGGTTGCTTAGGTTTGAAATGCGTTCTGTTCAAATGCGACTGGTTCGATCCAACAGTTGATCGAGGCGTCCGTAAAAATAAATTTGGGGCAGTAGATGTCAACCAATCACGACGTTACAATAAGTATGAGCCATTTATCCTAGCATCACAAGCAGAACAAGTCAGCTTTGTTCCATATCCGCGAGTTCGTACCACCCGTATCTCATGGTTATCAGTTATAAAAGTTTCTCCGAGGGGTCGAATTGTGGGGGTTGATGAGGAACTACCAATGCAGCAAGATCATTGCTCTGATATGCCAGAACTAAATGAGAGCAATGAAGACATCCTTTTGATAGATCCTCAAAACAGGGAAGTTGAATATCTCCCAGACGATACAGAGGAAGAAGATGAGGAAGATGAGTTCGAAGAAAGTGATGAACCAGATGATCAAGAAACGGATGTGAACTACTCTTCGTCCGAAAATGAATCAGAGTGACCGCGCTAGCTAGTAATTATTGTGAATTTAATGTATTAATATAATATTGTGATCGAGTAGTTATTGTGAAATTTAAGTGATATGATTTCTATGAAATCCCTTAAACCCCAAACTAAATCCCATCTCCGATCTCCACTCATTTTCCGCCGTAGGTGCGGCGATTAATAAATTACGAGACATATATATGTGTTTATGTGTCATGTAATTTATTAATTTCCCCAACAACGGTGGGAAATGAGTGGTGATCGGAAATGGGATTTAGTTTGGGGTTTAAGGGATTTCAAAGAAATCGTCGCTAAATCGTCGCTAATTTTGATACTCACAAAATCGATGCAAATTGGCGACGATTTGGCAACGACTTGAACTAATCGTGGCTAAATCGTCGCAAACACTAAAGGTTGCAAATTCGATGCCAATTGGCGACGATTTAGCGACGATTTGTCATATACCCTAAACCCTAAACCCTTTGCCCTAAACCCTAAACCCTAACGTATTACCATCGCATTGTATTATGCATCTTTCAATGAAATTGATCGTGACTTTAGAGAATTGTCCGGAAATGAAAACTTGGTCAATCACAGTAATATCCACAAACTGAATCATTGTATTACTAATCTCTAACGTATACGCAAACTATATGTTTTACTTATTTTTCAATATCGATGAACTTATTGATAATTTCATGAATTTGGATTTACGGTAAACAAGTCAAGTTGTTTTTGAAACGTTGCAATCGACGTTACAATTCCGTACCTATACCCTAAACCCTAAAACCGATTTTACAACTATCCTCACTAATTCGATCCAAATTTGCGACGATTTGGCAACGAATATTGACAAATCGTGGCTAAATCGTCGCTAACTCCGAAGGTTGCAAATTCGATGCCAATTTGCGACGATTTAGCGACGATTTGTCATAAACCCTAAACCCTAAACCCTTTGCCCTAAACCCTAAACCCTAACGTATTACCATCGCATTGTATTATGCATCTTTCAATGAAATTGATCGTGACTTTAGAGAATTGTCCGGAAATGAAAACTTGGTCAATCACAGTAATATCCACAAACTGAATCATTGTATTACTAATCTCTAACGTATACGCAAACTATATGTTTTACTTATTTTTCAATATCGATGAACTTATTGATAATTTCATGAATTTGGATTTACGGTAAACAAGTCAAGTTGTTTTTGAAACGTTGCAATCGACGTTACAATTCCGTACCTATACCCTAAACCCTAAAACCGATTTTACAACTATCCTCACTAATTCGATCCAAATTTGCGACGATTTGGCAACGAATATTGACAAATCGTGGCTAAATCGTCGCTAACTCCGAAGGTTGCAAATTCGATGCTACTTTGCGACGACGTAAATTCGTTGTAATATTTCGTTGCAAATCCGTTGGTAATTTGTAAAAAATTTCTATAAATACCTTTCACACCTTCATTGCAAACTCAAAAAATAAATTCATATCCACTTTTCTTTAAGTTTTTATGTTGATCATTGTATACCTGCTTGTCTGATGCTCTGGCCAATAAATAATTCTGTAAGATCTTGTTTTCAAGTAAAAACTTGATTCCCAGAATTATTTGTTAGCCGGAACATCAGAAGCAGGTAAACAACTTTCAACTCCTAAACCCAAAATGACATTACGTTACAATTTCGTACCTAAACCCTAAATCCTAAAACCGATTTTTAAAGAAATCGTCACAAAATCGATCCAAATCCGCGACGATTTGGCAACGAATATTGACAAATCTTGGCTAAATCGTCGCAAACTCCGAATGTCACAAAATCGTTGCAAAATTAGCGACGAATTAGCTACGGTTAATTTGCCTCGATATAGCCACGATTCGTCGCGAAATCGTCGCTGATTAGCGACGATTTCGCGACGACAAGTAATCTTATATATACACGCGAATTCCTTGCCAATTCATTTGCAAACAAATTAAAAAAAAACTGCTTACAGCTTCCTTGCGAATTCTTTGCGAAAAAAGGTAAATATTTTTTTTTTATGTTTTTAATTAATTAGTATAGATAAAAATGAAATAATTTAGGTCGGTAGAAACGGAATCAAATTAGGAAAAATAGCAGACTGCCCGGATGTTTATAGATAGTAATGTTTTTTCATTTTTATGCAGATGGGCCAGCGTCGTGCACATTACGCTCAGTTTTTGAGAGATATTGGTGATTCTACGGGTCCCGGGTTGCCTCCATCTTCTGAGGCTACAGAGACGGATTTCGTCCCTGTGACGCAACCTCCGCCGCCTCTACAACCACCTCAGATTCCGCAATCTGGAGGACATGCCCCGGCCCCGTATGCACACATGACGGTTCATGATTTGCTTGCACAGCCGGGGCGTCATAGGCTTAAAAGATTAGATCCGGATCATACTGACGAGTCGGAATGGTAATATATATAAATATTTATTTTTTACATTTATTATTACATATTTATATTTATTTCTAACAATTCAAAATTTTACAATTTTTTGTTTCAGGTTTGGAGTTGAATCCAAAGTTGGACGCACCGTTTCCGACATCATCAAGTCTTATTTTGTCGAGCCGCATACCAATTTTTCCCAGCTTCCTCAACACGTCAAGGACACATGGTTCAAGATGTTTGCGGTACGTATGGAAATTTTTTTTTTTTTCTCTTAATTATTTTAATTATATTTAAATATATATTTAATTTTACTTTATAAAATGTGTAATTATTTTTGTTTTTCGTGCAGCAAAAATATCATTGGGATATTTCTATTCATGAGGAGGTTAAAACTTTATTTCTCGAGAGGGTAAAGTTTCGTATCCAAGGCGTGGTTGGAGAGTGGAAGAAAGCATGGAAGAAAGATGGCGATGAAGCAAAGCCCCTCTACATGGATAAAGCCGTTTGGGACGGCTTGGTGCGGTATTGGCTGGAACCGAAGTCCATCATCATTGCTGAGAAGTGTTCGGCTTCCCGCAACACCGTTGATTCGGCCGGGCGACTCAAGGCTCTGCCTCATACAGCTGGGCAAACACCTTTTGCGGGTGTTCGTCTACAGATGGTAATTAAATTTATTTAAATTAATTTATTTAATTTACGTTGCCAATAACATAGTTTTTTTCTTTAGGCCGCCGAAGAAGGAGGTGTACTCCCTCCGTTGACCAGGGTTTTTGAGCGGACGCACCGGAAGAAGGATGGTTCCTTTGTTTCCGAGACTGCCGAGCACATCTTCAATGAGGTGACTTCCAGAGTCACCGATCGAGAGACACAACTCTCTCAACAGCACTCTCCCGGTAGTTCGTCGGTCATGTCTGGAGGGTTGACCACACCCGATATTGACCGGATCTTCGAGCAGGTATATATATAGAATAGTTACTCTTTATTAATTTTTAGTTTTTGATTTTTTAAAAATTTCTAAATGAAAAATTTAAATATAGGTTGCTCCTAAGAGAAAGGGGAAGGTTGTCGGGATGGGATCTATTCGAGATGTCTCGGCTGCTTCTTCATATGCTCCGCGACGCCGATTGCCAGAAGATGATCCAGTCGTGTTACGTGCCACGATTACGAGTCTTCAGGAGCGGGTTGAGACCGAGGCTACTCGGTCTCAGGCATATCAGGCGAAGATTGCGAGTCTTCAGCAGCAGTTTCACCTGGATGCTACGCAGAATGACGAACTCTTCGACATCTTGGCAACAGGGAACCCAACAATGCAGGCTATGCTACGGGAAAAGCGAAGACTCCGAGCAGAGAGAGATGCAGCGGCAACGGCAGAGGCAGAGGCAGCGGCAGGCACATCCGGTTCGTCGAGACGTCCCGAAGACGATGTCAATCTCGACGATTACGATATAGTTATTTAGATTTAGGATTTCGAATTCTAATTTTGGTTTTTTTTTTTTTTGTAACAGATTATTATATTTTCTTTTTAATAAAATTATATTATATAATATTTTTAAAATTTTTATTTTAAAATTTCGAAATTAATAAAATTTTAAAATTAATAATAATAAAAATCATATATAGAATAGTCGGTGATTCGATGGTAATCCGTTGCTAAAAAATCGTTATAAAATCGTGGCTATTTACAACGATTATACGACGATTTATTAGCAACGATATTGCGACGATTATTTAGCCACGATTTTAGGACGATTTATTCGCAACGATGTTGCGACGATTATTTAGCCACGATTATACGACGATTTCTTTGCAACGAATTAATGACGATTATTTAGCCCCGATTTTACGACGATTTCTTTGCAACGAATTAACGACGATAATTTTTTCCATCGATTTTACAATGACATATTTTCCTTCGAAATAGCAACGATTTTACGACGTATTCATATTCGTCGTAATTTCAATGTAACATTTACGACGATTTTACGACGAACATTTAGCGACGAAGTATTTTCCCTCGTACTTTTGCGACGAATTTACGACGATTTGTTGTTTGCGACGATCAGTTAACAACGATATCATTTTCGTCGCAAATTCGATGCAAACCCTCTTTTGCAACGATGTTACAACGATATCGTTCGTTGCAAATTGCCTGTTTTCTTGTAGTGTACTTACGAACTACTAAACCTTATACATACTTTATCTAATACATCCTTTTTCACTAATCCCTACTCAAACCTAGCCCTATCTAAACCCTACTCAACCACTAAAAGGATGTTAAAGCTTAGATAGGGTTACACCCTAAAAGGGTTACACCCTAAAAGGACAATATGAGATAATATATGTATTTTATGTTTCAATTTTGTAATTTTATGTTTTCTTTAATTGAACTTTATTGCATTTTTTATCTTAACTATTTGCGTATTAATTTAAATATTTTTTTTCAAATTAATATGATTTTAATTAAAAATTCATATTATTAAACCCCAAAACAATACTTACGAACTACTAAACCTTATACATACTTTATCTAATACATCCTTTTTCACTAATCCCTACTCAAACCTAGCCCTATCAAAACCCTACAAAACCACTAAAAGGATGTTAAAGCTTAGATAGGGTTACACCCTAAAAGGATGTAAAAGCTTAGATAAAGTAGCCCTAAACCTAATCAAATACTAACCCTATCTAAGTAGGGTTTATATAGGGTGAGTAGGGGTTCAGGGCTTAACCCTATCTAAACCCTACTCAAACACTAATCAAAGTAGGGTTTTAGGGTGTCTTACTCTAAAACCCTACTCAAACACTAATCCTAGATAGGGTTTAGGGTTTAGATAGGGTTAAGCCCTAAACCCTACTCAACCCCAACCCTATCTAAGTGGGTTTAGGGTTTATATAGGATTAAGCCCCCTAAACCACACAACCCTAAACCCTAAACCCTAAACCATAAACCCTAAACTCTAAACCATAAACTATCTAAAGGTTAGGGTTTATAAAGGGTTTTTAGGTTAGGTTAGGGTTAGGGTTTAGGGTTAGGGTTTAGGGCTTAACCCTAAGTACGGTGGGTGTCTTACTCTAACCCTAAAACCCTACTCAAACACTAATCTAAGTAGGGTTTTAGGGTGTCTTACTCTAACCCTAAACCCTACTCAATCCTAATCTAAGTAGGGTTTCAGGGTGTCTTACTCTAACCCTAAACCCTTCTCAATCCTACCTAAGTATGGTTTTATTATGCCCTAAACCCTACTCAACCCCAACCCTATCTAAGTGGGTTTAGGGTTTATGATTAGGGTTTAAAGGGTTTATGTAGGGTTAGGGTTAGGGCTTAACCCTTAACCCTAAACCCTAAACCCTACTCAAACCCTAAAATATGGTTTAGGGTTTATATAGGGCTATAGGGTTAGGGTTTTATATAGGGTTAAGCCCTAAACCCTACACCCTAACCCTACTCAAACCATAACCATATTTATGGTTTGAGTAGGGTTAGATAGATAGGGTTTAGAGTTAGATAGGGTTAATCCCTAAACCCTACCCTAGACCATAAATCCTAACACTAACCCTATCTAAACCCTAAAGAACTTAACCCCTAACCTTACTAACTAACCCTAACCTACTTAGACCTTAACCCTACCTAAACCATACTAACTAACCTACTTAGACCTTAACCCTACCTAAACCATAAAAACCCTATCTAAACCCTACGTAACCTTAAACCCTACACTATATACACCTAACCTTGTATAAGCCCTAAACCCTACATGACCTTAAACTGTGATAAAAAATGTATGATGCTCTAAAACCCAACACAATCAAGAAACATGAGACGTTCATATATATTAACAGAAAACAAAAGAAGAAGAAAAACCTGACAAAGTAAATATAATGAAGATAATACAAATGCCGAAATCGCCAATAATTTTGTTTATGAATACTCAGACAGACAGTTAAATTATCTGGCCTATAGTAGTACACATATGACATTAATTAAAATGCAGTTTAATGTTTGAAACGAATACATGGAATAGTAAAAAAACGCTTAACTAATATTAAAAGTTGTTAATGTTAAAACATTTCCAATACTTTATTTACTTCTTATTGAAATTGAGCTCAAACATAGCCACATTTTTAAAACAAAAGCACGAACAGTTTTTTTAACTAACATGTACACCATTTTTTGTTTTTTGTTTTTGATAAAAAAACATGGACACCATTTGAAACCAAAATTAACAAATTTTTTAAATCACCAACCTTTCACATATGAAGATGAATGGGAGATTGAATTTATATATGATGAGAGAAGAGAGCTTAACTGGAAAAAGCAAGAAAATGGCTTCTGAGAAAAGAAGAAGAAACTACACTGAAATTAGAGAGAAGAAGGGCCTTGCTTTTATAAAAATAGTAAAACGGCTATATTCATTTAATTTAATTTTTAGTGTTTATTTCTTGATTTTAAAATTTTGACCGTTATGGCGTAATAAAACGGCAATATTTCTTACCGTTATAGAGCTCCTCGATTGCGTTGTAATATGATTACCGTTATAAAAGTCAAATTGTTACCGTTGTGAGTTAAATAATATTTTCTTATCATTAAAAAGTTTTATTAGTTTTGAATTTTGATTACATGTATTGGGGACACTTGTATGCTACTATAACGATTGTTTTAAATCATTCGGATTATATACTGCAATTTTTGTTGGTAGTACTCACATTCTAATAAGTATATCATGTATATATTTTTTTTTCCTAAGGTATAGAACTATAGATACAAAACAAATATCTTTAAACCCCCCCCCCCCCCCCCCCCCCCCCCCCAATATGATATATTGACGAAAGCAAAAAAATGATGTATATATGATATTGATACACACATATGCACGAACGAGCTTCTGTCATGGGCTATAAGTAAGGCCCATTACAAGCAAAGAAAAACAAGAGTTAGTTGAGATAAAAATGGATTGAACGTGAGACAGTAGGACCCAAGTGAGGCCCAATGGATGTGAGTTGAATGAGATCGTCTTCTTCCTTTGTGAAATGATGGAACGAACAAGTCAATAAATGAGTCTGAGAGTAGGTAGGTGTCGCCGTTGAAGGGGAGAGCAGCCCAACCGTACTAAATGTTACATTTTCCCCTTGGCTGTCTTCATTTACGGTCGCTCCAATCCCTTTCTTTCTCTCTCACTCTCTCACCAATCTCGAGATCTGGTCGGAATGGAAAAGAAGGAGAAGAAGCAAGTGGTGGAGAGTGCTGAGCACGAGAATGGGCCTTTGATTGAAGACGAGATCGAGAGGAGCAAAGTCGGGATCATGAGAGCTCTTTGCGACCGACAAGATCCCTCCACTAAGGTTCGATTCTTTGTTGGAAAAAAGTCAATTTAGGTGACCAAAAAGCACAATACCGAATTTGGGGTTGACTTAGTAAAAAGCAGCTCCTTTAAAGAATTGAGGTCAGAACATTAGTTGTTGCAGGAGGTGGATGACCTGATGATAAGGCGGTTTCTGCGGGCGCGTGACCAAGACATTGAAAAGGCGTCAACGCTGTTCCTCAAGTACCTGACTTGGAAAAGAAGCGTTATCCCAAAGGGGCACATACCTGAAACAGAGATTGCGAATGATCTGTCGCACAAGAAAGTGTGTATGGGGATACTCTAATTGTGACATCCGCGGCTACGTTGCTGCTCTATCCACTTTGCAGGTTACTTTCTATGAGCCCCAATTAACCAAAGATACAAAAAGAAGAAGAAAACCTGTATTTATTTTTATGTTTTTTTCCAGGATTGCTACCCAGAGAGACTAGGGAAACTCTATATAGTTCATGCACCCTACATTTTCATGACCGCGTGGAAGGCGATATACCCGTTTAGAGTGCATGTGTTTTGTTTGTTGGGGAAACTTTGATGATTGCTAATTTTGGGGTGACAGATTGTTTTCGTGGAGAACAAGAAACTCACTCTCACTCTGCTTGAAGACATGGAGGAAACCCAACTCCCAGACATCTACGGTGGCAAAATGCCACTTGTTCCTATTCAGGATTCCTAACTCTCTCTCTCTCTCTCTCTCTCTCTCCATATTATTACTACGAATAAAACGAAAATCATATCTATTGTCAAACATTATTATTCTAAATTATTTCTTGTCATATTGCCATTTGGTTTGGCAACAACTACTGAATTTGACTACTGTTGTTTAAATATATAGCGCCTCTAATCATATGGGTTTGATTAAAAATTCATAACCGAAACAATAAAAGACAAAAACTGAATATTGGCTTATTTTTCCCAAATATAATACGTTCCACGTGGCTATTAGAAATATATAGATAAGGAAAGCAAAAGACCAGACAATTTGAAATAAATAAAAGAAAAAAAGAATTAATTGGTGAGTGAGAGAGACACTGTAGAAGAAGAAGATGAGATCTTTTCCGGTTAGGTCTTGGCGCAAGTCTCTCCATACCTCTCTGGTAATTTGCTTCTCCTTTGGAATCCAAGAATTCGAGGTTCTGCTTTCGATTTCAATTTTCTTCAACTTTCTGGTTTTGGATGTACATTCGAGGGTTGTGGAGCTTGAAATTTAGAAGCTGTATTTGAATTTCTATTCTAGGCTCTTAATTTGATGTATTTTCCTCTCACAGGATGAAATATTTGGCTCTCCATTTGAATTTGTAACTCGCAACACACACTGTGAGATCGTTCCAGTTACTTTTGTTGTTCCTCACAAGAAGCGTCATTATCTTCTGACGAGTGAGACTTGTAGTGGAGGAGGATCGGAGCCACTCCTGAGCTCAGATGCTTGTATTGTATGTGAAGTTTCAGACAAGCGCGTTTCCCGTTGTCGTGGGAGTGACTGTCTTCTTTCATTTCACGTCGAGTGTTTGAATGCTAGCAGTGTGGATGATCTTGCAAACCCATATTATTGTCCTTATTGCTGGTTGATCTTGCAAACCCACATTCTAGCTCTGAGAGAGAAGGCCATTGTGACCTTATTTAGGGATGAGGTCAAGGACAATGTTCCCAAAAGTCTAGAGGATACAACCTTTCACGGTGATGGAAATGGAAACCAAGAGCACTCACCAGACTTTGTAAGTGATCAAGTGTTACAAGGAGAGGAGGAGGAGGATGCCTGTTCATGCAAAGGGGAACAAGTGCAAGTTGGCAACGATTCTGATATATCAAGAGGTGAGAGCATGCCGTTGGTTGAGGAAACAGCCAACTTAGAAGTGGGTACTGATAACTTCCAAGACGCTGAGGATGACGAAACAGCTCAAGATCAAACTAGAGTCAATACAGCTGGTGCAGGGCATAAGAGGGATGGTTCAGGAAAAGAAAACGACAAGGTCCAACAGAATGAGAAGCGAATAAGAAGAAGACAGATAGTATTCAAAGCTATTGATAGTGAAATCTCATCAAGTGAATCAACTAACGAACAAACTGGAGAAGATGTAACTGAGCAGATAACTAAAGTGGCCAAGTCAAAGACACTGAGGTTGGTCCTTTTTCTTCATTCACTGGAACATTAAATCTTCTCTCATGTCCACATTAAACTTAGAATGTTAAATTACCTCATGGACTTGCAGGGACATTTCGTTTTTCAACAAGGATCAGAGAAGGCGGATAATTTGGACGTCCAAAGAAGAAGAAACGCTCAAGGTATAACTAAACACTAGCTATAGTTTCTTTTCATGAATTGGATAAGAATAGTTGTTGATATGTTTTGGCTCAGGTGGGAGTGGAGAAATTTGCAGCAGAAGCAAACAAGAACATGCCATGGAGGAAAATTCTGGAAATGGGAAAGAAGGTGTTCCACGAAACTCGTACTCCGACTAATCTCAAAGACAAATGGAGGAACATTATTAGGGCAAATAACGAACAAGACAGCAACACTAATCACTCAAATGGTAGTTGAGCTGTATTGACAAGAACTGTCTTCTCAAATGGTTGTTTCCGACGGAACTGACTTCTACTTTTTAGGCTCTTTTTTTTTCTTTTCTAAGTAGTTGTGATGATCCCACAACTTGGGCGTATATACATGATCAAATGTTTCTTCCTTATCTCTCTCCCATGTTACATAAAAGAAGCCAAAGATATCAATATAAAATTGAAATTAAAAATTTCTTGTCATTTCATATATCCATTGTGATTCAGCCATTTAGTTTTTCAACTACAAAACTTCAGTTTGGCTTGCTGTTGTTTAAATGGAATATATTGGCTCTTCCCTGCCACTCTACTAGCCTAACACAATTTGTTTCATTAAAATCAATCAACACCTTGAGATAATTCATAAAACAAGTCTTTTCTAGTTTTTTCACTCTTATAAGAAAAGAAAAGAGAAGAGAAGAGAAGAAAAGAAAAAAAAGAGCAAGTGAGACTAATATGCTTACACAAGCTGTTTTGTCATCAGTACATGCGAGAGTAAGGGCGATTAAAACCAGATATGGCAGCTCCATTGTCTTTGGTTTTAGGTTTGGTCGCTCTTAGATAAGCCCTAGTGATCTCCACGCCTAGATCCGGGTTCCTCTGCACAAAAGTCTCGTATTTCATCGGAAATACCACTTCTTCCATATGTTTTACAACATGATTGATTGCAGCGTCTTTCAAGATTCTATCAGAAGGAATACTGGCGAGCTCTAGGATGTCTAGGACGTTCCTCGAGCTCAGAGTTGCAATGAAATGGTTTCGGCATACGTCTTGCAGATATAAAATTTCGTACTTGTCAGCAGCTAGATAGAGCGCCCGGTATTGATTGTATGGAGCATTTAAGTTCCCGCTGTAGAGGAACTCGAGAAGAGAATTGAGCTCTTGGTGGTTCAAATCCGGGAGTGTGATGAATTCCTCGGATGAGGTCTTGCATTCATCAGAATCTAGCATGTTCCTGAAGACCTTTGATCTTGCCGTCTGCGAACAAAGATATATTCAAAGGATTTGACTAGATATAATGTAACTTTGAAACCAGAGTTTGTAGTTGGAGGATAGATGTGAGAAAGAGAAGTTACGAGGACGGCTTTGTGTGTTGGTATGGGTGGACCTTCTTCAGCAGGTTTAACGAGAACATCAGTGTGCATTTGCTCATTGAATGTCACAACAAGACCACCGAGGAAAGCCGCCTTTGCTGCTGCTTCTTCTGCCATTTCTGTATTCATACTGTCACAGACTCGCAATCAAAAGCAAATAGAGAGTATTATTTTTCACCAAACCCAAATTCAAGAAATTCGTTGAGAAACCCCAAATTCAAATACATGTCTCTATGGCACTGAAAGTTAGAGAGCCTTAAACTCCAAGGTTAACCCTAATCACACAAAATCAGGTTGTCTCCTTTGGTTTAATGGTCTTCCTCGATCTTTCAAAGTTTCACAACTCAAACAAAGAGACCACCCACGAGATTCAAAGCCGATTGAAACTAATCGTTGGAAAAATGACAAAGGATTTCAAATCAAAGGTATCGCCATTCCCATTAAAAAAAATTCTAGATTATAAAGCTATTGCGAAATTCGAAATTCCGATTAGAGGAGGACAGGATCTATTCTTACCCGATCGTCTGCTTCTTTGCCTTGACTCAAACTCAAACTCTCAAACTCAAAGAGAGATGTTTTAGTAAGATAAGATCTCTCGCTTCACGGAGAGACTTGATTATGACTGATGTCGTTACGGTCAATTAATTCAAGGGAAGTTTCTTTACAATTGGTGGGATATACTAATAAACAACTGGGAAGATAAATATACAAAAAGAATATTCCAAGGGAAAAGGGGCGAAATTAGTTAATTTATATCTACAGGAAATGATTTACAAATTCAGTATTGCTATCTTAAAGGGATCTCTTTAATATATTGATTAATTAAGGCTTCATTGGTACAATGATTGGCAGAGTTGTGAATAATTATATATAAAATTATTTAATATATTTATTCGTAAGCAATATATCTATAGTTATAGTTATATTTATAATATAATTTATAATATTTTTTCATAATATTATATATTTTTAAAAAAATTAATAAAAAAATAAAATAATAGTAAATATTGGTTTTAAAAGTATAAATTTTACGTTTAATATCAACATAATTTTTTGATATTACTTAACAAAATAAATTAATTATATAAATTTTTTTAATTTTTTTAATATTTTATAGGTTAATGCTCTACCAAAAGTTTCATATAAAAGGAAAGAGTAATTTACTTACTGATGGATCAACTTCTGACTTGGTCTGTTATGTTGCTTGAATTATCTGTCATTCTTAGCCAAGATGATGGAAATCTACTTCCTGGTGTTTCTTACTATACATGAACTTGATTGGCAAGCTTAGATCAGTAACAGGGTTCTGGAATTGTGTTGGAGATTCATTGCTTTCATGGAAGTTTAAGAAACAAGATGTGTTGTTCTGCACAGTCACTCCACGGGCGTTTTCCATATGACATTGGGTTTGGCTTGAGGTTTAATGAAGTTAAAGAAGCTCAGGCAACATTTTTCTTCACTCACATCTGTGAGATTGTTTCATAAAGCTCACAAATCAACATGTTTCTTGGGATCTTCCCTCGAACTCACATGACATGGAGATATTAAAGCCTCTTTGAGGGGAAGTAAAGAAAATACCGGTTCTGTAGAGAGATGTTGGTTATCGTTTGTATATGTTAAATTCATTTATGTTTAATGAACAGATTTACCAAATCGGCGTCTATCATCGACAAAAACTTAATCCAAAAAGAACATTCAAAGGCGTTCTTTACGGAATAGGTTAAAGAAGCACTTAAATTGCCAAATTTAACAATCTTGAAAACAAGAAGAGGTTTCAATTGGTCCGGTCACACCTAGAAATGTAATGTCGATCTTCTGCAGATCTGGATTCAATGCGACAAGGTAATTCATCTTCTCAAGCATCTCATCTCATCAATAGTGATGGAAAATGTTAATAATAGTTAATAGCACAATGTCCCTTAAAAGTATGAGATTATATTAGTAAACTTACTCAATGGCCCAATATTCACAGCTTTTGACATCATTGTCTATAAAATCCTTTGATTCTGGTATTGAGGCATTCTTCCCTTTGTTCTTTGTCACTGCAATTTGCAACAAAAAAGAGTAGAAAACGTGAATGTGGAAATCGAGAAGAAACATTGTTAAAACATTGAAACTTACTACGTAACGGGGAGGGTAGTTTCCAAATCCATTCTTTTAGGTATAAGAAACGAAGAGAGGATTAGACAATGGTATCATGAATTGCAGCAATAAACTAACTCAATCGCACGTAATAGACCCAAAAACTGTGTAAATCCGTTTAGAATTGAGAGACTTATGAATGATTGAAGAAAACTTGAGAGAGAGAGAGAAAATCGTGAGGATTTTTGGGTATTCATAATTATTACATGGGCCTTATTGGTGAATCTAATATTTTCTAATACTACAAATTTAGCATTTCCTTGGGTCGTTTGCTTGTAATTCAATTTTTTATATGATTTTTGTTTTCTCTTTTTTAAATCAAGGCCTAAGAAGAAGAAAAAGCATATGTTCAACTGGAAAAGGAGATAGCAGTATCAAAACTGAAATGAAAAATCTAAGATGTCAATGATTATTACATCTTTGAACAGTCGATTCAACTGTTTTTTTATAATTAAGTTCAGTGAACAACAACATTACATATATTTTTTCATGCCTCGGATCTTCCTTCTCTACAACCTCACCCAACCATACTAAACATTTCTCCCTTTATTGTATTAACTAATGTAAAGTTGTTTACTAAAGAGTTTTTCTTTTTCTTTATATTGAATATCTTTTAATAAACAAAAAATAGCATTTATCTTTTAGCGACAAAAGTAGTATTTATTTTCAAAATAAGTAATTAAAAAAAACATTTTGTATCAATTATTTTTTAATTTTTTCTCTTTGAATAGAAGGACGTAAGAAAGTAAGAAGGGAGGTTAAAAAGAGTAAAGACAAAATGTGTGTAGGGGGTCTGTTTGGTTCTGTAAGACTGAGGTAGAGATACATATATATATGTATAGACCTAACAAGTGTGACTATTAACAATAAAAACTAGAGAGAATGATCTGATCTGATGGTTTTGTTTTGTTTTGTTTAAGATTGAGGTTGAAGGCGAACGTGAGGACATGGCCTCTCGGGTTCCCCTGTTGTCCATAAGGTCTTCAGGTCACCTCTCTTGTGACCTAACACTATCAAAGTACCTGAAATTGCCACAAGCATTCTCATAAGATACAAACACTTTCCCATGGCTTTGGCTTTTGGTTTCCCAAAACCTCCTCTAATTAAGGACTTACCAAGTATGAATGGAACGATGTAAAGCAAAGCTGGTTGCCCGTGCCCATCCATCAAGTTTAGGGCAATGTATGTTATGAGAAGACCTGTGATATAATAATAATATAAGAGAGATTCTTCTTTGTTTCTCTATCTTCCTTACTTGAGGGATCATACCTAGACCATAAGCAGACATTGTCCCAAGGAAGTATCCTGACTTGAGCCTCTTGTTTGCCAGCCAGTCGTATCTGCAATTTAATCAAATATCAGAACAGCTCCTCTGCCTTATAAAAGGAAAGGACAATATCACTGATAACAATCATAGGTTTCCTTTTTACTACTGAAACTTGACAAGATGGAAAACATCTTGTAATGTCTCCATTTGTGCACCATTTCTCTGGGGACATTTGATTGATTTCCAACTCGTAAACTAAATCCATTCACTAGATTATTTTGTTCGTTCTATCTTATGTCGATACTTTTAAGATCATTTTTCCTCACGCTCAAGCAATTTCATTCCATTAATGCTTCTAATATCCCAGTTTAGTTGAGATCTTGATATAGCAATAAGGTGAAGAAATGTGCAAAAACATGGAAACAGCGGGAGGGGATAGTAGTAGGTGCAAACCTCAGTGAAAAAGTTACAAGCAGTCCTGGTAAGATGATATCACCAAATCCGATGATACTGTAGCCACCCCAAGGATCAAACATACGTGGGATCTTTAGTAGCATTGGAATGCCGTCCTCTCCACTTTTGTCACCACGGGCTACCTGTAGGAGGGCAATGATTTCTCAAGAACCTCAGTGTGGAGCAGACAGAGAAGTATGTGTTGTTGAACATCTTGCATGAATGAAAAGGGGTTTTCTGGAACAATGGAAATGCAGGAAAAACTTACCACAATCATCACGCTTTCACGGAACCACCATTTTGAAACAAAAACCCAGAAGATGTCATACATGAAGGCACAGCTGAGAAGAACAACTCCAACCTGTTAACATTAAATTTCAATGAACTAATAATACTGCTAATAAAGACATCGGCAGAAACGATTGGAATTGTCTACCAGCAGCAAGGAAATTTTCAGTCTTCAATTAGGATTGTTGAATTTTTAACATTTTACAGCTTATTTATTAGGCACGTAGTTAGAAGAGTATATATATACACTGGAAAAGTTATGGTTCCAACAGGAAGCTGGTATTATATGGCTACAGAAGCCAAAATGCGAGATTTAATTCCCCCATGAGACATTCGGAAAGAAAATGGATATTACCTTAAGATTTGGTACCCTGACAATTTGAAGAACTGTGATTATCAGCGAGATTCCCTGTCAGCAAGGAAAAAGCAACATTGAGTTGTTATCTTCTGCCCTTTGTTAGATATAAATGGTACTTATAAAAATTTAACACGAGACATTTGTATAAAAATACATGGACTGAAACTGAAGGTGAGTTAAGAGAGATAGATAGAAAGGCGTGCTTACAAGGATATCTTGCCCTATCCAAGCAAAAGAGTATTGGCGGCAAACTGCCCAGGTAACAGCAAATGCTATGCAAAAGGGACAAACGGCCAGAGTCAAGTATGAGACAGCACCCAGCAAAGGTACTTTGACATATGATTCTCCAATGCGCCGGAACCATCTGAAACTATAATAAATCCAACGTCAGTCCCAGTTTTTTTTTCTTTTTAACGAAAGCCTGCACATATATGCAACATTTACTAAGTTGAGGAAGAAAAATAAGAAGAAATATACACACCATGAGAGCAAAGCGACAAAACAGGTCTGCAGGCCCTGATAGCACCAACAAAACTTTCAATCTCAGTAACAGGATGAATTCAATAAGGTATTATTGCTATGAATTCAACAGGATAAACGTTCTGACCTCTACGCCACCTATGCAAAAGAGCACCACCAACACTTCTATAAACCAGTATGACATAAGCTTGTAGAGCATGATCAGGAAACAAGAAGCAACCACAACAAACAAAATTGCTGATATCACAGTGATCTCAACAACACCTCTGGAGCTGGTGGTTGATAACTGCAAAAGTTCATCTGATCCATCCTGCGGTTTGATATTTATAATAAAAGCCTGAGAGAAAGGACTTCATTTTACTCGGTAGCCAAAAGGGTTCGACCACAGTGGATAATTTTTTAAAGATAGTGAGCACCTTTAGCAGCTTGTCTTGCTCAATAGCTTCTTCCCTGGCGGTCCACGCAGACCAATAAGAGGCACACAAAATGGTACCAACAGCCATAAGCCATAGAAAGACCTCAGCCACATCAACTGCTGGACGTTTGGGTGAGTAGAGCTGCAAAGTAACTGAACAAATACAGTCAAAAACAACATTTAAAAAATGACAAAAGATATGCTAGAAAACAATAATAATATTAAAAAGTCACGAAGACGACTAAAATCTCTGCTGAAGAAAAACTGAGATTTACCTATGGAGTTATTGTTAACGGCGTTTTCCAGATTTCTACCAGCATCAACAGGTAGCATAACGACAGGAATGTTTATATCTAAAACGTTTTCACCCTTCTCACACACCATCTTGAAAAGATCTGCAAAAAAAACAATCAACCTAGCAAAACTCAAGAGGATAACTAATTACTTGGAAGGAACATCGAGAGACCTGTGCTGTTGTTTATAATAAGGATGGCTGAGGCACCAGCTGCTTCAGCAACCTTTGTTTTGGTGGTAAAACTGCAAATACCACGGTGAACAAGAATGACCTCTCCAGTAGGCTACCAAAAGAAGATGAACCAGAATTAAAAAGCCAGACAAACACAAAAAAATTAAAATTTTAAAATTCCAACCTTATTTTTGGGTGTGCTGCAACAATCAGGAGGGTCTGCAATAGCAAGTTTTATGAGGGTGGCATGTTTCTCCTTTGATTCCAAGGTTGGGCCAAACCTAGCACCGACACCAACATATTCCACGCGTTCTGTCCCATTAACACGAGTTGGGACTTTGACCTGTACATGGAATTATGTTCGAAGATGATCTGCTACGTTCAAAAGTAGACGAGACGAGACAGGGAAACTAAATTGGCTTAAATGCAGAAAGTAAGAGTTACAGATCTATATCCGATTAATTAAGACCCTTTTTAAGTATTAACATATCCGAATGTATAAAATCCAAAGCTCATAAAAAATATTGCAATCAAAAGATTAATTCAGTAGTTTGAGAAACCTATTTTTCCATCTGAAACCCAACAGAAACCTAAACGACAGAATATGACCAAGCTAAGAGGTTAAGCCAAAACAAACGCTCTGATTGGATCAGTATTCTCACCAGTACAAAATTGTTGTTGCAACCAGGTCTCTGCGGAAGGGAGTCATCGTGGTGAACTATGTCTCCAGCAGAGACCAAACTAGCACTGTACAACAACCCGAAAACAAACAAGAAACAGCTGAAAGATCTCAGCGGGATCATACTTGACTCTACAAGATTCGCAAAAAAATATATGGCTACGAAGGAGAAGAATAAGGAAGGACTGATCACAAATACAAAGGAGGAAGATAAAGAAAGAGGAAAGATGGAGAAAAAAATGGAGGAAAGTACAAGGAACGAGAGAGATAAAGAGAGAGAGAGGGGGGGAAAAAACTCTCGAGTGAGAGAGAGATGAAAAAAGTGTGTCGTTTTAGAGATAAGTAAGCGTAAAACGCAGACGTTTTCACGGTGGTTTTGACTTTTTCATACATTCATTTAATACTTTAATTATCGATCCGTACGATATTTTTCTTCTGTAATGAAATCAAAGTGCTAAGTGTCGATTAAGAAAACGATCGTACATGTGGAGTAATAAATGGAATAGCAGAAAATGAATACATCAAAACAAACATTAAGCGATGATTAAAACCATTTATTCAATAATTGATGTCTTCTAACTAAAACCTTTTAAATGATTGACTATTTTTGTGGGGTAGAAAAAAAAATGCTTTGATTTACATGCGTTTTGTGAACTGTTTAGATCAAATATTGTCTTGTGAACGATACGACTGCTGAATGAATGCATCACTTTTCTTTTTTTAACAACTAAATGCAATGACTATCAAACCCCTATATTATATTATATAAATCGATTATTATTATTATATTTTTTAAAAAAAAATTTCTATAGATTTATTAAATTTAAAGGATGAAATTATATAGATAAAAAAAAATGTTTTATAAATGACATAGCTAATCCGGTATGAATAAAACCCGGTACAAAAACGTAAATATCACTATCGAGATTAAGAGTCTAGCAACTATAATGCTAGAGCATCCATATATTATTATTATTAATTCCATAGGTAAATCTCAGTTTGAATTTTTAAAATAAAATCATATAAATCGATTGACATCTTAAATAAATACCGGTTTTCAAAAGATTACATGCGCGTGGAACATGAATGCGATGTGTACATCGAATCAACCGATCACCGGCTAGCAAAATAAAATTATCTAATTAATTATTTTAAAATTGAATCCGTATGAACCGTACCGACAAGACCGCATGTTACAGTAAACCATTAGATAATTATCATTCAAAAAATCTAATGTGGCCGACCTCATACTAAGATCAGTGTTTTGGCCAATTATACCCTCCCACGTTTTAAAAAAGCCAATTTGTTTGTTTGTACACGCGTCACGTTATTATTGATATATAAGTTTCACGTGTGCAAAAGCTTCTCTACCATATTCGCAGACCCTTGTTGGGCCAGGATGGTTAGATTGGCCCACAGAAAGGGACGTGTGAGATTTTACAGGTCGTTTTTCCAAGGTGTTGATGGCAGACATGTCTTCCGAGGTTAGAGCAAAAACAGCAAACATTTTGTATATTAAGCCGTTTTTCAGTCTGCTTAATAATCAGAGAGAACCAACCAACCAAAACAATTTTTTTTTTTTTCCATCACAGCAAGTAACAACTTTTTAAAAAAAAACACAAACACAAATACAATTCAACTTGAGATTTAAGACATTCACAACACTAACCAGAGACTCTTTTTAAGAGTTTCTTTGAAGCCACTCTTGAATAGCGGAACGAAGGGCGTGGTTTGGGACAAGGTTATCGTGGGCGAGCTTAAGGTTCGTCATTGGTGAAGTCTCGTGACCATTGTCGAGCCATTCTCTTAAGGCTTCAACTTCGTAGGTGAAACCATCCGCTGCAACACGAGGCTCTCGCATTACTTCCTGAAAAAAACGAAGAAACGATCATTGACTTCTAAACATTTTATAAACTAGCTGTGGCCAACCCTAAATTGTCTAAACATCAATCAGAAGGCGATTATTTAAACCCAACTGTCCACCCTGGCTCGGTTCTAAACCTATTAAAGAGGAACAATGCAGATGATAACAAATGTGAATTTTAAGTTACACATCTACAAGTAGACATTTCAAGTCTTTTTCAGCTTCGGTTCTGTTCAACATACCTGCGAGATCGGGCAGATAAAATACGACGGAGGCTGACATGTAACGGAATCCTCATCAGAGATTCCTGAAGGTATTCCATGGCGACGAGTGTAGCTCTGAAGAAGCAACAGAATCTCCGAACAGACCGAGCTAGCTGCGTCTTTCTCAGCAGCCACCTTGCTGAGTTCCTCCTCTGTTCCTTTTCTACGCCTTGCCTCTTCTTCATATAGCCTCATGAAGTTTTGTCCCACAGAGCAAGCTTCTTCTTTCTCCTTCTTCACTTTCTCAAGCTCCTCTCTTCTTCTCTTCACTAACTCCTCTGTTTCTTTCCTCTGCCGCACCTATCAAAACGAATTTTGGTATGGTGATTATAACTTCTTAGTTTCTAAATTGATCTTAAGATTCAATACCTCGTCTTCATATAGCTGCATCAAGTTCTTGCTTATTAAGCAGGCCTCTTCCTTCTCCTTCTTTGTCTTCTCAAGCTCTTCCTCTTGTCTCTTCACTGATTCCTCCATCTCTTTCCTGTGTCTCAGTTGCTCGTTGTAGAGCTGCATCCCTAATTTGTAAATTCAATAGAAAATTCAAGCACTCATCTGAAAAAGAACATTTCACTTCTGTAAACGTTTCTGTTTCTGACAGTACCGTCCTGAACAATGACCCGCACTTCTTCGATTTCCTTCTTAGTTCTCTCGTGTTCTTCTTTCTCCTTCCCCAACATCTCTTCAGCTTCAACTCTGCGTCTCAGTTCCTCATTGTATAGCTTTCTTCCATTCAGAATGATGATAAGCGCGTCGTCCCTCTCTTGTTTAGTCTTCTCCACCATTTTCTTCTGTTTTTCTAATGCTTCTTTACCTTCTTTCCTTAGCCTCGCTTCCTCATTGAACATAGCTTCATACTCTCTTGCCTTTAAAGTAAAAGGAAACAATTCTAAGCAAAGTAAACATTCTCAAAGTCTTGAGATTATGGATTTGTGCAAGTATTTTACACTGCGAATGGCCTCAACAGCGGTATTTTCAGCTTTAAACCGCCTGACACATTCTTCATACGCTTCTCTTTTTGATTCCTCAACTTCCATAAGTGCTTGCTTAAGCTGTCTATACAGTTGATCATTCCTGTCGCTTTCCTGCAAAAGGACAGAAGCTTTCAATCACTTAGTAACAGACACAGAAACAGCACGGGATATATTGGCTTAATTCACAATACCAACAATGTTTAGATCGTACAGATTGATCCTCTGATGCAGTTGGCTCTAA
This sequence comes from Eutrema japonicum, assembly GCA_030161315.1. NCBI lineage: Eukaryota > Viridiplantae > Streptophyta > Magnoliopsida > Brassicales > Brassicaceae > Eutrema > Eutrema japonicum. The sequence continues at coordinate 411,480 of BSQW01000001.1, read as the reverse complement.
CATGTCCCTGTCTCTCCTTATGTCAATGTAAGCTACAATTGCAGAGACCAATTCTGCGGAGCATTTTGGTGAAGCAGAGGAATAGAGCTTTGGTTTCAATTGTCCAGCTTTGGCTTCTGTTTCATCCACATGGTCTTCAAGATTTGCTTCCCTGAGTATTTAATATACCGAAACATAAGGTGTTGCTTCAAGGATAGAGACAGAACATAAGGAAAGAGAGTTTTCAAAACTCACTTTGTGTAGATGAGATGTCCATCACACATAAACATAACCTCGCAGGAGCTAGGCGCATGTTGGTACACATACTTTGCCTTTCTGGACTTGAGATCGAACATCTTCCTGCAAAATTTCAGCAAGTCAACACGAGTGAGCGTAGGGATTTAAATTTTAATAGATATCCAATACGTACTCTGAATAATGATGATCTGATGCAGCTCCCATAACGAGCTTCTTGATTTTGCTCTCATGGATGAGTTCTAAGATCCCCTGCTTGACATCGTTCATCTCTATACACGATATGTAAATGTCGTCCTCATTCACCTGCGATCACAATGAATCCAATATCGGGTATTAATTGCATTTCACATTAAATCATTCTAATTAGAGATCAAGAATGAGGGGAAACACAATCATTTCAAAGCAAGAATAGAAAGACTTTAACAATGTAAGAAGGCAACAGAACAATACCCCTTCTTGTTGACAGAGGTCAAAATATTCATGTAATGTCTCGTACATGATAGCCTCCAATTCTTCAAGCTTGAGTGCTAAAAAATCAACAAGAAATAACGTATCAAATGTGAAGCATCGCTTCATCAACAAATGGCGTAACATTACTCCATGGGAATCATATAAATCTCGGTATTTAGTTAATTGGGGCATGAAGATATGACAATTACCAGCAGGAGAAGCAGTTTTTGGCTGATAAACATGGAGGATGCAGACTTTCTTGGAACCGAGGTTCCTCAAAGCCCAAACCAGAGTCGATTTGCTCTCTCTGACATCATTCTTCACAGCAACATGAACAACATCACTGCCCATGGCCATGAGTTCCGCCATTGATGTCCTTTTTCCGTCTTTGTGTTCGGTCTTTCCCCCCCTCCCCCCCCCCCTGGAAAGTGAAAACAGAGAAAGAAAGAAGCATCTAATAGAAAGAGACCAATAGTGGTTAGTGGTGACCCTCAATGTTCTTCTTGCTGACCGTTTCAGGTTTCATAAGGTGGACACAGTAAAGTCAATGGGTGGCAATTAAAACACAAGTCAACGCATAAAAATGAACGGCTCTCCAAGATTTTTGTCCCAGTGAATAAAGAACTTTTTATTAGTTTTTTCACATTTTTTCCCATTAAAATTTACTGAATCACAACACAATCAACATCATATTTATCTTAAGGTAAATCAAAGAAATACGGGTGCTGTTGCAACCACTCGTTAATAGCCGAACGAAGAACAAGATTTGGGGTGAGGTTGTGATTCTCGAGCCTAAGGTTTGTCATCGGCGATTTTTCACCTCCATGGCTGAGCCAGCTGTTGAACTCATCTGCTTCATACGTGTAACCATCGGCTGCAACATGGGGATTTTGCATAATCTCCTACATTCACGCGCAATTGGCAATGAATAATATAAGAGCAGACCAGCACACAAATATCAAAATGTATGGTTTAGTATGAATTAGTGTATGTGTAAGCTTAGTACACTAAAGTTGAGATATCGAGCAGAAGCCAAGTAATGATCCGAACCAAAAATATGCTTTTTTTGGATGGAGGGTTCGAGTCCTGACCTTTGAAATGGGACAGATGAAATATGGGGGAGGCTCGTTGGAAACAGACCACTGCAACGGGGATGATGGTGAATGTGACGATGACTCACCCTTCTCCAGGTTTAGAAGTCTCAAAAGCTCTTCAGTTTTTTTGATAGCTTCGTCTCGCTCTCTCTGGAACATTTCTAACAGACGGGGGCAATCAATATAAAGCTGTTCTTCGAGTTCCTTTTGGACCCTCTTCATGTTTTCGATTTCTGCTTTCGCTCTGTTTAGTTCCTCCTCCGCTTCTCTCCTGCGACTTACTTCTTCATTGTACAGTATCTGAGTGACACCAAAGTAACGAGAGAGTGCTTCCTCTCTTTCACGCTTCATCTTATCATGTTGCTCCTTTTCTCTCTTTAGTTCCTCAATTTCTAATCTCCGTCTCTGCTCCTCGTAGTACATCGTCTCAAACCCTATAGCCTGTTTAAAGAACCATGTCAATTGAACAAATGAGAAAATCCCCTACACTGGAAGATATAAAAACACCACCACAAGAGTCTCGTATGGTAAACTTGACATTAAACATGCATATGGGTTATTAAGACATACATATGTGTTTTCGTTAAAAAAAAAAAAAAAAAAGACATACATATGTGTTATGTTTTTACAGTACCCGGGGCAGTAAATGAGATAAATTTGGCTAACAAGGAGGGGTGTTGGATCCTTGAATTTTCCATCTATCACAATTTCTTCATGCCTTCTCCATAGGTTTTAAGGCTTTTAGGCTAACCAAAAGGTTTTTCCAATTAAAGAAACACTCCTCCACTTGTATTGAAAATTCTATGTGCTGACTAAAAAGGATTTTACGTACTGATTGGCCTTCAGGTGACGACAGGGCATGTGACTCGGTGTCATGGTCAGCTCGTCCTGCTTCCTCGTATGGTATCAGAGCAGAATCAAGGCCGTGAAGGCTGGTTAAGGATTCAGAGGAGTGTGATGAACCCCCAAGATCAAACCGACCCTCCCTATTAAACATAAAAAAAGTCCTGTTATCTTCACAACTATTCAAAACACGCAGAAGTATAATCCTTCAACTTACCTCGTTTGGATGAGGTTCCCATTACATACAAGCCATATTTTACAGCAATGAGGCGCGTGGCGACTCACATACTCTGCTTTTCTAGATGTGATATGAACCATGCCCCTGCATCATCAAAAATATATGACCAGGGTGAGCATTTTCTGTTTTAAGGACTCATCTTTGCATCAAGCGTATTATCGCACAAGAGAGAAATGATCAATTGAGTCGTTCTGGACACAGAATGAGTCTCAATATATCCTTACTCGGGAGTAGTGGGAATCAGCAGCTGCTCCCATAATAAGCTTCTTGATATTGTTTTCATAGATAAGTTCCACAATCCCTTCCCCAACATTATTTGCCAAATTCCATAATATATCCACATCTTGTTCGATAACCTGCAACATAAGCAATTCTATGACATTCCCATGGCATACATACTAAATGTTCAACTCTTGTACACTATTTTTGTTGGTCAAACCAACTCTTGTACATTCTGATCATAATTTTTGTTGTAAAACAAAAGAACCACAAGAGTCAAGACTGTGTTTTCAGATTCCTCTTGCTTCCTTATTGTGAGACCAATGTATTCGTGAGTTGGAATAGCACTCACTCCTTCATCTACGCAGATATCACGGTATTTGAGAAGGCTCTCAAAAGTGTACTTGTCAGTTCAGACTCCTGGATTGCATCGATCTCGCTTTGTTCTAGCCCACTTGCTGGAATTCACAGACAAAAGGCCGAACATTAGAAAAGAAAAGGAAACTTACACAGTCGGTAATAAGTTGATTCAAGAAAGTAGAGCTTGGTCTTCTCTATAATCAGATCATCAGCCGCTTGATATAACATCACCCACAAGTAAACACTAATACAGACACCTAGCTGCAACCATTTACATCCTACGATCAAGAATCTTAGGATGCTAGATATAACGAAATTAGAGGCCGGACGAGGTAAAAAAAACATCAATTTCTACAAGCTGCTAGCATTTGACTCACTAATCTGTTCGTGTGATCCATAACCATCAGATGCTTGATAAGTGTAAACTAGAGCCAAAACAGAGAAAATTAAATATGATCAAAGTTTCTTGGCACAAAAAAAAAAAGCAGAATCAAACTTAGAGAAGCGATGCTGTACATGTAGGGTTCATCGAAATCTGTTGATGAACATGAAGAAGGAAAAGCTTCTTCACTCGGAGATTCCTCAATGCACATATCAAAGTCAATCTGCTTTCACGAACATCTTTGCTTACTGCAACATAAACGGGATCGTCATTCAAAGCCTCTGCCATGGATTCTCTACTTTTTTTTCTTTAGATACTCGAGAGACAAATTCTCTCTTTTCCAAAACAAGACGATAAGACACAAACACGATTATTTAATTATTATATATGATATGTAGTAGACACATCATTATATCTTGGTCCCTTCACAACTAATTTCGCAGATGTTTCCGACCATTTTCTTAGTCAATTATATTATATGATACAAGTGAATACTTTTAAGTATTTTCTGAGAAAAAAAGTGATGACAACGAAAGATATGATCTTAACAGATAAAATCAGAGAGGGAGCCATTGCTCACAATAAATTAAATGGAACTTAGCAAATAAAAAACAAAAAATCGGTGAATTTCTTAGATGTCGCAGAACATTTCTTAGCGTAAAAACGACACTTTTTATTTCATACAATAATAATTAAAGTATACAATTAAACGAATTACTATATTTAAAAGGGAAGGAAACTGGGCATTTTAAAATTAAATGTCAACTCTGAGAAGCTAAAAGAAAATATCTGATTCGAAAGTTTTCTTACCTCCGATCAATCTCCGCTACATTATGACGTGTCTCGATTAGGATTTAGGGCGACCTGAAGAAGAAGAAGAAGAATGAAGCTGTTTCTGAAGTAGAGCCAAGTCAAGAAGACTCAAGAGTCAACATCTGATCTGAGCCACACACACAAAAGGTTGTTTAATTGTAGAATTAGCGACGATTCAGGTTATGACACGTCACGTAGCATTTGGTGTGAACGGTCAGATCTTCTTGTGATAAAGTTATTTTTAGTGGGCGGCCACATTTATAAACGGCCCATGGGGCCATTCACTACTAGTTAGCAATTTAAGGGTTGACTGTATCGGCCAGTTTGGTGATAAACATGGAAAATTGATTGATGTGATGTGATGGCTTTACATAATAATCGCATAAATAGAAAAGTGGTTTATATCATCTTCTTGACAAAGAAAATCCCAAAATCACATCTTTGGTTAATCAATGAATGCTATACTTTGGGTGCTGCTGCAGCCACTCGTTAATGACTGAACGAAGGGTGTAATTTGGGGTAAGATTGTGATTGGCGAGCCTGGCGCCTGTCTTTGGCGATGTTTGACCTCCTAGTCGCAGCCAGGTTTTGATTGTATCTGCCTCGTAGGTGTGACCATCAGCAGCGACATGGGGATCTCGCATTATCTCCTACAAATATATCAAATTTAACCATGCATGTGCTGGAATCAGGAATTATACACTTGGACTTTGTATCCTAACCATTGAAATGGGACAAAGAAAGTCTTCAGGGGGCTTGTCCGAAACAGGACTCGACTCTCCTTTCTTCCCGCTGCTTTTTGTCTTCTCATCTTCTTTCCTTACTTTCTTTGGTGATACAACCTCCGTTTCTTCTAGTATCCGTCCCTGTTTTCAAATGCAGCACGACATGCAACAGTCTCAAATGGTAATCTTGACACTGGGTTTTGTCTAGCTAAACCAAAATTCAGGCCTGTAATAAAACGAGATGGAAGTAACAAGCAGCGTCCTTGTGATTTTCCACCTATCATTCAATTTTGTGGGTTTTAAGCTATTAATTAAGGCTTTATTCAATCTTTGTACTTACTGAATGTGACTGGGTTTCATGTTCATCTCTTCTTCTTCCTTTGCTTGGTTTCTGAGCATAACCATATGATTCTGAGAATGAATCTGATGGATTCCCAAGGTCGAAACTTCCCTCTCTATCAAAACAAAGTGTAAATGACAACTTTCTATTAAACTCTGCAATTAATATAGCCTTACACACACAAGTGTAATCCTCAAAACTCACCTTGTCTCAATGAGTTTCCCCTTGCAGATGAACCACATTTTACAGGAATGAGGTGCATGTTGACTCACATACTCTGCTTTTCTAGATGTGATAGACATTCCCCTGCATTATCAAAGACAAAGAGAGGTAGTTACTGTATTTGCTTTATTTCTTGGTCTTTATATTGTTTCCATAACATAGATTGACTCAGTTGAACAATTTTTCAAATTTCATATTCTTGAGTTATCCTTACCTGGAATAGTGAGGATCAGCTGCTGCTCCCATAACGAGCTTTTTGATATTGCTTTGATACATGAGTTCCACAATCCCTTCACCAACATCATATCCTGAGATTAATGATATATCCACATCTTCTTCATTAACCTGCATCAATATATATATAGAATTTCGATCAGTTTTTTTCAAGATGTTGTTTCCTTTTAGCTCCAGCAAAACCAATCGACAGTATAACATAGCGTGTTACTTAGTTCTCAATCTCTAGTTTTGATTATTTTGTTCGAATTAACACCGTCATTGCTACAGAGTTTGTATTGTATATTTGCAAAGAGAACTTACCCCTTTATTTGTGCAGATATCACGGTACTTGTAGAGGCTATCGTATGAAGTTTTCAGTTCTGATTCTTGGATTGCATTGATCTCACTTTCATCAAGCCCACTTGCTGAAATTGCACATGAACCCCAAGACTATTTCAAAACAGAGTAAAATTCTAATTCTAACATCCGCAAAAACAGAGTAAACAGCCCTGAAATATCTCTGTGTATGCTTTAACCGTCACTACTACTCACTAGAAAATCCAAACTTGATAAGAGGAGAAAATAATTAGGTGAAATAATAAAAACATTATGTAAGTATGACTTGACAACAAATAAGTATTAGCCGTATAAGCCCAAAAACCTGATTCGTTTCATAGAAAAATTAGCATCATCCAGAGGGTCATCTATTAATCACAAAAATACTAGTAGTAGAATACAATCAATTCGTCATGGTACGTAATTAGTAAAAATTATACATACGAGTAGATTGAAAAATTGGCCTTTCCAGTTTTAATATAACCTAATCAAAGCTTCTTTGGCAATCGAACCTATCTAAAAGCAAAAGTAGATGATACTTACAAGAAGCGGTCAACGAAAATGGAAGATGAACATGAAGAAGACAAAGCTTCTTCACGGGAAGAGTTCTCAGTGTCCATAGCAGAGTTAATGTACTTTCTCGAACATCTTGATTCACTGCAACATAAATGGCGTCGTTATGCAAAGTTTCTCCCATGGATTATTTCTTGTAAATTTCTGGTATACAATTATGTAGTTAGTATCAACGCGTAGGTAATATATAGCGACTAGCGAGAGAGAGAGAGAGAGATATGTCAAGGTATCCCTCTTCATCCCTTTGCAACTTAAATTGCAAGGAGGTTTCGGACCATTTACGTGTTAATTTATCGGTCAACACTTGTTTATTAAGTTTCCGGGAATAATAGTATCATTTTTTTTTTTGCACTTCGACATTAAGTTTGCGAGAATAATGTATAAAATAATTAGGTCTCGGGGATATCTTACATCAATTTTCTTTAAAAAAAATAAATAAACCAAAATGTTATACTAGAATGTAAAATCGCTTGACTAAAGAAACTGAAGAAGTCAATTTATTTATTTTGATAAAGAAAAAATATGTTAGTGTACTGGATTATTTTAAAAACTACTGTATTAATTAGGGGTGCCAATCCAAGTTTTGGGTTGAATTTTTTAGGTTGTGGGTTGGGTTTGGGTTATTTGGTTTGAGAATTATTTGACCAAATTTGATCTACATAAAATTTGGATCGAGTTTTTAGGTTTTAGATCAGGTTTAAGTTGTTTGGATAGTAAATAATTTGACCAAAATAAACTTATATCTAATTTTATTTGGGTTCTTTAGATCTTGTATTAGGTTTGGTTATTAAATGTTTATAATAATTAAAAAATTACAATAACATCTAAAATAAATTTTTAAAACCAATTGTAATAAATAAAATAATCTATAAAATCTAGAAATAAATATATTTTATTAATGAATATACTATATAAAAAATATATGTAAAAACAAGATTGAATTCTATTTGGGAGTTTTAGTTATCTAAAGACTAGTTCAAATAACCCAAACCCAAATTAATAAAAATTATTAGATCTAAATATGTTTTTATAGAAACTCATATCCAAACTAATTGAAGTTTTTTGGATTGTATTGGGTTGGGTTGATTAAATTGGCCATTCCTAGTATTAATATTTTACAGTTATTTGTTTTTCGTAATTTATATATATATATATATATATGTTTATTTATAAAATAAAAAATTGAATATTAAGATAACGTATCTTAGTTGATGCTGGACTGGTTAAATCGTATTAGTCCACTTTAGCATCTCTAAATATGTAATTTCATTCATATAAAAAAAAGATTAAAATTGACTATAAAACCTATAATTATCTAGCATATTTGCAATTGCATAACAAAATAAATGCAATTGTAATATGGTTTAGCGTTTACAATTTATTTTTTTGCTGACGTTCATCTTTGAGCGCGGTCATAGATTAATCTGTTGTCCATGCGGATGGACCAACTCATAGTCCACATAAAAAAATGTCCGAACGAATGGCCTATATGGACGCAATCAAGACCAATTGAGAGCCTTACTGGTGCAATTCATTTGCAGTCTTAATTAAAAAGCCCCATGGGCCATATATTTACTGTGCATGGGCTTTAACCAACCCATTAAGATCGTCTCTTTCCCGCCACATACATGTGATACACCCAAAAAAAAAAAAAGTAATAATAATTATATTTGCTCCAATTTCCATCTTTTTAAAATTGGAACAAATATTAGTCTCTCCGCCTCTCTCTCCATCTTTTTAAAATTTAAAATTCAAAATTCGGTTTGAGCTCTCTCTCTCTCTCTCTCTCTCTCTCTCTCTCTCTTCTCTAAAGTTCACTATCGTTTGATCACTGTCGTAAAGCGTCTACGGATGAAGATGAATATCAACAAAGCCTGCGATCTGAAATCAATTTCGGTGTTTCCTCCTAATTTGAGGTACGATTTCGCTTCTATCCGTCACCTCTTTCACATACTCGATTTGAGAATGAATACACCACCGTTTAGGGTTCATTTGGGATTCTTCCGCTCTTTCTGGGGATCGGTTTTTGTTTAGTTTGTGCTGGAGACGAGTTTCAGTGTGATCTGTATGTGGAGTTTTTGTTTTTATCGATTCCCCGAAGAAAAATTAGGGGAAAATTGGGCTTTAATCGGGCGTAGCATCCGAGGAGGCTAAATGGTGTTCTCTCTCGTTTTGCGATTATGTTGTTTCTTTCTCGCATTTATCGTTCTGTGTGGATTCTCTATTTAGAAGGAGATCGAGTGTTGGACCGTCTGAATCGCAGCAGTCCTTCTCGCAGGGACCTTCGTCTCAGACTCAGCGTGGTGGCTTTTCTCAGATGACACAGAGTTCAGTCGAAGAACTCCTGATAAACGATCAGGTTAGAAACGTCATGCTTGGGCCCTTGATTTATCTTCTGTAGACCGTGTTAGGCTTGATTTCATACTTGTGCTGCTTTTTCCACTCTGCACAGAGATTTAGTTCTCAAGAACGAGATCTCTCTCTTAAGAAGAATAGTTTCTTGCCCCCAACCAATCATAAACGAGATGATAGTCAGATGGTTGCATCTAGACCTTCGAGCGGTCTTACGAGAAGATGGAGTTCTGTTTCAGTTGGAGAATCTAAATGTAAGTTTCCTCTTTCTAAATCCATCACAACTTGATGGACAAATATGTTTCTGCAGATTATTTGCATTTGGCGAGCGTGGACATACATTCCATTTTTGGCACTGAGTGACCTTTTCTTCATTTGCTACTGAGTAGCTCAGATTGGTGAAGAACTCGAGCAACGGTTTGGGATGATGGAAACTTCACTGACCAAGTTTGGAATGATGTTGGATTCAATTCAGAGTGACATCATGCAAGCCAACAGAGGAACTAAAGAAGTATTTATTGAAAGTGAGTTCTATGATTCTCTTATTTTAAAATCTCAAATTCGCTCTCTTCTCAAAGTATGTGCCAACCACATGGGATAGCAACATACCAGGAGGTTAGGGAAGTGTATCCCCTTGGATTTCCATTTGCTTGGCCAAACATGATTTCTTAGCATGGCTGTTAAAAGCTTGATATTGACTTGAAGAACGACTCCTAAATCCTCCATACTTTATGTGAAGGTCTCAATAGATACTTAGCTGACTTATGGTTTCATGTGTTTACTGCAGCTGAGCGCATACAGCAAAAGTTGATTCTCCAAGACACTTCACTTCAGCTGCTGGTAAAAGCAAATATTTGTAGTATTTATCGACCTTGTGCAAACAGATTAAGCTTATTGACTTGTTTAATTGGGAAGCAGATAAAGGAACAAGCAGATGTCAAAGCTAGTCTTGATGGAGCTGTTAAATCTATTTTGGAGGAACTAAGCAAAGATCCCAATCAAGAGAAGCTACAGAAAATAGCTTTGATGCTAACAGCTATCCCAGAGCAATTAGAAACCGCTCTGCAGAAAATACAAAGGGAAATCTGCCACACGTTCACCAGAGAGATTAAGGTGGGACATGAGAGTTATAAAGAAAAGTTTCAAGTAATTTGTCTATCTCAGCAGAGTCTGTATAAGATTGATGTCATATTAAATCTTGGTCAATCTTTTATAGGTTTTGGCTAGCTTGAAGATGCCTGAGCCAATAGTAGCTCAGGTTCCAACAGCACCACAAGTGCAGGTCTTTTTCTCCTGCTTTTCATATCTTTGCTCTTTAACCCAAACATTTCAGCAATTAATGTGGATTTTGTTTAACAACAGGCTAAGGAAAACTTGCCTGAGCAGCGCGGTCCAGCAGCCAAGGTAACTAGCTCTATTGCAGTGAACACATCTCCTCTCTTCAGAAGTCCATTTTTATACAAGCTCAGCTGTTACTAACAAATGTGCAAAAACAGCTGCAGAGCAATGCCTTTTGTAGTACTACACTGAAAACGAAACAACCGCAGCTTCCTAAAATGTAGGTCGTACATTGCTTTGCTACTTTACCCTTTCTATACCATAACAATGACCACAGATAGATTCTAAATGCTTATCTTGCATTTTACAGTCCATGTAAGGCATCAGCGAGAGCTGTAAGAACATATGTATCCCCAAAGACACAAGTGGGAAGTTGGAAGACAGTGAAACCAGAACAAAGGAAATTCAAGAAGAACGCAGCAAGAAAGCAAGTAAAACCTGAAGGCACTCATACGCAGGTGATTGGGTCGGATTTTCTCATTGATCAGCTAGAATCAATAAGAACACTTGTTTTAAATTCCTAAAAAATCTGAGCAATATGCAATACAATTCATGCAGTTGGTACAATGTAGTGTTGTCATAGACTCAGATGAAGATATAGATGGAGGCTTTTCATGCTTGCTCAACGGAAACACCAAAGGTATGAATGAAAATCTCTGAACTTGATATCCTCTCGAAGTCAAAAATGGAATGATGGATAATAATGAAGCTGTGTTATATTTCATATTTTTCTTAACTAGAGAGCTGTGTTATGAAACTATGTATGTCACTTCAGGAGCTAACTTCGCATGGGACGCAGAGAAGGAAACTGAAAGGCTTCTGAGGACAGCGAGGAGGACAAAGAGGAAGTTCGGTAACCCCATAATCATTAATTGAAATTAAGCTAAGTATAAGAAGTAAAAACTACGCCCCCCTTTGCTTTACATAGAAATGTAAAGCATGATTTAACTGGATAGATTATTACAAATGTTAGTGAATTTTCATTATAACATTTTTTTCTTTTGATTATGGTAAATTTTAAAGAATTTTATTAGTTATAAAAAAAATTACTTTTCCATGTTATTACATGGAGACATATGATTGGATATTATTTAAAACATGTTGTTATAGTTATTTTTTAGTATGTACCAAATCACCATTAGTCAAAATAAAATAAAATAGTTTTACCAAATCACAATTATGTGTTGTCATTTATAATCCGAAATCCATCGTTATCTAATCTAAAACTAGATTTTTATTCCCAATTTTACTTAAAGTATGATCATCACTATAAAGACAGAATCAAATACTGCCCTAGTAGTTCAATTAACTACCAAAAACTTTGAGTTCTCTTTGGAAACTTATATATTGGTCTTTGAATAGATTACTTCCTTTTATTGAAGGTTTGAATAAATATTAAAACTAAATCTTTTAAGTAGTTTCGACCAATATATATAATACCTTACTTTAGTAAAATATTAAATATGTAAAAGCAAATGTTAAATAACAGCATATTGTATTTAGATCTTTTTTCTAAAAAACATAAACGATGATCCAATGACTAAATCAATTTGTTGCTGAAGAATTTCACATGTCAGCAATAATATTTCCTCTCTTTCTTAGTAAAAAACTTTGGGCATTTAGATCTTGTTGTTGTTGTTTTTTTTTTAAGAATCTGAGATTGTAAATTGTAATATAACCAAACCATATGAATATTGCATATCTTAATTCCTTCTTAAGTCCATATATCTGAAATGCCAATCGAAAAACATGCCGAAGAACAGCTTTGCTCAAAGACAAGAGAGAGATCAGTCATATCTGGTTTTTTCAGAAGGAAGAAGAATAGATCACAACAAGAACCATCTGAAGATTCACGTTTGATGAGAAGAAACAAAGCGAAGAATTTGCATTTGTCTCTCTCTGAGATCATGAGGAAGCTGAAACATTCATTCAAAAAGGAGAAACCGCAACATGACAAGAGGTTACTGGGGAAGAAGAGAAGATTTCAGAGGAGTTTATCAACTAAAGATCATTTCTTTCTCGAGCGGATGACTTCAATGTCTCAGAAGAGGCCTCACCATGGAAATTTTGATCAAAACTTGGAAACCAGCAAACAGGTTCAACGAAATCAATTGCTTCCCGAGTATCCGTCTCCTTTTAGCAGCCCAGGAAGAAGATGGGACGAGAATTCAACTTCGTTTTCCAGATCTGCTTCAGATGGTTTCATCAAGTCTGAAACATTTGGAGGTACAAGTTTACCTATACAACATATGTATTCTCCCATTTTTGAGTAACTATTTGTTAACCAACGGTACTTTGATGATTTCTATCAAAGAGATAGAGACTGCATCATCAGGTGAAGGTAGTAGCCCTTCCATATCCACAGGCAACCAGTTTTTTGATATCCTCACCTTTGAGATATCACAAATTGAAGCTTATGATGGAGAGAAAGAGGGTCAAATCTTAAAAGAGGCAAGTATACTTTTGATTTGGTGTTTCTATGCAAATTTTGTGATGGAGAAATTACAGAGAAGAATTATTTGTTTTTCTTTCTTTTCCAACAGACCTCCCATGAAGAGAGCCTACCACAACTGTCTCTTCACGATATATCTAGAACCGAGGATTACAAATTAGTTCTTGAGCCGCTATTCATTGAATATGAAATCAGTCCAGTAAGAGGTAGTATGAAAGAAAAAAAACCCAATTCCACCAATACTTAAAAAGAGATTTTCGAACTCTTGAATTGTGACCTAACATTGCCTCATCTTCAACAAAACTCAGGTGAAGAAGCAAAGAGACAACCTTTTTGCAACCAATTTCAAGAACAAAATCATCCTATGGATGAAAAAGAATCAGTGTTTGAGTACGTAAAAGCGGTGTTGGATGCAATAGAATCAAGCTGGGAAGAGATGTATCTGAGAACAGAATTCTCTGACCAGATTCTTAGTCCGGCTTTGATCAGCAGCATACCATTCTTTCCAAGTCAGCTTTGTGATGACTGCATCAATGAACTTCTCTTCGAATTCTGCAGGTTTCCTCAATGGGTTTTCTCATTTAGTGTTGACAGCATCGTTCACCAGGTTCAAAAAGAGGTTTATTGTCGTCTCTTTCCATTGCAATTTGCTCACTCGCTTGACCAAATTGTTAGACAAGACATGGCTAAACCCAGGAACTGGTTAGACATTAGATGTGACCTTGAGGGTATTCCCTTTGAAATTTGTGAATTGATTCTAAATGAATTATTGGAAGAACTCTTGTGAAGATCACAAATCTGTTTCTACATCCAAATTTTAGTCATCCTCTGTAGCAATAATCACTATGGAAATATTGGAAAACAGAGGATTTTGCTTTTCTGCTTTTTTTTGCTTTGGGGAGAAACAGAAGAAGAAGAAGAACAAAAAAACTTAAAAAAGTGGATAACTAAAATTATATATCTTCTTCTCCTCTCATTGTTTTGTCTACATAGAGTACATCATCAATCCAAGCAACTATGTTAAAAGCCAAACCTTCAAGAACTCTTGAATAACTCTCTAACACAGCTTTCCCAACATCCTGCAAATCAACACACACAAAAAAAAAAGATCAAAAACCCATATACATACATTGTTATAATTAAAAATATATATATACGATTCAGATCACTGTATGTTTCTTACCTTGTTGTAATGAATCTTGCATATATCTAATGATGTTTGAGAGAGTTCTGGGTAACGTTGTTTCAAACAAAAGAGCAAAGATTCTGCTCTCTCAGCCAAAGCATAGTTCTTGTCTGATCTCTCTGTCGTTGACATTAGATCTTTCACCATGTTCCATGAAGACTTGGAATTGCTAAGACAAGCTTTGCGTCTCCATATGTACATTGAAGCTTCTACTCTATCTGCTAACTGAAGTGCTTCATGCTCCGACACAATCTTGAGACAAGCTAGTAGTTTTTCTGGTAAAAACTTCCCTGAACTCGTCATGTAACGATAAATCGAATCTCCTGTGCTCGCTTTTCCGCTCTGTAAAGTATGCAAAATCCAAGAAAATGAATGAAGATTGGACATATAAACCGAACCCAAATTTGCAAAATTATTCCCTTTTTTTTTATAGTAAGTACCTTTGGAAGAGTTGCCATGTAAGAATCTGGAATATCCATCTCACCGAGGATGTTGCTATTGATTGCCATAGCAGCTTTATGGATCTGATTAGTGCTCTCTCTCTTGCTCTTAAGTTGTTTCCTTGCTTTCTCTGATAAACCTTGTGATGGAACTAGAGGAATCGGTAGCCACCATTTCTCTTCTTTCCTCTGTACAATCACTTTCCTGAATGATCCAGTTGCAGAGCGCGTTGACTTCATTGACAAGCTTCCTTCTTCTGCATACCAAAACTCTGTCTTTTGAAAACTATTCAATGCCTCCTGCATAAATCATAAACAAAAAAAAAGAAACGAACGACCTCTATGAGAAGAAACCGATTGAATCTATTTGATATCTTCATGTTTTAGAGTCACTACCATAAGCATGGAATCTAGTTTTCTGAGTGCAGGCAGATTGATGTAGATGTCTGCTCTTGGTCTACTCTCCATAACCTGACCAACAACAACAACAACAAAAAACCGATGAAAATATTTTAAATTGGCGATAAATTTTTCTGAGTTTTTAGGCCTGCTTTTACCTCAACAGTGGCTCCATTGCTTAGATTCTGTGACTTTGGGATAAAATCGAATATATAGTCACATACAGAGAGAAGGCAATTCATTTCTCTCTTCCACATTGTCTTTTTCTCTATCTCCAATGGCTCTAATCTTAGATTCTGTCCAAAAACAGTAGCTGCAACTAGGGATGTTAATATGGGCTCAAACTCACAGGGTTAGCCCGGGCCCTGTATAAAAAATTAAGTAAACCCTATATTTTATAATAAGGTTAAAAAGGGCTGAATTTATAGGGTTAAGTTTTTTACAGGGCCTAAGTTTTTAACCCAATTTTTTTAAATAAAAACCTAAACAACACCAAAATCAAATGTGTAAACCAAAATCATTTTTTTCCGCCAAAAACTTAAAACTTGTTTTCCCGCCAAAAACGTAAAATTCTGTTATCCCGCCAAAAACGTAAAATTCCGTTTTCCCGCCAAAAATGTAAAATTCCGCTTTCCCGCCAAAAACGTGAAATCATGTTTTTCCACCAAAAACGTGAAATTCCGTTTTCCCGCCAAAAACGTAAATTCTTGTTTTCCCTCCTAAAACTTAAAATTCCGTTTTCCCGCCAAAAACGTAAATTATCGTTTTCCCACCAAAAACGTAAATTATCGTTTTCCCGCCAAAAACGTAAAATCTCGTTTTCTCGCCAAAAACGTAAAATCCCGTTTTCCCGCCAAAAAACGTAAAATCTCGTTTTCCGCCAAAAACGTAAAATTTCGTTTTTCTGCCAAAAACTTAAAATCTCGTTTTTCCGCCAAAAACATAAAATTCCGTTTTCCCGCCAAAAACGTAAAATCCCGTTTTCCCGCCAAAAACGTAAAATTCCGTTTTCCCGCCAAAAACTTAAAATTCCGTTTTCCCGCCAAAAACGTAAATTATCGTTTTCCCGCCAAAAACGTAAATTATCGTTTTCCCGCCAAAAACGTAAATTATCGTTTTCCCGCCAAAAACGTAAAATCTCGTTTTCTCGCCAAAAACGTAAAATCCCGTTTTCCCGCCAAAAAACATAAAATCTCGTTTTCCGCCAAAAACGTAAAATTTCGTTTTCCCGCCAAAAACGTAAAATCTCGTTTTTCCGCCAAAAACATAAAATTCCGTTTTCCCGCCAAAAACGTAAAATCCTGTTTTCCCGCCAAAAACGTAAAATTCTGTTTTTCCGCCAAAAATATAAAATTCCGTTTTCCCGCCAAAGAAGTAAAATTCGGTTTTCCCGCCAAAAACGTAAAATTCGGTTTTCTCGCCAAAGAGTGAAATTATGTTTCCCGCCAAATACGTTAAATTTTGTTTTCTTGCCAAAACATAAAATTTTGTTTTCCTGCCAAATATGTAAAATCTCATATTTCCGTCAGCAACGTAAAATCATGTTTTCCGTCAAAAAGTTAAAATCCCATTTTCCCGCCAAAAAAGTTAAAATAATGTTTTCCCGCCAAAACGTAAAATCTCGTTTTCCCGCCAAAAACGTGAAATTCTGTTTTCTCGCCAAATACGTAAAATCTCGTTTTCCCGCCAAAAACGTAAAATCATGTTTTCCAGCCAAAAACGTAAAATTCCGTTTTCCCGCCAAAAACGTAAAATCCTGTTTTCCGTCAAAAAGGTGAAATCTCATTTTCCCGCCAAAAAGTTAAAATCTTGTTTCCCGCCAAAAATGTAAAAATATATTTTGTTTTACTTTTTAAAATAATAACTTGAATGATGCAAAGATGAAAATGACATTAATTAAATAAATGTAATTTTTTGTTCTAATTATAAAGAAAAAGACTAATTTTACCCAAAAGAAAGAAAAAGAATAATACAGTTTACAGGAGTAATGCAGGGTTTACGGCCCTGTTTAAAAAAGAAAATAAAATTAGTTGTGTGGTTCGTGTCTTACTCTTAAAACTTATTATAAAGGCTGTTTCTTAAGTAAAAAAAATATGGCCACTTCAAAAAGGTCTCAAAAGGGTTTAACCCTATATTACAAATTTTATAGGGCTTAAAAAGGGTTAGGGTTCATTTAAGACTGGATTTTAAATAAGCAGGGCTGGGTTGGGTTTAAAAACCCTTATTAACATCCCTAGCTGCAACCTCAAAATCAGAAGACATTATTAGCTCCTCCAAGCTTGGCTTTTGATACTCACAAAAAAATTGTCAGGCTTACTTCTAAGAGCATCCTCAACGCGGTTTCTTAACACAGGTTCTTAAGGTTTTTTAGCCTAAAATTAAATCAAAAATAAAACAATAATCAAGAGCCGGTTCTTAACTAAGACCCATAAGAAACGGTTCTTACGGGGCACGTGTCATTGCGTGATCGAACAAAAAAATTCTCCTTCTCCGACTCTCCTCGCTCTCTCCGTCGAGAAATCCTTCTCCGATCAAATCCTTCTCTTCACCGCCGCCTATCTTCTTCTCTGATCAAATCCTTCTCTTCACCGCCGCCGAGAAAAGTTAGCTAGGGTTGTACCTCTTCTTTTTTTCCCCGACGAATTTGTAAAAGCAGAATCTGACCAAGATGGCACTCCTGTTCTTTGCCTCAATCGCTCGTTCTCTCCTAACAAGAGGTCTGCTCTTCATGTTCAAGTCATCATTTGCTAATTTCTTCACTCGATTTCTTTTTGACAAGTGGGGAATTCGATTTTGAAGCTTTATTCTAATTGGGAATGATGGTGATTATTGAGGTTTCTTCTGATCGTATCCTATTTTGATAATTGTTATGGAATAAGCAAATTGCTAGTCCTCTTGATCTCCTCCCAATGATTTAGAGTAAGATACGTTGTTGGCGTCATCAGATTATCAAATTGCTAGTCCTGATCCACTAGATAGAATGTTTTGGGTTTGGTTTCACAAGCTGTTCATGTCATAGAACATCTGTATATCTCTCTTGCTTCTGATCATAAAACATCTGTTAATATCTCTTGCAAGTTCAGTTCTCCAAACAAGTAACGATTATGTAAGAATGTTATGCAGAACTACTAGTTTCATTTCAGATTAGTTACATCTAGAATACATGTTTATTCAGAACTATACTTTCTCTTTCCAATGGTAGGTTTCAGTAACAAAGAAGATATTGACTTTGCTCTGTCGTAGCTTCCGTAAACTCACAGTCGCAGTCTCCGCTTCTCTTCCCACTGCAAATTCATCTCGTCCACCGATTCAGGCAATGATTTCCATATAATTGTATCTCGTGCTCTTCTTGTTGTTATCTGAAACTCGCAGCGGAAATGAAACTGAGGATTCGGAAACTTGCTTTTTTTCTTCAGAATGTTGGAGGAAAGGATTCGACTTTGGATGTTACAAGAAAGGGTGATTCAATCGGGTTCACATTAGAGGCAAATGAAGAAGAAATCGATTGGATGAATCTAGAATCTGATATTCGTCTCTGGACTAGGGCATTACGTCCTGTTCAG
Organism: Eutrema japonicum; assembly: GCA_030161315.1. NCBI lineage: Eukaryota > Viridiplantae > Streptophyta > Magnoliopsida > Brassicales > Brassicaceae > Eutrema > Eutrema japonicum. The sequence goes on along the minus strand of BSQW01000001.1, from coordinate 392,702 downwards.
GTAATCAATTTAACGGATTATAGTGTGGAATGTGTTCTGGTGTTGCTGGATTGTTTGTTTATTGCGTGGCTCTTGATTTTACAGTGGTATCCAGGACACATAATGAAAACTGAAAAGGAACTTAGAGAACAGCTTAAGCTCATGGATGTTGTGATTGAAGTCCGAGATGCTAGGATTCCTTTATCGACGACTCATCCAAAGGTTAGTGGTTTGCTTCCTCTTTAATGTCTTATATATTTGAATCTGTTTCATGTACTCTGAATCTTATATATCAATCACTCGCAAGTTATGTATTTGTATGTTTCTTATTGAGATTAATAAGTGAAAGAACTTAAGCCTATAGTATTACAGGTTCTGCATCTATTGTGAAGATTGAATCATTGCTATGCATATAACTCTTTAGTCTCGGTTATGGAGTAAATGATTTGGTTGTATCATATACATTATATTGTAAGTATATCTAGACAATGCATTGTGTGCTAGTTAGGTTTAAGTCTGATGAAATTCATTGGTATTGGTGATGTTTTGGCTAAGATGTTGCTAAAATTGTGGTGGCAATTTGATTAGATTTCATGGATCTGTTTCTACGTTGTGTAGGATTAACTAGATTTATTCGATTTCTGTGTTTGGTCTAATAGCTTGAGCTTGCTGGGATCTTAGTAATGGCAAGGATTTGCTTCTTTGTTAATCTGATAACTAATTTGTTGTTCATCCTTTTTGATTTCCATGGGGCTTGCCTACTCATTGGTTATGCATATTTATGCATACTTCTTGAAAGAAGAAGAGACTGAAGCATGGGTTCTACAATTTGCACTGCCGGAGATGATTCTCAGGCTTTGATTTGGGATATCTCTTCCATGGGACAGCAAGTTGAAGGTGGTCTTGATCCGATTCTAGCTTACACAGCCGGCGCTGAGATTGAGCAGCTTCAATGGCCGTCTTCTCAGCCTGATTGGGTTGCCATTGCCTGCTCCAACAAGCTGCAGATTCTCAGGGTCTGATTTTGTGGGTATCCATCTCCGGCCAAGATAGATGACCGTAGCTTATTTATGTTGCTAGAATTCTGTTGGTCATTGTCTTGAATGTGAGCCTTTGCACTGACTCTTAGCTGTTGTTGATTATTGAGTGTGTTAACAAGTTTGATTGACTTTAGACTCATTGATCTTCCTCTTATAGTTTGATTGACTTTAGACAAAAAAAATTTTTTTTTAAGAACCCCTATAGAATTCTACCATTGGACATAAAAAAAATGAGAGTCTCTTACCTAAGTTTCTTGCCCAACTTTAATATTAAACAAATGGTTAAGAACCCCATGAGGGGTTCTTGCAATAATGATGCTCTAAGGGCTTACCGTAAAGATTGGTTATGGCGTTTGAGATTGTCACTGCGGTGCAAACGCCTTTGCCGCTTCCTGACATATCTTCCCCAAGCAGAAGCTTCGAGAATCTTTCCTTCATCGTCTCAAATTCTGCACAAAACCCAGAACAATTTCAAGATTTTTTTTTGATAAAGTGGAATATAGAGAGAGAGAGAGCACAAAACCTGGTTCTGAAATTTCTTGGACTGCAAGATTCTCATCAAACTGATTCTGTTTCATTTCTAAGGCAGTGAGACATTTTGATATCTCGGACTTGGATTCGGTTAAGACAGGCCAGTCAGAAGGGGAAACCTCACTGAAAAAGCTGCTGGTTTCATCTATATGTACTGAAAAGCCTCCTGAAGTTTCAGAACATGTTCGATGATAAGCAAAGGAATCTGTGCTCATCGTCGAGTAAACCGAAGTTTCAGATGCTGATTGGTCGTTTCGATCGATGGAACGAGGTGATTGATGATAACTCAGATCGTCGTTTTCTTCAGGATTTGACAAATTCTCCATCTTCTTTTTTTTTTTCTTCTTCTTCTTTTGATCTCTTGTTCTAGAGAAAGAAAGAAAAATGTAATGGAAGCTTAGAACTTTCGTTGTGATTGATCAGAAAAAAACTTTAGAATATGAATCGAAATCCGAAAATTTGAACCGGGAATAATTTTCGAGTCTTGGATAGTGAAATATCGAGGACCACCAGGTAACGAGCAAAAAGGAATTTCAGATGAAAAAAATATATTTAAAAAAAAAGAAAGAAGGCGTTAGGCGTGCCAAAATCAAAAAAAAAGCAAAGCAGAAAAAGGAATTTCAGATGAAAACAATATTTATTTATTGTAAATTTCAGAAGTGAATTGCTTATATCGATCAGATAGATACTGAGAGTGTGCAACTTTGAAATTTTAAAAACGTAATAACAAGAAGAAGAAAAAAGCAACGGTCTTTATTTGATTTATACCTTTAAAGCTTCTGCAGATTTGTCTTTAAATTTGAACCGTTTGAATCTTTATAACGTTTATTATAAAACTCTCTCTTTCCCCTTGAAGCTTTCTACGCAATATACCGGCGACCGGAGAAGACTTGAACAATGTGGACCGTCTGATGGGAAGTATGATTGATTCCGTAGAGATTAATGTGAAATGTTATTTTTTTTACAACCAAGGATAATCCGAGTTTTTTTTTATTACCGTAGAGACTGTGAAATGTTATTTTTTTTACAACCAAGGATAATCCGAGTTTTTTTTTATTACGCGACTAAATTTGTATATTGCAGTTGTCGACTAGCTTACTCACTAAATTTTCTGATATATATAGAACGTGATATCATTTTGAATGGTCAAATGAAAATAGCCAAGTAGTTTTTCCTTGGTTTCAAATTTTCAATTCAGTTTTTGTTGTGCCAAGCAAATGGTTCTTGACCAACTAATGTAACTATATATTGTTAATCAGTCATTTTTGTTTTGATGACAGAGATAATCATTTATTCTTGTGATAAAAAATCTCGAGGTTTAAAGTGTTAATGAATTGTACTTTGGAAGTTAAAAATGCAATTTTTCGTAATATTAAGGATGATTTATCTTATGATTCTGCATTTCTTACGTTCTTGTCCAAGGAAAGGAAATAATATATATCATTGAAGGAACCAGAATTCGCACATATCGTAGATTGGCGAATTCAGTTTAGAGTTTAGGAGAATTATTTTTATTAGATTTATAGCTGTGCCGTTGAAGGCTGCCTACGTACCCTTCAAATAGGGATCAAGCCAAAACGTAGTTCTTGTTACAAAGGATGTGATACGATTTTTAGATCATTAAGAATGAGGCGATGGCCTCCTTATTTATAAGTCTTGAAGTCCTTAGCTTTTCCTTTTCCTTCTTGACTTTGTATTGGCAATTATCCTTTTTCCTTGAAGCTGATAAGGATAATCTCCTTTCTTTCCGGGATTTGCCTTTATCCAAATAAAGGAAATCTTCTCTTTATTAATTAAAGGAAATTTCCCTTTAATTACGTAGATCGGTTTCGATGGGCCTTGAAGTTGATTGTTGGGCTGATTTCTATTCAAACCGGGTTAAACCGGGGGAGTGCTAAATCCCCCTCTAACAATTAGTCCCCCCCTCAGTTCGGCGAAGGAGTGTTCGAGTTCGGCGGATTTCTTTAGCCCGATTGGAATTGAAATCAGCATCTGGTCGAATTTCCTTTTAGACGTTGTTCGTCTTTGTTCCTGCAAAAATTACTAAAGACGAGATATTGAGCTCGAGACTGAGCTCGGCGTTTGTTAGTTAGGTGCGAGGTCGGTCTCGGCTTTTCCAAGTTCGGTTTCGATAGTTCGTGCGGGACTGTGAGGTCGGCGAGCTGTGATTGCGAGCTGCCCAATTGTTTAGATCGGTGAATTACGATTACGAGTTGCCATACTGCGGGGTCAGCGAGCTGTGCGGTCGGAGAACTGCGATCGTGAGTTTGGCGAGCAGGGGGTTGGCGAGCTGTGGCCGTGAGTTAGGTGGGGCTGCGAGATCGGCGAACTGTGACTGCATGATGAGTAAGTTGCGACTGAGCTACCTAACTGTTAGACCGACGAGCTACGACCGCTAGCTACCTTACTGTCGGATCGTCGAGCTACGACCACGAGCTGCTTTACTGCGAAGTAGGCGATATGTTCGATTGGGAGGTAGGTGAACTGCTTGAGTTTGGCTTGATGATACGAACTGTACGAGTTCGGCGAACTGCTTAAGTTCGGCCTGATGATACGAACTGTACGAGTTCGGCGAACTGCTTAAGTTCGGCTTGATGATACGAACTGTACGAGTTCGGCGAACTGCTTAAGTTCGGCTTGAAGGAACGGATCCTATGATATAATCTGAAAAGAAAATATCTTCGAATAACAAGTAAAAAATTTGATAAAAAATACCTGAATTTTAGGGAGCTCTGTAGACGAGCTATAATCGATAAGTGACGAGCTGGATCTATCAGTGGATGTCCTTTTTTTTTTTTTTTTTTTTTTTTTTTTTTTACCGAATTTGACTACGTTGGAGCAAGCCCAACAAAAAAGAGAAATCTGATCTTCTTTCATGTCGGCGGTGATGGTGAGTGAGGTCAGCATCGGGTGCTTCCTGGTCGGCATGCAAGTTACATCTTCTCTGGTCATGGTGGTTTTCATGCTCGGCAAGTGAGTTCGTCACGTTGAGTTCGAGATCGGCGGTACGACAAGTTTGCCTCCGCGAGCTCGGCGTGTTCAATGGCTGCGGTCTGATGAGTTCGGTGTGTTTGCCGAGGTCGGCATGTGCGGCGAGGTCGGCGTGTTCCGCAAGGTCGTCTCGTCATGTGCGAACTCGGCGTTTGTAAGCTCGTGGGAGTGAGCTCGGCGTGTCGTGCTCGGCCAGAACCATCTTTGTTGAGCTCGTTCTTCTTCTTCGGCGAGCTCGTTCATGGTGAGTTTGAGATCGGCGGGTTCATCATGGCGAGAATCAGATCGTGAGTTCGTCATTGTTTGTCGGATTTCTAGGGTTTTAAAATAATTCTCCATAAACACCAGATTTTTCTTGCCCCCTCCTTCTAGCGCCAATTGAAGGAACCAGAATTCGCACATATCGTAGATTGGCGAATTCAGTTTAGAGTTTAGGAGAATTATTTTTATTAGATTTATAGCTGTGCCGTTGAAGGCTGCCTACGTACCCTTCAAATAGGGATCAAGCCAAAACGTAGTTCTTGTTACAAAGGATGTGATGGGATTTTTAGATCATTAAGAATGAGGCGATGGCCTCCTTATTTATAAGTCTTGAAGTCCTTAGCTCTTCCTTTTCCTTCTTGACTTTGTATTGGCAATTATCCTTTTTCCTTGAAGCTGATAAGGATAATCTCCTTTCTTTCCGGGATTTGCCTTTATCCAAATAAAGGAAATCTTCTCTTTATTAATTAAACGAAATTTCCCTTTAATTACGTAGATCGGTTTCGATGGGCCTTGAAGTTGATTGTTGGGCTGATTTCTATTCAAACCGGGTTAAACCGGGGGAGTGCTAAATCCCCCTCTAACAATCATGCATTCAGTATTTACTTAACGAACTAAATATAAACTAATTAAGAATATCAATTCTTTCAATATTTGGTTTTAGGAAAGCTCTCTAATTAATTAATTCCAGATGTGAGTAAATGTATTAGATTTCCCACTTGTTGACCTTGATTATTAATTAATTTACGAAAAAAAGAAGAATGTATATTCGGTATATGAACACACCAATGAATAAACTTTTAATATTTTGGTGTCAACGGGTTATGATTAAATTAGAGTATTGTGATATTATCACATGGTCGGGAGGTTTAGATTTGAATCCATGTAGCTTACACGATTAGCTCAAATATATATATATATATATATATATTGTTGTGAATAAAAGAGAGGAAATTGTTATTGTTTTATTCCATGAATAAAAAGAGGTATATATAGGTTTATATAGACTTGGAGAGCAAGTTGAATAAGGAGAATAAGGAAACCGAGAATATTATAGACCTCCTAGAATATGGGCCTTATAATGGGCATCCATATAATTAATTCATAACATTCTCCCTTGGATGACCATTATACAAAAATAATCCTAATGCGCATAAGATGCTGCCTCATTAAAAACCTTACTAGGAAAACCCAATGGGAAAAAACATAGTTAAGGGAAAAAGAGTACAACGCGCTATTACTCCCCCTCATGAGTACATCACCTAAAATGTTTGAGACGACGCGATCCAATATGAGGAACTAGCTTCTTCAAAGTAGCAGTTGGAGACGTCTTGGTAAATAAGTCCGCCAAATCTTTACTTGAACGAATTTGTAGTAGACGTACATCGACATTCTTCTGCAATTAATGGGTGTCGCAGATGATCCATCTTGATCATTCTCTTTGCTTTTGATGATCTCAGTAATCTTTGGAATAGTGATAGACTTTCTTATTTACATTCCCCTTAGGTGTCTATCATTTGCGTGTTCTTTGCTGCCTCGTTAAAACCTTGTCATGGAAAAACCCAGTCGGATAAAAACCATGATAAGGAAAAAGAGTACAACCACGCACATCATCATATTTCTCCCCCGAGAAGCATCTTCTTCAAGAAATGCAATTCAATCATATATAATCTCTAGTGAATTAGTATAAACATAACCTTAGTTAATACACTCGTATGATTATCATAATTTCTCAGGTTATTGGACTTCTTGTCCATAACATCCTTCTCACATAGACGATATTTTATTCGCCTATTTGGACTTCATGCCAAATTTCATTTTACTTACAATCTTCTAGATATTATTTTGGCTTTCTCTCTTGTCATATGAAAGCACATCTTTCAATCATGAAAGTGATCAACAACTTGCTCAAATATTATTTCAAGTGTGGTACTTCAAGACCAACTATATATGAGCATTTTCTATGTAAAATCCTGCAAAGATCTTTGATAAAACATCTCTTTACTTAGATTTACAATTTGGAAAACCTGAAGACAATGTTATCTTTCCAAAGTCGTTTAATCCAAATTTCGACTTCCAATAAACTCTTCAAGAGTTTTGATTATGTTCAAATCAAGGATCCCATTGATCCATAATCTTTTGATAAATACACATGGGTATATCGGTTAACCTCATATATAATACTCACTTTAAGAGTATACCCCATGAAACATATTTTCTTTAAATCAATCCAATAGCTAGTGTTCTCGAGAACTAGAATTTGCTTTTTCTTAGCAATTTAAATTCTTCTACGCTGCTTCTGGTAGTTTAAATCCTTCTAGGATTAAATCAAGTTTTTCTCTCATTCTCAGACTAATAAGGGATCTGAAAAATAGTTGCATCCACCACAAGAAATTATATCTCTTCATATATCATTCTCATAAAGATCCACTATGTGTCTTACTAGTTTTACACTTTCAAGTGTACGGACTACTGGTCCAAATACTTCTCTGCAAGAGATTCTAACTTTGCCTCTACGGCTTTTTCCATGATTGGCCAATCATCACTTTACGTACGTTTTTCAATACATCTTCTTCTATCGTGGTTTATGATCCTCAATTCTCATCAACTGTTTCACTGCATGCAAAATATTATCGACGTCGATTTGCTTTTGGTTCCATTTTTTTTTCAGATATGAGTCAACTAGTTGAAATCTCTTTTCATTACTAGGTACCTAGATTTCTTTCTTTGTCATATCTATATCTCTTCTAGAGATTGCTTCCTCGATCTTGCCATATTATAATATGCTCCTTTTTTTTTCTTTTCGAGGATTTTTATCATTGGAACCAACAGGTCTATCACGTTTCATGCGATCTTTAGCCTCAATAGCAGTTGATATTGTCCCCCCGAGACATCAATATTAATTGAAGCACAACTGGTATCACTCAATCAGGGTCAGGAAATGCTTATGGCATCCAATTTGCTAAACTTTGCAAATGAATTATCTTTTGAATTTCTAGTGCACATTCTTTATGAGGATCAAGATAATTTCTTTCACTGATTTTCTTTTCCAGTTGTTTATTTTCTTCTCCCCCTTATATGTTGGAAAGACTGACTCACTGAAGTTACAGTCCATAAATCGAACATTATCCCTTATTGATGGCTCAATACATTAAATCATCAAGGGAGATTCCAACATATATTTCTAACCTCCTTTGAGGTCCCATCTTAGATCAATATGATGGAGCAACATTTCATCCAAAAACTTTTAGATGGAAAACATCTGGTTCCTGACCAAAACCAATCATGTGGAGAACTCATCTTTCGTTGGCTTAATGTGAATCAATGTGGTTTCACTCTTAATCAATTAACCAAATACTTTCACGAAGATACAGTGGATGATCAGTCCAAAATATCTCTTTGTATAAGTACCAGAAAACTCTTGTAGTCCAAATTTATTGGAGAGTGAAAGCCGAACACATAAGAATCTTCTGGATCTTTTTCGCATTATTATTGAACTGGAATGGCTTAACCAGTCATGCCAAAACAGTGAGATTTTCAGTAAACTTCTGGTTTACTAGACACATTTATATCTTATATGCTAGTGTAGTACAATCCAATAGAGAATGCATATAATTTCTCTAAAATACTTTTATTGCCTTAAGTAATATTCATGATGTGAAATTGCCCTTCCTTTGGCATGCATCGCATTTAGATACGAAATCATAAGCATCTTTAAACATTGTAGGCCACCAAAATCCAGCTTGTAGAGCCTTTTGGACCGTCTTGAACGTTGCAAAATGTCCTCCATAATCCGATCCGTGACAACTAAACAGAATTCCGGGAGTCTCCTCTTCCGAAATGCATCTCCTATATAGCCCATCGTTGCAACGCCTATAGAGATAAGGATCGTCCCAAAAGTAATGGCGGACATCTTTGTAAAACTTCTTCTTCGAGTACCCTTGGAGATTCGGTGGTTCTTTCTCAATTGTCAAGAAGTTGACAAAATCTGCATACCAAGGCGAGCTATCCTCCATGGTGTTTGTTGACAGCATTTCTTTCATCATAGAATCTGCCACGTGCAAGACTCGAATCAGGTTCACTTGTTCTTCGGGTAATGAGTCATTGATGGGGATTGCTTCCTCGTTTCTCATCCTCGACAAATGATCAGCTACTCCATTTTCAATCCCCTTTTTGTCTTTGATTTCAAGGTCGAACTCTTGTAGAAGAAGAATCCACCTTAACAATCTCGGTTTGGCATCTTTCTTAGCCAACAAGTATCTCAACGCAGCATGGTCGGTGTGTACAATGACTTTCGAACCCACCAAGTAGGATCGGAACTTCTCGAAGGAATAGACAATCGCCAATAGCTCTTTCTCCGTTGTTGCATATTTCATTTGAGCATCGTCCAGAGTCCGACTCGCGTAATAGATCACATGGAGCTTTTTATCCTTCTTCTGTCCCAACACAGCTCCGACAGCATAGTCACTTGCATCGCACATCACTTCAAACGGGAAGCTCCAATCCGGTGGCTGTACAATCGGTGCACTCACCAAGGCACTTTTCAGCGTCACAAAAGCTTCGTGGCATTCTTCATTGAAGACAAAGTCAGCATCCTTGCATAAAAGCCTCGTGAGTGGTCTTGCGATTTTTGAAAAATCCTTTATGAACCTCCTGTAAAACCCAGCATGTCCCAAGAAGCTTCGGATTCCCTTGACCGTCGATGGAGGTTCTAAAGTCATCATAACCTCAATCTTTGCCTTGTCGACTTCGATCCCACTTTCAGAAATGCGGTGCCCGAGAACAATTCCGTTCTTCACCATGAAATGGCACTTCTCCCAATTCAGAACGAGATTTGTGTCTTCACATCTTTTGAGCACCCTGCACAAATTAGAAAGACAACCACCAAACGAAGAACCATATACAGAGAAGTCATCCATAAATACTTCCATTATATCCTCAATATAGTCCGAGAAGATAGACATCATACACCTTTGAAAAGTCGCGGGTGCATTACACAAACCAAAAGGCATCCTTCGATAAGCAAAGGTACCATATGGGCAAGTGAAGGTCGTCTTCTCTTGGTCACTCGGGTGAATCGGTATTTGAAAGAAACCCGAGTAACCGTCGAGGAAGCAATAATATGAATGATTTGCAAGTCTTTCAAGCATTTGATCAATGAATGGCAAAGGAAAATGATCTTTCCTAGTTGAGGAATTCAATTTCCTATAGTCAATGCAAACTCTATGGCCTGTGATGGTTCTAGTTGGAATCAATTGGTCTTTTTCGTTTTTGATTACGGTCATTCCTCCTTTCTTTGGAACTACATGAATCGGGGAGATCCAAGTACTATCCGAGATTGGATATATCACCCCCGCTTCAAGTAGTTTCAAAACTTCCTTTTTCACTACTTCTTTCAAGTTTGGGTTCAACCGTCTTTGATGTTCAATTGAAGCTTTAGATTCATCCTCTAAATGAATTCTATGCATGCACAATGACGGAGAGATTCCCTTTATATCCTTCAGAGAATATCCTATAGCCTTTCTATACTTTTTCAACTCAGTCAAAAGCATAGATGTTTCCTCATCACTCAATGCATCACTTATGATCACAGGATATGAAGAGTTCGGTCCAAGAAACGCGTACCTTAGACCGTTGGGCAGTGGTTTGAGCTGAAGTTGCGGAGCATCGAGTTCACTCCAATCATCCTCCACACTAGACTTACCATTGCTAGTGTCTACTTTTTCCTTGGTTCTCACGCTTTCGCCTATCTCAGAGAAGTATGCTTCTTTATTCCACGGCAGATGAGAGTCCAGAATTCTCTCATATTCGGTCGCTTCCTCGTTCACAAGCTTACACTCCTCGCTGTTTTGTGTAAGGGCAACTTCTAGGGCGTCTTCCATGCTCAACTCCATCGAGTACTCGTCACCCATCTCATCCAAGGTCTCTATGTAGAAAACCCTTCCTTCTATGGTTGGTTTCTTCATCACCTCCATTATGTTGAATTTCAGAACGAGATCTCCCAAGTGCAGATCGATCATGCCCTTCTTCACGTCAATGATGGCACCCGCAGTTGCTAAGAAAGGTCTCCCCAAGATTATAGGGTCCGATGGTTCTTCATCCATCTCCAGCACCACAAAATCCGTAGGGATAATGCTGTCCCCAACTTTCAACGGCAAATCTTCAAGAATCCCGATTGGAAAACGGATTGTTCTATCCGCTAAGACTAGCGAAATTCTGGTCTTCTTGAAGTTTGTGTATCCCAGCCTCTTAGAAATCGTCAATGGCATGAGGCTCACGCTCGCACCAAGATCAACCAAACATTTTCCAAAGGACATGGGTCCTAATGCGCAAGGTAGAGTGAAACTGCCCGGATCTTTAAGCTTCTTAGGCAAATTATTTTGGATTATCGCGCTACATTCATGGTTAATCTCCACCATGGCCTCTTCAAGCTGCCTCCTTTTGGTCATAACATCCTTGAGTAGCTTGTTGTATGTTGGGCATTCGAGCATAAGATCAGCAAAAGGTATAGTGACTTGAACCGTCTTCATGATCTTCTTGAATTTCTCGAATTGTTTGTCCATGATTTGCCTCTTGAACCTTCCGGGAAATGGGATCTTTGGTTCGTACGGTGGAAGGATGAAATCTACTTTCTTCTTGATGACCTCAGATGATTCATCTTCATTCTTCTTCTTCGAATCCTCAGAGATCGGATCATTCGAAATATCATTCCCGTCATTTTGGTCTGCGATCGGTTTTCGCGATCGGTTACTAACCGATCGGGGGCTGGCGATCGGTTTGTAACCGATCGGAGTAACCGATCCGGACCGGTCGATTTCGTCTCGTAACAGGTCGCTGTTTGGCAACCGATCGGAGGAACCGATTTCATCAAATTCCGATCGGTTATAACCGATCGGCAAGACCGATCCAAGGCTCTGATTTTGCGGATTTTCAACTACTTCTTCGAATCCATCCTGACTTGGTTCCTTTGGTCCTACCACAACCTGTTCCCTTGTTGGTAGCTCAGTACCACTCCTCAAGGTGATCGCTTGGCAGTATTCTTTCGGATTCATCTCCGGTTTTCCGGGCAAAACTCCGTTCGGTCCTTTAGATGTCGAGGCTACTTGAGCGATCTGGTTATCTAGGCCTTTAACGTGTTTTGACAGGTTCTCAAACTTGGCATTCAGATCCATGTAGACACCGTCGACCTTGTTGTTGATGTCTATCATCTTCTTTGTAAGTTCAACTTGCCCCTTAGCTTGCCCTTCCAAAATCTGTTTGAGCATGCTTTGCACATCACTTTGTGTTTCCTTGGTCGGTGCGTTCTCCTGGTTTGGGAAGCTGCTTGGCTTCGGTTGATACCCTTGCTGGTAGTTCGAAGTGTAGGCTCTTTGGCTTCCTTGATTTCCTTGAAAACCGCCTTGGTTAGATTTGAAACCTCCTTGGTTGAATGTCTTGGGCTGAAACCCCTGCTGGTTTTGTGTAGGGTAGATCTGATCTTGAGGGTTCTCCACGTTGTTGCTTCGATAGGACAAGTTAGGATGATTCCGATAATTCTGGTTGAACCCTCCTCGGTTCCCTTGGTAACCTCCTTGGTTCCCAATGTAGTTCACCTCGTTTTGAAGCTCTTCATTCCCCTCTTGTCCTACGTCTTGGTATCCTCCTTGGGCTCCATACTCTCCCACGTAGTTGACTGATCTTTGGCTCACAAGCAGAACCTTGTCCAGCTTATCACTCAAGTCCTTGAACCTCTGATCGTCATACCGTGCATCTCTCACCGCTCGATCATAATCACCTCCATAGCCTTGGTCGCTTTGAGCTAGATTCTCAACAAGTATTTCTCCATTAATAACGTCTTGGCTAGCAAAACTCCCATTGCTTGCCGTGTTCAAGGCCAGTTGGTATTTTTCAAGAACACCTCGGTGTAAGATTCCGAGAAGTGCTTCTTTCGATACTCCGTGGTGAGGGCAGGCTCTTGTGTATCCCTTCAGTCTCTCCCACGCTTCATAAAACGATTCATTTGCTCCTTGTTTGAAGCTTGTGATGTCGTTTCTCAGCTTCGCGGTCTTTTGTCTTGAGAAAAACTTTGCCAAGAATTGCTTCTTGCATTCCTCCCAAGTTGGTATGGTGGTAGTAATCACTCCTTTCTCCCATTGAGCAGCCTTGTCTCCCAAAGAGAATGGGAAGAGAGTCAGCTTAACCACGTCCTCCGGGATTCCGTTCATCTTGACAGTCCCACACAAGCGGTCGAATTGATCGATGTGATCGATCGGATTCTCCATTGGCAGGCCATGGAACTTGGCGTTTTGCACCATGTTGATAAGGCTCGACTTTATTTCGAAGTTGTTGTTGACAAACGGTGGTGGCCTTATCCCAGTTAGAACCCCTTGTGTATTAGGTTCATCGAATGCTCCGATCCTTTGTGGCTGTCTAGGAGCACGGACAGGCTGTCTCGGGTTTACGCCTACTCCTTGGGCTTCGTCCTGCTGTGGGTTCTCTCCTTGGGGAGGAGGATCAATTTGCTGACCGTCCATACCTAATCGTCTAACGTGCTCGGCACGTTCTCTGGTTGCTCTTTGATTATCTCTTTCGAATCTCTGAATGTCTTGCACAAGTGGTTGTAAGTTCTCTTGCCCTTGACTTCTCGTGTGCATAAACCTTCAAAAAGCAGAGCAAACAAAACAGGGTAGTTTGGTAACAAGGTAAAGAAAAATACTTAGACTTAGATAGAATCCAAATCCTAATGGCTATTGCTAACTTCCCCGGCAACGGCGCCAAATTGATACACGTGTTTTCAATCACATCAATTACCCTAATGTGAACACTACCGCAATCATAACGGTATGTCGTTGTTGTACTTAGGGATCGAATCCACAGGGAAATAAGAACAGCACAATAAGAATACAAGAAACTAATCAAGCTAAGCTAAACGTTTTTGTTGGTTTTTGTCTAACGAACTAATTACGGTAAAACTAAAAGTAAAGAGAAGAAACAGATAATGAGAAAAATACAGAACACTTGTAATGATCAAAGCTAAATTTAGAGACACAAATTCAAGAACGACAAGATACTAAACACGATTTAACTCAAGAAGACGAAGATATGGATCGTAGGATATGGCATGCGATTTCGAGTATTCGATGATTCTCTAATGATGTTTCTAATCACTCATTGAGCTTATTCTATGGCAAGGAACACTTTCAAATAGCTTAACTCACTCTCATGATGCTAAACCCTTCATTGATAATTCAAATTAGCTAATCTCTCAATTGCAACCGATTTATCGACAAGCATAAAACTCAAGTCCTTTTAAGCCAATTAATGATTCTTAGTCATGACTCTCGCCTTGCTAAGCATCAAAAACATAAATAGAAATCTTCTAGACAGTTACTAAACCTCTCTCAAGTGTAATCTGTCCATGTTCTAGAAATTGAGTAGCTAGTTCAATCCTAGCTTTAAGACCACTTCTAGTCATGAGAACCTTTGTAGTTCATCCTAAACATCAAAAGATCATCATCTATTCCTCTAAATCAACCAATCCCACAATCCATAAATGAACTACTCACACATGGTCAAAACAGAAAACGAAACCGAACAAAAGCAAGACATAGCAAAAATAAGAAGATTGATGGAAAGAGTTTAAGAAAATCTTCACTAGCTTGTTGTAGATCTTGAATCTTTCATACAAAAACAAGAGAGAAGAGAAGAGAAGTAGGTGGCTTAGAACACTAAAAAGAAGCAGAGAGTCTATATTTTCGTGCCTAGCCTTCCTCAAAAAAAGAAGAAATGTTGACAATTATATTACATAAGTGGTTGGTTCCCAAAATCATGCTGAAAATCCGGATGCATGTCGATCGGTTATGGCGATCGGTTATGACCGATCGCCTGAAGCAATCTTGATCGGTTTCAGCGATCGGTTTGTAACCGATCGCCTGTGTATTTTTCCGGTTCTCACGTTCCTTCTTCAATCTTTGCGGTTTCCTTCCGTCCGCGCTCATCCAAATCAGTCCCGAACACCTGAGAAAGGCTATAACAAGCCAAAAAGAACACAAAAACAACCTAGGACATCCTAAATGCAATGCGACTCGATTTGGACCTAAATGCGACGTAAATGTTATGAAAACAACATGAAACACAAAGAAAACATAGGAAAATACGGGACTCAAGATGGTAAAATACAGGGTTATCAACTCCCCCGGACTTGCCTTTTGCTTGTCCTCAAGCGAATAAGGCAAAGTAAGCCAAGAAGAGAGGTTTGAAGGTGGGGACTCATATCCAAAAGGAAACACATCAAACTTTCAACTCAATGCCCTTAGGTAAAAATGCCATAATGCAAAAATCGCTTCTACTCTAACGAACTTCTCCATACTTATCGCAACTTGAATCTTTTACTTTAGTGCCTAAGACTTTAGAATCCACAAGCATTCATATCAACCAACTCTTTAACATTCAATTAAATCTTTTCAAGTGCGGTCTCACATAAGGGAATCTAATACATTCTCAATCGGTTTTGGTGAGAAAGGCTAGAAAGCAATATACGAGGAGGTTCAAATTTTACGGGTGATTTTCTCTCACAAAAACGTAATGCATGGCAATTCGAAAAAGCAAGGAAGGAATAGAACAATGATGTATCAAAGATTATCTTCCATCCTATCCTAGCTTTCTAATCTCTCGTCTTAAGCTCATTGCCTCACAATCTCTTATCCCGTAAATAAAACCCATAGCCCCTTTTTGGCTAAATATACACATTGCTCACAACCTCGTTTCTTTTATTTTTCTTAACACTCTAGGAGAATTTCTCTTCTTAGTCTAAACTCTTATTCTGTTTTTTTTTTTTTTTTTTTTTTTTTTTTTTTTATATATATCGAGAGTTTAGATAACTTTAGATATACGGTTTCTCCTAGAGTTTCTCGCTTTCTTTTCTTTTTCTTTTTACACCTTAGGCTCTTTCTTTAGCCTACACCCGATTTTCTCTCACCATATCCCTTTTTTCACTCACCATTCATTCCAACTTATCTTAACCATTCTATCTATCAAATCCCAAGTCATTTATCTAAGGAAGATAAGCCTTGTCGTTCCTTTCTCTTACAAGATTTTTCAATTGTATGCACTTTCAAGAAAAAGGCCTCACTCACAAATAACATGGGTTCGAAACAATTGGCTTAGGTGATGAGGTGGGGAACTATCCTAAAGATGAAGATAGCTACTCGAATTAGCACAAGAGTGGTAAAGTGGATAAGAAAATTCGAGTATATAGATTAAGACCATGAGAATGCATTTCGAACCCCTAGGCGAGACAATTAATGTTCAAATTAGGTTCAAATAATTAGAGTTGGAATCAAATCACAACGAGCTTCATCCTAATCAAGAGCATTCAAGCCAAGAGATCAAAGCATGGATTTTCCAAATTTTCGAAGCGGTTCAAGCATCATAACATGATTAACGAGGGCAATGTTTTCAAAGTTCAAGTGCTTAATCATTGTCCCCTATGCATATGAATGCATCCTATATGCTTCTAGACTCAATCCTAAAAAATGAAGAAAGAGAAATCAAATTCTAAATGAGCAAAATGATTATTATTTTATTTTATTTTATTTATTTATTTATTTTTTTTTTTTTTTTTGCAAATGCAAAATGCAAAAACGAAAATAAAAAGAAACAAATAAAACTCAAAAACAAATAAACTCAAATTAGTACTCCCCCCGGACTTGATTTACACCGTCTCGGTGTATCACAAGTCGAGAGGTAACAAAAGTTCATAAATAGAAAAAGCAAGAATAAAAACGTGATTTTTTTTTTTTTTTTTTTTTTTTTTTTGCAAGAAGAACAAGTGAGGAAGAGAGAGAAATCGCGTGAGAAGAAGAAGAAATAACCTACCTTGTGTCGCGATCGGTTATAACCGATCGATGAAACCGATCGAGGCAACTTGCGATCGGTTATAACCGATCGCGAAGACCGATCGACGAGGCATGATTTTTCTTTGTAACAGGTCGCTATCTCGCAACCGATCGACATAACCGATCGATGCAACTTTCGATCGGTTATAACCGATCGGTGAAACCGATCGACCTTGTTCTTTTTGCCAAATTTCTGCTTTGATCCCGGACGTTTCTCCTGCTAATCCTGACGCCATGTAACACTGAAAACACACAAAATAAAGATAAATTCAAACCTAAATCACACATATAAACATATTTACAAAGGATAACATGGGATTGCCTCCCAAGTGCGCTTGTTTTAAGTCGCTAAGCTTGACTTTGTTAACGCCTTATGCGTTTTGGGGTTCGGAAAGAGGAACCGTGGCTTGTTCCTCGATTTTGATGTATGCCAAGTACGGCTTGCAGCGCTGTCCGTTCACTGTGAAATCTTCTCCGGAATCGTTGCACAGTTCCATTGTTCCGTAGGGATAGACTTCCTTGATCGTAAACGGTCCCGACCATCTTGATTTCAGCTTCCCGGGAAACAACCTCAACCTGGAGTTGAACAGCAGGACTTGGTCCCCGGTTTTGAATTCTCTCTTCAAAATCTTCTTGTCGTGGAAGGCCTTTGTCCGTTCCTTATAAATCCTCGAGCTCTCATAAGCTCCTTGCCGGATTTCCTCAAGCTCCTCTAACTGCACCAAACGCTTCTCGGAGGCAGATTTGACGTCAAAGTTGAGTAATTTAGTTGCCCACAACGCCTTGTACTCCATCTCCATAGGTAGGTGGCAAGATTTTCCGTAAATCAGATTGAACGGAGTTGTCCCAATCGGAGTTTTGTAAGCTGTTCGGTATGCCCATAGAGCATCGTCTAGCTTGGTGGACCAATCCTTCCTTGTTTTCCCAACCGTCTTCTCCAGAATTTCTTTGATTTGACGGTTTGACACTTCAACCTGACCAGATGTTTGAGGATGATAAGGTGTAGCCACCTTATGCTTAACGCCATGTCTCTTCAAGAGTCCCTCAAACACTTTGTTGATGAAATGGCTTCCGCCATCGCTTATCACCACACGTGGTACTCCAAACCTTGGAAATATGATGCTCTTAAACAGCTTCACCACGATCTTAGCATCATTTGTTGGACTTGCTATGGCTTCCACCCATTTCGACACATAGTCAACCGCTACAAGGATGTATTGGTTGCCATACGAGGACGGGAATGGTCCCATGAAATCTATGCCCCACACGTCAAACACTTCCACTTCAAGGATCGGGTTTTGAGGCATCTCGTTCCTCTTGCTTATATTGCCCTTCCTTTGGCATGCATCGCATTTAGATACGAAATCATAAGCATCTTTAAACATTGTAGGCCACCAAAATCCAGCTTGTAGAGCCTTTTGGACCGTCTTGAACGTTGCAAAATGTCCTCCATAATCCGATCCGTGACAACTAAACAGAATTCCGGGAGTCTCCTCTTCCGAAATGCATCTCCTATATAGCCCATCGTTGCAACGCCTATAGAGATAAGGATCGTCCCAAAAGTAATGGCGGACATCTTTGTAAAACTTCTTCTTCGAGTACCCTTGGAGATTCGGTGGTTCTTTCTCAATTGTCAAGAAGTTGACAAAATCTGCATACCAAGGCGAGCTATCCTCCATGGTGTTTGTTGACAGCATTTCTTTCATCATAGAATCTGCCACGTGCAAGACTCGAATCAGGTTCACTTGTTCTTCGGGTAATGAGTCATTGATGGGGATTGCTTCCTCGTTTCTCATCCTCGACAAATGATCAGCTACTCCATTTTCAATCCCCTTTTTGTCTTTGATTTCAAGGTCGAACTCTTGTAGAAGAAGAATCCACCTTAACAATCTCGGTTTGGCATCTTTCTTAGCCAACAAGTATCTCAACGCAGCATGGTCGGTGTGTACAATGACTTTCGAACCCACCAAGTAGGATCGGAACTTCTCGAAGGAATAGACAATCGCCAATAGCTCTTTCTCCGTTGTTGCATATTTCATTTGAGCATCGTCCAGAGTCCGACTCGCGTAATAGATCACATGGAGCTTTTTATCCTTCTTCTGTCCCAACACAGCTCCGACAGCATAGTCACTTGCATCGCACATCACTTCAAACGGGAAGCTCCAATCCGGTGGCTGTACAATCGGTGCACTCACCAAGGCACTTTTCAGCGTCACAAAAGCTTCGTGGCATTCTTCATTGAAGACAAAGTCAGCATCCTTGCATAAAAGCCTCGTGAGTGGTCTTGCGATTTTTGAAAAATCCTTTATGAACCTCCTGTAAAACCCAGCATGTCCCAAGAAGCTTCGGATTCCCTTGACCGTCGATGGAGGTTCTAAAGTCATCATAACCTCAATCTTTGCCTTGTCGACTTCGATCCCACTTTCAGAAATGCGGTGCCCGAGAACAATTCCGTTCTTCACCATGAAATGGCACTTCTCCCAATTCAGAACGAGATTTGTGTCTTCACATCTTTTGAGCACCCTGCACAAATTAGAAAGACAACCACCAAACGAAGAACCATATACAGAGAAGTCATCCATAAATACTTCCATTATATCCTCAATATAGTCCGAGAAGATAGACATCATACACCTTTGAAAAGTCGCGGGTGCATTACACAAACCAAAAGGCATCCTTCGATAAGCAAAGGTACCATATGGGCAAGTGAAGGTCGTCTTCTCTTGGTCACTCGGGTGAATCGGTATTTGAAAGAAACCCGAGTAACCGTCGAGGAAGCAATAATATGAATGATTTGCAAGTCTTTCAAGCATTTGATCAATGAATGGCAAAGGAAAATGATCTTTCCTAGTTGAGGAATTCAATTTCCTATAGTCAATGCAAACTCTATGGCCTGTGATGGTTCTAGTTGGAATCAATTGGTCTTTTTCGTTTTTGATTACGGTCATTCCTCCTTTCTTTGGAACTACATGAATCGGGGAGATCCAAGTACTATCCGAGATTGGATATATCACCCCCGCTTCAAGTAGTTTCAAAACTTCCTTTTTCACTACTTCTTTCAAGTTTGGGTTCAACCGTCTTTGATGTTCAATTGAAGCTTTAGATTCATCCTCTAAATGAATTCTATGCATGCACAATGACGGAGAGATTCCCTTTATATCCTTCAGAGAATATCCTATAGCCTTTCTATACTTTTTCAACTCAGTCAAAAGCATAGATGTTTCCTCATCACTCAATGCATCACTTATGATCACAGGATATGAAGAGTTCGGTCCAAGAAACGCGTACCTTAGACCGTTGGGCAGTGGTTTGAGCTGAAGTTGCGGAGCATCGAGTTCACTCCAATCATCCTCCACACTAGACTTACCATTGCTAGTGTCTACTTTTTCCTTGGTTCTCACGCTTTCGCCTATCTCAGAGAAGTATGCTTCTTTATTCCACGGCAGATGAGAGTCCAGAATTCTCTCATATTCGGTCGCTTCCTCGTTCACAAGCTTACACTCCTCGCTGTTTTGTGTAAGGGCAACTTCTAGGGCGTCTTCCATGCTCAACTCCATCGAGTACTCGTCACCCATCTCATCCAAGGTCTCTATGTAGAAAACCCTTCCTTCTATGGTTGGTTTCTTCATCACCTCCATTATGTTGAATTTCAGAACGAGATCTCCCAAGTGCAGATCGATCATGCCCTTCTTCACGTCAATGATGGCACCCGCAGTTGCTAAGAAAGGTCTCCCCAAGATTATAGGGTCCGATGGTTCTTCATCCATCTCCAGCACCACAAAATCCGTAGGGATAATGCTGTCCCCAACTTTCAACGGCAAATCTTCAAGAATCCCGATTGGAAAACGGATTGTTCTATCCGCTAAGACTAGCGAAATTCTGGTCTTCTTGAAGTTTGTGTATCCCAGCCTCTTAGAAATCGTCAATGGCATGAGGCTCACGCTCGCACCAAGATCAACCAAACATTTTCCAAAGGACATGGGTCCTAATGCGCAAGGTAGAGTGAAACTGCCCGGATCTTTAAGCTTCTTAGGCAAATTATTTTGGATTATCGCGCTACATTCATGGTTAATCTCCACCATGGCCTCTTCAAGCTGCCTCCTTTTGGTCATAACATCCTTGAGTAGCTTGTTGTATGTTGGGCATTCGAGCATAAGATCAGCAAAAGGTATAGTGACTTGAACCGTCTTCATGATCTTCTTGAATTTCTCGAATTGTTTGTCCATGATTTGCCTCTTGAACCTTCCGGGAAATGGGATCTTTGGTTCGTACGGTGGAAGGATGAAATCTACTTTCTTCTTGATGACCTCAGATGATTCATCTTCATTCTTCTTCTTCGAATCCTCAGAGATCGGATCATTCGAAATATCATTCCCGTCATTTTGGTCTGCGATCGGTTTTCGCGATCGGTTACTAACCGATCGGGGGCTGGCGATCGGTTTGTAACCGATCGGAGTAACCGATCCGGACCGGTCGATTTCGTCTCGTAACAGGTCGCTGTTTGGCAACCGATCGGAGGAACCGATTTCATCAAATTCCGATCGGTTATAACCGATCGGCAAGACCGATCCAAGGCTCTGATTTTGCGGATTTTCAACTACTTCTTCGAATCCATCCTGACTTGGTTCCTTTGGTCCTACCACAACCTGTTCCCTTGTTGGTAGCTCAGTACCACTCCTCAAGGTGATCGCTTGGCAGTATTCTTTCGGATTCATCTCCGGTTTTCCGGGCAAAACTCCGTTCGGTCCTTTAGATGTCGAGGCTACTTGAGCGATCTGGTTATCTAGGCCTTTAACGTGTTTTGACAGGTTCTCAAACTTGGCATTCAGATCCATGTAGACACCGTCGACCTTGTTGTTGATGTCTATCATCTTCTTTGTAAGTTCAACTTGCCCCTTAGCTTGCCCTTCCAAAATCTGTTTGAGCATGCTTTGCACATCACTTTGTGTTTCCTTGGTCGGTGCGTTCTCCTGGTTTGGGAAGCTGCTTGGCTTCGGTTGATACCCTTGCTGGTAGTTCGAAGTGTAGGCTCTTTGGCTTCCTTGATTTCCTTGAAAACCGCCTTGGTTAGATTTGAAACCTCCTTGGTTGAATGTCTTGGGCTGAAACCCCTGCTGGTTTTGTGTAGGGTAGATCTGATCTTGAGGGTTCTCCACGTTGTTGCTTCGATAGGACAAGTTAGGATGATTCCGATAATTCTGGTTGAACCCTCCTCGGTTCCCTTGGTAACCTCCTTGGTTCCCAATGTAGTTCACCTCGTTTTGAAGCTCTTCATTCCCCTCTTGTCCTACGTCTTGGTATCCTCCTTGGGCTCCATACTCTCCCACGTAGTTGACTGATCTTTGGCTCACAAGCAGAACCTTGTCCAGCTTATCACTCAAGTCCTTGAACCTCTGATCGTCATACCGTGCATCTCTCACCGCTCGATCATAATCACCTCCATAGCCTTGGTCGCTTTGAGCTAGATTCTCAACAAGTATTTCTCCATTAATAACGTCTTGGCTAGCAAAACTCCCATTGCTTGCCGTGTTCAAGGCCAGTTGGTATTTTTCAAGAACACCTCGGTGTAAGATTCCGAGAAGTGCTTCTTTCGATACTCCGTGGTGAGGGCAGGCTCTTGTGTATCCCTTCAGTCTCTCCCACGCTTCATAAAACGATTCATTTGCTCCTTGTTTGAAGCTTGTGATGTCGTTTCTCAGCTTCGCGGTCTTTTGTCTTGAGAAAAACTTTGCCAAGAATTGCTTCTTGCATTCCTCCCAAGTTGGTATGGTGGTAGTAATCACTCCTTTCTCCCATTGAGCAGCCTTGTCTCCCAAAGAGAATGGGAAGAGAGTCAGCTTAACCACGTCCTCCGGGATTCCGTTCATCTTGACAGTCCCACACAAGCGGTCGAATTGATCGATGTGATCGATCGGATTCTCCATTGGCAGGCCATGGAACTTGGCGTTTTGCACCATGTTGATAAGGCTCGACTTTATTTCGAAGTTGTTGTTGACAAACGGTGGTGGCCTTATCCCAGTTAGAACCCCTTGTGTATTAGGTTCATCGAATGCTCCGATCCTTTGTGGCTGTCTAGGAGCACGGACAGGCTGTCTCGGGTTTACGCCTACTCCTTGGGCTTCGTCCTGCTGTGGGTTCTCTCCTTGGGGAGGAGGATCAATTTGCTGACCGTCCATACCTAATCGTCTAACGTGCTCGGCACGTTCTCTGGTTGCTCTTTGATTATCTCTTTCGAATCTCTGAATGTCTTGCACAAGTGGTTGTAAGTTCTCTTGCCCTTGACTTCTCGTGTGCATAAACCTTCAAAAAGCAGAGCAAACAAAACAGGGTAGTTTGGTAACAAGGTAAAGAAAAATACTTAGACTTAGATAGAATCCAAATCCTAATGGCTATTGCTAACTTCCCCGGCAACGGCGCCAAATTGATACACGTGTTTTCAATCACATCAATTACCCTAATGTGAACACTACCGCAATCATAACGGTATGTCGTTGTTGTACTTAGGGATCGAATCCACAGGGAAATAAGAACAGCACAATAAGAATACAAGAAACTAATCAAGCTAAGCTAAACGTTTTTGTTGGTTTTTGTCTAACGAACTAATTACGGTAAAACTAAAAGTAAAGAGAAGAAACAGATAATGAGAAAAATACAGAACACTTGTAATGATCAAAGCTAAATTTAGAGACACAAATTCAAGAACGACAAGATACTAAACACGATTTAACTCAAGAAGACGAAGATATGGATCGTAGGATATGGCATGCGATTTCGAGTATTCGATGATTCTCTAATGATGTTTCTAATCACTCATTGAGCTTATTCTATGGCAAGGAACACTTTCAAATAGCTTAACTCACTCTCATGATGCTAAACCCTTCATTGATAATTCAAATTAGCTAATCTCTCAATTGCAACCGATTTATCGACAAGCATAAAACTCAAGTCCTTTTAAGCCAATTAATGATTCTTAGTCATGACTCTCGCCTTGCTAAGCATCAAAAACATAAATAGAAATCTTCTAGACAGTTACTAAACCTCTCTCAAGTGTAATCTGTCCATGTTCTAGAAATTGAGTAGCTAGTTCAATCCTAGCTTTAAGACCACTTCTAGTCATGAGAACCTTTGTAGTTCATCCTAAACATCAAAAGATCATCATCTATTCCTCTAAATCAACCAATCCCACAATCCATAAATGAACTACTCACACATGGTCAAAACAGAAAACGAAACCGAACAAAAGCAAGACATAGCAAAAATAAGAAGATTGATGGAAAGAGTTTAAGAAAATCTTCACTAGCTTGTTGTAGATCTTGAATCTTTCATACAAAAACAAGAGAGAAGAGAAGAGAAGTAGGTGGCTTAGAACACTAAAAAGAAGCAGAGAGTCTATATTTTCGTGCCTAGCCTTCCTCAAAAAAAGAAGAAATGTTGACAATTATATTACATAAGTGGTTGGTTCCCAAAATCATGCTGAAAATCCGGATGCATGTCGATCGGTTATGGCGATCGGTTATGACCGATCGCCTGAAGCAATCTTGATCGGTTTCAGCGATCGGTTTGTAACCGATCGCCTGTGTATTTTTCCGGTTCTCACGTTCCTTCTTCAATCTTTGCGGTTTCCTTCCGTCCGCGCTCATCCAAATCAGTCCCGAACACCTGAGAAAGGCTATAACAAGCCAAAAAGAACACAAAAACAACCTAGGACATCCTAAATGCAATGCGACTCGATTTGGACCTAAATGCGACGTAAATGTTATGAAAACAACATGAAACACAAAGAAAACATAGGAAAATACGGGACTCAAGATGGTAAAATACAGGGTTATCAATTATATCTTAGATCCTTTTGACCTTTGAGACATAAGAGAATACGAATGATTTCAAATTGTATTCACATAAGGCAGATATATATATATATGCTATTCCAGAGCTTTCGATATTCTTTTATAATATCTCTTATTGTACTCACACTAGCTTATTTTATCGTCACATGAGAGAAATATCTCTTCTATGTAACCATCTTTATTTTCTCACTTCTAGTGAGAATCTGAGTTCTTAAATGAAACTCTTTGGCCTCAACCTTGACCTTGACCATATCCATCTCCACATCTATGTATGCGATCAGTTCCATAGCCACTTATTCGGCCAACGTTAATCATGTGGTCTTTTCTTTCTCATATAGGATGTCACATTCGCTTCAAGGAATGGACCATCGCAAATCAGGAGTGTATCCTGATTTTTCTCTTTATAACTCATTATTTTGCTCAACCTCGATTATACAAATATACAAGTTCATAACACTTCTAAAAGTGTAGAGTATTGTGTCTTCAGGACAACATTACTTCTCGAGTTCATAAGACTTCTCAAAGTGTAGAGTATTGTCTTTTAACATCTCTGCATCAATGATATTATCTTCGCATAATATTTGAACATAGCTGAGTCAGACTCACTTACAGACTTCAAGTCATGTAATTTTATATTCAATCAATCATAATGAGTGTAATGTCACATTCTAGTGATCATACGTTTTCTTTAGATTGCTCTAAAGTTTTTGTGGATCTTTTCAGGTCATGTAATACTCAATGTTGATATCAACAAATAGGCAATATCACATACGTATAATCATGAAACAAAGATAATAGTCACATATAATATCATAATAATTCATCACCATTCATTGATTCATAACTATCATGTCATTAAACTATGTTTTCAATCAATTAATCAATTTATCAAAAAATATCATATTACTGGAATGTGAAAATTTCGTGATCAAACATGATTTTAATTTGTGTGTGCAAAATCCGTTTTAGAAATCCTTAAGTAAAGTATGCTAAAATCTAGCCATGCATAGATAGGGCATAAACGATGATGCTTTTATAATCTAACCGTGCATAGATCGTGCATAAACGAATTAGTGCAGGAACAATATTCAGATTTATGAACAATATTCAGTTTAATGACAGAAAATCATCGTGCAAAACCCGTTTTAGAAATCATTATCAAAGTAAAACTATGGTAAAATCTAGCCATGCATAGATTGAGCATAATCGAATTAGTGCAAAAGCAGTATTCAAATTAATTTCAGAAAATCACTGTGCAAAATCCGTTTTAGAAATAGTGCAGGTTAAAATAAATTTGTGCAGATTCAGAGATCAATAAAATACAAAGATCAAACGATCGACAATCATTATTCTAGATAAGCATTGATAACCATCATTTGATCTGAGGAGACAGAGTCTACCATATGATCATGATCGTGGAGGCATAGCCTACCATGACGATCGATTTGGAAAAAGGCATCGCTTTATCATCCCGGAATAATATAAACATATAGAGAAATTAAATCTCACATCAATAATTATTCTAGATAAGTATCGTGAATCCATATTACAAATCATGAGTCGATAATAAACATGATTTGAAGTAGGATTAGATTTATAACCATCCTTGCTATAATAATGATCTGAGGAGGCATAACCTACCATAACAATCAGTTCGAGGATGGCATAGCTTATCATCCCGGAATAATACATAGACATAAACATAAATATAATCATAAATTAAATCTCACCTTTTTGGTGTAATATTATGATGGATAACATATTCAATAATTTATTATTAAGTTTCTAAGCATACAGAAACATTAGATTAAACAATATTTTTAAAGAAACATTAAAAAGTAAATCAAACCTTAAACGAGCTATCTTCGGCATTTAGTTTGTTGAGTTAGTTCCAATCTTTTGTCATCCATATATTTTTTTTTTTTTGTCATCCATATATTATATATGTGTAATCAATTTTTTACCATTCATGTACAAACTCATTTTTAGTTAGGTTTTATGAGAGTGATTAAATTTATTCTACTTTTTTCCTATTCTTTATTTTACTTCTTTATTATAATTTTTTTGTTAACATTAGGCAACATCTCAAACTCAAGGTTTAACTAAACACACGAAGCCAATAAAAATCTGTATCAAAAGCGTTTATGGATGACCATTCATAATTGAATTAGCACTTAAAAGTTTCGAACCCTAGTCTAGACCCTTATAACAATTTTTTATAGAATGGCTATTAATCCCCACGCAAAACTCTTATTTGGCTTTTCTAAGGTTCATCTCGGCTCATACCGTCATTTACTACATATGACAAGAGAGAAATGTTCGGATTTACAGAGGAATTTGCACTCCAGTAGCGAGGCTGCTCAAATTGATTGATCGAGGAATACGGAACACTTGCTTGGCAAGAAGATATATTCCGAGGTTTATGGATGCTCTAACATTATGGTTTCGAGACTCTTCATCTCGATACTATTCTTAATTTATGTTCTTGTATCGGGCTTTGTTCATACCGGATTAGCTATGTCACTATAAGACACTTCTTTTCTTTTTTCATCTATGTAATCTCGTCCATTAAACTTAATAAATCTACATAAATTTTAGCAAAAAAAAAAAACTTTTTTTTATTTTTTATTTTACAACCAAAAATACCATTTTGACATACAAGTATACAACTTTTGAAATTAACTGAGAGTAATTATTTTGTAACGCTTATTCTTTCTGTTATATGACTACTAGTCATAGTCACAGCCTTTATCAGACAAACGACTGAAGAAGCCAAGTCCACGTATTCTACAATAAACCGGAGGGCACCTGATAATTCCTTCCTGAACAATAATAATAAAAAAAAGATTAGCATTTTTATGATGAACGCGAAGATTGATTATCTTAAAAACAGAGATAATGAAATAAGGGCCCAATTAGGCCCGTTTACCAAATTGTGGATCATTTTACAGAATCGACATTTTTATTTTTGTGTGGCGATCGTTGTAAGTTAAACCGGCGATTTCTTCCGACTACACCGAATCCGCCATGAACACCGAATCAGGTAAGCCGACAACGTAACACTTGTATTTTGGCCGGCGTCGGAAACTGAAGATCTAGATCATTTGTATAATCATGTACTGAGCTTTTCGGATTCCATGTTGTTGCTTTGTTTTGCAGTTTTCGAGTTCCTTGGAAACGTTCCCTTACTTCAGAAGTTACCGAGTTCTTCTCTTAAGAAAATCGCCCAAGTTGTTTTGTTGAAACGCTACGGTCCGTGATCTCTAGGATTCTGATTTTCGGTTTTTAATTTTCCGTCACGTTAATCTCATTTGACATTGGATTTCACGATGTAAATCCGCGAGAGAAGGACTTTTCGCTGTAGCAATTATGTGTTCTATTGCAGGGAAAGGGGATTATGTGATTCGTGAAGATCAAGCTTGGGATGGATGTTATTTTATTTTCTCAGGAGAGGTTTTTCTCAAGTTTCCCTAATGATGCATTTAGGTTCTTGAAAGCCGACTTCGACATCAACTTTTATTTTGATTCTTATTTGCAGGCTCAGGTTTCCGGACCAGCCGAAGAAGAAAACCGTTCCGAATTTCTCTTGAAACAATATGATTACTTCGGCCATGGTGAGATGATGATTCCTTCCACATTCTTCAACTTTAATCTGTTAATGGTTTCGCTGAACATTTGGTTTGGTGATATAGTTACAGGCCCGGTCCGTAGGGCAGGCGAGCTAGGCGATTGCTTAGGACCACTACTTTTTTTAGGTTTTTATGGATCACATATTTAGTTTTAGGTTAATAGTTTATAATGCACAAAATTTGAATTTCATGTTGTAACTAAAAAAAAACAATTGGTTTGTGTCACATAATTATTTATCTAAAGACCACTGAACAAAAAAAGTTGAACGATTTAGAAAAAAATGCAAAGAAAATTATTTTTCAGAAATAGTGTTTTGTTCTTTTTTTCCGATTTGCTGTATTTTTTCAAAAATACAAATTTTTTTTTTTTAATTGCAAAATTTGTAATTTATAAAGGGGCACTTTTTATCTTGACTCAGACCACTATTTCTGTTGGACCGGCTGTATAGTTAGCTTCCATCTTTTTTTGTTTCTACAGGTATTTCTGCGCATGTTCATTCAGCAGACATAGTTGCTACGTCTGAGGTTCTTGCTGAGATCTATCTGTACTTTGCATACATGGCTTCAGTGTCCTTGACCTCAAGATATTCAAAAGACAAGAGTGTAAAATTTCTCTCGTGCTGTGTCATTGCAGCTTGCATGTTTGGTGTTGCCGCGTGATCATTGTCGTTTGCTTGAGACAAATTCAATCTGGCAGTCGGATAAAGAAGTTCAGAAATGCTCTTTAGTGGAACGCATATTGCATCTGGACCCTTTAGAAGTACGGACATCCCACTGCTGTCCTTTCCTTCTTCTCAGTTAAACTATCCATTTTTTGCAATTCCCTAGAATGAAGTTATAACCTAAGCATTGTTCTCCTTGTCAGCATTTCTACATCTAGGTTTATCAGATCTTTGCTTTGCTGGTAAATGAATTGCGGTGGATCTCTTATTCTATGTGCTTCTTTCGTGTAGTTGAATATCTTCAGGGGGATCACTCTTCCTGATGCTCCCAAATTTGGAAAGGTTTTCGGAGGACAATTTATGGGACAGGTATGGCATTTGCGGAAGTAAAGTTACATTATGTCTCTATAAAAATTGCTGATCTAATTCATTTGCATATATAGCTTCTTATGTGTCATTTCAGGCAGTGGTAACCATAACCTCTAATCCACTTCTTACCAAAATTTTACAGGCACTTGCTGCGGCATCAAAAACTGTTGATTTTCTGAAGATAGTCCATAGTTTACATTCTTATTTTCTTCTCGTTGGAGATATCGATAGTATGAACATAATTTCAGTGTGCTCTTGCCAGCCAGCAATTATGCGTTTCTTCCCTTTTGAAACCACGCCTGCTGTTAAACTCATCTAATGATCGTAGTTTGTTACTCTTGTAGTCCCCATTATATATCAAGTTCACCGCATACGTGATGGGAACAACTTTGCCACCCGAAGAGTAGATGCAATACAGAAAGGGAATATCATATTCATATTGTTGGCATCATTTCAGGTTTTCCATTTTATTCTTTCAATGACTACGCTCCTCTTACTATCTGCACCAAGAGAGAATAGCCTTTCAAAAAATTGTAACATTAGCTTTTAAATTATATCTTTCATCGGTTTCATAGAAAGAGCAACAGGGTTTTGATCACCAGGAGTCAACCATGCCCTCCGTGCCAGATCCTGATACGGTAAATTGTTCCTCCAAACCCAATTTAAAAGGGTTTCGATAAATTGTAAGGGTTTTTCTTTTTCATCGTTATCTGCTGCAGCTTCTATCACTAGAGGAGTTGCGTGAACGTCGTATAACTGACCCTCAGCTACCTAGGTCAGTGGTAGTGTTTTCAATTGTCTGACAAATTATCTCAGAAGCTCAAGTTGGACAACTTTTTCAAATGTTTCTTCCTTTCAGGAGTTACCGAAACAAAGTTGCAACTGCAAATTTTGTTCCATGGCCTATAGAGATTCGATTTTGTGATCCCAGTAATTCAACAAACCAGACAAAGTCTCCACCGAGGTGTACAACTCACTTAAGTCGTAAATAAATTATTTATATTATAGACTACCATATTATAATACATTTCACCAGGAAGGCAAGCACAACTGGTCAACCTGGTTCATGTGATTACACATGAAACTCATCACTTACCTCACAGAGTCATTTTTTTGTTTGTTTTTCTTCTGACAAAGTCCTATTGCAGATTGAGGTTTTGGTTTAGAGCAAAGGGAAAGCTTTCTGATGACCAGGCTTTGCACCGGTAAGTACCTCCATCTACTTCATTGTTGTAAATCAGGGTAGCCACCTAAACCATTGCAATTATTTCTTTGGTAACAACCCTCTAAACTTTTAAAAGCAATAATCACTGGAGACAAGTGAATCGATGGTGTTTTAGGATCACCAATGATTGACAGATTTTGATTATGGTTGAGACTCTTAAAAGTTAAAAGCTCAAACTTTCTTAATAACATTGACAAATTTATGGTATGCTGTTCTTTCGGAAATTCGATTTATCATTCATAGCAAACTGATCATTTGGCAAGCCACATTGATTATACAGATGTGTCGTCGCATTTGCTTCGGATTTAATATTTGCCAGTGTCAGTTTGAACCCTCACCGTAGAAAGGGCCAGAGATCTGCTGCGCTTAGCCTCGACCATGCGTAAGTTTTTATTTTTTTCTTCGTGAAGTATGAGTTTTGAATGTGTGTGTTATTATTATTATTATTATTATTATCTTTTACATGAATGCATTATCCTAACAGGGAGTTCCCGAATCATTGTTTCAGTAATTATTACTTGCTTACATTTCCTCAATTGGTTTGCAGGATGTGGTTTCACCGATCTCTAAGAGCTGATGACTGGTTGCTTTTTGTGGTAATTTTTCTATCATTTTTTCTTCTGAACATTACACAGTTTACCGTCTTTCTAACATTCACTTACTTACGACGATGCCTCTTGTGCAGATTGTCAGCCCAACCGCGCACGTGACCCGGGGCTTTGTCAGTGGTCAAATGTTCAACAGAAAAGGAGAGGTACTCTTTCGACATGAATCCGAGGATACATATTTTGACACGATACATCATAAAAGTTAGCATCAAATCTCAAATTGCTAAATGCTTTAAACTGAAAATAATTAATTATTTTGGAAAAAAGAAAGAATTATGCAGTTCCTATTTTGTTTTTAATATGTGAAACAGCTGGTTGTATCTTTAACGCAAGAGGGCTTGTTAAGAGAGGCTAGACCTCCTAAACCCTCCGTGACGTCGAAGCTCTGAATGGCCCACCCTAAGTTAGTAACGTACGAGAGTAGGCTCGGCGAATAAAAGAAGAAAGATATTGAGACATCAAAAACCATTTGGTAATAAGAATGATGTTACTTGTTTTATTAGACAAACTCCGTTGCCTCTCGTGCGTCTTTCTTCTTCGGTTGATCGGATCTCCGACATTGTTTTGCGTTCTCGAATTGAATTTTTCTCGACCTTATTATGGAAATTTTGTATTGGTTGAATTTAGTTTTTGACCTTAAAAATAGAACTTGTCAAAACGCAACCCTACTGGTTCAAATGAGTGCAAGTACTCTTCTCAGTTAAACTATCCATCAATCATCTCCTCTAAGATGAGATATTGCAGCGCCAGCGCCAGTGCAAGTACTTTTCTCATTACTTCTCAAGAGAAACGATCCATCACCATGACCAAAAGAACTTCCACTTAGATCGGCAGCATCACCATGACCTTCACCACGTTAAATGTTGTAATGGTTTCTTATATAAATTGGAAAAGAGAACAAAACATTTTTCTTGTAAAGATTGTTGGTATCCATCCTTTGTAGATGAACAACAACCTCAGGGAGTCTCCAGGATTGGTCTCGGATAAGACAAGCTCGCAAGCGTCTTTGAGCCCATGTTACTCTTCTTTTAACTGAAACCCTCCGCATCAATGAGAGTCTCTTGTGGCCTTTGTTATGTTGCTCTGTTTTGATCGAAGCTGACAAAGTGACAATCCTATTTATGCTTCAGCCAATCAAAGAACAATGACCGTTGAAGTTTTCGGAACTGTTACGGCTTGTCTAATAAACATAATTGATATTACTGAATATAACCTTTGCCGCATATCTAGTGCTATTAACAAATGTGTCTTTGTAGTAGTCAAGCAAGACTTGTATATGTTTATTGTGGTCTTCTTCTTGTCATGTGATTGTTTACTTGAGTTTAGTCTCTTCCTCTCAAAAGTCCAGGAGAACTGTATCGAAACACAATCAGAGACAACATCCAAATTTTCAATTAAGAAACCAGTTCTTCAGCAAACAAGAGATCCAATATAAATTCAGAGACTTATTGCTTCTCTCTACGCTTGAATTTCTTAAAACAAGGAATATTTACATATTTGGTTTTGCCTTTCTCTTGCTACAATATTGTTTGTTTGCCTAAAAAAATTAATGTCATTTACTTGAGAATTATCATTAAGTGCCCAAACCTTAAAATTATAGTAAAAGTATGTGTCTCTTTATACAATTTCTCAAGCAGAATCCTTATGGTAACTTGTATAGCATGCTGCAACAGCAAGTCTCAACTTTGTGGCCGATAAGATCTTCCCACAAGAGATTTGGCTTTACGAAAGTCACTCGTAAAGATTGTTCTACAAAGATTATCACAAATAACAATTGTATATATGGGATGTAAACAGCGATTTCCCTAACCTTCTGTTTCAGTCAGGATCTTTCAAACGGAAACTCTACATCCGTTTGGTTCTCTGTTTATCTCCTCTGTTTCTGGAAATAAACAGAGACTCTGCTTCTGCTTCGCTCCTTCTAATTCCCACATCATACTAAATCATATATATATACACATTTAATCATTTTAAATAATAATTGTTAGACTCAAAGGTACATGGATGATGGATATGGCTTTGGGATTTAGTATAAAACATGATTTTCTAGATATTCTTTTAAACATTGATAAATGAGAAGCATATACAATCTGACACTCCCAAAATAAACAACAATATTATTTACACTATATACCTCAATAGTATATGGTTTGTTGTTGATAAAGATTCAAAAGAAAAATAGAAACTTATGTGTTTTCTAATAAATATAAATCCAGTTTTGATAGATTCTTAACTTAATCATGCAAATCATGTAAATTGCATTACTATTGGTTCTTAACTCTTAAATCAAGTCTAAGTAAATTTTTTTTTTATGTGTTTTGGTTGTTTTTGCATAGGAGTCAAGAGTTATTTCTAATAGGGGTCATTGTTACTATTAATAAAGCAATTAAAAAAAACACACACATATCTATTGTTTTACTCATCCCTAAAAAAACATATTGAACAAAGGAAAAAAAACTTTTAACTGTTTTTGATCAAAAACTTTTTTCGTTAACTAAATATATAATTTTTGTTCAAAATGAAACATTAACTTTTTGGTAACTAAGTATAAAATTTATGCTCCATATGAAACATTAACTTTTTGTCTGCACTATATTTGCTCGGGTTTTTGTAAAAGAGGAATCATTGGAATTGAAGGTAAAATCGGACGAATCTGAGACAAAAACCGCAAGGTAAAAGCAAATTGAAGTTGATTTTATAAAATATATTTGTCTCTAGAAACTTGAAGTTGTTAATCATTCAAATTTTTCTAAATGTTGCAGCAATCCAAGTTTTGGAGACATCGATTCAACTCAACACTAGACATTTGCATATCGTTTACATCTCTGGAGAATACCCTAACCCTTAAAACACCATTTTGATTACTACTATATGTGGTTGCTGTTGATCCCGTGGACCACTAAGTGTGTTTAAAGAATGATTAGGAGATGGGAGGTGAGATTTTCGTTAATAGAGCAATTTAACCACGTTTAAGACAGGTCGGGAGAAATATGAGTAGGCCGGGGCCGTGTTTCGCTTTATTGATGAAAGAAAGGTGAACACTTTTGAATTACGAACTGGTTCCGAAGGACGACCAGTTCGGCGTTCTAAAGTGTCGTCTTGCTACAAAGAGAGAGGTCGGGTAGCTTATATTCTGTTCTAGAGTCAAAATCCGGATCCCCCTCATTAATGACATATGAGGGGTATATATAGTCGGGGTCGGCTTCCTGCTCCCCGGGATCTCGGGCCACGTGTCGTCTGCGGCCTCTTTCGCGGGTAAGGTGGCCTAGGAGGCGTGTTCCGGCTTTTGAGGAGAGAGGTCATGATGAGCTCGGCGTGGCGTGTTGCAGGGCAATGCACTGTTCTACCAACTCTGCTCCACCTGCTCCTTCCTGCCCTTGTCAGCTCTGCAGGGTTGGTGGGACGTCGGGTCGAAGACGCGTCCCTACGCGAGTGGGGTGCCGCTTGACCGACTCCCACGCGCCTACTCTTCTGACACTCCCCGTCCTGGCGGAGTGTTAGCGCGGGTCCGAGGTGCGTCGCTTCCAGGTCGGCTGCCGGGCTGAAGAGGGGTCTTGCGGATGGGTGCTTCCAGGCCGGCGACCGGGCTGAAGAGGGGTTTTTCCTATGATGGGCCTAACTAATTGGGGGTGCTAAGCCCACCTCCAACAATAGGCCCTCCCCCAGTTCGGTATCGCGAGGCGAAGCGAGCATGCCGAAGTTGATCTGATGTTAGTTCGGCACATCTTAGGACGGGGAGTTCCATACTCAACTGTGCCTTTTCCGAAAAATCCGTAGGAGGTTGGCGCGTGCTCACCACGTGGGACGGCAAAGGACGCTTCGTTTTTCGCGCGGACTGCCCACGCGCGGCGTGTAAAAGACGCTTCGCGTTTATCGAGGCGTCCTTTGCTTTTTGGCGTGGGGAAACGAAGAGACGTCATCATTAGGTTTTTGGGCGGCCGTGCTTCTTGTGACACGTGTCCAGGCGTCGCTTCACTGTCCCCCTTCTTCTATTTAAATCCCCCTTCTTCCTCCTGTTAAAACCTTCTGCGCATAACCCTAAGGTAACCTCCTCTCTCCGATTTCTTCCTTCTCTTCCTACTTCCTTCCTGTTTTTTTGATTTCCTCCTCTCCGTGCGATGGCTCCGATGTTAGACGGTATCCGAGCTGAGTCGAGCGAAGAATCGGCGTCCCGCGGTGGCGGTAACGACTCTCCGAGTTCCTCCTCCGGTGATTCCGAGCATGCCTCTTTTCCGCGACGAGGGGCAGACAGTGGGGAAGAGTTGGCCCCCTCGACCTCGGGGGCCGCCCCGTCGCTTCCGGGGACCCATCTCCGGCCGAAAACGGTGGTTAGATCCTCTGGCGGTCGCGGTGCTGGCCAAGCTGGGGGCAGAACCGGGCATCTGGGCGGCCGCGGTGGTCGTCAGGGCGTCCGTGGAGGCGGAGCTCGAGTGGCCAGGGTGAGGTCCCCCTTGGTCTCCTACGAGCAGGGAGGGTCACCGACCTGGAGCACGGCGGAATCGGTGACCCTCCTGGGGAAGAACGCACAGTGGAAGAACGCTTGGTTTTTCCGCCGGCGTTGAGCTCAGGATACCCACAGTGGAAGAACGCTTCGTCTGACTGTTTTTGTTTGCTTTGCTTTCAGGTCCTCATTTTTCTAGATTCAAGCCTCCGGAGTACACGGGTCTTGTTGCGGTGCTCAGGTCGGCGCGTAGAAGAGAGTGAAATGCAAGAGGCGAAGACCACAGGAGGCAGGACCGGAGGATCTGGTGGCTGATTCCCGTGGAGGAGGTCGGTACTGGAGTGCCATCTGGTGAGACCGGTACCGACGTGCCAGCCGCCGGGGATCAGCAAGCAGATCCTTCGGCCCTGCCTGCTAGTGAGACCGGTACCGACGTGCCAGCTGCCGGGGATCAGCAAGCAGATCCTTCGGTCCTGCCCGGCGTAGCCGCGGTCGGGGAAGAGGGGTCTGGGCAGCCCTTCCTTGGCGAGTACGGGACCAAGGCGAGGATGGTGGCCCCGGGAGATTTAGATGGTACCGTGCTGACGGGAGTGAGGATCGACCGGCCGATGCGGCCTTGTAAAAACTCTGTTTTTTTTTTTTTTTTTTTTGCTTGCTTTTCTTCTTTATGTAAAGATCGGGCCGCAGGCCGTTTATGTAAAAAGCAGGCCGTTGGCCCCTCTCTTTTTTGTAGGTGCCGTTTCGAGGCTGTTGTAATGACTAGGCCGTGGGCCGTTTTTATAATAGACGAGACCGTTGGCCCTTTTGTGTAAATGCCATTTCGAGGCCCTTTTTTTTTTTTTTTTTTTTTTTTTTTTTTTTTTTTTTTTTTTTTTTTTTTTTGATCGGTAGAGGACGGTCTACGTCGTGGACCGTGCTCTTGTATTGGGTGCAGGGTCTCGCTAGGCGGGAGCGATGGACGGACGCGTGTGAATTGCTAGAACGCGAAGTTAGCGAGCTACGTGGTCAGTGGGCCGCGGGTTGTGCAGTCAGAAGACTGATCGTGAGTTTGGCGAGCAGGAGATCGGCGAGCTGTGGTCGTTAGTTAGGCGGAGCTGCGGGATCGGCGAGCTGTGACTACGCGATGAGCAAGCTGCGACCGAGCTGCCTAACTGTTAGACCGACGAGCTGCGACTCCGAACTGCCTCACGGTCAGATCGGCGAGCTACGACCTGCTAAAAAAATGGCTAAAGATTCGAGATTGCGCTTGAGGCTGAGCTCGGCGTTTGTTAGTTAGGCGCGAGGCCGGCGAGATATGATTCCGAGTCGCTTAATTTCTAGAATCGGTTAGCTACTTAGCGTACCACAAGGTCAGCGAGTCGCACGGTCGGAGAACTGCGATCATGAGCTAGGCGAGTAGGAGGTCGGCGAGCTGTTGAGGTCGTTAGTTAGGCGGAGCTGTTGAGGTCGGTAAACTGCGACTGCGCGATGAGTGAGCTGCGACCGAGCTACCTAACTGTTAGACCGACGAGCTGCGACCCCGAACTGCCTTACTGTCAGATCGACGAACTACGACCGCAAACTGCTTTCCTCGGAGTTCGGCTTAAAGGGACAGACTTATGAATAAATCTGAATAGAAAATAAATTCGAATAACGAATCGAATTTTTTTTTTTTTTTAAATAGGTGATACCTGATTTTAGAAAGTTCGGTAGACGAATTGTGATATAAGTATCGGTTGGCGAATCAACCGAACTCCGTCTCGCTTGGTTAATGGGCTTTAGGCCCAGCTCTTATCCTTTTTTGGCGAGCGTTTCGAGCTCGGCTTCTTTTGGAGCTCGGCTCATGCAGTGCGAGCGTTTGGAGCTCGGTTTTTCTCTTTTTTTTTTGCGAGCGTCTCGAGCTCGGGAGCGTTTGGAGCTCGGGTGGTCTCCTTCATAGCCTCGAACTCCGCGTCTCTTGAGCGCTCCGCGCTGGATCGGAGATGGTGGGCTTCGTCGCCCGGGTGGCTTCCAATGGCCGGGACGAAACGTCCGTCCGGCCTTTCGGATCCAGAC
This sequence comes from Eutrema japonicum, assembly GCA_030161315.1. Taxonomy (NCBI): domain Eukaryota; kingdom Viridiplantae; phylum Streptophyta; class Magnoliopsida; order Brassicales; family Brassicaceae; genus Eutrema; species Eutrema japonicum. The sequence continues at coordinate 355,209 of BSQW01000001.1, read as the reverse complement.
GGCGAGTCGCTCGGTTGGCTTGTCCGGAAGCGGGGGGTTTCTTCCCGAGAGACCGGTTCTCTGGGATGGACGTCGGGGGACCCGACATTGTCCGACCGGTCGCGGGGGGCCCCTAACGTGGCGAACCGCTGGTCGGTGGCTCGCGTTAGCTCGTCGATCCGGGCGAGCAGGGTCTGCATCATGACGGACGGCGTGGGCTGGTCTTCCGGTGCTCGTGGCGCGTTGTGGGCGGCGGAGCCGTCGGAATGGGCGGGTGCTGACGCCGGGGGCGGGGCCCTGGAGAATTGCTCTCGAGGAATTGCTTGATCGGCAGCCGCTTGGGCTGATGACGGAATGGTCGCCGTCGTTCGAGTCGTTGGCGGGGCCGTTGTCGGGGCCTGGGCCGTTGTTTGGGCCGGAGTGTCTTGGTCTGACAACACTCTTGGGGTCGGGATTGCCATCGTTGCTTCGGTCGTGTCGGTGGTTGAACTGCTCCTTGCGTGTAGAAGAATCTCTAAACCCCCCTCCCTCTAGCGCCAATTGTTGATCCCGTGGACCACTAAGTGTGTTTAAAGAATGATTAGGAGATGGGAGGTGAGATTTTCGTTAATAGAGCAATTTAACCACGTTTAAGACAGGTCGGGAGAAATATGAGTAGGCCGGGGCCGTGTTTCGCTTTATTGATGAAAGAAAGGTGAACACTTTTGAATTACGAACTGGTTCCGAAGGACGACCAGTTCGGCGTTCTAAAGTGTCGTCTTGCTACAAAGAGAGAGGTCGGGTAGCTTATATTCTGTTCTAGAGTCAAAATCCGGATCCCCCTCATTAATGACATATGAGGGGTATATATAGTCGGGGTCGGCTTCCTGCTCCCCGGGATCTCGGGCCACGTGTCGTCTGCGGCCTCTTTCGCGGGTAAGGTGGCCTAGGAGGCGTGTTCCGGCTTTTGAGGAGAGAGGTCATGATGAGCTCGGCGTGGCGTGTTGCAGGGCAATGCACTGTTCTACCAACTCTGCTCCACCTGCTCCTTCCTGCCCTTGTCAGCTCTGCAGGGTTGGTGGGACGTCGGGTCGAAGACGCGTCCCTACGCGAGTGGGGTGCCGCTTGACCGACTCCCACGCGCCTACTCTTCTGACACTCCCCGTCCTGGCGGAGTGTTAGCGCGGGTCCGAGGTGCGTCGCTTCCAGGTCGGCTGCCGGGCTGAAGAGGGGTCTTGCGGATGGGTGCTTCCAGGCCGGCGACCGGGCTGAAGAGGGGTTTTTCCTATGATGGGCCTAACTAATTGGGGGTGCTAAGCCCACCTCCAACAGTTGCGAAATGATATCAACACTTAATAGTAATCAAAATGGTGTTTCAAGGGTTATGGCCTTCTCTAGAGATGGGGAGATTCATAGAGATGGGGAGATTCATGTAGAGAGAAAATTGTTGAACCATTTGCAAGTCAGTATTTTGATTGGAAATGATAATTTGATGGAATATGCTACAAAATGGTTGGAAGAAGAACAAAGGCTCTCATGACAATAAACTATCATAAAAATAAAAAGAGAAGGAGACGACATTGGGAAAAACGACAACCTATTGTTACAAAATTACAGTCGCAACCATCTAATTACGGACCAGTAAAATTCAATCCTAAGAAACTTTTTGGTTTTTCTTCTTTGGTGTTTTTCATGGCTTTGTATTTCATTATATTATGGGTAAAAACTACTGGGGAAGGAAGCGAAGAAGAAAGCCCGAACTCCAACAAAGGAGAATGTCTCTCACAAGCCTTGCAAAGCCGGAGAAATAGCTGAGAGGGTTGTTAAAGCAGTGAAAGGAAAACAAGCTTGTGTGCATTTCGATATAGCATTTCGAAACCGATCGATTTATTTGGTTTTTCTTTTTTAATCGTTTCGAATGAATTTCTCTAGATTTAGACTCAAATTTAAGTTTTATTCGATTGTTTCATGTCGAATTTGTTAGAAAAAGATCAATTAAAATTATACATATCAATGAACACATATAAATCACTCTGATTAAAAATGAAAAGAAAATTGATATATATATTTTTTTGTTCTGGTTTGGAATTATCAATTTAGTTTCGATTCGATTTCAAAAAGTTTGGTCCAAGGAAATCTGGAATCGATTGGTTTAATAGTCATTTTTGGTTAAGTCCGGCTCGGTTGATTTACGTGTCGTTTCCTTGATATATATAATAACAACAGGTGCAAGTGGAAGAAAAATTACGGAGGAAGTGGGACCAAAGATCCACCGACCGGAAACGAAGAATCCATAAGATAGAGCCCAGGTTCGGTCGTACCGGACCGGTCGGATTTGGATTTTACAGGCAAGTGAGTGGACCCTCAACACGACAGACGTAAGCAGTGACAACATCACCTCATCGCCACGTCAGCAACAGACTTCTCCTTTCGAAACGTGTCCCAGCAGCGTCACCACCCACGTGTGTTCTAGAAGCTCATCTTCTCCCCCACACACCAAGTACCAGATTCAGACACGTGTCCTTCCCCTCTCCTTATATATTTGACCTTTCTCTCTTTCTTTCCAAGTTTTCGAGTTTCAGAGGATTAGGATAGGGATCCATCCAACAACCCTCAATAATCTCACCATAGTGGTAAATTTCAGAATCAGAGAGAAAAAGAGTAAACAAAAAAAATGTCAGAATTAGAGTTGCCTCCAGGATTCCGATTTCACCCTACCGATGAAGAGCTCGTCATGCACTATCTCTGCCGCAAATGTGCCTCGCAGTCCATCGCCGTCCCGATCATCGCTGAGATCGATCTCTACAAATACGATCCATGGGAGCTTCCCGGTAATTAAATCTCTCTTAAATCTTTGTCGATTTTTGGAATTTAAATCTGAGAGCTAATTCAATTTCGAAAAAATTACAGGTTTAGCCTTGTATGGTGAGAAGGAATGGTATTTCTTCTCTCCCAGAGACAGAAAATATCCCAACGGTTCGCGTCCGAACCGGTCGGCTGGGTCAGGTTATTGGAAAGCGACTGGAGCTGATAAATCGATCGGAGTTCCTAAACCGGTCGGGATTAAGAAAGCTCTGGTTTTCTACGCCGGTAAAGCTCCAAAGGGAGAAAAAACCAATTGGATTATGCACGAGTACCGTCTCGCCGACGTTGACCGGTCGGTCCGCAAGAAGAAGAATAGTCTCAGGGTATACAGTTAAACATCTCGCTCTTGTGTGTTTCTAGTTGTGGTTTAATTTAATCCGACGGTGTTGATTTTGCCAGCTGGATGATTGGGTTCTTTGCCGGATTTATAACAAAAAAGGAGCCATCGAGAGGCGAGGACCACCCCCTCCGGTGGTTAACGGCGACGAAGCCGTGGAGGAGAAGCCGAGGTTGACGGAGATGGGTATGCCTCCGCCGACACAACAGACCGTGTATTTGGACACGTCGGATTCGGTGCCGAAGCTGCATACGACGGAGTCGAGTTGCTCAGAGCATGTGGTGTCGCCAGAGTTCACGAGCGAGGTTCAGAGCGAGCCCAAGTGGAAGGAATGGTCGGCTACTGCTAAAGACAATAATACCCTAGATTTTGGGTATAATTACATAGATGCCACCGTGGAGAACGCGTTTGGAGGAGGGAGTAATCAGATGTTTCCGCTACAGGATATGTTCATGTACACGCAGAAGCCGTATTAGGATGGCCGAACGCAAACGCTTGTTTGTGCGTTAATGGGTAACACGAGACCGCTTATGTATGGTGGGTCAATGAGTGTGCCTATTCGGCTATTATAAATGTTCAGTGTTCGTTTATTTTGATAGAAATGCGGGTAACCTCAGTGGTCGATGTTAGGTAGAACTAGAAGACGATCCACCTGACTTTCATTTCTTTTTTTTTTGCTTTTGATTATTAGTTTTTTTTGTTGATCAACAATTATTTTGTAAACATAGAGAATTCGACGAAATTCAATTCTTAACTGATTGGGTTCTTCAAATGAACTGACTTGTTATTATGAACATATCTTAGTATAAGTAGAGTAGTAGCCTCTACTACTAGCCATAAAAAAACGAGACAATGAACAAAATTATAAGTGCTTCATCTGAGTGTTGTTACTTGTTCTTCGATGGAAAGATGAACTCTTTCACAGAGTCTTGCGCTGATATTATTCTCTGTTTGATCTGCAAATGTCATCTGGGTAAGAAACAAATCACCAGAAACCGTTTCCTAGCGAGATGTGTGCTTTCTTTTCGGGGAACAGTCACACAGACAGATCTCATCCAATTTCCAACCCTAGCAAGTAGCTACTATCAAGAGATCTATCCAATAGTACTAATTGTAACTCGATAAACCCTAATCAGCAAATTATCTGCGATTCGGTCATCTATAACATCCTGTAAATCTCGGACAGATTCTGAGAGAGAAGAGAGAGAGAGAGGTCGAAGAAAGCAATCGGAACTCACAGGATCAAGAGCGTTTGGCTCGGGGCCGTAATCAGCGGTTAGGAGGAAGTAGGACGCAACAGCAGTCGCCACCATAGTCGTTCTTCTCACCACCTTGTCGACTTGGGGATTCATCGAGAAGAGAGAGAGACACGGAAATGGAATATTATTTACTTCACAACACCTATATAATCTTCTAATAAGAAGAACTCATTTTATCTTTACAAGGCCCATATATTAAGGTCATCAAATAATATATATGGGCCCAAATAGGCCCAACCACTTTAGAAGAAAGATTCCGGCTGCTACGTCCCCGTGCTTGATGGAGAAAACCTTTGAAAATGGAGGAATCGACCTCGACCTCGACCTCGACCTCGACCTCGACGGCAGCTCAAATCGCTGAACCTCCTCCTTCTGCTACCTCATATCTTGCAGATCAAAGATCTTCGCCGGCGATGGTCGCAGCTGAGTTACCCTCGCTCGCGGTGCCTGCGCCTCCGTTGATAGCTACCACGGATCCAGCGTCTAGGGGCAGGAAGCGAGCGTTGGAAGGGAATCTTGAGATGGAGAACTCCAACTACTACAAGTTGCGTCTCCTTGTCAAAGATCTTCGCCCTCAAGTTCTCGAGGTACTAATTTTGAGATACTCTCTCTATTTTGGAATCAATTAAGAGTTGAAAACTGAGATATCTGTTACACAGGTACTACGAACTCCAGACTTCAGGAACTCTAAGGCAGCAATGGAGATTCAAGAGAGTGAGCTCATAATACATACACTCACTTTCTTTTGTTATTCCGATTTTCACTTTTGAGTTGAAATATTATGATGTTTGCAGAGATGAAGCTTATGCTTCAACTGTACCAAGAGATGATTGGAGGAGGAACACCCAAACGTGAGAAGACAACTAAGAGCCAGTCCTTATCCAACGGAAAGGCGATCCCTCAGGGTACTACTACTGAACTGAGATCATCTGAGCCAATCTATGTCCAAACCGACAAGGTGGTCGGCGGGTCGGCCTTTGGCTGGAACTTCATAACCTATGGAGGCACAGAAGCTGTTTACTGTGGAATGTCAAAGGAAGAATACAGAGGCTCTCACCCTATTATTCAAGCGGAGCTAGAGGTTGAGTTGCACAACTAGGACATTATAACTCTATGGTTTCTTTAGACTTTAGAGCTTTCCGCATCTGTCTGTTAATGGAGTTTGTTTAATATACACCTTGGTACATCCCAAACTCTTATGTATCAACTGAATTGAAACAATGTATTACCTTCTATGATGAAGGAGGTTTAATTATTTCAATCTGTAACATCTAAACGCTCTTCTTATGTATCTCAATATATTACCTTTAGCTTGTTTCCCTTCAACTCCTTTAAGGAATCAACGCTTCTTCGTCTTTTACCAAATCCCCTGAATAACAGGTCTTTAGTTCTGTGTGGAAGCTGAAATCTTTCTAGCTTCAAGGTTGGATCCTTCAATAAGTGCGATTTGTGATTCCTTCTCCATTCCAAGGACAGCAAGAGCAGCAGACTGGAGATACAATGCAACGTACCACTCTGGAGAAATGCCTTGAGCCTTCATTGCATCATCTAAGGCTTCTTTCCCCATCTTACTCATTAAGTAACTTAGACTGCGCCGCACAAAGACTGTTGCAGAGATCATTCCCAAATCAAGAAACTGGGCCAACATTTATATATACAGGGACATTGTCAACTCAAGAGGAAGGTCATGTTACAGATTCAAGTGCGAAAGAAAGACAGACCTGCGTGTAACACTCAATGGCTTCACTACAGTCTTTCCGTCTAAATGCAATGTCACCTTTCTTCTTCGAGTCTACAGCCTCTTGCATCTGGTCCGTCCACAGAAACGAAAGCTGCATTTAAACATGTCACATAAGAACCATGAAGAAGCCCTCATGGGCATGGGAACTGTAAGGGTTCTAACTTGTAAGTGGTGATATAACCGTGAAACCTGTCAACTTACGTCTTCATCATCTTTGTATCCAATTTTATCCAAGATCTCAAGCATAGCGTTCATGTCATTTTTCAAACAAGCCTCACCAAACGGAGACAGAGGTGACACAAAAGTACCACTATGAGGCAGACCCATTAGAACATGTGACGGAACCTCTGTGTCTCTCTGGAGAGATATCAGTGCAGTGACCAAAGATTTTATGTTTGGTCGCTCACGAGCATCATACTGAAGACAACGAGATGCCAGGCGTACTAACTCTGTGCCATCAGTGTCAGAAAATTGTCCCTCCAAGCAGGGATCGGTTAGAGACTCAAGATTTCTGTCTCGAATCAAATCAAGGGCCTAAACACACAAGAAAAGGCTGGAGATAATTAGTAAAGAGAAATCGAGAAACACGATTATAGTAGCTACCATGGACACTAACATGGCTAGGGGGAATATGCTTTCCAGTGAGAAGATCAAGCAGAAGAGTGCCAAAGCTGTAAATCACACACTCCGCTGTAATTCTCCCTGTAATAAGACACACTTGATCTCAATATCATACAAATCTTGTTGGAATAATATATGCCATACAGGGAGTGGGAAAATCAAATTTACCAGTTCGTAGGTACTCGGGAGGAGTAAAAGCAAGATTTGTGCTGTAACTTTTCCCATCCCGGCTATTCTTCATTAACCCAAATGTCGAAAGTCTTGGATTGCATTCCTTAAAAAAGATCCCCGTATAACATAAAAACCGACATTGTTTATCTGAGAAAAGCTTAGTTTACGGAATTACCTCGTCAAATAAAACTCTGTAAGCGTTGAGATCATGGTACAGAATGTGCCCTTTGTTACTAGAATATTCAAGAGCATCTGAAAGGTATAAAACAACCCGTAGTCGCATTGCCCATCTCATTGGTTGTGTTTCCCCTGTTACAGAAAATGTGTTAAGACAGCATCTAACAAGAGCATTTGATCAAAGGCTTGTTTTTTACAGTGGAAAATATGTTTGGCTAGCGTCTGATAAGGCATAAACTCAGCCACGAGTGATCTCTCGCCGCCTTCACAGCAACAACCAAGTAAATTGGCCATTCTTTTGCTGCGTAACTGACCAACCAATCTTGCCTCTTCCTGGAGACAGACATATCCAAAGTTATAGAGAAACGAGAGTTGGGAAACTGAAACATACATATCATACCAGGAATTGGCATGGATCAGGCCAGGCCAATCGAGAAAAGCGCTTGATAGCAATCTTCTGATGATTCTCCAGTTTTCCTTTATAGACAACATTTGGAGCTGTTGCTCCATCTTCAGATACAACATTCTCCAAAGCGAAACCAGAGGTGGCGATCTTAAGCTGTTCTAGTGTGTATTCACGAAAAGGCAGCACATCTGGTACCTCACTATTCTCTTCGTTATCTTTTAATTTCAAGAGAAGAGAGAAAAAAAGGGATTAAGAAAACAGCCATGATAAAGCCAGAAGAAGAAGAAGAGCTTGTGGGTTTAACAAGAGAAGCCAAAGAGAGACTTTACCAACATGTGGAGCTTGAAGAAGAGCAATTTTGTGTGATGAATTCCAACAACGTGTAGCAATCTTAGAGCTTTGACCTCCCATCGATGTTTTGTTTCAATTAAGGAATGGTCTCTTCTTCAAGGATAAATTTCTCAGAGAAAGAGATCAAATGACAGGATTTGGAATAGAGACAGGTCGAACCTTGTCGACTCGCTGGTGAGTCAACTCGGCTTAGTGACAGTGAGACGTGTAAACACAATCCCAGTCAAATAATATACCGACAAGTCGATAAATAAGGCAGCAGCCAGCAAAGAATCTAGCGGCCACAGTTTTACACAAATCAATTCAATTAATTGATTGATTATCATCACCTGGAATTTTAGATTGATGTGGATATGAGATAAGCAAGTGGTCTGAGATGTTTCCCGCCGTAATCAGTTTTAGGCCTTTATTTACTGACACATGGGCTTTTGTTGGGCTCAGTTCAAAGCTTCCTCGACCAAAAGAAAAACGTTTTGGTCGTTGCGTTTTTGAATGAGAAGAACCTAGTTTTTTTTTGTTTTTTGTCATCGATTCAATGATTTGTTTTGGATACAGTAGTTTGGTTCAACATAGTTTGGATATTGTCATTATTGATGATAGTCATAAATAATACCAGTGATAAACGGTTTTCTGTAAAGGCAAATTCTTGTTTTTCCGCTAAATTCTAACTAGATCCGTCTTACTTATTACCAAAAAACAAAAAACAAAAAGTAGCAAGGTCTTCTACGACCAATCCTGAGGAAAGAAAAAGTCAAAAACAAAAATCAGAGAAAAACATGTACATCATGAAACCTCAACTTCTCAATGGTGTCCGGAACAAACTTCACCACATAGATACATGTGGATGCGTGAATTAAATATATGACTCCCTATTATAATATCAAATACCATATGGGCACAACGTGACAGCATCAAAGTCTTCTTGGTTTAAAGACGTGACCAGCCTAATCACCCAACCCACCTTACTTCTTTCTTCTTCTTCCTCCCACCCCCTAACCCCCCCCCCCCCCCCCCCCCCCCTTACCTTCTTCTAGTTTCCAATCCATCAATCCCGAATTTCCAGCAGAGAACATGGTATGTTCCTTCATTTCATTTCTTTTCATCAATCTGCTATATCCCATGATGTAATGTGTTGTGATCATATAAGTTGACTACGTGTGTGTAATTGTGCAGGCTAATTCAGCGTCTGGGATGCACGTAAGCGATGAGTGCAAGCTCAAGTTCTTGGAGTTAAAAGCAAAGAGGAACTATAGGTTTATTGTGTTCAAAATTGATGAGAAGGCTCAACAAGTTATGATAGATATGGTTGGGAATCCAGAAGAAACTTACGATGACTTCACCAAATGTATGCCTGAGAACGAGTGCCGATATGCTGTCTATGACTTCGACTTCACCACTCCTGAGAATTGCCAGAAGAGCAAGATCTTTTTCATCGCATGGTACAACTTCTTGCCCTTCTTTTTTTAAATGTAGTTTTTCTTATATAATTAAGACATCGCCTTGCTTCAGGTCACCTGATACATCAAGAGTGCGGAGTAAGATGTTGTATGCAAGCTCAAAGGACAGATTCAAGAGGGAATTGGATGGTATTCAGGTTGAATTGCAAGCAACAGATCCTAGCGAGATGAGCCTCGACATCATCAAAGGACGAGTCAATCTCTGAATGGAACTTACTGCATCTATAATTCGTTTCTGTCAAATTCATATTTCCTGCATTCATTTTCTTGGTGTATTTTCCGTTTTACTTCTTCGCTCTTTGTATTTTCTGTGATTCAAGGTATCACCCTTTTTTTTTTTTTTTTTTTTGGAACGTAATACTCAGTTAATTATTTTGCTTCCCTAAACAAAGCTGTCAAAATTAGGCAACTTGTTGACGATAATAATGAACAAATGATGCAATGCAAAGAAAGTAGGTTGATAGAGAGAGCACATAGGACTCCTATGATAGGAGGACATACCTCACGACTAATTTATCAGAAAATCCTCGTAATTCAAGGGTTTTGTTAGCCAATTGTTGAATGGATACTTTCCTTTAAAAATCTTCGACATCGAAGAATATTCCGTAGCTTTGTCCTGCATATAATTAAAACCAAAAAACGTAAATCATCTCAGAATACAATATCACAATCTTGTGGCATGCATGTCAAACACTCGTTATGAGATTCATACACTTTAGTGCCAGTAAAAGTATGTTAACCCAGAACGAAGCAGCGGAAAAAGAATCAGCATCACACGCACCTTCAGTTCTCGGTAAGATCCTTTTGACTTAGTAGATTCACTGTTGTGTCCATAAGTTTCTTTCACGAATAGCTCCAGTAACCGCTGTCTAGGAAAAGATATGAATATGATATGATATCACAGGCTAATCATAACTAGAAATAAGCAAGGTCATGCTTGGATAACAAAGCTCCCCCCTTACTTGCATATATCTGATTGAGTAGACGGATACAGAGCTCCTTTAGCTGAGGTGCCTTGCTTTCTACCAGTTGTTCCAAGAATAACTTCGTGTAAGCCGGAGCGGTTCCAACACAAGGAATACCTAAGAGACAACAAATAAATCGTCACCTTGTAAGAAACAATGAAAAGGAAAATATGTCATGTGATGAAGAGTTAAGAGCATTGAAAACTAACCCGCATGTTAAGGTAGCTTGAGCAGTTTCTGAATGCTGAAATTCTGATGGTGGTACTGGAGCCACACAAAACAGTGGCTGGAGAGGAATTAGAACAATGTCTGAAATTTACATGATACCTTGGTAGTAAAAGCAGCTAATGAACCTTGTTCAAACGGAAGGAAGTAAGTAGCTCATCCGATAATGGTAAGATCCTCTCATACAAAGATCTTCGCAAGTGATCAGCCAAAGAAAAATTGTCAGGACAGTGCAGAGATTTTCCAGCAGTGATGGTAGAAATATACACAGGCTGAAGGACTTGGCAAAGCAATGCGCCTGAAGTAAAAACACACAAGGAGAGAAGATTCCCATAAGCAAATCTCGAATGAATGACGCAAGAAATTATGTGTCAAACTTCAGGTATAGATGCAATTCCCACTGAACATTAGTAGACTAGAGAAGAAACCTTGAACTCCAAGAACATTCCATCGAGCTATCTTATCGGAACAGCTGACAGAGAGTGTTGTTTCACCGCGACCAGGCTTTCTTTGTACCATGTCTGTTACTCGTGAGGCATCACCTGAAATGGAGACATTTGCACATCCGTAAGTAAACTGATACCAACATCCATAGACTAAATAAGCGGAGAGAACATTGTTGCAAGTAAGAGGCAGGAGGAGGCTTCAATACCTTTGTTGCTATTACCTATCTCTGGAACATCAGAGCAAATGTGAGAAGCATTATCTAACAGTGACTCATCATCTACTTGTGTTGATGAAATCTTTTTCAGTGCATACAAGGGTGAACTAGTAGAAGCATAACCACCTACATATGACAAACATGGCAATGTCACATTAAGAACATTCTTGAGATACAAATAAATAGAGGAGGCAAATTGAAGTAAATTACATGGCAATTGGGAAATGTAGAAATGCAAGTGGCAACCCGAGTTGAGCTTGTATTTCACATCTCCAGGGTCTAACTCTAGTATTTCTCTGACGCTTGGCTTCATTACTACAACATTTTCTCTAACCCAAGTGGCTATCATTTCTCTGACGCTTGGCTTCATTACTACAACATTTTCTCTTATCCCAAGTCCCTTGCATCCGCTGAATCTCGGAATAGAAGAACCTGGCTGGCGAATTACATTAAGAGAGAATGCGCAAAAGTATAAGAAGAAGAAGAAGCAGCAGCAGAAGAAAAGTTGAGTCGCGAACCTCATCAGAGCTCTTCTGGCGACAACTTCGGCATGAGAATCGTTCACAATGTCCCCGCGGGGACTCAACAGCGACCGACTAACGCACTTGGTCCCCGTCCCTAACGCTATTACTTCCGGCTCTGGAGTCACACAAAACCCTAATTGCTCAGAATCGAAACAAGGAAACCAAAACAAAGCAAAGGATAGAGACCAACCTTGGGAAGGAGGAGAAGAGACGAGGAAAGCGGATAAGACGGTGAGGTTTGCCCTTCTTGGGAAGAGAGATATAAGCCGATACAACCTTCTCCGAAACTATCTTTCCCCAATCGCTGGAGAATCCTTCCTCCATTGGAGGCACTGCAAGCTGAGGATGTTTCCGTGGTGGTCGGCTCCGACCTAAGCGGCCAAGCAGCTTTTCTCGGCGACAGATGGGTAGTCGGTTGTTCGGAATTCTTTGGCCGGATCGAAGGTTCGTTTGGTATAATCGGATGTCGGTGGACTTGATGAGGGTTTCGGTGGTTGATGACGGCGGATCTGTGCTCAAATTTCTCGTGGTGGATCTGGTTAGATCTGGATTTTTCCTTGTCGATTTTCGTTTTAGCCGGAAGAGATGGAGTGGGGACCAGGCCGCTCGCCGGTTCGGATCTGTCGGTTGGGGTCGGCTCCTCGGTCTGACGATGATGGACTTGGCGGTGTGCCGCAAAACTCTTCTCTTGTAGTCGCTGATGTCAACGTCGAAGGCAAAGAAAACGCTCAAATTTTCTCTCTGTCGGGTTGCTTTACTTCGATCTCCTTGTTTAGTTTTTCCGGTTTGGTTCGGTTTCTTTTACTTCGGTTGTCAATTTGTAAACCAGCTCTGAATTCGGGTTTGGCCGAATATTAATATAATATTTAAAAAAAAAAACGACTCCAGCCTTTGATTTTCACCGACAACACTTCGGAGGTCTCTCTCAGACTCTCAGGACTCAGGAGTGACAAATAAATCTATCTTATTGTATAAAGATGATTATTCACGTAGGGTAATTTTCAATCATGAAATTTTGATATTTATTACGATTAATTTAGATATTGATATGTGTCAATTTCATTAAAAAGATAAATATTAAAAAATGTTAAACTAAAAAAAGTCTTTAAAAAAAATATATAAGAATAAGTAAGGAAAACTTACAATAAAGAAAAGTGACAAATGAAAACTTAAAAGTTTATACCACGGCCAAACTCAAAAAAGTAAATTATAAATATACTCTAAACTTAAAAGGAAAATATTAATATACGACCAAACTTAAAAGAAACATTTTATAATCATTTACATTATGACAAAAAAAAACTTAAAAAAATGAAAAATTATTAATATACAACCACGATCAAACTTTATATAATAATCTACACATTTCTAATTTTAAATGTGTACTTCCATCTTTCAGTTCCCTTATTCAAATTTTAAACAAGCAAATCATGATTTCTAAAACTCAAAAAATTGATCAAAACTATCTTATAAACTACAAAATTAAAATATATTATTTCGTTTAGCTAAAAGATAAACCGCATAATATTTTATTAAAGTTGAATATGTGTTATTAAATATTTGCAAAAGATAAATATATACTTTGACACATTAATCGTATCCAAAGGTATATACTGCATATGTTTCACCAAATTTTTTCTTCAAAGTATATATTTATTTCATTAGTTTTTGAAATTAATCATAAATTTTTTTAAAGTACATAATTTCTTATATGTTTAGATTTCATATAAAATATCTAAACATGTCAAATTTTATCTATATATATAAAACAGAATGTTTCAAAGTTAGTAACTCGCAAAATTGCGACACTTGTCGACAGAGCCGTGCTCACCATGTAAACAAAAAGGCAGTTGCCTCAGGCCCCCTAAAATATATCAAAATTTTGAATCTTAGTTTCAGATTTTAGTTGGCTTGATTAAGCCTAAAAATTATGTACGACATGTTCTTAGTTTCTGAGTCCAACCAATTACTTTATGTAAATATATTTGGGTTTAGATTTGGGCTATGCCATGTCATGTATATTATGGCTTTCGAATTTTAAATCTTCACTAATCGTCTTAAGTTTTTTTTTCTGTTGTTTATTTTTCTTTACTTTTTGTGTTCTAGGTTTTGTATATTCTTTTAAAATATATTTTTAATTCATTGGATTTTCGATTTTTATATGTTTTTTTCTTAAAATATTTATAACTTTACAATTTGATTAAATAGATTTAAATCAACGCAAATGTTATAAGATATTTACATAATCTTAAAGAATGTTTTAATATTGAAAATTTATTGTTTTACTTTTGATCTATTAAATTTTATAATTTGTATCCGAACTGAAAATTTTAGATTTAGTTTTTATCATAAAACTACTAGATATATTTTTATAAACGTTAAAATTTTCTTCATTGTAAAAATTTTATAAAAACATTTTCAACTAAATAAGAGGCCATATTTTCAAATTTCGCCTTAAGCCCCTCAAAAGCTAAGCACGGCACTGCTTGTCGAGTTAATCCATCAGATTTTGACACGTGTAAAAAAAATTACCAATTAGATTTTGACACATAATATTAACAATAAAGGAAAAAAATTTAATCTAGACTTAATCTTAAAAGTAAAGTTAGCGAAAAAAAGTTGATTTTATATTAAAGACTAAATTTGTTTTTAAAAAAGGAAAAAAATAGTTCTCATGTTTATAATAAAGCAATTAAACAATGAATTAACATCCTAAAAAGGAAACTAAAAAAAAATAAAAATAAACCAAAAATCATATATAGTATAAACGAAGTGATTTTTCGAAATAGAGATCTCTCATCAACCCTAAACCGTAAAGTTCGGTTATTACCTTTTTCGGTTCAAATTAAGTTTGTTTAGATTTCGAAATTTGCCGTACCGATTTTGCTACCCGGTTTAATTTAGTATTGGGTCGTTTAACGCTATAAACTTGTACTGGGCTAGAGCCCGATTTGGTTAATAAGCCGAATTTGGATGTGGTTGTAGTGGATGTGGTTTGTGGTTTCGTTTTCTAATGATACGGATTTGGATAGTCAGAATCGACCGAGCATTTTTGTTTTGGCTGGAGTGTAATTGTGTGTTTCCGGAGCTTAGATGTCTCCGTTATTCAGAAATGCCTTCTAAGTTTGTTTGGAATCGTAAAGATGATCGGTGGAATCCCCGGGTAGTGGGTTTATCACCGGTTTATGCTGTTGAATTCTGCCTGGCTTCCGATGGAGAGGTTTACCATTTGAGACTTTTTTTGGACGTTATTAGTCTTGGTGCTCACGCTTATATATATGATATCCGATAGCTAAGGATCTATGTACTTATTGGTTCGTTTGTTGTTGGTTTGTGCGTTAGTTTGTTTGGTTGGTGATTTTTTGTTTTTTAAAAAGAAAAAAAGTAATTATTCCAAAAAGCCAAAGTTTTTTTAAAAAAAATTGCGTATAAATTAAAGAAATTCTTTTTTTAAAAAATTAAAGAAAATGTAAATAACAAAATACTGATATATTAACAATAAAAGGAAACAAATATATCTAAACTTAATTTGAAAAGTAAAGTTAGCAAACAAAAATACATAAAAAGAAAAAAGTAATTATTCCAAAAAACCAAAGTTCAAAAAAGGAAAAAGAATTGCATATAAATTACGAAATTCTTTAAAAAAATTTAAAGAAAAAGGTAAGTAACAAAATACTGATATATTAAGGAAAAAAAACTAAATACCATTTTCATTTAAAAAAAAAATAGTTTTAAGATTGAGGAAATTTTTCTTA
Source organism: Eutrema japonicum (assembly GCA_030161315.1). Taxonomy (NCBI): domain Eukaryota; kingdom Viridiplantae; phylum Streptophyta; class Magnoliopsida; order Brassicales; family Brassicaceae; genus Eutrema; species Eutrema japonicum. Next base: position 339,736 of record BSQW01000001.1, on the reverse strand, counting down.
CATGCTAAAATTTATTAAAAAGGGTTCAAAAATTAGTATTTCTAATAAGAATCTAATAAGAATAAGGATATAAAAATTTGTATAAAGTTGAATGTTTCAAAGTTGCTAACTCAATTGATCGCGACACATGTCGAGTCAAAGTCGGAAAATTTTAAAATCGATTAATAAAAAATATAAAATTCGGAAAATTTAATAACCGATTCATAATCTTAAAAGGTAAATTTACTATAAAAAAATTAATATATTTTAAAAGGCAAATTTAATATAAAACGAAAAAAATCCTTAATTAATCCTAAAAGGAAAAGAATTCTAATTTTTCAACTCTATATAAACTACAATTTAGTAGTATGACAATTGCACACCAAAAAAATAAAAGTCCAATAATCATATCCAAAGTTATCTATTGCATATGCATCACCAAAATTTCCCTTCTAAAGTTATGTATTATATATTTTTACGGATGATCTAATTTTGTTTTATATTTATTCGTTTTTAACTTTTTTTATGGGTTATAAAATATTAAATTATAAATTCGCATATATGCGGGTATTTATCTAGTAAATATATAAAAGGGATGTATATTACATTATTACTAGGAAAATAAAGTTACTTTAATCAAATGGGATAAGCGTAAAAGCGTCTCACACTCGCTCTTGTTAAAAAGTATTGGATAATTAACTAAGCTATCAATGAGATGTTTTACAATCAAACAATGAATCATTTGGAAGCATTAGACATCATTCTAGAACATGGAACACAAACATAAGACTAACCCACTCTCGTGGTATTAATCTTCTTCATCGATTACTCGATTAAGCTAAACTCCCGTTTGCAATCGAAAATAATCGATGAGCATTAATTACAAGTCCATTTAGTTCACTTAATACTCAGAACATAAACTCCCGCAGGTTATGATATGCCAAGCTCACAAAAGGTTTGGTTCAAACATTTCTTTGAAACCCTCCCGGGTGAGAAATGCCTAAGCTCTAGATACGAATGAATGAACCTAGTATAGCACTAAACACCGTTTACTCGAATCTATCCCTAAAGCATGAGATGAGACCAAAAATCTAACTAATCTAGGGTGTAGTTCTAGCTTGGTATGTCATGCCAAACTAGCACCTACCTAATCTAAGGTGTAGTCCTAGGTTTTGGTTTATCATGCAAATCTACCATAGAGAATGAACCTAAGTGAAGAATCTAACAAGGATCAACCTAAATCATCATCATATAACCATCAACCAACCAAATCAAACATTAACATGATCCAACAAAAATCTACTATTCACAAGAATACCAAGAACAATCAAAAGACAAAATATATAAAAGGGATGAAGAAATCTTCTCTTTGATGGCATGAACATGAAGATCCATCAAGAACACCACTTGGTGTTCTTGAGCTTTCCCAAGTTTAAGAAAAAGAAACTTCAAGAATAAGAAAGAAGAGATCAAATTATATATATGAAATCCTTCAAAAGTGTGGATTATACATGAAGAATCAACCCAAGAATCTCTAGAGAGAGTTCTTGGGTTAAGCACACACCCAAAGAATGAAGAACACTTCTCTAATAATAATAAGCATCCATACATCTGGATCAAAACCAGTTATTATAGAGTCTTGGTCGACAAAAGCATAGAGAAAGTAGGTGGAATAGTTAAAAACACGTTTTTACACTGTTTTCGGAGGCTGGGTTTCAGTTTGATATGTCTTCACTAAATCGCCCATAACTCTTGAACCACATGCGGGAATGCCTTGAAACCACTTCCATTGAAAAGCTAACTCAATTAGCTACAACTTTCATGAAGATTGTGGAAGCTAAATCCAAATGGAAACCGTTCTTCTGAGTCGATATTTAAAGCATTTTGGATGGTTTCGGTCGCGGTGGGGGAATCGGTCGATCCAGAGGGGGATCGATCGATCCAAAAACTTAGGTTTGATCGATCTGGAAGTGTTGGTCGATCTGGAAACTGCACAGCTTGGGGGATCGATCGATCCAAAAACTTAGGATCGATCGATCTGGCTTGTTTCTCCACCTGCTTCTCTTGTTCGCCAGACTGGACTGTCACCACGGAAATTGGCATAAATTTTGATCGCACCGTTGGAATTACTCAAACAACTTCAAAATGAAAGCTAATCCATTTATCTATGTTGTGTTAAAATATGAGCTCAATCCATCGGTGGAAAGTCCTTCATCCAATGCCAAATTTCTGACGTCTCTGCATGATCCTGCATCTCTATATACCGCAATGACCTTTTATGATGGCTGTCCTCACTCCTCCAACTCCTCTAACTCCAAGAACACCTGAAAATGACTCAAGCAAGCCAAAAAGAATGCAAAGACAACCTAGAACATCTAAAATGCAATGAGACTCAAGTTGGACCTAAATGCATGAAAAAATCCCAAAACTATACAAATTGGAACTAAAAACCTATGAAACTAAACCTTAAAACATGCAAAATATACACTTATCAGGTATGGAGACGAGGATTCATTCAACAAATGAATACTCACATGATCTTCTAGAAGCTTGAATGACAACTCTGAGTCTTTGATGGGTATGCAATAATACATATCATGATAGACAAATTGTGGTATCCCAAAATGATAACATTTTTAAGCCAATCATTGAGAGGACGAATGATTGAAGTCTTCGCAAAAATTCTTTAATGCTCAAGTCAGAATGGAGACATCGAAACTCGCAAGAAAAGAGGAAACGGGAGAAAGATAGTGAATGTTAGGTTTAAATCAGGCCAAAATATGGTATGTGGTTCAATTGGATGTGTTGATGAGTGTGTGTGTGTGAGAGAGAGAGAGAAAGAGAGAAAGAGAGAAAGAGATTATGTGTGCATTTTGGAAACACGTCAGATATATCTGAAATGAGATTAGTCAGATGAATGGACATTCGACCCGTATTTGAGAAAGGTGAAGTAATGTATCCGTTATTCTTTAATGTGGGGTTTGAACTTTTAAAACGTTATTCTACCTTTTTATTGTGTGAAATGTAAGGGTTTTCAAAAGATTTAACAGATCTATAATATGTAGACCGAATTTGGTAATAGATTTGAGTCGTTATTAGCTATGAACATTAGATATCCAAATGTAGGAAGTTTCGGCGGATATGACTTGACGCCGATAACTTCAACGAGGTTTTGTAGTTTTTATGATATGTTTCATCTACGGTGGACGGTATGTCTAGATATATTAAATTATTACTAAAAATGTTATTGGAAAAATTAAATATTAATTTTATTATTGTCGAATTTTTTTCTAACTACATACAAATAATCTATATATATAAAGAAACATTTGCTCTCTTCTTATGCTGCCACCTCATCATCCTAAAAATTTAATACACATACTAAATACATATATTAATTATAAATTTGGTTCTAACATTATGAAAAGAATTTGAAAAGGCATTATTCATATTCTAAATTAAACCATAAAATAATAAAGTTATATGAATATAGTTCTTTGAAATAATAACAGATTTAATAAATTTGGTTATCATAATATATTTCAACTTTTATAAATATTTAATTAGGTTAAGTTGTATCGCAAATATTATAAAAAAACTAAAATATCAAACAAGTCCTAACAATTAAACAAATAAGTTAAATATGTAACTAAATTCATAAAGCAAAGTATAAGTTGGCAAGTTTTACATCTAATAAAGAGACAAATAAATAAATTTAAGGTATACTTAACATAATAATTGCAATTATACATAACTATGAAAAAAAGAATAAGAGCAAAAAAAATTAAGAAACATATTAAAAGTATTTACACAAAAATATAAATTACGTTTAAAAATTTAAGATCGTTGTGTTTTGTGATATTATTTTTAACAAAAAAAATATAAAAAATGTAACTACAATAGGATAAGAAAATAATTGCTTTGTATATGCAAAATATATATAATTTGATGTAAATATATTTCAATTCTCATAATAATTACCATCCATTAATACAATAGTTTTCACTATAATTTGAAAAGACATTTACTTAATAGAAGATAATAGATTATATTGAATTAATCTAAAGAAATTTCAATTTAATAATTTACTTTTATCAGTTTATTTATATAGTTTAGAAAAACTATAGAATTTAGTGTTTATAAATTATGGATTAGATTTATTCTAAATAAAATCAAACAAATGTTGTCACTTCAAACAATCAGTTATATATGGAAATCTTTTTCAACAAAAATAAAAGAAAAATAGATTTAGGAATCACAAACATATTGCACACATAAATAGGGTTAAAATCATACATGAAACACTCCAAAAATAATAACTTCACATGAAATAAAATTTAAAAAAATTATTATGCAACTTTAAAATGTAAATATCTTCCTTTTAAAATATAAATATCTTCCTTTTAAAAAACTCAACTAATTGCATAAAATTGACCACCAAAAGAAAACAAAGAGGTAAAAATGTGTACCATCCAATAAATAAACACACAGATGATCATAAATAATTAAAAACTAAAACAAATACACAGATCTTAAGCGGATAGAGATAATTAAATTAACAACGAGACCAAATAAAATAAAATACCATTAGATTAAAAAAAATTGTTTACCACGTCCGCACGGATCATACCCTTTGTGATTGAAATTAAAAGTGAAATCTCACCGGCGATGGGGGAAGATATCGGAGAAGACGAGGATTTTAGAGCAGTGGGTAATGTTTTTTTACAGGATAATCTTATTCACAATAACTCTCTCTCTCTCTAAATGTTTGAATCGACGCTCGACCCCATATTTCTTATATTTTTTCAAATTGGCTCATATTATCTCAAATGTTCTCATTAACCTATACATCTACGATGATTTTGATAGTAAATTAGTGATAGAAATTAAATCGTTTTTCAAATAAAATTATATTCATTTTGTAATCACCAACACTAAATCATCGAAGATGAATAATAGTAAATTCTCAACATTATATTAGTATTCGGTTTTAGGTAAAAATAGATAAAAATACTGTGATTTATTTCGAAGTATTTTTTTCTTCAAAAGTTCGGAGAATTCTAAATTCACAAAACTAACTTTCATTTTATTAGTATTTGAAGTAACTTTCGGACTATTCAAAACTAACCCTATTTCGAAGTATTTATATTATTAGTATTGAGTTGGGTTAAAAAATATACAATTCCCTAAACTTTAAAATGACAAAAACTTAATTTTTAAAAACTAACTAATTGAATAAATAGTCAACAAAAAAAAATTCAAATTGTAGATCACTCACTAAACAAATACATAAATAAACATAAAATTAAGAAAGGAAAAAAAAACTTAAGAATAAACAAGAGAAATACCTTCAAATAGCACAAAAATTATTTTTTGTTCCAAAACTAGCACCCTAAATTTAAAATACCAAAAATAGCACAATTAATTATTTTAAAATACTTATTTACCAAAAATAAATTTAAAATATAATTAAACATTATGTTTGGGTTCACTATTTCTAATTTAAGGTTTAGTTTTTTCCCATTAAAAAATGATTATAAGTCATTTTTATATTAAATTTGTGCTAATATTGTGAAAATTGGTGCTATATTTGTGATTTTCACCCTTGAGTGCTAAATTTGGGAACTTTTAGTTTTTTTTGTGCTATTTTGTAGAATTGCCCAATAAACAATCCACATTTCTTAAACTAATAGAGACAAATCCATTAAAAATCATACTAATAAAACTAAAATAATATTATACCAACATTTTTTAAAACAAAATTGTGTTCACGTCCGCGCGTAGCGCGGATCACACACTAGTAATATAAAATATTGCGCGCGGCTAATCCACTGGTGATTAATAGTGTTAAGAGAGCTTTAAATGGTAAGCCATTGATCCACACAAAATATCAGGCTTCTAACGACGTTTAGTATCATGGTTAACGTTGGTTATTAATGTTGGAACTAATTTTTTGTCAAAGCCTGAGGGTTTGATAAAATTGTGTTAGTGTGAAAAGAAATGAGTTAAGCTCTTTCTAATGAAATGTTTTCATTAACCGAGAAATGTTTTCTCGTGTATATATGTTGGAATGGTTGTGTCTTAAATGAACAACATGAGAGAAGAAAAGCCATACGTGCGACGTTCGCATCTTGGGCCTTGATTGGGCCCGTGGACTTTTTGAGGTATCGATCGATACCCCTTGGTATCGATCGATACCCAGCGGGCCGACTTAAAAATCGCAGCCGCCTAGGTTATTCTAGAAATATTCCCTTTCTGTCATGGAAAAACCCTAGCCTCTCTCCTATATATACAACACGATTTTCACCTAAAAAATAATCCTCTGACACACAATAAACACTTTCTAAAAGTTCTAGCAATCGTTTCTTCAATTCCCTACTGCTTAGAGTAAGTTTTTAATTTCGAGAGTATCGTAGAATAATGGTCGATAGATATGAATCATGGTGTTGATGATTCAGTTAAACTTTGGTTGTATCCTGGGACTCATGGATCTATAAAACCCCGTCACACTACGGGAGATTCTTAGAGTTAAGGAAAGAGATTTATCTCGCCTCCTCAGATCTTGTATTGCTTTATCGTATATAAATCGTCTGTTCCTTAAACTGTTTATTTACATATTACTGTGATTAAATCTTTCCTGTCTGTAGTGTAAATTTTGGTCCTACAATCTTAACTCTAAGAAGATCCAATTTTTGTTATTACTTCAATTGGATCTTTAATCACGAGTAAATAAACGTTTTCAAACGGTTTATAAACGATTCTTCTACTGCTGATGATACTCAAACGTTATCAAAAAGCTTTTTAGCAAATTGAAACGTGTAGTAGAGGCAATCTTCATCTCTCTCTCTATTTTAAGAAGATGTTCTTCTGCTAGTGATACTCAAACGTTATCAAACAGCTGTTTAGCAACTTGAAACGTGTAGTAGAAGCAGATCTGCTTTAAACATCTTCTAAAAAACCGTCTTTAATTGCGATTAAAGAACGGTATAATCAACGAACACACATATGTTCTTGATAGGTTCGATTCAGATCGAGGCCTTGTGAGTATCGATCGACACCCTATGGTATCGGTCGATACTGGACTAAATTGTATCGGTTGACACTCAAGTGTATCGATCGATACCATGCAAACAGTGTATCGGTCGGCACCTCAGTGTATCGATCGATACTTTGCATCGACCAAGTTGGTCTATGTCGATCGATACTGTGTATAAGACACAGGTATCGATCGACACTGTGGTGCTATGATCGATCCTGTGAAATTCACTTGTATCGATCGACACCCAGGGTGTATCGATCGACACTTATCGTGTATCGATTAACACCATGATGCTTCGAATGACACAGTATGTGCATCGAGCATCGATCGGAATCTAGGGTGTATCGATCGACACTAAGCGTGTATCGATCGACACCAGGATGCTTCGATAGACACAGTATGTGCATCGAGCATCGATCGACACTGTGGTTTATCGGTCGATCCTGTGTAATTCACTTGCATCGATCGACACACAGGAGCATCGATCGACACCATATGGGTGCATCGATAGACATTGGATGTGTATCGATCGATACCAAAGAGTATCGATCGACACCAATGCGATTTAGTTCGATATCAGTATTTTGATTTGCGATTCTTAAATATATCGGTACTAATTGAAAGTTGTGTCTCTTTTGTCTTCACAGAATGACAATCGACGTTGACAACAACTCTGGAACTATGGAGAAAACCAGTGATAAAATGGATCAAACGACTGCGAGTCTGATCGAAACAGTGAAAGGTCAAGCGAACTTGACAGAAACTGACATGTGTGCTGTGGTCACTAAGGCCAATGTTGCAGAGAACCATTCAAAGACTTGGTGGTTCGATAGTGGTGCAACCAGACACATCTGTATGGATCGCGAGATGTTCTCGACATACATAAAGAACAAGAGTGGTGATAAACTCTTGATGGGAAATTCCGCATCGTCGACAGTTGATGGTCATGGGAAGGTTGTTCTGAAGCTCACCTCTGGACAGGAACTGGTTCTCACGAACGTCGTCCATGTACCAGATATGCGCAAGAATCTGATCTCTGGATCGCTCATAAGTAAGCATGGATTCTCTGTGAAGCTGGAAGGTGATAAGCTAATCCTAAAGAAAAATGGGATGTATTTGGGTAAGGGTTCTGTATGTGATAATCTATGTAAGATATCCGTTGAGGAAGTAATCCGAAAGGATAATGTAACCGAGGCATCCACCTCGTAGAACCCTAAGATTAATGATAAGAAACCATTTGCTTATCTCGCTGAGTCTTTTAACATTTGGCATAAAAGATTAGGACATGTTAATGAACATGAATATGATTCCTAAATGCAAATTAAGCAAAGACAAATGTGAAGTTTGTGTCCAAACTCACTAAGACGCCATCACCCAGCGTTCAAAGAACAACAGAACCTCTAGGTTTTAATTCACACATATTTATGTGATTTGAATTATGTGATCAAACCAGAGGAGGCAAGAAATATCTCGTGACATTCGTTGACGATTGTACGAGATATTGATACATCTTTCTACTGCGGAGTAAAGATAAAGCCTTGGACAAAATTTAAAGACGTGTAGCTCAATATTATGTGTCCAAAAATTTGCGAATTTTGGAATAATTAATTGATGTTCAATTAAATATTGGAGGCTGATTTAATCGGTTAATTAAATCATTGGGCTAAATTAGCAAGCCTCTTGCGATTCTTGATATGTTTTTAAGAAAACTAATACAATTCGATATTGTATTAAGTTTATTAAATTCTAGAAATTGAATTTAATTTTACCCTTTAACTTGAGAGTTGGGTATTGGTTAGTATATTAATTTGGTTTGATTCTTTAGAACAAAATCAAATTTCAATATGACTAATAACACCGATGTGATCATTGTTAGATCCGGTGGTGTAAAAAGACATTAGAATGGCTGAAGCCAATCTAGTCGAGATAGACATGTGTAATGTCATCCTCGGAGTCAATATGGTTGAGCATAACCCAAATGAGTGGTGGTATAATACCAATGTAATAGCTCATATATGCGTTGAGATGGGAATGTTTCTCCCCTACCATAAATAATGACAAGAATTTTGGTGCTGAAGTTGACTTCTCAAAGAAGCTCACTCTCACTAATGTAAAGCATGTGCTAGAGATGCATAAAATCTTATTTAGGGCACAATGCAAATTAGGCACGAATTCATCGTCAAAGCTGATTAGCGTGTATTGACAAAGAATGTTGTCTATATTAAGGACGGACTGGTCCAAATTAACGTTGAGACAGTCAGACTTAAAATCAATGTAACCAATGGTGTTGACATTAATAAAGAATCATTTGCTTATGGTACAGAATCTCTCAGTATTTGATCTGAACGTTTCAGTCACATTATATTCAAATCTATGCGTAGATTGAATGAGATCCTGTAATACAAAAATAAGCAAAGATGAGTGTGAGGTTTGCGTCAAACCAAACTCACTAAAAAACACGACAATCGAGTGAACCTCTTGGTTTGACTCATACAAAAGGTGGTGAGAAATATTTCGTGACTTTCGTTGAGGATTGTACGAAATATAGTTATGTCTATTTGCTAAGAAGCAAATACGAGACCTTGGAAAACTCAAGGAGTTTAAACTCGAGGTTGAATCGAGGTTGACAACCAACTCGAAAGAACTATCAACATAGTTTGAAGTGATAGAGGACATGAACATGGTAGTATCCATCAAACGATTGATCCCTATTCACTGGAATCTAATGGAGTCTCATAACAAATTACCGAATTATTTGATGAACTCATTATTCCTAAAAAATCTGGGTTAGTCCAGAAATGTGGGGGAAGCATTGCTTACCACAAGTTATAACCTGAACTAAATACCACACAAAGTCACTTGATATGTTTCATGTGAACTTTGGAAAAGTAATGTGTTTTATACAAATACATGAAAGTGTGGGGGTGCCTAGCAACCACCTAAGAAGGTGACAATCAGACCAAAAACGGTGGATTGTATCTTCATTGCTTATGCACAAAATGTAGTGCTGATTGCTTTCTGGTCTATAAATGAGATATACCAGACATCCGTGTAAAGGATAAGCTCTAGTACCTCACAAATTGAGGCGAGCAATTGATCTCTTGAGCTCTTACGCTTTTAGAGGTATCGATCGATACCCAAGAGTATCGATCGATGCTTGACGAGCACTGGACCTTAGATCAAGCAATGGTAAAGAAGTACCAAAGGCTAAAGTCGTATGCTGATTGAAATCACATCAATATGAGATCTTGTAATCCATCAAATGGATGTGAAATCTGCCTTTCTAAACGAATTTAGAAGAGGAGATTTACATGAAACAACCCGAGGGTTATGTCACTCCTGAACAAGGAAATAAGTAGACTTGCAAAGTCCTTATACGAGCTTAAGTTAGCTCCTAAGCAATAGCTTGGAAATTTTGACTTCAAAGTGATGTCAAATAGCTTCAAAATCACTTAAGGTGATATACATCAAAAGTACTCCACATGGATACGTTTTGGAAGCAAGAAGGACATAATCCAACACACTAAGAAAGTGGTTAGTGGGAAGTTTGATAGACATAAGATTAGTGGATAATCTTGTCTCAAGATCCTAGAATGTTTTGAGAACTACTCAAACAGGATTGCAATAACTCTAAATTGTGATAAATTTGTATCACAAGTGATGTATGCAAGAATTATCGAAAGTCTAACGTACTTGATGAATCGTACTAGATCCGATTTGGCGCATTTGGTAAATAAGTCGCTACATGAGTAATACAGGTCATACTCTGTGGAAAGCCATAACTAGAATGTTAAATTATCCAGCGTTATATGTCGTCTCGATTTACATCAAAGTCTGGGGGTTCAAGACATTATGTTCACCTCTTGGTCTCGTAAACCTGACAGATATTATAAGTGGACAATATTTTTGGTGGTACAGCAGTATCCTGGAAATCTTCCAAACAATCACTCTTGGCCTAATTAACCAAGGAGTCAAAGTTTAAAGCTTTAGATAAAGCTGCAGAGGAAGCAGAATGGCTTCGAAACTTTGTGGAAGATACCCTGATGTGGGAGGAAAATCAGTGCCATTATTATGTGTACACTATGAGAGTTAGTGAGCTATCTCTCAGGCACTGAGTAAGTTATAAAATGGCAAATCTCGAGAATGATATAAGACCATTTAGACAACTGATCTCACAACGGCTGATAACTTAGCAGGATCCGTTTCCCAAAAGTTAGCCTCGAGATCAAGTTTGTTAAATCATCAAAAGGAATGGGTTTAAAGCCTATAGAAAAAGATGACGTTTGACAGATACCCAACCTATGTGACTGGAGATCCCAAGATCTAGGTTCAAAGGGAAACAAAATCAAACTGATTCGAGTTGAGCACTGTGAGACTATGTCTCTGCCCAGTTCCTAGGATGATAAAACAGTGCTACCTGTGGATAGTAAGGATAAGCGTTGGCTTTTAATGATTGCATAGCTGTGTAGATAGTGGAGTGTGACAGGACACTTCTGAAAACAAGCTGATAAAATCACCTAGTGAAGTGTGAAATGGGGCCGTTTCTAGGAGAATGAAGGATAAGGCTATATTCTCCAAATTCACTCACGAATACCAGGAAAGTTCAAGGCCAAAATGAACCCAATAGAGAACAAAGTTCTACGAGAAGATGTCTCTGTACGATATCTGTTGTATCAGTTTACATCAAAATCCGAGCGGTTCAAGACATCATGTTCACCTCCTGGCCGAGTAAACGCAACAGATATTAAAATTGTTTGGTTCAAAGCTGAAAAACGCTACCATTCAGTGGCAGTTACATTTTCGTTTACTCTCGAAAGTCTGTCTACGTCTAGATGAGTCTAGTCAAGTATGTCTAGTAAAGTCTAGTCTGTACAATTTTCATATGTTCTAGAGTCATTTCTATTCATGTGGGGGATTGTTGGAACTAATTTTTTGTCAAAGCCTGAGGGTTTGATAAAATTGTGTTAGTGTGAAAAGAAATGAGTTAAGCTCTTTCTAATGAAATGTTTTCATTAACCGAGAAATGTTTTCTCGTGTATATATGTTGGAATGGTTGTGTCTTAAATGAACAACATGAGAGAAGAAAAGCCATACGTGCGACGTTCGCATCTTGGGCCTTGATTGGGCCCGTGGACTTTTTGAGGTATCGATCGATACCCCTTGGTATCGATCGATACCCAGCGGGCCGACTTAAAAATCGCAGCCGCCTAGGTTATTCTAGAAATATTCCCTTTCTGTCATGGAAAAACCCTAGCCTCTCTCCTATATATACAACACGATTTTCACCTAAAAAATAATCCTCTGACACACAATAAACACTTTCTAAAAGTTCTAGCAATCGTTTCTTCAATTCCCTACTGCTTAGAGTAAGTTTTTAATTTCGAGAGTATCGTAGAATAATGGTCGATAGATATGAATCATGGTGTTGATGATTCAGTTAAACTTTGGTTGTATCCTGGGACTCATGGATCTATAAAACCCCGTCACACTACGGGAGATTCTTAGAGTTAAGGAAAGAGATTTATCTCGCCTCCTCAGATCTTGTATTGCTTTATCGTATATAAATCGTCTGTTCCTTAAACTGTTTATTTACATATTACTGTGATTAAATCTTTCCTGTCTGTAGTGTAAATTTTGGTCCTACAATTAAATGACTCAAATATATTGACGTTGGTTTCCAAACCGACTTGTCAACGTTCGATGCTAAATTTTTAACTTCGGTTATTAAGCTGACGTTTTGTTTCACGTGAGAATATTTGCACGTCGGTTTTCATGAATTTAAAACAAAGCCAAAGACATTGTAGTTTGGTGATTGAAACTTGAAAGTTTGACACTGAGATCTGATCTAAGCTTGTATTATCTTTGACTTTCTCTCTCTTATCTCTATTGGGCCTATTGGGCCTCCGTAATATTGTTTACTCGTATATGTTTAGGTTAAGTGTTGTATTCCTTCTACTTTGTATATAAGGCATTGCCTTTGCATCTAAACGAAATAAGAATACGATTCACAACTACTAAGGATTCTTGTCATGGTATCAGAGACAATAACCTAAAAGTTTATTGGTATCGATTTACTGCTTCCGCCATTAAAACCTCTCTTTCTCTCTTCTTTATTTCTTAAACCTCTGTTTTGGATCTCTGTTTTCTCTGTTATCACTGCGCAATGACAGACGACAGCAGCACTGCTCGATCCAATGATGGAGTTTCCAGATCCATCGAATACGTAAGAAGAACTATATCTCCCTACGACCTCACCTCCGGCGACAATCCAGGAACACTCATCTCTCAACCGCTACTGCGTGGACCTAACTATGATGAATGGTCTACAAATCTGCGTGTGGCTCTTCAGGCTCGCAAAAAGTTTGGATTTGCAGATGGCTCCATTCCGCGCCCTGCAGAAGACTCACCCGATTACGAGGATTGGTGTGCAAATAATGCACTCGTAGTTTCATGGCTCAAGCTGACGATTGGAGAATCACTGCGCTCTTCTATATCCCACAGTGATGACTCTCATGACCTTTGGACACATATTCAAAAGCGTTTCTCCGTTAAGAACGGGCAACGCGTTCAACGACTCAAGACAGAGCTCGCAAATTGTCGTCAAAGGGGCCTTGCCATTGAAGCGTACTATGGAAAACTCACCAAATTGTGGACCAGCTTGTCCGATTTTCAAAGGGCAAAGACTGCAGCTGAGATTAACAAGGAACGTGAGGAAGACAAATTTCATCAATTTCTTATGGGTCTTGATGAATCGATATATGGAGGCGTGAAATCCAGTCTTCTTTCTCCCAATCCATTACCAACCCTTGATGAAGCATATAATGTTCTAATTCAAGATGAGGAATCGAAACTAGGTTCACGGCTGAATGATGAACAACACGACGGTGTCAGTTTCGCTGTCCAAACATCGTCGCGGCTGCATCTTGTTTCAGAAAATAAAGACAAAAGATCTGTACTCTGTACTTTCTGCGGAAAACAGGGTCACTTGGCTGAAAATTGTTTTCGACAAATTGGCTATCCACCTTGGCTTGGAGAGAGGAATCGCTCAAAATTTGGTTCTTCTACCACTCGTGGACCATCGAATTCTACTGGAGCTGGCCGTGGACTACTCATCACACCCAACGCTCAACCGAGAGGCGAAGTTTCAACTCCTATCCGAGCAAATCATGTTGTCGCGGATCCCCTCACTGCTCATGTGAATCTCACGACAGCTGATCGAGTGGGTATAAGTGGTTTGAACGACACACAGTGGAGGACATTAGTGAAAATGCTAGACGAACGCAAAACAACTCCAAGTGAACGTCTTACGGGTATGTATTTTCTCGAATCTTGGATTATTGATACTGGCGCTTCAAATCATATGACAGGAAGCATTGATTTCTTATCCGATTTATGCGACATGCCTCCGGTTCTGATCAAACTCCCTGATGGAAGATATACGACATCTAACAAACGAGGAAAAGTTCAGTTGGGTTCAACCCTTTGTCTTCAACACGTCCTCTTTGTTGATGAGCTTCAATGTCACCTTATTTATGTTTCGCAGTTAACTAGAGACAGTGGCTGTGTATTTCAGATTACTGACAAATTGTGCGTTGTTCAGGACCGCATTACGAAGACCCTGATTGATGCGGGTGAGCAGAGAAACGGGCTGTATTTTTTTAGAGGAGTGGCTGTTGCTGCGGTGATGCAAGGAACAAACTCTCAACCAATGGAGCTTTGGCATTGTCGTTTGGGACACCCATCGTCTAAGGCTTTAGAGATGTTGAAGCTTTCTGATTTCAGTAGTAGTATTTTTGATTCCAAGACGTGTGACATTTGTATTCGTGCAAAGCAAACACGAGACTCTTTTCCTTTAAGTATCAATAAAACGACGTTGGCTTTTGAGATGATTCATTGCGACCTTTGGGGTCCTTATAGAACTTCAGCTATGTGCGGATCTAACTACTTCCTCACGATCTTAGATGATTTTTCACGAGCTGTGTGGATATATCTCTTACCATCGAAACGTGATGCACCCACACACCTCAAGAATTTTCTTGCCCTCGTCGAACGACAATTCTCAAGCCACGTCAAAATTGTTCGTAGTGACAACGGCTCCGAGTTCATCAGTTTATCCGATTTCTTTGCTCAAAAGGGCATTATTCATGAAACGTCCTGTGTCGGAACACCTCAGCAGAACGGGCGCGTCGAACGTAAGCATCGGCACATTCTGAATGTAGCTCGTGCTCTCCGTTTCCAAGCACATCTACCTACTGAATTTTGGGGTCATTGTGCCCTTGCCGCTGCTTATTTAATCAACCGTACTCCAACAGCGATTCTCAACGGAAAGACACCTTTTGAGCTTGTCTATAAACGTCCTCCTCCCATGGATCATCTACGAGTTTTTGGTTGCTTATGCTATGTCCACAACCAAAAGCATGGTGGTGACAAATTTGCATCTCGGAGCAATCCCTCTATCTTTCTCGGCTATCCATTTGCAAAGAAAGGATGGCGCGTTTACAATATTGAAACTGGTGTCATCTCTGTTTCTCGAGACATTATCTTTCGTGAAACAGTTTTTCCCTTTTCAGAAATCGGGAAACCTGCTCCTTCGTCTTTGCCTGCATCAGTTCATCTTCGACAAATTGCTGATGATGGTACTGATATTTTTGAGATGGTTACTCCACTGCCAACAATCTCATTTCCGTCTCCTGATGTCGCTTACGAAGTTGCAGACACACCTCTGCCTCCTGTCTCTGCGACTCTAGCACAACCAGACTCCTCTAATCCGCAGCCATCTGATCCTACCTTGCCCACTTCAGATTCGGATCTTGACTCTCCTCTCACTCTCTCATCGGGCTCTGCTAACGCAGAGATCATACCTCCTCCTCCGATATTATCTTCTGATGCTCCCGAAGAACTTGGTCGTGGGCATCGTGTCAAAAAACGACCTACGAAACCTGCTGAATTTGTTGCCCAGCTTCTCTATGAACCGTTTCCATCAGCTACTCCTTATCCGTTGGACAACTACTTATCTAGTTCACAGTTTTCATCAAATCACCAAGCTTATATCTTCGCGATTACTTCGGCTGTGGAACCCATATTTTTCAAGGATGCTGTCGCAATTGATGTTTGGTGTGATGCAATGTCCGATGAAATGGTTGCTTTAGAGGATCAAGGTACTTTCACAGTCGAAGATCTCCCACCGGGAAAGAAGGCTATCGGCTGTAAATGGGTATACCGTATTAAATTCAAAGCTGATGGTACCATCGAGAGACATAAAGCTCGTCTCGTAGTTCTCGGCAACAACCAAACCGAGGGCATCGATTACTCTGAGACTTTTGCTCCTGTCGCAAAAATGGTCACCGTGCGTGCTTTTCTTCAACGCGCAGTCTCAAAGAATTGGGAGGTTCATCAAATGGACGTTCACAATGCGTTTCTTCACGGTGACCTTGATGAAGAGGTTTTCATGCAATTACCTCCGGGCTTTCGCGTTAAAGGTCACAACAAGGTTTGTCGTTTGCATAAAGCTCTCTATGGATTAAAACAGGCTCCTCGTTGTTGGTTTGCGAAGCTTGGAACAGCTTTAAAAGAGTACGGATTTACACAAAATATTTCGGACTACTCGCTCTTCACTTTCGAGAAAGACAACATCGTCCTACAAGTTCTTGTCTATGTCGATGATCTTATCATATCCGGGAGCACCGTTGGCGTCATGGATGAATTTAAAGCATACTTGTGTTCTTGCTTCCACATGAAAGATCTCGGAGTCTTAAAATACTTCTTGGGTATTGAAGTGGCTCGCGGTCCTGCTGGTATGTATTTGTGTCAACGCAAGTACGCTTTGGATATCATCTCCGAGACTGGTCTTCTAGGAGTCAAACCGGTAACATTTCCGTTGGAACAAAATCATAAGCTTGCTCTAGCCGAGGGCGAACCACTTTCTGATCCTTCACGGTATCGTCGCTTAGTTGGTCGTCTAATCTATCTTGGAACAACACGACCAGAACTATCTTATGTGATCCACATTCTCTCTCAATTCATGGCAAATCCTAAACCTGCACATTGGGATGCTGCGTTACGGGTTGTTCGCTACTTGAAAAATGATCCAGGCCAAGGCATTCTTCTTCGTTCCAACACGCCCTTGATACTCTCTGCTTGGTGCGACTCTGATTGGGTTGGCTGCCCCTTGACTCGTCGCTCTTTGACTGGTTGGTTTATCCAACTCGGTGGCTCTCCGTTATCTTGGAAAACGAGAAAACATGACGTCGTCTCACGCTCTTCTGCTGAAGCGGAGTACCGCGCCATGGCTGATACCGTTTGTGAACTTCTCTGGTTGCGAGAACTTCTCATGAGTCTCGGTATTGACTGCTCCGCACCTATTACTCTCCATTCTGACAGTCAATCTGCCATAAAGCTTGCTGCGAATCCGGTCTTTCATGCTAGAACCAAGCACATTGAGTCCGACTGTCACTTCATTCGTGACGAAATTATTCGTGGAACCATCGCAACGCAGCATGTCTCCACAACGACACAACTCGCAGACATCATGACTAAAGCATTAGGCCGAAGGGAATTCGAAGCGTTTATTCTCAAGCTGGGTGTGATTAATATCCACACTCCACCTTGAGGGGGGGTATTGGGCCTATTGGACCTCCGTAATATTGTTTACTCGTATATGTTTAGGTTAAGTGTTGTATTCCTTCTACTTTGTATATAAGGCATTGCCTTTGCATCTAAACGAAATAAGAATACGATTCACAACTACTAAGGATTCTTGTCAATCTCCCTTCTCTCCTCCCCCAAATCGCCCATCGGTTAAACCAAATCTGATCTAAGCTTGCCGGTGCCGGTGGCTCTCTCAGCACGGCGCCAGCCCCTCTCTCTTTTCTTCCTGTTTTTCCCTTTCTTTTCAGTCTGTCGGTTTCGGTTTGCGATTGCTAGATTGCTCGGCGGCGGCGGCGACATCTCTTCATTTGACTGCGTCGCGGCCCAGTGGTGTCGTTGTGGTCGCGGTGGCGGAGAGTCGCTCTCCTGTGTGGTCGGTGCTCTCTCCTACCCCCGCCTTGTCATTCGGTCTGTCTCCCTCTTCTCCTCTCAACTGCTCACCGGTTTTTCCTCTCCGGCGGTGCTACCTTCGGCTTGGTGAGCTCTCTTCCTGGATCGGTGTTACCTTCGGCTTGTCTTGGTGGTGTGGTGGTGGCAGCAAGACTTCTCCACAAAGCAAGGCTCGCTCCCTTGTCTCGTTTTCGGATCTCGGTCTTTAGACGGTGGAGCGTTGGCGGCGGGCAGATCTAGTCTGACTCCTAGCGGTGTCGATTGCAACCTCGGGGACGGGTTCTTTCGCCGGCATTTGGGTTTCATGCTAGCTCTTGTGTTTTGCCTCGGAGTGGTGGCTTTCGTCGTCTCCCGGTTCGTGTAGCTCAGTTGGCGGCGTTTCTTAGCAATGGCTGGTGGTGAGTGTCTCGGCGTAGCTCTCCTCGGTTCGTTGTGAGTGGCTCCGGTGACGCCTCTTGGCTATCGGTGTGGCCTTCGTCTCGCTTCGGTGTGTGTTCGACAATGTTAGAGGGGGGATTAGCACCCCCTTGGTTTAACTCGGTTTGAACCGAGATCGGTTCAATCAGGACCGGTTTACGATGGTTCGGATCGAGGATAAGCCGGCCCAAAAACATTGGGCCGAGCTCGGAATCTCGTTGAAAGCCCATCTCGGCTACCGATCTAGGCCCATCACAGGCCCGGTCCGTTACAACAGATGAAGTCGGAATATTTCCCTTTTCCGCCGATCTCGGAAAAGGAAATATTCTTTTTGATAAGTCAACGGGATATCAGGAACTTATCCTTATCTCGGAGAGAAAACCGGAAGATTTCCTTTTCCCAATCGAACTCGGAAAAGGAGGAATCTTCCTTTCGACCGCCTCAAAGACACTATAAATAAAGAAGGAGGCTTATTCATTGAAGGACATCCACAACTTCCACAGAGACAGAGAATACAAGAGAGAGCTCATTACCGATCTTGAATCCTTTTGTCTTTTTCCTACTTAAACTCTGTTGTAACGCCGACCTTGATCAATAAACGAGATTCCGATTAAAGTACTGTTTTACCCCTTTTGTGTGATTTACGGATCAACAATTGGCGCCGACTGTGGGGAAAGATAGAACAGTACTTTCGGATATCGTTTGATTGAAGTTCGGCAATGGTTCTTCCAGTCGATACCACCGCAGCCCTCGTCAACAGCTCAGAAACCGATGATCGAAACCCACGGATCGACGAACTCAATCCTATCGATACCGAACTACAGACAACCGGAGGAATACCCCCTCCAACCATACCTGTTGGAGAAGACAATCAGGTCAATCCATCTCGGACTCTTCCTCAGTCTCCGGCCGCTTCGATATTCACGGATCCGACCGTCTTCATGGAAGCTATGGCGGCACAGTTCGCCGAAATTAACAAAAAGAACGAAGAGCGGATCGCGTCTCTCATAGCATCCCATTTCGAGCGCCGAAATCAGATCGGTATCCTCGATCGGAATCCGGTTACCCCCCCCAACGATAGCACGTTACGCCGAAATCTCTTGTCCGACCTAACCGACGCTCGACCCCCAGGCACGATCGATCCGCCGACAAGAAGATCCTCCGCGACCGGTTCGGAAATCAACATCACGGACCGAGCCGCCCTGAATTTGGAATTCGCCAAGGTTCAGGCCCAACTACAAGATATGCGGACCACAGTCCATCAGGCTACGAGTTCGGCGCCCGAGATCGACCGGGTAATCCAAGAGTCACAAAGGACGCCGTTTACCGACAAAGTCGTCAATACTCCAGTCCGACGATTGGAAAGAGTCAAGATCACACCATACGACGGGTTTACCGACCCTAAAAACTTCTTGACTTCGTTTGTCATCACGATGAACCGATTTCGTTTCGGCTCGGAAACTGAGAAGGACGCAGCCATGTGCCAACTATTCGTGGAGAATTTATCCGGGGCCGCGCTCGATTGGTTTTCAACGCTCGAGCCAAGTTCGGTAAACAGCTATAACGAGCTCACTACCAAATTCCTCAAACGCTTCACCATGTTTATCAAGCAGAAAACAAAAAACGCCGAACTCTGGGCCCTCGAGCAGAAGCAGGACGAGCCCCTACGCAACTTCATGGAGCGTTTCAAAGCGGTTGTATCCCATTGTACGATCGACGACGAAGCCGCGATCGAGGCTCTTTACAAAGCCACCTGGTACGAATCGGACTTTCACAGGGAGATCAAACGCAATAATCCAAAGACATTGGAGGACATCCTGCACAGGGCGCATATCTTCATCATGGAGGAGGAGGAAAGATCCGAGAAAAATAGGCGATACGCAATCACGAAGCAGCCCGCCACCAAGGACAAACTGTACGTTCCCCCGAAACAACCCGTCAACACGGTGCAAACTCAGCAATCCTGGTCAAACACTTGGGTTCGGTCGAATGAACCAAAAGAACCCGACACCACTGAATCCGCACCGTACTGCAATTTCCATAACCGGTATGGAAATCATTCCACCGAGGAGTGCCGACACCTACAGGAGTTCCTGATGATGAAGTACAAAAAGGGGGAAGTTCCGGTCGAAGGAGCCTTCCAACCCACGAACAGACCGCGCCGTAACGATAACGGTAGGAGACGTAACTCCAGACCAAACAAGGCTACCGAGCAGCCTAAAAATAAAACCGACGACGAACAACCGAAACGAGATCGGGAGGACAACGTGGAAACTCAACAACCTCCGCAGGTTCGAAAACGCGTCAACATGATCATGGGTGCATTGGAAACGTGCAACTACTCCGTCCGAGCTCTGAAGACATACAGCAAGGAAGCGGTGGCCGCAAAACAGTCACATCAGACTACACCCTGCGGAACACCGATCACCTTCTCCGAGGCCGACACAGAAGGACTTCATATGCCGCATAACGACCCGTTAGTCGTTGAGGCACTCATCGGTGATGTCGTAGTCGGGCGAATTTTGATCGACACTGGGAGCTCGGTTAACGTGATTTTCAAGGATACGCTGAAAAATATGGATTTTCCCGACAACCAAATCAGGCCGAACATCGAACCACTCACCGGATTCTCAAGCGAGCAAACCATGACAGCAGGAACGGTCAAAATTCCTATGTATACCGGGGGAATATGTCGAATGGTCAAATTCTTGGTGCTGAACAAACCCGCGATCTACAACGTAATACTCGGCACGCCATGGATATTCTCGATGAAAGCAGTCGTGTCAACATATCATCAATGCGTCAAGTTCCCAACGCCTTCCGGAATCTTCACCCTCAGAGGCGACCAAGTGATGTCCCGAACGTGTTTCATCAACGAATGTAAACTGAGGACCACTCCCCGCACCTGCGTGATCAATAAAAAGAAAAATCCAAACGATCCCGATTTACCGCGACGCGAAACGATCGTCCAAGTCAGTATCGACGATTTCAATCCGGAGAGATGCGTAGGAATCGGAGCCGAGCTCCACGAGGACATCAAAGCGGATTTAATCCGACTCCTCAAAAGAAACATCTCGACCTTCGCCTGGTCAATCACAGATATGCCTGGAATCAATCCAAGGATAATAAGCCACGAGCTCAACATTGATCCCACCTTCAAACCGATCAAGCAAAACCGACGCAAGCTCGGTCCCGAGAAGGCTCGAGCCGTGAACGATGAAGTCGAAAGATTACTTAGCGCAGGATCGATTACGGAGGTTCGGTATCCCGACTGGTTGGCGAACCCGGTCGTTGTGAAAAAGAAAAACGGAAAGTGGAGGATATGCGTCGACTTTACCGACCTGAACAAAGCCTGCCCAAAGGATAGTTTCCCGCTCCCACATATCGACAGACTCGTCGAAGCCACCGCCGGGAACGAACTCCTCTCGTTCATGGACGCTTTTTCAGGTTATAATCAGATACTCATGCATTCGGATGATCGTGAGAAAACTTCATTCATCACGGACCGCGGTATCTATTGCTACAAGGTGATGCCCTTCGGCCTAAAAAACGCCGGAGCTACCTACCAACGCCTCGTTAATCGAATGTTCGCTAGCCAGCTCGGCAAAACGATGGAGGTTTACATCGACGACATGCTCGTCAAATCTTTGGTTGCGAAGGATCACGCCGGACATCTCAACACCTGTTTCGATATCCTGAACGAGTACGGCATGAAGCTAAACCCGACCAAGTGCACATTCGGTGTAACCTCCGGAGAATTTCTCGGGTATATCGTGACTCAAAGGGGAATCGAAGCCAATCCAAAACAGATCTCGGCAATCCTTGACCTACCATCGCCAACAACGAGAAGGGATGTGCAAAGACTCACGGGACGCATCGCCGCACTCAACCGGTTTATCTCCCGGTCCACCGATAAGTGTCTCCCCTTCTACCAATTACTGCGCGGAAACAAAAATCTTGAGTGGGATGATAAGTGCGAGGAAGCATTCAAGCAGCTCAAAGATTACTTGTCAACACCACCAGTTTTGGCAAAACCCGAAGACGGCGAGACCCTCTATCTCTACATCGCAATCTCAACCTCAGCGATCAGCGGGGTCCTCGTTCGGGAAGACCGGGGCGAACAAAAACCGATCTTCTATATCAGCAAATCACTAGATGGAGCTGAAGGACGGTATCCGACTCTTGAAAAGCTGGCCCTCGCCGTTGTCGTCTCAGCTCGGAAATTGCGCCCTTATTTCCAATCACACTCAGTCACCGTGCTAACCGATCAACCACTCCGGACAATCCTACATAGCCCAAGCCAGTCCGGTCGGTTGGCTAAATGGGCTATCGAACTCAGCGAATACGATATCGATTACAAAAGCCGGACAAGCATCAAATCACAGGTCCTCGCCGATTTCCTCATTGAATTATCTCCGGAATACATCAACACTGATGTCATAACCGCCGAACGATGGATCCTTCACGTCGACGGGTCGTCGTCTCACCGAGGCTCTGGAATAGGCGTTCGCCTCAAATCTCCGACGGGAGAAATCCTGGAGCAATCTTTCCGCCTGACGTTCAACGCGTCTAACAACGAGGCAGAATACGAAGCGCTAATTGCCGGACTACGTTTGGCCAAAGCTATCGGCGTCACACGCATTCACGCCTACTGCGACTCACAGCTCGTCGCGAGTCAGTTCAGCGGGGAGTATGATGCCAAGAATGATCGAATGGACGCATACCTCAAGCTCGTCAAACAACTTGCTTCCGAATTCGATTCGTTCGAACTTACCAAGATTCCGCGGGGCGAAAACGCTCCAGCCGACGCACTCGCTGCCTTGGCGTCAAGCTCCGACCCTCACCTCAAACGGACGATCCCGGTGGAAAGTATATCAGAACCTAGTATCGGCAGCACAGAACAATGCATTATCACGACTCGCAGACGGGATTACGAGGAAAATCCCGCGACTGAACCTGTCTCACGTCGACAAAGACGGACTCCAACCGTCGAGCCCGATCAGGACACCGAGCCCGAACACTCTAACACCGCCGAAGGCAACAACGACACGTTGCAAGACGGTGACACGGCCCGATCAGATGATGAAACGGAGGAACAGACAGACGGACTTCATGAACCAATAGACCTCGAACAGTCCGACGAGCAGACTCCCGCCGATTGGACACTGGAAATAAAAATGTACATCATCGATGGCGAAATTCCGGCCGATAGATGGGCCGCTCGACGACTCAAAATGCGCGCCGCTCGCTACATACTTATCAAAGACGGACTGTTTCGTTGGAGTGCAGCAGGAATCCTCCTCAAATGCATCTCGGGCGATGAAATTCAGGAAGTCTTAAAAAAAATACACGAAGGCGACGGCGGCAATCACTCCGGCGGCCGATCTCTAGCCCTGAAAATCAAGAGAGCAAGCTATTATTGGCCAAGTATGCAAGCAGACTGCGAAAGGTTCGTCGCGAAGTGCGACAAATGCCAAAGGCATGGCCCAATGATACACCTTCCTACCGAGCTGCTAACCACTTCGACAGCTCCGTATCCATTCATGCGATGGGGGATGGACATCATCGGTCCTTTCAGACGATCCACTTCGCAGAAAAAGTTCATCCTCGTCATGACGGATTACTTTACCAAATGGGTAGAAGCCGAGGCGTATCCCGTCATCCTCGCCTCCGACGTTCAAAAATTCGTCTGGAAGTTCGTTATCTGTCGACATGGAATTCCGTACGAGATTATCACCGATAACGGCCCCCAATTCATATCAACACTATTCAACGACTTCTGCGCTAAGTGGAAAATCCGACTAAGTTTTTCCACACCAAGATACCCGCCGAGCAACGGTCAGGCCGAAGCAACAAACAAAACAATCATAGCCGGCCTCAAGAAACGATTGGATACTCATAAAGGGACATGGTCAGATAAACTCGACGGAGTCTTATGGTCATACCGAACGACCCCGAGATCGTCAACGGGGCAATCCCCCTTCTACATGGCCTATGGCGTGGAAGCTCTATGCCCCGCCGAACTCACCATCCCGACTATCCGTCGGACGACGCTCGCCCAAAATCCTGATCTTAACGACGAAATCATGCTCGACAACCTCGACAATCTCGAGGAACAACGCGATCAATCCTTACTTCGGATTCAGAATTATCAGAACTTGGCAGCACGCTACTACAACAAAAAGGTCCGCGGACGTCATTTCACCGATGGCGACCTTGTTCTGAGAAAAGTCTTCGAGGGCACCGAAGAGAAAAATGCCGGCAAGCTCGGTACGAACTGGGAAGGACCTTATCAGGTCATGAGGGTAGTCAAACCTGGCGTCTACGAACTCATGAAGCTAGACGGAACCCCCATTCCCCGTTCGTGGAATTCCATGAACCTCAAGCGGTATTACATCTAGGCCAACCTTCAAGCGCAAAAAAAAAAAAAAAAAAAAAAATCACCGAGCTACTACGCATACGCTCGATTCTAATATGTAATATGAACTACGAATGGCTTGATCCTTCTTCCGAAGGTACGTAGGCAGCCCTCACAAGGCGCAGCTATAACATTAATAAAACTTTATTATGCGAAAGCATTGCAACCGATCTCCAAAAGTTCGTATTTTCCTAAGCCAAACTTTAGTTTGCCGAACTCCAACAGTTCGGATTTACAAAGCCAAACTTTATGTTTGCCGAACTCCAACAGTTCGTATTTTCCTAAGCCAAACTTTAGTTTGCCGAACTCCAACAGTTCGGATTTACAAAGCCAAACTTTATGTTTGCCGAACTCCAACAGTTCGTATTTTCCTAAGCCAAACTTTAGTTTGCCGAACTCCAACAGTTCGAATTTACAAAGCCAAACTTTATGTTTGCCGAACTCCAACAATTCTTATTGTCTAAAGTCAAAACTTTACGATTGCCGAACTACAACAGTTCGCATTTTTTACCACCAACGGTCCCATATCAACGTCCTGGCCAGACGATCTGATAAAGCCGAGCCTAGCTCGCACGCATCCTCATGATGCAATGGATAAAACACTTTCCACATTCAAAGCCGAGATCAGCCTCGCACCAACTTCTCAGATTATCCGAGCCAAATAAGCCGAGCCCGTCTTGCACACTCGGATTCAATGTGAGAAAACCTAGAGCATATTAAGACGAGCTGTTCACGTACTCTTAAGCTAAACTCTAGGGTCAAGCCGAACGTCCCTCCTCGCAAATCTAAGCCGACTTCTCAACAGTCGCAAAAACTAATAAGCCGATTTCCCAACAGTCGCAAAAACAAGTAAGCCGATTTCTCAACAATCGCAAACGCAGTAAGCCGATCTACGATAAGGATTGCCGACCTCGAACAGGTTCAGTCGAACTTGTCCTCTTCACCCGGCTAAGACCGTACTACTTACGGCACCACTGTGTACGACAAGTTTGAGAAGTTCGTATTAAGTACGACTTCAAATATATCGGAATTCGGCATAAGAATGACTTAAGAAATAATAAAGCTTAAACATTCAAAGTAAAAAGAAGATCGATAAAATCAAATTCGTTCAAAAGCCCCTCGGGCAAAATCACAAAACGGATACCAGACTTTACAAACCCTCCGGTCCAAGAGGTCCAGTTATAAGCCCATTCGGGCAAAAGGAAACTAAAAACAAAATACATAAAAAGATCTAAACGCCTCGCCTCCGCATCGCTTCAGCCTGGTCCGCCGACATCGAAGCCCGATTAGTACCGAACTCATCAAGCCCTGGCGGTACTTCATTACCCATCGAGGGCGAAATCCCCGGATGAATCGGATCAACAAAAGGCGAGACGACTAGGTCCGCGTCTTCCAGCTCACGGAGGTCGATCGCCTCGTACTCTGCCGACTTCTCGGCCTTAAGCTTCTCAAGCTTTTCAATACGAGACGGCGGGACGATGACACCATGCTTCGTCTGTAGACTCTGGCAGAAGCTGAGGATCCCATGGATCTGATTAACGGCCAGGAATGGTTTCTTTGCCTGATCAACCGCCGCCAGATGGTCCCTAACTTTCTGAAGACGAACCTGGCATTTTTCGGTTACCGCTTTCCTCTTCAAGATTTGATGAGAGCGGCCAGCCCGCAACCTTGAAGTCTCTGTGAATAACTTCGTCGCGAGGGCGTCCTTTTCCAATTCCAGCTCGGCATTGGATCTCTTCAGCGCGGCTATTTCGCGGGTCAGCTCGGCTACTGCCAGATCGCCGGCTTCCACTCTATCCTCAGAGACTCGGAGCTCTTTGCGGAGTTCCACGGCTTGGACACTCGCTTCGAAGGCCTTACGGCGCGAAGCTCCGAGTTCACGATCGTATGACCCGACGATCTCATTCGTCCGGGCAATCATCTGCCAAAAACAGCGAACATCAGAAAGAAGATTTGAAAGAAAGAAGAGACGAACTTGAAAAAGGCATTTACCTCGGCAGTAGACTGTGCCAATTTCTTGAACTCATCCGACTTGTACAGACGATCGACCGGGGGGAGGAATTCCGGGCCGAAGCTGACCAGCCGATACGTCTCGGCAAAATCCAGTGACTCGACCTCCGGTGCTGGAGCCCGATGCCTCTTCGAGAGAGGAGAATCGTCCGACAGGACCACCGTCTCCTCTTCGGCTCGTTGGGGTTCAGAACCCCCATCATCACCTCCGACATTTTGGGGGCCGGTATTCCCTTCGTCGCCTTCAGTAGGCGTAGTGTCGACCCCAGCTGTGTGATCAGCCTTTTGCCGGGCTCCTTTTTTTGTCTTCCTTCTCCTCTTCTTTTCGGCGGGAGAAGAGGTGCGCCCTTCAGCAGGAACTTGCTCCCCAGCAGGAACATCGTCCCTAACGATGCCATCATCAACAGTTGCCGGTTCGGCTTCAAGCGGAGGAGGAATTTCGGAATTCGTCTCCCGCTCGTCACCGTCGAGTTCGGCAGATAGATCGGGGATGTCATCAAACTTCATCTTCCGACGACGAGACGGTTTAGCTGAAAAAAGGGGAAAACGATAAGTAAATAAAAGAACACAGATAAAGGAGATTGCCGAACTGAGAAGAAAAATCTACCGAAATTTACCTCTAAGAACTCTTTTCGCTTTCAAGTTGAGCTTCTCTTGATAGGCTTCAGGCCACCGAGCTTTCCCAGCCGCACTCAATTGCTTCGCATGAACAAAGGTGAATCCTGGTGTGGTGATAAGGAAGCTTGGAGGATGACGAGCTGAAAAAGAAAAAGAAAATATAATTCAGGCAAAATTAGGTACTAAAACGAAATCAAGAACAAGTTATCTACCGATGGGAGTCCTCCATTGAGTTCGGTAGCTCCCTCCCGGACACTCAACGGAAGATTCATCGATCTTCACGAAGAAGTATCGGGTGCCCCAATGGTTGACCTTGCTCGGTTTGTTCCCAGTAACAAGGTCGGCTTCCGGTTTCGCATTTGCCGATAGAAACCACGGCTTTGCCTTCGACAGGTTCACCCGGAACAACCTCTCAAAAACCTTCGCCGTGATAGGGATACCGCACTCCTCCCCGAGGGAAAGAAGACCCATAAGGTTTATCACCGTGGCCGGCATCAGTTGAGAGATCGCGACGTGCCGCCTCTTACAGTACTTATAAACGAGCTCCGGGATGGGAAACCGAAGCCCACAACTTCTAAAATGCTCCTCATAAACGCATATATAACCAGCAGGTGCGTCCCACGGGCGGTCGTTAGCTTTCGGGACCTTGAAGAGCAACTCGTTTGGAGCACCGCACTTCTCCAACGAAACTTGGATGGTCTCTGCTGTCGATCGAGACGATCCGATACTTGCGGGTTTCTCAACAACCCGCCTAGTAGCCGATACGGGATCATCATCCCCTATATCTGGCCGAACAGCCGGAGAGAAAGTCTGATTATCAAGACCAGCTGCATCCTCGTGCTCTGCAAGCCGAGCAGCAAATTCGGCATCTGCCCGCACTTGATCGAAAGATGCATCGCCTCCCTCTTCAGGGAGATCTTCATCGAGGAGATGCGGAACTTCGACCGTAACCCTTGAGCTGCTCGGTCCGGCCGCAGCACGCTGAGAGTTGCGCCTAAACATCTCCCGTTCGACGTCACCCAGTCCGTCCGAGCTCGAATCAGAACTATTGACGAACATCCCAATGTCTGGGAACTCAGATGAAGGAGCTCGGTCTTCAACAGAAGGGGAAGAAGTCCTTGAAACCATGTCGATCAAACGAAAGAAGTTGATGAAGAACAAGACGAACAACTTGGATGCTAATGAAGAACAGCTTGAAGATCGCCCGGAAAGTTTGAAGATCTTCAAACAGATCGGAGAAATCACGGCGGAGGAGACGATCGGAGAAAAGAAAATAGAGAAAATCCTAGAGAGAAGGGAGAGCGTTTAGAGAGAGAAAGTACCTTTTTGAAGGAAATAAGCAGAAGTGAAAAACGAAAGAGAGTCCGAGCGATATTTATAGAGAAAAAGGTAATGATGACAGTTCCTCGAAACGCGCAACCAGAGAGGATAAATCGACACGCGACTCTTCGAATTCTACTGCGAGAGAAGACGAATCGACACGCGCCTCTTCGAATTCTGCGACAAGAGAAGACGAAACGACGCCCTCTTCTCAAGAAAAAATACCGAACTCGAACGTTCAGGGGCGATACCGAAAACTCACCGAATTCGAAAGTTCGATAAAACGATTCAACCGCGGGAAATCCCAATCTGAAGAGGATCCGTCCTTTCAAGCCAAACTTAGGCAGTTCGCCGAACTCGAACAGTATGTATCATCAAGCCGAACTTAAGCAGTTCGCCGAACTCGAACAGTTCGTATCATCAAGCCGAACTTAAGCAGTTCGCCGAACTCGAACAGTTCGTATCACCAAGCCGAACTTAACAGTTCGCCGAACTCGAACAGTTCGTATCATTAAGCCGAACTCGAAACAGAATCTGATTAGATCATACCGATCTCAGTTTTAACCGAGCTAAAGAATACTCCCTAAAAATTCGCCGAACTCATAAACTCCCTCGCCGAACTGAGGGGGGGACCAATTGTTAGAGGGGGGATTAGCACCCCCTTGGTTTAACTCGGTTTGAACCGAGATCGGTTCAATCAGGACCGGTTTACGATGGTTCGGATCGAGGATAAGCCGGCCCAAAAACATTGGGCCGAGCTCGGAATCTCGTTGAAAGCCCATCTCGGCTACCGATCTAGGCCCATCACAGGCCCGGTCCGTTACAACAGATGAAGTCGGAATATTTCCCTTTTCCGCCGATCTCGGAAAAGGAAATATTCTTTTTGATAAGTCAACGGGATATCAGGAACTTATCCTTATCTCGGAGAGAAAACCGGAAGATTTCCTTTTCCCAATCGAACTCGGAAAAGGAGGAATCTTCCTTTCGACCGCCTCAAAGACACTATAAATAAAGAAGGAGGCTTATTCATTGAAGGACATCCACAACTTCCACAGAGACAGAGAATACAAGAGAGAGCTCATTACCGATCTTGAATCCTTTTGTCTTTTTCCTACTTAAACTCTGTTGTAACGCCGACCTTGATCAATAAACGAGATTCCGATTAAAGTACTGTTTTACCCCTTTTGTGTGATTTACGGATCAACAGACAAGGTCTTGCGGTTTGCTTGTTCACGTCTTTGGTTTCGGTTGGGTTGGCTCCGACGGAAGTTCGGTGGCGATCTCGATCGGTGCAGGACGGTAAATAGAGGCGGCGGTTCGGTTCGTGCGGCGTTCTTGTTCCTGTGGGAGTTGGTTCTTCAGTTTGTTTTATTTTCAGGAGTTGGTTCTTAATTATGGTTTTTCTCTAATTGTCTTCTAGCCGTTCTGGATTTTTTATTTATTTTATAAAATGTAAATTATATTACCAAAGGCAAAAGAATGATTACAAAGGATGCATTAGAAGGGAGCTTCTATGGCCAAAAAAAATGGAAAAACCAGAGAGAAGCTACAATTATGTTCTTAAACAGATCTAGCTATAAGTAAACCAAATAGAAAGGAGTTTTGAGCATCCTTTACGCTTGATTCTTGTTAGAAGAGTATCCCGAATGGTTCTGTCAATCTGCTTGAAAAGAGACGATGGTGACATAGCGAGGTCTGAGTGCCTTCTAGAATTTATTTCTTTCCAAAGGAGGTAGATTGTTGCTTGACCAGCCAGCTTGTTGAGAAGTGTTACTTTCCCTTTCATGTTTCGTTTTAGAAGCCAAAGAATAAACCTTTGCCAGGTTTGGAATTGTGGAATTTGGATTCCTAATCGATGGAGGACTAGTTTCCACACCTCAACAGAGTAAACACAAGTTATGAATAAGTGGTTTCTGTTTTCCGAATGCAGAGAGCAAAAGGTGCAGCCTGGATTCAAGTTTATTCCCCATTGAGCAAGTCTTTCATTTACCGGAAGTCTATCTAGATTTGCTACCCAGAAGTTGAATGCATGTTTGGGGACCATTTGCTTGAACCATACTGCTTTAATACAATCCTTAACTTCCCCTCTAGGTCTTATGAATTCCCATGTATGCTTTGTTGAGAAGTTTGGAGAATTACCGTTCGGAGGACCCCAAAGATAAATGTCTTTTCCTCTTGTCACACTTGGCCTTTGCATGGATTGGAGCGCACTCCTTATAGTGGAGATGTTCTGATTTCTCGACCTAGATGTCAACTGCCAATCATGAGATTGAAAAGCCTCTGCCACTGAGGATTGAGCTGAAATTCCCATTTGTCGAGGTCCGTTTTCACCCACAAAAACTATAAGAGGACCATGCGTTGACCAATTATCGTACCAGAAGCTCGCCCTCATTCCATCTCCAATGTTGCAGGTTAGAAGAGACCCTGCAAGAGGTCTTAAAGATAAAAGAAGTTTTCAAAGCCGTTCTGGGTTTTATGTTTGTATCTTTGTTGGTTTGTAGATTTCTCGTTTGTAGTTTTTTGGTCGCTCTGTCTTCTTTGTTGTATCTATGTATCTATGTAAAAAAATTGAAAATGGTATGAATCTTTAAAAAAAAAAAAAAAAAAAAAAGGTTTGACACGGAGACATAAACTCAGGCTACCATTGAGTCCGATTTAACTACCACCGTTGGGAAAAAGGAATATATGGGGTTGCAGTGTGGGTCTACTAGGAATGTCAACTGGGCTAACTTGGTCTGGCCCGGCCCTAAACCCGTAAACCAAGCGTAGCGGCCCATATAAAACCAACGACCACACCACCGCAAGTGAATTTGCCCTAAAAGATTCGATCGAAATTAGCGATCTTGTTCCTCTCTCTCTTTCTCTTTCCGTCGGCTGATCTTTTCCTCTCTGGCGTTTCAGATTCGATAACAAGCAAGCAAGCTAGGTTGGTGATTTAACCGTGTTAATCTCGAAGATTTCCGTTTTTCTATTGATTTGGTTTTCCAAATTTTGAATTTGATTTTGATATTATTTTTCTGAAAAGTAGGATGCACCGGATGCACCACGCCCGCAAGATGAAGATGAAGCCGAATGAGGCTGTGACAGAGGCGGCTGAGGCCGTAACATGCGTCTGGTGGGACATCAGCAGGTGTCCTGTTCCCCGTGACGTTGATGCTCGTCGGGTCGGTCCGTTTATAAGACAGGGTTTGGAGAAATTAGGCTACTCTGGTCCTCTCACCATCACTGCCATTGGCATACTAACAGAAGTCTCTCATGACCTCCTGAGAGAAGTCTATTCTAGTGGAATCGCTCTTTATCACGTCCCCACCGGTTAATATCTTCTGATCCTTATTTATTTTTATTTTTTAAAATGATTAGGGTTTTGGCTGTATTTTCCTTAGTCTTTTAGTTTCTTAAACAGATATCTCAAACCTTGAGGGGGCTGTGCTTGAGTGGACCTATAATACTCCATCTCCGGCTAATCTAATGCTCATATCTGGTTGTCCAACCGTCTGGACAACTCTTAACACGATATGTCGGATGGGATACAACGTTGTTTGGTCAATAGTTCCATATTATCCTCCCTCCGCTTCCACTTCTGCAGGGTGCTTCCTCTGGGAAAGCATACTGGCAAGCTTACGGGCTCTTGACAAACTCTACTCCCAATTGTTCAAATCTACAAGAGATGACGCTTGTGTAATGGCATCTACGATTGTTGTATATCAACTCTCAATTTTTGAGGTAATATTTTTACAAACTCTACTTATAATTACCTCAAATCTACAAGATATACACCTGAAGAGTCAGAATGTACATCATTACTTTGGGCATTACAAGCGGCATGGTCTCTCAGATATCGGAAAATAGAATTTGCTAGCTACAGATTTTGTTTATCAACTATTAATCTAAACATCAACTAGTTCATCAACGGAAATATCATAAAAAGATGGATTTTGAGGGATCAACTAGTTCCTATATGAAAATCTGATTGCCTCAAACATATTACTCCATCTTTTTATATCCTGTAGGGAGATGTTTAGATTATCTCCCTCAAGCATTACAAGCGGCATGGTCTCTCAGATTTTCATATAGACCAGAATCCTGCTAGTGATTCTTGGGCAATTCCGTATCAAATAATTAAAAACCCAAACACGTTTATTCTTCAATTTTGATCAGTGGTGCAGAGTCATCTGAGCTTCCGCCGTTTCAGAGTATCCGTGTCGTTCTAGTCAACATATGTTAACGGTGCAACTAACTTCATCTACGATTTTGGTAGAATCGACCACATTTTTTTAGTTCATGTAATAAATTCAAATTATTATGTAGTTCATGTGGTTTATGATATTAAATCAAAGATCGTGTATGAATAATCAGGAACGGCTTAGTTCATATGGAAATTGGCCGTTTACCCTATATTATACGTGGGAAATTGCTCATTATTTAATTGCACAATAAATCCTCAACTCGAAGAGATCGGAGCTTCATTTGTAAAATAGTTTTTTTCTTTTTTTGGGTCTGAAGATACTTGCATTTGTTGTAGGTCATCATTTTTAGCCCATAGAAATGTGTTCAAGGTCTCAACCACGCCATTTTCTCAAGTGGGTTTCTCCAGTAAGACTATTGAGTGCAAGGAAAGCAACCGACCGTTGTACCATGCATCCAACGAAACCATCGCATTAGAAAGTCAAGACTTGAAAGTGAAAGGTCCATTAGGAGAGCTCTCGCTTACCAAAGAAGATCCCGGTTTTTTGAGGGTAAAAAAAAACCATTGATACTAGAAGAGCCAACCAAATGCACGGCCTTTTCAGGTTACATAGTTCTCACCTTCTTTTATCATTGGGACAATTGCTGACCTACATGTTGCTAAGGTTGTAAAAAGTCTGGAACTTCTGAGGTTAGAGGTTGTTTGTTGCTAATCCTTTTTTATCTTTTTGTGGGGTGTGTTACCGATAACATGGTTGTGGGAGTATCAAAGAGATTTGAGGAAAAGCTTATACTAGTACTCGGTGTCGGTTATCGTCCTAAGGTGGAAGGAAAAGAACTGGTTCTGAATCTCGAGTCTTCTCACCCGGTTTTGTCCTCTCCTTGTTAAATATTGGATTTAAGAAAGATGTTGAAAAAAGTATTAGTCAACTTAAAATTAAAAACGATGCTTGTAAATAAGCATAAGTATTATTAGTTATCAGAAGAAGTAAAACAAACCATTCACCATACAAAACGCCTTAGAGAAGAACAACACCATGGGCCTACTCTTATTCTTATTCTTATTATTCAGAGTATTAGTAATTCCTTCTTCAAAAGCCCTCGCAGCTTCTGCAAGAACACTCATCCCACTCTCATTCAGTTTGAACTTTACCTTGCAAATGCTCCACCAGTTTTGTCCCTCCAGGAATCTGCCCATCTCCAAGGATTAAAGTTGGTTCAGCCTCTATGCATGAGATGACTCTGACCCTACCAGGTGGGTTTGAGGCTCCTGACACCATCCATAGAAACTTTGTAGATTGGCTAAGAGAGATGCTTGTGGGGATGAAACTTTCTCCAGGGATGTGGATCACCTAAAAGATAAATTACATGGTTAAAATTGCGGTTCTGCTGATTTTACATGATTTGCTAATAAGTGCCGTACCTTTTTGATAGAGAGGGTTCGGGCTGATACATCACAGCTTAACAATAATATTCCTTGAAAGCTGCATTTTCCATTAGTAAAAGTAAAGGTTAAGACTTGATATCCTTAAGAAACATGCCGGATAAATATTAAGACTTGCCTTCGTATAGCCACTGCTGCAATAGAAGAATTTGGGATAGTGCATATCTCCGTAACTGCGACTTGCGCCGGCGGCTCACTTTCATTAGTCTCTAAATGTCCTGCCTACAATAAGCAAACAACAATAGAAAAAAAAAAACAATTACTTCTCTAACATATGTCAAAGAAGATACATAACCAAGAGTTCCACGTGACAAATTGACGGAAGAATGTAAGACTGAAATTTCTACCATTGTAGAAACTTCACATGTGTCGAGAAGAGACCCAGATGAAAAATCCCACAGTCGAACCTAAAAAAATCAATATCAGCAAGGAGTCAAACAGTACTCTCGCTGGTCGCACGATACATGAATGGAGACTTTACGATCACTTACAGTTGAATCTCCACTTCCAGACATGAGGTATCCTTGAGTAAGCTCTGGATTCCCGACAAAGGCTATGCAGGTGATAAACCTATCAAGGGTTTAAGAAAAAATGTAACATGAGCTGTTAAGTAATCAATCTTTGATTACAATTATTTTCTTTTGTAAACAACACTCTATAAACAACCTAGAAATCAAGCATTTAGGATGCAAACCAGAATATTTGTGATGAGATTACATGTTGCTTTAAACTCTCACTTACTCTGTATGTCCAAGACAAAAGCTCTGTATTTCACGAGCCCCTTCTAGAGGCTTCTTAGGAAAAACAGTCACCTGAGATGGCAAACGTAATCATTCACTATAAGAGCAAGCAGAACAAGAAAGGCGTGACACTGTACATTAGTGAATTAGACTAGCTTACCCTTATCTTATTATCATTGCTATCATCTGCACTAAGAATATATCGACCATCTGGGGAAAAATCCTATGAACAAGAACATATCAGACTTAGTGACAAAGCAAAGTAAAACTTCAGCTTTTAACAAGAACCAGACCCCAAAAAAGAAATGCCTTTTGAAAAAAACTTTATCTTACCAGGCAAGTAATAATACTAGCATAATGAAAAAGCAGCCGCGCACTCTTCTTATTAGCAGGTAAAACTTTATCTGCATTGATCCCATCCAGCTCAACCACCCACACAACACCACGCTTGTCCGCATAGCAAACATGCGAATCATCGCTTCTTATAGCAACTGCGCTAACTTCCCTCTTAGAACGTCTGCCATTATTATTATAATTATATAAGACTATGCAACTTGAGCATAAAGTTAGAGACATAGTATGCAAGTGATATGCTTGGGGCCTAGCTAATTTATAACAGTACTGCAAAATGCTTACGATATGATGTTACTAACTTACAAGGTGTAAAGGCAGCGCCAAGACTCTGTTGCAGACCAAATCTTAACGCGCTTGTCATCCCCTGCAGACACAAAAAGCTTTCCACTTGGACCATAGCGAATAGCTCTAATGGAACCTTTACGGGAAGGCCCTTTACGGGAATCATCCACCAAAGTAACTGGACAATTCTCTCTGTCGATGAAAACATTTTAAGCAATCTGTTAACCAAGTTTTTTAAAGATTTTAAATTGGTGATCCAAGTTCAGGTCAAAAACAAGTCAAATACTAAACTATAAAACAAATTCAATCAATGTAGCCGTTTTAAGAAAAGAAACATGTTTGAATTTGACAAGGATTGATTTAAAAGAGCTTAGCTTACATAAGATCGAATACACGAAGATCCGACCCGACAGTGACAGCGACAGATCTCTGAGATGGGTGAACGGCTATCAATGAAGGAGAAACCTCAGCCTGAACCGAAACCTCAGCCAAGGCCCGAACCGGAACTTCAAACATGGGAAAACCATAATCTCTCGGATCCACGCCCGAAGCTTTGCCCAGAACGTCATCCCAAACCAAAGAGAAGTTGGGTACGCATGTAAGTCTTTCAGAAGTAGAGGATGGGATATACATGATACATGTGTTGAAACCCTCAACTCTCAATATTTTTACAACCGATTGGTAATCTTTATCACAGCTTATAATTACAACAACAGCTGGAGGCTTGTGGCGATATCTCCAGCGGGTAATGCTGTTCTTAATCATCGAATTGCTCTCCTGCCATCCTTCTGAATACTTAATAGTAATCCCAGTTGCCGAGAGCCTAAAGAGGATGTCTCTAGGTAACTGTCCCTCTACCGCAACTGCCTCAATGTTAATAGGACCGAAGAACCCTAATTTCATCATAGCCGACTTTATGGCCACATGGACTCCGATAGCGTCGTACCCTTGTCGAAGTTTGCAGCTTTTGAGATCCCAACAGACATAGATGTGATCACGATTTCGCTTCTCCATTGATTGAGTGAATCGGCGATGGAAACTGGAAAGATAAGAATGACTTCTTTTTTTTTTTTTTGTGTGGGTGTGCAAATGATAAGAATGACCTCAATGCTTTCTTGTTTGTTAGAAGTTTTTTTTTATATAAATTTTATATTTGAAAAATAAAAATAAAAATAAAATGTGTCGGCCCGTGCGCTAAGATACAACTAATGGGCCAAGCGTATCGGCCCATATAAAACCAAATTCACCACCACAAGCGAATTTGCCCTAAAAGATTCGATCGAAATTAGCGATCTTGTTCCTCTCTCTCTTTCTCTCTCCGTCGGCTGATCTTTTTTTCTCTCTGGCGTTTCAGATTCGATAACAAGCGAGCGAGGTGGGTGATTTCCGTTCTTCTAGATTAAAGACCTAATTGCGATTTGGTTTTCCAAATTTTGAATTTGATTTTAATATTGCACCCGCATCCGCAAGATGATGATGAAGCCGAATGAGGCTGTGACAGAGGCGGCTGAGGCCGTAACATGCGTCTGGTGGGACATCAGCAGGTGTCCTGTTCCCCGTGACGTTGATGCTCGTCGGGTCGGTCCGTTTATAAGACAGGGTTTGGAGAAATTAGGCTACTCTGGTCCTCTCACCATCACTGCCATTGGCATACTAACAGAAGTCTCTCATGACCTCCTGAGAGAAGTCTATTCTAGTGGAATCGCTCTTTATCACGTCCCCACCGGTTAATATCTTCTGATCCTTATTTATTTTTATTTTTTAAAATGATTAGGGTTTTGGCTGTATTTTCCTTAGTCTTTTAGTTTCTTAAACAGATATCTCAAACCTTGAGGGGGCTGTGCTTGAGTGGACCTATAATACTCCATCTCCGGCTAATCTAATGCTCATATCTGGTTGTCCAACCGTCTGGACAACTCTTAACACGATATGTCGGATGGGATACAACGTTGTTTGGTCAATAGTTCCATATTATCCTCCCTCCGCTTCCACTTCTGCAGGGTGCTTCCTCTGGGAAAGCATACTGGCAAGCTTACGGGCAGGTGCTATGGATTCAGGGGCTCTTCAGGGGGAGGATAAGCGGATTGAAAGGGATGATGAAAATGCCTTGATTTGCTCAACATGCTGCCATGCTGCCCAAGACTTTGATAGTTTTATCACGCATCTCCACAGTAAAGAACATGCACTGGAAGTAAGCATGGTCTTGTTGTGTCAATGCATTTGTCATTGTCTAACTATTTGATTCAACAACCTCTTACCACAAGTTTCCCTTTCTCACTTCTTCTAGTTATGTTTTGCGTAATTTTGACCCCATGGTATCTTTTTCCACTGCAGGAGTTGGAATATTACCCTGGGGGAGTTTTGGCTGCCCGTGAATCTCGTACGAAAGATGTTACTACCATCCAAAGAATGCTAAGACAGGTTAGAGAAATAGGAAATAATGGAGAAGATGAAGAGTAGTACATGGCCCATGCTGTTGTTCTTCTCTTGGGCATATTCATATGGTGAATGGTTTATCCTACTTGTAGCGGGAAATGTTGTATTAACTAATAATACTTCTGCATTATTTTCAAGCCTCGTTTTTACTTTTCAGTTAACCAAATACTTTTCTCAGCATCTTTTTAATCCTCATAAACTCTGGTTTCTGTGTACTCTGTTTTTGTTTTAAACTAGGTATATACCGTGCTACGCCGCCGGATTTTTGTTTAATACATTTTTTTTTGTTGGTTTGATGTTGTGTTTTTTGATGGATATAATTTTAATGTTGTAATGTCAAATACTTAATAAGTAGTTTAGAAGAGAATGCTAGCTATATTAGTAAGATACTATGATTTAACCCGTGCTAATTATAGCGTGGAGTAATTTTTTAAAAAAAATTGTTTTAAAATTTAAGAAATTTTTTTTATCTGAATTTTATAATATACTTTCTCCGTTCCACAAAGATGGATTTTTTAGAAAAAAAATTTGTTTCACAAAGATAGATGTTTTAGTTTTTTAATGCAATTTTTATCAATTAATGATGATACTTTGAAAAGTTTAAGAATATTAATTAAATTTATTGAACTACTATTGGTTTAGAGATATGGGAAATTGTTCAGTAACAAAAATTGATGCATTTATGATTAAGTATTAATGATTTTCTTAATATGTGTGAAAACTCTAAAAAATCTATCTTTGTGGAACGGAGGGAGTAGCCAACTA
This sequence comes from Eutrema japonicum, assembly GCA_030161315.1. Lineage (NCBI taxonomy): Eukaryota > Viridiplantae > Streptophyta > Magnoliopsida > Brassicales > Brassicaceae > Eutrema > Eutrema japonicum. The sequence continues at coordinate 300,692 of BSQW01000001.1, read as the reverse complement.
CTGATTATAGATAAAACTCTCAATTTGTAATAATTTATCTATTTAACCGGTTTTGCATTGAACTGAAATATTATTCGGGCTAACTCGCAAAAACTTATAATCTTAAAAACATAACTCTAATATGCATCGTTAAATGATTCTAGTTTTTGTGGTGAGTTTACGAACTCTTAAAAAAATAGTTTGTTTTGTGTCTAACTTTTTATAAAATTAGGAAACTATTTTTCAACTTGTGTTTTGATATATATTCAAATAAAATATAATAAATTATACTGAAAATATTGCAAAATTTTGAATAGATTTTTTTTCTTTGAATATATATGAATTGATTATTATTTTAAAATATATAGTATTAAAAATAATTAAGAAATGAAATAATAAATAACTTCTTTAATGCAAAATATATATTTTCCATATTCTAATCAATAAATTTAAAAGACTATTATCTCATTTCCTATTTCAATTATTTTTTGTTATTTATAATGGCATTTCATGTAATAATTTACAAAACAAAGTTCATTTCTAAAAATGTATTTTTAAATAATATTATAGAGATAGAATGAATATTCAAAAAATAAGCACATGGCTAAAATTTAAATTTGTGGAATGAAAAAGCAAACTTGACTCTCTAAATTCATGGCCATCGTTTTTTACTTAGTTCACCATCACTTTGGTTGATCCCGATTTCACCCTACGGGTGATAAAATTGTATATTAAATTCATCCATATTATATTAAAATTTATTTTGATTCACATTATTCATTAACCAAACACTTAATTACTATTGTTTTGATTAAACACTCAACCATATAGTCAAATTAACAAGTGGGGAAAAGGCAAATCCAAAGTAACCAAAGCTTACAAAATTTGTTGAAATGACAGTTTAGTCTCTTGAGCTTGATATTTAAGATTGAAACTTCTAAATCAATAAGAGAGTAGAAGAATCATACACGTTAGATACAAAATAATGAAATATCACCATTTCATAGTTGATACGGCAGCGTTTAATCCATCAATTGACGTGTATTTAATCCATCTAAAGAAAAGAACCTCCAGAAAGGCAGAAACAACCCATCAACTTGCTTCATCATGTTTCTTTAGCAATCAAAATTTTTAAGATGAGTTTGAATCTTGCATCGTCTTCAACCTCAAACCTTGTTTTCTTTTCAATCTGATTCTCTCATGGAAACAACTGAATTTCCCAAACCGACAAAATCCCTAAAAGAGTGAAACCCTTTTGCGTTAGGTCTTCGATTAACTTGGTTGGACCCAGACAATCGCCTTCTCGGCTCCCAAGTTTCGAGGAACTCGACACCACAAACATGTTGCTCCGTCAGAGAATCGTCTTCATGGTTTCTCAGGTTTCTTCCCAAATTTCTCCTTTTTACGAATTTTGATGCCAGAGTTAGTCTTTTCTGGAATTTTCTGTATAGATAATCGGTTTGTGATATCCTAATGAAACTAAACGAGATTTGTTCTAAAAGATAGTTATGTATAAATTATACTAATAGTGTTGTAGCTGTGGACGGATTAGCTACTTGAGAGACGAACGAAAAGCAATAAGAAACCAAAAAGGCAAATACTTTTTTTCAAAGCACATCTCTTGAAACACTGATAAACTAAAAATCTGAAAGCATAGCGATTAACCAACATAAGTTGTGTTCTTTCCTCTTTGTCGTCTTTACCAATTCCTGTTTGTTTTATCCCACATAAATATTGTAGGAATCTGAGCGTATGTCAAGCTGCGTGCAAGGGAATCAGATTGATTAGTTTCCATCCATTGAGTGAACATTGTCTTCGATAGTGCCATGCTAACATCTTCTGGATCTTCATTCTCATTGAAAACTGCATGTTGTTGTCCATGTTTTCCAAGTTCAGTAACAACGCTTGTAGTTTCAAAAGTAGGAAGTGTCTCTCCATCTTCGGTTTTGATCTTCTCCTCATTTCCAACTTTGGTATTTTTACTTGATCTTCTCCACATAGCGTTCAAATTTGGTTCTTGTGCAGCCATCTCGTTGAATCTGTGAAGAAAATAATAAAAAAATCAACACTTGCAAAAATATATAGATGTTAAGTTTGAAAGAAGGAATTAAGCAATTTGACGTACTTTGAACATAGATAGAATTTGTGATGAGTAGAAGAGCAATGATCAAGTGGCTATTTATATTTGTTTGCTTTTGTATATATATTAAATGTTTTAGATGAATATTGTCTCTTCGTTTTTGATAAATACATTTCAAATGTATGAATACTTTGAATTTAGACTTTATTTAATAGAGAATTTGAAGTAAACATCACGTTTTACCAAGTGCAATGTTAATGAGTTACTGATCAAAACTTGAAGCATCTGTGAAGTTAAACTTGAAGCATTTGGAATTCTTTCTTTTTGTATCATTATTTTAATATATTGTTTAATACTTTAGTAAAAAAAATGATAAACAAAAATATTAAGCGAAGAAAATAGTGAAAACACCAAAATCCGAATAAGAGTAATATTTAATAACTCATATAAACATGTCATTTTTCCATTATGAATAATATAATTTATCCTTGCTACCATATGCTTGAAAGGAATGCTCAAAAATTGTTATCTCAATGATTGAGCATTTTACCTGTTCGACGAAATGCCCGAACGAGAATGTTGTTCTGCGGAAGCAGGTGAGTGTCTTGTGTCTACATCGAATATTTGTTTTGTTTTTTTTATCGCTCTGATGTCTAAGATTTTTTTTTTAATATTTTTGGAAATTTTGAACAAAAGGGTTTTGGTGAACATAAATAGAAGAGAATCGAGTATATAGTAGTTGTAATTAATAATTTAGAACACTTAGTATAACATGATGTGTTAGGCTTTATTAGTAAATAAAAAAGAAAATGAAGTGTGACAACACTTGGTAAGTGGCCACCAGAACCGGTGTGATTATCACGTTCTTGTCCTCTTTCTGCCTCCCCACTCCATTAGTAAATTTCTTCCTGGCTTTGTTCTCTTTGTTGGTTTCTTTCTCCTGTTCGTTTATTTTTTGTTTGATTAGTTTTTAAAAACTGAAATCTGCATACTTCTTTAGACGATTTGAAAATACTTGGTTCTTTGTATTGGAGATTGTTGAAAATCTCTTTGTAAACGACATTCTTGATTGCTGGCGTTGTCTGTTTGCTTGTTGTTTCACTCCAAATGCGTAGTCTTTTTTTCGAGGTGACCCGAGATAAAGCAACATAGAGTTGTCCATGACTGAAAACAGGCTTTGGTAGATAGATGCCAACATTCTCTAAACTTTGTCCTTGACTTTTGTTTATTGACTTTTGCCCATGGTACGTGGCAATCCAATGTCCACATATGAAAGTGTCATGCAGATCGCTGGTGCCAAGAATGCAATAGTTTGACAAATCTTTCGGACCTACATGGAATATTCCAAAGGAACAATATATATGTTAGATATCAAGCATCAGCAATATTAAATTGCGTCTTGACTACAGAAAATCAGGCATATTGTCCTTTTTGTGTGTATTATTATGTCTAAAAATATCTTGCTATACAGCCAATTGCCATGGATTTAAAAGCCGGGACTATAACATCGTGGGTGTTTATCATCCCTGACTATCCGTGGCAAAATAGCAACGATTAGTGACAACAAATTGATCTTCAAAAACTGCGTAAACATTGGTAAAAAATTGACAAAATGGAATGAAATAAAGCAAAACTGCATAAATATCACTCATGTCTATTTTTCCATGGAACAACAGACGATAGCAGAGGAAGTTATTGAAGCAATTCAGTCTTTCAGAGATCTTTGTTCTAGACAAGCTCAATAATCACTCGACATTGAAATTGACAAAATCTCACACCGATATCATTCCCTTGTCTGGCTATTGTTCTTAAGACAGTAAAATTGACAAAATTGGGATCCAAATTTTGAGCAGATGTGGGAGAATAGAAGAGCAAGTCGAACTGTTGAAGCAAAAGCTTTGGATGATATATCAAGGAAAAGCATTCAATGGCAAGCAATTAAAAACAGCGAGATCTCATGGGAGGAAATTCTAGGTCATGGTCGTGAAGGAAACCTCTAGGATCTTGGTAAGATTACCTCAGTAGTCTTTTTCGAAAGCTTCTTGCTCTCTCTGACTCGTTCAGTGCCGTTGGCGGAGCATTTAACCCTTGATTTAAGAGGATTGTGGTGGTAGTGATGTTGGGGAAGAAGAACCCGTGCTCACAACTTCCGAATCGGAACCCGGATTCGGAAGCTCTTCTTCGATAGGGTTTCTCGGAAGCTTCTCGCTCTCTTTGACTCGTTCAGTGTCGCTAGCGGAGCACTTACCCTTGATTTAAGAGGATTGTGCTTTTTTAAAAAAAAAAATGCTCTCTAGATTCAGGTTGCGGAGAGAGAGAGCTTTAAGGTTGCTGCGAGAGACCGAGGAAAATAAAATCGCAAGGAGAAGATGTATCATGAGCTGTATTAAATAAAATATTCTATTGGTAGATTTTTTTAATGATGTGTAAGCTTTTCCTAGTACAAAAATGCTGAGTTGTCACTGCTGGAGAGACTCCTTGTGTTTTTATAGTATTGATTTTATCGTGAGATTGATTTAAAATGTTATCGTAAGTTATGAGAAAAACGGATTTTATGAAAAAAAACATAAAGAATAAGGTTCTATTGACTGTTGACTAAAATTGGTATAAATCTTATCTGACTATAAAAAATCGCACATTGAGATCAAGCCCACCAGAGAACAAGTGATCTTATATATTTTAACCTCTTACAGAGTGATGCTCATATATTTTTTGTTTTCCTTTTTGCAGGATACATTGAGATCAAGCCCACCAGAGAACAAAGTCATGAAAAAAGCAAGTCTTGCCGGAGTCTCAACCACAACTGTTTTCTACATCTTATGTGGCTGCCTCGGATATGCTGCATTTGGAAACAAAGCCCCCGGGGACTTCCTTACTGACTTTGGTTTTTACGAACCTTACTGGCTCATCGATTTTGCCAATGCATACATCGCTCTCCACCTAATCGCCGCTTATCAGGTAACTCTTAAAACAAAATTAGTCCGAAGTTTGACCCCAAGGTTACTCGATCCACCACTCACAATTTTGAAGCTACGTACGTTTCAAGAAGAAAACAAACCATTGATGATGTTTATTAAAATGTGCGCAGGTGTTTAATAAACACCTAAACCCTAAATCATATGCCAATGCCAATGCCGATGCCATAAATCCTACACCTTAAACCTTCAGCCCTATGTCGTAAGCCCTAAACCATCAACCCTATGCATATGCCATAAACCCTCAACTGTATGTCCTCAACCCTAAACCCTCAAACGCTATCCCTAAGTTCTTAATCCTAAACCTTATGCTTAATGTCCTAAACCCTAAACCATGTGGTCTAAGCACTAAACCCTATTAAAAATCCTTTGTAATATATCAAAGTTTTAGTCATTTGCCCCTATTAAAAATCATTTTATTCCTTCATTTTTTATGTTTACCCCCACTAAAAAAAATTCTTGCATCCGCCCCTGCGTCCAACGCCCTAATTGTATTTCCTACGCTCTAAAACATTATGCCTGAAGCCAAATGCACAAACACCTACTTTCTACTCCTCGGTTGAGTGCTTCGATCTCTTGAAGCTCCATTATGTGGTAAGGATTGTTGTCGTCATCCTCAGATTTAAATTTAAATTGGGAATTTTTGTAATATTTTTTTGAGATGCCAGGTGGCGTGATTTTGGGGTTTTTTATTTGGCTGACGTGGAAATTCCCTCGGTTGGGGCTTCAAACAGCTTCTTTTATTAGTGTAGACTAGGGGATTTTCCGTGCATAGCGCAGATTATTTTTTTTTATAAATGTTTTGTTAATATAAACGGTTTGTTGTTATTTTTGCAAATGCAATATATGTATTGATTTAACTTAAGAATTTCACTAAGTTGAAATTTTAAAACTATTAGCTAAACAAAGATTTGAAATATGTGTTGAAATTATTGTTGTCATTTGTTAATCACCTTTCAAAACAGTATTCTAGTTATTTTTGTCGTAATTGAATTCTCTTACAATTACATTCAATATCTATATATCACAGCCATAGACATAGTTTTGGGAATATTTTCTCGCTCTCGTCTTTTTCCTTCTTATGCCTTTTTTCCGCTCAAAGGTTTACTTTTCCAGCACATCCTCTTATGCATGTTTTCATTTTTGTTGCAATGTGTTTGCTCGACAAATTGGTCTTTCATTCCTAAAAATAATCTGCATCATACAATAATTTCGCAAGACTCTAATATGTCCAAGTATAAGATGTCGATATATTTAACTTCTAAATAATATGGATCACATATAACACTATTTTAGAACAATACCGCAAGAGCATCTTAAACGAAACTGTTACATGGCACTCGATTTAGCCTTACGGTGATGTCGATCATTAATGCAATGACATTTCAAAAAATAAATTTATGTATACCACCGTAATTATAATTACTCTACTCAGTTAACTACTTAAGCCTAACTACTTAAGCCTAAAAGAGAGGAAGAAACAGAGGTCCAATCACCTTTAACGTTTTGTATTCCTTTAGATACCTTGCTAGCTTTTATGTTTTTGTTATCACTTCTATTCTCTTTTGCTTCATTGCGATAAGTGAACTGTTTGTAGTCTAATCCTAAGCAGAAAAATCTACATGTTCTACACCAAATATCTGCAAGAATTTGTGGTCATAGTAAAAAATAGAAAAGAGGAAGTCAGAGAAGGACCTGAACAGCAACGGGATTGCTGGAGATGATGATTTACGCCTTCTTCATCATTATCTTCTTCCCATTCTGCAACCGAGAACTCAAATTAAGACATTCATCTTTGCATCGGTTCAATATGGATAGTTACACGGATCATCAACTGTAAGCAAATCGCAAAAAAGAGTAATATACAATATGAGACATTAGTTGAGGCTATTAGATCATAGAGGTTTAACTCCATAAGCATCAAATTTCTGGTGTGTCACAGGCTGCAATGATATTTGTATATACACCCACCTAATACAAATAACTCTTCAATTAAAAAAAAAAAACAAATACGAATAATTCAGCAGATTAAACTTTGTAAATATATCATGAAACTCACTTGGACTCTCGGGGTTAAACTTGTTTGTTTTCCCTTGCAATATTTGTTTGTTCATCATCATCATCACTTGGACTCTCGGGGTTAAGCTAGATATGTCTAATTCCGTTTAACGAATCTAACAAAAACAGTATGAAAACAAAAAACAGATTTGAAAACAAACTAAATTGTGATCGGATAATTCGGTTTTATCCTAAAAACAAAAAAAAAAATCGAATGGAAACCGAAATATATATCGACGCGCACGTATACTTTTCAGATATACCATTCACATCATTTATTGTAATCATGCAAGCTGTACGGGAAGGAAGAAGTGGAACCATCATCAATGGCATTCCTTGTAAATACCAAACACGTTCCAAGGGTATTTACGTCATGATCCCATTCTATAAATGCCACCCTCTTCTCTGTTTCTCTCCACATGCAGAGTCTAGAATCCAGCGACTTCATTTTATATAAGTAAAAGAAAAAAGTCAAAACCATGTCCGGTGATGATAAGATCTCGATTCTACAAGGTCTCGTCTTCTTCTTCTACCGGTTTTTTATTCTTCGGCGTTGGTTTCATCGTAACCCTAAACAAAAATACCAAAAAACCTCTTCTCATCATGGCCTTCACCAAGCTCACGACTTATCACATCACACCTTGATGTTCAACGTTGAAGGAGCTCTACTCAAATCAAACACCTTATTCCGTTATTTAATGCTTGTAGCTTTTGAGGCCGGAGGAGTAATAAGGTCATTTTTCCTCTTCATTCTTTATCCATTTATAACCTTGATGAGCTACGAAATGGGCTTGAAGACCATGGTGATGTTGAGCTTCTTCGGGGTTAAAAAAGAAGGATTTCGAGTGGGGAAATCGGTTTTGCCTAAGTATTTTCTAGAAGATGTTGGGCTCGAGATGTTCGAGGTTTTGAAAAGAGGAGGCAAGAGAGTTGGTGTGAGTTATCTGCCACAAGTGATGATTGATGGGTTCTTGAGAGATTACTTGGAGATTGAAGTTGTGATCGGGAGAGAGATGAAAATGATCGGTGGTTACTACTTAGGTATCATGGAGGATATGCGAAAACATGAATTTGCTTTCAGAAAATTGATTCAAGAAGGAAAACTAAGTAGTGGTCATGTCATTGGCATCACTTCCTTTAATTTGCCAAGTCACCGATCTCTATCCTCTCAATTTTGCCAGGTAAATGATTATATTCCGAGATGTATATATATATAATCTGAATGTCTATAGTTGTTTTTCTTTATATGGAACTTTTTGGTAATTCTAACAGAGGTCTTGGACCCAACAATGGTCTTTTGGTAGATAAATATAGACAAACCTTTATGTTACGGTTTTTTGTTTTTTCATGTTTTAAATCTTTTATGTTTTTTTTGGTCCATATGTGGAAAAGCTAGTAATAGTTTATTGTTTAAGCCCCCATTGTATACAGTATTTTTTTGGTTTTTAGTCTATCTTTTAATTTTGTAAAATACGTTTTTACTTTTTTGGGTTTTTCGAGGTCTGGGAACTCAATAATAAATTTCACTGTATATATATACAAGCCCCCAATAGAATTTCGTTGGTTTCAAATGTGGCTCTTTGAACGAACAGATAGATGCGTTGATTTTCTTGGAATTCAAAAGAAACAAAAAAAAGAGTAAATATGGTTCAAATTCAAAGTTTTAAACCATAGACTATTGGAAATAAAAACGGTGAATGATTAAGTAGTTCTAATGCATTTAATGCAAACCATAGACTATAACCTGATATAATTTTCATAATTGCATATAGGTCCACTACTTAAACCGAATTTATTTTGTTTTGATAATCTTCTCTAATCTTCTCTAAATTTTGTTTCATAAACAGGAGATTTACTTTGTCAGAAATTCAGACAAGAAAAGTTGGCAAACCTTACCACGAAATCAATACCCTAAACCATTGATTTTCCACGATGGTCGTTTAGCCATTAAACCAACACCTTTAAACACATTCGCATTATTTATGTGGGCCCCATTTTCCGCCGCCTTAGCCGTTGCGAGACTCGTCGCTGGCCTAAACCTTACTCCTTAGCCATTCCTTTCCTCGCCTTCTCCGGTCTCCGCCTTACCCTCACCGTCAACAACCAAATTGACCTGATTTCTTCCGACCAGAAAAAAGGTTGTCTCTTTGTGTGTAACCATAGAACGTTACTAGACCCACTTTACCTTTCTTACGCTCTGAGAAAGAAAAGCATTAAAGCTGTTACGTATAGTCTAAGCAGATTATCTGAGCTTCTAGCTCCGATCAAGACCGTTAGATTGACTCGTGACCGTGTCCAAGATGGTCAAGCCATGGAGAGATTGTTGAACCAAGGAGATCTCGTGGTTTGTCCCGAAGGGACTACGTGTAGAGAGCCATACTTGCTTCGGTTTAGTCCACTTTTCGCGGAGATTAGTGACGTCATCGTACCGGCCGTTGCTATCGACTCGCACGTGACTTTCTTCTATGGCACGACGGCTAGTGGTTTTAAGGCCTTTGATCCGATTTTCTTCCTCTTGGATCCTTACCCTTCTTACACCCTCCGATTGCTTGATCTTGTTTCTGGAGGTGGCTCGTCCACGTGTCAAGATCCCGATGATGGTAAATCTAAGTTCGAGGTAGCTAATCACGTGCAGCATGAGATCGGGAAAGCCTTGGGGTTCGAGTGCACCAATCTCACGAGAAGAGATAAGTACTTGATCTTGGCCGGGAATAATGGAGCTGTCAACAAAAAATAAATGATTTTGACTAGATTACTTGCAGTATAAGATTACTTGATCTTAATTAATTAGGGCGTTCTTTGTGTGACCAATCTGCTTGATACTTTTTAGTATAAGATTTTTTTTTATGATGTATGAATCTTTTGTGTGACCAATACATATATATGCACATTATATACTCTATATGTCCTTTCTTTAAACCGTTATTATTACACTATATATATCATCCAATTTTTTTGTTTCTTAATTAGATTATGTCTTCGGAAATTAACGACAGTACTGGACTTTCTAAAGTACAAGCAAATATAGTATTAACATGGTGGAAAAAACAATGGACCAGATGTTAAATTTATATACATATACGCATAATTTTTGTTTTTAATTTGAACTACTATGTATTCGTGCCTTCGTTGTAACTAATTTTTTTTTTTCTTTAAAGGATTTATTTGAATTAATGAAATGTTAAAGAGATACAAAGAATCAAAAAGAACCAGAGCTACAGCAGTACTAAGAGGCGAAAGAAACAGAGGGGACTAGGAGGAGAAGAGATGCCTATCACAACAATCTCTAATAAAGATCACACCACCAACGAGGAGCAAGAGGAGAGGAATCAGCCAAAAGAGCAGACGGTCCTCGAGGAGGAATCAAGAAAACCTTGGCGACCAAAGAAGAGAGAGCCGATCCCCATGCTTTGAGCCCAGATTCCGAAGAGCTTGTGTTTTATTTCGGACCACCGTTAAGGTATTTAGAATGACCTGACGGGGACGAAGAGAGGTACCTTGATGGAGTCTACGGTTGCGCTCCATCCATATCTCATAGATTGTAGCTTGCCACCCTTGACGGGCCGCTAGAGCTAGATCTTTTGAGGTAGTGGCAGATGCTAACCAACCAATGACTGCATTCCAAACGATTGGGGCGGTGAGAGGAGAAAGGACAGAAGATATATGTTGCCATATCTCAGAGGAGTAGGAGCATTTAAAGAAGAGGTGGTCTCTGGATTCATCTGAGGAGCCGCAGAGAAGACAAGTTTTTCCAACGTCAAGACCCCAGGAAGACACTCTGTCTAACGTTGAATTTCTGTTGAGGATAAAGAGCCAAGATGTGAGAGCATGCTTTGGGATTACAACTTTATTCCAAACCAGGGGAAACCACTGATATGCTCAAATTAATACCCTAACAGTACTAAAGCAGTAGTTGTAATATAGCTAGGGGTCGAACCACAAAGACTCACGGAGATGCACAATAGATTGTATAGTTGAGAATTAAGCTAAGCCAAACAGATGTAATTGAAAGCAATGCAGGAATTAAAAGGGTTGTAATTCAATTGGGAAAATATAAGCTCAGGATTTTTCTCAGGAAATCAATGAATGCAGATAAACTAACTAGCAGGATTCAGATTTAGCGCAGTTCTTGAACTCAAATCACTAAGGTATAATTAACCAACTGTCGTTGCGAGAATTATCTAAATCTATATCTTAGGAATTCCAAATCTCTTTGCGAATAATCAATTTGCTCACCTAGGTTCTATCAGGTAATTAATCGCACTGTCGTGCCTAATCAATTATCCTAAGATCTAAATTTCAGATTCGTCAACCTAGAATTAGCTTTGAACACAACCTAAGGCGAAAAACTAATTCAGATGGTGAATCCTAAACAGATAATTAACCTAGCATTCAGAGAAAACCCTTATGAGAAAACCCTAAACCTAAAGTGGATCTACTCAGACATGGAGAATGAAACAATCAACATAACTGAATAAATCATCAATAGAAAATAAGAATGACAAGAGGTTTTAAGATCTGCTCTCGGACGAATGGAGATCCAGACTTGTCTCAAACCAAAGTATAGAAAATAAAGCATAGCCTAAACGGGTAGCTGTAAAATCCTATTTATAACCTAAAACACGAATTGGGGTCTTCTTGTAATTATTAAAGACTTCTGGGCACTTTCGCAATTCTTCAAGTCTTGGAAAACTCGCGGGTCGTGTCTTGCTGCGATGAGTATCGATCAATACCAGGGGGTATCGATCGATGCTTGTCGTGAAATCAGGTACTCAGCAACACGACTTCAACTTCTACTCCAAACTGCTCCAGAAAACTCCAATAATTCCAATTATACTCCAAACGTGCTATAACCTGCAAAAGACTCTAAAGGACTACAAAACACTAGAAAGACTCTATAAAAAGGACTTATATCATGGCTTAAATAGGGTAAAAACCATGATATATCAACCACACCACCGGAGCTTTGGAGATTCTGATCTCGTTCCAAACGTCTTTGGATGAGAAAACTAATTGCTTTTTCCCTTCAACTTTCCAGATCGGATAGTCACTCCTAGCGGATGGCCTGATTTGAGTGATGAAAGTGAAGAGCTCTAGTTGTGAGTATGATCTGGCTGGTGGTAAACGCCATCCTTCCGAGGTGATGTTATCTCTTACTAGACCATCCAGGGGGATTCCCAACCGAGAGGGACCTTGAGGCCCTAAGTAACTGATAAGAGATCCATAATTACTAATTTAGTAATTTAAGACATTAGTTTTATTAATTAAAGTAACAGATGGAACCGTTAATTATATTCCTATTGACAAAACCGTTGATTCTATTCTGTCGGTTCGGTATGTATATGCATGATCTAACGGTCTGGCCGTACAGTCATACTCGAAAGTCAAAACTACAAATAATTACATTCTCCCTTTTCAAATGCATTTTATATTTGTAATGTAGAAATCTGAATTTTAATACAAAATATTATGGCGGTTGTCATCTGAAAGGGATACCAATTTAAAAGACATTAATTAGGAAAAGTGTTAGAAGATGTTATAAAATAATCAAATACTATCAGTTACAATCGAAAATAACGGCCTTATAGGATAACGTAACCGTGGATAGCGATTTTTTTTTTTTTAACTGCTATTATATTGACTATAATGTATACGAATAATACAAATAGTTCATTAACCACTATTGAGGAATATTAAAAGAAACAAAAAAATCAGATGTTGAATAAATTTTCTTCGACAGAACATCTGCAGCACTATTTCGTTCGCGATTATATGCGAAAATATTAGTTAACTAACGATTTTACAATTATTATTTTTTGGCATTTGTTAAATATTGTACAAAAAAAAGTTAAAGAAAAAAACCGGAGTTTAATACTTACAAATATTATATGAGTGGGACTCATGCACTTCGTGTCAACCCTACGCATCTCCCCACCAAACTGTTAAATGCTTCTTCAATCTTTGATTGATTAATTAATGAAGGCTGATTAATATTTTATTTTTATTGGAGGAAAAACATCTTCAAATAAAAATCAATTAGAAATATTTTAATAATATTATGTAAAACAAAATCCAAATAATATTCAACAAATTTACCTTATTTTCGTAACTAGCCAAATGGTGAAATGGTGATAAAATTACCAAAAAAAATTGCCTCACGCTGGTGAATCTCCCATTCGTCAATGCCTCTATTAACAAAGATTAATTAATTAATTTGTGATTTTAGTTTACGAAAACAACGGCAGGCGAAAGAAAATTGAGCTCATTCTTGTTGGTATTTGGGTTGGGATTTTAGGCCTTACTAATTGCCTATAAAAATGAGATTGGTCCAAAAATAATAGATTCTGCGTGGTTTGTTTAGTGTCACTGAGATGCTCGAATAGTTTTTTATTTTTGTGTTAAAAAACTCCAAATACTTACCGATTTAGCCATAGTTTCACATAGCACGGTAATTATTGATTTATATGACAAGATCAGATGAAACATTCCAACCAACTAAATTTGAACAACATTAAACATCTGTCTCAGGAAAATCAATTGTGTTTATGAGTTATCCATACCTTATAATTCACGTATTACCAATTATTCAAATATAGTATGGACCTGTTGTGATGGGCTGGGCCGAATTGAAAAACTAAGCGACCTCTTGGTTCTGAATAGAAAGATATGACAATTTCTAGTAACATTCAGCCGACTGTTCTACTTCTTGCTATAAAGTCGGCCACGATCGTCTTAAGAATTCAGCAATGGAGGGAAAAAAAAACTATTGGTTTCATTTTCATGAAACAATCATATAGGTCCGAAGACCCATAAATTATGCTAGCAATTACAATTTCAAAACCCTCTGCGATCCAATGCTTTCACCAAACTCACCAATAAACCACGCCTCTATCGCGATGAATTCGTATTATCAAAAATTTGAATGGAATCACTGGACTTGCTATTTAGAAACTCCAGTTTTATAATTATCATTGTTCTGAATAAGTCTTTTTTTTTTTTTAACTTTCAGCAAGACTACTAAAAGAGTAATATTGCTATTTAACTTTAAGAATTCAACCAAAAAAAATTGATCTTTGAGAAGAGAGGAAAAAGCGTTTCAACGACCAAAAAAGATTCCAACTGTCGTTTGCTCATCCCATTCCCACGCATGTGCCATCCCATTTGCTTTTTGCAGTTTATGTCGCCTGTTGTTTGCAATCTATGTACATGCCGCCACAAACTAATTAATTTAATTACATACCTAAGATTTTTTTTCTTAAATACAATTATATATGAAACCGTGATATTTATTGAATACGTCAACTGCATTATTCACGTAATCATATTTCATCTTCCAACATATTAGCCCAAATTACGGTTTGAGAAACCCATTTAATAAATACTGATTTCTTAATGCATGCGTTTTCATTATGTTAATATCATAGACTCATAGTACTACATAGGTTCAAAAAAAAAAAAATACTACAAAATGCCTAAGATAATCATTTAAAACTAAGGCCATCATTATAGCACAACCCCAAATGAATCTTTTAGCTATTTGTTTAGTATTAAAATAGTGGGGTCAGCGTAAGAGACGGTTTCTTATTAGCCCAAATAGTGGGGTCAGCGTAAGAGACGGTTTCTTACGTCTCTAAATTAGGAGACAGTTCTGATGAGTCTCTTAGCTATTCAATATTTTATATTATTTTCAATTATTAAAAAACTATAAGAAATCCATTGGGGTTGTGCGATAATGATGCTCTACTCATCGGACTTGTATGTTTATCTACAAAAAATATTGGATTTGTCAAACCTGAAACAAAAAATTCACAGTTTTTCGTTAATTTAAAAAAAAAAAAAAATAGTCATTCTGAAGAAATGTTTTTAACTTGTTCATGAATTCTTACTATTCTTATACTAGCCGATTTGAATAAATCAGAAACTGTTATTTATTTTTGCCAAACTTATCAATATAAAACCTTTATGATCGGACTCCGAAAGTGTCGCCGGAATATAACTTTCCGGTAATCGATTTCTCTACAAACGACCGGTCAAAACTATCGCAGAAGATCGTGAAAGCCTGCGAGGTTAATTAACGGGTTTTTCAAGGTGATAAACCACGGAGTTAAACCGGAGATAATTTCGAGATTTGAGCATGAAGGCGAGGAGTTCTTTAATAAACCGGAATCGGAGAAGCTACGAGCCGGTCCGGCGAGTCCGTTCGGTTACGGATGCAAGAACATCGGTTTCAATGGAGATTTGGGTGAGATTGAGTATCTTCTTCTCCACGCAAATCCGACGTCTGTCGCTGATAAATCTGAAACTATCTCACATGATGATCCCTTCAAGTTCAGGTACGTTTCACAAATCTTGATTGTTTTTTGTATTTTATTTGTTTTGAACCTACTTTAATTTATAAAGCTATAAAGATATTTCTTTGACTTATTTATTGCGTGTATATATATATATATATATATATAATGGTTATCGAACATATTTTTAATTCTAACCATTTAAAAAGAAAAAAATATACGTTTTTTTTTACTTTTGCAGTTATATATATTAATATTAGAATGTGTCTATCCAAACCAAAGCAAAACATTATAATTATATGTCATGTCAGAATAGCTAGCGGAATTGTTCTGCCTTCATTGATCGCGCATATACCCAAATATATAGTACATGACATTTAGGTTAATCACAGCACTAAACTAATGGGCTTGGGCTAGTAACATCTAGCCCAATACTCCCCCTCAAGTTGGAGCATGTAAATCGCAAATGCCCAACTTGCACAACAGAAAACGAAATTGGACACTCCCTAAAGCTTTAGTAAAAATATTTGCAATCTGATCCGTCGTTCGAACAAAATATGGTTTGAGAAGACCATCATGAATGGAATCGCGAACGTGGTGACAATCAAGCTCAACATGTTTGGTGCGCTCGTGAAAAACCGGGTTATTAGCAATGTGCATAGCCGATTTGTTATCACAATGAAGTGGAAGAGGCCCGTCCTGCGTAACACCAAGGAACTGAAGAAGAGTAGTGAGCCACTTAACCTCTTTAGTAGTCCAAGACATAGAGCGATATTCTGCCTCGGTTGAAGAGAGTGCAACCGTGTCTTGCTTCGTTGTTTTCCAAGAAATAGGAGAACCGCCAAGAAAAAATACATAGCCTGTTAACGAACGACGAGTACGAGGACATGCGGCCCAATCCGCGTCACAAAAACCAGAAAGCTTTAAATCACCACCAACTGGATAGAAAAGACCTTGACCTGGCGTACCCTTCAAATATCGGAGAACCTTAAGCGCTGCGTCCCAATGAGCAGTGGTTGGAGCATGCATGAACTGTGAGAGAATGTGCACAGAATAACAAAGCTCAGGTCGCGTAAGTGTGAGGTAAATCAGACGACCAACGATGCGACGGTATTGAGCGGGATCAGAATAAGGAGGATGTGTAGAACGACCAAGCTGATGATTCTGATCCATAGGTATGGCCGCCGGTCTACAAGCAAGTAGACCAGCTTCAGCAATGATGTCGAGGCAGTACTTGCGCTGACATATAAACAACCCCTCAGCATTTCGTGCGATCTCTAGTCCAAGAAAATAACGAAGGGAGCCCAAATCCTTCATATGAAAACGACTATGAAGATAGTTCTTAAAGAAAGAGATAGTGTCGGAATCATTACCACCAATGACAAGGTCATCCACATATACGAGAACGTACATCTCAATCTGGCCGTTCACCAACGAGAAAAGAGAATAGTCCGATCCCGATTGACGGAAACCATAATCGAGAAGAGCTTTGTGTAGTGTAGCAAACCAACATCTAGGTGCTTGTCGGAGACCGTAAAGAGATTTCTTTAGCTTGCATACTTTGTGAGGAGACGAAGTAAGAAAACCTTGTGGTGGTCGCATATAAACTTCCTCATCCAAAGTACCGTGAGGAAAAGCATTGTGAACATCCATTTGATGGAGTTCCCAATTACGAGAGGCAGCAACATTAAGAAAGCTACGAACCGTTGTCATTTTGATAACAGGGGCAAAAGTCTCATCATAGTCAATGCCTTCTTCTTGGCGATTTCCAAGAGCGACTAAACGAGCTTTAAACCGCTCAATCGTACCGTCGGAATTAAACTTAATCTTGAATACCCACTTACTACCAATTGCTTTCTTTCCCGGAGGTAAGTCAACAAGATCCCAAGTATCATTATCTTCAAGAGCCTTAACTTCGTTGCCCATTGCATCACGCCATACATCAAGGTCCATGGCCTCCTTAAATGATCGCGGCTCCGTAAATGCAGTGACATTGGCGAGAAACAACTTGAAAGAATCTGAGAAACCATCACAACTCATGTAATTAGCAATGGGATAAGGAATACCTGATGAACCAGGGGAAGATACGGGAAGTGATTGAAGCGATGAGTGTGATGAGCCAACGGCTGAGTATGTGAGATAAGGTTCAAGCAGTACGGATTTCTTCTTTTCACGCATACCACGACCCAGATTTTCAGTAACTTCAGAAGGAGAAGCCGCAGTTCCCGAACTGAAATGGAATTCCTCTGAAACGATAGGCGGAGATGATGGAGTAATATTTGTGTCTATAGCTGGCAAAACAGTGTCAGTCGTAGAAGTCACAGGCAGCACCTCATTCGTGGAATCTACTCCAAGAGAATCAGAGGAACTCCCCCTTAATGCTGAATCTCGGGAAGTAGCAACAACATGAGAAGAATCATCTTCTTCAACCGCCAAGGATGGCGTAACCAAAGGTATTTCGGGCTGCGGTGATGAGGCAAAAGGAAAGATGCTTTCATTGTAAACAACATCACGAGAAACAAAATACTCTTGTAGCTCAAGATCAAAGACCCGCCAACCTTTTTGATTATAAGGATAGCCGACAAAAATACAGCGTGTCGCACGTTCATCAAATTTCCCACGAATCTTCGTGCCTTTATGGGCGTAGCACAAGCACCCAAAAATACGGATATGATCAAATGCAGGTGGTGTGGCATACAGAATTTCATATGGCGTCTTACCATCAAGAATAGACGATGGCGTACGATTAATAAGGTAACATGCAGTGAGTACGCAATCACCCCAAAACTCAAGCGGAAGAGTTGCTTGAAAACGTAGCGAACGGGCCACATTGAGGATATGACGATGTTTCCGTTCTGCGCGACCGTTTTGCTGCGGTGTGCCAACACATGAAGTCTGATGAATGATACCGTGAGATGCAAAACTGCATATGCTTTATTATCACTTTCTGAAAAAGACAAACGGGGATGTTTCGCCCGAACACAAATGTCACAGGGACCAGTAGAAACATCACTAGAAACATCAAAACTAATCAAAGAAGACAACTTAGATATTGAAGACATCGCAGGATGACCCAACCGTTGATGCCAAAGTTCACGTCCACAAATCTGCTTAGCCGCATTAGCCTGAACCTCAACAGCTTCACGGAAATAGTAAACCCCATCACACTCATTACCGGCTCCAATCAGCATCCTCGTAAACCGGTCCTGCAAGTAACACAACTTATCAAAAAAAATTGCAATGCACGGTTTTTCTTTCAACAAACAAGCCACAGAGAGAAGTGTGTTGGTCAAGTAAGGGACAAATAAAATCGAAGACAAAACGACAGAGCCTCCTAGGCACATTTTGCCACGACGAGTTGCCATAGTAGTGGTACCATTCGGAAGACCAATAGGACACGGAATAATGTCATAAAGATCAAACAATAAATCAAGCTTTCCCGTCATATGATGAGAAGCTCCCGTGTCCATTACTATACCCGAAAGACGATCAGAGGATGGTGGTTTGTCCTTTGTCAACAGATTAAGCAATTGACCCCACTGAGCATCGTTGAGAGGAAGCCCTTGACGATCAACGTCAGTGATGGTGTTTTGCTGTCCAACATTGTTGGAGTACTCCCGAATTTGTATGTTGTTTGCACGGCCATATCCTGAGTTGTTGGGATGACCACGATTAGCACTCGAACCACCACGACCTCGGCCGCCTCCTCCAAACTGTGAGGAAACGCCACGGCCACGGCCTGTAGTACCAGAATCGGGAAAACCATGAAGTTGATAACATCGATTCACGTCATGACCCGTTTTTCCACAATGAGAGCATTGAAAAACAGAACGCCCTCGACCCGTAGAGGATCCCACTTGTGCCGAGAAACCGACACCTTCTGGACGAGCATCAGCAACGCGAGTCATGTTCTGATGACGTTCTTCCTGCACCACCATGGCAAACACGCTATCAAGTGTCGGAGATGGTTGCATACACAATATGTTGGAACGTGTTGTTCCAAAACGACTATTATCCAAACCCATAAGAAACTGAGATTTACGAGAACGTTCACGTTTTGCCAAAATCTCTTTTTGCTTCTCACAAGTGAAAGATCCACAACAACAATCAGAAATCGAATCGTAATCTTCCAAGTCATCCCACATCAATTTCAGTCTTCCAAAGTAATCCTGAACAGACTGACCATCTTGTTTAAAAACAGCGACCTCAGCTTGCAATTCATAAATGCGGGCCTCGTTGCCAACCGAGAAACGACCGCGAAGACCTTCCCATAACTCATATGCTGTATCCGTGCAAGAGATTGAAGTCCGAAGCTTTGGTTCTATCGTGTTGAGTATCCAAGCGACCAACATAGAGTTGACAATTCCCCAAAGCTTGATCTTGTCTGCATCGGAGGATTGTGGTTTGGTCACCGTGCCGTTAATGAAACCAAGTTTGTTCTTGGCTTTGAGAGAATTTCGCATCAATTTAGCCCATCTCTCATAATTAGAGCCAATAAGAACAACAGAGCAGATAATGTTGCCCGGATCCGCAGAAGAATTCAAGTGGTAATCATTCAAAACAGTAGACTCTGTAGTCCCTGTAACAGTGGAGCGATTAACGCTTTCTTCATCACCAGCCATCGTGAAAAACGGAGACGAGAATAAAATAACCTTCAAAAAACCAGAGAAACGGCGAAGACGAAGACGGCTCCGCTGATGAGCTTCGTCTTGTCCAACGAAGACGAAGACGAAGAACCAAGAGGAAAAATAGAGAACAAAACAAAGTAATCCAAAAAAAAAATTAAGAACTTGGCTCTGATACCATGTCAGAATAGCTAGCGGAATTGTTCTGCCTTCATTGATCGCGCATATACCCAAATATATAGTACATGACATTTAGGTTAATCACAGCACTAAACTAATGGGCTTGGGCTAGTAACATCTAGCCCAATATGTCATAATTTATACACGCAATATATATTGATAAACAAAATTAAACATAAACACATACTCTAATGTTTAAAACAAACAAGACCATAGTATGAGTCTACGATCACTTTTTTGGTTAACGATATAAAGTATGGGTATAAAACTTGTAATTATCTACGGCGGCATATACAATTCACTGAGTGAACATGTGAGAAATTCGGATCTAAAGCGTATTGGACCCAAAAAATGCATATAATGACATAATTATAAACCATATATAGGTATGTGCATGGAACTGGCAATCTTTTGTTGCGTCTACAAATTAGATTTATTTTATTATTCTATTCGTGTCTGTGTGTATGAAAGTTGACCCAACTGAAATTGATGTGGATTGTGTGACAATGTGATTTGTGAGAAATCTAAAAAGAGAGATGCAATGTCGAATAATGGATAATGGATCATGACCATAAGACACGGCGTTAATAATGGATAATGGATCATGACAATAAAGTTGCCCATATTATATATTTATATTTAAAGTACAAATAAGTAATCGTACCAACCTAATGCCGGTTCACCTGATAATTTGTTGTAATCATTAACTACAATAGTTGGAATTTGTTCTTCGTTCATAGTATATTGATATGTGGTTACAATTAGGATGTCACTATGCCAGCCATTTTTTTATATAGATTAAGCCAATTAAAATAACAAAAAATGTGAAAGTGCTTTTGCAACCTCCTTGACTAATAAAATTCTTTTGATTTGCCAGTTTCACATACCTATGGTTTATAATTATGTCATTATATGCATTTTTTGGGTCCAATACGTTTTAGATCCGAATTTCTCACATGCTCACTCATTGAATTGTATATGCCGCCGTAGTTAATTACTACAAGTTTTATACCCATAATTTATATTAATGAAAGTGCTTTTGCAACCTTGATTTATGGTTGATTAATGAAAATAATTTGGTCACATAATGGTTGATTAATGAAAATAATTGTATATGCCGCCTAGTTAATTCCTACAAGTTTTATACCCATAGTTTCAACTTTTTTAGTAACTAATTTGGTCACAGAGTTAACTTTTCGGGCTTCGAAAACTGTTATCGCCCATTGGGCTTTTAATGAAATCAAAAGTTGACAAAAAAAAAAGACACGTCACATTATTTTCCGTCTTTTACCAGTTACACTGTTACAGTGAAAAAAATAGAAAACCAATTAACAAGTTGATCGGACTTTGGTTCGTATCACCGCTTCTATATCGGACTTTGCGGTGTGGTAAACCCTAACACCGGCCGGATCTTTTTCTCGTCGCAATCGATTCATCGTAAGCCTTTGGACTCTGGTCTGCTTTTTTTTTGTTTGTTTAACTCCACCGATGCTTCCTACACCCTTTGATTGCTGACTTCAGTTTCTGTATTCGTAGTGCGTGAGTGATGGATATCGAGCTGAAGCAGAAGCAGGCGGAGATAATTGATCAGCTCGTTCACCGAGCTTCTTCATGCAAAGTCGAGGCTGTTGGGCCTATCATAATCGAAGCTACATCGCATCCTTCTCTTTTCGCCTTCTCCGAGATTTTGGCTCTACCCAATGTTGCCCAGGTATGTTGGATCGATTTTGGGACCTAACTCGACGATCTAGGGTTTCTCCTGTTTTTGGTAGTTTTCTGTTCGCATACATAAGAATGTGGGTTTGTTTTTCTTTTTTGGCTTGGTGTTGGTGATTTCTTGTTTGCTAAACGTTTGATTTCCAGAAATCAGTTGTAATTTTTTTCGTTTGAGTTACTCTATTCTTGGTGTTAGTAATCTTACTTAGTAGGTTTCTCCTAATGTTGCATTTTATTGGTCTCTTAAGCTCTTAACAATGCATTGCAGCTTGAAGGAACCACAAATTCTGTCTACTTGGATATGCTACGGTTGTTTGCCCGTGGAGTAACTACAGATGTACCACTAGAACCTTGAATATTTCCATTCGTTTTACCTTATGAATGTCGTTCATACCGCTTTCACATTTTCTTAATATTATTTATGAATGAATGAAACTCTAGGCAAAGCTAGCCGTATTCCTCAGTTGGCTCCTGACCAAATTCTAAAGCTGAAGCAGCTCACTGTGATTACCCTTGCGAAGTCCCTTGCGGAGTCAGACAAGGTATCACTTTTTTTTTGTTTTGGTTCGCTTGTAGTTTGATACTTTTTTTGTCCTAAATCAACACTAATTAATTAGGTTCCTGTTTGCACCTAGCCTGCTCTGTTATGTACTCTGTTACATAATCTATTCGATTATTGTGGATCCTTTTTTTTTCAACTTTCTAAGACGCTCCTATTTAGTGTCCTTAGTTTGTTTCTCTATCTCTTCCACACGTATCTCACTCTTCTTCTTAATTACTTAACTTTTAAATAGGTACAGACTTTGTCCTATGACACACTGATGGTCGAGTTAGATGTCACCAATGTCCGTGAACTCGAGTACTTTCTTATTAATGACTGCATGAACACGGTGCGTACTCTTAAACAAATTTTCTTTCTGAGTAATCTCTATTTGTATTTACCAGCAAGTTGCACATGCAACTAAGTATGTTGCTGATTTTTAAACTGACAGGGTATAGTTAGAGGATATTTGGATCAGCTGAATAGATGTTTCAAGTTGTGTTTATGTTCCAAGTTTGCTGAAGGTGTAGTTCACGAGCATCATGCTAGGAGTGATATCTCCGTCATGTGGGATTTGGAGAGTGTCAAAGCACCTTCAGACTTCGACCCACTGCGATATGGTCTAGCCATAGAAACTTCTTTGAAGAAGTTAGGATACAGAGGGGGTATATCAATAACAGCCTACTCCGTGGAAGACTCCTTCACTCCAAGAATCTTCAAGAGGCTAAAGATGGGTAAAGTAGAAGTTGTTACCCTTCTTTCTAAGGAAAGGAAAAAAGGAGACCAGGCCGTTGATCTGAGAATAAAGAGAATCATGACCAACTACCAAACGGCTGATTCTTCACCTGTTATGGTCTTGATGTCATGTGATGCCGGTTTCACCAACGAGATAGAAGTATTGAAAAGTGCTGGGTTCACGACTCTTGTCATCTATACCCCGGGAAACCAAACACGCGAAGAGTTTTTGAAGATACCCCACTATTCTTTGTGTATGGTACATGATGTCTTGGAAAGAGCTCCTCAAGTGGATCCTGAAGTACTTGGTTTACAGAGGTTCGGAATAGAGGCCAATTTCCAGGTTGGTCGTGCCTTGATCGCCATTCCACCATATGAGGAGTCGGTAGCTGTAGCAGTGGGTTCAGAACTTCGCGTCTTCAATCTCAAGTAAGTATGCTCCTCTATTTAACTATCTAATATTCTAGTAATAGTTAAATGATTGTTTAAATGATTTGTTGACAGAGATAACTGTCCAGTAACTTTGGTGGATGAATCTGATGGGCCTTGGCCTTCCCGCAAAGATTCCATGAGACATACCATTAGAGCTATTCGCTATGGAGGAAGTCGGAAGCTTTTTGTCTCTGCAGGGGATGACAAGCTCGTTAAGATTTGGTCTGCAGAGTCTTGGCACTGCCTTTACACCGTGTAAGTTAGTAACACCACATCGTTTATAAATTAGCTACGCTCCAAGCATTTCACTTCCGCATGCTCCAAGAATCTCTGTTTCTCCAAAAGCAAAGTTGCATAATTATATAATAATTAATAATAATAATAATG
The DNA here is from genome assembly GCA_030161315.1 of Eutrema japonicum. Taxonomy (NCBI): domain Eukaryota; kingdom Viridiplantae; phylum Streptophyta; class Magnoliopsida; order Brassicales; family Brassicaceae; genus Eutrema; species Eutrema japonicum. The sequence continues at coordinate 276,693 of BSQW01000001.1, read as the reverse complement.
GCAGAGATTCTGAGAAGAGAGTTAGCGCAGTTGCTATAAGAAGCGGTGATTCACATGTTTGCTATGTGGACATGGATGGCGCTGTATGGGTGGTCGAGCTGCATGAGAACAATAATAAGTTTGAAGTTTCACCTACCAAGATCATATCTACGAAGATCTTTGAGGATAGTAATATTATTACTAGCCTGGTAAGATTTCTTGTAAAAAGCTGTAGTTTTTTTCTTTACTTTGTCACAAGTCTGATATGTTCTTGTTCATAGGATTTTTCCCCAGATGGTAAATATATTCTTAGTGCAGATGAGAGCAATGATATAAGGGTAAGTTAGTCTGATCCACTAATGTACTGTCACGCCTTTCTTGTTCCGATTGCTCTTATAGTGAGTGATTAGGTTTGCCATCTCAGGTGACTGTTTTTCCTCTAGAAGGGCGACCTCTTCAAAAACAGAGCGTTTGTCATGGACATTCAGAGTAAGTGAGAGTTTAAAGCAACACGCCAACATGTAATCTCATCACTTGACTAATATTTTGTCTTAAACCCTGGATAGTTTCATCACCTGCATAGCATTTGTCTCGAATTTAGGATCTGAATACCTCTTGTCTGGAAGTAGAGATTCAACTGTAAGTGAATTCTCCATTTATGTATTTACGGCCAATGATACATTTTTGCTAATAATGTTAAATTTCTTAGGTTCGACTGTGGGATATGACATCGGGGGAAAATCTCAGTACATATGAAGGGAAAGTCCCAATTACCGATATGTGCACTGTAAATTCAGTGGCTGCTGTTCAAAGGTAACAAAATTTGAGCCCGCATATTAAGAATGCTTGTTTACTTACTTCTACTAATGGAAAATGCAGCTTTCAAGGAATATTATTGTTAAGCTGTGATATATCAGCGCGTACTCTCTCGTTCAATAAGGTATGACCACTTATTAGCAAATCATGTAAAATCAGCAGAACCATAGTTTAACCGTGTAATTTATCTTTTAGGTTATCAACTTCGAAAGTTTCATCCCCACAAGTATCGCTCTAAGCAAGGCGTTAATATGGATGGTGTCAGGAGTCTCGCAACCACCTAGTACTAATCAAACTGGAGTTTCAAGAGTTAGGGCTTTCTCCAGAGATGGGGAGATTCATAGAGATTGGGAGATTCCACTGCTGGACCATTTGCAAGTCGGTTTGATTGGAGATCAAGATTTGTTGGAATATGCCAAAAAATGTTTGGAAGAAGAAGCAGAGACTCTCAAGACAATAAACTTTCATAAAAATAAAAAGAGAAGGAGGCGACATGCAAAACGGCAACCTATTGTTACAAAGTTACCGGTAAGGTTCGATTGTCGCACTATTATTCCGGAAATTTGAAGCTTGGTATTGATTTTGAATCTTACATTACCCTATTTCAGATATTTCACTCACTCTTGTTTTTCCTGGCTTTGTATTTCATTTTATTCTGGGTAGGAACTAATGGGGAAGGAAGCGAAGAAGAAGGCCCGAACTCCAACAAAGGAGAATGTCTCTGACAAGTCTTGTGCAACCGGGGAAGTAGCTGAGGGGGTTGTTAAAGCTTGTGTGCATTTCGATAAGGCTGATTTGGATAAAGTGTTGGACAAGATTAAGTCTTCCCGGCAGATTAAGTGTCAAGAATGCAAGAAAGGGGTACACCATAAGAGAGGAGCTAAAGCCAAGGGTAATAAGGGGGAACCTGCATTTCCTTTTTCTGACCCAAAATCTGACAAGAAAGCTATTTGGGTTTGTTTGGAATGTGGCTGTTATGTTTGTGGAGATGTTGGTTTGCCAACTGGAGCTCAGAGCCATGTTATGAGGCATTTCAGATCGACGCGTCATCGTTTTGTGATTCAATGGGAAAATCCTCTGTTAAAATGGTGTTTCCCGTGCAATTCACTTCTCCCTGTCAAAAAAGAAGAGAACGGTGAGAAGAGGAAAGAGTAATAGAACAGAATCATGAAAATGAAAAATATTCGGTAGTGAGATCAGTTTTGTCGGCAAGAATATTAGTTGAGATATGCTGGTTGATAAATTTATATTTATTTATTAGTATATGTTATCTATAGCGGTTAAATAAGGTAACAATGCTTATGATTAGTTGATGAGGTTTTTTGTTGATCAACAATTTTTATAACAAGGTATTTTGTAAACAGAGAGAATTCGACAAAATTCAATTCTTCTTCGTATGAATCCAGCTTCAATAAGGGCAAAAGCTTAACTGATTGGGTTCTTCGAATTGAGCAAATGAACATATATCTTAGTCTAAAGAGAGGAGTATAGTGGAGAAATTACAGTAGTAGCCTCTCTACTAGCCATAAAACGAGACAATTTGAACAAAATTAAAAGTGCTCAATCATGTTCGTCTGCTGGTTGGAGTGTTGTTACTTGTTCTTTGATGGAAAGAAGAACTCTTTGACAGAGTCTTGCGCTGATATTATTCTCTGTTTGATCTGCAAATGCGCAAATGTCATCTGGGTAAGAAACAAATCACCAGACGGTCCAGACCCAAATTCGAAGAGAGAGACGGAAATGACCAATTTGGGTGTTTCCAGAAAACTGCGAGCCGTTTCACCTATCATCTAATAAGAAGAACTCTTGTCGTGCCGTTTCACTTTATGCCCATATATTATGGTCATCAAATAATATATATGGGCCCATCCACTTTAGAAGAAAGATCCTAACGACTTCAAGATTCCGGCTGATGGAGAAAACCTTTGAAAATGGAGAAATCGACCTCGACCTCGACGGCAGCTCAAATCGCTGAACCTCCTCCTTCTGCTACCTCATATCTTGCAGATCAAAGATCTTCGCCGGCGATGGTCGCAGCTGAGTTACCCTCGCTCGCGGTGCCTGCGCCTCCGTTGATAGCTACCACGGATCCGGCGTCTAGGGGCAGGAAGCGAGCGTTGGAAGGGAATCTTGAGATGGAGAACTCCAACTACTACAAGTTGCGTCTCCTTGTCAAAGATCTTCGCCCTCAAGTTCTCGAGGTACTAATTTTGAGATACTCTCTCTATTTTGGAATCAATTAAGAGTTGAAAACTGAGATATCTGTTACACAGGTACTACGAACTCCAGACTTCAGGAACTCTAAGGCAGCAATGGAGATTCAAGAGAGTGAGCTCATAATACATACACTCACTTTCTTTTGTTATTCCGATTTTCACTTTTGAGTTGAAATATTATGATGTTTGCAGAGATGAAGCTTATGCTTCAACTGTACCAAGAGATGATTGGAGGAGGAACACCCAAACGTGAGAAGACAACTAAGAGCCAGTCCTTATCCAACGGAAAGGCGATCCCTCAGGGTACTACTACTGAACTGAGATCATCTGAGCCAATCTATGTCCAAACCGACAAGGTGGTCGGCGGGTCGGCCTTTGGCTGGAACTTCATAACCTATGGAGGCACAGAAGCTGTTTACTGTGGAATGTCAAAGGAAGAATACAGAGCCTCTCACCCTATTATTCAAGCGGAGGTAGAGGTTGAGTTGCACAACTAGGACATTATAACTCTATGGTTTGTTTAGACTTTATAGCTTTCCGCATCTGTTAATGGAGTTTGTTTAATATACACCTTGGTACATCCCAAACTCTTATATATCAACTGAATTGAAACAATGTATTAGCTTCTATGATGAAGGGGAAGGTTTAATTGGTTCAATCTTTAACATCTAAACGCTCTTATGTATCTCAATCTATACACTATATTACCTTTAGCTTGTTTCCCTTCAACTCCTTTAAAGAATCAACGCTTCTTCGTCTTTTACCAAATCCCCTGAATTTTAGTTCTGTGTGGAAGCTGAAATCTTTCTGGCTTCAAGGTTGGATCCTTCAATAAGTGCGATTTGTGATTCCTTCTCCATTCCAAGGACAGCAAGAGCAGCAGACTGGAGATACAATGCAACGTACCACTCTGGAGAAATGCCTTGAGCCTTCATTGCATCATCTAAGGCTTCTTTCCCCATCTTACTCATTAAGTAACTTAGACTGCGCCGCACAAAGACTGTTGCAGAGATCATTCCCAAATCAAGAAACTGGGCCAACATTTATATATACAGGGACATTGTCAACTCAAGAGGAAGGTCATGTTACAGATTCAAGTGCGAAAGAAAGACAGACCTGCGTGTAACACTCAATGGCTTCACTACAGTCTTTCCGTCTAAATGCAATGTCACCTTTCTTCTTCGAGTCTACAGCCTCTTGCATCTGGTCCGTCCACAGAAACGAAAGCTGCATTTAAACATGTCACATAAGAACCATGAAGAAGCCCTCATGGGCATGGGAACTGTAAGGGTTCTAACTTGTAAGTGGTGATATAACCGTGAAACCTGTCAACTTACGTCTTCATCATCTTTGTATCCAATTTTATCCAAGATCTCAAGCATAGCGTTCATGTCATTTTTCAAACAAGCCTCACCAAACGGAGACAGAGGTGACACAAAAGTACCACTATGAGGCAGACCCATTAGAACATGTGACGGAACCTCTGTGTCTCTCTGGAGAGATATCAGTGCAGTGACCAAAGATTTTATGTTTGGTCGCTCACGAGCATCATACTGAAGACAACGAGATGCCAGGCGTACTAACTCTGTGCCATCAGTGTCAGAAAATTGTCCCTCCAAGCAGGGATCGGTTAGAGACTCAAGATTTCTGTCTCGAATCAAATCAAGGGCCTAAACACACAAGAAAAGGCTGGAGATAATTAGTAAAGAGAAATCGAGAAACACGATTATAGTAGCTACCATGGACACTAACATGGCTAGGGGGAATATGCTTTCCAGTGAGAAGATCAAGCAGAAGAGTGCCAAAGCTGTAAATCACACACTCCGCTGTAATTCTCCCTGTAATAAGACACACTTGATCTCAATATCATACAAATCTTGTTGGAATAATATATGCCATACAGGGAGTGGGAAAATCAAATTTACCAGTTCGTAGGTACTCGGGAGGAGTAAAAGCAAGATTTGTGCTGTAACTTTTCCCATCCCGGCTATTCTTCATTAACCCAAATGTCGAAAGTCTTGGATTGCATTCCTTAAAAAAGATCCCCGTATAACATAAAAACCGACATTGTTTATCTGAGAAAAGCTTAGTTTACGGAATTACCTCGTCAAATAAAACTCTGTAAGCGTTGAGATCATGGTACAGAATGTGCCCTTTGTTACTAGAATATTCAAGAGCATCTGAAAGGTATAAAACAACCCGTAGTCGCATTGCCCATCTCATTGGTTGTGTTTCCCCTGTTACAGAAAATGTGTTAAGACAGCATCTAACAAGAGCATTTGATCAAAGGCTTGTTTTTTACAGTGGAAAATATGTTTGGCTAGCGTCTGATAAGGCATAAACTCAGCCACGAGTGATCTCTCGCCGCCTTCACAGCAACAACCAAGTAAATTGGCCATTCTTTTGCTGCGTAACTGACCAACCAATCTTGCCTCTTCCTGGAGACAGACATATCCAAAGTTATAGAGAAACGAGAGTTGGGAAACTGAAACATACATATCATACCAGGAATTGGCATGGATCAGGCCAGGCCAATCGAGAAAAGCGCTTGATAGCAATCTTCTGATGATTCTCCAGTTTTCCTTTATAGACAACATTTGGAGCTGTTGCTCCATCTTCAGATACAACATTCTCCAAAGCGAAACCAGAGGTGGCGATCTTAAGCTGTTCTAGTGTGTATTCACGAAAAGGCAGCACATCTGGTACCTCACTATTCTCTTCGTTATCTTTTAATTTCAAGAGAAGAGAGAAAAAAAGGGATTAAGAAAACAGCCATGATAAAGCCAGAAGAAGAAGAAGAGCTTGTGGGTTTAACAAGAGAAGCCAAAGAGAGACTTTACCAACATGTGGAGCTTGAAGAAGAGCAATTTTGTGTGATGAATTCCAACAACGTGTAGCAATCTTAGAGCTTTGACCTCCCATCGATGTTTTGTTTCAATTAAGGAATGGTCTCTTCTTCAAGGATAAATTTCTCAGAGAAAGAGATCAAATGACAGGATTTGGAATAGAGACAGGTCGAACCTTGTCGACTCGCTGGTGAGTCAACTCGGCTTAGTGACAGTGAGACGTGTAAACACAATCCCAGTCAAATAATATACCGACAAGTCAATAAATAAGGCAGCAGCCAGCAAAGAATCTAGCGGCCACAGTTTTACACAAATCAATTCAATTAATTGATTGATTATCATCACCTGGAATTTTAGATTGATGTGGATATGAGATAAGCAAGTGGTCTGAGATGTTTCCCGCCGTAATCAGTTTTAGGCCTTTATTTACTGACACATGGGCTTTTGTTGGGCTCAGTTCAAAGCTTACTCGACCAAAAGAAAAACGTTTTGGTCGTTGCGTTTTTGAATGAGAAGAACCTAGTTTTTTTTTTGTTTTTTGTCATCGATTCAATGATTTGTTTTGGATACAGTAGTTTGGTTCAACATAGTTTGGATATTGTCATTATTGATGATAGTCATAAATAATACCAGTGATAAACGGTTTTCTGTAAAGGCAAATTCTTGTTTTTCCGCTAAATTCTAACTAGATCCGTCTTACTTATTACCAAAAAACAAAAAACAAAAAGTAGCAAGGTCTTCTACGACCAATCCTGAGGAAAGAAAAAGTCAAAAACAAAAATCAGAGAAAAACATGTACATCATGAAACCTCAACTTCTCAATGGTGTCCGGAACAAACTTCACCACATAGATACATGTGGATGCGTGAATTAAATATATGACTCCCTATTATAATATCAAATACCATATGGGCACAACGTGACAGCATCAAAGTCTTCTTGGTTTAAAAGACGTGACCAGCCTAATCACCCAACCCACCTTACTTCTTTCTTCTTCTTCCTCCCACCCTCTAACCCCCCCCCCCCCCCCCCCCCTTACCTTCTCCTAGTTTCCAATCCATCAATCCCGAATTTCCAGCAGAGAACATGGTATGTTCCTTCATTTCATTTCTTTTCATCAATCTGCTATATCCCATGATGTAATGTGTTGTGATCATATAAGTTGACTACGTGTGTGTAATTGTGCAGGCTAATTCAGCGTCTGGGATGCACGTAAGCGATGAGTGCAAGCTCAAGTTCTTGGAGTTAAAAGCAAAGAGGAACTATAGGTTTATTGTGTTCAAAATTGATGAGAAGGCTCAACAAGTTATGATAGATATGGTTGGGAATCCAGAAGAAACTTACGATGACTTCACCAAATGTATGCCTGAGAACGAGTGCCGATATGCTGTCTATGACTTCGACTTCACCACTCCTGAGAATTGCCAGAAGAGCAAGATCTTTTTCATCGCATGGTACAACTTCTTGCCCTTCTTTTTTTAAATGTAGTTTTTCTTATATAATTAAGACATCGCCTTGCTTCAGGTCACCTGATACATCAAGAGTGCGGAGTAAGATGTTGTATGCAAGCTCAAAGGACAGATTCAAGAGGGAATTGGATGGTATTCAGGTTGAATTGCAAGCAACAGATCCTAGCGAGATGAGCCTCGACATCATCAAAGGACGAGTCAATCTCTGAATGGAACTTACTGCATCTATAATTCGTTTCTGTCAAATTCATATTTCCTGCATTCATTTTCTTGGTGTATTTTCCGTTTTACTTCTTCGCTCTTTGTATTTTCTGTGATTCTAGGTATCACCCTTTTTTTTTTTTTTTTTTTTGGAACGTAATACTCAGTTAATTATTTTGCTTCCCTAAACAAAGCTGTCAAAATTAGGCAACTTGTTGACGATAATAATGAACAAATGATGCAATGCAAAGAAAGTAGGTTGATAGAGAGAGCACATAGGACTCCTATGATAGGAGGACATACCTCACGACTAATTTATCAGAAAATCCTCGTAATTCAAGGGTTTTGTTAGCCAATTGTTGAATGGATACTTTCCTTTAAAAATCTTCGACATCGAAGAATATTCCGTAGCTTTGTCCTGCATATAATTAAAACCAAAAAACGTAAATCATCTCAGAATACAATATCACAATCTTGTGGCATGCATGTCAAACACTCGTTATGAGATTCATACACTTTAGTGCCAGTAAAAGTATGTTAACCCAGAACGAAGCAGCGGAAAAAGAATCAGCATCACACGCACCTTCAGTTCTCGGTAAGATCCTTTTGACTTAGTAGATTCACTGTTGTGTCCATAAGTTTCTTTCACGAATAGCTCCAGTAACCGCTGTCTAGGAAAAGATATGAATATGATATGATATCACAGGCTAATCATAACTAGAAATAAGCAAGGTCATGCTTGGATAACAAAGCTCCCCCCTTACTTGCATATATCTGATTGAGTAGACGGATACAGAGCTCCTTTAGCTGAGGTGCCTTGCTTTCTACCAGTTGTTCCAAGAATAACTTCGTGTAAGCCGGAGCGGTTCCAACACAAGGAATACCTAAGAGACAACAAATAAATCGTCACCTTGTAAGAAACAATGAAAAGGAAAATATGTCATGTGATGAAGAGTTAAGAGCATTGAAAACTAACCCGCATGTTAAGGTAGCTTGAGCAGTTTCTGAATGCTGAAATTCTGATGGTGGTACTGGAGCCACACAAAACAGTGGCTGGAGAGGAATTAGAACAATGTCTGAAATTTACATGATACCTTGGTAGTAAAAGCAGCTAATGAACCTTGTTCAAACGGAAGGAAGTAAGTAGCTCATCCGATAATGGTAAGATCCTCTCATACAAAGATCTTCGCAAGTGATCAGCCAAAGAAAAATTGTCAGGACAGTGCAGAGATTTTCCAGCAGTGATGGTAGAAATATACACAGGCTGAAGGACTTGGCAAAGCAATGCGCCTGAAGTAAAAACACACAAGGAGAGAAGATTCCCATAAGCAAATCTCGAATGAATGACGCAAGAAATTATGTGTCAAACTTCAGGTATAGATGCAATTCCCACTGAACATTAGTAGACTAGAGAAGAAACCTTGAACTCCAAGAACATTCCATCGAGCTATCTTATCGGAACAGCTGACAGAGAGTGTTGTTTCACCGCGACCAGGCTTTCTTTGTACCATGTCTGTTACTCGTGAGGCATCACCTGAAATGGAGACATTTGCACATCCGTAAGTAAACTGATACCAACATCCATAGACTAAATAAGCGGAGAGAACATTGTTGCAAGTAAGAGGCAGGAGGAGGCTTCAATACCTTTGTTGCTATTACCTATCTCTGGAACATCAGAGCAAATGTGAGAAGCATTATCTAACAGTGACTCATCATCTACTTGTGTTGATGAAATCTTTTTCAGTGCATACAAGGGTGAACTAGTAGAAGCATAACCACCTACATATGACAAACATGGCAATGTCACATTAAGAACATTCTTGAGATACAAATAAATAGAGGAGGCAAATTGAAGTAAATTACATGGCAATTGGGAAATGTAGAAATGCAAGTGGCAACCCGAGTTGAGCTTGTATTTCACATCTCCAGGGTCTAACTCTAGTATTTCTCTGACGCTTGGCTTCATTACTACAACATTTTCTCTAACCCAAGTGGCTATCATTTCTCTGACGCTTGGCTTCATTACTACAACATTTTCTCTTATCCCAAGTCCCTTGCATCCGCTGAATCTCGGAATAGAAGAACCTGGCTGGCGAATTACATTAAGAGAGAATGCGCAAAAGTATAAGAAGAAGAAGAAGCAGCAGCAGAAGAAAAGTTGAGTCGCGAACCTCATCAGAGCTCTTCTGGCGACAACTTCGGCATGAGAATCGTTCACAATGTCCCCGCGGGGACTCAACAGCGACCGACTAACGCACTTGGTCCCCGTCCCTAACGCTATTACTTCCGGCTCTGGAGTCACACAAAACCCTAATTGCTCAGAATCGAAACAAGGAAACCAAAACAAAGCAAAGGATAGAGACCAACCTTGGGAAGGAGGAGAAGAGACGAGGAAAGCGGATAAGACGGTGAGGTTTGCCCTTCTTGGGAAGAGAGATATAAGCCGATACAACCTTCTCCGAAACTATCTTTCCCCAATCGCTGGAGAATCCTTCCTCCATTGGAGGCACTGCAAGCTGAGGATGTTTCCGTGGTGGTCGGCTCCGACCTAAGCGGCCAAGCAGCTTTTCTCGGCGACAGATGGGTAGTCGGTTGTTCGGAATTCTTTGGCCGGATCGAAGGTTCGTTTGGTATAATCGGATGTCGGTGGACTTGATGAGGGTTTCGGTGGTTGATGACGGCGGATCTGTGCTCAAATTTCTCGTGGTGGATCTGGTTAGATCTGGATTTTTCCTTGTCGATTTTCGTTTTAGCCGGAAGAGATGGAGTGGGGACCAGGCCGCTCGCCGGTTCGGATCTGTCGGTTGGGGTCGGCTCCTCGGTCTGACGATGATGGACTTGGCGGTGTGCCGCAGAACTCTTCTCTTGTAGTCGCTGATGTCAACGTCGAAGGCAAAGAAAACGCTCAAATTTTCTCTCTGTCGGGTTGCTTTACTTCGATCTCCTTGTTTAGTTTTTCCGGTTTGGTTCGGTTTCTTTTACTTCGGTTGTCAATTTCTAAACCAGCTCTGAATTCGGGTTTGGCCGAATATTAATATAATATTTAAAAAAAAAAACGACTCCAGCCTTTGATTTTCACCGACAACACTTCGGAGGTCTCTCTCAGACTCTCAGGACTCAGGAGTGACAAATAAATCTATCTTATTGTATAAAGATGATTATTCACGTAGGGTAATTTTCAATCATGAAATTTTGATATTTATTACGATTAATTTAGATATTGATATGTGTCAATTTCATTAAAAAGATAAATATTAAAAAATGTTAAACTAAAAAAAGTCTTTAAAAAAAATATATAAGAATAAGTAAGGAAAACTTACAATAAAGAAAAGTGACAAATGAAAACTTAAAAGTTTATACCACGGCCAAACTCAAAAAAGTAAATTATAAATATACTCTAAACTTAAAAGGAAAATATTAATATACGACCAAACTTAAAAGAAACATTTTATAATCATTTACATTATGACAAAAAAAAACTTAAAAAAATGAAAAATTATTAATATACAACCACGATCAAACTTTATATAATAATCTACACATTTCTAATTTTAAATGTGTACTTCCATCTTTCAGTTCCCTTATTCAAATTTTAAACAAGCAAATCATGATTTCTAAAACTCAAAAAATTGATCAAAACTATCTTATAAACTACAAAATTAAAATATATTATTTCGTTTAGCTAAAAGATAAACCGCATAATATTTTATTAAAGTTGAATATGTGTTATTAAATATTTGCAAAAGATAAATATATACTTTGACACATTAATCGTATCCAAAGGTATATACTGCATATGTTTCACCAAATTTTTTCTTCAAAGTATATATTTATTTCATTAGTTTTTGAAATTAATCATAAATTTTTTTAAAGTACATAATTTCTTATATGTTTAGATTTCATATAAAATATCTAAACATGTCAAATTTTATCTATATATATAAAACAGAATGTTTCAAAGTTAGTAACTCGCAAAATTGCGACACTTGTCGACAGAGCCGTGCTCACCATGTAAACAAAAAGGCAGTTGCCTCAGGCCCCCTAAAATATATCAAAATTTTGAATCTTAGTTTCAGATTTTAGTTGGCTTGATTAAGCCTAAAAATTATGTACGACATGTTCTTAGTTTCTGAGTACAACCAATTACTTTATGTAAATATATTTGGGTTTAGATTTGGGCTATGCCATGTCATGTATATTATGGCTTTCGAATTTTAAATCTTCACTAATCGTCTTAAGTTTTTTTTTCTGTTGTTTATTTTTCTTTACTTTTTGTGTTCTAGGTTTTGTATATTCTTTTAAAATATATTTTTAATTCATTGGATTTTCGATTTTTATATGTTTTTTTCTTAAAATATTTATAACTTTACAATTTGATTAAATAGATTTAAATCAACGCAAATGTTATAAGATATTTACATAATCTTAAAGAATGTTTTAATATTGAAAATTTATTGTTTTACTTTTGATCTATTAAATTTTATAATTTGTATCCGAACTGAAAATTTTAGATTTAGTTTTTATCATAAAACTACTAGATATATTTTTATAAACGTTAAAATTTTCTTCATTGTAAAAATTTTATAAAAACATTTTCAACTAAATAAGAGGCCATATTTTCAAATTTCGCCTTAAGCCCCTCAAAAGCTAAGCACGGCACTGCTTGTCGAGTTAATCCATCAGATTTTGACACGTGTAAAAAAAATTACCAATTAGATTTTGACACATAATATTAACAATAAAGGAAAAAAATTTAATCTAGACTTAATCTTAAAAGTAAAGTTAGCGAAAAAAGTTGATTTTATATTAAAGACTAAATTTGTTTTTAAAAAAGGAAAAAAATAGTTCTCATGTTTATAATAAAGCAATTAAACAATGAATTAACATCCTAAAAAGGAAACTAAAAAAAAATAAAAATAAACCAAAAATCATATATAGTATAAACGAAGTGATTTTTCGAAATAGAGATCTCTCATCAACCCTAAACCGTAAAGTTCGGTTATTACCTTTTTCGGTTCAAATTAAGTTTGTTTAGATTTCGAAATTTGCCGTACCGATTTTGCTACCCGGTTTAATTTAGTATTGGGTCGTTTAACGCTATAAACTTGTACTGGGCTAGAGCCCGATTTGGTTAATAAGCCGAATTTGGATGTGGTTGTAGTGGATGTGGTTTGTGGTTTCGTTTTCTAATGATACGGATTTGGATAGTCAGAATCGACCGAGCATTTTTGTTTTGGCTGGAGTGTAATTGTGTGTTTACGGAGCTTAGATGTCTCCGTTATTCAGAAATGCCTTCTAAGTTTGTTTGGAATCGTAAAGATGATCGGTGGAATCCCCGGGTAGTGGGTTTATCACCGGTTTATGCTGTTGAATTCTGCCTGGCTTCCGATGGAGAGGTTTACCATTTGAGACTTTTTTTGGACGTTATTAGTCTTGGTGCTCACGCTTATATATATGATATCCGATAGCTAAGGATCTATGTACTTATTGGTTCGTTTGTTGTTGGTTTGTGCGTTAGTTTGTTTGGTTGGTGATTTTTTGTTTTTTAAAAAGAAAAAAAGTAATTATTCCAAAAAGCCAAAGTTTTTTTAAAAAAAATTGCGTATAAATTAAAGAAATTCTTTTTTTAAAAAATTAAAGAAAATGTAAATAACAAAATACTGATATATTAACAATAAAAGGAAACAAATATATCTAAACTTAATTTGAAAAGTAAAGTTAGCAAACAAAAATACATAAAAAGAAAAAAGTAATTATTCCAAAAAACCAAAGTTCAAAAAAGGAAAAAGAATTGCATATAAATTACGAAATTCTTTAAAAAAATTTAAAGAAAAAGGTAAGTAACAAAATACTGATATATTAAGGAAAAAAAACTAAATACCATTTTCATTTAAAAAAAAAATAGTTTTAAGATTGAGGAAATTTTTCTTACATGCTAAAATTTATTAAAAAGGGTTCAAAAATTAGTATTTCTAATAAGAATCTAATAAGAATAAGGATATAAAAATTTGTATAAAGTTGAATGTTTCAAAGTTGCTAACTCAATTGATCGCGACACATGTCGAGTCAAAGTCGGAAAATTTTAAAATCGATTAATAAAAAATATAAAATTCGGAAAATTTAATAACCGATTCATAATCTTAAAAGGTAAATTTACTATAAAAAAATTAATATATTTTAAAAGGCAAATTTAATATAAAACGAAAAAAATCCTTAATTAATCCTAAAAGGAAAAGAATTCTAATTTTTCAACTCTATATAAACTACAATTTAGTAGTATGACAATTGCACACCAAAAAAATAAAAGTCCAATAATCATATCCAAAGTTATCTATTGCATATGCATCACCAAAATTTCCCTTCTAAAGTTATGTATTATATATTTTTACGGATGATCTAATTTTGTTTTATATTTATTCGTTTTTAACTTTTTTTATGGGTTATAAAATATTAAATTATAAATTCGCATATATGCGGGTATTTATCTAGTAAATATATAAAAGGGATGTATATTACATTATTACTAGGAAAATAAAGTTACTTTAATCAAATGGGATAAGCGTAAAAGCGTCTCACACTCGCTCTTGTTAAAAAGTATTGGATAATTAACTAAGCTATCAATGAGATGTTTTACAATCAAACAATGAATCATTTGGAAGCATTAGACATCATTCTAGAACATGGAACACAAACATAAGACTAACCCACTCTCGTGGTATTAATCTTCTTCATCGATTACTCGATTAAGCTAAACTCCCGTTTGCAATCGAAAATAATCGATGAGCATTAATTACAAGTCCATTTAGTTCACTTAATACTCAGAACATAAACTCCCGCAGGTTATGATATGCCAAGCTCACAAAAGGTTTGGTTCAAACATTTCTTTGAAACCCTCCCGGGTGAGAAATGCCTAAGCTCTAGATACGAATGAATGAACCTAGTATAGCACTAAACACCGTTTACTCGAATCTATCCCTAAAGCATGAGATGAGACCAAAAATCTAACTAATCTAGGGTGTAGTTCTAGCTTGGTATGTCATGCCAAACTAGCACCTACCTAATCTAAGGTGTAGTCCTAGGTTTTGGTTTATCATGCAAATCTACCATAGAGAATGAACCTAAGTGAAGAATCTAACAAGGATCAACCTAAATCATCATCATATAACCATCAACCAACCAAATCAAACATTAACATGATCCAACAAAAATCTACTATTCACAAGAATACCAAGAACAATCAAAAGACAAAATATATAAAAGGGATGAAGAAATCTTCTCTTTGATGGCATGAACATGAAGATCCATCAAGAACACCACTTGGTGTTCTTGAGCTTTCCCAAGTTTAAGAAAAAGAAACTTCAAGAATAAGAAAGAAGAGATCAAATTATATATATGAAATCCTTCAAAAGTGTGGATTATACATGAAGAATCAACCCAAGAATCTCTAGAGAGAGTTCTTGGGTTAAGCACACACCCAAAGAATGAAGAACACTTCTCTAATAATAATAAGCATCCATACATCTGGATCAAAACCAGTTATTATAGAGTCTTGGTCGACAAAAGCATAGAGAAAGTAGGTGGAATAGTTAAAAACACGTTTTTACACTGTTTTCGGAGGCTGGGTTTCAGTTTGATATGTCTTCACTAAATCGCTCATAACTCTTGAACCACATGCGGGAATGCCTTGAAACCACTTCCATTGAAAAGCTAACTCAATTAGCTACAACTTTCATGAAGATTGTGGAAGCTAAATCCAAATGGAAACCGTTCTTCTGAGTCGATATTTAAAGCATTTTGGATGGTTTCGGTCGCGGTGGGGGAATCGGTCGATCCAGAGGGGGATCGATCGATCCAAAAACTTAGGTTTGATCGATCTGGAAGTGTTGGTCGATCTGGAAACTGCACAGCTTGGGGGATCGATCGATCCAAAAACTTAGGATCGATCGATCTGGCTTGTTTCTCCACCTGCTTCTCTTGTTCGCCAGACTGGACTGTCACCACGGAAATTGGCATAAATTTTGATCGCACCGTTGGAATTACTCAAACAACTTCAAAATGAAAGCTAATCCATTTATCTATGTTGTGTTAAAATATGAGCTCAATCCATCGGTGGAAAGTCCTTCATCCAATGCCAAATTTCTGACGTCTCTGCATGATCCTGCATCTCTATATACCGCAATGACCTTTTATGATGGCTGTCCTCACTCCTCCAACTCCTCTAACTCCAAGAACACCTGAAAATGACTCAAGCAAGCCAAAAAGAATGCAAAGACAACCTAGAACATCTAAAATGCAATGAGACTCAAGTTGGACCTAAATGCATGAAAAAATCCCAAAACTATACAAATTGGAACTAAAAACCTATGAAACTAAACCTTAAAACATGCAAAATATACACTTATCAGGTATGGAGACGAGGATTCATTCAACAAATGAATACTCACATGATCTTCTAGAAGCTTGAATGACAACTCTGAGTCTTTGATGGGTATGCAATAATACATATCATGATAGACAAATTGTGGTATCCCAAAATGATAACATTTTTAAGCCAATCATTGAGAGGACGAATGATTGAAGTCTTCGCAAAAATTCTTTAATGCTCAAGTCAGAATGGAGACATCGAAACTCGCAAGAAAAGAGGAAACGGGAGAAAGATAGTGAATGTTAGGTTTAAATCAGGCCAAAATATGGTATGTGGTTCAATTGGATGTGTTGATGAGTGTGTGTGTGTGAGAGAGAGAGAGAAAGAGAGAAAGAGAGAAAGAGATTATGTGTGCATTTTGGAAACACGTCAGATATATCTGAAATGAGATTAGTCAGATGAATGGACATTCGACCCGTATTTGAGAAAGGTGAAGTAATGTATCCGTTATTCTTTAATGTGGGGTTTGAACTTTTAAAACGTTATTCTACCTTTTTATTGTGTGAAATGTAAGGGTTTTCAAAAGATTTAACAGATCTATAATATGTAGACCGAATTTGGTAATAGATTTGAGTCGTTATTAGCTATGAACATTAGATATCCAAATGTAGGAAGTTTCGGCGGATATGACTTGACGCCGATAACTTCAACGAGGTTTTGTAGTTTTTATGATATGTTTCATCTACGGTGGACGGTATGTCTAGATATATTAAATTATTACTAAAAATGTTATTGGAAAAATTAAATATTAATTTTATTATTGTCGAATTTTTTTCTAACTACATACAAATAATCTATATATATAAAGAAACATTTGCTCTCTTCTTATGCTGCCACCTCATCATCCTAAAAATTTAATACACATACTAAATACATATATTAATTATAAATTTGGTTCTAACATTATGAAAAGAATTTGAAAAGGCATTATTCATATTCTAAATTAAACCATAAAATAATAAAGTTATATGAATATAGTTCTTTGAAATAATAACAGATTTAATAAATTTGGTTATCATAATATATTTCAACTTTTATAAATATTTAATTAGGTTAAGTTGTATCGCAAATATTATAAAAAAACTAAAATATCAAACAAGTCCTAACAATTAAACAAATAAGTTAAATATGTAACTAAATTCATAAAGCAAAGTATAAGTTGGCAAGTTTTACATCTAATAAAGAGACAAATAAATAAATTTAAGGTATACTTAACATAATAATTGCAATTATACATAACTATGAAAAAAAGAATAAGAGCAAAAAAAATTAAGAAACATATTAAAAGTATTTACACAAAAATATAAATTACGTTTAAAAATTTAAGATCGTTGTGTTTTGTGATATTATTTTTAACAAAAAAAATATAAAAAATGTAACTACAATAGGATAAGAAAATAATTGCTTTGTATATGCAAAATATATATAATTTGATGTAAATATATTTCAATTCTCATAATAATTACCATCCATTAATACAATAGTTTTCACTATAATTTGAAAAGACATTTACTTAATAGAAGATAATAGATTATATTGAATTAATCTAAAGAAATTTCAATTTAATAATTTACTTTTATCAGTTTATTTATATAGTTTAGAAAAACTATAGAATTTAGTGTTTATAAATTATGGATTAGATTTATTCTAAATAAAATCAAACAAATGTTGTCACTTCAAACAATCAGTTATATATGGAAATCTTTTTCAACAAAAATAAAAGAAAAATAGATTTAGGAATCACAAACATATTGCACACATAAATAGGGTTAAAATCATACATGAAACACTCCAAAAATAATAACTTCACATGAAATAAAATTTAAAAAAATTATTATGCAACTTTAAAATGTAAATATCTTCCTTTTAAAATATAAATATCTTCCTTTTAAAAAACTCAACTAATTGCATAAAATTGACCACCAAAAGAAAACAAAGAGGTAAAAATGTGTACCATCCAATAAATAAACACACAGATGATCATAAATAATTAAAAACTAAAACAAATACACAGATCTTAAGCGGATAGAGATAATTAAATTAACAACGAGACCAAATAAAATAAAATACCATTAGATTAAAAAAAATTGTTTACCACGTCCGCACGGATCATACCCTTTGTGATTGAAATTAAAAGTGAAATCTCACCGGCGATGGGGGAAGATATCGGAGAAGACGAGGATTTTAGAGCAGTGGGTAATGTTTTTTTACAGGATAATCTTATTCACAATAACTCTCTCTCTCTCTAAATGTTTGAATCGACGCTCGACCCCATATTTCTTATATTTTTTCAAATTGGCTCATATTATCTCAAATGTTCTCATTAACCTATACATCTACGATGATTTTGATAGTAAATTAGTGATAGAAATTAAATCGTTTTTCAAATAAAATTATATTCATTTTGTAATCACCAACACTAAATCATCGAAGATGAATAATAGTAAATTCTCAACATTATATTAGTATTCGGTTTTAGGTAAAAATAGATAAAAATACTGTGATTTATTTCGAAGTATTTTTTTCTTCAAAAGTTCGGAGAATTCTAAATTCACAAAACTAACTTTCATTTTATTAGTATTTGAAGTAACTTTCGGACTATTCAAAACTAACCCTATTTCGAAGTATTTATATTATTAGTATTGAGTTGGGTTAAAAAATATACAATTCCCTAAACTTTAAAATGACAAAAACTTAATTTTTAAAAACTAACTAATTGAATAAATAGTCAACAAAAAAAAATTCAAATTGTAGATCACTCACTAAACAAATACATAAATAAACATAAAATTAAGAAAGGAAAAAAAAACTTAAGAATAAACAAGAGAAATACCTTCAAATAGCACAAAAATTATTTTTTGTTCCAAAACTAGCACCCTAAATTTAAAATACCAAAAATAGCACAATTAATTATTTTAAAATACTTATTTACCAAAAATAAATTTAAAATATAATTAAACATTATGTTTGGGTTCACTATTTCTAATTTAAGGTTTAGTTTTTTCCCATTAAAAAATGATTATAAGTCATTTTTATATTAAATTTGTGCTAATATTGTGAAAATTGGTGCTATATTTGTGATTTTCACCCTTGAGTGCTAAATTTGGGAACTTTTAGTTTTTTTGTGCTATTTTGTAGAATTGCCCAATAAACAATCCACATTTCTTAAACTAATAGAGACAAATCCATTAAAAATCATACTAATAAAACTAAAATAATATTATACCAACATTTTTTAAAACAAAATTGTGTTCACGTCCGCGCGTAGCGCGGATCACACACTAGTAATATAAAATATTGCGCGCGGCTAATCCACTGGTGATTAATAGTGTTAAGAGAGCTTTAAATGGTAAGCCATTGATCCACACAAAATATCAGGCTTCTAACGACGTTTAGTATCATGGTTAACGTTGGTTATTAATGTTGGAACTAATTTTTTGTCAAAGCCTGAGGGTTTGATAAAATTGTGTTAGTGTGAAAAGAAATGAGTTAAGCTCTTTCTAATGAAATGTTTTCATTAACCGAGAAATGTTTTCTCGTGTATATATGTTGGAATGGTTGTGTCTTAAATGAACAACATGAGAGAAGAAAAGCCATACGTGCGACGTTCGCATCTTGGGCCTTGATTGGGCCCGTGGACTTTTTGAGGTATCGATCGATACCCCTTGGTATCGATCGATACCCAGCGGGCCGACTTAAAAATCGCAGCCGCCTAGGTTATTCTAGAAATATTCCCTTTCTGTCATGGAAAAACCCTAGCCTCTCTCCTATATATACAACACGATTTTCACCTAAAAAATAATCCTCTGACACACAATAAACACTTTCTAAAAGTTCTAGCAATCGTTTCTTCAATTCCCTACTGCTTAGAGTAAGTTTTTAATTTCGAGAGTATCGTAGAATAATGGTCGATAGATATGAATCATGGTGTTGATGATTCAGTTAAACTTTGGTTGTATCCTGGGACTCATGGATCTATAAAACCCCGTCACACTACGGGAGATTCTTAGAGTTAAGGAAAGAGATTTATCTCGCCTCCTCAGATCTTGTATTGCTTTATCGTATATAAATCGTCTGTTCCTTAAACTGTTTATTTACATATTACTGTGATTAAATCTTTCCTGTCTGTAGTGTAAATTTTGGTCCTACAATATTAACTCTAAGAAGATCCAATTTTTGTTATTACTTCAATTGGATCTTTAATCACGAGTAAATAAACGTTTTCAAACGGTTTATAAACGATTCTTCTACTGCTGATGATACTCAAACGTTATCAAAAAGCTTTTTAGCAAATTGAAACGTGTAGTAGAGGCAATCTTCATCTCTCTCTCTATTTTAAGAAGATGTTCTTCTGCTAGTGATACTCAAACGTTATCAAACAGCTGTTTAGCAACTTGAAACGTGTAGTAGAAGCAGATCTGCTTTAAACATCTTCTAAAAAACCGTCTTTAATTGCGATTAAAGAACGGTATAATCAACGAACACACATATGTTCTTGATAGGTTCGATTCAGATCGAGGCCTTGTGAGTATCGATCGACACCCTATGGTATCGGTCGATACTGGACTAAATTGTATCGGTTGACACTCAAGTGTATCGATCGATACCATGCAAACAGTGTATCGGTCGGCACCTCAGTGTATCGATCGATACTTTGCATCGACCAAGTTGGTCTATGTCGATCGATACTGTGTATAAGACACAGGTATCGATCGACACTGTGGTGCTATGATCGATCCTGTGAAATTCACTTGTATCGATCGACACCCAGGGTGTATCGATCGACACTTATCGTGTATCGATTAACACCATGATGCTTCGAATGACACAGTATGTGCATCGAGCATCGATCGGAATCTAGGGTGTATCGATCGACACTAAGCGTGTATCGATCGACACCAGGATGCTTCGATAGACACAGTATGTGCATCGAGCATCGATCGACACTGTGGTTTATCGGTCGATCCTGTGTAATTCACTTGCATCGATCGACACACAGGAGCATCGATCGACACCATATGGGTGCATCGATAGACATTGGATGTGTATCGATCGATACCAAAGAGTATCGATCGACACCAATGCGATTTAGTTCGATATCAGTATTTTGATTTGCGATTCTTAAATATATCGGTACTAATTGAAAGTTGTGTCTCTTTTGTCTTCACAGAATGACAATCGACGTTGACAACAACTCTGGAACTATGGAGAAAACCAGTGATAAAATGGATCAAACGACTGCGAGTCTGATCGAAACAGTGAAAGGTCAAGCGAACTTGACAGAAACTGACATGTGTGCTGTGGTCACTAAGGCCAATGTTGCAGAGAACCATTCAAAGACTTGGTGGTTCGATAGTGGTGCAACCAGACACATCTGTATGGATCGCGAGATGTTCTCGACATACATAAAGAACAAGAGTGGTGATAAACTCTTGATGGGAAATTCCGCATCGTCGACAGTTGATGGTCATGGGAAGGTTGTTCTGAAGCTCACCTCTGGACAGGAACTGGTTCTCACGAACGTCGTCCATGTACCAGATATGCGCAAGAATCTGATCTCTGGATCGCTCATAAGTAAGCATGGATTCTCTGTGAAGCTGGAAGGTGATAAGCTAATCCTAAAGAAAAATGGGATGTATTTGGGTAAGGGTTCTGTATGTGATAATCTATGTAAGATATCCGTTGAGGAAGTAATCCGAAAGGATAATGTAACCGAGGCATCCACCTCGTAGAACCCTAAGATTAATGATAAGAAACCATTTGCTTATCTCGCTGAGTCTTTTAACATTTGGCATAAAAGATTAGGACATGTTAATGAACATGAATATGATTCCTAAATGCAAATTAAGCAAAGACAAATGTGAAGTTTGTGTCCAAACTCACTAAGACGCCATCACCCAGCGTTCAAAGAACAACAGAACCTCTAGGTTTTAATTCACACATATTTATGTGATTTGAATTATGTGATCAAACCAGAGGAGGCAAGAAATATCTCGTGACATTCGTTGACGATTGTACGAGATATTGATACATCTTTCTACTGCGGAGTAAAGATAAAGCCTTGGACAAAATTTAAAGACGTGTAGCTCAATATTATGTGTCCAAAAATTTGCGAATTTTGGAATAATTAATTGATGTTCAATTAAATATTGGAGGCTGATTTAATCGGTTAATTAAATCATTTGGCTAAATTAGCAAGCCTCTTGCGATTCTTGATATGTTTTTAAGAAAACTAATACAATTCGATATTGTATTAAGTTTATTAAATTCTAGAAATTGAATTTAATTTTACCCTTTAACTTGAGAGTTGGGTATTGGTTAGTATATTAATTTGGTTTGATTCTTTAGAACAAAATCAAATTTCAATATGACTAATAACACCGATGTGATCATTGTTAGATCCGGTGGTGTAAAAAGACATTAGAATGGCTGAAGCCAATCTAGTCGAGATAGACATGTGTAATGTCATCCTCGGAGTCAATATGGTTGAGCATAACCCAAATGAGTGGTGGTATAATACCAATGTAATAGCTCATATATGCGTTGAGATGAGAATGTTTCTCCCCTACCATAAATAATGACAAGAATTTTGGTGCTGAAGTTGACTTCTCAAAGAAGCTCACTCTCACTAATGTAAAGCATGTGCTAGAGATGCATAAAATCTTATTTAGGGCACAATGCAAATTAGGCACGAATTCATCGTCAAAGCTGATTAGCGTGTATTGACAAAGAATGTTGTCTATATTAAGGACGGACTGGTCCAAATTAACGTTGAGACAGTCAGACTTAAAATCAATGTAACCAATGGTGTTGACATTAATAAAGAATCATTTGCTTATGGTACAGAATCTCTCAGTATTTGATCTGAACGTTTCAGTCACATTATATTCAAATCTATGCGTAGATTGAATGAGATCCTGTAATACAAAAATAAGCAAAGATGAGTGTGAGGTTTGCGTCAAACCAAACTAACTAAAAAACACGACAATCGAGTGAACCTCTTGGTTTGACTCATACAAAAGGTGGTGAGAAATATTTCGTGACTTTCGTTGAGGATTGTACGAAATATAGTTATGTCTATTTGCTAAGAAGCAAATACGAGACCTTGGAAAACTCAAGGAGTTTAAACTCGAGGTTGAATCGAGGTTGACAACCAACTCGAAAGAACTATCAACATAGTTTGAAGTGATAGAGGACATGAACATGGTAGTATCCATCAAACGATTGATCCCTATTCACTGGAATCTAATGGAGTCTCATAACAAATTACCGAATTATTTGATGAACTCATTATTCCTAAAAAATCTGGGTTAGTCCAGAAATGTGGGGGAAGCATTGCTTACCACAAGTTATATCCTGAACTAAATACCACACAAAGTCACTTGATATGTTTCATGTGAACTTTGGAAAAGTAATGTGTTTTATACAAATACATGAAAGTGTGGGGGTGCCTAGCAACCACCTAAGAAGGTGACAATCAGACCAAAAACGGTGGATTGTATCTTCATTGCTTATGCACAAAATGTAGTGCTGATTGCTTTCTGGTCTATAAATGAGATATACCAGACATCCGTGTAAAGGATAAGCTCTAGTACCTCACAAATTGAGGCGAGCAATTGATCTCTTGAGCTCTTACGCTTTTAGAGGTATCGATCGATACCCAAGAGTATCGATCGATGCTTGACGAGCACTGGACCTTAGATCAAGCAATGGTAAAGAAGTACCAAAGGCTAAAGTCGTATGCTGATTGAAATCACATCAATATGAGATCTTGTAATCCATCAAATGGATGTGAAATCTGCCTTTCTAAACGAATTTAGAAGAGGAGATTTACATGAAACAACCCGAGGGTTATGTCACTCCTGAACAAGGAAATAAGTAGACTTGCAAAGTCCTTATACGAGCTTAAGTTAGCTCCTAAGCAATAGCTTGGAAAGTTTGACTTCAAAGTGATGTCAAATAGCTTCAAAATCACTTAAGGTGATATACATCAAAAGTACTCCACATGGATACGTTTTGGAAGCAAGAAGGACATAATCCAACACACTAAGAAAGTGGTTAGTGGGAAGTTTGATAGACATAAGATTAGTGGATAATCTTGTCTCAAGATCCTAGAATGTTTTGAGAACTACTCAAACAGGATTGCAATAACTCTAAATTGTGATAAATTTGTATCACAAGTGATGTATGCAAGAATTATCGGAAGTCTAACGTACTTGATGAATCGTACTAGATCCGATTTGGCGCATTTGGTAAATAAGTCGCTACATGAGTAATACAGGTCATACTCTGTGGAAAGCCATAACTAGAATGTTAAATTATCCAGCGTTATATGTCGTCTCGATTTACATCAAAGTCTGGGGGTTCAAGACATTATGTTCACCTCTTGGTCTCGTAAACCTGACAGATATTATAAGTGGACAATATTTTTGGTGGTACAGCAGTATCCTGGAAATCTTCCAAACAATCACTCTTGGCCTAATTAACCAAGGAGTCAAAGTTTAAAGCTTTAGATAAAGCTGCAGAGGAAGCAGAATGGCTTCGAAACTTTGTGGAAGATACCCTGATGTGGGAGGAAAATCAGTGCCATTATTATGTGTACACTATGAGAGTTAGTGAGCTATCTCTCAGGCACTGAGTAAGTTATAAAATGGCAAATCTCGAGAATGATATAAGACCATTTAGACAACTGATCTCACAACGGCTGATAACTTAGCAGGATCCGTTTCCCAAAAGTTAGCCTCGAGATCAAGTTTGTTAAATCATCAAAAGGAATGGGTTTAAAGCCTATAGAAAAAGATGACGTTTGACAGATACCCAACCTATGTGACTGGAGATCCCAAGATCTAGGTTCAAAGGGAAACAAAATCAAACTGATTCGAGTTGAGCACTGTGAGACTATGTCTCTGCCCAGTTCCTAGGATGATAAAACAGTGCTACCTGTGGATAGTAAGGATAAGCGTTGGCTTTTAATGATTGCATAGCTGTGTAGATAGTGGAGTGTGACAGGACACTTCTGAAAACAAGCTGATAAAATCACCTAGTGAAGTGTGAAATGGGGCCGTTTCTAGGAGAATGAAGGATAAGGCTATATTCTCCAAATTCACTCACGAATACCAGGAAAGTTCAAGGCCAAAATGAACCCAATAGAGAACAAAGTTCTACGAGAAGATGTCTCTGTACGATATCAGTTGTATCAGTTTACATCAAAATCCGAGCGGTTCAAGACATCATGTTCACCTCCTGGCCGAGTAAACGCAACAGATATTAAAATTGTTTGGTTCAAAGCTGAAAAACGCTACCATTCAGTGGCAGTTACATTTTCGTTTACTCTCGAAAGTCTGTCTACGTCTAGATGAGTCTAGTCAAGTATGTCTAGTAAAGTCTAGTCTGTACAATTTTCATATGTTCTAGAGTCATTTCTATTCATGTGGGGGATTGTTGGAACTAATTTTTTGTCAAAGCCTGAGGGTTTGATAAAATTGTGTTAGTGTGAAAAGAAATGAGTTAAGCTCTTTCTAATGAAATGTTTTCATTAACCGAGAAATGTTTTCTCGTGTATATATGTTGGAATGGTTGTGTCTTAAATGAACAACATGAGAGAAGAAAAGCCATACGTGCGACGTTCGCATCTTGGGCCTTGATTGGGCCCGTGGACTTTTTGAGGTATCGATCGATACCCCTTGGTATCGATCGATACCCAGCGGGCCGACTTAAAAATCGCAGCCGCCTAGGTTATTCTAGAAATATTCCCTTTCTGTCATGGAAAAACCCTAGCCTCTCTCCTATATATACAACACGATTTTCACCTAAAAAATAATCCTCTGACACACAATAAACACTTTCTAAAAGTTCTAGCAATCGTTTCTTCAATTCCCTACTGCTTAGAGTAAGTTTTTAATTTCGAGAGTATCGTAGAATAATGGTCGATAGATATGAATCATGGTGTTGATGATTCAGTTAAACTTTGGTTGTATCCTGGGACTCATAGATCTATAAAACCCCGTCACACTACGGGAGATTCTTAGAGTTAAGGAAAGAGATTTATCTCGCCTCCTCAGATCTTGTATTGCTTTATCGTATATAAATCGTCTGTTCCTTAAACTGTTTATTTACATATTACTGTGATTAAATCTTTCCTGTCTGTAGTGTAAATTTTGGTCCTACAATTAAATGACTCAAATATATTGACGTTGGTTTCCAAACCGACTTGTCAACGTTCGATGCTAAATTTTTAACTTCGGTTATTAAGCTGACGTTTTGTTTCACGTGAGAATATTTGCACGTCGGTTTTCATGAATTTAAAACAAAGCCAAAGACATTGTAGTTTGGTGATTGAAACTTGAAAGTTTGACACTGAGATCTGATCTAAGCTTGTATTATCTTTGACTTTCTCTCTCTTATCTCTATTGGGCCTATTGGGCCTCCGTAATATTGTTTACTCGTATATGTTTAGGTTAAGTGTTGTATTCCTTCTACTTTGTATATAAGGCATTGCCTTTGCATCTAAACGAAATAAGAATACGATTCACAACTACTAAGGATTCTTGTCATGGTATCAGAGACAATAACCTAAAAGTTTATTGGTATCGATTTACTGCTTCCGCCATTAAAACCTCTCTTTCTCTCTTCTTTATTTCTTAAACCTCTGTTTTGGATCTCTGTTTTCTCTGTTATCACTGCGCAATGACAGACGACAGCAGCACTGCTCGATCCAATGATGGAGTTTCCAGATCCATCGAATACGTAAGAAGAACTATATCTCCCTACGACCTCACCTCCGGCGACAATCCAGGAACACTCATCTCTCAACCGCTACTGCGTGGACCTAACTATGATGAATGGTCTACAAATCTGCGTGTGGCTCTTCAGGCTCGCAAAAAGTTTGGATTTGCAGATGGCTCCATTCCGCGCCCTGCAGAAGACTCACCCGATTACGAGGATTGGTGTGCAAATAATGCACTCGTAGTTTCATGGCTCAAGCTGACGATTGGAGAATCACTGCGCTCTTCTATATCCCACAGTGATGACTCTCATGACCTTTGGACACATATTCAAAAGCGTTTCTCCGTTAAGAACGGGCAACGCGTTCAACGACTCAAGACAGAGCTCGCAAATTGTCGTCAAAGGGGCCTTGCCATTGAAGCGTACTATGGAAAACTCACCAAATTGTGGACCAGCTTGTCCGATTTTCAAAGGGCAAAGACTGCAGCTGAGATTAACAAGGAACGTGAGGAAGACAAATTTCATCAATTTCTTATGGGTCTTGATGAATCGATATATGGAGGCGTGAAATCCAGTCTTCTTTCTCGCAATCCATTACCAACCCTTGATGAAGCATATAATGTTCTAATTCAAGATGAGGAATCGAAACTAGGTTCACGGCTGAATGATGAACAACACGACGGTGTCAGTTTCGCTGTCCAAACATCGTCGCGGCTGCATCTTGTTTCAGAAAATAAAGACAAAAGATCTGTACTCTGTACTTTCTGCGGAAAACAGGGTCACTTGGCTGAAAATTGTTTTCGACAAATTGGCTATCCACCTTGGCTTGGAGAGAGGAATCGCTCAAAATTTGGTTCTTCTACCACTCGTGGACCATCGAATTCTACTGGAGCTGGCCGTGGACTACTCATCACACCCAACGCTCAACCGAGAGGCGAAGTTTCAACTCCTATCCGAGCAAATCATGTTGTCGCGGATCCCCTCACTGCTCATGTGAATCTCACGACAGCTGATCGAGTGGGTATAAGTGGTTTGAACGACACACAGTGGAGGACATTAGTGAAAATGCTAGACGAACGCAAAACAACTCCAAGTGAACGTCTTACGGGTATGTATTTTCTCGAATCTTGGATTATTGATACTGGCGCTTCAAATCATATGATAGGAAGCATTGATTTCTTATCCGATTTATGCGACATGCCTCCGGTTCTGATCAAACTCCCTGATGGAAGATATACGACATCTAACAAACGAGGAAAAGTTCAGTTGGGTTCAACCCTTTGTCTTCAACACGTCCTCTTTGTTGATGAGCTTCAATGTCACCTTATTTCTGTTTCGCAGTTAACTAGAGACAGTGGCTGTGTATTTCAGATTACTGACATATTGTGCGTTGTTCAGGACCGCATTACGAAGACCCTGATTGGTGCGGGTGAGCAGAGAAACGGGCTGTATTTTTTTAGAGGAGTGGCTGTTGCTGCGGTGATGCAAGGAACAAACTCTCAACCAATGGAGCTTTGGCATTGTCGTTTGGGACACCCATCGTCTAAGGCTTTAGAGATGTTGAAGCTTTCTGATTTCAGTAGTAGTATTTTTGATTCCAAGACGTGTGACATTTGTATTCGTGCAAAGCAAACACGAGACTCTTTTCCTTTAAGTATCAATAAAACGACGTTGGCTTTTGAGATGATTCATTGCGACCTTTGGGGTCCTTATAGAACTTCAGCTATGTGCGGATCTAACTACTTCCTCACGATCTTAGATGATTTTTCACGAGCTGTGTGGATATATCTCTTACCATCGAAACGTGATGCACCCACACACCTCAAGAATTTTCTTGCCCTCGTCGAACGACAATTCTCAAGCCACGTCAAAATTGTTCGTAGTGACAACGGCTCCGAGTTCATCAGTTTATCCGATTTCTTTGCTCAAAAGGGCATTATTCATGAAACGTCCTGTGTCGGAACACCTCAGCAGAACGGGCGCGTCGAACGTAAGCATCGGCACATTCTGAATGTAGCTCGTGCTCTCCGTTTCCAAGCACATCTACCTACTGAATTTTGGGGTCATTGTGCCCTTGCCGCTGCTTATTTAATCAACCGTACTCCAACAGCGATTCTCAACGGAAAGACACCTTTTGAGCTTGTCTATAAACGTCCTCCTCCCATGGATCATCTACGAGTTTTTGGTTGCTTATGCTATGTCCACAACCAAAAGCATGGTGGTGACAAATTTGCATCTCGGAGCAATCCCTCTATCTTTCTCGGCTATCCATTTGCAAAGAAAGGATGGCGCGTTTACAATATTGAAACTGGTGTCATCTCTGTTTCTCGAGACATTATCTTTCGTGAAACAGTTTTTCCCTTTTCAGAAATCGGGAAACCTGCTCCTTCGTCTTTGCCTGCATCAGTTCATCTTCGACAAATTGCTGATGATGGTACTGATATTTTTGAGATGGTTACTCCACTGCCAACAATCTCATTTCCGTCTCCTGATGTCGCTTACGAAGTTGCAGACACACCTCTGCCTCCTGTCTCTGCGACTCTAGCACAACCAGACTCCTCTAATCCGCAGCCATCTGATCCTACCTTGCCCACTTCAGATTCGGATCTTGACTCTCCTCTCACTCTCTCATCGGGCTCTGCTAACGCAGAGATCATACCTCCTCCTCCGATATTATCTTCTGATGCTCCCGAAGAACTTGGTCGTGGGCATCGTGTCAAAAAACGACCTACGAAACCTGCTGAATTTGTTGCCCAGCTTCTCTATGAACCGTTTCCATCAGCTACTCCTTATCCGTTGGACAACTACTTATCTAGTTCACAGTTTTCATCAAATCACCAAGCTTATATCTTCGCGATTACTTCGGCTGTGGAACCCAGATTTTTCAAGGATGCTGTCGCAATTGATGTTTGGTGTGATGCAATGTCCGATGAAATGGTTGCTTTAGAGGATCAAGGTACTTTCACAGTCGAAGATCTCCCACCGGGAAAGAAGGCTATCGGCTGTAAATGGGTATACCGTATTAAATTCAAAGCTGATGGTACCATCGAGAGACATAAAGCTCGTCTCGTAGTTCTCGGCAACAACCAAACCGAGGGCATCGATTACTCTGAGACTTTTGCTCCTGTCGCAAAAATGGTCACCGTGCGTGCTTTTCTTCAACGCGCAGTCTCAAAGAATTGGGAGGTTCATCAAATGGACGTTCACAATGCGTTTCTTCACGGTGACCTTGATGAAGAGGTTTTCATGCAATTACCTCCGGGCTTTCGCGTTAAAGGTCACAACAAGGTTTGTCGTTTGCATAAAGCTCTCTATGGATTAAAACAGGCTCCTCGTTGTTGGTTTGCGAAGCTTGGAACAGCTTTAAAAGAGTACGGATTTACACAAAATATTTCGGACTACTCGCTCTTCACTTTCGAGAAAGACAACATCGTCCTACAAGTTCTTGTCTATGTCGATGATCTTATCATATCCGGGAGCACCGTTGGCGTCATGGATGAATTTAAAGCATACTTGTGTTCTTGCTTCCACATGAAAGATCTCGGAGTCTTAAAATACTTCTTGGGTATTGAAGTGGCTCGCGGTCCTGCTGGTATGTATTTGTGTCAACGCAAGTACGCTTTGGATATCATCTCCGAGACTGGTCTTCTAGGAGTCAAACCGGTAACATTTCCGTTGGAACAAAATCATAAGCTTGCTCTAGCCGAGGGCGAACCACTTTCTGATCCTTCACGGTATCGTCGCTTAGTTGGTCGTCTAATCTATCTTGGAACAACACGTCCAGAACTATCTTATGTGATCCACATTCTCTCTCAATTCATGGCAAATCCTAAACCTGCACATTGGGATGCTGCGTTACGGGTTGTTCGCTACTTGAAAAATGATCCAGGCCAAGGCATTCTTCTTCGTTCCAACACGCCCTTGATACTCTCTGCTTGGTGCGACTCTGATTGGGCTGGCTGCCCCTTGACTCGTCGCTCTTTGACTGGTTGGTTTATCCAACTCGGTGGCTCTCCGTTATCTTGGAAAACGAGAAAACATGACGTCGTCTCACGCTCTTCTGCTGAAGCGGAGTACCGCGCCATGGCTGATACCGTTTGTGAACTTCTCTGGTTGCGAGAACTTCTCATGAGTCTCGGTATTGACTGCTCCGCACCTATTACTCTCCATTCTGACAGTCAATCTGCCATAAAGCTTGCTGCGAATCCGGTCTTTCATGCTAGAACCAAGCACATTGAGTCCGACTGTCACTTCATTCGTGACGAAATTATTCGTGGAACCATCGCAACGCAGCATGTCTCCACAACGACACAACTCGCAGACATCATGACTAAAGCATTAGGCCGAAGGGAGTTCGAAGCGTTTATTCTCAAGCTGGGTGTGATTAATATCCACACTCCACCTTGAGGGGGGGTATTGGGCCTATTGGACCTCCGTAATATTGTTTACTCGTATATGTTTAGGTTAAGTGTTGTATTCCTTCTACTTTGTATATAAGGCATTGCCTTTGCATCTAAACGAAATAAGAATACGATTCACAACTACTAAGGATTCTTGTCAATCTCCCTTCTCTCCTCCCCCAAATCGCCCATCGGTTAAACCAAATCTGATCTAAGCTTGCCGGTGCCGGTGGCTCTCTCAGCACGGCGCCAGCCCCTCTCTCTTTTCTTCCTGTTTTTCCCTTTCTTTTCAGTCTGTCGGTTTCGGTTTGCGATTGCTAGATTGCTCGGCGGCGGCGGCGACATCTCTTCATTTGACTGCGTCGCGGCCCAGTGGTGTCGTTGTGGTCGCGGTGGCGGAGAGTCGATCTCCTGTGTGGTCGGTGCTCTCTCCTACCCCCGCCTTGTCATTCGGTCTGTCTCCCTCTTCTCCTCTCAACTGCTCACCGGTTTTTCCTCTCCGGCGGTGCTACCTTCGGCTTGGTGAGCTCTCTTCCTGGATCGGTGTTACCTTCGGCTTGTCTTGGTGGTGTGGTGGTGGCAGCAAGACTTCTCCACAAAGCAAGGCTCGCTCCCTTGTCTCGTTTTCGGATCTCGGTCTTTAGACGGTGGAGCGTTGGCGGCGGGCAGATCTAGTCTGACTCCTAGCGGTGTCGATTGCAACCTCGGGGACGGGTTCTTTCGCCGGCATTTGGGTTTCATGCTAGCTCTTGTGTTTTGCCTCGGAGTGGTGGCTTTCGTCGTCTCCCGGTTCGTGTAGCTCAGTTGGCGGCGTTTCTTAGCAATGGCTGGTGGTGAGTGTCTCGGCGTAGCTCTCCTCGGTTCGTTGTGAGTGGCTCCGGTGACGCCTCTTGGCTATCGGTGTGGCCTTCGTCTCGCTTCGGTGTGTGTTCGACAAGGTCTTGCGGTTTGCTTGTTCACGTCTTTGGTTTCGGTTGGGTTGGCTCCGACGGAAGTTCGGTGGCGATCTCGATCGGTGCAGGACGGTAAATAGAGGCGGCGGTTCGGTTCGTGCGGCGTTCTTGTTCCTGTGGGAGTTGGTTCTTCAGTTTGTTTTATTTTCAGGAGTTGGTTCTTAATTATGGTTTTTCTCTAATTGTCTTCTAGCCGTTCTGGATTTTTTATTTATTTTATAAAATGTAAATTATATTACCAAAGGCAAAAGAATGATTACAAAGGATGCATTAGAAGGGAGCTTCTATGGCCAAAAAAAATGGAAAAACCAGAGAGAAGCTACAATTATGTTCTTAAACAGATCTAGCTATAAGTAAACCAAATAGAAAGGAGTTTTGAGCATCCTTTACGCTTGATTCTTGTTAGAAGAGTATCCCGAATGGTTCTGTCAATCTGCTTGAAAAGAGACGATGGTGACATAGCGAGGTCTGAGTGCCTTCTAGAATTTATTTCTTTCCAAAGGAGGTAGATTGTTGCTTGACCAGCCAGCTTGTTGAGAAGTGTTACTTTCCCTTTCATGTTTCGTTTTAGAAGCCAAAGAATAAACCTTTGCCAGGTTTGGAATTGTGGAATTTGGATTCCTAATCGATGGAGGACTAGTTTCCACACCTCAACAGAGTAAACACAAGTTATGAATAAGTGGTTTCTGTTTTCCGAATGCAGAGAGCAAAAGGTGCAGCCTGGATTCAAGTTTATTCCCCATTGAGCAAGTCTTTCATTTACCGGAAGTCTATCTAGATTTGCTACCCAGAAGTTGAATGCATGTTTGGGGACCATTTGCTTGAACCATACTGCTTTAATACAATCCTTAACTTCCCCTCTAGGTCTTATGAATTCCCATGTATGCTTTGTTGAGAAGTTTGGAGAATTACCGTTCGGAGGACCCCAAAGATAAATGTCTTTTCCTCTTGTCACACTTGGCCTTTGCATGGATTGGAGCGCACTCCTTATAGTGGAGATGTTCTGATTTCTCGACCTAGATGTCAACTGCCAATCATGAGATTGAAAAGCCTCTGCCACTGAGGATTGAGCTGAAATTCCCATTTGTCGAGGTCCGTTTTCACCCACAAAAACTATAAGAGGACCATGCGTTGACCAATTATCGTACCAGAAGCTCGCCCTCATTCCATCTCCAATGTTGCAGGTTAGAAGAGACCCTGCAAGAGGTCTTAAAGATAAAAGAAGTTTTCAAAGCCGTTCTGGGTTTTATGTTTGTATCTTTGTTGGTTTGTAGATTTCTCGTTTGTAGTTTTTTGGTCGCTCTGTCTTCTTTGTTGTATCTATGTATCTATGTAAAAAAATTGAAAATGGTATGAATCTTAAAAAAAAAAAAAAAAAAAAGGTTTGACACGGAGACATAAACTCAGGCTACCATTGAGTCCGATTTAACTACCACCGTTGGGAAAAAGGAATATATGGGGTTGCAGTGTGGGTCTACTAGGAATGTCAACTGGGCTAACTTGGTCTGGCCCGGCCCTAAACCCGTAAACCAAGCGTAGCGGCCCATATAAAACCAACGACCACACCACCGCAAGTGAATTTGCCCTAAAAGATTCGATCGAAATTAGCGATCTTGTTCCTCTCTCTCTTTCTCTTTCCGTCGGCTGATCTTTTCCTCTCTGGCGTTTCAGACTCGATAACAAGCAAGCAAGCTAGGTTGGTGATTTAACCGTGTTAATCTCGAAGATTTCCGTTTTTCTATTGATTTGGTTTTCCAAATTTTGAATTTGATTTTGATATTATTTTTCTGAAAAGTAGGATGCACCGGATGCACCACGCCCGCAAGATGAAGATGAAGCCGAATGAGGCTGTGACAGAGGCGGCTGAGGCCGTAACATGCGTCTGGTGGGACATCAGCAGGTGTCCTGTTCCCCGTGACGTTGATGCTCGTCGGGTCGGTCCGTTTATAAGACAGGGTTTGGAGAAATTAGGCTACTCTGGTCCTCTCACCATCACTGCCATTGGCATACTAACAGAAGTCTCTCATGACCTCCTGAGAGAAGTCTATTCTAGTGGAATCGCTCTTTATCACGTCCCCACCGGTTAATATCTTCTGATCCTTATTTATTTTTATTTTTTAAAATGATTAGGGTTTTGGCTGTATTTTCCTTAGTCTTTTAGTTTCTTAAACAGATATCTCAAACCTTGAGGGGGCTGTGCTTGAGTGGACCTATAATACTCCATCTCCGGCTAATCTAATGCTCATATCTGGTTGTCCAACCGTCTGGACAACTCTTAACACGATATGTCGGATGGGATACAACGTTGTTTGGTCAATAGTTCCATATTATCCTCCCTCCGCTTCCACTTCTGCAGGGTGCTTCCTCTGGGAAAGCATACTGGCAAGCTTACGGGCTCTTGACAAACTCTACTCCCAATTGTTCAAATCTACAAGAGATGACGCTTGTGTAATGGCATCTACGATTGTTGTATATCAACTCTCAATTTTTGAGGTAATATTTTTACAAACTCTACTTATAATTACCTCAAATCTACAAGATATACACCTGAAGAGTCAGAATGTACATCATTACTTTGGGCATTACAAGCGGCATGGTCTCTCAGATATCGGAAAATAGAATTTGCTAGCTACAGATTTTGTTTATCAACTATTAATCTAAACATCAACTAGTTCATCAACGGAAATATCATAAAAAGATGGATTTTGAGGGATCAACTAGTTCCTATATGAAAATCTGATTGCCTCAAACATATTACTCCATCTTTTTATATCCTGTAGGGAGATGTTTAGATTATCTCCCTCAAGCATTACAAGCGGCATGGTCTCTCAGATTTTCATATAGACCAGAATCCTGCTAGTGATTCTTGGGCAATTCCGTATCAAATAATTAAAAACCCAAACACGTTTATTCTTCAATTTTGATCAGTGGTGCAGAGTCATCTGAGCTTCCGCCGTTTCAGAGTATCCGTGTCGTTCTAGTCAACATATGTTAACGGTGCAACTAACTTCATCTACGATTTTGGTAGAATCGACCACATTTTTTTAGTTCATGTAATAAATTCAAATTATTATGTAGTTCATGTGGTTTATGATATTAAATCAAAGATCGTGTATGAATAATCAGGAACGGCTTAGTTCATATGGAAATTGGCCGTTTACCCTATATTATACGTGGGAAATTGCTCATTATTTAATTGCACAATAAATCCTCAACTCGAAGAGATCGGAGCTTCATTTGTAAAATAGTTTTTTTCTTTTTTTGGGTCTGAAGATACTTGCATTTGTTGTAGGTCATCATTTTTAGCCCATAGAAATGTGTTCAAGGTCTCAACCACGCCATTTTCTCAAGTGGGTTTCTCCAGTAAGACTATTGAGTGCAAGGAAAGCAACCGACCGTTGTACCATGCATCCAACGAAACCATCGCATTAGAAAGTCAAGACTTGAAAGTGAAAGGTCCATTAGGAGAGCTCTCGCTTACCAAAGAAGATCCCGGTTTTTTGAGGGTAAAAAAAAACCATTGATACTAGAAGAGCCAACCAAATGCACGGCCTTTTCAGGTTACATAGTTCTCACCTTCTTTTATCATTGGGACAATTGCTGACCTACATGTTGCTAAGGTTGTAAAAAGTCTGGAACTTCTGAGGTTAGAGGTTGTTTGTTGCTAATCCTTTTTTATCTTTTTGTGGGGTGTGTTACCGATAACATGGTTGTGGGAGTATCAAAGAGATTTGAGGAAAAGCTTATACTAGTACTCGGTGTCGGTTATCGTCCTAAGGTGGAAGGAAAAGAACTGGTTCTGAATCTCGAGTCTTCTCACCCGGTTTTGTCCTCTCCTTGTTAAATATTGGATTTAAGAAAGATGTTGAAAAAAGTATTAGTCAACTTAAAATTAAAAACGATGCTTGTAAATAAGCATAAGTATTATTAGTTATCAGAAGAAGTAAAACAAACCATTCACCATACAAAACGCCTTAGAGAAGAACAACACCATGGGCCTACTCTTATTCTTATTCTTATTATTCAGAGTATTAGTAATTCCTTCTTCAAAAGCCCTCGCAGCTTCTGCAAGAACACTCATCCCACTCTCATTCAGTTTGAACTTTACCTTGCAAATGCTCCACCAGTTTTGTCCCTCCAGGAATCTGCCCATCTCCAAGGATTAAAGTTGGTTCAGCCTCTATGCATGAGATGACTCTGACCCTACCAGGTGGGTTTGAGGCTCCTGACACCATCCATAGAAACTTTGTAGATTGGCTAAGAGAGATGCTTGTGGGGATGAAACTTTCTCCAGGGATGTGGATCACCTAAAAGATAAATTACATGGTTAAAATTGCGGTTCTGCTGATTTTACATGATTTGCTAATAAGTGCCGTACCTTTTTGATAGAGAGGGTTCGGGCTGATACATCACAGCTTAACAATAATATTCCTTGAAAGCTGCATTTTCCATTAGTAAAAGTAAAGGTTAAGACTTGATATCCTTAAGAAACATGCCGGATAAATATTAAGACTTGCCTTCGTATAGCCACTGCTGCAATAGAAGAATTTGGGATAGTGCATATCTCCGTAACTGCGACTTGCGCCGGCGGCTCACTTTCATTAGTCTCTAAATGTCCTGCCTACAATAAGCAAACAACAATAGAAAAAAAAAAACAATTACTTCTCTAACATATGTCAAAGAAGATACATAACCAAGAGTTCCACGTGACAAATTGACGGAAGAATGTAAGACTGAAATTTCTACCATTGTAGAAACTTCACATGTGTCGAGAAGAGACCCAGATGAAAAATCCCACAGTCGAACCTAAAAAAATCAATATCAGCAAGGAGTCAAACAGTACTCTCGCTGGTCGCACGATACATGAATGGAGACTTTACGATCACTTACAGTTGAATCTCCACTTCCAGACATGAGGTATCCTTGAGTAAGCTCTGGATTCCCGACAAAGGCTATGCAGGTGATAAACCTATCAAGGGTTTAAGAAAAAATGTAACATGAGCTGTTAAGTAATCAATCTTTGATTACAATTATTTTCTTTTGTAAACAACACTCTATAAACAACCTAGAAATCAAGCATTTAGGATGCAAACCAGAATATTTGTGATGAGATTACATGTTGCTTTAAACTCTCACTTACTCTGTATGTCCAAGACAAAAGCTCTGTATTTCACGAGCCCCTTCTAGAGGCTTCTTAGGAAAAACAGTCACCTGAGATGGCAAACGTAATCATTCACTATAAGAGCAAGCAGAACAAGAAAGGCGTGACACTGTACATTAGTGAATTAGACTAGCTTACCCTTATCTTATTATCATTGCTATCATCTGCACTAAGAATATATCGACCATCTGGGGAAAAATCCTATGAACAAGAACATATCAGACTTAGTGACAAAGCAAAGTAAAACTTCAGCTTTTAACAAGAACCAGACCCCAAAAAAGAAATGCCTTTTGAAAAAAACTTTATCTTACCAGGCAAGTAATAATACTAGCATAATGAAAAAGCAGCCGCGCACTCTTCTTATTAGCAGGTAAAACTTTATCTGCATTGATCCCATCCAGCTCAACCACCCACACAACACCACGCTTGTCCGCATAGCAAACATGCGAATCATCGCTTCTTATAGCAACTGCGCTAACTTCCCTCTTAGAACGTCTGCCATTATTATTATAATTATATAAGACTATGCAACTTGAGCATAAAGTTAGAGACATAGTATGCAAGTGATATGCTTGGGGCCTAGCTAATTTATAACAGTACTGCAAAATGCTTACGATATGATGTTACTAACTTACAAGGTGTAAAGGCAGCGCCAAGACTCTGTTGCAGACCAAATCTTAACGCGCTTGTCATCCCCTGCAGACACAAAAAGCTTTCCACTTGGACCATAGCGAATAGCTCTAATGGAACCTTTACGGGAAGGCCCTTTACGGGAATCATCCACCAAAGTAACTGGACAATTCTCTCTGTCGATGAAAACATTTTAAGCAATCTGTTAACCAAGTTTTTTAAAGATTTTAAATTGGTGATCCAAGTTCAGGTCAAAAACAAGTCAAATACTAAACTATAAAACAAATTCAATCAATGTAGCCGTTTTAAGAAAAGAAACATGTTTGAATTTGACAAGGATTGATTTAAAAGAGCTTAGCTTACATAAGATCGAATACACGAAGATCCGACCCGACAGTGACAGCGACAGATCTCTGAGATGGGTGAACGGCTATCAATGAAGGAGAAACCTCAGCCTGAACCGAAACCTCAGCCAAGGCCCGAACCGGAACTTCAAACATGGGAAAACCATAATCTCTCGGATCCACGCCCGAAGCTTTGCCCAGAACGTCATCCCAAACCAAAGAGAAGTTGGGTACGCATGTAAGTCTTTCAGAAGTAGAGGATGGGATATACATGATACATGTGTTGAAACCCTCAACTCTCAATATTTTTACAACCGATTGGTAATCTTTATCACAGCTTATAATTACAACAACAGCTGGAGGCTTGTGGCGATATCTCCAGCGGGTAATGCTGTTCTTAATCATCGAATTGCTCTCCTGCCATCCTTCTGAATACGTAATAGTAATCCCAGTTGCCGAGAGCCTAAAGAGGATGTCTCTAGGTAACTGTCCCTCTACCGCAACTGCCTCAATGTTAATAGGACCGAAGAACCCTAATTTCATCATAGCCGACTTTATGGCCACATGGACTCCGATAGCGTCGTACCCTTGTCGAAGTTTGCAGCTTTTGAGATCCCAACAGACATAGATGTGATCACGATTTCGCTTCTCCATTGATTGAGTGAAGCGGCGATGGAAACTGGAAAGATAAGAATGACTTCTTTTTTTTTTTTTTTGTGTGGGTGTGCAAATGATAAGAATGACCTCAATGCTTTCTTGTTTGTTAGAAGTTTTTTTTTATATAAATTTTATATTTGAAAAATAAAAATAAAAATAAAATGTGTCGGCCCGTGCGCTAAGATACAACTAATGGGCCAAGCGTATCGGCCCATATAAAACCAAATTCACCACCACAAGCGAATTTGCCCTAAAAGATTCGATCGAAATTAGCGATCTTGTTCCTCTCTCTCTTTCTCTCTCCGTCGGCTGATCTTTTTTTCTCTCTGGCGTTTCAGATTCGATAACAAGCGAGCGAGGTGGGTGATTTCCGTTCTTCTAGATTAAAGACCTAATTGCGATTTGGTTTTCCAAATTTTGAATTTGATTTTAATATTGCACCCGCATCCGCAAGATGAAGATGAAGCCGAATGAGGCTGTGACAGAGGCGGCTGAGGCCGTAACATGCGTCTGGTGGGACATCAGCAGGTGTCCTGTTCCCCGTGACGTTGATGCTCGTCGGGTCGGTCCGTTTATAAGACAGGGTTTGGAGAAATTAGGCTACTCTGGTCCTCTCACCATCACTGCCATTGGCATACTAACAGAAGTCTCTCATGACCTCCTGAGAGAAGTCTATTCTAGTGGAATCGCTCTTTATCACGTCCCCACCGGTTAATATCTTCTGATCCTTATTTATTTTTATTTTTTAAAATGATTAGGGTTTTGGCTGTATTTTCCTTAGTCTTTTAGTTTCTTAAACAGATATCTCAAACCTTGAGGGGGCTGTGCTTGAGTGGACCTATAATACTCCATCTCCGGCTAATCTAATGCTCATATCTGGTTGTCCAACCGTCTGGACAACTCTTAACACGATATGTCGGATGGGATACAACGTTGTTTGGTCAATAGTTCCATATTATCCTCCCTCCGCTTCCACTTCTGCAGGGTGCTTCCTCTGGGAAAGCATACTGGCAAGCTTACGGGCAGGTGCTATGGATTCAGGGGCTCTTCAGGGGGAGGATAAGCGGATTGAAAGGGATGATGAAAATGCCTTGATTTGCTCAACATGCTGCCATGCTGCCCAAGACTTTGATAGTTTTATCACGCATCTCCACAGTAAAGAACATGCACTGGAAGTAAGCATGGTCTTGTTGTGTCAATGCATTTGTCATTGTCTAACTATTTGATTCAACAACCTCTTACCACAAGTTTCCCTTTCTCACTTCTTCTAGTTATGTTTTGCGTAATTTTGACCCCATGGTATCTTTTTCCACTGCAGGAGTTGGAATATTACCCTGGGGGAGTTTTGGCTGCCCGTGAATCTCGTACGAAAGATGTTACTACCATCCAAAGAATGCTAAGACAGGTTAGAGAAATAGGAAATAATGGAGAAGATGAAGAGTAGTACATGGCCCATGCTGTTGTTCTTCTCTTGGGCATATTCATATGGTGAATGGTTTATCCTACTTGTAGCGGGAAATGTTGTATTAACTAATAATACTTCTGCATTATTTTCAAGCCTCGTTTTTACTTTTCAGTTAACCAAATACTTTTCTCAGCATCTTTTTAATCCTCATAAACTCTGGTTTCTGTGTACTCTGTTTTTGTTTTAAACTAGGTATATACCGTGCTACGCCGCCGGATTTTTGTTTAATACATTTTTTTTTGTTGGTTTGATGTTGTGTTTTTTGATGGATATAATTTTAATGTTGTAATGTCAAATACTTAATAAGTAGTTTGGAAGAGAATGCTAGCTATATTAGTAAGATACTATGATTTAACCCGCGCTAATTATAGCGTGGAGTAATTTTTAAAAAAAAATTGTTTTAAAATTTAAGAAATTTTTTTTATCTGAATTTTATAATATACTTTCTCCGTTCCACAAAGATGGATTTTTTAGAAAAAAAAATTGTTTCACAAAGATAGATGTTTTAGTTTTTTAATGCAATTTTTATCAATTAATGATGATACTTTGAAAAGTTTAAGAATATTAATTAAATTTATTGAACTACTATTGGTTTAGAGATATGGGAAATTGTTCAGTAACAAAAATTGATGCATTTATGATTAAGTATTAATGATTTTCTTAATATGTGTGAAAACTCTAAAAAATCTATCTTTGTGGAACGGAGGGAGTAGCCAACTACTGATTATAGATAAAACTCTCAATTTGTAATAATTTATCTATTTAACCGGTTTTGCATTGAACTGAAATATTATTCGGGCTAACTCGCAAAAACTTATAATCTTAAAAACATAACTCTAATATGCATCGTTAAATGATTCTAGTTTTTGTGGTGAGTTTACGAACTCTTAAAAAAATAGTTTGTTTTGTGTCTAACTTTTTATAAAATTAGGAAACTATTTTTCAACTTGTGTTTTGATATATATTCAAATAAAATATAATAAATTATACTGAAAATATTGCAAAATTTTGAATAGATTTTTTTTCTTTGAATATATATGAATTGATTATTATTTTAAAATATATAGTATTAAAAATAATAAAGAAATGAAATAATAAATAACTTCTTTAATGCAAAATATATATTTTCCATATTCTAATCAATAAATTTAAAAGACTATTATCTCATTTCCTATTTCAATTATTTTTTGTTATTTATAATGGCATTTCATGTAATAATTTACAAAACAAAGTTCATTTCTAAAAATGTATTTTTAAATAATATTATAGAGATAGAATGAATATTCAAAAAATAAGCACATGGCTAAAATTTAAATTTGTGGAATGAAAAAGCAAACTTGACTCTCTAAATTCATGGCCATCGTTTTTTACTTAGTTCACCATCACTTTGGTTGATCCCGATTTCACCCTACGGGTGATAAAATTGTATATTAAATTCATCCATATTATATTAAAATTTATTTTGATTCACATTATTCATTAACCAAACACTTAATTACTATTGTTTTGATTAAACACTCAACCATATAGTCAAATTAACAAGTGGGGAAAAGGCAAATCCAAAGTAACCAAAGCTTACAAAATTTGTTGAAATGACAGTTTAGTCTCTTGAGCTTGATATTTAAGATTGAAACTTCTAAATCAATAAGAGAGTAGAAGAATCATACACGTTAGATACAAAATAATGAAATATCACCATTTCATAGTTGATACGGCAGCGTTTAATCCATCAATTGACGTGTATTTAATCCATCTAAAGAAAAGAACCTCCAGAAAGGCAGAAACAATCCATCAACTTGCTTCATCATGTTTCTTTAGCAATCAAAATTTTTAAGATGAGTTTGAATCTTGCATCGTCTTCAACCTCAAACCTTGTTTTCTTTTCAATCTGATTCTCTCATGGAAACAACTGAATTTCCCAAACCGACAAAATCCCTAAAAGAGTGAAACCCTTTTGCGTTAGGTCTTCGATTAACTTGGTTGGACCCAGACAATCGCCTTCTCGGCTCCCAAGTTTCGAGGAACTCGACACCACAAACATGTTGCTCCGTCAGAGAATCGTCTTCATGGTTTCTCAGGTTTCTTCCCAAATTTCTCCTTTTTACGAATTTTGATGCCAGAGTTAGTCTTTTCTGGAATTTTCTGTATAGATAATCGGTTTGTGATATCCTAATGAAACTAAACGAGATTTGTTCTAAAAGATAGTTATGTATAAATTATACTAATAGTGTTGTAGCTGTGGACGGATTAGCTACTTGAGAGACGAACGAAAAGCAATAAGAAACCAAAAAGGCAAATACTTTTTTTCAAAGCACATCTCTTGAAACACTGATAAACTAAAAATCTGAAAGCATAGCGATTAACCAACATAAGTTGTGTTCTTTCCTCTTTGTCGTCTTTACCAATTCCTGTTTGTTTTATCCCACATAAATATTGTAGGAATCTGAGCGTATGTCAAGCTGCGTGCAAGGGAATCAGATTGATTAGTTTCCATCCATTGAGTGAACATTGTCTTCGATAGTGCCATGCTAACATCTTCTGGATCTTCATTCTCATTGAAAACTGCATGTTGTTGTCCATGTTTTCCAAGTTCAGTAACAACGCTTGTAGTTTCAAAAGTAGGAAGTGTCTCTCCATCTTCGGTTTTGATCTTCTCCTCATTTCCAACTTTGGTATTTTTACTTGATCTTCTCCACATAGCGTTCAAATTTGGTTCTTGTGCAGCCATCTCGTTGAATCTGTGAAGAAAATAATAAAAAAATCAACACTTGCAAAAATATATAGATGTTAAGTTTGAAAGAAGGAATTAAGCAATTTGACGTACTTTGAACATAGATAGAATTTGTGATGAGTAGAAGAGCAATGATCAAGTGGCTATTTATATTTGTTTGCTTTTGTATATATATTAAATGTTTTAGATGAATATTGTCTCTTCGTTTTTGATAAATACATTTCAAATGTATGAATACTTTGAATTTAGACTTTATTTAATAGAGAATTTGAAGTAAACATCACGTTTTACCAAGTGCAATGTTAATGAGTTACTGATCAAAACTTGAAGCATCTGTGAAGTTAAACTTGAAGCATTTGGAATTCTTTCTTTTTGTATCATTATTTTAATATATTGTTTAATACTTTAGTAAAAAAAATGATAAACAAAAATATTAAGCGAAGAAAATAGTGAAAACACCAAAATCCGAATAAGAGTAATATTTAATAACTCATATAAACATGTCATTTTTCCATTATGAATAATATAATTTATCCTTGCTACCATATGCTTGAAAGGAATGCTCAAAAATTGTTATCTCAATGATTGAGCATTTTACCTGTTCGACGAAATGCCCG
Source organism: Eutrema japonicum (assembly GCA_030161315.1). NCBI lineage: Eukaryota > Viridiplantae > Streptophyta > Magnoliopsida > Brassicales > Brassicaceae > Eutrema > Eutrema japonicum. The sequence goes on along the minus strand of BSQW01000001.1, from coordinate 233,058 downwards.
AACGAGAATGTTGTTCTGCGGAAGCAGGTGAGTGTCTTGTGTCTACATCGAATATTTGTTTTGTTTTTTTTATCGCTCTGATGTCTAAGATTTTTTTTTTAATATTTTTGGAAATTTTGAACAAAAGGGTTTTGGTGAACATAAATAGAAGAGAATCGAGTATATAGTAGTTGTAATTAATAATTTAGAACACTTAGTATAACATGATGTGTTAGGCTTTATTAGTAAATAAAAAAGAAAATGAAGTGTGACAACACTTGGTAAGTGGCCACCAGAACCGGTGTGATTATCACGTTCTTGTCCTCTTTCTGCCTCCCCACTCCATTAGTAAATTTCTTCCTGGCTTTGTTCTCTTTGTTGGTTTCTTTCTCCTGTTCGTTTATTTTTTGTTTGATTAGTTTTTAAAAACTGAAATCTGCATACTTCTTTAGACGATTTGAAAATACTTGGTTCTTTGTATTGGAGATTGTTGAAAATCTCTTTGTAAACGACATTCTTGATTGCTGGCGTTGTCTGTTTGCTTGTTGTTTCACTCCAAATGCGTAGTCTTTTTTTCGAGGTGACCCGAGATAAAGCAACATAGAGTTGTCCATGACTGAAAACAGGCTTTGGTAGATAGATGCCAACATTCTCTAAACTTTGTCCTTGACTTTTGTTTATTGACTTTTGCCCATGGTACGTGGCAATCCAATGTCCACATATGAAAGTGTCATGCAGATCGCTGGTGCCAAGAATGCAATAGTTTGACAAATCTTTCGGACCTACATGGAATATTCCAAAGGAACAATATATATGTTAGATATCAAGCATCAGCAATATTAAATTGCGTCTTGACTACAGAAAATCAGGCATATTGTCCTTTTTTGTGTGTATTATTATGTCTAAAAATATCTTGCTATACAGCCAATTGCCATGGATTTAAAAGCCGGGACTATAACATCGTGGGTGTTTATCATCCCTGACTATCCGTGGCAAAATAGCAACGATTAGTGACAACAAATTGATCTTCAAAAACTGCGTAAACATTGGTAAAAAATTGACAAAATGGAATGAAATAAAGCAAAACTGCATAAATATCACTCATGTCTATTTTTCCATGGAACAACAGACGATAGCAGAGGAAGTTATTGAAGCAATTCAGTCTTTCAGAGATCTTTGTTCTAGACAAGCTCAATAATCACTCGACATTGAAATTGACAAAATCTCACACCGATATCATTCCCTTGTCTGGCTATTGTTCTTAAGACAGTAAAATTGACAAAATTGGGATCCAAATTTTGAGCAGATGTGGGAGAATAGAAGAGCAAGTCGAACTGTTGAAGCAAAAGCTTTGGATGATATATCAAGGAAAAGCATTCAATGGCAAGCAATTAAAAACAGCGAGATCTCATGGGAGGAAATTCTAGGTCATGGTCGTGAAGGAAACCTCTAGGATCTTGGTAAGATTACCTCAGTAGTCTTTTTCGAAAGCTTCTTGCTCTCTCTGACTCGTTCAGTGCCGTTGGCGGAGCATTTAACCCTTGATTTAAGAGGATTGTGGTGGTAGTGATGTTGGGGAAGAAGAACCCGTGCTCACAACTTCCGAATCGGAACCCGGATTCGGAAGCTCTTCTTCGATAGGGTTTCTCGGAAGCTTCTCGCTCTCTTTGACTCGTTCAGTGTCGCTAGCGGAGCACTTACCCTTGATTTAAGAGGATTGTGCTTTTTTAAAAAAAAAATGCTCTCTAGATTCAGGTTGCGGAGAGAGAGAGCTTTAAGGTTGCTGCGAGAGACCGAGGAAAATAAAATCGCAAGGAGAAGATGTATCATGAGCTGTATTAAATAAAATATTCTATTGGTAGATTTTTTTAATGATGTGTAAGCTTTTCCTAGTACAAAAATGCTGAGTTGTCACTGCAGGAGAGACTCCTTGTGTTTTTATAGTATTGATTTTATCGTGAGATTGATTTAAAATGTTATCGTAAGTTATGAGAAAAACGGATTTTATGAAAAAAAACATAAAGAATAAGGTTCTATTGACTGTTGACTAAAATTGGTATAAATCTTATCTGACTATAAAAAATCGCACATTGAGATCAAGCCCACCAGAGAACAAGTGATCTTATATATTTTAACCTCTTACAGAGTGATGCTCATATATTTTTTGTTTTCCTTTTTGCAGGATACATTGAGATCAAGCCCACCAGAGAACAAAGTCATGAAAAAAGCAAGTCTTGCCGGAGTCTCAACCACAACTGTTTTCTACATCTTATGTGGCTGCCTCGGATATGCTGCATTTGGAAACAAAGCCCCCGGGGACTTCCTTACTGACTTTGGTTTTTACGAACCTTACTGGCTCATCGATTTTGCCAATGCATACATCGCTCTCCACCTAATCGCCGCTTATCAGGTAACTCTTAAAACAAAATTAGTCCGAAGTTTGACCCCAAGGTTACTCGATCCACCACTCACAATTTTGAAGCTACGTACGTTTCAAGAAGAAAACAAACCATTGATGATGTTTATTAAAATGTGCGCAGGTGTTTAATAAACACCTAAACCCTAAATCATATGCCAATGCCAATGCCGATGCCATAAATCCTACACCTTAAACCTTCAGCCCTATGTCGTAAGCCCTAAACCATCAACCCTATGCATATGCCATAAACCCTCAACTGTATGTCCTCAACCCTAAACCCTCAAACGCTATCCCTAAGTTCTTAATCCTAAACCTTATGCTTAATGTCCTAAACCCTAAACCATGTGGTCTAAGCACTAAACCCTATTAAAAATCCTTTGTAATATATCAAAGTTTTAGTCATTTGCCCCTATTAAAAATCATTTTCTTCCTTCATTTTTTATGTTTACCCCCACTAAAAAAAATTCTTGCATCCGCCCCTGCGTCCAACGCCCTAATTGTATTTCCTACGCTCTAAAACATTATGCCTGAAGCCAAATGCACAAACACCTACTTTCTACTCCTCGGTTGAGTATAATATACCCTCGGTTGAGTGCTTCGATCTCTTGAAGCTCCATTATGTGGTAAGGATTGTTGTCGTCATCCTCAGATTTAAATTTAAATTGGGAATTTTTGTAATATTTTTTTGAGATGCCAGGTGGCGTGATTTTGGGGTTTTTTATTTGGCTGACGTGGAAATTCCCTCGGTTGGGGCTTCAAACAGCTTCTTTTATTAGTGTAGACTAGGGGATTTTCCGTGCATAGCGCAGATTATTTTTTTTTATAAATGTTTTGTTAATATAAACGGTTTGTTGTTATTTTTGCAAATGCAATATATGTATTGATTTAACTTAAGAATTTCACTAAGTTGAAATTTTAAAACTATTAGCTAAACAAAGATTTGAAATATGTGTTGAAATTATTGTTGTCATTTGTTAATCACCTTTCAAAACAGTATTCTAGTTATTTTTGTCGTAATTGAATTCTCTTACAATTACATTCAATATCTATATATCACAGCCATAGACATAGTTTTGGGAATATTTTCTCGCTCTCGTCTTTTTCCTTCTTATGCCTTTTTTCCGCTCAAAGGTTTACTTTTCCAGCACATCCTCTTATGCATGTTTTCATTTTTGTTGCAATGTGTTTGCTCGACAAATTGGTCTTTCATTCCTAAAAATAATCTGCATCATACAATAATTTCGCAAGACTCTAATATGTCCAAGTATAAGATGTCGATATATTTAACTTCTAAATAATATGGATCACATATAACACTATTTTAGAACAATACCGCAAGAGCATCTTAAACGAAACTGTTACATGGCACTCGATTTAGCCTTACGGTGATGTCGATCATTAATGCAATGACATTTCAAAAAATAAATTTATGTATACCACCGTAATTATAATTACTCTACTCAGTTAACTACTTAAGCCTAACTACTTAAGCCTAAAAGAGAGGAAGAAACAGAGGTCCAATCACCTTTAACGTTTTGTATTCCTTTAGATACCTTGCTAGCTTTTATGTTTTTGTTATCACTTCTATTCTCTTTTGCTTCATTGCGATAAGTGAACTGTTTGTAGTCTAATCCTAAGCAGAAAAATCTACATGTTCTACACCAAATATCTGCAAGAATTTGTGGTCATAGTAAAAAATAGAAAAGAGGAAGTCAGAGAAGGACCTGAACAGCAACGGGATTGCTGGAGATGATGATTTACGCCTTCTTCATCATTATCTTCTTCCCATTCTGCAACCGAGAACTCAAATTAAGACATTCATCTTTGCATCGGTTCAATATGGATAGTTACACGGATCATCAACTGTAAGCAAATCGCAAAAAAGAGTAATATACAATATGAGACATTAGTTGAGGCTATTAGATCATAGAGGTTTAACTCCATAAGCATCAAATTTCTGGTGTGTCACAGGCTGCAATGATATTTGTATATACACCCACCTAATACAAATAACTCTTCAATTAAAAAAAAAAAACAAATACGAATAATTCAGCAGATTAAACTTTGTAAATATATCATGAAACTCACTTGGACTCTCGGGGTTAAACTTGTTTGTTTTCCCTTGCAATATTTGTTTGTTCATCATCATCATCACTTGGACTCTCGGGGTTAAGCTAGATATGTCTAATTCCGTTTAACGAATCTAACAAAAACAGTATGAAAACAAAAAACAGATTTGAAAACAAACTAAATTGTGATCGGATAATTCGGTTTTATCCTAAAAACAAAAAAAAAAATCGAATGGAAACCGAAATATATATCGACGCGCACGTATACTTTTCAGATATACCATTCACATCATTTATTGTAATCATGCAAGCTGTACGGGAAGGAAGAAGTGGAACCATCATCAATGGCATTCCTTGTAAATACCAAACACGTTCCAAGGGTATTTACGTCATGATCCCATTCTATAAATGCCACCCTCTTCTCTGTTTCTCTCCACATGCAGAGTCTAGAATCCAGCGACTTCATTTTATATAAGTAAAAGAAAAAAGTCAAAACCATGTCCGGTGATGATAAGATCTCGATTCTACAAGGTCTCGTCTTCTTCTTCTACCGGTTTTTTATTCTTCGGCGTTGGTTTCATCGTAACCCTAAACAAAAATACCAAAAAACCTCTTCTCATCATGGCCTTCACCAAGCTCACGACTTATCACATCACACCTTGATGTTCAACGTTGAAGGAGCTCTACTCAAATCAAACACCTTATTCCGTTATTTAATGTTTGTAGCTTTTGAGGCCGGAGGAGTAATAAGGTCATTTTTCCTCTTCATTCTTTATCCATTTATAACCTTGATGAGCTACGAAATGGGCTTGAAGACCATGGTGATGTTGAGCTTCTTCGGGGTTAAAAAAGAAGGATTTCGAGTGGGGAAATCGGTTTTGCCTAAGTATTTTCTAGAAGATGTTGGGCTCGAGATGTTCGAGGTTTTGAAAAGAGGAGGCAAGAGAGTTGGTGTGAGTTATCTGCCACAAGTGATGATTGATGGGTTCTTGAGAGATTACTTGGAGATTGAAGTTGTGATCGGGAGAGAGATGAAAATGATCGGTGGTTACTACTTAGGTATCATGGAGGATATGCGAAAACATGAATTTGCTTTCAGAAAATTGATTCAAGAAGGAAAACTAAGTAGTGGTCATGTCATTGGCATCACTTCCTTTAATTTGCCAAGTCACCGATCTCTATCCTCTCAATTTTGCCAGGTAAATGATTATATTCCGAGATGTATATATATATAATCTGAATGTCTATAGTTGTTTTTCTTTATATGGAACTTTTTGGTAATTCTAACAGAGGTCTTGGACCCAACAATGGTCTTTTGGTAGATAAATATAGACAAACCTTTATGTTACGGTTTTTTGTTTTTTCATGTTTTAAATCTTTTATGTTTTTTTTGGTCCATATGTGGAAAAGCTAGTAATAGTTTATTGTTTAAGCCCCCATTGTATACAGTATTTTTTTGGTTTTTAGTCTATCTTTTAATTTTGTAAAATACGTTTTTACTTTTTTGGGTTTTTCGAGGTCTGGGAAATCAATAATAAATTTCACTGTATATATATACAAGCCCCCAATAGAATTTCGTTGGTTTCAAATGTGGCTCTTTGAACGAACAGATAGATGCGTTGATTTTCTTGGAATTCAAAAGAAACAAAAAAAAGAGTAAATATGGTTCAAATTCAAAGTTTTAAACCATAGACTATTGGAAATAAAAACGGTGAATGATTAAGTAGTTCTAATGCATTTAATGCAAACCATAGACTATAACCTGATATAATTTTCATAATTGCATATAGGTCCACTACTTAAACCGAATTTATTTTGTTTTGATAATCTTCTCTAATCTTCTCTAAATTTTGTTTCATAAACAGGAGATTTACTTTGTCAGAAATTCAGACAAGAAAAGTTGGCAAACCTTACCACGAAATCAATACCCTAAACCATTGATTTTCCACGATGGTCGTTTAGCCATTAAGCCAACACCTTTAAACACATTCGCATTATTTATGTGGGCCCCATTTTCCGCCGCCTTAGCCGTTGCGAGACTCGTCGCTGGCCTAAACCTTACTCCTTAGCCATTCCTTTCCTCGCCTTCTCCGGTCTCCGCCTTACCCTCACCGTCAACAACCAAATTGACCTGATTTCTTCCGACCAGAAAAAAGGTTGTCTCTTTGTGTGTAACCATAGAACGTTACTAGACCCACTTTACCTTTCTTACGCTCTAAGAAAGAAAAGCATTAAAGCTGTTACGTATAGTCTAAGCAGATTATCTGAGCTTCTAGCTCCGATCAAGACCGTTAGATTGACTCGTGACCGTGTCCAAGATGGTCAAGCCATGGAGAGATTGTTGAACCAAGGAGATCTCGTGGTTTGTCCCGAAGGGACTACGTGTAGAGAGCCATACTTGCTTCGGTTTAGTCCACTTTTCGCGGAGATTAGTGACGTCATCGTACCGGCCGTTGCTATCGACTCGCACGTGACTTTCTTCTATGGCACGACGGCTAGTGGTTTTAAGGCCTTTGATCCGATTTTCTTCCTCTTGGATCCTTACCCTTCTTACACCCTCCGATTGCTTGATCTTGTTTCTGGAGGTGGCTCGTCCACGTGTCAAGATCCCGATGATGGTAAATCTAAGTTCGAGGTAGCTAATCACGTGCAGCATGAGATCGGGAAAGCCTTGGGGTTCGAGTGCACCAATCTCACGAGAAGAGATAAGTACTTGATCTTGGCCGGGAATAATGGAGCTGTCAACAAAAAATAAATGATTTTGACTAGATTACTTGCAGTATAAGATTACTTGATCTTAATTAATTAGGGCGTTCTTTGTGTGACCAATCTGCTTGATACTTTTTAGTATAAGATTTTTTTTTATGATGTATGAATCTTTTGTGTGACCAATACATATATATGCACATTATATACTCTATATGTCCTTTCTTTAAACCGTTATTATTACACTATATATATCATCCAATTTTTTTGTTTCTTAATTAGATTATGTCTTCGGAAATTAACGACAGTACTGGACTTTCTAAAGTACAAGCAAATATAGTATTAACATGGTGGAAAAAACAATGGACCAGATGTTAAATTTATATACATATACGCATAATTTTTGTTTTTAATTTGAACTACTATGTATTCGTGCCTTCGTTGTAACTAATTTTTTTTTTTCTTTAAAGGATTTATTTGAATTAATGAAATGTTAAAGAGATACAAAGAATCAAAAAGAACCAGAGCTACAGCAGTACTAAGAGGCGAAAGAAACAGAGGGGACTAGGAGGAGAAGAGATGCCTATCACAACAATCTCTAATAAAGATCACACCACCAACGAGGAGCAAGAGGAGAGGAATCAGCCAAAAGAGCAGACGGTCCTCGAGGAGGAATCAAGAAAACCTTGGCGACCAAAGAAGAGAGAGCCGATCCCCATGCTTTGAGCCCAGATTCCGAAGAGCTTGTGTTTTATTTCGGACCACCGTTAAGGTATTTAGAATGACCTGACGGGGACGAAGAGAGGTACCTTGATGGAGTCTACGGTTGCGCTCCATCCATATCTCATAGATTGTAGCTTGCCACCCTTGACGGGCCGCTAGAGCTAGATCTTTTGAGGTAGTGGCAGATGCTAACCAACCAATGACTGCATTCCAAACGATTGGGGCGGTGAGAGGAGAAAGGACAGAAGATATCTGTTGCCATATCTCAGAGGAGTAGGAGCATTTAAAGAAGAGGTGGTCTCTGGATTCATCTGAGGAGCCGCAGAGAAGACAAGTTTTTCCAACGTCAAGACCCCAGGAAGACACTCTGTCTAACGTTGAATTTCTGTTGAGGATAAAGAGCCAAGATGTGAGAGCATGCTTTGGGATTACAACTTTATTCCAAACCAGGGGAAACCACTGATATGCTCAAATTAATACCCTAACAGTACTAAAGCAGTAGTTGTAATATAGCTAGGGGTCGAACCACAAAGACTCACGGAGATGCACAATAGATTGTATAGTTGAGAATTAAGCTAAGCCAAACAGATGTAATTGAAAGCAATGCAGGAATTAAAAGGGTTGTAATTCAATTGGGAAAATATAAGCTCAGGATTTTTCTCAGGAAATCAATGAATGCAGATAAACTAATTAGCAGGATTCAGATTTAGCGCAGTTCTTGAACTCAAATCACTAAGGTATAATTAACCAACTGTCGTTGCGAGAATTATCTAAATCTATATCTTAGGAATTCCAAATCTCTTTGCGAATAATCAATTTGCTCACCTAGGTTCTATCAGGTAATTAATCGCACTGTCGTGCCTAATCAATTATCCTAAGATCTAAATTTCAGATTCGTCAACCTAGAATTAGCTTTGAACACAACCTAAGGCGAAAAACTAATTCAGATGGTGAATCCTAAACAGATAATTAACCTAGCATTCAGAGAAAACCCTTATGAGAAAACCCTAAACCTAAAGTGGATCTACTCAGACATGGAGAATGAAACAATCAACATAACTGAATAAATCATCAATAGAAAATAAGAATGACAAGAGGTTTTAAGATCTGCTCTCGGACGAATGGAGATCCAGACTTGTCTCAAACCAAAGTATAGAAAATAAAGCATAGCCTAAACGGGTAGCTGTAAAATCCTATTTATAACCTAAAACACGAATTGGGGTCTTCTTGTAATTATTAAAGACTTCTGGGCACTTTCGCAATTCTTCAAGTCTTGGAAAACTCGCGGGTCGTGTCTTGCTGCGATGAGTATCGATCGATACCAGGGGGTATCGATCGATGCTTGTCGTGAAATCAGGTACTCAGCAACACGACTTCAACTTCTACTCCAAACTGCTCCAGAAAACTCCAATAATTCCAATTATACTCCAAACGTGCTATAACCTGCAAAAGACTCTAAAGGACTACAAAACACTAGAAAGACTCTATAAAAAGGACTTATATCATGGTTTAAATAGGGTAAAAACCATGATATATCAACCACACCACCGGAGCTTTGGAGATTCTGATCTCGTTCCAAACGTCTTTGGATGAGAAAACTAATTGCTTTTTCCCTTCAACTTTCCAGATCGGATAGTCACTCCTAGCGGATGGCCTGATTTGAGTGATGAAAGTGAAGAGCTCTAGTTGTGAGTATGATCTGGCTGGTGGTAAACGCCATCCTTCCGAGGTGATGTTATCTCTTACTAGACCATCCAGGGGGATTCCCAACCGAGAGGGACCTTGAGGCCCTAAGTAACTGATAAGAGATCCATAATTACTAATTTAGTAATTTAAGACATTAGTTTTATTAATTAAAGTAACAGATGGAACCGTTAATTATATTCCTATTGACAAAACCGTTGATTCTATTCTGTCGGTTCGGTATGTATATGCATGATCTAACGGTCTGGCCGTACAGTCATACTCGAAAGTCAAAACTACAAATAATTACATTCTCCCTTTTCAAATGCATTTTATATTTGTAATGTAGAAATCTGAATTTTAATACAAAATATTATGGCGGTTGTCATCTGAAAGGGATACCAATTTAAAAGACATTAATTAGGAAAAGTGTTAGAAGATGTTATAAAATAATCAAATACTATGAGTTACAATCGAAAATAACGGCCTTATAGGATAACGTAACCGTGGATAGCGATTTTTTTTTTTTTTAACTGCTATTATATTGACTATAATGTATACGAATAATACAAATAGTTCATTAACCACTATTGAGGAATATTAAAAGAAACAAAAAAATCAGATGTTGAATAAATTTTCTTCGACAGAACATCTGCAGCACTATTTCGTTCGCGATTATATGCGAAAATATTAGTTAACTAACGATTTTACAATTATTATTTTTTGGCATTTGTTAAATATTGTACAAAAAAAAGTTAAAGAAAAAAACCGGAGTTTAATACTTACAAATATTATATGAGTGGGACTCATGCACTTCGTGTCAACCCTACGCATCTCCCCACCAAACTGTTAAATGCTTCTTCAATCTTTGATTGATTAATTAATGAAGGCTGATTAATATTTTATTTTTATTGGAGGAAAAACATCTTCAAATAAAAATCAATTAGAAATATTTTAATAATATTATGTAAAACAAAATCCAAATAATATTCAACAAATTTACCTTATTTTCGTAACTAGCCAAATGGTGACATGGTGATAAAATTACCAAAAAAAATTGCCTCACGCTGGTGAATCTCCCATTCGTCAATGCCTCTATTAACAAAGATTAATTAATTAATTTGTGATTTTAGTTTACGAAAACAACGGCAGGCGAAAGAAAATTGAGCTCATTCTTGTTGGTATTTGGGTTGGGATTTTAGGCCTTACTAATTGCCTATAAAAATGAGATTGGTCCAAAAATAATAGATTCTGCGTGGTTTGTTTAGTGTCACTGAGATGCTCGAATAGTTTTTTATTTTTGTGTTAAAAAACTCCAAATACTTACCGATTTAGCCATAGTTTCACATAGCACGGTAATTATTGATTTATATGACAAGATCAGATGAAACATTCCAACCAACTAAATTTGAACAACATTAAACATCTGTCTCAGGAAAATCAATTGTGTTTATGAGTTATCCATACCTTATAATTCACGTATTACCAATTATTCAAATATAGTATGGACCTGTTGTGATGGGCTGGGCCGAATTGAAAAACTAAGCGACCTCTTGGTTCTGAATAGAAAGATATGACAATTTCTAGTAACATTCAGCCGACTGTTCTACTTCTTGCTATAAAGTCGGCCACGATCGTCTTAAGAATTCAGCAATGGAGGGAAAAAAAAACTATTGGTTTCATTTTCATGAAACAATCATATAGGTCCGAAGACCCATAAATTATGCTAGCAATTACAATTTCAAAACCCTCTGCGATCCAATGCTTTCACCAAACTCACCAATAAACCACGCCTCTATCGCGATGAATTCGTATTATCAAAAATTTGAATGGAATCACTGGACTTGCTATTTAGAAACTCCAGTTTTATAATTATCATTGTTCTGAATAAGTCTTTTTTTTTTTTTTTAACTTTCAGCAAGACTACTAAAAGAGTAATATTGCTATTTAACTTTAAGAATTCAACCAAAAAAAATTGATCTTTGAGAAGAGAGGAAAAAGCGTTTCAACGACCAAAAAAGATTCCAACTGTCGTTTGCTCATCCCATTCCCACGCATGTGCCATCCCATTTGCTTTTTGCAGTTTATGTCGCCTGTTGTTTGCAATCTATGTACATGCCGCCACAAACTAATTAATTTAATTACAAACCTAAGATTTTTTTTCTTAAATACAATTATATATGAAACCGTGATATTTATTGAATACGTCAACTGCATTATTCACGTAATCATATTTCATCTTCCAACATATTAGCCCAAATTACGGTTTGAGAAACCCATTTAATAAATACTGATTTCTTAATGCATGCGTTTTCATTATGTTAATATCATAGACTCATAGTACTACATAGGTTCAAAAAAAAAAAAATACTACAAAATGCCTAAGATAATCATTTAAAACTAAGGCCATCATTATAGCACAACCCCAAATGAATCTTTTAGCTATTTGTTTAGTATTAAAATAGTGGGGTCAGCGTAAGAGACGGTTTCTTATTAGCCCAAATAGTGGGGTCAGCGTAAGAGACGGTTTCTTACGTCTCTAAATTAGGAGACAGTTCTGATGAGTCTCTTAGCTATTCAATATTTTATATTATTTTCAATTATTAAAAAACTATAAGAAATCCATTGGGGTTGTGCGATAATGATGCTCTACTCATCGGACTTGTATGTTTATCTACAAAAAATATTGGATTTGTCAAACCTGAAACAAAAAATTCACAGTTTTTCGTTAATTTAAAAAAAAAAAAAAATAGTCATTCTGAAGAAATGTTTTTAACTTGTTCATGAATTCTTACTATTCTTATACTAGCCGATTTGAATAAATCAGAAACTGTTATTTATTTTTGCCAAACTTATCAATATAAAACCTTTATGATCGGACTCCGAAAGTGTCGCCGGAATATAACTTTCCGGTAATCGATTTCTCTACAAACGACCGGTCAAAACTATCGCAGAAGATCGTGAAAGCCTGCGAGGTTAATTAACGGGTTTTTCAAGGTGATAAACCACGGAGTTAAACCGGAGATAATTTCGAGATTTGAGCATGAAGGCGAGGAGTTCTTTAATAAACCGGAATCGGAGAAGCTACGAGCCGGTCCGGCGAGTCCGTTCGGTTACGGATGCAAGAACATCGGTTTCAATGGAGATTTGGGTGAGATTGAGTATCTTCTTCTCCACGCAAATCCGACGTCTGTCGCTGATAAATCTGAAACTATCTCACATGATGATCCCTTCAAGTTCAGGTACGTTTCACAAATCTTGATTGTTTTTTGTATTTTATTTGTTTTGAACCTACTTTAATTTATAAAGCTATAAAGATATTTCTTTGACTTATTTATTGCGTGTATATATATATATATATATATAATGGTTATCGAACATATTTTTAATTCTAACCATTTAAAAAGAAAAAAATATACGTTTTTTTTTACTTTTGCAGTTATATATATTAATATTAGAATGTGTCTATCCAAACCAAAGCAAAACATTATAATTATATGTCATGTCAGAATAGCTAGCGGAATTGTTCTGCCTTCATTGATCGCGCATATACCCAAATATATAGTACATGACATTTAGGTTAATCACAGCACTAAACTAATGGGCTTGGGCTAGTAACATCTAGCCCAATACTCCCCCTCAAGTTGGAGCATGTAAATCGCAAATGCCCAACTTGCACAACAGAAAACGAAATTGGACACTCCCTAAAGCTTTAGTAAAAATATCTGCAATCTGATCCGTCGTTCGAACAAAATATGGTTTGAGAAGACCATCATGAATGGAATCGCGAACGTGGTGACAATCAAGCTCAACATGTTTGGTGCGCTCGTGAAAAACCGGGTTATTAGCAATGTGCATAGCCGATTTGTTATCACAATGAAGTGGAAGAGGCCCGTCCTGCGTAACACCAAGGAACTGAAGAAGAGTAGTGAGCCACTTAACCTCTTTAGTAGTCCAAGACATAGAGCGATATTCTGCCTCGGTTGAAGAGAGTGCAACCGTGTCTTGCTTCGTTGTTTTCCAAGAAATAGGAGAACCGCCAAGAAAAAATACATAGCCTGTTAACGAACGACGAGTACGAGGACATGCGGCCCAATCCGCGTCACAAAAACCAGAAAGCTTTAAATCACCACCAACTGGATAGAAAAGACCTTGACCTGGCGTACCCTTCAAATATCGGAGAACCTTAAGCGCTGCGTCCCAATGAGCAGTGGTTGGAGCATGCATGAACTGTGAGAGAATGTGCACAGAATAACAAAGCTCAGGTCGCGTAAGTGTGAGGTAAATCAGACGACCAACGATGCGACGGTATTGAGCGGGATCAGAATAAGGAGGATGTGTAGAACGACCAAGCTGATGATTCTGATCCATAGGTATGGCCGCCGGTCTACAAGCAAGTAGACCAGCTTCAGCAATGATGTCGAGGCAGTACTTGCGCTGACATATAAACAACCCCTCAGCATTTCGTGCGATCTCTAGTCCAAGAAAATAACGAAGGGAGCCCAAATCCTTCATATGAAAACGACTATGAAGATAGTTCTTAAAGAAAGAGATAGTGTCGGAATCATTACCACCAATGACAAGGTCATCCACATATACGAGAACGTACATCTCAATCTGGCCGTTCACCAACGAGAAAAGAGAATAGTCCGATCCCGATTGACGGAAACCATAATCGAGAAGAGCTTTGTGTAGTGTAGCAAACCAACATCTAGGTGCTTGTCGGAGACCGTAAAGAGATTTCTTTAGCTTGCATACTTTGTGAGGAGACGAAGTAAGAAAACCTTGTGGTGGTCGCATATAAACTTCCTCATCCAAAGTACCGTGAAGAAAAGCATTGTGAACATCCATTTGATGGAGTTCCCAATTACGAGAGGCAGCAACATTAAGAAAGCTACGAACCGTTGTCATTTTGATAACAGGGGCAAAAGTCTCATCATAGTCAATGCCTTCTTCTTGGCGATTTCCAAGAGCGACTAAACGAGCTTTAAACCGCTCAATCGTACCGTCGGAATTAAACTTAATCTTGAATACCCACTTACTACCAATTGCTTTCTTTCCCGGAGGTAAGTCAACAAGATCCCAAGTATCATTATCTTCAAGAGCCTTAACTTCGTTGCCCATTGCATCACGCCATACATCAAGGTCCATGGCCTCCTTAAATGATCGCGGCTCCGTAAATGCAGTGACATTGGCGAGAAACAACTTGAAAGAATCTGAGAAACCATCACAACTCATGTAATTAGCAATGGGATAAGGAATACCTGATGAACCAGGGGAAGATACGGGAAGTGATTGAAGCGATGAGTGTGATGAGCCAACGGCTGAGTATGTGAGATAAGGTTCAAGCAGTACGGATTTCTTCTTTTCACGCATACCACGACCCAGATTTTCAGTAACTTCAGAAGGAGAAGCCGCAGTTCCCGAACTGAAATGGAATTCCTCTGAAACGATAGGCGGAGATGATGGAGTAATATTTGTGTCTATAGCTGGCAAAACAGTGTCAGTCGTAGAAGTCACAGGCAGCACCTCATTCGTGGAATCTACTCCAAGAGAATCAGAGGAACTCCCCCTTAATGCTGAATCTCGGGAAGTAGCAACAACATGAGAAGAATCATCTTCTTCAACCGCCAAGGATGGCGTAACCAAAGGTATTTCGGGCTGCGGTGATGAGGCAAAAGGAAAGATGCTTTCATTGTAAACAACATCACGAGAAACAAAATACTCTTGTAGCTCAAGATCAAAGACCCGCCAACCTTTTTGATTATAAGGATAGCCGACAAAAATACAGCGTGTCGCACGTTCATCAAATTTCCCACGAATCTTCGTGCCTTTATGGGCGTAGCACAAGCACCCAAAAATACGGATATGATCAAATGCAGGTGGTGTGGCATACAGAATTTCATATGGCGTCTTACCATCAAGAATAGACGATGGCGTACGATTAATAAGGTAACATGCAGTGAGTACGCAATCACCCCAAAACTCAAGCGGAAGAGTTGCTTGAAAACGTAGCGAACGAGCCACATTGAGGATATGACGATGTTTCCGTTCTGCGCGACCGTTTTGCTGCGGTGTGCCAACACATGAAGTCTGATGAATGATACCGTGAGATGCAAAATATGTTTTGAGGCACATGAATTCCGATCCATTGTCACTACGAACTATACGAACCGTGGTTTGAAATTGTCGTTCAACCATGGTGCAAAATTTTTGAAGAATAGAAGACACTTCACTCTTTGTACGAAGCAAGAAAACCCAAACTGCCCGTGAGCAGTCGTCGACAATGGTAAGAAAGTAAGAGGAGCCGCAAGTTGTAGCAACACTATACGGACCCCAAACATCACAATGAATGAGAGAAAAAACTGCATCTGCTTTATTATCACTTTCTGAAAAAGACAAACGGGGATGTTTCGCCCGAACACAAATGTCACAGGGACCAGTAGAAACATCACTAGAAACATCAAAACTAATCAAAGAAGACAACTTAGATATTGAAGACATCGCAGGATGACCCAACCGTTGATGCCAAAGTTCACGTCCACAAATCTGCTTAGCCGCATTAGCCTGAACCTCAACAGCTTCACGGAAATAGTAAACCCCATCACACTCATTACCGGCTCCAATCAGCATCCTCGTAAACCGGTCCTGCAAGTAACACAACTTATCAGAAAAAATTGCAATGCACGGTTTTTCTTTCAACAAACAAGCCACAGAGAGAAGTGTGTTGGTCAAGTAAGGGACAAATAAAATCGAAGACAAAACGACAGAGCCTCCTAGGCACATTTTGCCACGACGAGTTGCCATAGTAGTGGTACCATTCGGAAGACCAATAGGACACGGAATAATGTCATAAAGATCAAACAATAAATCAAGCTTTCCCGTCATATGATGAGAAGCTCCCGTGTCCATTACTATACCCGAAAGACGATCAGAGGATGGTGGTTTGTCCTTTGTCAACAGATTAAGCAATTGACCCCACTGAGCATCGTTGAGAGGAAGCCCTTGACGATCAGCGTCAGTGATGGTGTTTTGCTGTCCAACATTGTTGGAGTACTCCCGAATTTGTATGTTGTTTGCACGGCCATATCCTGAGTTGTTGGGATGACCACGATTAGCACTCGAACCACCACGACCTCGGCCGCCTCCTCCAAACTGTGAGGAAACGCCACGGCCACGACCTGTAGTACCAGAATCGGGAAAACCATGAAGTTGATAACATCGATTCACGTCATGACCCGTTTTTCCACAATGAGAGCATTGAAAAACAGAACGCCCTCGACCCGTAGAGGATCCCACTTGTGCCGAGAAACCGACACCTTCTGGACGAGCATCAGCAACGCGAGTCATGTTCTGATGACGTTCTTCCTGCACCACCATGGCAAACACGCTATCAAGTGTCGGAGATGGTTGCATACACAATATGTTGGAACGTGTTGTTCCAAAACGACTATTATCCAAACCCATAAGAAACTGAGATTTACGAGAACGTTCACGTTTTGCCAAAATCTCTTTTTGCTTCTCACAAGTGAAAGATCCACAACAACAATCAGAAATCGAATCGTAATCTTCCAAGTCATCCCACATCAATTTCAGTCTTCCAAAGTAATCCTGAACAGACTGACCATCTTGTTTAAAAACAGCGACCTCAGCTTGCAATTCATAAATGCGGGCCTCGTTGCCAACCGAGAAACGACCGCGAAGACCTTCTCATAACTCATATGCTGTATCCGTGCAAGAGATTGAAGTCCGAAGCTTTGGTTCTATCGTGTTGAGTATCCAAGCGACCAACATAGAGTTGACAATTCCCCAAAGCTTGATCTTGTCTGCATCGGAGGATTGTGGTTTGGTCACCGTGCCGTTAATGAAACCAAGTTTGTTCTTGGCTTTGAGAGAATTTCGCATCAATTTAGCCCATCTCTCATAATTAGAGCCAATAAGAACAACAGAGCAGATAATGTTGCCCGGATCCGCAGAAGAATTCAAGTGGTAATCATTCAAAACAGTAGACTCTGTAGTCCCTGTAACAGTGGAGCGATTAACGCTTTCTTCATCACCAGCCATCGTGAAAAACGGAGACGAGAATAAAATAACCTTCAAAAAACCAGAGAAACGGCGAAGACGAAGACGGCTCCGCTGATGAGCTTCGTCTTGTCCAACGAAGACGAAGACGAAGAACCAAGAGGAAAAATAGAGAACAAAACAAAGTAATCCAAAAAAAAAATTAAGAACTTGGCTCTGATACCATGTCAGAATAGCTAGCGGAATTGTTCTGCCTTCATTGATCGCGCATATACCCAAATATATAGTACATGACATTTAGGTTAATCACAGCACTAAACTAATGGGTTTGGGCTAGTAACATCTAGCCCAATATGTCATAATTTATACACGCAATATATATTGATAAACAAAATTAAACATAAACACATACTCTAATGTTTAAAACAAACAAGACCATAGTATGAGTCTACGATCACTTTTTTGGTTAACGATATAAAGTATGGGTATAAAACTTGTAATTATCTACGGCGGCATATACAATTCACTGAGTGAACATGTGAGAAATTCGGATCTAAAGCGTATTGGACCCAAAAAATGCATATAATGACATAATTATAAACCATATATAGGTATGTGCATGGAACTGGCAATCTTTTGTTGCGTCTACAAATTAGATTTATTTTATTATTCTATTCGTGTCTGTGTGTATGAAAGTTGACCCAACTGAAATTGATGTGGATTGTGTGACAATGTGATTTGTGAGAAATCTAAAAAGAGAGATGCAATGTCGAATAATGGATAATGGATCATGACCATAAGACACGGCGTTAATAATGGATAATGGATCATGACAATAAAGTTGCCCATATTATATATTTATATTTAAAGTACAAATAAGTAATCGTACCAACCTAATGCCGGTTCACCTGATAATTTGTTGTAATCATTAACTACAATAGTTGGAATTTGTTCTTCGTTCATAGTATATTGATATGTGGTTACAATTAGGATGTCACTATGCCAGCCATTTTTTTATATAGATTAAGCCAATTAAAATAACAAAAAATGTGAAAGTGCTTTTGCAACCTCCTTGACTAATAAAATTCTTTTGATTTGCCAGTTTCACATACCTATGGTTTATAATTATGTCATTATATGCATTTTTTGGGTCCAATACGTTTTAGATCCGAATTTCTCACATGCTCACTCATTGAATTGTATATGCCGCCGTAGTTAATTACTACAAGTTTTATACCCATAATTTATATTAATGAAAGTGCTTTTGCAACCTTGATTTATGGTTGATTAATGAAAATAATTTGGTCACATAATGGTTGATTAATGAAAATAATTGTATATGCCGCCTAGTTAATTCCTACAAGTTTTATACCCATAGTTTCAACTTTTTTAGTAACTAATTTGGTCACAGAGTTAACTTTTCGGGCTTCGAAAACTGTTATCGCCCATTGGGCTTTTAATGAAATCAAAAGTTGACAAAAAAAAAGACACGTCACATTATTTTCCGTCTTTTACCAGTTACACTGTTACAGTGAAAAAAATAGAAAACCAATTAACAAGTTGATCGGACTTTGGTTCGTATCACCGCTTCTATATCGGACTTTGCGGTGTGGTAAACCCTAACACCGGCCGGATCTTTTTCTCGTCGCAATCGATTCATCGTAAGCCTTTGGACTCTGGTCTGCTTTTTTTTTGTTTGTTTAACTCCACCGATGCTTCCTACACCCTTTGATTGCTGACTTCAGTTTCTGTATTCGTAGTGCGTGAGTGATGGATATCGAGCTGAAGCAGAAGCAGGCGGAGATAATTGATCAGCTCGTTCACCGAGCTTCTTCATGCAAAGTCGAGGCTGTTGGGCCTATCATAATCGAAGCTACATCGCATCCTTCTCTTTTCGCCTTCTCCGAGATTTTGGCTCTACCCAATGTTGCCCAGGTATGTTGGATCGATTTTGGGACCTAACTCGACGATCTAGGGTTTCTCCTGTTTTTGGTAGTTTTCTGTTCGCATACATAAGAATGTGGGTTTGTTTTTCTTTTTTGGCTTGGTGTTGGTGATTTCTTGTTTGCTAAACGTTTGATTTCCAGAAATCAGTTGTAATTTTTTTCGTTTGAGTTACTCTATTCTTGGTGTTAGTAATCTTACTTAGTAGGTTTCTCCTAATGTTGCATTTTATTGGTCTCTTAAGCTCTTAACAATGCATTGCAGCTTGAAGGAACCACAAATTCTGTCTACTTGGATATGCTACGGTTGTTTGCCCGTGGAGTAACTACAGATGTACCACTAGAACCTTGAATATTTCCATTCGTTTTACCTTATGAATGTCGTTCATACCGCTTTCACATTTTCTTAATATTATTTATGAATGAATGAAACTCTAGGCAAAGCTAGCCGTATTCCTCAGTTGGCTCCTGACCAAATTCTAAAGCTGAAGCAGCTCACTGTGATTACCCTTGCGAAGTCCCTTGCGGAGTCAGACAAGGTATCACTTTTTTTTTGTTTTGGTTCGCTTGTAGTTTGATACTTTTTTTGTCCTAAATCAACACTAATTAATTAGGTTCCTGTTTGCACCTAGCCTGCTCTGTTATGTACTCTGTTACATAATCTATTCGATTATTGTGGATCCTTTTTTTTTCAACTTTCTAAGACGCTCCTATTTAGTGTCCTTAGTTTGTTTCTCTATCTCTTCCACACGTATCTCACTCTTCTTCTTAATTACTTAACTTTTAAATAGGTACAGACTTTGTCCTATGACACACTGATGGTCGAGTTAGATGTCACCAATGTCCGTGAACTCGAGTACTTTCTTATTAATGACTGCATGAACACGGTGCGTACTCTTAAACAAATTTTCTTTCTGAGTAATCTCTATTTGTATTTACCAGCAAGTTGCACATGCAACTAAGTATGTTGCTGATTTTTAAACTGACAGGGTATAGTTAGAGGATATTTGGATCAGCTGAATAGATGTTTCAAGTTGTGTTTATGTTCCAAGTTTGCTGAAGGTGTAGTTCACGAGCATCATGCTAGGAGTGATATCTCCGTCATGTGGGATTTGGAGAGTGTCAAAGCACCTTCAGACTTCGACCCACTGCGATATGGTCTAGCCATAGAAACTTCTTTGAAGAAGTTAGGATACAGAGGGGTATATCAATAACAGCCTACTCCGTGGAAGACTCCTTCACTCCAAGAATCTTCAAGAGGCTAAAGATGGGTAAAGTAGAAGTTGTTACCCTTCTTTCTAAGGAAAGGAAAAAAGGAGACCAGGCCGTTGATCTGAGAATAAAGAGAATCATGACCAACTACCAAACGGCTGATTCTTCACCTGTTATGGTCTTGATGTCATGTGATGCCGGTTTCACCAACGAGATAGAAGTATTGAAAAGTGCTGGGTTCACGACTCTTGTCATCTATACCCCGGGAAACCAAACACGCGAAGAGTTTTTGAAGATACCCCACTATTCTTTGTGTATGGTACATGATGTCTTGGAAAGAGCTCCTCAAGTGGATCCTGAAGTACTTGGTTTACAGAGGTTCGGAATAGAGGCCAATTTCCAGGTTGGTCGTGCCTTGATCGCCATTCCACCATATGAGGAGTCGGTAGCTGTAGCAGTGGGTTCAGAACTTCGCGTCTTCAATCTCAAGTAAGTATGCTCCTCTATTTAACTATCTAATATTCTAGTAATAGTTAAATGATTGTTTAAATGATTTGTTGACAGAGATAACTGTCCAGTAACTTTGGTGGATGAATCTGATGGGCCTTGGCCTTCCCGCAAAGATTCCATGAGACATACCATTAGAGCTATTCGCTATGGAGGAAGTCGGAAGCTTTTTGTCTCTGCAGGGGATGACAAGCTCGTTAAGATTTGGTCTGCAGAGTCTTGGCACTGCCTTTACACCGTGTAAGTTAGTAACACCACATCGTTTATAAATTAGCTACGCTCCAAGCATTTCACTTCCGCATGCTCCAAGAATCTCTGTTTCTCCAAAAGCAAAGTTGCATAATTATATAATAATTAATAATAATAATAATGGCAGAGATTCTGAGAAGAGAGTTAGCGCAGTTGCTATAAGAAGCGGTGATTCACATGTTTGCTATGTGGACATGGATGGCGCTGTATGGGTGGTCGAGCTGCATGAGAACAATAATAAGTTTGAAGTTTCACCTACCAAGATCATATCTACGAAGATCTTTGAGGATAGTAATATTATTACTAGCCTGGTAAGATTTCTTGTAAAAAGCTGTAGTTTTTTTCTTTACTTTGTCACAAGTCTGATATGTTCTTGTTCATAGGATTTTTCCCCAGATGGTAAATATATTCTTAGTGCAGATGAGAGCAATGATATAAGGGTAAGTTAGTCTGATCCACTAATGTACTGTCACGCCTTTCTTGTTCCGATTGCTCTTATAGTGAGTGATTAGGTTTGCCATCTCAGGTGACTGTTTTTCCTCTAGAAGGGCGACCTCTTCAAAAACAGAGCGTTTGTCATGGACATTCAGAGTAAGTGAGAGTTTAAAGCAACACGCCAACATGTAATCTCATCACTTGACTAATATTTTGTCTTAAACCCTGGATAGTTTCATCACCTGCATAGCATTTGTCTCGAATTTAGGATCTGAATACCTCTTGTCTGGAAGTAGAGATTCAACTGTAAGTGAATTCTCCATTTATGTATTTACGGCCAATGATACATTTTTGCTAATAATGTTAAATTTCTTAGGTTCGACTGTGGGATATGACATCGGGGGAAAATCTCAGTACATATGAAGGGAAAGTCCCAATTACCGATATGTGCACTGTAAATTCAGTGGCTGCTGTTCAAAGGTAACAAAATTTGAGCCCGCATATTAAGAATGCTTGTTTACTTACTTCTACTAATGGAAAATGCAGCTTTCAAGGAATATTATTGTTAAGCTGTGATATATCAGCGCGTACTCTCTCGTTCAATAAGGTATGACCACTTATTAGCAAATCATGTAAAATCAGCAGAACCATAGTTTAACCGTGTAATTTATCTTTTAGGTTATCAACTTCGAAAGTTTCATCCCCACAAGTATCGCTCTAAGCAAGGCGTTAATATGGATGGTGTCAGGAGTCTCGCAACCACCTAGTACTAATCAAACTGGAGTTTCAAGAGTTAGGGCCTTCTCCAGAGATGGGGAGATTCATAGAGATTGGGAGATTCCACTGCTGGACCATTTGCAAGTCGGTTTGATTGGAGATCAAGATTTGTTGGAATATGCCAAAAAATGTTTGGAAGAAGAAGCAGAGACTCTCAAGACAATAAACTTTCATAAAAATAAAAAGAGAAGGAGGCGACATGCAAAACGGCAACCTATTGTTACAAAGTTACCGGTAAGGTTCGATTGTCGCACTATTATTCCGGAAATTTGAAGCTTGGTATTGATTTTGAATCTTACATTACCCTATTTCAGATATTTCACTCACTCTTGTTTTTCCTGGCTTTGTATTTCATTTTATTCTGGGTAGGAACTAATGGGGAAGGAAGCGAAGAAGAAGGCCCGAACTCCAACAAAGGAGAATGTCTCTGACAAGTCTTGTGCAACCGGGGAAGTAGCTGAGGGGGTTGTTAAAGCTTGTGTGCATTTCGATAAGGCTGATTTGGATAAAGTGTTGGACAAGATTAAGTCTTCCCGGCAGATTAAGTGTCAAGAATGCAAGAAAGGGGTACACCATAAGAGAGGAGCTAAAGCCAAGGGTAATAAGGGGGAACCTGCATTTCCTTTTTCTGACCCAAAATCTGACAAGAAAGCTATTTGGGTTTGTTTGGAATGTGGCTGTTATGTTTGTGGAGATGTTGGTTTGCCAACTGGAGCTCAGAGCCATGTTATGAGGCATTTCAGATCGACGCGTCATCGTTTTGTGATTCAATGGGAAAATCCTCTGTTAAAATGGTGTTTCCCGTGCAATTCACTTCTCCCTGTCAAAAAAGAAGAGAACGGTGAGAAGAGGAAAGAGTAATAGAACAGAATCATGAAAATGAAAAATATTCGGTAGTGAGATCAGTTTTGTCGGCAAGAATATTAGTTGAGATATGCTGGTTGATAAATTTATATTTATTTATTAGTATATGTTATCTATAGCGGTTAAATAAGGTAACAATGCTTATGATTAGTTGATGAGGTTTTTTGTTGATCAACAATTTTTATAACAAGGTATTTTGTAAACAGAGAGAATTCGACAAAATTCAATTCTTCTTCGTATGAATCCAGCTTCAATAAGGGCAAAAGCTTAACTGATTGGGTTCTTCGAATTGAGCAAATGAACATATATCTTAGTCTAAAGAGAGGAGTATAGTGGAGAAATTACAGTAGTAGCCTCTCTACTAGCCATAAAACGAGACAATTTGAACAAAATTAAAAGTGCTCAATCATGTTCGTCTGCTGGTTGGAGTGTTGTTACTTGTTCTTTGATGGAAAGAAGAACTCTTTGACAGAGTCTTGCGCTGATATTATTCTCTGTTTGATCTGCAAATGCGCAAATGTCATCTGGGTAAGAAACAAATCACCAGACGGTCCAGACCCAAATTCGAAGAGAGAGACGGAAATGACCAATTTGGGTGTTTCCAGAAAACTGCGAGCCGTTTCACCTATCATCTAATAAGAAGAACTCTTGTCGTGCCGTTTCACTTTATGCCCATATATTATGGTCATCAAATAATATATATGGGCCCATCCACTTTAGAAGAAAGATCCTAACGACTTCAAGATTCCGGCTGATGGAGAAAACCTTTGAAAATGGAGAAATCGACCTCGACCTCGACGGCAGCTCAAATCGCTGAACCTCCTCCTTGTGCTACCTCATATCTTGCAGATCAAAGATCTTCGCCGGCGATGGTCGGAGCTGAGTTACCCTCGCTCGCGGTGCCTGCGCCTCCGTTGATAGCTACCACGGATCCGGCGTCTAGGGGCAGGAAGCGAGCGTTGGAAGGGAATCTTGAGATGGAGAACTCCAACTACTACAAGTTGCGTCTCCTTGTCAAAGATCTTCGCCCTCAAGTTCTCGAGGTACTAATTTTGAGATACTCTCTCTATTTTGGAATCAATTAAGAGTTGAAAACTGAGATATCTGTTACACAGGTACTACGAACTCCAGACTTCAGGAACTCTAAGGCAGCAATGGAGATTCAAGAGAGTGAGCTCATAATACATACACTCACTTTCTTTTGTTATTCCGATTTTCACTTTTGAGTTGAAATATTATGATGTTTGCAGAGATGAAGCTTATGCTTCAACTGTACCAAGAGATGATTGGAGGAGGAACACCCAAACGTGAGAAGACAACTAAGAGCCAGTCCTTATCCAACGGAAAGGCGATCCCTCAGGGTACTACTACTGAACTGAGATCATCTGAGCCAATCTATGTCCAAACCGACAAGGTGGTCGGCGGGTCGGCCTTTGGCTGGAACTTCATAACCTATGGAGGCACAGAAGCTGTTTACTGTGGAATGTCAAAGGAAGAATACAGAGCCTCTCACCCTATTATTCAAGCGGAGGTAGAGGTTGAGTTGCACAACTAGGACATTATAACTCTATGGTTTGTTTAGACTTTATAGCTTTCCGCATCTGTTAATGGAGTTTGTTTAATATACACCTTGGTACATCCCAAACTCTTATATATCAACTGAATTGAAACAATGTATTAGCTTCTATGATGAAGGGGAAGGTTTAATTGGTTCAATCTTTAACATCTAAACGCTCTTATGTATCTCAATCTATACACTATATTACCTTTAGCTTGTTTCCCTTCAACTCCTTTAAAGAATCAACGCTTCTTCGTCTTTTACCAAATCCCCTGAATTTTAGTTCTGTGTGGAAGCTGAAATCTTTCTGGCTTCAAGGTTGGATCCTTCAATAAGTGCGATTTGTGATTCCTTCTCCATTCCAAGGACAGCAAGAGCAGCAGACTGGAGATACAATGCAACGTACCACTCTGGAGAAATGCCTTGAGCCTTCATTGCATCATCTAAGGCTTCTTTCCCCATCTTACTCATTAAGTAACTTAGACTGCGCCGCACAAAGACTGTTGCAGAGATCATTCCCAAATCAAGAAACTGGGCCAACATTTATATATACAGGGACATTGTCAACTCAAGAGGAAGGTCATGTTACAGATTCAAGTGCGAAAGAAAGACAGACCTGCGTGTAACACTCAATGGCTTCACTACAGTCTTTCCGTCTAAATGCAATGTCACCTTTCTTCTTCGAGTCTACAGCCTCTTGCATCTGGTCCGTCCACAGAAACGAAAGCTGCATTTAAACATGTCACATAAGAACCATGAAGAAGCCCTCATGGGCATGGGAACTGTAAGGGTTCTAACTTCTAAGTGGTGATATAACCGTGAAACCTGTCAACTTACGTCTTCATCATCTTTGTATCCAATTTTATCCAAGATCTCAAGCATAGCGTTCATGTCATTTTTCAAACAAGCCTCACCAAACGGAGACAGAGGTGACACAAAAGTACCACTATGAGGCAGACCCATTAGAACATGTGACGGAACCTCTGTGTCTCTCTGGAGAGATATCAGTGCAGTGACCAAAGATTTTATGTTTGGTCGCTCACGAGCATCATACTGAAGACAACGAGATGCCAGGCGTACTAACTCTGTGCCATCAGTGTCAGAAAATTGTCCCTCCAAGCAGGGATCGGTTAGAGACTCAAGATTTCTGTCTCGAATCAAATCAAGGGCCTAAACACACAAGAAAAGGCTGGAGATAATTAGTAAAGAGAAATCGAGAAACACGATTATAGTAGCTACCATGGACACTAACATGGCTAGGGGGAATATGCTTTCCAGTGAGAAGATCAAGCAGAAGAGTGCCAAAGCTGTAAATCACACACTCCGCTGTAATTCTCCCTGTAATAAGACACACTTGATCTCAATATCATACAAATCTTGTTGGAATAATATATGCCATACAGGGAGTGGGAAAATCAAATTTACCAGTTCGTAGGTACTCGGGAGGAGTAAAAGCAAGATTTGTGCTGTAACTTTTCCCATCCCGGCTATTCTTCATTAACCCAAATGTCGAAAGTCTTGGATTGCATTCCTTAAAAAAGATCCCCGTATAACATAAAAACCGACATTGTTTATCTGAGAAAAGCTTAGTTTACGGAATTACCTCGTCAAATAAAACTCTGTAAGCGTTGAGATCATGGTACAGAATGTGCCCTTTGTTACTAGAATATTCAAGAGCATCTGAAAGGTATAAAACAACCCGTAGTCGCATTGCCCATCTCATTGGTTGTGTTTCCCCTGTTACAGAAAATGTGTTAAGACAGCATCTAACAAGAGCATTTGATCAAAGGCTTGTTTTTTACAGTGGAAAATATGTTTGGCTAGCGTCTGATAAGGCATAAACTCAGCCACGAGTGATCTCTCGCCGCCTTCACAGCAACAACCAAGTAAATTGGCCATTCTTTTGCTGCGTAACTGACCAACCAATCTTGCCTCTTCCTGGAGACAGACATATCCAAAGTTATAGAGAAACGAGAGTTGGGAAACTGAAACATACATATCATACCAGGAATTGGCATGGATCAGGCCAGGCCAATCGAGAAAAGCGCTTGATAGCAATCTTCTGATGATTCTCCAGTTTTCCTTTATAGACAACATTTGGAGCTGTTGCTCCATCTTCAGATACAACATTCTCCAAAGCGAAACCAGAGGTGGCGATCTTAAGCTGTTCTAGTGTGTATTCACGAAAAGGCAGCACATCTGGTACCTCACTATTCTCTTCGTTATCTTTTAATTTCAAGAGAAGAGAGAAAAAAAGGGATTAAGAAAACAGCCATGATAAAGCCAGAAGAAGAAGAAGAGCTTGTGGGTTTAACAAGAGAAGCCAAAGAGAGACTTTACCAACATGTGGAGCTTGAAGAAGAGCAATTTTGTGTGATGAATTCCAACAACGTGTAGCAATCTTAGAGCTTTGACCTCCCATCGATGTTTTGTTTCAATTAAGGAATGGTCTCTTCTTCAAGGATAAATTTCTCAGAGAAAGAGATCAAATGACAGGATTTGGAATAGAGACAGGTCGAACCTTGTCGACTCGCTGGTGAGTCAACTCGGCTTAGTGACAGTGAGACGTGTAAACACAATCCCAGTCAAATAATATACCGACAAGTCAATAAATAAGGCAGCAGCCAGCAAAGAATCTAGCGGCCACAGTTTTACACAAATCAATTCAATTAATTGATTGATTATCATCACCTGGAATTTTAGATTGATGTGGATATGAGATAAGCAAGTGGTCTGAGATGTTTCCCGCCGTAATCAGTTTTAGGCCTTTATTTACTGACACATGGGCTTTTGTTGGGCTCAGTTCAAAGCTTACTCGACCAAAAGAAAAACGTTTTGGTCGTTGCGTTTTTGAATGAGAAGAACCTAGTTTTTTTTTGTTTTTTGTCATCGATTCAATGATTTGTTTTGGATACAGTAGTTTGGTTCAACATAGTTTGGATATTGTCATTATTGATGATAGTCATAAATAATACCAGTGATAAACGGTTTTCTGTAAAGGCAAATTCTTGTTTTTCCGCTAAATTCTAACTAGATCCGTCTTACTTATTACCAAAAAACAAAAAACAAAAAGTAGCAAGGTCTTCTACGACCAATCCTGAGGAAAGAAAAAGTCAAAAACAAAAATCAGAGAAAAACATGTACATCATGAAACCTCAACTTCTCAATGGTGTCCGGAACAAACTTCACCACATAGATACATGTGGATGCGTGAATTAAATATATGACTCCCTATTATAATATCAAATACCATATGGGCACAACGTGACAGCATCAAAGTCTTCTTGGTTTAAAAGACGTGACCAGCCTAATCACCCAACCCACCTTACTTCTTTCTTCTTCTTCCTCCCACCCTCTAACCCCCCCCCCCCCCCCCCCCTTACCTTCTCCTAGTTTCCAATCCATCAATCCCGAATTTCCAGCAGAGAACATGGTATGTTCCTTCATTTCATTTCTTTTCATCAATCTGCTATATCCCATGATGTAATGTGTTGTGATCATATAAGTTGACTACGTGTGTGTAATTGTGCAGGCTAATTCAGCGTCTGGGATGCACGTAAGCGATGAGTGCAAGCTCAAGTTCTTGGAGTTAAAAGCAAAGAGGAACTATAGGTTTATTGTGTTCAAAATTGATGAGAAGGCTCAACAAGTTATGATAGATATGGTTGGGAATCCAGAAGAAACTTACGATGACTTCACCAAATGTATGCCTGAGAACGAGTGCCGATATGCTGTCTATGACTTCGACTTCACCACTCCTGAGAATTGCCAGAAGAGCAAGATCTTTTTCATCGCATGGTACAACTTCTTGCCCTTCTTTTTTTAAATGTAGTTTTTCTTATATAATTAAGACATCGCCTTGCTTCAGGTCACCTGATACATCAAGAGTGCGGAGTAAGATGTTGTATGCAAGCTCAAAGGACAGATTCAAGAGGGAATTGGATGGTATTCAGGTTGAATTGCAAGCAACAGATCCTAGCGAGATGAGCCTCGACATCATCAAAGGACGAGTCAATCTCTGAATGGAACTTACTGCATCTATAATTCGTTTCTGTCAAATTCATATTTCCTGCATTCATTTTCTTGGTGTATTTTCCGTTTTACTTCTTCGCTCTTTGTATTTTCTGTGATTCAAGGTATCACCCTTTTTTTTTTTTTTTTTTTTGGAACGTAATACTCAGTTAATTATTTTGCTTCCCTAAACAAAGCTGTCAAAATTAGGCAACTTGTTGACGATAATAATGAACAAATGATGCAATGCAAAGAAAGTAGGTTGATAGAGAGAGCACATAGGACTCCTATGATAGGAGGACATACCTCACGACTAATTTATCAGAAAATCCTCGTAATTCAAGGGTTTTGTTAGCCAATTGTTGAATGGATACTTTCCTTTAAAAATCTTCGACATCGAAGAATATTCCGTAGCTTTGTCCTGCATATAATTAAAACCAAAAAACGTAAATCATCTCAGAATACAATATCACAATCTTGTGGCATGCATGTCAAACACTCGTTATGAGATTCATACACTTTAGTGCCAGTGAAAGTATGTTAACCCAGAACGAAGCAGCGGAAAAAGAATCAGCATCACACGCACCTTCAGTTCTCGGTAAGATCCTTTTGACTTAGTAGATTCACTGTTGTGTCCATAAGTTTCTTTCACGAATAGCTCCAGTAACCGCTGTCTAGGAAAAGATATGAATATGATATGATATCACAGGCTAATCATAACTAGAAATAAGCAAGGTCATGCTTGGATAACAAAGCTCCCCCCTTACTTGCATATATCTGATTGAGTAGACGGATACAGAGCTCCTTTAGCTGAGGTGCCTTGCTTTCTACCAGTTGTTCCAAGAATAACTTCGTGTAAGCCGGAGCGGTTCCAACACAAGGAATACCTAAGAGACAACAAATAAATCGTCACCTTGTAAGAAACAATGAAAAGGAAAATATGTCATGTGATGAAGAGTTAAGAGCATTGAAAACTAACCCGCATGTTAAGGTAGCTTGAGCAGTTTCTGAATGCTGAAATTCTGATGGTGGTACTGGAGCCACACAAAACAGTGGCTGGAGAGGAATTAGAACAATGTCTGAAATTTACATGATACCTTGGTAGTAAAAGCAGCTAATGAACCTTGTTCAAACGGAAGGAAGTAAGTAGCTCATCCGATAATGGTAAGATCCTCTCATACAAAGATCTTCGCAAGTGATCAGCCAAAGAAAAATTGTCAGGACAGTGCAGAGATTGTCCAGCGGTGATGGTAGAAATATACACAGGCTGAAGGACTTGGCAAAGCAATGCCCCTGAAGTAAAAACACACAAGGAGAGAAGATTCCAATAAGCAAATCTCGAATGACACTGACACAAGAAATTATGTGTCAAACTTCAGGTATAGACCCACAGGAACAAAACCACTGAGCAAATATTTTATGACATATATGCAAGATGCAACTAAAAGCGGCTTGCAGAAACATTAGCAGACTAGAGAAGAAACCTTGAACTCCAAGAACATTCCATCGAGCTATCTTATCGGAACAGCTAACAGAGAGGGTTGTTTCACCGCGACCAGGCTTTCGTTGTACCATGTCTGTTACTCGTGAGGCATCACCTGAAATGGAGACATTTGCACATCCGTAAGTAAACTGATACCAATATCGATAGACTAAATAACAGGAAGGTAAGCGGAGAGAACATTGTTGCAAGTAAGAGGCAGGAGGAGGCTTCAATACCCCCTTTGTTGCTATTACCTATCTCTGGAACATCAGAAGGCCCCGAAGAGCAAATGTGAGAAGCATTATCTAACAGTGACTCATCATCTACTTGTGTTGATGGAATCTTTTTCAGTGCATACAAGGGTGAACTAGTAGAAGCATAACCACCTACATATGACAAACATGGCAATGCCACATTAAGAACATTCTTGCAAGAGATAAGAATAAATAGAGGAGGCAAATTGAAGTAAATTACATGGCAATTGAGAAATGTAGAAATGCAAGTGGCAACCCGAGTTGAGCTTGTATTTCACATCTCCAGGGTCTAACTCTAGTATTTGGCTATCATTTCTCTGACGCTTGGCTTCATTACTACAACATTTTCTCTTATCCCAAGTCCCTTGCATCCGCTGAATCTCGGAATAGAAGAACCTGGCTGGCGAATTACATTAAGAGAGAATGCGCAAAAGTATAAGAAGAAGAAGAAGAAGCAGCAGAAGAAAAGTGGAGTCGCGAACCTCATCAGAGCTCTTCTGGCGACAACTTCGGCATGAGAATCGTTCACAATGTCCCCGCGGGGGCTCAACAGCGACCGACTAACGCACTTGGTCCCCGTCCCTAACGCTATTACTTCCGGCTCTGGAGTCACACAAAACCCTAATTGCTCAGAATCGAAACAAGGAAACCAAAACAAAGCAAAGGATAGAGACCAACCTTGGGAAGGAGGAGAAGAGACGAGGAAAGCGGATAAGACGGTGACTTCACGTCCCTGAGGTTTGCCCTTCTTGGGAAGAGAGAGATAAGCCGATACAACCTTCTCCGAAACTATCTCTCCCCAATCGCTGGAGAATCCTTCCTCCATTGGGAATTTTTGATTTTCCTCCAACAACACTTTTGGGAGGTCTCTCTCTCTCTGTGACAAAAAGTTTTTAAAAAGTTTTAAAAAGTAATCAGATAGATGGGATAAGCATTAACTCAAGGAAGCGTCTCACACTCACTCTTCTCTTGTTAACCAAAAAGCATTTTCTTCCTTGACGTCTCTCCAAAATTCAAATTCCAGTCGGTGATCGACGTCAAAAACCGAAGCAATCCGTGATCTGTTGGGAGATTACATCATCTCGTTTCAGTGTTTTAGGGAATTCTACTTTCATGGAGAATCTCTGCGATTGTGTGATGAAGCTGGTAAGAAAACTCAATTTTGTTTCATCCATTTTTTCCGGGACGTGATATGATGATTGTTTATTGAATTCCAGAGAGAGAATCCGAAGAGGCGAAAGGAGACGGTTTACGTCGGATGTGGTGCTGGATTCGGCGGCGATAGGCCACTGGCTGCTCTCAAACTGCTTCAGCGAGTTGAAGAGATGAACTATCTTGTCCTTGAGTGCTTAGCCGAGCGAACATTGGCTGATCGGTGGCTCTCTATGGCTTCTGGCGGTGACGGTTACGACCCTCGTGGTATGTTTCCTTGAGAGTTTTAGATGTATGTTTCCTTGAGTTTTGTATATCATTCTTTCTTCTGCTCTTTCCCAGTTTCAGAGTGGATGCATTTGTTACTACCTTTGGCTGTGGAGAAAGGCACTTGTATAATCACCAACATGGGTGCAAGTAAGTAAGACAGCGCTTCGGATCTATTTCTATTACGCCTTCTTTTCTATCTGAATTGAAATTCATTGTCGTGTAGTTGATCCCTCTGGGGCTCAGAAGAAAGTTCTTGAGGTCGCCAGTGAATTAGGGATCACAATTTCCGTGGCTGTGGCTCATGAGGTGCGTCTTGAAGCAGGTACTAGCAACCTTATATAATGGATGATACTTTCTTTCACCCCTGAGTAGTGTCTAACCCTTGTCTTTGAATCTTACTTAGGCTCTGGATTATCTTTTGGCGCTCAATATTGCTCTGAGGGGGTAGGTTTCTGCTTCTCTAACTCCTGATCGTATGCGTCCTATCAGCTGGTTACAATTATTTTGATATATTACAAGATATATACACATGGTTATGTTACGAGAGTTAAGAGTTTCAACTTGTTTTGTCCTTGTTGAAGGGTACTAGCACTTATCTTGGAGCAGCTCCTATTGTTGAATGCCTGGAGAAGTACCAACCAGACGTGATAATTACTTCAAGAGTAGCTGATGCCGCCTTATTTTTAGCACCAATGGTGAGGACTTGTTATCTTTCCAGTTATCTAATATCTTGCATCTCAGTTTAGTTTTGTAATCATATATATCCATCGCTCCTTCTCCCTTTGGCTTGAATTAGATTCAAGAGGCTTTTCTGTTTGGTGATTTAATCTGATCATTTCCTTGTTGCATGGTTAGGTCTATGAACTAGGTTGGAATTGGAATGACTTGGAGCTGCTAGCTCAGGGAACTCTTGCCGGCCACCTTCTGGAGTGCGGTTGTCAGCTTACTGGTGGATACTTCATGCATCCAGGTGCGTTTCACACTTACTGGCTCAGGGAATAATTAATGGGCTGCTCTTTTTCATTATCGGTATGGTCATTTCGTTCTTCAATGTTCTTTAGGTGACCAGTTTAGAGACATGGCTTTCCCTCTCCTCCAGGATTTGTCACTTCCTTATGCAGAAGTTGGCTATGACGGAAAAGTATGTGTATCAAAAGCTGAAGGCAGTGGTGGAATTTTAAATACATGTACTTGCGCCGAGCAACTTCTATATGAAATTGCTGATCCTAGTGCCTACATTACACCTGATGTGGTAAGTTAGAGGAACAAACCTAGAAGAAATCAATATAACAACAACGAAACAGTCGATTTAAAAACCTTCTTGGCAGGTAATTGATATTCGAGACGTTTCTTTCCTTCCCCTGTCAGACTGCAAAGTACAATGCAGTGGAGCAAAACCATCTGCTAACACTGCTGTGCCTGAGAAACTCTTGCGGTTGATTCCAAAGGTTGTTTATCCATAGAAAATGCTGGTAACATAGATTTGTTTCACTGAAGAGCAACCTAGGTTTGGTTCTATAATTCGTCTTTCTTTGCAGGAGTGTGGTTGGAAAGGATGGGGAGAGATATCTTATGTAGGACATGGATCTATTCAACGTGCTAAAGCTTCAGAGTTTTTGGTGTGCCTATGGTCAAAATTTCTATGATGTAGTTGCATTATTTGGCCCTATATGAGTTTGTTTCACTTGAAATGACTCTTTATAGTGCCTGGAATTGCAGTTTCATTTCTTAACAAGTGAGTACGTATTTTACTTGTATTTTTTTTTTCCTTTCAGGTTCGATCTTGGATGGAAGAAACCATTCCTGGTGTTAACCACTGTATTCTTTCTTATGTAATTGGGCTTGATAGCTTGAAGGCGATAAGCAACGGCACTGAATCATCTTGGCAGTCATGTGGAGATATTAGATTACGTATGGATGGTCTGTTCAAACTGAAGGAACATGCAGTCCAGTTAACGAAAGAGTTTACTGCTTTATATACAAACGGACCAGCTGGTGGTGGTGGAGTTAGGTAATTCCTTCACTTTGATGCTTGCTCTAGATTACAGCAATATCTCAATCTGCTTATTGTAGAATTGCAGTAGTACCAGATCCTGTTGATTTGAGACATCTTATGGCTAGGGACTTGACAAATACTTATGCAGTCTTTATCTTGGCAATCTCAATGTGTTGAACCTAGTTATTTAACTTAAAAAGAGAGCATGAGATTCTTGATGGTCTTTTTGGTTTGACTTGACTGCTTGTAATAAAATGCAGTACCGGACACAAGATGGAGATTATTCTTGAAAAGCGTTTGGTATGTTCTCCCCATCATGAACTTTTAAACTAATATGGCCTTGCATAAATCAATTTCACGGCTTCTGATATTATATGTTTGGTTATCCAGATAAGCCGTGAATCTGTAATATGGAACACTGGACTTCAGCACACCAAGGCATCAGAGTCGGAGACCCCTAAGCATCGATTTCCAGTTGCGCGGGAGGAACTCTGCAAGGTTAGTGAGAAAGAACTTACTAAACTAGTTGTGATGACCAATATATAATGGGAATAAACATGACCTGAATTCAAATCCCTTGGTGAATCAATCTAGTGTATGGACGATTATGTGTGTGTTCAAATGAGCCCCCCAAAAGAATGAACAGCTTGGTATTGCTTTCATGTGTAGATGATCCCTATGGAAAATCAGAATAAGCGTACATTGAGAGGCGATCAATGGAGGGGTTCATCTGGATTTCATCACTCTCCTGCTCCATCTGGCCAAAAGATCCCGCTCTACTCTGTTGCTCATAGCCGGGCTGGTGATAAAGGAAACGACATAAACTTCTCACTAATCCCACATTATTCCCCAGATATCGAGCGTCTGAAACTCGTCATTACTCCTCAATGGGTAAAAAAAGTGATGTCAGTTCTGTTATCAATCTCTTCGTTTCTTGAAATCGGTGCAAAACCAATGGATGAAAATGTGTCAGTAGTAGAGATATATGATGTTAAAGGCATTCATGCTTTGAATGTTGTCGTACGGAACATATTAGATGGTGGAGTCAACTGCTCCAGGAGAATTGATCGACACGGAAAGACAATCTCAGATCTCATCTTGTGCCAACAAGTTGTGTTATAAGACTACTTTACTTTACCCTTTTTTTTTAAAGAAACAAAAAAAAACAAGACTACTTTACTTTACATATTTTTCAGTCCGAATATTGTGGTAATGTTTTATGAACTGAGACTTGAACTACAATATAATTCTATAGATATTGCAAAAGAAGAAATCGACTTAGTGGTGCTTCACTTTCTATTTATCCCTTTAAAAAAATAGCTTCTATTTACAACCGGGTATCTTGATACAAAAATGCATCAAAAGCATATTTTATTGACAAAAAGACAATTATATGTGTATAATGTTAGGTTGTTATATTCCTTTGCAGGTTTTTGAAACATCTGACATGGGTTGCACCACCTCAGAGACAGTTGGCTTAAAGTAATATCCTTAAAGGGTTGAAATTGTCAGAAACCACAACCCTTCTTTTGCTCAACTCCAATCATCACTTTGCCACCCAATTTTATCTCGTTGATTTTGCAAAAACAAAGAGACAGAAAAATAAAAACTTCCTCCGTTACAACCTCACAATTGCAACAAAGTTTCGTATAAAAGAAGACAGAAATTTCGCTGGTTCCTCCTTTGTCTGAGGTAAACAAAAAAAAAAATCCTTCGTTTCTTTTTGTGGGTTTCCTTCTTTAATTACTTCCTCAGACGATCTCTTTGATCTGATTTAAAAAAAAAAAAAAAAAAATAATCTGTTTCATTTAGGATCTTGAAGAAGGAAACAACCAAAAAAAAAAAAAATGTCTTTCACAGGAACTCTCGACAAATGCAATGCTTGCGAGAAGACAGTCTATGTGGTGGACATGTTGTCCATTGAAGGAATGCCTTACCACAAGTCTTGCTTCAGATGCACCCATTGCAAAGGAACCCTTGTGGTAATATGTTGCATATTCTTACACTTACAAGATCATTAGGTTCCTAATTTGATTGTTAGATTTTGGGTTGTTAGATGATCTTCCATGATTCACCGTACATATATATATGGAAACGATATTTATGTATGGAAACTGTTGATGGCAGATGAGCAACTATTCCTCCATGGACGGAGTCTTGTACTGCAAGACTCATTTTGAGCAACTCTTCAAGGAATCTGGCAATTTCAGCAAAAACTTTCAACCAGGTTCCTTTATTTTCTCTTTTTTGTTTTTCTTCAAGAGAGAATCATCATGATTGAAACAAGTTCCTTTCTTTTCTCAGGAAAAACTGAGAAGCCAGAGCTGGTACGTTCATCATTAATTTCTCTCCATATATATCTCGCTAGCTCGTTCTATATAACAGTTTTTAATTTCATTCTGTAGTGAGTGATTGACCAAATTAACTAGGATTTGTGTGTATTGATGATATATCAACATTACGTACAGACTAAGACTCCCAGCAAGATATCTTCCATCTTCTGTGGAACACAAGACAAGTGTGCTGCTTGTGAGAAAACTGTTTACCCTCTTGAAAAGGTCAGTCAGTATTTTGCATTTGCAATTTCTTATTTAACTTGCTCGACTCTTCAGTTTTGATTTGGTTCGGTTTATTTGGTTTTTCCGTTTTAATCGTTTCGAATGAATTTTTATAGAATTAGACTCAAATTTAAGTTTTATTCGGTTGTTTCATGTCGATTTTGTTAGAAAAATGTCAATTAAAATTATACATATCAATGAATACATAAAAATGAAAAGAAAATTAAGTTTTTTTTTTCCTGGTTTGGAATTATCAATTTAGTTTCGATTCGATTTCAAAAAGTTTGGTCCAAGAAAATCTGCAATCGATTGGTTTAATAGTCACTTTTGGTTAAGTCCCGCTCGGTTGATATATATATAAATATAACAACAGGTGCAAATGGAAGGAGAATGCTTCCACAAGACATGTTTCCGGTGCGCTCACGGTGGCTGCACACTGACTCACTCCTCATACGCCTCCCTAGACGGCGTCCTCTATTGCCGGCATCACTTTAACCAACTCTTCCTCGAGAAAGGCAACTACGCTCACGTCCTCCAAGCCGCCAACCACCGTCGCACCGCCTCAGGCAACACTCTTCCTCCGGAGGCCACTGAAGACATCGCCGTCGAGCCCAAGGAGGAGAACGGCGTTTCACAGTCTTGAAAAGTCTCTTCGGTGAGTTGTGAGTGGCTGAATTAAATGTTGCGGCGAAATATTTGATTTCATTTGTAATGAGTTGTTTCCACATAAAGACACTATTTTTTTTTTTTGGATTTGTTCGTTATACATTTTACTTTTTTTATTACACACGAAGAAAAAAAAAGAAGAATTTTCCACTGTATGATTACGACATGCTTGCTGATGGTGATGGAGATTCGCATTCTACTCTTGCGAATTCATTTTGTAATCTTGATTTTGAGAAATTCATTTTTATTTCCTAATATAACCATAATATAGTTCATGAATATGCTTTAGAATATCTGTTCGGTTCGAAAAATCAATTATGTACCGGATCAAACCAAGTGGTTAGCGGATGATATGAAATTTCGTTACGTATGACATGAGAGGGTGTTTTCGTAAATTTCATCAGAAACGGGAAAATAAACCTTACCTTGTCTGGTTGGCGAGAGGCGAGAAGAGAAACTTTGACCGGAGAATTTGAAGAGACGGGAAAGGAAAAAAAAAAAGAGAGAGAAAAATCTGTGTGAAGAAAATCTTGAGCAGTCTCTTTCCACCATTTTCCATGATTGGGCACTTGATGTTTTACAGTTCATCCAAAGGTTTCATATCTCATTCTTCGAATTTTGGTTTTCGTTTTTCAAGTCCTTGTGTGACTTCTGAGGCTCATAAAGCTTCGATTTGCTTCACAGGTGTTCTCTAAGGTTCGAGTCTATTTGATTCAAAATGGAATCTGCGTGTAGTATTCATCGGCCGAGTATGTTTCGTGGTGTGGATTACTGCTTCCCAAATCGGAAACTATGTCCCAAAGGAATCAGCAATAGTTTTTGGGATCACAAGACTTCTTCTAAACTGCTCCACTTGGGTAGCAGCTTCAGGTGGAATGGTGGTACCTTGGCTTTCACTGCAAGTGTCTATAGTCATTTTCATCCTACAAAGTCACTACTTGGGAATGGCCGCCAATCCCCGTTTGGATTTAGGTCACATTGTCTAGGTAATGCAGAAATTAATGGGGAATTCTCAGAAAGTGAAGCTACAATTTTGGAAAAAGACACAACTGATAGTCTGGAGGAACTCAGGGATTTACTACACAAGGCTATCAAAGAATTGGAAGTTGCTAGGCTCAATAGTACCATGTTCGAGGAAAAGGCTCAGAGGATATCAGAGACAGCCATAGCACTCAAGGATGAAGCAACTAGTGCTTGGCATGAGGTCAACAAAACCCTTGATGTGATTCGCCATACGGTTGATGAAGAATCTGTGGCTAAAGAAGCTGTTCAAAAGGCTACAATGGCGCTATCTCTGGCTCAAGCAAGGCTTCAGGTTGCAGTGGAATCATTTGAAGCTGGTGGAGGGAATGGTATTCCAGAAGCCTCTGAAGAGGCTGAGAAAATTCATGGTGTTGAAGATAAAGAAGAAGCCCTTTTAGCTGCTAAGGATGACATCAAAGAATGCCAAGTGAATTTAGCAAATTGTGAGGCCCAATTGAGTTGTTTGCAGAGCAAAAAAGACGAGCTGCAGAAGGAAGTGGACAAGCTGAATGAGTTTGCTGAGACAATACAGATCAATGCCCTGAAAGCCGAGGAGGATGTCGCAAATATCATGAAATTGGCTGAACAAGCTGTCGCATTTGAGCTTGAGGCTACTCAACACGTTAATGATGCAGAGATTGCTTTGCAGAGAGCAGAGAAGTCTCTATCCATCTCCCAGACCCCAGAAGAAACTCCTCTCAAGGATGAAGAAACTCCTCTCGAGGATGAGGTGGTACTCTCAAGTAATATTGAAGATCTTAGCCATAAGGTTGAAAGAGAATCACCAGTAGATGAAGATATATCAGCGGTACAGAATAGAGCTGATTATGCGCCTGATAAAGTTGGTCAGAAGGCTCAAAAGCTAACTCAGCCTTATGATTCAGGCGATCATGAGAATGGAAAGCCAAGTGTAGAGTCTTCTAAAGTGGTTGAAGCAGATTCTGAAAAGCCAAAGATTGCTGTTCAGACGAAAAAACAGGAAACACAGAAAGATCTGTCAAAAGAGGGTTCTTCTATTAATTCTCCCAAGGCATCGTTTAATAAATCCTCCCGTTTCTTTTCTGCATCTTTCTTCTCTTCCAATCCAGATGGGACCACGACAGTGTTTGCGAGTCTGGTTGATTCTGTCAAACAGCAATGGCCCAAGCTAGTTCTTGGGTTTGCACTTCTCGGAGCAGGGTCAGTTTCAAAATTTACTCTTCGTTTCATCACTTTTTGAAGTATCATTTTTTGTACATACATTCGGTCTTTTTGTTGATTATGAACTTCTTGTTCGTTCCAGACTGACATTATACTCCAATGGAGTAGGGGGGAACAATCAACTGCTTCAACAGCCAGATGTTATCATCACTAGTACAGAAGATGTGTCTTCCAGTAAGAAGCTGTTGATCCGGCAAGTGCAGAAACTTCCCAAGAGAATTAAGAAACTGCTTGAGATGCTCCCTCGCCAGGAGGTATGAATGATTGTTCTTGTTCTTTTTCCAAGTCCCTAGCAAATTGTATGGAACTTTGCAGGCTGAAACTTCTGCAATTATTAGGTCAATGAGGAAGAAGCTTCCCTTTTAGATTTTTTGTGGTTACTGCTTGCAAGCGTCATATTTGTGCCTTTATTTCAGAAAATTCCTGGAGGTAAGTAATATTCCTTTGGTTATTTCTCTCTATTTTTCTCCAATGCATCCTTGTTTTCCCTTTCCCTCAAACTCCTACAATTTCCATGTTCTCATCATTCAAAAACATTTTCAGTTCTGGTCTCGCAATCATGTTGCATAGAGATTTATGTGCTGTTGATGGATTCATCTACTGCAATGTATAGGCAGCCCTGTTCTTGGGTATTTATCAGCTGGTATACTGATTGGTCCTTATGGTCTTTCGATAATCCGTAATGTGCACGCAACCAAGGCCATCGCAGAATTTGGAGTTGTTTTTTTGCTTTTCAACATTGGCCTTGAGGTACTATTTGATATATGGTAGCTTTTGCTTTTGAACTGTGTTTGGTAGAAGAACCAAATTTTTGTTTTCTTTTGATTTGACAGCTATCTGTTGAAAGATTGAGTTCCATGAAGAAATATGTTTTTGGATTAGGCTCCGCTCAGGTGATTTGTTTATTTGAACATGTGTATCTTATTCCACATAAGTTATCAACCACATTACGTGTCTGCTTGATGTTACTGTGTCCAAGTTCTCTAATATACACTTCTATTGTTGTAATCTAGGTTCTGGTGACAGCTGCAGTAGTTGGAATGATTGCCCATTATGTTACTGGCCAGGCTGGTCCAGCGGCAATAGTTATCGGAAATGGCCTGGCACTGTCCTCCACTGCTGTTGTCCTTCAGGTAACATTTTTGGTTGTATTCAGATAGAGATCTTCTATAAAAGAGTTATGTAACAGTCCTTTCATTTGGCTTTATATGCAATTAAGCTACCAATTGGTTGAACAGAAACAATGTACATGGTTTTCAGGTTCTACAAGAACGGGGTGAGAGTACATCTAGACATGGACGGGCTACATTTTCCGTCTTGCTTTTTCAGGTCGGTTCAGAATAGAGTTCATTCTTTACTTATATAAATACAACTATGCTGGGAATTTCTCATCATTTTGTTATTTTTCTTCACAGGATCTAGCTGTAGTTGTTTTACTGATTCTCATCCCACTTATTTCACCTAATTCATCAAAAGGAGGGGTAAGCTCATATCTAGTGTTCCTTTTTTTACAATGCCATGTGTTGGCAATTATCTAAGTAAAAGGTTTGATTATTTATTTGCTCTCTTAAGAAGAAACGTTGTTTTTATCTTAAGAAGAAACGTTGTTGTAAATGTTAGTATCAGTGGTAGGATAATGCTAAGTTTCTAACTGTTCTTCTCAGATTGGATTTCAAGCCATTGCTGAAGCTCTTGGACTTGCTGCAGTCAAAGCAGCAGTTGCTATTACTGCCATAATTGCTGGTGGCCGTCTTGTAAGTCTCAGATACTGTAACTTTTAATATCAAAATAAGCTAATTACCAAAGTTGTAAGGTGAGATGTTTTAGATTTGCTACAAAAGGAAGAGGCAAGTTTTCATGAACGTATTATGAAAGTTTGTTGTGCTTTCACTGCTGCTTCGGGTACAAATCATACTTTCCACTGGAGGTATAATCTAAGGCATTGATGACACTCTTGTGGCACACAGCTTCTTCGGCCAATCTACAAGCAAATTGCAGAAAATCGAAACGCCGAGATATTCTCTGCCAATACACTTCTCGTTATTCTTGGGACTAGTTTACTGACAGCTAGGGTATGACCGTATGACCTTGAACTTGTTGGTATATGGCTGTTTCCATGTATTCTGCCATGCCCTTTTTTCTCTCCTGCTAAATTTTTTCGGTTCTGTAAATTAGGCTGGACTTTCCATGGCATTAGGAGCATTTTTAGCTGGTTTACTCCTTGCGGAGACAGAATTTTCCTTGCAAGTAGAATCAGATATTGCTCCATATCGTGGTCTTCTGCTGGGACTTTTCTTTATGACGGTAATTTATGAGTTTTGAAACAACTTTATCCATATTATACAGTGTTGATGGGAACATAACTTTTTTTCTTTTCTTATGTTCTCGTAAGATTCTGATGTTTCTTTCAACTGTAAACATTAAACTAACAAAAAGAGTTCCACTCATTTCAGGTTGGCATGTCTATTGATCCCAAACTTCTTCTTTCTAACTTCCATGCCGTAATGGGAACTTTGGGACTCTTGATAGTGGGCAAGACTATATTAGTAGTGATCATGGGTAAATTGTTCGGCATTTCAATTATATCTGCAATTAGAGTCGGTCTTCTTCTGGCTCCAGGCGGAGAGTTTGCATTTGTTGCTTTCGGAGAAGCTGTCAATCAGGTTTTTTTTTTTTTTTTTTTTTTGCTTTTTCCAGTAAGGTATAAGGCAGCAATGTTTGTTGAAAACTTAAAACAGTTTTCCGGTTAGACATATATATTATTTTCTACTGTTTTTTTTCCTAACGCCGTAATCGGTTGTCCTTACAGGGTATCATGTCTCCTCAGTTATCTTCGTTGCTGTTTCTTGTCGTGGGAATCTCAATGGCTATCACACCTTGGTTAGCTGCTGGTGGCCAGTTAATTGCATCCCGATTTGAGTTGCATGATGTTAGAAGTTTATTGCCGGTTGAAAGTGAGGTAGGAATCTTGATGATTTGTGTATAGAATTTTCTTTAGTATCGTTTTGAAGCTCACTCATTCTTTGGTTCAGGAAATCATTACAAGGCTGACTGATGTCTAACCCCTCTTTTTCTTGTCTAATCTTATTTGCAGACAGATGATTTGCAGGATCACATTATTATTTGTGGATTTGGACGAGTTGGTCAGGTTTATACATCT
Source organism: Eutrema japonicum (assembly GCA_030161315.1). Classification (NCBI taxonomy): domain Eukaryota; kingdom Viridiplantae; phylum Streptophyta; class Magnoliopsida; order Brassicales; family Brassicaceae; genus Eutrema; species Eutrema japonicum. Next base: position 190,139 of record BSQW01000001.1, on the reverse strand, counting down.
GAACTTCTTCAGTTTATGATCTCACATGAGAACCTCTGTAGATAGTCTGCTTCACGGGATATCTCAGAGTTTCTGACTTCTTCACGATCTTTTATTTGTTACTTCCAGATAATTGCTCAGCTTCTTTCAGAGAGACTTATCCCATTCGTTGCCCTCGATGTCAGCAGGTAACATAACTTCGCCTATTATCAATTTTTTGGAATAGGCTATCAAATTGGGCTAAACTGGTTTTCAGATAGTTTGTTCTCATATTCAGCCGAAAATGTGATGACTATCAGTAACTTACACACACTGAGATAACATTTCAACCTCTCTGCTTCAAAATATTTGTTGAGACGGTTTCGTATTGCGCCAGCCTGTTTCACTTACCTCTTCCTCGCATTATGTGGTTACCTGAAAACGTCATATTTTATTTACAGTGATAGAGTGACGGTCGGGCGTTCCATGGATCTTCCTGTTTATTTTGGAGACGCTGGTAGTCGAGAGGTACACAAAGAAAAATAAAGTAAAAACGCCTGAGACAGTTACAGACTATACCAGCATTTGAACATTACTTTACTTGTGCAACCTAACAGGTTCTCCACAAAATTGGAGCTGAGAGAGCATGTGCTGCTGTGGTTGCCTTAGACGCACCAGGAGCAAATTACAGATGTGTATGGGCTTTGAGCAAGTATTACCCCAATGTCAAAACCTTTGTCCGTGCACACGATGTTGTTCATGGTCTTAATCTAGAAAAAGCCGGTGCTACTGCTGTAATGTTCACAAACCCCTTCGCTTTCCACTAGATAAGACATGTGCTTTCTTGATCGTACACTAATAAATCATGATCACAAAAACTTGTAGGTTGTCCCGGAGACTCTGGAGCCAAGTCTACAGTTGGCAGCTGCTGTTCTTGCTCAGGTAAAACATATTGATATATTGTCAGTGGAAATAATCCTAAACACAGTGTATGATCATTTTTTGGTGAAAACCTTCTCAGGCCAAATTACCGACATCAGAAATCGCTAACACGATCAATGAGTTCAGAACTCGCCACCTATCTGAACTAACGGAGGTGCGTTTCATTTTCGATCAAACTCATAGGCTCTTTTTTTTGTTCTGTGTCAGAATCTGGTTTGGTCTGATTGATTTGTATTGGGATATGATATAATGGTAATGGCAGCTATGTGAAGCAAGTGGAAGCTCTCTGGGCTATGGTTTCTCGAGGACTACGAGTAAGCCTAAACCTCAACCATCGGATGCATCTGACGATAACCAGATAATCGAAGGAGGCTCACTCGCTATCTGATGACGTTCTCTTTTTTTTTTGCATTCTGGTAAGAACAAGAACAGTTCACCTTAATGTGGTGGCCATTTTTTGCTCATGGAAAATGGTATGTCCCTTTAAACATATATTTTTTAACCATCACCAAGTGGGTCGTGGTGTACTGATTCATCCGATCGAGGATCCATCCATCATATGTTCATGTTCAGTACATATCTCTCACTTCCAGAGGGAAATATGATAAAAATAAGGAACATTTTCATATATGTAGTTCCATCAAAAGCAAGAATTACAACTGTGATAGCAGAAGACCAACTGTTAGCAATGCCTCTATTTCCTCCAGAACCCAGAGACAAAAGCATATCTTTCAAACAACATCAACGACATCTGTTTTTTTTTGTTTTGCCTTGTGTAGTATTTTTTAATTGTTGGGGTTGTTTTGAAATCCCTAAATTTGAACTCAATTTAGCCGGATGGCTAGTGATATCCCGAAAACTGGAAGTATTATCCACGGGAGACGCGACGGGGTTCGATTCAACCTACAATATATGTCCTTTGATTTCTAATAATAGGTTTTTGCAGCAGGTTTAATCTTTGCAGAAATGAAAAAAATGATAAAGAGAAGATTTTACAAGCTTGAGCATGGTGATAAAGACAGTGAATCGGAAGAATCAGAATCCGTCTCTGAGCGTGAAGGAGAAGATGAATCCCCAGGTTTGCTTCTTCAATCGAACCATTATGTCTTTTCTCTCTTTGTTTAGAGAAGTTAAGTGACAATCTTGGCTTACTTTCTGTTATAGCTGCTGATGTTGATGGGGATGATACTTATGACTATGGAGGGAGATTGGAGGAGACATCCATTAATCGCATTGTTTTGTTAGGGTTTTAAAATCTGTCCCCTGTGATTGTATCTCTGCTCTGTAGGAAAGCTTAGGCTTCTCGGGAGTCTTGAACATCAAAAGCTTTCATACTCTCATATATATATATATATATATATGCGCTCACTCATATACTGAGTCTCAAACAAGCACTCATACAGTAGTTTTTTGCTTTATCATTTGACTGAACTCAATCCACTGTAAACTTACAAAAATAATATGTAGACCGACGGAACATAAAATAAAAATACTGTCTGTGCTGAAAAAAAAAAACCAAAAGAAGACTTTGGTCAACTCAAGGGTGATTAAATAAAGTCGGGGCTGGAAATTATTACTTTGAAATTCGGAGGGTTTTCTTGCAAAAACAAAAACCCCTTTTGATTGCCATGAAAGGTTGGTTGCCATTTCGATCAGTCTTGGCCTCCGTTAAACTCTATTTCCGCCATTCCTTCTTACTCCCATTTTCCATGATCGGTGAGTCTCTCTCTCTCTGCTTGTGAAGTTCTTCATATACAGATTTGCTTGAGTTCTTCATATACATATTTCTTAGCCGATTTTTTTATTTCCGTTTCAAGTCCGAATGTGATTTTCGTGGCTCCTAGTTACAACTCGTGGACTGGAATTTCGATTTGAGGAAGGCTACTCTAGATTGATTCGACATGGAATCTGCGTCTAGTGTTCATCGGCCGTTTTTACTTCATGGTGGGGATTGTGCGAGTTACTGCTTGCCAAATGCGAAACTGTGTCCCAAAGCTAGAATCAGCACTCGATTCTGGGATCACAAGACTTATTCTAAACTGGGTTCTCGATTGAGGAGGAATGTTACGCAAACTGCTACCTTCACTTTTAATTCTGGAAGATTTTACACCCATTTGCCTCCTATACAATCAATTGCTGGCCATTCTAAACATATCCCCTTTGGATTTAGGTCACATTGTCTAGGTACTGATTCTCCTGTTCACGTTGATAGCAATGATGCGGGGTTTTCAGAAAGTAATGATCTGAGAGCGGAGGAAAACGAAACTGATTGTTTTGAGGAACTCAGGGATTTACTACACAAGGCTATCAAAGAATTGCAAGTTGCTAGGCTCAATAGTACCATGTTCGAGGAAAAGGCTCAGAGGATATCAGAAACTGCCATAGCACTCAAGGATGAAGCGGCTAGTGTTTGGGATGAGGTCAACAAAACCCTTGATGTTATGCGAGATACGGTTGATGAGGAATCTCTGGCCAAAGAAGCTGTTCAAAAGGCTACAATGGCGCTATCTCTGGCTGAAGCAAGGCTTCAAGTTGCAGTGGAATCATTTGAAGCTGGTGGAGGGAATGGTATTCCAGAACCGTATGAAGAAACTCATTGTGTTGAAGATAAAGAAGAAGCCCTTTTAGCTGCTCAGGATGACATCAAAGAATGCCAAGTCAATTTAGCAAATTGTGAGGCCCAACTGAGTTGTTTGCAGAGCAAAAAAGATGAGCTGCAGAAGGAAGTGGACAAGCTGAATGAGTTTGCTGAGACAATACAGATCAATGCCTTGAAAGCCGAGGAGGATGTCGCAAATATCATGAAATTGGCTGAACAAGCCGTCGCATTTGAGCTTGAGGCTACTCAACACGTTAATGATGCAGAGATTGCTTTGCAGAGAGCAGAGAAGTCTCTATCCATCTCGCAGACCCCAGAAGAAACTCCTCTCGAGGAGGAGGATGAAGAAACTCCTCTCGAGGATGAGGTGGTACTCTCAAGTAATATTGAAGATCTTAGCCATAAGGTTGAAAGAGAAGCACCTGTAGATGAAGATATATCAGTGGTACAGAATAGAGCTGATCATGAGCCTGATAAAGTTGGTCAGAAGGCTCAAAAGCTAACTCAGCCTTATGATTCAAGCGATCATGAGAATGGAAAGCCAAGTGTAGAGTCTTCTAAAGTGGTTGAAGCAGATTCTGAAAAGTCAAAGATTGCTGTTCAGACGAAAAAACAGGAAACACAGAAAGATCTGTCAAAAGAGGGTTCTTCTATTAATTCTCCCAAGGCATCGTTTAATAAATCCTCCCGTTTCTTTTCTGCATCTTTCTTCTCTTCCAATCCAGATGGGACCACGACAGTGTTTGCAAGTCTGGTTGATTCTGTTAAACAGCAATGGCCCAAGCTAGTTCTTGGGGTTGCAGTTCTCGGAGCAGGGTCAGTTTCAAAATTTACTCTTCGTTTCATCACTTTTTGAAGGATCATTTTAGTACATAAATTCGGTCTTTTTGTTGATTATGAGCTTCTTGTTCGTTCCAGCCTGACATTATACTCCAATGGAGTAAGGGGGAACAATCAGCTGTTTCAACAGCTAGATGTTATCAGCACTAGTACAGAAGATGTGTCTTCCAGTAAGAAGCCCTTGATCCGGCAAGTGCAGAAACTTCCCAAAAGAATTAAGAAACTGCTTCAGATGCTCCCTCACCAGGAGGTATGAATGATTCGTCTTGTTCTTTTTCAAAGTCCCAAGCAAATTGTATGGAATGTAGTTTGCAGGCTGAAACTTTTGCAATTATTAGGTCAATGAGGAAGAAGCTTCCCTTTTAGATTTTTTGTGGTTACTGCTTGCAAGCGTCATATTTGTGCCTCTATTTCAGAAAATTCCTGGAGGTAAGTAGGATTCTCTTTTATTTTCCTTGTTTTCCCTTTTCCTCAAACTCCTACGATGTCCATGTTGCATAGAGTTTCATGTGCTGCAATGTATAGGCAGCCCTGTTCTTGGGTATTTGGCAGCTGGAATTCTGATTGGTCCTTATGGTCTTTCGATAATCCGTAATGTGCACGCAACCAAGGCCATCGCAGAATTTGGAGTTGTTTTCTTGCTTTTCAACATTGGTCTTGAGGTACCATATGATATATGTGTATGCTGTGCTTTTGCTTTTGAACTGTGTTTGGTGGAAGAGCCAAATTTTTGTTTTCTTTTGATTTGACAGCTATCTGTTGAAAGACTGAGTTCCATGAAGAAGTATGTTTTTGGATTAGGCTCCGCTCAGGTGATTTGATTACTTGAAGATCAACTACAGTACGTGCCTGCTTGATGTTACTGTGTCCAAGCTCTCTAATCTGTACTTCTATTGTTGTAATCTAGGTTCTGGTGACAGCTGCAGTAGTTGGATTGATTGCCCATTATGTTGCTGGTCAGGCTGGTCCAGCGGCAATAGTTATCGGAAATGGCCTGGCACTGTCCTCCACTGCTGTTGTCCTTCAGGTAACATTTTTGGTTGTATTCAGATAGAGATCTTATATAAAGGAGTTCTGTAACAGTCCTTTCATTTGGCTTTATATGCAATTAAGCTACCAATTGGTTGAACAGAAACAATGTACATGGTTTTCAGGTTCTACAAGAACGGGGTGAGAGTACATCTAGACATGGACGGGCTACATTTTCCGTCTTGCTTTTTCAGGTGGGTTCAGAATAGAGTTTATTCTTTACGTATATAAATACAACTATGCTGGGAATTTCTCATCATTTTGTTATTTTTCTTCACAGGATCTAGCTGTAGTTGTTTTACTGATTCTCATCCCACTTATTTCACCTAATTCATCAAAAGGAGGGGTAAGCTCATCTCTAGGGTTCCTTTTTTTACAATGCCATGTGTTGGCAATTATCTAAGTAAAAGGTTTGATTATTTACTTGCTCTCTTAAGAAGAAATTTTGTGGTTATCTATTGCTAATACTGGTTGTAAATGCTAGTATGCCAGATATTTTTATGTACTCAAGGATGTCTAGGAAGTATCAGTAGTAGGAAATTGATAAGTTTCTAACTGTTCTTCTCAGATTGGGTTTCAAGCCATTGCTGAAGCTCTTGGACTTGCTGCAGTCAAAGCAGCAATTGCTATCACTGCCATAATTGCTGGTGGCCGTCTTGTAAGTCTCAGATACTTTAACTTTTGAGATGCCAGATTTCAGAATAAGTTAATTTCCAAAGTTGTAAGGTGAAATGTTTTAGATTTGCTACAAAAGAAAGAGGCATGTTTTCAGGACCTTGTCATGAAAGTTTACTGCTGCTTCGGGTACTAATTCATGTGTACCACTGTGTTATAATCTAAGGCATTGATGACACTCTTGTGGCACACAGCTTCTTCGACCAATCTACAAACAAGTTGCAGAAAATCGAAACGCCGAGATATTCTCTGCCAACACACTTCTTGTTATTCTTGGGACTAGTTTACTGACAGCTAGGGTATGACCTTGATCTTGTTGGTATTTGGCCATTTCCATATATTCTGCCATGCCATTGTTTCTCTTCTGCTAAACTTTCTCGTTTATATAAATTAGGCTGGACTTTCCATGGCATTAGGAGCGTTTCTGGCTGGTTTACTCCTTGCAGAGACAGAATTTTCTTTGCAAGTAGAATCAGATATTGCTCCATATCGTGGACTTCTGCTAGGACTCTTCTTCATGACGGTAATTTATAAGTTTTGAAACAACTTTATCATTTCTGAAAAGGATCAGAAATTGTTGATGGGAACAGAAAATATATTTTTATGTTCTCTTAAGATTCTGATGTTTCTTTCAACTGTAAACGTGTGAAATCACATGCACAAAACTAACAAGAAGAGGTCCACTCATTTCAGGTTGGCATGTCTATTGATCCGAAACTTCTTCTCTCTAACTTCCCTGTCGTAGTGGGAACTTTGGGACTCTTGATAGTGGGCAAGACTATATTACTCGTGATAATGGGCAAATTGTTCGGCATTTCAATCATATCTGCAATTAGAGCCGGTCTTCTTCTGGCTCCAGGCGGAGAGTTTGCATTTGTTGCTTTCGGAGAAGCTGTCAATCAGGTTTGTTATCGACATGATGTCTTTTTGTTTTAACCAATTGGGTATATAAGCAGCAATGTTTCTTCAAAACATATATTTATTTCAACTGTATTTTCCCTAGCGCCCTAATCAGTTGTTCTTCCAGGGTATCATGTCTCCTCAGTTATCTTCGTTGCTGTTTCTTGTCGTGGGAATCTCAATGGCTATCACACCTTGGTTAGCTGCTGGTGGCCAGTTAATTGCATCCCGATTTGAGTTGCATGATGTTAGAAGTTTATTGCCGGTTGAAAGTGAGGTAGGAATCTTGATGATACGTGTATAGAATTTTAACTCTGTAAGTCGATCATCCATCAATCATGGTACCACTTGACTTAAGTGCCGTTCTGAAGCTAACACATTCTTTTGGTTCATGAAATCATTACAAGGCTATCTAGTGTCTAATCCCTCTTTTTCTTGGCTGATTTTATTTTGCAGACGGATGATTTGCAGGATCACATAATTATTTGCGGATTTGGACGAGTTGGTCAGGTTTATACATTATCTGAACTTCTTCAGTTTATGCTCTTTACACGAGAACATCAGTGTAGATAGTCTGCTTCACAGGATATATCGGAGTTTCTAACTTCTTCTCCATTTTCTATTTGTTACTTCTAGATAATTGCTCAACTTCTCTCAGAAAGACTTATCCCATTCGTTGCCCTCGATGTCAGCAGGTAACACTATTCATTTCCTGTATCATTTTATGGGAGAAAGTGGGTTTCAGATATCATTTTGTTCTCCTGATAAACCGAAAATGTGGGCACTGTCAGTAACTTCCACACATATTGAGATCACGTTTTAACTTCTCCGATATAAATTTCCATATCTCCTACACGCATTCGTTGCTTACCTGAAAACCTCATATATTATTTGCAGTGATAGAGTGACTATCGCGCGTTCCTTGGATCTCCCTGTTTATTTTGGAGACGCTGGTAGTCGAGAGGTACACAAAGAAAAAGAAAAAAAAAACGCCTGAGACAATTACAGATTATACCAGCATTTAAATATTACTTTACTTGTGCAAACAAACAGGTTCTCCACAAAATTGGAGCTGAGAGAGCATGTGCTGCTGTGGTTGCCTTAGACGCGCCAGGAGCAAATTACAGATGTGTCTGGGCTTTGAGCAAGTATTACCCCAATGTCAAAACCTTTGTCCGTGCACACGATGTTGTTCATGGTCTTAATCTAGAAAAAGCCGGTGCTACTGCTGTAATGTTCACAAACCCCTTAACTTTCCACTAGATAAGACATGTGCTTTCTTGATCGTACACTAATAAATCATGATCACAAAAACTTGTAGGTTGTCCCGGAGACTCTGGAGCCAAGTCTACAGTTGGCAGCTGCTGTTCTTGCTCAGGTAAAACATAATGATCTCTTGTCTGTGGAAATAATCTTAAACATAGCGTATGATCAATTTTTTTGGTTAAAAACCTTCTCAGGCCAAATTACCAACATCAGAAATCGCAAACACGATCAACGAGTTCAGAACCCGTCACCTGTCTGAACTAACGGAGGTGCGTTTCATTTTTGATCAAATTCATCGTTTCTTTTTATAATCAGAATCTGGTTTGGTCTGATTAATTTGTATTCTCAAGCTATAATTTCCATCTATGGTATAATGGTAATGGCAGCTATGTGAAGCAAGCGGAAGCTCTCTGGGCTACGGTTTTTCGCGGGCGACGACGAAGCCTAAACCTCAACCGTCGGATGCATCTGACGATAAGCAGATAATCGAAGGAGGTGGTACACTCACGATCTGATGGCGTTTCTTCATTCTGGCAAGATCAACTTTCAGCATCTTGTGGTGGCCATTTTTTTTTGGCTGGTAGTTTCTTTCATGGAAAATGATAGGTCCCTTTGAACAGATCCGTGATATTCTTATGTTAGAGTACATATCTCTCATTTGGGTTAAGTCTCTGTTCTCGGAACAACCATAATTTGAACACTTCCAGGGGAAAAACAAGGAATATTTTCCATGTGCAACACTAACACGTGCGTGGTAAAAATATATATAGGGTCTGTTCGTTTGGCAGCCGCAGGCGTCTGCGGCTGCGGCCTGCGGCCAGACGCTGCGATCAGACGCAGCGGTTGTTGTTCGTTTGGCAGCCGCGCGTCTGGTCTCTGCGACTGGTCGCAGGTTTGTTCGTTTGATAGCCGCGCGTCTAGACGCAGCGTCTGGCCGCAGGTCTGTTCGTTTGTCTGACGCAAGCGATAGTTTTTTTTTAAAAAAAAAAATATATATATTAGCCATAGTTTTTCATTTAATTCAAATTATTTTTTATGAATTTTATACATTTATATTTTTGATAAACAATATAGTTTAAATTTTGTACATCCATAATAATTTTTTATTAGTTAACAATCATATTAATAATTTTATAATTAAATATAATTAGAACATTATAATTTTTATGATAAAAAATCATAAACTAAATTAAAATAATCATATTACAACTAATTAGAGGACATACGTAATCATCAAACTGGAAAAAACTAGGCATCTTTGATGCTAAGACCATAAAGAAACAGCAGAAAGAAACAGCAGAAAAATTGAAGAGTCCTAATAAATGGTTTTGTCCGCATCTCCCATCTAGTGACATTGGCCCACTAAACAGCAGAAAGAAACTGGTAGGCCGAACCTGCCACAACCTCAACAAGTGAAACAATGAAAGCCAAAACTTAGGTAAAAATTTCTGACAATTCTAGCTTATTGGTAAAACACAGGAACGCCAGAAAAATGCCAGAAAAATGCCTACCACGAGCTTCTCTTCAAGTTCTTTCCCTCCTCCAACAGTGACAAATCCCTCAATGTGTGAAGCTTCTTTCTCAATAATCAAGCAAACCCGTGAATACGAATGAGATGACTTGCAATCTCCAACAATCTCACCTTGACGAAAAAACAAAATCCTTTCAAACCCATCGAAACCCCATCATTCTCCTTCAAAAGAGAAAAGTTTCCTAGCAAAACTAAGCTCGAATATATCACACTTTAGTACCTAACCGGGAATGCAAGGATCTCAACCCTGAAACATTGTGACATCAAGAACACAATCATAAACCTATACGTTTTCATTCTGCAGTGAAAATGAACAAACAAACAATTGACAATCAAATTATACCATGATCTTTGTACTTCTGATACAGCTGCGCAAGCTCAGTGTGGTTCGAATTGGTCAAGCCACTGCACTAAATACAAAATCGAATTCAGGGACTCAGATCTAATCAGTCACAAACTTTCAATCTATAGATATATCCATGATATTCATCTACAGTCATAAAGAATCGAACAAATAAACTACAGACCGAGAAAACAAGATTCGAACCTTGACGGTGAAATCATAGACGGATTTGGGTTCGGAAGTAGCAGCAATCGAGTGTTCGGACCTAGAAAGTTTAGCTCCCGTTGTCGATAAAGGAAGAGCAAGAATCCGATGAGAATTGAAAAGAGGTTTCGCAGAATCGAAAAAGGAAGAGGAAGAGCACATCACTAAAGTAGCTAACTTCCTTTCCTGCAGCCTCCTTTCTCTTCTTCCTCCTCTGCTTCTCTCATTCTCAGCCTCTCTCCAGCTTCATTATCCACTATCGAAGCCCAATTATCCTCATCGAATCCCTCTGTCACAGCCGACGGCGGCGCCGACCAATCCCTGTAAAAATGAAGCATGGAGAGAGAGAGATTTCAACGCCGAAGAACAGAAGAGATCGAGAAGGAGATTGATTTAGGGTAAATGGCATTTTCGTAATTCACATTAATAATAAAGGGTTTTTAGTCTTTTACCACTCTAGTCGCAGGTTTAGTCGCAACGCAACGCTGGATAAATCCAGCGTCCAAAAATTCCAATCGCAGAACGCAGCGGCTAGACGCAGCGTTTGGCCGCAGAAGGCTGCGTCTAGCAAACGAACAACGTTTGGCCGCTGGCCGCAGCCGCAGGAGGCTGCGGCTGCCAAACGAACAAACCCACACTCAGAACAAACGATCAAGTCATACGCTTGGAAAAATCAACGGCAACGAGTTTCACTTTGGTTCCTATCCTGAACCATACATCCTTTGGTTTCAGTAAAGAGAATAAAAATCATTTAACAAATGTGTTCATATTACTGCATTTTATATATATATATATATATATATATATATATATATATATATTTAGTAATTAAGAATCATTTATTTTTTTGATCTAAGTGTCTCAATTTTCAACCTAGGATTTCTATTTTTGTCATTTTTAATGTTTTGCTTATAATGTTTGTTTTTTTGCTTATTTTTTTTTTAGTTTGAATTTGTTTGTCATATATTTCAAAATTTACAATAATTGTAACGTATCTATCAAGTTATAGTAAAAAAAAACAAAAACTTATCACTAAATACCAAAACTTAATTTCACATTGTAGGAAATATTTGATATATCAAATGAAACAGTATATGATGACTCTTCTTCCAACTCATGGAAAAGATTTTTCTTCATCCGATCTCGTTTCTTCTGATTATTTTCGGATCTTTTGACCAATGGTGACTATTTTCCCTACTCATGTGACCTATGTATTACCGTAGTTTCATTTTTCAATTTTTAACTAGTTATTATTTTTTAAACTTTCATAAACTCTTTTGATTATTAAAACTTAAAAGGTAGTTCATGTCTCCCTCTGATTAAAAATGTTGAATGATGAAATCTAATAATAAAAAAAATGGACCCTTGAATTTCTTATAAAAATATGGGCCAATATTTCATTTTAATACACATAGACACGGGCTCATAATCATACATAAACAATGCTGTATGGGCCGGTAAAGCCCTAAATACAGTTTAATGGCCCAGACAAGACCCTTAGTTAGGTGTAATGTAAACACCCTCGATGTTGAGACTATATTACCCACAAATGCCACCATTCTCTCGCTTTACCTTTACCAAATTTCTGTCATTCTTCTTCATCGATCATCTGATTTCTCCCCGTAAGCCGTACGACTGGGATTATGTTCTTCAAATGTTCAATTTCTGACTTCAATCTCGGTTGTCTAAAAGGTATTTTTGATTGCTTATATTCGTCAAATCAGATACATGTGATTTGGATATGAATTCCTCCTACATTGTATGCAGATCAATTTCGGCTCTGTTATTTTGAAGATCATTCACCACATTTGATGGAGCATTGAAGCTTTTACTTTTCTCCATTCGTCTCTTATTTGCAGACAATGTAAGCGAACAAGACTTGTCTTTCTCCTTCTCGTTTTGATTGCTCTGTGATCATTTCTTCTATTATTTTTTTTAATTATTATATCTCTACGAAAAAAACTGTTCTAAAAACATCATTGGCTTGTGTTGAATCATAGCACAATTCAGACATGAATTGAACGGTAGAAGAATAAATACCTTTGCCAGAGAAACCGACAGCAAACTGGTTCCTGAAACTCTGGTAAGCCAAGTGTTGAGTGTTGTGAAATTAGCAGGCTCTTATATGTCTAGGTATGAAACTCAAAAGCTCCTCTCCCTTTTTGGCAATAAATGATCTATGCTTTGGAAATATTGGTTAGAGTAAAATATAAAAGCTAGCGGTGTCTTCCATGTGAGGGTATTTATTAATTGAACTGAAATATTTTTTAATTGAAATCAGAACCATTACAAGAAGATAGCTCATTGACTTTTCTCTCATTTCATCAATTCAATGGCAGAATCAAGGTTTGTGTTTCCTCTCTCTAACCTCGGCTTGAAAAGTTTATGAAGAATTTTCTAATAACTTTGAACTGATCGTTTGTTTCCTCTGATTGTGTCCAGAGTTGCAGTTGTCACTGGTTCGAACAAAGGGATTGGGTTTGAGATCTGCAGGCAACTTGCTAAGAATGGGATAACTGTGATACTAACCGCGAGAGATGAGAAGAAGGGTCTTGAAGCTGTCGAAAAGCTCAAGACAGAGAATGGTTTTTCTGATCAAGCCATCGCCTTTCACCAACTTGATGTCTCCAATCCAGACAGCATCGCTTCTCTTGCTGGTTTTGTTAAGACCCACTTCGGGAAACTCGATATTCTGGTAAATTGTGTTTCTCGATTCTTGTCCTCCATCAATCTTCTAATCTGCTCTAGATTTACATCTGGTGATATTGGCTGCATTCAGTTTCCCTCTCGGATCTAAGTCAGTTGCAATTCCATTTTCCACAGATCACACACTTGTTAATTAGGATCTTATCCTGTTTAGTGCGCTAAATCTTTTGAGTGACCATGTCTGGAAATAGCAGCGACTATGTATAATACTCTTCCCTTTTTCTTTTCTTCTGATTTCTTGTTTGGTGTATGTCTCCAGGTTAATAATGCCGGAGTTGGAGGGGCAAACGTTGATGTCGATGTTCTCAAAGCTCAAATTGCTGAGGTATAGTATCTAAACTTCTCTTATTTCCTCTCAAGAAAAATTGCAGAAGCTTGAGTGGTAGTCTCACATATATTAATGACTACTAAGTACAGGCTGGTGCACCGACCGATATTTCTAAGATAATGAGCGATACATATGAGATAGTCGAGGAGTGTATTAAGACAAACTACTACGGCGTAAAGCGAATGTGCGAGGCCATGATTCCTCTCCTTGAATCTTCTGATTCCCCAAGAATCGTCAGCATTGCTTCCACCATGGGAAAGTTGGAGGTACGATCTTGATCTCTAGTCAATTAATTAACTTATAGGTGTAGGGATGTTATCATGTGGCTTGGCTAGGCCTCGGGATTAAGCTTTTAGTTGTATTACAGAACGTGTCAAATGAATGGGCAAAAGGAGTGCTGAGTGATGCTGAGAAGCTAACGGAAGAGAAAATAGATGAAGTGATGAATGAGTACCTCAAGGATTACAGAGAAGGTTCATTACAAGTCAAAGGTTGGCCAACAGTAATGTCTGGATACATACTATCAAAAGCTGGAGTGATAGCATTGACACGAGTTTTGGGCAAGCAGAAGAAATCATTCATCATCAATTGTGTTTGTCCTGGTTTCGTTAACACTGATATCAACTTCAACACTGGGATTTTGAGCGTTGAAGAAGGTGCTGCGAGTCCTGTGAGACTTGCTTTGGTCCCTAATGGAGACCCATCTGGTCTTTTCTTTGATCGCACTAATGTCTCCAACTTCTGACCTTTTTTATGTCTCTCAAACAGTGACAATGTTGTGTGTTGGGTGAGACGATGATGGTTATTGGTTGGTAATAAGATTTGAAATTCCCTCGACCTCTCTCTAGTCACGGAGATTAGTACTGCCGTGGAGTTGTTTGTTTTAACGCTTTTGGCATATGGGCCATCAGAAAGGCCCATTTAGGCCCGAAGTAGTTTACTATATATATATATATATATAGATAATGCCCTCTTTTTTTAAGTCGGCCGTGAAGCCCCATAATGAAGCCAGAAACTAAAAGAAGCACCATGGTCAGACGGCGGAGAAACAACGACGATGGTGGTCATTCTCCTTTCAATCTCAGCACTCTGAAGCATGCGATCGACGCCATAGATGCTGCTAATGAGAAGACAATCGATCTGTCGTCGTTGTCTGCGGCGTTATCCGCTGCGAGCCGTAAAATGAAGCCAAGCAAGAAATCTCAGCGAAAGCGAGTTAGAGAGACGAGGAAGAAGAAGAAGCTGATGATCGCAATGAAGCCGGAGACGAAGGCAGAATTGCAACGATGGTTTTCAAACTTCGACGAATCGTTCAAACAATCATTGACGAAAAAGAAGAACAATAAAGCAGCGCCTCCTAATACCTTGGTTTGTGAATTGAACACAGATTTCACTACGTTTTTGTAAGCTTATTGATGATGATGATGCTTAATCCATCCATCTTATTTGATTAAAGTAATTTTATTTACCTTTTTTTCTGTGTTAGACAAGGCTCTGTTGAACAATATCACCTTCAGACTTCACAATAATAATAATCTGTTTTTTTTTTTGTTTCTTTTCTAAAACAGACTGAAACGTTTATCATTATGCTATATCACAGAATCTAAACACACAGAGTATTAAGACAAAATCTAACACACAGAGTATTAAGACAGACACAATACCAAACTATGGAACACATACTTTTCTCCTTTCTCAGACCGTCTTAGATTTCGGATGCGATGGCAATAACTGCACGAGCGAGGGATCGTTGGCTTTAGTCATTGAATTTGTCCACAACACATCTAAGCAAAATGTTTTCTTGAAAAGATCCGGAAATTACCTGATAACAAGAGATAAGAGAGGAGGTGAATCCAAAAGCACCCGTGACTCGGGGAGTGACTTTCTTTGGAGCCAATTGAAGCAACCCGAAAGCAACAACTACATCCATCCCTGCTTTTATCAGAGCTAGTGACCTCTCGTTTGATTTCTGTAGTTTTGCACGGTATTGCTCGTTCTGCAAAATGTTATATCAGAATCAACAAACTTTCTTCTTCACTACTCCATAAAGAAAGAATCATGGTTTAAGGAAAGCTTACTTGGTGTTTATCCTTGCTCCCGATCTCTTTTTCTAACTTCTTAATTGATGCTGACAGCCTACCAAGCTCCCCAATCTAAACATTGACATGGAAAAGTTACTAGCCATTACACACTGCGGTATTTTGCGTTTGAACCACACATAACAAAACAATTCAATGGCAGTGAACAAACCTCGACCAAAGATGTGCAGACGGAAGAACCCATCCAACAGAAGAGGGATATACGTCCAAGAAGCTCGGCGCGTTCTTTGTCCTACAGCAGCAGATTCAGAACGCAAACAGAAACCTCAGTTTAACCCGAGAAAATAAGTCTCTTATTATGCAGACTTCTCCTCACCTTGTAAATCCCAGTCCTGCCAAGCCACACTATTTGATCGAGGAACAAGAAGGTAGACAGCAACGCGTTTTTGGACTGCCAAAATCAGAACATGAATAATCAGATCAATCAATTTTGTGGAAAAGAAACAAGCTCTAAAAGCAAAGCAAGCAACAACATTACCTTTCCCAGCAGAACAAGCGGGAGTGGAGTCCCTTTGGGAACAGGGCTAACGAGAGCATGAAGATCATTCACAAACTGCACCACAAGAAGAACACCATTCAGAGTTTATTGCAAGTGAAACTAACGGACTTCAATCTCAAAAACAAAAGAAAACAGTCAATTCCAATTTACAATAAGATCACAAAGCATAAAGGAAGGTCGACCCAATCGTGATATTGAAGGATGGGGCCTTATCGTTTTCCTATAAGAGTCTGAGTTTCAGATCATTCCACTGGATGTGTATATTTCAAGGGCGAATCTTGGAAAACATTTATTCAAGGGCATTACCTAGAAATCCTATATCTGAGACATGATTCTAAGCTTCAACTTAACTGAGAAATAACCATGGATCACATCTAGTTAGATTTATTAGCTCCCCCATAATACAACCCCAAAATCACCCACTAAAACATGTGTTAGCTAGCTCATAACCTTGAGATTGGTTTTAGGTAAACGGTGATATGAAATTTGAGGGATAAAAAGATGAAGAAAGCAACCAACCTTGAAGAGACGGAAAACTTTCCTAGCCAAGCTGGTGGACTTGTCAACATTTTGAGCAGTGCCAGGTTGTCCATCACTCAAGAACTTGGAACCGTACTGAATAGCTCGACAAATCTTGTCCCTCGCCTCCGCTTTATTCAAATACACAACTACCAAACCAAGCTCAGCTCTCGTGGTCTCAAGGGTACTCATCTTCAAGCTCACCAACAACCTTTTTTTTTTATTTAACACCAAATTTGGTTAAGAGAATCCCAAAAAAAAAAAAAATACAAGAATCAAAGAAAGATTCACTAAACCCGATTTCACAACAAAATCTCATCTGGGTCGAGCAAAGATTCGTACTTTTGATATGAAATCAAAGTGTAAGTAAAAGCCCTAAGGAAAATTTTACCGGAAAAATTAGCAGAACAGAATTTCCCGTCACCCAAAGTGATAACCTCACAAACACAGATTTATAAAATTTAAAATTATCACAAAACAAACGAAAGAGGGGAGAATTTGAGATCCGAGTATATATTTTTACCTTTACGAAGATTCTCGTACAGAGTTAAAAATGGCGACAAGAACTAAAGGACATATAATCCCATCTGCCAAATGAAATAGTGAAGCCGCCACACGATATGATCTATTTCTGACCGTTGACCATTTCCATCCCTCTACTCGATCTCGGTGTGTCCCATTAGTCCTGGGCGTTCGGATGTCCATTCGGGTTCGGTTCGGTTTATTTGGTTGTTCGGTTATTCGGGTGTAGAGGTCTAGGGTCCATTTGGATATTATTGATGTTCGGTTCGGGTTCGGTTCGGATGTGTTCGGGTTCGGTTCGGTTTCCTAAGTGTATGTAAAATCCAATTGTAACCGAAATATCAATGGATTCGGTTTCGGTTCGGTTATTTCCAACCGAAGTACATGTTTGCAACTAAAATAACCAAAAATCCGAAGTTAAACATAGCAAGTTCATCAGATCTGGTAATAAAAAGAGAGTCTGTGACATCAAAGAACGATTTATCTTCAGAATAAGAAAGAACCAAGAGGCAAGAACCTTCAGAATCAGACCTGTGACATCAAACAAGGCTTACAACAAAGCATATTGAAAGCAAGACAGAAATAAGACAATTGAAACAATGTAAAAACGAATGACAAGGAAGAAAAACGAAGCTTATAAGCTATGCAATGCAAGTGACAAGGAAGAAAAACGAATGAGTTGATGAATCCATCTGAAAACAATACACAACAGAGGCATATTGAAAGTTAGAACATGAAAAGAACAAAGAAGATAACAAAAAAGAACATATACAATACGCAAAATTCAGAGAATCATAGTTAATCTAGTTCAGTTCGGCCATCGCAATATCCGAGACACGAGAATCAGAGTTATTCTCCAAAGTTGTAGGGGGAAACCAATTTGACGCAGGGGAGATAGAGATTTAAAAAAAAACTCAAAATCAAAAGCAAATCCATGAAGTTATTATGAATATACGGTAAAACAGCCACATAAAAACACAGATCGAACAAGTCAATCATGAAATATACCTTAATCGAGAAAATCAAAATCCCTAAAATTAGCTCGAACAAATCAAGAGGTAAAGAGAGATGAAGGAGGAGAAGGAAAGCTCGAAGTCATACCTGAGATCGATTTCTAGAAATCTCAGAAGGAGGAGAAGGAAAGCTCGAAGAAGATGAAGGATCTAAAGTGCTTTGTTATTATTTTTTTGGGTTTTAGTAGTTGGGTAAGGAAAACGATGAAGAAACTCAATCGACAAAGTGTATTATGCCCTATTGGTTATAATCGATGGTTCGGTTATTGTTCGGTTATATGGTTTTAACCGAACCGAACCATATCCAAAGTAACTTGAGATCAAAACCCGATCGGTTATATCACTACAACCGAAGTAGTATATGGTTCGGTTTATTCGGTTCGGGTTCGGGTATGGACTTCGGTTATGGACAGAACGCTCAGGGCTATGTCCCATAATCGAATAGATCATGGGCTTGCATATGGATCCAATGGGCTTTCTGATAAAGTTTAAAGACCCATACTATTAGAAAAAAACTTACATCATATCAGACCCATACTACTACTACTTCACTTTTTCTTCTTCTTCATCGTTTACCGATGAAAGAAGCTTCTCAGTTTTCCTCTTTCAAGCTTCTCGAGAAGCTTATCGGCGCCGATTACTTCCATTTCCGACAGCTTCTTCAGATACCCAATTGCTCCGTACGAAACCATCACTTTCTTACTCTTCTCGCTCCCCGACAATCCCAAAAGCCCCGCCACGGCGTACTTCTTCGCCGTGTTTCCAGGGTTCGAATCAAGCAACATCACTAGATTCGTCACGCTCTTCCCGTCTTCCCTCAATTCCCGCCGAATTTTTCCCTCCGTCACCAATCCGGCGATCGCTTGAGCTGCCGCTTCTCTACATCCGTTGGATTTCGATTCCAGAAGCTTCACGATCACCGGAACGCACCCGGATTCTCCCACTAGCCTCTTCGTCTCCGGCGAACATGCGAAACGGCAAATCGCCGTTGCTGCTGCTTCTTGCGCGCCTAAAGATCCTGACTTGAGCACGTGTGCTAATCGTGGGAGCAAATTGAGAGCGACCCATATCTCTGGATTCACCGACGGGATTAGGTTTCTCAGCGCCGTTACCGCCGGTTCTTGCGGCAACGGACCGTCGAGATAAGCCAAGAGGCTTGGGACTCCGCCTTCTGAAACGATGGCTTCGCGTAGAGCCTCGCTCGCTGCAGTGAGATTCTGCAAACACTCGGCCATGTGTTCTCTTGATCCTAACAATATCCCGTGGTTCAGAATATCGATGGAGGCTCTAACCATTCCTTCTTCCGCAAGTAACTGTCTGAGCTCTGAAACTGCTGAAATGTTCTTCAGAGCAGCTGCAGACGCAGCTTGTGACACAGAATCCCCTGTTTTACAGAGATGGATAAGCGGTGTGATTCCGCCGTGTCCTGCGATTTCCCGTGCGTTTTCCTCTGTCATCGACAGTCTCTGAACCGCAACCGCAGCTTTTTCTTTGGTTTCCAGACTTCCTGATTCGATTAGCCTCACTAGAGGAGGCAATACACCTTCGGAGATAAGCCATTCGTCGCAGTGTCCTGATTCTGCTAATACACTGATAAGATTCACTGCTTTTTCTCTGATTCTTGTCGAAGTTGCTGTTAACAGCTGAACTAAAGCTGCTACGTTGGCTCGTCCGATCAAAGGCATAACCATCTTTTCATCCTCTTGCATTGCACGAAGGAGGTTTTCGAGAGCATTGTGTTTTGATTCCAAGTGACCGATCTGAAGCCTCGCTAGAAGTTCTTTTAAACTGGAAATTTTGGGTGTTTCCAATGAACTTGAGATATATAGAGGTAATGTAGCTTCACCGAGAACGCCGGTCTTGATCAAAACCATACAGTCTCTTAGATTCAAATCCAGTTTTCCGGATAAAGCATCGAGATTGCTCTGCATACGCAGCTTGCCTTCATACTTGTCAGTTGAACACAACTCTGCAAGCTCTATCACTTCATTTAGCGTCTTAGCCACAGATTGTAACTGCTCGTTGCAGAGCTTGTTCTTGGAGAAACAAGGGTGGCTTGAGAGGTCAGATAAACAACCTGGAATCTGATCAATCTTTGAGATTATCGTCTTCCATCGTCCTGCAAAATTCTTAACCGTTTTTGCCTTGCTGAGGACGGATGGTATTAGCGAATGGACGCGCGATAGCCATTCTTCTGCTGATTGTTTGCCCATTACCATCTGGTTAACTTGCTGCTCTTCTGCCATGGCTCCAAACTTTCTCATGGTTCCCAATTCTGCCATTGTTCCCATTGCAAAAAAATTGTCACAGCTTCTTAGGCTATTTGAACATCCATTCTCTCTTCTCGATCTGTGTTTGATTAAGTGCTAATGAAACCTGAAGAGAAAAAACAAAACTTTACAACCTTATACATGTCTGAGCTCGTGTATGGGGGAAAAAGTTAGAACTTTACCTCATCTGAAATTGAACTGTAGCCATATTTTCAGATCGATTAGTGATCATTGATCGACTCCAACTGCAATTGAAGATGAAGAGAAAAATCAAAACTTTGATTGATACATGTTGTTCAGTGAGAGAAACATAAAGAAAAGCCAAAACCTTACACCGTCTCCTTATTCTTTTAACTGCACTTGAAGAAAATGATCCAATTTTTCTCCAGTTCTGGGTGTTCCTCACTGACAAATTTCAGATCACGAATCTGATTTACTGCAATAGGAGATTAAGAAAGATATTAGTTTACATGAAAACAACATCTAACTGATACACACAAGCCATTGCTTAAGAAAAGAAAGAAGTTTTGGCACGACATATCATTTCGAGTGGTTTCTAGATGCATATTCATTAAATGCTTCTCCCTATACTCACTCTCCGTGAACCATCATTGTCAATGCAAAACTTTTCAATACTCGCAAAGATTGGAGAAAAAAATCCTTAAAAAGAGGAAGCACAAGCTGCAATTTTGTGATCAGAGTGATTCAATGTTAACAGAAAGGAAAAATCTGGCTGAGGATCAAAGTTAACTTGCAGACTTTTTTTTGAAGAGAAGTCAATGGGAAGTCTATTCATTTAAGACACAACTTGCAACTTGTAAGCACCAATGTAAGGAAGTTAGATACTGAGTGATCTAAGGGTATTGAAATAAGCCCCAAAATTTACAAGTAATCTTTAAGGATGATCTAAAGGAAATATTTTGTGACTGAAAATTAGAGATTCTGTAAGTATACATGTAGAAGTTAAGCAAGATTTATAGAATTATATGATCTTTATGCGAGTCACTGAGAAAAAAACACAAAAAATAAACGAATCTAAAGCAAAACGGGAGAGCAGAAATGAGATATAGGGGAAGTTTGGATATTCTGAACTAGACAAAAGAATCACAGAAAACAGAAGAAAAATCACCAATTTGTCCTTGTGAATGCAATTATAAGTTTGAGATCACAACTTTAGGCATTTTTCCTTGTGAATGCAAACATCAACCACAAAGAACCAACCTTTAAGATTCAGAATCTTAAAATAATTCTCATCTTACGAAAATCAAAAAGCCAAAAAAATATTTAAACTTTCGAAAAGTAGACAGCAGAATCAATCAGAAAGTATAATTTTTTCTATGAATTGAAACAGAATGAAGTAGAAAAAATATAATTTATTAAACCTTGAAAGATAAAGCAATTACAAAGGTTAGGACATGAGAAGATAAAATAGATGAATACTGACTTACCCATAAACCACTTTTGTTGTGTAAATGAAGAAACTAAAGCGGAGCAGGAGGAAATCTTGCAAGAAGCTGCTGACTTCTCTTCCTCAAACAAAAACACCTGACCTGACCTGCTCCTCTCTTTTTTTTTTCTTTCTCTCTTGCTCAGATTTAATAAATATTTGAAAAAAATTCAAATCACAACACACGATTTAGAGAGAGAGAGTAGAAACTAAAGACAAGTTCGATCAAATCTGATTCTATAATATATTTTTGAATATACGTATTTCTTTATTGAGCTTACAACTTTCTTGAAACAGTTGACAAAATAAAAATTAAAAAAAACTAGAGAGATTCCCCTCCCAAGAAGAGTTTCCGACGGCTGTGATTAATCTTAGCAAATTCGATTTGACCGTTAGATCTCGTTCTGTTTTGTTGTAGGACCGTTCGATCTGGTTTAAACTGAATTCACAGCCGGCTATGGGGAGAATTTGAAATCTAACAACTGTCAATTACAATAATGTGCTTCTGCTTTACTGTTATTACAAAACTGCCAGACATAGCATGTGTGAGCCATGGCCTATGCCCCACTTATTTACTCTATTTAAGAAATACATTTAACTGTTTTTTTTTTTAAGAGTTGGCATAAAAATATAACAATTAAATTATTTTCAAAATGTTGCTTCACGTGACAATGATTCACATTATTCTTCTCGTCGTATTTGACCAGAAAATTTTATAAAAACTGTGATTAGTAAATTAATATGTTGTTAACAACCAGAATTCAGAATTATAATGGTAAATAAATAAACTCTTGGATCGCCAAAATAGGACTAGCTTTTGTGGATAATAGGGGAATCGCCAGAAAATTATGCTCTTTGATTTATATATATATGTTATCGGAACAATAACTTGAATTTAATTTAGCCATGTGGTGTCTCTCTTTTCACTATTTTAAGATATATCATAAAATGCAAAAAATATACTCTCTCTCTCTCTCTCTCTCTCTCTTAATTTCTCTCGCACACAAACACATAAGGACACTTTATTCATTATAAAGATAACGTCCTGGGGGAACAAAGTATACATGCAATGTAAATGATTAGATAAAAGCATAAAGCCATTTATAACCTTGGAGTTATTATTAAATACCATATAGTATTAGAAGTACTATAATATGATGATTATGAACTTTTCGCTGTCAACAAATCATATATGTAAATAATTGTTTTTTTTTTAAAAAACAAAAAACAAATCGTATATGTATAATAATCATGAATTGGTAAGTTAGGTTTTTAGATGTCATAAATGGGTTTGTGCTGAAGACCCTCTTTATTTATTTTTTTTTAAGTTAAAAAACAAAAATTACAATCCTAGCGAGTAGTCTTACTGAGCCATGAAAGCCCATTTCAAATAGAAGGCCCAAAACTGAAAGCAGTATTAACATATACTCTCTCTATATATACATCATCAGTCTCTTCCTCCGACCAAACTCTGCTGCTCGCTGTGACTGTATCGTCGTCATACAGAATCTAACACAAATATATCTCGAGAAACCAAAGAGAGAGAGAGAGAGAGAGATCATGGGAAATACAGAGAAAGTAGCTGAGCTGATATCATCGCTGGAGCAAGCAACTCTCATGGCGCAGCAAATCGGAACCGCGGTGGAACAAAACCAGCTCCTCCAAATCTCCTCCTCTCTCCGCATAGCCAACCACCGCCTCTCCGCTTTCCTATCCACCATTCCATCGGCGTCAGCGGATAATTCTCTCTCCTCCGTCGAGCCGATGCAATTAGGGGAGGAAGAAGAGAACGGCGAGGCTGAGAGAGATTCGGCGGTGGAGAAGGTTGAGGAGAAGATGAGAGAGTGTTTCATTAGGAACAAGAGAGCCAAGCGGCCACTGTCACCGTCGTCGGCCGTGGTGGAGTCTTCGACGACGGAAGCGAGGAGTGGCCATGAGTACGGGTTTGATTTCGACCCACATGCCTCCAAGTTGAGAGCTTTGGATCTTATCTACCAATTTCATGGATGATGATCTCACTGTAAATTGTAGACTTAATTCTCCGGTAAAGGTTAGCTTTTGTGATTGTAAAGAGACACTTATCGTTTTAGGGATTACAAATCAACAATATTACATTACAAAGATTATCAAAGACATAAATTCTGCAAGAACAAGATTGGGTATGTGTTCTACTTGCTTCCTGATTCCTGATTATATGGAGACTGTTCATATTCTTCTTTCTGGATTATGTAGTGTCATCTGCATCGACAGCTTAATCTGCATCGAGTGGCGTCCTCATGCTGTTTTGTTTTCAAGTGGCTTTGTGGAAAGCTGACAAAACATGGATACTTATATATATATGGTCCTTCTCGTTGGTCCTACTCTCTGGCGATTACATTATGCAACTTGACAAAGTCACCCAAGGTAAGCTCTTCAGGCCTTGACTGCGACATTGTAGAACAAAAAAAGATATGAGTCAAGG
Organism: Eutrema japonicum; assembly: GCA_030161315.1. Lineage (NCBI taxonomy): Eukaryota > Viridiplantae > Streptophyta > Magnoliopsida > Brassicales > Brassicaceae > Eutrema > Eutrema japonicum. The sequence continues at coordinate 165,988 of BSQW01000001.1, read as the reverse complement.
TTTTGAGTATCAATTGACTCATAATTTGCAAACCTAGAGACAACTTCCATAACAAGCCGATTTTAAGATAGATGTATTCTCTTATGAGTTTGTGGTGGTTGATATGAGATTCATGCCCTAAGACCCTTATAAGTCATCAGAGAGATTACTCACAGTGACTGGAAGACCTGCAACTCCAAGAGCTTTTTCGATCTCAGGAGATGATGATATGTGCTGGAGCGACTTTCTCAACATTTTTCTCTTCCCATTGAACGCAGAATTCACCTGTTGTGGGATTGGATTCAGATGTTTTGTTGTTAAAAATCTAAGAAGCAGACTGAAGAAAGTTTTAGCTACCAAAGAGAAGAAACTTTTGGTGGACGAAACATCGGGATAGTCCCTCGGATGCTTCAGTTTGAATGTTACAACAGCAGCGTCAACCTGCAAGGAGCACAAGACGAAAAGTGGCCATATATGTAATTGGTAGCAATTTATATTCTTGTGAAGAATCAAAACTGTGAGTATACCTTGGGCTGAGGGAAGAAGTTTTCCCTAGGAACTCTGAAATTGTATTCCGGTTCTTGAAACAAAGGAAGTTGCACAGTTTCTCAGCAAAAGAACCACATTAACGATCACAAGATTTGCAAACAGATGAAGAGTTAAAATGGCGATAATGGAACGAGTACCTGAATAGAAGTTGACCAAAATGTTGATGGGTCGGTATTCAGATGTTCGCAGAGCTGGCTCAACCAATCGCAAAGCTGCTTCATCCTAAGATTTAGCTAAAAAAAATTGTCACACTTGATGATATATACGATCCTTTGAAAACGAGGAGAACAACTTTTGCTTTACCTGGAGTAAGAGAACAACTTGTGAGAAGATGTCACCCATAGGAAGTAGGAGCTTGACAACATCAGTACTTATATTAAAAGGTAAGTTGGAAACAACCTGCATTAATAATATATACAAATCCCATTGGTACAATCAATATTAAGATATGTGTGGTTCGTGGTGCTGAGTTAGAGCCAAGTGACCCAAAAGAAGAAACTTGTGACCTTTGCAAGAGCAAAATCTGGATCTGATAACCTTCTACTTTCTAAAATGGAGAGCATGTGAGAACGGATGTGACACTTGACAAAATCCTCTTGCAAAACCTGCAAATGTTCCCATCAGATGAGGAAACCCCTCTAACAATCCTTTTTAGAAAAAATAAAAACCGCAAATGTTCCCATCAGATGAGGAAACCCCTCTAACAATCCTTTTTAGAAAAAATAAAAACCTTTTTTTTGGGGATCAAAAGCTGCATCAGAGAGAGAAACCACACAAGTTGTTGGGTACCTTGAACTTGTCGGAACCTGCGAATCTTTCTCTCACCAAATCCACCATATGAGGATCCTAAAGATTTTGGTTGCAAAATCAGTATCAACATTTGCTGCTGCAAATAAACAAACAAACAAACAAAGGGTGCATCAATTAATGGCGTGGCAAACCTTGTCGATGGCAAGAACTGTAGCACCTAAATTGATAAGAACATTGGTCAAAGAGCCAGTCCCAGGACCAATCTCTAACACGAAGTCTCCTTCTTTCACATTAGCCGCAGCCGCTAGCTGATCGTTGATATCCGAATTCAGCATGTAATGCTGTGACATGACACAAACAAAGTTTCAATCATTCTACTTAGCCAAAAACATGGGCACACATGGTGTTCGATCATTTGTCTCAACGAAGCAGATAATCAAGTTAACTGTACAAAGAGAAATGTATGTGTCTGTCTATGAGTGGTGCAGAGAAAGAGAGAACCTGTCCAAGGGATTTTCTGGGAAACCGGCCTCGAGAATTGAGGGATTTGAGGGTTGCGTGGTAATCATCTGGGCTCTTGGCGCAACACACCTTCGTCAGGAAGATATTTGAGCTCCGCCGTGAGGGAAACGGTCGAGTCGGCGAGAGAGATTTGGAATTGATGGTTGATGTTATTACCACACTCATCCTCTTTGCTCCCGATAAGACCAAACCTTTGCTCTCAGTTTGTTTCTTGTTCAAATGCAATGCGCCCGTTTTTCCCCATTCCATTAACAAACTTATTGCTACTTTTAATAAACTATTGGTACTTTTAATACACAAGGTGCTGTGGTGTAGTGGTTATCACGTTTGCCTTACACGCAAAAGGTCTCCAGTTCGATCCTGGGCAGCACCATTTTCTTTTTTAACTTTTCGAAAATGTGAAAAAAAAAAAAACAAACCAAAAAGTTAAGTTTATTAGTTTACTCAGTCTCTAATAGAGAAAAGATTAAAAAGATAGTTCCTCCTTTATACAGACCCAAAAATTGGGTTTACTAAGAATCGAGAATGTTCTATCCAAACAAAAGACGACGCCTTACAGACTTTGAAAAGCTGCTACTAGTAGAAGTTGCTTGTCTCTTCTTTTCAGCAGAAGCAGCAGCTATTGAGCTCCCCCCTGTGTCTATACTTTGAGCTGGTGCTGCTGCTTTCGTTGAACGGTAGAAATCGGTAATACTTCTTTGTACACCCATACCCATTGCTGTCGATCTTGATGATGCTGCTTCTTCAGAAACATTCTTCTTTTTCGACTCTCGCAGTTTCTGACAGTTTAACAAGAACGATAAACCAACAGATTCAAAGGGGAAACAAAAAGGACAAAACCCATATACCTTACCTTCTCTTGCAGGAAGTGCTCTGTCTCATCAGGGAAAGCAGACTGAACAAGTCCTACGCATTCATCAGTTAGCAAGAAGCAGTCGCCGTTATCATCTTGCACTTGTGGTTCATTTAACCCATCTAAGGGATCAACTGACTCCTCGTCTTCCACCAGTTCTTCTTCCCATACAACAATCGATTTTTCTGCCTCTCCCTGAGTAAAACCACTTGTAGATATGGGTTTTCTCCACCTTATCACAAAGGACTCATGCCCATATCTAGTTTTTATGCACTTGATTGAATGAAATTCGTATTGGTCAAATAACAATGGATTTCCCGTGTTGTTTCTTGCCCTTTCTCTTAGATAAATGGTCGACAACATCGGAAGCAACATTTTCCTAACATAAGACGGGTCCCAATGCAGTTTGAAAACCATGAAATCCACTAGCATTTCGGTATCAGGAGTTCTCCAAGACATTGAATAGCCATCTTCCGCTTCAGGGGTACATAAAAATTAGGATTCAGAACAAGAATCATGTAATGCAGACATGAAAGTTGTTAATTGTTATCAAAAAACAAAAGTCGTCAAGTCATTTCATACCTGTGAAACTATCGGATAGATACAGTTCAATAATCTTTCTGTTGGGAAATTCTGGCCCTAGAGCAATTTTATCGCAGACTTTGATCCACCAATTCTCGGTTTTCTTCTGTTCCTTCAAATCTCGATCCTTGGAACAAAAGGAGCACTCACATCTAAACTCTAATGGTTTCATAATGCAACCACTATCAATACTGCAATGCTCACAAGAGGACTTGAAATGAGTTCTCTTGCTGCCCGGGTGTCCACAACGAGAACAGTGAGGAAATCTTCTTTTCATCTCGGAGCAGGATTCTTCACCATCATCCAATGAATTGATTCCACCATTAACTGCAGGTTTCAACCCTTTTCCAATGTCCTGTAGGCTACATGAAATATCTCAACAGGTTCAAGAAATGACCAGTCACAAAGAAAAGTAGAGACAATAAGCTTATGGGTTATACCTTTCGAGTATCTCGTCTTCAGAGAACACACGGACAATGCGAAGTGCTTTATCCACACCAATTCCAAGAACACCACCTGAATCATAGTCGTTTCCAACTAATAGAGACATGGCAAGCAAGTGTTTCCGCTTCAGACCGAGGCCAGCTTCAATATCTGACATATGGTAGCACTCAAATGGCTCCTACACACAATGAGGTTTCATCGGTAAAAAAGGCCAATAGCGGGTCAGACTAATACTGAGTTACGGAAGAAGAAGACTTACTCTTGAATTAGGCTTGATGCCTTTGATGACACACTTAGCACCAAAGAGGAAAGCATCACTATCAGGAGTAATGCAAGCATCCACATAACCTTGACTATTCAATTGTGCACAGAGAGCTTCAGCCTCACCTTTTGCTTTCACAACCGGGATACCGAGCAATTCGAGTAGCTCCTACAGAAGCAAAAAAAAGTCATAAGAAGATAGAGTGAAGAAAAAAAAGTAGCATCAAGGCTTACTTACCACACATTCCCTAACCCATTCACAAAACAGCTTATTTCTCTCAGCCGAGACGCCGTCTTTGATAGCAGGTAGACTCGAAGTATCAATTCCAGAAAATCGGAAAAACCGGGAGATTCTCGCCTGAGATTTCAAGGGTGAAGGTGTTCCATCAACCACAAAAACTGGGTACGCTCCAAACTGCAAAACCCTAAACCGCGTTATGATCGTTTCGACAGGGAAACCAAGAAGTGAAAAAACCGAAAATTCGAAAACCCACATTCCCGTAAAGAGAGAAGGAAGCCAAAAAGACTAGGAAACGAAATTCAATTGAAGCATAACAAGGAAGACGAGAGAAGCAACGATTCAAAGAAAAATGAGACCTTGGAGAAGAGGTTGATTGTTCGGAAGAAAGTGAGTCTGAGGTGAGGTTTAAGGACAAAACCCTTAACGGCAGTCTCATGCTGAACGATCCAGAAGGAAAGATCAACAGCAACCCGTTTATCTCTGAGAAAATGAAACCCTTGTTGTCGACCATAAGGTCTCAGCAAATCCCAGAACTTCCCTCCCACACCCATCAATTGCCGTGATTAACAAGCGGAAGACGACACTGTACAGCCGAATCCACACAGCGAGAAGAAGATGGAGAAGGAGGAAGACGAAGAGCAATTCCTAATTTCTTACCGTTATGGAGTGGATTCGCTTTGTACCTATCTAATCTCCCTATATAAGGAAGGACTCATCACCCGCCACGGTTATGGGCTCCTCGTACGTGGGCTTAAAAAATAGCCCATTTAGTTTCCTGTAAAATATATAGAGAAAGTACTAAAAAGTGCGCCCACCGTGGGGCTCGAACCCACGACCACAAGGTTAAGAGCCTTGCGCTCTACCAACTGAGCTAGACGGGCTTTGATGTTAGAAGTATAACTTCTATATATATAGCAGTAAGAAAACTAGTTTTTTTTTAAAAAACAACGTTAGTCGTCGCTTACGTGTTCCAACTTGGCTTCAAAGCCAAGACAAAAGAGATTCTATGAGAGAGATGTGAAGAAGCATGAAGCAATGTTTTGAATGATAAGAAGAAAAAAACTTACTGATATATTAAGTCACGCCCCAATTATTATCCCACTCATTAAATGTCACCTACCGGCGGTGGAAGCTGCATCCCCCGTCCGTCCTACTTCATCAAATGACTTAGTGGAATCATCACATTCACATTGTGGAATTAGGAATCACGATAACGCGATAGGTCTACAAAATAGTAATCTTTCAAGACTTGTTTTCTTTAAAGAGTATATCGGCTGTTTTAATTATTTTATCCTGCAAATTTGGATGGCTCAAACCGTTGATCGTGAAATGTGAGAAATTATGTGCCATGGAAAGAGTCAATTATTAAACGAGCTAGTAGCTCAATTTTATCATGATTTTTTTTTCTTTTCAAAATTTCTTTTATTTTTTCATCGATTATTATGCATAATTGCAGAATGACTGAACATCACTCACAATTCTGCACACACAAAAAATGATGTGTGAAAATCAACTAAGTATTTTACGGATCAAAGGCTAAACTTATTCCTCACGCTCCATTCTGTTAGGCAAATATATTTAATCATATCCCAACTCTTGGAAAGTGATATATTAATCAAAACTTGTAGCATTTGTGTTGCTTTTATTGGTAAAATATAAATGAACCCACGACTCGTAAAGCAACATTAAGTAACAGACGGACCCGCACAAGAACCACAAAATAGCGACAGTTACAAATTAACATCACGTATTTCATCATTTAACCTTTTTTTTTTTTTTTCTTTCTATATATTGTACGTTCTTTCGAGTCACATTTTCCTCAGCTCACAGTATTCACACATTGTGTTATATACACATATATAGAGACGACGAGTCGTAAGAATCATAGATACATCAACTTCTTTAATACGACAACAGTCCCATGATGTTCGCCAGATCATTAATCTTCCTCTTCTTCTTTTTCATCTTCTCCCCATCAAATGCTCCGTCCCTTAAACAAACCTACGTGATCCACACTGTCAAAACCAATATCAAACACATCGTAACTTCACTTTTGAATTCACTCCAAACAGAGAATCTTCACGACGACGACTTTTCTCTCCCCGAGATTCACTATATTTACGAAAATGCCATGTCCGGTTTCTCCGCGACTCTCACCGACGATCAGCTTGAGACAGTGAAGAACACAGAAGGGTTTATATCGGCGTATCCAGACGAGCTCTTATCTCTACACACAACACATTCTCACGAGTTTCTTGGTCTCGAGTTTGGGATCGGACTTTGGAACAAGACGAGTCTAGCTTCGGACGTAATCGTCGGCCTTGTGGACACAGGGATTTCGCCGGAGCACGTGAGCTTCCGAGACACGCACATGCCTCCGGTCCCGTCTAGATGGAGAGGTTCGTGCGATGAAGGCACAAACTTCTCTTCTTCGTCGTGTAACAAGAAGATTATTGGAGCTGCCGCGTATTACAAAGGCTACGAATCCATCGTTGGAAAAATCAACGAAACCACGGATTTCAGGTTAGATGGTTGGAAATTTGATTATTATAACGCTCTAATTTAAACATCCTCTTAATCTAACATTGTTTAGTCTCTATATGTTAATAACGTGAAGAAAAACTTCGAACTTTCAATATCATGCAACTTTATAAATAAATAAAAAAATTGATTTACTTTTTAAAACGTTATATTTGTTTTTTTTGTTGGCTCTTATAAAAATTGTCATCCTTATAAAAAAAAAAAAAAAAAAAAGCGTAACTATTGATTCCACGTAGGTCGGCACGAGACGCACAAGGACACGGGACTCATACAGCCTCGACTGCTGCCGGAGACATCGTCGAGAAAGCAAGTTATTTCGGGCAAGCGAAAGGCGTTTTCGCTTCCGGGATGAGGCATAGCTCGAGGATCGCTGCTTACAAAGCTTGTTGGGCCTTAGGATGCGCCAACACCGATGTATTGGCAGCCATGGAACGAGCCATTTTAGACGGTGTGGATGTGATCTCTCTCTCGCTAGGTGGTTCTTCACGTCCGTTTTACGTCGACCCGGTTGCGATCGCTGGGTTTAGAGCGATGCAGAAGAACATTTTCGTCTCTTGCTCTGCGGGTAACTCGGGTCCTACTAAATCCACAGTGAGTAATGGAGCTCCGTGGTTGATGACTGTTGCTGCGAGTTATACGGACAGGACGTTTCCGGCGATTGTCCGGATCGGGACCGGTAAAAAGTTAGTTGGATCGTCCTTGTACAAAGGGAAAAGCCTTAAGAAGCTGTCTTTAGTGTTTAACACGACGGCTGGCGCTGGAGGAGGAAGCGGAGCCGAGTTCTGTGTTGGGAACTCGCTCAGGAGAGAACTCGTCGAGGGTAAGATCGTCATTTGCTTAAGAGGAGCTAGCGGCAGAACGGCCAAGGGAGAAGAGGTGAAACGGAACGGCGGAGTAGCGATGCTTCTGGTGAGCAGAGAGACCGAAGGAGAGGAGCTTCTAGCTGATCCTCACGTTTTACCGGCGGTTTCAATCGGATTTTCCGACGGAAAAATCTTGCTCAAGTATCTCGCCGGTGGGGCAAACACCGCCGTCGCATCTATTCGATTCAGAGGAACCGCGTACGGTGCAACCGCCCCGATCGTCGCCGCGTTCTCATCGAGAGGACCTAGTGTTGCCGGACCGGAAATCGTTAAACCGGACATTTCGGCTCCCGGTTTGAACATCCTAGCCGGTTGGTCGCCGTTCTCGAGCCCTAGCCTCCTCAGATCCGATCCGAGACGCGTCCAATTCAACATCATATCCGGAACATCCATGGCTTGTCCACACGTCAGCGGGATCGCCGCTCTGATCAAATCCGTTCACGGCGATTGGTCACCGGCGATGATCAAATCGGCGCTCATGACGACGGCGAGGACCAGGGACAACAGGAAAGAACCAATCGGAGATATGGGCGCGGGACCCAAATCGGCGGCCACAGCGTTTGATTTTGGCGCGGGACACGTGGATCCAACGCGAGCGGTAGATCCGGGACTGGTATACGATATGTCAAGCGTCGATTATGTAAACTACTTGTGCAGCTTAAATTACACGAGAGAGAGGATACTCTTGTTCTCCGGCACCAACTACACGTGTCCAACTACAACTAGTCCCGGTGATTTGAACTATCCGTCGTTCGCGGTGAACGTCGTCAAAGGCGCGATGTTGAGATATAAGAGGACTGTGACGAACGTAGGGTCACCGGCGTGTGAGTATATGGCTCACGTTCAGGAACCAAAAGGTGTCAAGGTGAGGGTGGAGCCCAAAGTTCTAAAGTTCGACAAGGTGAGAGAGAGGTTGAGTTATACGGTGACCTTTGTTGCAGAAGCTTCCACAAATTCTTCTTCCTTTGGAGCTTTGCTTTGGATATGTGATGAGTATAAGGTCAGAAGCCCAATCGCAGTGACCTGGGAGTAGTAAACTTTCGTTTTTACTGCCATATTTATTTTTAGTATATAAATCACATGAAAACTCATTCTCTGATTTTCTAAAAATCTGATGAACAAAAGCTTACCGTAACTTGTAAGATTTTGAAAATAAATATCAATATATATATATGTGTTTTTTTAATTTAGTCTTTTAAACATTGTAATGTGTTGTCAGCTTGTTCGGATTAACTATATATGCATATCTTTTTGTAAAAATGCATACATAAATTGGCATTTCAATTTGGAAACATAATTGACAGAATATTCCTCTAAAAACATAGTTGACAGAATATATTTGGTTGGAAGAGTTTCCTCATATGGTATAATTTCGAGATGAGGAAAAAAATCAAACCAAACAAAACTATAAATAGACAGACATTCGGGCAGAAACACATAGAAGAAAAGAGATTTTATTGAACCAAAAAGAGGAGTAGACGTGGCATAGCGCGAAATATGCAACCGGCTCTAACACCATCAGTGAACCTCTAACAAAAGTTCTTAAGAATATTTTATAATTAATTTGTGAATAATTTAAAGTTTAGAACTCTTAAAGAGTTCTTAATTTTTTTGGGCTCCAATGGTTGAACCTCATTAAGGGTTCTAAAAAAACCAATGCTGGCTTTAGGATCCTGTAATTTAGGTGAGATTCTTTATACTTACGGTTAAGGGCCAGATCGGGATAAGTAATCAATGCTGGCTTTTCTCGGTCTCCATAGACAATGACAGACACAACACCACACGCAGTTTTAACACGATGCTCCTAAACACAAGAAACCAGCAAGTTTTAACAAAAGTAACAACCACCAAAGGATCACGATGTACATATAAACACACACATATTTACATAAACACATACATAAACACACACATATTTACATAAACACACACATATTTACATAAACACACACATATTTACATAAACACACACATATTTACAATATCCCATTATTGACAACACCACATATGGACAGATGAAGACGCGTTGAAGAAGAAACCACGCGAGGAAGACGGATTCGATTAGTAGAAATCTTACAGGGAGGTTCGATGAGGTTCGATGACGAAGAATATGACGACGAATCGGCATCATCGGCTACAACTCCGCTCAGAACACAATACCCAAATCGATTTCGCTTTCGCCGTCGCCGATACAATCGAAGAAGGAGAGAAAAATGTCGACATCGGCCAAAAAACAAAGAACAAAATTTTATCCCGTCTTTTCCTTCCCCAATTACAACCTTACATGTGCCATTAAGAACCGATCCTTAAAATCCTTATTTAAGGATCGGTCCTAAACATTTGATCAGTTTTTCCTTTTTTTTTTTTTTTTTTTCGCTAAGATACTCAGGGTGAACCCCTCATAAACCTCCGATGGAGATGGTCTAAGGTCTCATCCAGAAAAAGGATTTGGGAACCTGGAATGGCCCGTTTCTGCATCAACGAGAGTTAGACGCATTTTCTCAAAGAAGAAGCATTTTCTCTCCGACGAATCCGTTAGGTCCCACCATTCTTCAGCAAGGTAGGTAAGGGTTCTTCAATTTCATTGTCGGAATCTGTAAAATTAAACAGAAAAACTCAGATTCCTGTGTTATATAATTGATTTGATCGCTGTCAAATTCATAATTCTTTGGTTGTTGCTGATGAGTGATTGATCTTTAGTTTTGTAGGTTATGTGAAGAAAAATGGAGAATTATGGCGGTTCACGTTATCCGTACCCTTACGGTCAGTACCCAAACCCTTACGGCCAGTACACATACACAGGTCCTCCGTATAGACCTCCGAGTACGAGTTCGGAGGCATACCCAGCACCAGCAGCAGCACCTTATTATCCTTACCCACCACCTCCATATGCAATTCATCATTCGGGTCCATTGGACTACTCCCACAAGCCACAATCATCTGAATATCACCGCCATTCTTTCGACTACCAACCTTCTCCTTATCCATCTCCTTCTCCTTCTCCTTATCCTTCTCCTTCTCCTTCTCCTTCTCCTTCCCCTTACCCTTATCCTGCTCATCCTCTACCTCAAGGTAACGTCGCCACCTATCCTCCCTATTCATATCAAGAGCAATACCCGCCTGAAACTAAACCCCTGGAGCCCCCTCCACAAACTCAAGCCTATCGTAGGCAAGACTGTCTCACTTCTGTAACCAATCCTGGATCTTCTTATCCTCCCGTCGACCAACTTCTAGGTGCTCTGCACATTTCTGATAATCCCTCCGTAGGGGTTCCTTGGCAAACCCGTCCTCCTGGGGAATTGTATGGTTACCCTAACAGCTCATTTCCAAGCAACTCTCACTTGCCAATATTAGACCGAGTTGATTCCTCAGGTTCTTATACTCCTTCCTATTCATCTACTGATTCCCCACATAGCCCGCACATGCAGATGACTCTCTTTGGTAAAGCCTCCTTGAAAGTCCTATTGCTGCATGGCAATTTGGATATCTGGATCTATCATGCCAAAAATCTCCCAAACATGGATATGTTCCATAAGACTCTGGGTGATATGTTTGGCAGATTGCCTGGCAAAATCGAAGGCCAGCTTAGCAGTAAAATCACCAGTGATCCTTACGTTTCTGTCTCTGTCGCTGGTGCTGTCATTGGAAGAACATACGTCATGAGCAACAGCGAAAATCCTGTTTGGATGCAACATTTTTATGTTCCTGTCGCTCATCATGCTGCAGAAGTTCATTTTGTCGTTAAAGACAGTGATGTTGTGGGTTCACAGCTTATTGGATTGGTTACAATCCCTGTCGAACAGATATACTCAGGTGCCAAAATCCAAGGAACTTATCCGATTCTAAGCAGCAATGGCAAGCCTTGTAAACCAGGGGCAAATTTATCATTATCCATCCAGTACACTCCTATGGAAAAACTTTGTGTTTATCATCATGGAGTTGGGGCAGGTCCTGATTACCTGGGGGTACCTGGAACATATTTTCCGCTTAGAAAAGGCGGAACTGTGACATTGTACCAAGATGCACATGTCCCTGAAGGGATGCTCCCTGGTATAAGACTGGACAATGGGATGTCTTACGAACATGGCAAGTGTTGGCATGATATGTTTGATGCCATACGCCAGGCCAGGCGTTTAATTTATATCACGGGTTGGTCAGTGTGGCACAAAGTTAGACTGGTTCGGGATAAAGTAGGTCCCGCATCAGAATGTACTCTTGGTGAGCTCCTAAGATCAAAGTCCCAAGAAGGCGTGAGAGTCCTTCTTTTGGTTTGGGATGACCCAACTTCACGTAGCATCTTGGGTTATAAAACAGTACGTTACCACACGCCCTTGGCTGCCATTTTTTTTTTTGTTCTTTATTATCTGATTAAGATTTCGTCTTTACTGTGTAGAAGTCTGAACATATTTAGAGGTTTCATTAATAGGTAGCCCTGGTTTCATGACATTTCTTCCTTTTTATATCAACAATTTCCCTTGTAAATCATTACGGCAGATGAGTTTACAATTTAGTATTTATACATCGAAGAAGCTTGTTTCATGTAGTAACTACTACTTCATTTCGAGATACGTACCATATCTATTTGGCATGACATGTCAAATTTTTGGTGTCTCATATTAGTTTTATCTTTTGACTCAACTTGGTAACGGTACAGGATGGCGTTATGGCAACCCATGATGAGGAGACACGCCGTTTTTTCAAGCACTCCTCAGTTCAAGTCCTGCTCTGCCCCCGTAATGCTGGAAAGCGACATAGTTGGGTCAAGCAGAGGGTAGAGTATCACTTTCTTTTTCCCTTTTTTTTTGTGTGGTTAAACCAGGTATCCAGCTTCTAATCAATATTTCGCCCATCAGGAAGTTGGGACAATCTATACACATCACCAAAAAAACGTAATAGTGGATGCCGATGCTGGTGCTAACAGAAGGAAAATTGTAGCTTTTGTCGGTGGGCTTGATCTGTGTGATGGCCGATATGACACTCCTCAGCATCCTTTGTTCAGGACACTACATACAGTTCATAAAGATGATTTTCACAACCCCACTTTTACGGTACAGTTTCTTAATATCCTCTTGTGTAGCTTTCTTGGCAATTACTTAGTAAGTGGTTACCTTGAACGGTGGGTAGGAGCGAAATCCGTTCTTTTTATGGAAATATGATCTTAAACTTGTTCAAGTGGTATTGTTTGACATTGATTCTTTAGTATTTGTGCTGGCTTCATTTTTTTTTTTAAAAAAAAAAAAACTAGATTCTGCAAGCAATTCGCTTATTTTTTATAATTTCAATAGATGTGTTTTCGTTGTCATATAGAACCAGATAGCTGGTTTTTATTCTTTAAAAAAGAACTTGTCTTCCAAAGGTTCTTCGATTTTTTCTTTTTGTCTTTTCACAATCTTGCATAGCTCCCCCCCCGGTGGATTTTGTCATCTGTAAACATCAAAATTTGTTGAGCTCGAACATTGATAACCATACGGTAGCCATTTATTTTTTTCTGAATGGGATCCCCTTAATTTTTTGTAATTAAAAATGTCATCATTTCATCAGGGAAACCTTTCCGGATGTCCAAGAGAGCCGTGGCATGACTTACATAGTAAGATCGATGGCCCGGCTGCATATGATGTGCTGACCAACTTCGAGGAGAGATGGTTGAAGGCTGCGAAGCCTAGCGGGATCAAGAAGTTTAAGACTTCCTATGACGATGCGTTGCTAAGGATCGATAGGATTCCAGATATATTAGGAGTTTCTGATACTCCTACTGTAAGTGAGAACGATCCTGAGGCTTGGCATGTTCAGGTAAGAACATCAAAACTGTTACTGTCTAGAAGAAGACCTGAGAGGCTGAGTATTTTATGAAACCATGATTTAGATCTTGCGTCAGTCTTTAGAATTGCATGGGAGTTAGAGATAAAGAGAAAGAGTTGATGAACTTTGGCATTAAGGTGAAACCAACCAATATTCAGTTTTTCCTAGTATGTGCCTGCTATCTTGATTGAACATATGCTAATTAGTGACTAGACTCATCTAGCAACATATCGTCTGACATCAATTTCCCTATACCTGTTTCTTCTCTTTATCTCTAGCCATAAATATGAAATGGGTCTTTCAAGATTACCTTTATATAGAGGTTTCATTGAGACTATCCTGCAGAGTCGATGAAATATGTCATATTATAATATATATCATGCAAATCTTGAAATTTGGTCAGAATAAATTGTCCAGGAAATTTATTTCTGCATTGTGGGAATATAGTCGTAGTTCATATTACGCAGGCTAAGCTGATGTTTTTCTGGTTTGATTCAGATTTTCCGTTCAATCGATTCAAACTCTGTGAAAGGTTTCCCAAAGGATCCAAAAGATGCTACATGCAAGGTGACTTGAAAAATCAATGGAATCTTTAGCTATCATTATGTTTGGATATCTAAATATTTCAAAAAATTAATCCATGAAAAGGTTTTTGTTTTGGATAGAACTTGGTGTGTGGGAAGAACGTGCTCATTGATATGAGCATACACACAGCGTATGTCAAGGCCATTCGTGCAGCCCAGCACTTTATATATATTGAGAATCAGTATTTCATTGGGTCTTCCTACAACTGGAATGCGCACAAGGACATAGGTTTGGTTATATGTCTATGCTTGTTTATTTCAAGAATACAAGAAACCTAAGTTTGTTCTTACAGTTGTGAATCTTTGTCCTAGGATAGTCAGTACGCGGGTTTGTGTATCTATATATTATAAAATTGTGTCACGTGTTACAACATCTATGAAACTATTATTGTCAACCATGAACTCTTACTTTTTAACTTTGTACTAAGCTTTAGGTTACTTTATTATTTGTGTGCAGTCTCTGATTTTTCTTGATGATATTAGAGTGTTTTTATTGCTTCCATTGGCTCTCAACATTCCTATACAATGTTGTTGTGTAGGTGCTAATAATTTGATTCCTATGGAAATCGCGTTGAAGATAGCTGAAAAGATCAAGGCAAATGAACGCTTTGCTGCATATATTGTTATTCCAATGTGGCCAGAAGGTGTTCCAACCGGTGCTGCTACCCAGAGGATTCTATATTGGCAGGTATCTCTGAGTAAATGCTTATTGCGTGGGTGTCTAAGCCAAAATCTGCCTTACATTTCTTAAATCAGAAATCACAAAACTAAGTAGAGATATTCCTGATGTTATATGTTCTTAACACATGATGGATCCATAATTAGAGGTTATTGAAACTGAATGTCAGTGTTATCATCGGTGCAGCACAAGACAATGCAGATGATGTATGAGACTATCTACAAGGCGTTAGTGGAGACCGGGCTTGAGGGAGCATTCTCCCCACAAGATTACCTCAATTTCTTCTGTCTCGGCAACAGAGAAATGGTGGATGGAATCGATAACTCGGGAACAGGAAGTCCAAGCAACGCAAACACTCCTCAGGTAACTAAACCCGAGACTGCCTTCTGCTTAACTTGCTCATGTTGTTGGAAAAACGATGATTCCCGATGGTGTGTTGCAGGCATTGAGTCGGAAAAGCAGAAGATTTATGATATATGTTCACTCGAAAGGGATGGTAGTAGATGATGAATACGTAGTAATTGGATCGGCAAACATAAACCAACGATCAATGGAAGGCACAAGAGATACAGAGATTGCAATGGGAGCTTATCAGCCTCAGCATACATGGGCAAGGAAACAATCTGGTCCTAGGGGTCAGGTACATCCCGATAACCACATAGGAATTACGAGTTCATCGTAACCGGTTCTAGAGTTTTGATCATTGGGCAATTTCTTGCTCCTGTGCAGATCTATGGATACAGAATGTCGCTTTGGGCAGAGCATATGGCGACATTAGACGACTGTTTCACGCAACCGGAAAGTATAGAATGTGTTAGGAAAGTGAGAACAATGGGTGAGAGAAACTGGAAACAGTTTGCAGCTGAAGAAGTCTCAGACATGAGGGGACATCTGTTAAAGTATCCAGTGGAAGTCGATCGGAAAGGTAAAGTCCGACCACTTCCCGGGAGTGAGGCGTTCCCGGACGTCGGAGGTAACATTGTCGGATCGTTCATAGCCATACAGGAGAATCTAACCATTTGAGATATAAAAATAATGAAGCAGGTTTTTTTTTTTTTTTTTTAAACATTTTTTTTTTTGTTGAAAATTGGATGGAGGAACGTTTTTATAAAATAACTCAACTTTACACATTATATCTAGGGTATATAAGATTGTTTTTTTTTTTATAGGTCAACAGCGTATATAAGATTTATGATTCATGATTTGTGGTGTTCTTATAAACTGATTCAACTTGTTGATAGTTTGGCATCTTTATATTCTAATCTGTATTTAAATTTCTTCCACCATGTTGAGTTGATAAATCTTTTGAATAAAACGTGTGAAATGATTTTCCCAGTTTAGTTTTTTTTGTATGATCGTATAATGCGAAATCAAATCTATTTCAACAATGAGCTCGTAATGCTTTAAAATAAAACGATTTTATGGGTAGAAAAGGTCAATATGTATGCTTTAAAATAAATCCATTGCATAACGCAATAAAAGAACGCAAAATTTGATGTCCTATAAAGAGTTTTTGCCAGATGAAGAATTAGAGAGAAAGACATTGAGTACACACGAAAAAAAGCTTATAATTTTCCACCTATAAATATAAATTGCAAGTGAGTTCCGAGAATCTTATCTGGTCGGGAAAAGAAACTTCAGATTTAAAGGGCTGAACAAAGCCTTATCTTTAGCCACTCTTGATCCGTTCGAGTTCTTCTTCAGCTGCTTTCAACTGCAAACGCAATGTGTGTACTTTCCGCTCCAGCTCTTCTACATTGCTTCTGCTTGTGGTGGGATGGTACGGCGTCAAGAACTTATGCGAGAACGCCTTTAAGGCTTCAACCCCTGTCACCTGTGATTCAAGCACCCACAACAAGTTTAAATCTCTTCAGAGTATGAGTCTTAAACGTTTTGGTTTTGGATCGATTCAATTATGTTCCTTCTCGTCTCTGATGAATGTCATGCCTTCTTACCTCTTCCGGAAGCAGAGGAAGTTTTGTGATATTGAAGTCATCGTATAGCATATAAAACTGATCAAGATACTTCTGCTGCATCCGCATCCTTGCTCTAAGCAACTTGGATTCCACATCTATAGAAGAGGCAAGTGAGAATAGTCGTTAAATTTGTGCACAAAACAAGTTTGAAACGAGAAGATAGGCACAACAAATCTGCAAAAAGTAGCCACCTTCGTCGTCGTATAGTACTTGGTTGATGATAATGTTATGCGTATCGATCTCAAACTTTGCGAGTTCCTGAACTAATCTCTCTGTTTCATAGAGAGACAAGAACTCAGGGATGCATACACAAACGAACGTTGTCATATCCTGCGTTTATCAAATTGCAGAATCAGAATTCACCAATGCAGATGCATGCTGTCAAATACAATCCTACAGAGCAGTGACACACATGCGAAAAAATGTTACATGTATAGGAATAGTACAGTAACATAAAACTAAAATCGTGAACATAATCAAGAAACTGTCATGAGCATTGAGTACTGAAAAAAAAGAAGCAAAGAACCAATAAAGAAAATGTTACCGGGTCTTTAAATTGCCGATTTACTTGTTCAATCACATCTTTCAAGCCCTCGAGTCTCCCCAACAGAGCATCCTCCCCAAACTCATCCTCTATGCCAAACATACGGCTCATCTGCAATATACCAACCAGTTCCTTGAAAAATCAGCCAAAGAAGATCCCCCCAAAAGAGCAATTATCAATTGCCAAGCAAACACAAGCTTAAAGACATGCCTGATTCATCAAGCCACCAAATCTACTCTTAAGCGACATCAATTTCGAAAGTCCCTTTTCTAGTGTGGCTGGAAACTGCAACAGGCGGAGAGTATGCCCAGTTGGAGCAGTGTCAAACACAATAGTTGCATAATCCATTGTTTGCACCAACCTAAGGAAACATAAGCATGTCAAACCATGAATTTGATATCAAATTGTTGATGCCAGACAATTGTTAGGGAAAGAAAACAGTATGGAGTGTAATATTTACTTCAACATCTCAGCAAAACTCATTGCCTCATCGATTCCAGGAATCGCATTTGCCAAATCAGAGAATAAACTATCCATCCCTTCTGGACCAGCCATGTCATCAGTTTCAACAGTAGGATCCACCTCCTGAGAAAAGCAAACAAGATTCACAATCAAGAAGTGAAGGGATGTGAATCGTATTCCAAGAAGTATTTGCTGATACAAATACGCAGACACACTATAAGAGACGATCCACAACAGTCTTCTTTGAAAAAAATGAAAAATGAAAAAACAACAATTTTAGAAAAAGTCTGTTCGAATTGACATTGAAGTTGACATAACTAACCTAGAATTTTAGCTATCACGGCGATAATTCAATTTGGGGACTGCAAATTTTGCTTGCAAACTTCTTCAGCCAAAAAGAAGCGATACCACAGATACGTCACCGAGTTTTATGCAAGCACTAAATCTAGATTACTGAAAATTGAAATTGAAGTTTGATTCAGAGAACCCTATTTCATGATCCCGATCCCTGATAGAGCCCCACCCAAGATGATCTAGGAAACGAGATCGGGGGGAGAAAGCATAATACCATGGCAAAGAGATTGGAGAACCCTTGAACCAAAGTGGGGGATTTAGTGAAGCGTTGCTGAAACGCATCACTAAGGTTGTGAGCCGGGTCGGTGGAGATAATGAGAACGGAGGATCGAACACTGGCGAGACAAATTGCGAGAATAGAACTGCATGTCGTCTTCCCGACACCTCCTTTCCCTCCGACGAAGACCCATTTAAGAGACTCTTGGTCCAGAATGTTCTGTACTGTTGCCTCCGGCAAATCAGCCGCCATTGTTACTGCTTCTTCGTCCTTCTCTTCTCTCTCGCTGCCAATCAATCTTAAAGCTTTTGCGAAACTTGTGAGATATTTGGCGTATGGAAGAGTTTAACCAGAGACTTTCCGCCGGTTCTTCACGAATGTTTGGCTTTCGGTTTACCAAATCAGAAGCGAGATCACGGCAATCTGGTTTGATTTCTGGTTTGAGTTTTTTCTTTTCTTCAAATTTGGTTTTAGTTCAGTTTTTTTTTTTTTTTTTCGGCAAACAGATAATTTCATTAATATCAATATAGAGTTACAAAGTCAATATACAAATCTTCCGGAAAACAAATTATTACATATGCAAATTAGTTCAGTTTATTCGGTTTAAATTATAAACTTGATCTAATTTCAGTTTTCAAGTTTGGTTTCCCCATTCGGCTAAGTAACTTAGCGAAGGCATTCATTGGTCGAAGCTCAACGACATCGTTTTGAGTTAGTCCTTGGCTGTAAGATTGAAAACCCTCCTCAGCTCCGTTTCATCGTTCCCGGCTTAAACCCCGTCGGAGGATTGATCTTTTGATATGGCCATTTCGAAAGAAGAAGCTAAGCTCGAAACGTTCCTAGATTGGCTTCAGGTTGGATCCGACCTTCATGTCTAATGGGTTTCGATCTCTGTTTGATGGACTTCGATTTTAATTTCAGGTGAATGGAGCTGAATTACGAGGCTGCAACATCAACTATTCCGATTCCCGAAAAGGATTTGGCCTTTTCGCCAAAAGCTCCGCTGAAACTTGCGATGGTAAATATATTAGCTTATCTGCTTCTACCGATTTGAGAATTCTTGTGTCAAACTGTTATGTGGAAAATTTCAGATGTTTTGCTTGTTGTTCCGCTTGATTTGGCCATTACCCCTATGAGAGTTCTTCAGGACCCTCTCCTGGGTCCAGAGTGTCAGAAAATGTTCGAACAAGGACAAGTAGATGACCGGTTTCTGATGATTTTGTTCCTCACTTTGGAGCGTCTTCGTAAAAAATCTTCTTGGAAGCCGTAAGTTTGTATCTCTTATTAGAGATTTAGCTCAATCCATTATATACTAAGCGTAAGGTCATGATGTGGTAGGTATCTTGATATGCTTCCCACTCGATTTGGCAATCCTCTTTGGTTTTCCGATGATGAGATCCTTGAGCTGAAAGGGACAAACTTGTATCACGCTACCGAGTTACAGGTAAATCTTGGGCTTTTGTTCCAATACTATGTTCTTTATCATATGATCCAAAAGTTAGCTGCCACATTTTCTCTTTTCATTTATTAAACCAAGAATTTGGAAGATGACCATGGTGAACTCATTCTCGTTTGATGTACTGTCTTCTCAGAAGAAGAAGTTGCTGTTGCTTTACCATGACAAGGTGGAGGTCCTGGTGAAAAAGCTTCTTGTTTTGGATGGCGATTCCGATAGGTTAACAGACCTAACATATTCACGCTACTTTAGATATATTTGTTTTTCATTGATGGCGAGCTTTGTTTGTTTTCACTTCTTGTGCAGCGAGGTCTCCTTTGAACACTTCCTCTGGTATGTTGGCTAGTGGTTGTTAGTAGAACCCGAGTTTTGTGTGTTGTAAAGGGCTGCTGAGTGATCTAGAGACCTTTTCCATTACGCCAGGGCAAATTCTGTATTCTGGAGTCGTGCCTTGAACATTCCTCTTCCACATTCTTTTGTGTTTCCACAAAGCCAGGAAGATGTTGGGGGATCCCCATCAACAAGTCATACAACTGAAACGAATATAGGTTTGCTGAATTCTATGTGAAATGCCTTGTTTTTTTTTTTTTGTAAAAAAAAATCCTTCTGGCCTGTAACTTAAACTTCATGAGTTTCGTCATTTTTTGATGGCTAGATATTCAGACTCCAGTCTCTGGCCCGACATCTGTAGGACCCGGAGATACTGTGTGGGTTGAGGGGCTTGTTCCTGGCATTGACTTTTGCAACCATGGTATGCCAATTTGTTTTCTAATTAAAAAATAGACTTTATTTTCAGTTTCTCTCTGTACCATAATGTTGATAGGGTTAATGAGTATATCCAGGTGTGATGTGATACATTGTACTATGGTTATGGCCGTATAGATTTGAAGCCTGTGGCGACTTGGGAAGTTGATGGGACCGGATCAGTATCTAGAGTTCCTTTCTCCATGTACCTTCTCTCCGGTTGGCCAATATATATATTTTCTACAAATATCTATCAAACCATATCGAGCATTCCTTTTCCTCTCTTCTTTTTGATCTGTATGTGGAAAACTAAGTGCCACAATTCTGTAAATTGAACAGTTGCACAAAATCGTATCCCAGACAAGGAGATTTCAATCAGTTATGGTAACAAAGGCAATGAGGTAAGACATTTTGCAGTTCCTGGCAGCTTCAATGGAAATCAAATTGAATGATACTGTTTGTTTTCCAGTCAAAGATGTCTTTTTGTTTGAATATCTTGTATGCCTTCTTGCTCTATGCAGGAGCTTCTTTACCTGTATGGATTTGTGATAGAGAACAATCCAGATGATTATCTCATGGTAATATTTGGTTCCCCTTTCGGAGTTCCATACTTTTCAACCTTAGAGTCTTGAGGATGTTTCAAGATCAAGAAGATGCTCCTCAATTTTGTTCTCACATCTGTTGTTAGGAATAATATTGGGATTTATTCAGGTACATTATCCTGTCGAGGCGATTCCGAGTATCCCTTTTTCTGATTCCAAGGGACAGCTTCTTGAAGCCCAGGTTAGCATTACAAGTCTTCGCGCTATCTTACACGCAAAACTTTGATCCCCTCTTATTTTGATTTAATATGCAACTGTTGAACTCTGAAAAATGTCATTGCAGAAAGCTCAACTCCGGTGTCTCTTGCCAAAATCGCTCCTGGATCATGGGTTTTTCCCACAAAGCACATCAAAAGTCAGAGAAAGCGATGAGAAGGAAACTGTCAGATCCTGTAATTTCAGTTGGTCTGGACAGCGTAAGATGCCCTTATATATGAAAAAACTAGTTTTCCCAGAAGATTTTATGACTGGCTTGAGGACCATTGCCATGCAGGAAGATGAGATTTACAAGGTCTCAGCTATGCTTGAAGAGGTATGATTACTCACCCTTTTTTCTGCTTCTGTCATCTGTTCAACTTAAACCCAAATCTTACAAGATGTTCCATTGCTGAAAGTAGTGAGTTGGGATCAGATAAATAATATCCTCACTTGATTTACTCGATATCGCCCTGGGTTTAAAATAGCGACCGCTCTCAACGCTATAGCGCGGAGCGACGTGAAGCGATGGCTTCGACGCCTCAGTACACAGTAGCAGAGCGATTTACAGAGAGCGACCGCTTTTACCGCCTGAAACCGCTTTTGCGGTGAAGCAAGGAGCGACGGAAGCGATCACTTTATGTATTTCTCGTTATTTCTAGTTGCTAACCATAGAAACAGGTTAACCATATGTCGTCGAATCTCGGAAGATTCCGACGATAATCGTCGAGTTCTCAGCAAATGAGAAATTCCCGGAGATATTGACAGTAATTGAACATTGCTGTGTCTCAGACCGCCTAGGTCATACAAATCGGCGACGCTGCTTACACGTGTAAACCAACGCCGACACGTGGAATCCAATGAGCCAACGCCGCCTAGGTCATCGACACAGGAAACCGACGATTCGTCATCATCCAGGAAAGTCCCCGACGCCGGAGAAGGTGTCGGCGGATTGTGATATCGCTTTATAATTAAAAAAAAAAAAAACAGCGTAAGGCTATCCATAGCGATCGCTATAGCGCTAAGCACTAAGCGAGCTCCTTGTCGCTTTAGGGCGCTATGCGCTATTTAAAACCCAGATATCGCCTCCAATTGAGAAAATAGTTTTTTGCCTGCTGAAAGCTTGTAGAGTCAAGACCAGACGAGCAACCTAGTGAAACTGAGGTCAGGATGGCGGTATGGGAAGCATGCGGGGATTCTGGAGCTTTGCAGTTACTTGTGGATCTGCTTAATGCAAAGTAAGCAAATCGAATCGTTACCAGTGACATGATGATATCAAGAGCTAACTAAAATGTTTCGGAATAATAAAAAATATATATACTATCAAGTGATGCATATTTTTCGTGACAGGATGATGAAGCTGGAAGAGAATTCCGGAAGTGAAGAAGGAGATGCTTGGCTCCTTGAGGAGGCATGCGTGTTGGAGAGCCATGAACAGCCAAGGTACAATGTTGATAAATCATATATCAGAGAAGTAGGCATGCATAATATCTAAAGATATATAGAGTATCAATTAGACAATCTCTCTGGACATGTTTAGATTTAGGTTGAATGTTTTGAAATATGTGATCTAGGGAGTTGGAGGACGGGAAAAGGATGATGAGCAGAAACAAGTGGTCAAGTGTGGTTTACCGTAGAGGGCAGAAACAACTCACAAGACTCTTGCTCAAGGAAGCAGAGCATGCCCTTAACTTAGCCCTCTCCTCTGACCATTGAGTATTATTTTTTACATCTTAATATTAATTAATTTAATAAAAGATTAAACTGTATGTGAGGAATTGAATCGACTCAAGCAGTGACATGAAATATCAAAAAAAAAAAACACTCAAAATAATGATAACAAAGTAAATCTCTTTTTGCTAATAATACGGCACAGACATGCCTTTGGCTTCAAGATCAAGGGCTACATTCTCATACTCCTCGTTGCAAGAGTATATTATATAAATTTAACTGGTGGGACCCACTAATCTACACGTGAGTCAATGTTAAGTGATGCCATCCGTCTTTCTGCAGCCGCTGCTCTCATTTCCCTCTCGGCCGCCATTGCTCTCCTCACTTGCTCCTATAACAAGTTTGAGACAAAGAGAAACCCAAATGTGTTGACGTGACTTCTCCTTATTAGATCACATACTATATACTATACATACTGGGGTTTGTGAAGCTCACCACTTTAGAGATCGGTTTCTCCTTCTCAGCCTGCGCAGCTTCCGCCTGCAAAACACAATGAGTGTTAGGTAACAAGTTTAACTGTCTCGCTTTGTCCTCAATAACACTCTGATTAAAACGTTACTTGAGCCTTCTTTTCTCGGGCTTTGCGTAGTTTCTTCATTTCTTTTGCTCTTGCTTTCTTCTTGGCGTCTTTCTCTGCCTGAACAATCACAACTTCTTAGTCGGATGATGGATTCGAAATCTCATATGAATGTCTCTGACACATCATCATACACAAAATCATGCGACAATGGATGCATAACTTTTATACAACACCATATCAATGAATGCATTTTGGCGGACATCAGACCTTAACACACCACCACCACAAAACCATTGCACAAGGAAATGACTTCTGCACTAGACCTATGTTTGCCTGATGTGGAATCCTTACCAAACTTCTCAAGTCAACATATAACAAATCAATGCAAAGTACCTGCTTGGCAGCTTGAGATTCCTCCATCTCATTGGTCAGCGGGCTGGGTACTTTAGCATCATGCCAATTCCATTTTTCAAGGTTTGACGCCATAAACCGTCTGAATGTGTTTCTCATTTCCTTCTCATTTGCAACCATGTACGGTGTTCTGCCTCTTTCATCCTTAGCACAAGGATCCATACCCTCCTCCAAGAACTCCAGAACTCTCTCACAATCACCAGATTTAGCAGCTTCGTGTAATGGAGTTGACGTACCAGTAACCCCATCCCCGACATCCCCTTCTATAAGATTTGGTTCACCTAAGATTATGCTGGTAGAAGAAGTTTCATCAGGCTCTTCCTGTCTTATGATTTTACCAGAACCCTCAGTGTGAGTCTGCACCACAATATTATTAGCTTTGGCTTCCTCTGGTGGATTTACAAAAATCTCCTCAGTTACATAAGCAACCTGAGTCAACTGATTATATATACGCTGTGATTCTTTGAAGGTTGGCCGCCGGATAGTAAATGGAACGTTTCGTACAGCGCAGTTTTGGCTGCTAAAATATGGTTTGCCTCCATTGAAAAGCAATTGCCTACTGCTTGAGGGAGCGTGGACAAAAACACAAGAAGCGCCATCAAAATAAGGCTTCCAGCTAGCAAGTAGCTCTTGAATATCCTAACAAAGTCGAAAAAGGATGATTACAGTTACACATCAAGCCAATGTGTACTATTAATAGAGGATAAGAATATATGACCAAAAGTTTTTAGTGTTTTCCTTCCTATGATCCGGACCCCGGGACAAACAAACCATCATGAAGGCGGCCAATGTTTCCACCCGTTTAGGAGACCTAAATGATGTTTTCAAAACTACATACCACACTTCAGAGTCCAGAATTGCCTTTAAAATGGGCAGGGCCGCAGATATTATATATGAGGCTTTCTATTCTTTTATTGTTTCCTCACTTAAGAAAAAAGAACCATCTAATCTGCGATAGCGGGGTGTAGGAAAATCATAAACTGAAAACCATATCAAGAGAAAATAGTAACAGCAAGTTGAGACAAGTAAGAGATCGTCCCTAAAGCACTTTTGTCCCTATTGTATAATCAGCGACAAAAGGGGCTTACAAATATCGTCAATAAAAAAACCAAAGATCTTTATTGACGAAAGGAGCAGTAGCAAATAATGACAGCATGTTCAGAGACGAACCTTTTTCAAAGCAAGTTCATTATAACGGCGAAGTGAGGCTCCGGCAGAGTGTATACTTCTCCCGCTTCCATCTTTTGTGGACTGCTTTTTGCCAGCCTTGGCTCTTACAACGTATCTATACATGGGAAAGGGAATTAAAGGGTGTTTAAATGTGCACATCACTTATCATAAGTAGATATAGAAACAAGATTCTGAGGAAAAAAAGAATCAACAATGTGAAGAGACAGACCTGTGGAAAGTCTTATGAGCCACAACCGACTTTCCATTAAAGACACTACCGGCAAAGTGGCCACCACTAGCAAGCAAGACGACACACATTTGCCTGTCATCCGTATTCTGTCGAACCAAATGTGTCAACCTCTCAGTGATTTCATTCTCGGCCAAGCTCCCACAATCATCAACAGAAACTCCTCTGTCATTCCCGTAAGAAACCCTTTCAGCCTCGTCCATGATTAAGCTTCGCCAGATAGAAACTTTCTCACCAATTTGAAGACGAATAAATAGCTTCTTTTTATCAATACCCTTTTGAGCATCAACCTGGAACAAGGGTCTTGCCTCAGCTTCGTCCTCTGATCCTGATATACTCGACACATCATAGTCTTGGACCGACTCAGATGTCAACTCATCAACATCTTCTTCTTTCAAAATAGGCTTTCCAGCAACACTCAGCTTGATCTACGATCGAACACACCCAGAAAATCAAATCAAATCGAATAATGATCTTTCACTTATAGAATTAATAAATTAACTCTTAAACCTACGACAGGGAATTTACGTTAAGGCGATGAATATCGGACTTGAAGTGCGAGCGTTGATCCTGAAGAGATACGAACTCAATTTTACAAGTATTACATGTCCATCTATCCAAAATCACGCCGTCCTTGGAACTCTTCTCCTCCGCCTCCGGATCGAAAGCGGGTGAAACCACAGGTCCTAACCGGACCGAAGGATTCAACAACCGACAAGAGTCAAAAAAATCCGCCGTCAAGTCAAATATCGATCGAGGCAGTTTACTTTCAGCGTTTGCAATCTCACTGGCGGCAGTGGCCATGGCGGTGGCGGCGGCGGAAGCCATGGATTATGAATTGGAGATGTCGAGATCCTCCTAACATATTGTTTGAAAGCTGCTTACTAAATACAAGACGACGCCGTTTATTATTTTCTTAACGTGGTCCAAAGCGACGCCGTTTATTACTAATACAAAGCGACGCCGTTTATTAACGTGGCCCATATACTAGAATGTGAAGAGACGAAGAAGAAAGCGAAGGAGCCAAAAAAAGCATCGAAGCGAGGAACAGGAAAGCAACCAAAAAGCTCCGGTAGTTTCGAATTTGGCGTTTCCAAGCATCGTCGCTTCAATGGTGAGGCGTTGATTCTATAATTAGTTTTTGGGTATGTTTACTGTCGAGTTTCCTGGTTTTTAATTCTCCGTCTTGGTCTTGTGCGCGCACAGTCAGTAACATTGCACACGAATCTGGGTGATATCAAGTGCGAGATCTTCTGTGACGAGGTTCCCAAAAGTGCTGAGGTTACTTCTTTCTTCTCCCACCTTATGCTTCGACTCGACTTCTTTTCTTAGAATTTTGTGTCTCTTGTTGATCCAACGCTCTGGTGATTTTCTAGCCCCCTGGATTGTTTAATTAGCTATTATCTCTGCTGGGTTCTTCTTCTGCGGAGGATTTTCTCTGCTCTCTCTGGATTATTATTTGTAAATCCAAAATTAGGGTTTTAATGTTTATGATAGGGGAGATTCTTTTCCCTGACTACTTTCTTGTGTGTTGTCCTCCATTAGGTTCAGCATCTTTCTATGCATTGATGAGCTTAACCTTTAGCTTTTTTGAATATTCATTTTTTTTTTGTTGTTGCAGAACTTTTTGGCTCTATGTGCTAGTGGCTACTATGATGGTACTATATATCACAGAAATATCAAAGGGTTCATGATTCAAGGAGGAGACCCAAGTGGGACCGGGAAAGGAGGAACTAGCATCTGGGGAAAGAAATTCAATGATGAGATTCGAGAGTCCCTTAAGGTTAGGGGTACTATTATTCATCTTCTGCAAAAGGGATCATATATACTAGACGTAGCTGAGTTCGTATATCCTGTTGCGGATGGCCATATCTATCCCTAGTCGAAGCCTGTTTCGTTCTTGATAATTCCTCTCTCTCTCTCTCTCTCTCTCTCTCTCTCTCTCTAATGCAGCACAATGCAAGAGGGATGCTCTCAATGGCAAACAGTGGCCCAAACACAAACGGAAGCCAGTTCTTCATCACCTATGCAAAACAACCACACCTCAATGGATTATACACCATCTTTGGCAAAGTCATTCATGGCTTCGAAGTGCTTGACATTATGGAAAAGGTAAACCAACCTTTTTACCCTCTTTTCCCCCATCCTCATCTACTGTTGACTGTTGTAAGTTTAGCCTGAATCGAGTGTTAATGAACAATTGAAGCCTGAAGCAGGATTTGTTTTTAAAACTCTCATCTAATGATGTGATTGTGAGCTGTTGCAGACTCAAACAGGTCCTGGAGATAGGCCGCTTGCTGAGATAAGGCTGAACCGTGTGACGATCCACGCCAATCCACTTGCAGGTTAAGTCAAATGTGGCAGAACAGAACCGGAACCAAGCCCTATTGTTCTCTTCGTTTGTCTCGGTAAAGCTGATATGCACACTCAGAAACTGTAGTACAATTACCGTTTAACCTATTTAAAAAGTTTTTACCAATGATTGTCCTTGGAAAGGAGTTTCCTTTGTATTATTGCACATTCTTTTCTATTTGTGCCTTATTACACTATCATCAAGATTTGTGAATTTCACAAGATTAAAAGCGATTTAGTGTAGTGAAATTATCTAGACAGGATTCCAGGTGGGCCATCAAAATTCATCGAGGCCTGCCAAATCTTATAAATGGGCTAAGGCAAAATGAATCACTTCCACAGGGTAATTCAGTCTTTTGGGCAGATCACTAAGCGAACCACTCTGGTGAGGAGGGTAAAAAGGTAAACTCACTCTTTTTTTGGGACCCATTTAACTCAAACGACTGTCTCTGTCTTCATTCAAATTACGAACGAGTGTGGGCCCCGCCATCCTCCTCCTCCATTCCATCACTGTTTTTAACCCCAAAAAAAAAAAAAAATGTTTTAAGAAAAAAAGCCCCAAAATTGAAATGAAGAAACAAAAAAAAGAGCCCTCGTCTCGTCTCTCTTCTTCTTCTTTTGAATTTTTATTTCTTCTGATTGCATAAACCGCCGTCTCGACTACTCTGGAGGTAGGTAGAGAAGAGTATATGGCTATGGCGTCTTCGAGAAATGGTGCGGTTAGAGGATCCTTGAGACCGATCTCTGCAGCTAATTCCTCCAATCTCAGATCGTCTTCTTTCAAATCCAGGATTCCTTCGGCGGCGCCTGCTCCCCGTCGGAACTCTTCTGCTTCTCTGGGAGGAGCTTCCGCCGCAGACAATGGAGGTCCGTTATTATCCCTGATAACCAACCTACTCAGATGCGATTTTCAAATGCAATTTATTTACTCCCACTATTGAGCTCTCAGTTTCCGTTTAATTGCTTTTTCTTTTCTTTTAGGAGATGATTGTTTCGTTTTCCCGATTAGATGTAGAATTGTGTTTTTCTTTAACAGTGCCTGGGAGAGTTCGAGTCGCTGTAAGATTACGACCTCGAAATGCAGATGAGTCGGTGGCAGATGCTGATTTTGCTGATTGCGTTGAGTTGCAACCTGAGGTTGTCTCCAATTCCTATTGTTAACTGAGTGAGTGAGGGTTTTAATCAAAATCTCAGCCTCAGGTCGATGTTGATTCTTGCTTTTGTGTCAGCTTCAAAGATTGAAACTCAGGAAAAACAATTGGGATACGGAGACTTACGAGTTTGATGAGGTGCTCACCGAAGCTGCTTCACAGAAGCGAGTCTACCAAGTGGTTGCCAAGCCAGTTGTAGAGGTCTCTTTTTTTCTTTCTTTTTCTTTCTTTTTGTCTCTCACTCATTCCTTCATCATTCATGTTTCTCCTTTCACTTTTCGCTTGTAGAGTGTTCTTGAGGGTTACAATGGAACTGTGATGGCTTATGGTCAGACGGGTACCGGAAAGACTTTTACCCTTGGAAGGTTAGGAGATGAAGATACCGCTGCTCGTGGTATCATGGTTCGATCACTGGAAGATATCATTGGAGGCACTTCTCTAGACACTGATTCTGTCTCTGTCTCATATTTACAGGTCTCTTTCACTTCGGAACTATTGATTGTAACTACTTTGCATTCTTTATTTATTTTATTTTGATTCTTTTTGTCCAGCTTTATATGGAGACCATCCAAGATCTCCTTGACCCAACTAATGACAATATTGCAATTGTCGAAGACCCCAAAACTGGAGATGTCTCCTTGCCAGGGGCAACCCATGTAGAGATCAGGAACCAACAAAATTTCCTCGAGCTACTTCAACTTGGGGAAACCCATAGAGTTGCAGCCAACACAAAATTGAATACTGAATCTTCTCGAAGTCATGCAATTCTCATGGTAATTGACCCCATTTTAGCCTTCTCTGAAACTTCCTAGTCGTTAGATTGAACCATTTCGTTCATCTCTATTGTTATTTTGAGTTGATGATGCATTATCAATAGTTCAGGTGCATGTCAAGCGGTCGGTGGTGGAAAACGAGGATCCAGTCTCAAATGAAATGGAGAACTCATCTCACTTTGTCAGACCATCAAAACCACTAGTCAGAAGAAGCAAGCTTGTTCTAGTAGATCTTGCTGGCTCTGAACGTGTTCACAAGTCTGGTATATAAACCTCTAATAATTATATGAGCTAGCTTGTCAAAGCTCTTGTACAAAACAGTTTTACTCGTTTCTTCATTTTCCCTCCACCCTATGGGATTGCTCAGTTTCACCTCCTTATCCGCACTGCAGGCAGCGAAGGGCACATGCTGGAGGAAGCTAAATCCATTAATCTCTCACTTAGTGCTTTAGGGAAATGCATAAATGCAATAGCCGAAAATAGCCCTCATGTTCCACTTCGTGATTCAAAACTTACTCGCCTGTTGAGAGATTCATTTGGTGGTTAGTTATCTTGTACATTCTTTTTCATATGCTAAGTCATGGTGTCTTGAGTTCGGAATTCCTAATAAATTGACTTTTCTGTATTATCATTCACGTATATCTGTTGTTTGCATTTCAGGCACGGCAAGAACATCCCTAATTGTGACAATTGGTCCCTCCCCGCGTCATAGAGGAGAGACAACAAGTACTATATTATTTGGTCAAAGGGTGGGTTTTCACTAATCTTAACCAACCCGTAATTTAGAAGTTTATTGAGACATCTCAAATCCATAAGTCTTTGAAATCTTGGGCAGGCAATGAAGGTAGAGAATATGTTAAAGATAAAAGAAGAATTTGATTACAAGAGTTTATCCAAGAAACTTGAGGTCCAACTGGATAAGGTGATTGCTGAAAATGAAAGGCAGCTGAAAGCATTTGATGATGATGTGGAGAGAATAAATCGACAAGCACAAAATCGTATATCAGAAGTTGAAAAGAATTTTGCAGAGGCCTTAGAGGTTAGTTAATGCAACATCCAATTAGGCACTTCTTGGCATATGCGTGTTTTGTTTCAACACCTTTCGAAATCTGGTAACAAAATTTAATATTCTATTTACAGAAGGAAAAACTAAAGTGTCAAATGGAATATATGGAGTCAGTTAAGAAGCTTGAAGAGAAACTGATATCGAATCAGCGGAACCATGAGAATGGAAAACGCAATGGAGAGGTACTTACCCACATAACTCTTATATGCTTTTCAGGTGATGGGAGTGCGTATCTTTAACCAGTAAATATTACTTTGCAGGTCAATGGGGTTGTTACAGCTAGTGAACTCACTAAGCTAAAAGAATCACTTGAGAATGAAATAAAGTTAAGGAAGGCAGCTGAAGAGGAAGTTAACAAACTAAAAAGCCAGTCAACACTGAAGACAAGATCAGGGGTACCCAGTCTTTAACTTCTCTTTTGCTCTCTCTATCTCTCTCTCCGCTCCGTGATTCAACATCTTAGATACTATTTAACCAATCTCTCTGGCGTTTTAGGAAGGCGAAGATGCTGGAATATCAAGACTACAAAAACTGCTGGAGGATGAGGCTCTTCAGAAAAAAAAACTTGAAGAAGAGGTCACCATATTACGAAGTCAACTTGTGCAGCTTACTTTTGAAGCGGACCAGGTACAAAGCTTACAAATTCAGAATGTGTAAAGGTCTCTCCCCTCTAATTGCTGTAAAGCAATTGTCTTTATACATCAGATAGTCTCCATCATTTGCCCTCATTGAAAATACTTTGTAACACTTGGGGAATAGTACAAGCGCGGTTAGAAGTCCTTTGATCTATAGCTGTTGTGAATATGAGGCACATTTTCAGATATCAACAATTAGCCTGCTTCTTGTTTGGTAACAACTGTATGTTGGTAATAGTTTTGGTCCAACCTTGAGTCTCATGAATTTGTTATCTAATAGTTGAGTCTTATTCTTCCAGATGAGAAGATCCTTGGACAGAGGTGCCCCGGGGAACTCATACTCTGGCACGGACTCATTACCATCACGTCATTCCCAAGCAAGAGAATCTGTGAACGGACAGAAGGCACCATTTGCTACATTATGTGAACAAGGTAAGGGTAATTTACTCTAAAATGTTTGGACCAGAGCGTGTACAAACTGTCTTTGCGGTTCCTATAACTTTCCATCCTCTTTGAAACAGTGGGTCTACAAAAGATCCTGCAATTGCTCGAGTCAGATGATGCAAACATCCGAATTCATGCTGTGAAAGTTGTGGCCAATCTAGCAGCTGAAGGTAAACTTTTGCTCACTCCCAGACATATATGCATCATTTATGAGGTTCAATTTTGTTGGCTCTAGGCTCTCATAGTTTACCTATATTCTTGGGGGTTCGATAAGCAGAGGCAAATCAGGAGAAGATCGTTGAAGCTGGAGGTCTTACATCATTGCTGATGCTTCTCAGAAGTTACGAAGATGAAACTGTCCGAAGAGTTGCCGCTGGTGCAATTGCCAATCTCGCAATGAACGGTAAACTCTCACTGTTACTGATTACGAATCAGTCAGTGGGTAGACAGACAGTGAAAGCAGAAACACAGTAATTATTGGTCTCTTGGTGGGACAGTATGCTCATGAGTTTTAGTTTTTTTGTTTGTGGGGTAACAGAAGTGAGTCAACAACTAATTGTGGACCAAGGTGGAATCAGCTTGCTATCTTTAACAGCTGCAGATGCAGAGGATCCACAGACCTTACGCATGGTTGCTGGAGCTATTGCTAATCTATGCGGCAACGGTAAAAATAACATCCAACATCGTTTTTGATTTGTTTTTTGTTTTTTGAAAAGACGAATGGATCAGTGGGCAAGAAACCGACCAATGATTCTTTGGCAGACAAACTTCAAGCAAGACTATGGTCGGATGGGGGAATAAAAGCGTTGTTAGGAATGGTTAGATGCGGACATCCGGATGTTCTTGCACAGGTGGCTAGGGGGATTGCGAACTTTGCAAAGTGTGAATCGCGAGCAACATCTCAAGGTAAAAAGAAAAATGGGTCTTTCAAGGTCATCATCCAGTGTTTAGAGGCTAATGTGAAGAGTGTATGAAGGTGTGAAGAGTGGAAGATCATTACTAATAGAAGACGGAGCGCTTCCGTGGATTGTGCAACATGCTAACGATGAAGCTGCACCAATCAGGCGACACATAGAGCTCGCATTATGCCACTTGGCCCAACATGGTTAGTTTAGTGCGACTGCAATTGAAATTAGATGAGATCGTATCCTAATTATTATTA
Source organism: Eutrema japonicum (assembly GCA_030161315.1). NCBI lineage: Eukaryota > Viridiplantae > Streptophyta > Magnoliopsida > Brassicales > Brassicaceae > Eutrema > Eutrema japonicum. Next base: position 133,129 of record BSQW01000001.1, on the reverse strand, counting down.
ATATGTTGCAGAGGTGAATGCCAAGGAGATGATAAGCGGAGGGGCGCTATGGGAACTGGTGAGAATATCAAAGGAATGCTCAAGAGAAGACATTCGGAGTTTGGCTCATCGCACTCTCTCTTCCAGTCCCGTCTTCCGTTCTGAGATCCGCCGCCTCGGCATCCACTTTTGACTTGAGAAATGTGTATCATAAACTAGATTCAGTTTTTTTCATCGCTTTTCCTAGTAAAATCATCTTTGTGTGTGATTCATTCAAAACCTCAAAATAAAGTTTATTTTGCAATGTGTCATAAACAAACATAGGCTGTCCAAATATTACAATTTACAGGATACAAGTTAAAAAAAAACAAAAAACATATCCGACCACAACTCGTGAACGCTAATCTCTTCCCATAACAATTTAAAGAAAAGAAAAGAAAAAAGGAAGAAAATGCTATTTGTGATTTAAAAAAAAAAAAAAAAACTCAATCAGCAGCAATCTTACAGAGTAAAAATATTAGCAGCAAGAGCGGAGGAGAAGAGGCCCCATTGATGTCTGAAGCATATCACTAAGAGCTACTTGTACCTCTCCTCCCGACCCATGTTCACAGCTTATCAACGTCGCTATCAGAGGAAACAACTCCGCTAAGTTCTTCTTGAAAAGTGACTCCCCCATGTTTCCCAGTGTCTGAATCGCAGCCACCACTAGCGGGGCCCGCGCAGTTAGCTCCTTCCTTTTTCCCGACCCCGAGGGAACCGCCCATCTAGACGACTGCTCCTCTGAACATGATATGTCTATGTAGAACTCCAACACCTCTCTGCACAGCCTTATGAGATGGCTTTCTATTTCGGACTCGTCATAACCCAAAGGCTGGTCTGAGATGAGGTTGTCTAAGAAGGTCATACATGTTTGGTAAGATTCCTTCTCCAGGCGGAGGAGAGGAGCTTCTTGGGATTCAGGGGACGACCCGAGCTCCTCGAGCTTGGAACGCAAGAGTGGGTCGGCGTTGATTTTGTGAGCGTTGGATGCGATGCCATGCATAGCGTCAAAGAGCATCAACATGTGATTGGCTGTGAGAGACGTACGGTACATGTTGTAGATATCTGTTACCGCCTGCAAGTAAACAGCAAGTGCACAAGACATACACAAATAAGATTTTGATTATATGTATCCACATGCGCTTCATCACCAAAGAGGCCGAGACTTGACTGACCTGAATCACAAAAATCTGAATTGAAGCTTTGGATTTGGCATCTGCTACGGCAGCATGAAGCTGCCTGTTTCTTCTTCTCAGTCTGTCGTTGGAATTATCACTTGTTTCATCCTCATTGCTTACATCCTCACTGGTAACGTATGAGAAGTCAGGGGAAGTAGCATCTGCTGCTTCTTTAATACATGACACAACCTCAAGCCATTGTTCGTCTGAGAATTGATGACCGACGTCTCTCATCAGACGTACAAGCGCAGCAATGCCCGCACCAGCAAGACTTTGGTGAGGACGTTTTATCAAGCTTACGAATAGCATCAGTACCTTCTTAAGGAGAGGGTTAACCGTCTTGTAGAAATTCACAAAGAGGTCTACAACTAGCTGTAGAGCCAATGAGCATGTCTCGTAGAGCCAAGACTCTTGATCGACTTCCCCATTGTAACCTCTCTGATCAGTTGAATCCTCACCAGACGGGTCAACGTCGTGACGCACATAGTCAAATATCCGAAATAAAACAGACTCGAAAACCCGTTCCCATAACGACAGACTGAAATGGTCACCATGGTTCCGCAGAGTATCGAACAGGACTTTTAATGCAACCTTCCTAATTTCTGCTCTTGGGTCGAAACTAAGTTCAGATAAACCTGCAAGGCAAGGAAAACCGGAAATTAGGGTGTTATGAAATTTTGATTAGAGAAGTAAATGCAAAGATAAGTGATGCCACAAACGGTTTACCAGCTAACAAGGGAAACCAAGAATATAAATGTTCATCGCTTTCTAAAAAAATTCCACTATTTTGTTTTCCGCCTTTTCCTCCCTGTGGAGAAGATGGAGGGTTCCTCCTCAGTGATGAACCGACATAGCCTTCGGCAAGTTTTCTCGCGCAATATTGAAGGAAAGCAATGGCTTGGAGACTGATATCTTTCTCAAATTTACTATTGGTGAACGCAACAAGGCAATTCACACAGTCTGTGAAGGTGGTTGTCTCAGTCTCTGTGATGTGTGGGAAGTAGTCCCGGATAATCTTTTCAACCATTTCAAAAGACAGGAACACAATATTTTTATGTGCGTCGTGTGCTGCCGTCGTAAAAATCTGCAAGAGCAAACAGATTTCAATAAGTAGATCCGTCATCAGAAACTGAGAGAGACATCAGAGTAAGAGTTGGGAGTTTGATAGATCAAATACCATGAACATGCTCTTCCATCCCGACTTGACATTGTTAACACGGGATAGAACCATCTGTGAGACGCATCGTATAATCAATTCCCTGATCTCAACAGCACCACTTTTGCGCATGACGACAACAAAAGGTTTCATAAATTCATTTTGGAAGTTATAATTTGCCAACTCTTCCCGCTCTAAGAACTTCATAGACAGCTGGCGCAAGGAATCCATAGCAAATATTGCAATGGAGAGGTTATCAGAACAACCAATAGTCACAAAGAAATCGGAGAGCACATGCCAGATGCTCGACCAGACAAGTCTTATGCGGTTCATGTTATAGTGCCTGCCATTGCATCCAACAGAGTATAAATAAGAGATAGTTTGACCAAGACACAACAGATATCGAGAAGGAAAGATTGATCCTTACGCTATTTCCACAATCTTTGTAAGGCTGAAGACTCGTGGATCAGATGGAGATCGTAGTTCATCCATGGAAACTTTGCAGAGGGCTTTAACAAAGTCAATTATGGCTTCACTGTTCAATCTCTGACTACGTGTAAATATCCGACTCATGTCGCCAACCTGTTCTAGCAAGTTCAGATTAGATATCAGGTTGTTCATCTGTTCAGATGTCACCGTATTAGAAGCCTTGCTAGCAACACCGGAACCATCGTAGGAACCCCTTATAACAGCAGACGCAGCATACTGAAGTTTTCCAGGTGCTCTTTCTTTAACTGCAGGTACTGAATTTGACTTAGCCAGTGGAGAGTTTCCTGACTCGGTTTGAGGAAATGCAAAGAAAGTGGCATCAGGAGGCGCTCCTTCCCCCAAGAGGTGAAGATGTTCAAACCGAGAAACACATGTCAATATATGCTCCCAAGCATCTTGTAGATAGTTACCTTCTTCCTCCGCCAGTTTGACTATTGCCTATCAGTGAACAAACAAAAACAGTTGATCCATAGAAGTCACTTCTTATCATCCAAAGTACCCAACTCAATTCAACAAACAAAACCGAAGGAAACAGCTAAGCCAATAAATATTTCCTAGAAACTAGAAATGCGTAACAAGAAATGTTTTTACCAAGATGTATAAACACCAAAAATGAATGCTACTTCAGCATAAAATAAAACTTAAAACTGAATGAGATTTCCCCCAACTCGTTTTGTACCCTTCAAAAAAGAAAAGAACTTGAGAAAAAGGATACAAACCTTTATGGCTTCAATGTTTTTCTGCTTGATATCAGCAGGAGAGTGGAGAGAAGTAAATTTCGCCAGTGAAGTCACAAAGGCATCTCTGTGCGTCTTTAAGGACATTACAGAAGTGACGTGGATAGCATGGTGGAAACCCTCCAGACATAATGTTGTAATTACTGCATCATCACTCTGGTCAAGTGGAACACTGAAAGCAGCCAACATAGGAGCCCAACACACCTCAACCATAAATCTGAGTATAACTACATCCGAGGCTGCATAATAAACTGACCTACAGTGGAAAACAAAAATCAAAATCCCGAGATACACTTTCAGTTAACTCCAAGTGTAAACATCATGGCTAAATCGAAAATAGACATAACGATAAGAGAAGTGTTAACCTGACCAACTACCAACTTCCAAAGAGTGACTATCAAAAGATAAGATGAATGATGCCCAAAAGAGAAAAGAATGGAAGAAGAAACAACTTGCATGAAACAGACCACTGAGCGTGCCAATTAAAAAGCACGATAAAGTAAGCTTCTTACTCAGATTTGCGAGCTTTTTCTTTAAATCTCTCTTGCATATGCCTGATAAGATCATCACTGGTCTCCATGTACATATCTTCACCACGCCTAGGAACAACAATATTTAAGATAGTATCCAACCCCAGTAATCTACTTGAGTTTGTCGGCTGCTTCTGTTGTGGACCCAAACCATCGTCCTTCATCTTTATCTCATTTCTAGATATCCTTTCATATAATGCACGTAGATATTCCTCAGGCAAGTCTTTCCCATCATCTATACCACGATTATTTCTAATAAAACCATCAGCTGTCATCTGCAAGTTGTAATTGAAAACTTAAGAAACGAGTTACCTTGTTTGAGCATTGTACCACAAGCTTCAAACTAGATTGGACTAGGATCTTCTAAAGAGGGATATCAGTAAGGTTCTAAACGAAACAGCTAAAAACATGTACCTTGCTCTTCACCATAGGGTTATGTGCATCTGTGTTGAGCAAAATGACAGAGTAAGCGAGGACATATGCCGTATCAGCGCTAGAAAAAGCCTTTGGATTACATTTACAGTACCGCTCCGCAAACTTTTCCATGATGCGATCAATTTTTTGTGCTTCTCCTGGCAGCCTAAAGCCCCGGAGGAAGGCTCGAATAGCCTCATCAAATTCCATGCCTTGAAATTCGAAAGAATCCACATATGCATGCATCACTTTGAGGGATAGGTCTTCTCTTTCCCCCAGATAATCCCCTACCAAAGTCTTGTTCAACCCCGACGCATCTTTCAGAAAAGCTGCTATTTCCTCTGGGGAGTCCCCCACCTTGTTTGCCTTGATTAGAAATTCAATGCCTTTCTTAGGCTTCTGGTTAAAAATAGAAATACCTTCCTGCCATCAATAAAACCAAATCAGTCTTTAGCTGAAAGACTGAGACAAAAGAAAATGAACACCGAATAAAATTTACCTGAAGTTCAAGCTTGTAAGCTCGGCGCTGCTCTATTGCTAAGGCATCAGAAGTCCCACTGGACAATTCCGACTGAGACTCTGATCTTTCAAAACCTCCATGGCCCCCGTCCCCCTTACCGTTTTCCACCGGATGGCTCCCTTCTTCAAGATTTTTATCATCAATTTCTAGCAATTTTGCTGAATACGGATCTGGAAGACGCAACTGCTTATTCACCCAGTCTCCCATGGACCTTAAAACAGCAACTAAGCACTTCATGGCTTCAAGTTTCATGACTGCTTCCTGAGGTGGCAACAAGGTAGTAACTGTACCCGGAGGCACTCCTTGAGCAGTTTTAAGGAGACCATTGACCATCCTAAAAACAAGGTACAGATCACAAACACGGAAATGAATGTCACTACAAATAGTTATTGATCTCAGCTCTTTTACCACAAACAAAAACATATTCACGGCACAAAGATAATTGTCACTACAAATGAGGTTTTCTAAGCTAATAACAAATAAGGCAACAGCAACATATCAATGCATACCTCTCAAATATATTGGATGAGTTGACATCGCAATCATAGTTGATGAAGATATCTACCAAAATCTGTGAATCAAGGCAGAGCTTGTCCAGGAACCGAAGCACTATCATCTTCTGTTGAAAATCAGGTTGAGAAACATTCTCTAACACTCTTAGAACAATCATAGGGAAGAAGACCCCAATCTCTGCTTTCAGCCCAGCACGGAATCTCGAAACCAAGCTAAGTAAAATCGAGCAGGAAAGCTGGAAAATGATCATAAGATTTGAAGCACTATTTTTCAGCAAGGAGAGACACAGATACTGCTTGATGGCGCCTAAGAACCTGTTTCATCATGAATTGATGCCAACTTTTCAGGAAAAACACCGATAACTGAATAAAATTACCCCCCAACCCAAAAAAAAAATCTGAAACTAGAGATATCATAACAAGTACCTAATAATAATGGAAGAAGATAAGCAAAACAAACCTATCGCTGGTTCTAAAGACAGCACCGGCATTCTCCAGCAGGATCTTCAATAACTCGAGAGCCACAATCTTCCCTCTCATCAACTCTGGATCTTCCTTGGGAGGCGTCTTCATGGAGAGCTTGCAAAGTGCCCTGAATACCAAGAAGGCGTCTCTTCTGAGCTTATTCCCAATCTGAACCTCAGAATCATCGTCTTTCTCCACTTCTCCATCGGCGAGCTCTCCTTTTCTTCCCTCGAGGGCCGACTTATACATACTGATCTCCCAGTACTTGGCATCCAACATATCCTTGTCTGTAGAATCCAACAAATCTGTTGGATTGGCAGTCCCAGGTAATGAAGTATCGAAGGCCCCGTCGTGGCCTCCGAATGTGCCCTTGGCGTTAGCTGAATTGAAGACACCGTCAAAATCCTGCATGATTTTGGTAATGAAACCTTGGACGGAGTGCGTGGTTGATGGGTCTGATTCAGATTTGTCGGTCGGCTCCATGAGCTCGGCCACGACGATGGGCTGAATCGGGACAGTGGATGAATCAGCCTCCATTCTTCTGAAGACAATAACAGACATCTGCACGAGCGAGGCTTTAGCGGTGGCCTGATTAACCGGGTTTCTGCTTCCTAAGTAGATACCATAACAAGTCCTAACGATCTGTAGCAAAGAGTCACCATGGATCCTGAGGGAAATAGAAGTGACGGCAGTTAAGAGCGTCTTGAGCAGGAGCAGCTCGAGTCCTTCATCATCCAACTCGTGACATTTGCAGATGGTTTCAATGAGCTTGGAAAGGAGTAGCGCATCGGGAGCGCCGGTGGGATCCGCCTCGCCGCGAAGATAGCCATGGGCAATGAGCTTCTGGATGCAATCGAGGGCCGGATCGACAATCTTGAGAGCGCCGGTGGCGGAGGCGTTAATCAAAGGGGTGAGGATGATCTCAGAGTCGGCGAGAGAGTATTCAGCGGCACCTCCGTCGTGAAGCGGACCAGGAATGGAGGATCCAGAATCAGAGTCAGCGAGAGGAGAAGAAATATCGGGGGATCTGAGGCGTTCGATGACGGATTTGCACTGGTGAGCGAGCTTGGAGTGCTTTCGCCAAGAGGCGTTCTTAATGACCTTGTCCAAAGCAGGGATCACAACTCGACCTAAGCGGGAATCGACGACTTCCGTAGAAGCCATTCCAGAGAGAATTCAGATCAGAGAAAGACCAAAAATGGTGGTGACCTGACCTGAGAGCGAGCTCTCCCTTCAGTGAAGTCTTAATAGAGGATCAATCACGGACCCAGATTCGGATCAAAATTACCTAAATATCCTTGGCTGCGAATTTGAGGGCATATATTATCAGGTCTGACCAAATCTGCATCTGTTGACCGGCCCGGTGGACTCCCGGTCATGCTACTGCCTATTTATCCTTTTTTTTTTTTTTACTATGATTGATTCTCAAAATATATATTATTTAATAATTTCTTTAAAATATCTTCATAATTTAAATTGATTTGAGCCTTAAACGGGCCATAAGTCCAACGGGTGCCCATATCAACAAAGGCCCACAGTGAAGCAGCCATTTGTGGTGTCTCTATCTATCAAAAAACCTCTCTTCTTCTCCACCATGTCCTGTCTTTGAACTTTAGCTTCGTGAATTGTCGCGATTCTTGGATTCGGTTCATGTGATCGAACTTAGTTTTCTTTTTCCGACTTCTATAATGGGAATTTATAGCTGCAGCGCAGTGTTGAGCTTCGGCTTGAAATCTCCATTTGCTACTGGAAGCCATAAGCTAGTGTTTAGACCAAACCCATTTTTTGTAGAATCTCCTCAAAATAGGCGTTTTTGTAGTGCGGGTATGATGATTGGCGACGTTCTAGACAAGGAAGGAGCAGACCCTAGGTTTATTTGGGTTGATGTTGGTCTGAATCTGACACAAGAACAAGACGAGGCAATCACAAGGATTCCTATTAAGATGTCTAAACGTTGTCAGGCCCTTATGAGGCAGATTATTTGCTTCTCCAGCCAAAAGGCTAGTGTTTCCGATTTGTTAGCTGCTTGGGTTAGGAGGATGAAACCTATTAGAGCTGACTGGCTTTCTCTTCTTAAAGAGTTGAAGAATCTTGAGTCTCCATTTTATATCAAGGTACTTGCTTTCCATACTCGATTGCTCTTCATATGTTCCGTGCTATTCGATTGTCTCTTTCTTGCTTGAGTTCAATCCATGTAAGTTTTTTTTTTGTTTTTCCCCTTAGGTGGCTGAATTTTCGCTGCTCGAGGATTCGTTTGAAGCGAACGCCCGTGATTATACCAAGATCATCCATTACTACGGGAAACTAAACCAAGTGGAAGACGCTGAAAAAAATCTTGTTGCTATGAAAAATCGAGGCTTTCTCGTTGATCAAGTGACCCTAACTGCAATGGTTCAGTTGTACAGCAAGGCAGGCTATCACCAACTGGCTGAAGAAACTTTCAACGACATCAAATTGCTTGGGGAACCACTAGACTATCGATCTTATGGTTCAATGATTATGGCCTACATTAGAGCTGGCATGCCCGAGAAAGGAGAGGCTTTACTAAGAGAAATGGACTGCCAAGAAATCTGTGCGGGCAGAGAGGTTTACAAGGCATTGTTGAGAGCCTACTCTATGGCCGGAGACACAGAAGGAGCCAAGCGGGTTTTTGATGCAGTTCAAATCGCAGGGATTACTCCTGATGTAAAGCTATGTGGACTGCTCATAAACGCATACAGTGTCTCGGGTCAGAGCCAGAATGCGCGTTTGGCGTTTGAGAATATGAGAAAAGCGGGGATCAAAGCTACTGATAAGTGTGTGGCTCTTGTGTTGGCTGCATATGAAAAGGAAGAAAAGCTAAACGAAGCATTAGTGTTCTTAGTTGAGCTTGAGAAAGAGACTATAATGGTCGGGAAAGAAGCTTCTGCTGTGCTGGCTCAGTGGTTTAAGAAGCTTGGTGTCGTTGAAGAAGTTGAATTAGTTCTCAGGGAGTTTTCAGGTAGCGAGTCTCAAACCCTCTGACCGGCTCAGAAGAACTAGAATATACACGCTCTGCTGTTTCTATGAAGGGAGTCTGCACTGCGTACTGTTTTTGTCCGTCCACCAAAACAGCATGATTTTCTTCATTTTGTGGGTTTTTTTGTACGTAATATATACGCGTATGTGTTGGAACTTTTGATGTATACAGATTCCATTGTCAAAATCATTAGATCCAGCGCGGTTCTTAAATATGCATGTGTATTTTTCTACAAATTGCCTGATAGGGTTGGTCGTAACATGTATGATAAAAATACATGTATTTTTTAATTTGTGCTAGGAAATAGATGGTTACTGGGATGTAAAGCCGAAAAATGAAGCTGCTCTTGCTCTTGTTCTTGTTGTGTTCCAAACTGACTAACTCGTGGATGGCATCGTTGGTATACTATGTTCATCCCTGAAGAAGTTTTGTGGATCAACGGCTGTTTTGACTTTGACCAACCGATCAAAATTCTCTCCGAAATATTTTCTCCCGTAAATCTCAAGTAACTGTTTGGCCCATGAGCGTTGACCCCAATATCAAGAACCCTGTAGTTGAGGTACGTGTGTCTTGGATTCTTGGTGACGAATGGAGCCATGTAGCTGTAGAAGCTTCTCGTCTTTTCCATGAAACTTCTCTCCGCTTCTGTACCCGCATCTTTCCAGTCCATGGAACGCTGGACCTTGAAAAGCCTATTCCTGTGAGGTACGTTAATTTATAAATTAAAATTAAAATCAAACCATTTTTGTTTGTGTTTGGTATACATAACGTTTTTTATTCAATATAAATTTCTCAAAAAATAATGTATTAAAATTATTGACATGCACACATTGCACAACAAATCAACAAAATATTATCTTCTCACTAAAAACCTAAAAATCAATAACACTTCAATTAAATCTTATTTCTTATTTCTTTTTTTGTATATTTCGAAATTTAGCCTATAAAAAACTTTAAAGTCTAATACATAAATTAAGCAGATTGTCTAACTTCTTTTCTTAATATAACTAATCAAGGTAACTAGTTTAAGTCTTAACTTAGTTTAATCACGGCTTTAAGTTCGTCTTCTTTTGTTTCCCTTCATCACGAACTCTCTTCTTTGTTTTCTTCTCTTATCAAGGTCTTTGAACGTCTCTTGCTACAACACGTTCAGTTGGGAATTTGTAGCAAATGAGTGACACAATTACTAAAAAACATGCAATGGCTTCGACGGCACAGAAAATCCAATTTATGTAGAATATCACTACAAACAAAGTAAAAAAACCCAGCTACAACACTCAAGACATCCATCCATATGACCAAAGCTACGTACGAGACAGCAGACAAAGATAAAATATAAAGTAAAGCATAAGCTAATGCCGTGATTAGAAATGAGAAGACGAGATGTATCTCAACGTTACGAAGGAAATCATTCCAATATAATCAATTTTTTCAGAAGGACTCCGAACTGCTCTCATAATGGAGCCTATCAGAGCAAACATCATCGTAAATCCAATTATTAGGGCTATAACTTCGTGAAACTTTTTCACCAATTTAGCCCATTGCCTTATCTTTATGTTAAAAACAAACAACAAAACAAAGAATTACTCCAGCTGTTTTTGAAAATGGCTGAAAACGAAATCAATGAAACAAAAAAAGTATATCCAAATCTGAAAGAAATTGCTCGATTAACATATAGAAGAAGAAGATCCCAAATTAAAAGGTGTAACCTAATCAATCGGCTCCATTATAAAATAATAAATTAATAAACTTTATAATGTAATTTCTAGCTCCACCTAAATCACTTTTCATATATAAAACAGTTCCTCTCATAAAATTCCCTAACATGGTTGGTTATCCCGAAATGCTTCCGATTCCATCAATTTTCTAATTGGTATATCCGTTTAGAGAACGTGGGTCTTTTTGTCCAACATTCTTCTTGGTACCATGTTTTCTGTCCACAGCCAATATTAGGAGCAACCATAAAACAGATAATGAGTAGTAAATTAAGCTCATCATCTCCTTTGAAGCATATAATGGAAGTCTTAGCTCGTTTGAACGATCCTGAACCAAGTGGTGCGAGAATGAAACAATTGTTGTGAATGGGGTTGCTCCCGATCCAAGCTTAGCTAGGATAGATTGCTGGATTTATCCAATGATTAACGACGACGGTCTCGGTTCTGCACTAGTTGAAATCCAAGGCATATACATGATGTTCCTTCTAATCTCATCTTCAGAGGCAAGTTCTAGGTAGAGATGATCCTCAACTGCTTTGTAATATCCGACAGCAAAGATATATTTGGACTGACCAAGGCAATCATAATAAAGTGGTTTCACTCGTATACTATCACATAAGTATAAAAAAGATAAGAAAGTTATTGTTGTTGTAGAGATCAGTATTTCTCTGAATCAGGCTGGAATCCAGATCATACAAGAAACATCCGATCCAGGTTGTAAACAGTTGTTCTTACAAGAGAAAAACTTGCTATATATACCATGTCCTACGGACCTAATCAACATCATGATAATAATTGAGACAAGAAAGCTCCTCCCTAATTCAATGTCTCTCCTCCTTAGTCCTTAGTCCTTACCCTTGTTCAATGTTCAACTCTTTGAGGACATTAAGAATCTGAGCTTCCATTCTCCTGACACGAGCAAGCAACCGATTGCAGGATCTCAGGTAACCCTTGACCTTGTCCTTTTGGCATTTATCAATATAAAGCTCCATATCCCTCAGAATATCCATGAGCTCATCAACGACCTGAGAATACTCCATGACCCGACCCGGGTCTCGCTCCACCAGCTCCTGCAATTCCCTCCTCGCCGTTTCTAACCACCGGGCCGACAAACGGATCCGGGCTTTCAAGGATTCGTAGTCATCCGAGTCGTAGACGTCTATGAGTTTCAAGACCGTACCTGGCTTGGTTTTGAAAAAGTGAAGAGCTTTTACATAACCCGGCTTGTGCAGCAAAGGGAGCTCTTTGATTGCACCTTCTTCCTCCAGTTCGAGCTGCTGCAAATATATGGGAGGAGCGGTGATGATCGGAGGGTTTTGGTGGAGACGCAGGAAGAACCAGGCGGAAGCAGCGACAGCGACGGTGGGAATGATGAAGTGGCCGCCGAAATGGGGATGTTTATGATTAGGGTTCTGAGGGTATGGGTCTGTGGGTGAAATCAAAGGAGAAGTGATGGCGAAGAGAGAAATATGGTTTTGAAGGTTTGAAGGTCTGTAATGGTGAAAGGGGATGTTGGGGTGACAATACGCCTTTGCAAGGCTTCCCATTTTGAGGAACCCTAATTTTGAGGAAAACATCAAATCAAATAGTCTTCTCTTCGAGAGCACTATTTTTATGAGCCCACTGATAAAGCCCATCATTAGAAGTGCATTGGTTGATCCATTTAACATTTTTTTGTATTTCCCTTAATTTGAGTCACACATAATAAAGAAGAAACATTCTACAACATTGTGTTGCCTCTGATATTTATTTGTGTAGTGGAATTGATTGCAACTCAAAAGTGTTTCATCCACATCAATCAATCTCTCTAGACATTAAAGAGAGAAAGAAGAAGAAGAGAGAGTACTAAGAGCATCATCAACGGTAGTTGCTTAAGGGTTGCTTAGAAATTAAATTGATTTAATTAAATGAAAAAAAAAAAAAAAAATGAAGAAGCGTTGCTTCTTTTTGTACGGATAAGCAACTCTGCTTATGGAAAAGCTGAAGGAATTTGCTTATGTGGCATTGAGTTGCTTAGAGTTATTATTAAAATATTGTTTAGCACTCCATTGAGTTGCTTAGGGATGATGATGCTCTAATAATAGGGGTTGCTCGTTCCCTAACATCGCTAATTGTAAGCTGAGCCATACAAAACAATTCCCTTCTTTCTCTCTTTCCGTCTCTTCCTCTATCAATGATCGTCTCTCTTCTTCTTCATCTTCTTCTTCTGCCTCCGATCCTCATCTCCTCTCTCTCTCTACCGTTTTCCATCATCAATGTCGTCCTTCTCCGATTCTGAGTCTTCCTCCTCCTCCTCTCATGATTATAAGTTCTTCCGTCAGATCAGCCGCGATCGTAATCTCTCTCTCTCTTTTGATATTTTCTTGTTTTTATGCTTCTTGTGAGTGAGGCTAAGGATCGTTTCAGGGTTGCTACACGAGATGCTTGGATCTACGAAAACCGGGGATTCAAAAGCTTGGAAGGTGTGTGTTTTTTTATATTTCTTCAGGGTATAATGTCATCCTCCTCCTATATCTTATTCTTATAATGATATCTTTTTGTAGATACTTATCATGGATAGAGTTACGGTAAAAGTCATGTCTCAGTCTTGCAAAATGGCAGATATCACAGATCAAGGCATCTCCTGTAAGAAAACAAACCCTTTTTCTTTCTTTCTTTCTTGTTTTATATATATATGATTCAAAACCCACCATTTCTTTCTAAAATCAAACACAGTGGTAGAAGAGCTTTTTAAGAGAAGGGAACCAATGCCTGGCATGGACGCTATCTACTTTATCCAACCAACCAAAGAGAAGTACCCTTTTTCTTTTCCCCCTATATATATAACATCATTTTTTTTTTGAAAATACACTCATGCATGCATGCATGTGTCCTTTGTTGTTTATATATGTCGCAGCATTGTTATGTTTCTATCAGACATGTCTGGGAGGGAACCCTTGTACAGGAAGTAAGATCGATATATATCAGCCTCTAATTTGCACATTTTTTCTTTCCTTGCAATCATTCTGTTTCTCTTTTTCCAGGGCATATATATTTTTCAGTTCCACTATCCCCAAAGAATTGGTGAATCACATCAAAAGTGATTCAAGTGTATTGCCACGCATTGGTGCATTAAGAGAGGTTTTTTTGTAAATGCTTTCCGTGCTCTTATACCAGTCTTGCTTGCTCATCAAAATTATGCTGATCGTTAATTTATTTTTTTACCCTACTTTTCCTGCAGATGAACATGGAGTACTTCCCCATTGATAATCAGGTTGGTGTACGTACGTACTATATTATTCTTGGAACCAAACAACTAGCTTGAGACAACATCTTCTTCATGTGTTGATAAACTTACCTTTACTCAGGGATTTCTCACTGATCATGAGCAAGCCTTGGAAATCCTCTATGCTGAAGATGCTGAGAATTCACGCCATTTTAATATCTGTTTGAATATGATGGCAACTAGAATTGCTACCGTCTTTGCTTCATTGAAGGTAAATACTGTATCCAAATGGCAACTCAAGCTCTCTCTCTCTCTTCTTTATTAATTATATTATGTCTTCTTAGGAACTACCCTTTGTTCGGTATCGAGCTGCAAAGTCCACGGCACCACGGGACTTGGTTCCCTCAAAGCTTGCTGCTGCTATTTGGGACACTATCTCAAAATATAAATCCATTCCCAACTTCCCCCAGACCGAAACATGTGAGCTGCTCATTGTGGATAGATCAGTGGATCAGGTTTTAAGGCTCATCTAATACAAATACCCCTTAAAAAGCTCGTTTTGTTTAATTACTTCTGAACATAGCTAGTACTGAAATGTAACTATAGATCGCTCCTATCATCCATGAATGGACCTATGATGCTATGTGCCATGATTTGCTTGATATGGAGGGGAATAAACATGTTATTGAGGTAACAGATCTATCTTTCATTCTACTACTCCTTGTAAATTTTATTTTTTTGATCTGTTTCCCACTTGCTAAATTTGCTAGGTTCCCAGTAAAACTGGGGGGCCTCCGGAGAAAAAGGAGATAGTGCTTGAAGATCATGATCCAGTGTGGCTCGAGCTCCGACACACGCATATAGCAGATGTAAAATATTATGAACATCTATCTTTTGGCCTGAATTGCTCCGAATGCATGTTGATACCGTATATCTTTTTTTTTGTTTTGGATTTTATAATTAGGCTAGCGAGCGTTTGCATGAGAAAATGACCAACTTTGCCTCAAAGAACAAAGCCGCACAAATGAGATCAAAGTCAGTGCTAAGAATTTATCTTCCCAAATTAATTCAACAGCGACTTGCTTGATAAGATTAGCCTAAATAATGCAGAGACGGTAGCGAGTTGTCTACTCGTGATCTGCAGAAAATAGTCCAGGCATTGCCACAATATGGAGAACAAGTTGACAAACTATCCACTCATGTAGAGGTTTGTTTCACCATCAAACAGACGATATATGGAGCTTTTTCTAGATGTGGTTGTAATCGAACAGTCTGTCTGTTTAAATAAAATTCAGCTAGCTGGAAAAATTAACAGAATAATCAGAGACACGGGACTTAGGGATCTAGGGCAGCTGGAGCAAGATCTTGTTTTTGGAGACGCAGGTGCCAAGGACGTTATCAATTTTCTGAGGACAAATCAGGTCATGAGATTAATTGATGGTGTTTGAAACAAAGATTCCAATTGTTTTTGACAAAATATTATAAAATGCAGGACACAAACCCGGAAAACAAATTACGACTATTGATGATATATGCAACAGTGTACCCAGAAAAGTTCGAAGGTGACAAGGGCGTAAAGCTAATGCAGGTAGCGTTTGAGAGCCCCCGGCCCCTTGTAAATTCTAATGCATGGAGTAGCTAATAAGGCATATATGTATATATTTTATCAGCTTGCTAGATTATCACCCGTGTATATGAAGGTCATAAGCAACATGCAATTGATAGCTGGATCTCCAGAAAACAAGACTAAATCCGGTAGTTTCTCCCTCAAATTTGACGCCGGAAAGGTAAAACAAGCTAGGAAGTAGGTACAGTTTTTTTTCTAATTTATTACCCAATGAGAATCTGACAACACTCTCTTGGCATAGACAAAACAAGCAAACAGGAAAGACCGGTCTGGGGAAGAAGAAACATGGCAACTATTCCGGTTTTATCCTATGATCGAGGTAGATGAACTGGTGAAAGGCAGAGATAAATAATCTTTGGTGGCTGAGATAAATAATCTTTGTTGTTTGCAGGAGCTACTGGAGAAACTCGTGAAAGGCGATCTATCTAAAAGCGATTATCTATGTATGAACCAATCAGGTCATCACAAGGAGGAGAGTAGTGAAGCACGAACAGGATCAGTGAGGAAGAGCTCTGCTCCTACAGCGGTTCCAGAGCGGAAAGCCACCCCTCATTCTATGAGATCAAGACGAACTGCAACTTGGGCACGTCCTCCTTCTTCCGACGATGGCTATTCCAGTGACTCAGTGTTGAAAACTGCTTCTACGGACTTCAAGAAGAAGCTGGGGCAACGCATCTTTGTATTCATTATTGGTGGGGCAACTAGATCCGAGGTATACATACAAACAACTCTCGGGAATCTTGAATGTTATGATCAACTACTCTAGCTAGCTTGTGACAAAAACAAAGTGCGCTTAACCTTTTTTTTTGACATGCAGCTCCGAGTTTGCCACAAGTTGACGAGCACTTTGAGGAGAGAAGTGGTACTAGGCTCCACGAGTTTCGACGATCCCCCACGATACATCACGGTAACACACAAAAAAACAAACATATCCCTTTTTTTAACAGTTCATTATAAAGAAACAAATCCATGCATGCATGGAACCGATTTATAGAGAATCTATCTAAAAGAATATTCTTCCAACTAAATTGTTTAATTTTTTTCGCAGAAGCTGAAACTGCTGTCGGAGAAAGACATAACAGGGGCTCCTGATCAACCCTTCAAACCACAATACTGGTGAACTTGACGCAGCTCGACTCTTAAATTATCTTTTTAGGAGGAGAAAAAAAAAGAAGTTAGTTATTGTTGCAATTGAGAGAAGAGCGGATATTAGTTCTTGCTTCTCCTTGACCCCCACCTCCAAACTCTTATATATTAGTATATATAGTTTGTGTCATATTAATTAGTAGCTTCTCCATAGTAGAGCATAAATAATACTCTGTTAAAGGTCACCGGCACCGAGATTTGGATATTTACCATCAACTACCGGTGAACTGATTTATTACACCACAAAATGAAATGAAGGGCTTTAACAATCGGGATCAAGAATCAAAATTATACTTTTGGTTCTCAAAAAAATTGCATATATTGTCAAGTGGATCACCTACTTGCGCATACTCTCATTGTTAGGCTAAGTTATAGATAAACGACTACTTATATAACAATCCGGTTATGTGAAGCTTGCACGATCATTGAGGATAATTACATCAAGCGGTTGATTGATAATTTATAATGTTGTCACGTAGCATAATAGCATTAGGGCATCTCCATCGGAGGTCCTTAGAGCATCTCCAACAAGGAGTTTAGGAGAGGTTCTTAAGCATTTATCGCTCAAAAATTAAAGATTTAATGGGCTTTATTACTAGAACCGGTTCTTGTGCAAGAACTTTTAGAACCTCTAAGAACCCCTGTCGTGTCAACATCTGATTGGTGGGATTTTTTTTTTTTTTTTCTTATTTGAACAATCAAACACACGACGCGGATGCACGAGATCGGAGCTCGATCGAGCGAATCTCTTGTTGTGTCTCAGACATAAACCTGATAAGGCTTTGTCGTTCATCAAACGTATTGATTTTACCGATCATAACGAGATTGATTCCGTTAAAGATCGAGCGAGGATGTCTTCGTTGTTTTTTTATTTTTTTTTATTTTTTTTAAAGAGGATGTCTTCGTTGTTGCTTTACCGTTTGTTTCAGATGGGTTATTCCGTTTTGACGGCAACAATTGCGGAGGAGGAGCAGAGGAAGAAGACGATGATGTTGACGCAAAAGTCAACGCAAACGATTGAAGAACACGAACCGGCTGAGAAACGATGATGTTTGTTTTTGCTTATTTTTTTTATTTTTTTTTAAGAACCCCAGTTGGGTTTCTTCCATTGGAGGAACACAAAATCATAAACTTTTCCTAAGGTTCTTAAAACATAAATTATCAAATTTATTATTATAAATATTCATAAGAACCCATTAGGGGTTCTAATGGTTGGAGATGGTCTTAGCCAAAAAAGAAGAGTTCTTAGCAATTTTCGGATTAAAAATAAATGAAAAAGGGTTGATAAGTTAACAACCGCTCCTTAGCTAAGAGTTTTTCGATACCGTCTCTTAAAGCGTCGTGGCAGGTTATGGTTGGACGAATATTTTTTTCCATTTTTCTCGATTATTTTTCTCTTCACAAACCTTTTCTATCTCTCTCTTTTCCTCGCTCTCTTTATTGATTCTGTATGATTTTGAATCCACCTTGATCGGAGACGTGTTACGAAACTGAAGGTCGGAAACGGAAACTCTTATCTCATCCGGTGTTTCAATTTTTGCTTGATTGGAATTTATCGGTGGCGATTCTCTTGGCCATTTGAGTAGTGAGGATTATTACTCTGTTTGTACTACCAACATTTTATGCTTGTGTTTTGCTGAATCTTATGTTGGATATAATTATAAGGAATGATTCTATGTGCATCCCTTATAATTAATTGTAAAGAATGTTTTGATTGGGTTAGTGAGCATATAGGGTGCGTTAATATGCACCGTACAATTGTGGTTGCAGGAAGATGCATCAATGGAATGTTAGTTATCGGCATCACACTCCTAGCGGCGGGTGGGCTATGGAAGTTGCATCACTGGAAAGAGCAGAGGATAACAAGAGCCTTCTATGATTTGCTTGAGAAAGGAGAGATTGGTGTTGTTGTTGTTGCAGAGGAGTAATAGAGAGATCTTCTTCTCAATACCCTAAATTTTTATCTTGTTAGGCTTCACGCTAGAGGCAGTATAACATTGTATGATGATTTCTAGTCATTTATTTTTTTGTCACTTTGGGACAATGCCTTGTGTACAGCCTAATCGTTATGAATCACATGTCATATTTGAAGTCATGCATCATACAAGGTTTTATGCTTTGGCAAGAAAAATAGTTGGCTAAGAGAATCCGTTATGAATCACATGTCATACTTTGGGACAATTTTTTTTTTTTTTTTAAGAACTTCTAAGTGGTTCATCAATGGAGGAGTAAAAAAGACTAAGGTTCTTCACTATTCAATAATAAAAAAAAAATTATTAAAATAAAGTTAAGAACCCCAAAGGAGGGTTCACAAATGGAGATGCTCTAAGACCATGAATAACGGGGGTTTTAAAGAGGAGTTCTTAGGTTTTTTAGGAATAAAAAAAAATGGTTAAAATGATAAGAACCGATCCGTAAATAAGGATTTTAAGAAGCGGTTCTTAGTGCCACATGTCTCCTTCTGATTGGCGAAAGGAAAAAAAATCAATGGTAATTTTATTTTCTCAACGCGACGTTCTCTCTCCTCAGACTTCCTCTCTGCTTCTTCGTTTGTCTAGCCGAAGGCGAAATCAAAGCGATTTGGGCGAAATCGAAAGAGATATTGGTCTCGTCCAAAATCGAGCTGCGATTCATCAGGAACAACTTGAATCAGGTAGATCTCGCTTATACTAGTGGTTTCTGGCATGGTTGACAGCTCGAAATCGATTGAAATTGGTTGTCTGGTTCGTCGTTACATTTAGGGTTTGTCGATTTCTGAGTTTATTGAGTTCGATTTAGGGATTTCAGTTACGGGATCGATGATTTGTCTAGATTTAGGGTTTAGACATCGTTTCGTAAATCAACTTGTGGCCGATTAGTGTCCTCCTTATTGATGAACTCGATTTAGGGATCCAATTTATGTTGCTCCTTCTGAGGAGTTGATTGTAGGGTCTGAAACGATTGTTCTTCTGAGGAGTTGATTGTAGGTTTCGCTATATGAATCAAATTCTAGGCATGTTTTTGTTTTTTTCTGACTCTCTTTCAATATTACTGCACATTGTTGTATAATACATGAAAGTAAGGTCAATCTAATGGTTTTACTTTCTCTCGCAGATGACGGACCCACATCACAGGGACATGAAGAAGCATAAGGAGTATTCTCATATGATTGGCTACGTAGCTGATACTCAGTATGGAATTCCGACAGAGTGCGTTTGCGGGGCAAGAATCATTGACGAGGTGCGTCGAGGAGAAGGCTTCGACCTCTTGCCTGGTAAAAGATTCTTCACTTGCAGCAAGTTCAAGGTACCTCAACTCACCACTGGTTCTTCATTATGTTAAATGAAGTCTTTCATTGCTAATTTATTAACTGTGTTTCTCATTTGCAGGATGATGGGCTGCATTTCCGCCATCCCTGGGTTGTAGGAGTTCAGGAAGAGATTCAAAGGCTCAGTTCACGGGTGGAAGAAACTGAGAAGCGTACATGGCAAGTAAAGGACCTCAGCAGACAGATTGAAACACTTAAGGTGAAATTCCATTCTCTTAGCTTAAGTGTCAGAAAATATATAGTAGATGCATAGAGACCTTCTAATGATCACACTGTCCTATTAATCTTGTAACTGAGCAGGGGGAGATGGCGCTGGTAATGAGTCGTGTTGTTGTCCTTGAGAGGTTGTGCTTCGAGGCAGCTGATTCAGGGGATTCAGCAGATTGAACATGATGAGGTTAGTCGATTATTTCTCTAAGTGGTTGTTTATTTGCTGCTTGTTGTGCTTCTTGATTTGAGAGTAGTTATCTTCATTGAATGCACAAATGAATAAACTGTCTGAGTACTTACACAAAGTATTTAGGTATCAAAACTTAAGGTAGCTTTTTTTTAGGTGACAGTTTTTAATGCAGTAAGTGGGATTTGATGTGTTAAAATGAATTTAGTAAATGTTGATATCAATCAACATGATTGATGTTCTGCTTGGTGGTTGAGAGCAATGCTTTCCCTTCATAACTTCTCTTTCATTCATTACTAAACTCAGAGTAGCTTGCCAAACTCTTTAAATAACAAAAACAAGCTTACCATAAAACCCAAATAACATAGAACAATATCAGCGTCCAAAAGCCTAGTTAAACAGAAACCACAAATGGAACCCTTTTCTTTAGCCTCTCCAAATGGTTTTCTTCACCTTTTATCATCCCAATCAAACCAAACCATAGACTTAACCGGTGGTTGCAGCCAAGTCTCTGATGAAGTGACCACTAAAGAGAGGAGGAAGTGGTCACCTCCGGAGGATATACTCCTCATCAGTGCTTGGCTGAACACCAGCAAAGACCCGATAGTAGGGAATGAACAAAAAGCATGCACTTTCTGGAAAAGGATACAGCATTACTTCAACACAAGTCCTCTCATGGCTGGTCATGCTCCAAGAGAACTCATTCAGTGCAAACAAAGATGGGGCCGGATAAATGATCTTGTATGCAAATTCGTGGGCTGCTATGATGCCGCCATGAATGAGCAATCTAGTGGGCAGAATGAAGACGACGTGATGAAAGCAGCGTTAGACATATTCTACAACGATCATGGAATCAAATTTAATCTTGAGCACGCCTGGAGGGAGCTTAGGCATGACCAGAAGTGGATCTCTACTTCTCTTGGTAAAGATGGAGCGAAAGAGAAAAGGAAAAATGATGTAGAGGCCGAGGTATACGATGCAGGCACTGCTGAGAGACCTCCGGGTGTGAAAGCAGCTAAAGCTGCGAAGCGCAAGAAAAATGGGAAGGAGGAGGAATTAGCGAAGATGCAGAACATGATGGAGATGAAGAAGGAGCTCAATAAACAGAAGATCTTGGACCGACTCTTAGCCCAAAAAGAGCCTCTAACTGACATAGAATTGGCTTTGAAAAACAAACTAATTCAAAAAATGTTGTGATCTAGTGAGTAGTAGCTTTATTTGTGTTTTTAACTATAATCTATTCTTCTGTACTTGTTTTGTGTATTTCTAAACTTGTTTTGTCTAAACTTGTTTTCTGTATTTCTTTTTCAGGTGCTGGTGGAAGAACATGTGACTCCACGGGACTTTGTTGTTTTGTCGATTATATCTCTCTCTCACGCTTTATTTGTTGTTTTGTTTGTACTTTAATGTCCTATTTCTATCACGGGACTTTGTTCACGGAACATGTGACTCCACGGGACTTTGTTGTTTGTACTTTGTTGTCTTTATAAGCTTGCCTAGTATGGGATGTATGAACTCAGACTCTACCTTGTTCTCTCTATCAACTTTTATATTGTCTCATTTCTATTAGCTCTCTTTCTTGTTCATGATCTGCTTGCTCTCAGTAGAACATCTCTAGAAAAAACAATTCTCTCTTTAACAAACTCTAAAACACAAATCCGAAAATCTCTAGACTAATAAGCCTTCTTCTCTTAACCTTGAACCGCAGAAAATTTTGTCCAAAAATCTTGTCCAACCTTGATCTTCATGTCTTCATCTTCATCAAGTGAAGGATTTGAGGAATTTTTTGAAGAATCGTGTGAACAACAATATGAAGATTTTATCGAGGCAACATTTCTATTTGGGGATCAAGCAAAGAAGCGGAAGAAACGAATTTATATTGAAAGACAACGCGAGCAAGGGCACATCCGTTTATGGCAGGACTATTTTAGTGAAGAGCCAACATACCCGCATCATTTCTTTAGACGCCGATTTCGCATGAACAGGCCCTTGTTCATGCACATTGTTGATCGCCTCTCCAGTGAAATCCCATTCTTTCAACCCCGAAGAGATGCAGTCGGAAGGTTCGGCCTATCTGGACTACAAAAGTGTACCGCAGCAATTCGTATGTTAGCTTACGGTAACGTGGCTGACGCGACTGATGAATACCTTCGACTAGGAGCTACTACTGCACTTTCATGTTT
The DNA here is from genome assembly GCA_030161315.1 of Eutrema japonicum. Classification (NCBI taxonomy): domain Eukaryota; kingdom Viridiplantae; phylum Streptophyta; class Magnoliopsida; order Brassicales; family Brassicaceae; genus Eutrema; species Eutrema japonicum. Next base: position 110,532 of record BSQW01000001.1, on the reverse strand, counting down.
GGAAAATTTTACTGAAGCAATAATACAGTTGTTTGGAGATGAGTATCTAAGAAGACCCACTCCAGAAGATCTTCTACGACTACTCGACATTGGAGAGAAACGCGGGTTTCCTGGGATGGTAGGAAGTATCGATTGTATGCATTGGGAGTGGAAAAATTGTCCAACAGCATGGAAAGGGCATACTCGTGGTTCAGGAAAACCAACTATCGTCTTAGAGGCTGTAGCATCACATGATCTTTGGATATGGCATGCATTCTTCGGACCACCAGGTACATTAAACGACATTAATGTACTTGATCGTTCACCTGTTTTCGATGATATTTTACAAGGCCGAGCTCCAAAAGTAAAGTACAGTGTCAACGGACACGAATATCGTATGGCGTATTACCTTACAGACGGTATTTATCCAAAATGGGCAACGTTTATCCAGTCTATCCCTCTTCCTCAAGGTCGTAAAGCAGAGTTATTTGCTGAACGTCAAGAAGCAGCCCGTAAAGATGTCGAGCGCGTTTTTGGAGTGTTGCAAGCTAGATTTGCGATAGTAAAAAAACCGGCTCTTCTTTGGGACAAGGCAAAAGTCGGAAAGATAATGAGGGCGTGTATCATACTGCACAATATGATTGTAGAAGATGAACGAGATGGATACACCCAGTACGATACATCGGACTTCATAGACGGAGAATCGAGTAGAAATTCAGAGGTGGATTTCTCGTTTTCAACTGACATCCCTTCGAACCTCGGTCAAATGCTTGGCATCCGGAATCAAATTCGGGATAATAAGATACATCATAGACTCAAAGCTGATTTAATTGAAAATATTTGGCAAAAATTTGGTGAAGATGTTTGATAATATTTTTTGTTTAATTTAAAATTAAATTAAATAAATTAAAAAATATTAATATAATATTGCTAAGGACTCAAATGCAATTGCAAGGTTCACCATTGGAGGAGTGTTTATGCATAAAATCCTTAACTACAAAAAAGTTACTAAACTAATAATATAATATTGCTAAGGACTCAATGGTGAGTTCCACCGTTAATCATGCTCTTAATAGGCATGCAAGAAAGAAAAAAAGTTGTCTTTATTTAATACTCTCTTATACAAGTTTATAATTCATACATGATGAACAAAAAAAACTAAAGAGAGAGACACATCATATCATATATAGTCTTTTTACGTTAAAATAAAGATGTATTAAACCGACTTGGCGAATCCGACTTTCACAGTTGAAGTCTGGTAGTCAAAAACAGTGTGAAAGGCTCGCATAAATGGAGCGCCCAATATCCAATACAAAAGCAGACAAATTAATTAATTAAGAAGATTTATATATTTTCTTCAAATAAAAAAAATATATAAGTGTAACGATATTATTAAAAACTTACCAGTACTCATTACTTTCCTTCGCCACGAAGACAGTCGTGCAAGTCACCTGTCTTCCCTGCAGCTTCTCCTGACGATGTATATACTAAAAAAAATAGAGAAAAATTAGTAAATTAAATGAAAGAAAGAAAATTATTCGATCGTCCGACTTACATCACGTGGTGTGAGGGCGAAAGGTTTTCCGGCAATCGTGAAAGTGACATCAGGCAGCTTCCCATAGTTCGCACAGTCTTTTGCTGCTCCGATTTGCCGATTGATATCCGCGATCAAATCCTTATAAACAGAAAATATAAAAATGAGAGAGAAATCTAAAAATCTTTTGAGTCAATTAGGCTTATATTACCGATGGACCACAAATGTGTGAATTCCCGGAATCAACAAAAACTTGGCATCCCTTGGAGCAAATTTTGGTGTCTTTTCTGCCGACCAAAATGTTGTTCATTTTGAAGAGGTTCATGTATCCTTCCACATTAACATAAGTATGCTCCCCGGTGAAGTGCCATGTGACGACTCCTCCAAAAACGATTTCTCCTCCCTCGCGGCCTTCTCTTCCAGAGTCGGAGTACCGTCGAAGCCAAATTGAAAATACTTTGGTTTTAATCTTCCCTTGCTGCATCATCTTTTGACACATAACCTAACGGACCCCGAAGTCCCAATATACCATCGAACGGTAGTTTCGCAAGCTTATAATCTTCGCCGGTATCATGAGTAGCCTCTGTGAAGGATTGTCCGGTGATGCTAATCCCTCCAATCTCGACAGTGTCAACGCTAAGAAAGCCTGTAAGAGCATCATTATTGGTAGAACCCCTCATGGGATTCTTATGAATATTTAATCATAAATTTTAAGTTAAGAACCTTTTCTAAGAACTTTTAATTTTGTATGCTCCAATAGTAGAACCCCTAATGGGGTTCTTAAAAAAAAAAATTATAATTTTGTTTAGATTAACATTTAGAGTTTGCAAACTTATGCCAAAACATTTATTCACAAGTCAACAACATTACATGTTTGGGATCATTATTAATAGGCACAAAAAGAGTTGGAAAACATACACTATCATCACTATCACCCAATGACAAGTCAATGGAAAACATACACTATCATCACTAATACGAGCTTTCATAATGTCTGACCTAGATTCATAGCCAAGTACTTTTCCACCCTTAAATTCTACAAAGGCTGAATCACGCTTACTAGGATTCCACGCAAGAGCCATGGCCGGTGATTCGAGAAGTGTCTGGCAAGTAACGCTTGCCTCAAAGACAGAGCATGTCACTTGATCAGGATCATGATCCTCATAACAGACAACTTCAACCTCTTGTAAATAAGAACCATGAAAAACTAAGGCTTTGTTGGCTCCCACATGACCATTACCCCAGCATACGAACCATCTCACTGTTCCAACAAAGTCGATTCCAAAATATTCAGCCTCTTTCTTCAGCATTGCATTAACTTCATTTCTTGTACTCTACAAAAATAAAATAATTAAATTGCTCAGTATTCTTCAAAACAGTAATTCTCCATCTCAGTGTTAAAACAAAGTCGATCTGCAGTATTACATTTATAAGTGATTTTGTTTTCCCTGGATTATGCTATATGCTTTACAGTAAGAAAAAAGTAGTAAGAACTTACAAGTGCAACAAAGAATCGGGCTACTACTCAAAACTCTCCTTCCTCAGATGCTCGGTTATCAAACACAAACCAAAGATAAATAAAAACAGAGCATGATCAGATCACTAATTAGCTGAAACCTAATTTAGAGTAAACAAGACAACAAGGGAAACTAAAACAGGATGCATCATACCAGAACATAGCAAAATCAAGATAACTTTGCTTTTACATTCTCATCAAGTACCTATCAGAAAAAGAGAAAATAAGAGTTGAGTTTTTATAATAGAATAAGAGGAGATGACAACAAGATGAACAAGTAAACCTTTGTGCTTCGACAAGCTATGATATTAGGTGTCAAGCCCAAGCCTCGAAGATCTCTAATGATGTGCTGTGTTGGTTTTGTTTTCTGAAATATGAATGAAGTATATACAGAGCTACTCTTCATACGGAATACATAAATTATATGATGAAACTTTAGCCTGTATAACAAAGCAAAACATTTTGCTTCTATTAACTTATGCAACAAAGATTTATAAAAAACCATGGATATCGATTTGATAAGCCAACATTTATATCAAAGTCTGGATGTTGCTTCGAGTTGTTCTTTGGCTTCGCATGTGTGACATTAGATGGCTTTGACTGACCTTTTGGACCATATTTCTCCTAAACACAAAAACATTCAAGGCACATAAACAATTCTTCAATCTCTTATTCCAAAGACATAGCCAAAACCTAAAATCTAAGCCAATTTGTTCCATAACCAAAACACATGAACAAAAGAGGAGAAGAAGATTGGTAGAAATGGTGAATACTTACAGCTTCGGTCATGCACTGGTTATGTCCTTGTACACTATCTTTCCCAAACGTTTCTCCACAGTCGAGGCACAATAACTATTTGATTGGCAACAAAAATCGAAGAGATTTGACCGAAGAATCATCACAGATATTCAATTTGAAAAGAAGAAACAAAAAAAGAAATTGAATCGAGACCTTTGTGGCACTGCACATCCTGAAGTGATTCGGGAGCTTTGGCTTCTTCAGTTCCTCTCCACAGTCCTCGCATTGAAACCAAACCATCGTCTTCCTCTTCCGATAATCTTCGTGACAATTTGGGGAACAATTTTTCGAGCAGAAATCAAATTCTGGGAACGTGGATTGAAGAGGAGTTGATTGAGAGAATCATCGGATTGGAATGTGGAGGTTGGGAGTTTTCGACGGAGAGAGCGAGAAGAATCGTCGCGAGAGAGAAAGGAAGAGATGCAATCAATAATAGACACGTGGCAACTAAGAACCGTTTCTTAAGTCTCCTAAATAAGAAACGGTTCTTAGCTTTTTAATTAATTTTGATTTAATTTTTATCCCAAAAAAGCTAAGATCCCCTTATAAGAACCTCCGATAAAGATGCTACCTGTCCCATATTTGATGGTTACAGCTGTTCCTGTTGAACATAACAGTTTAAACTAGTGAGATTTCAGATTTTGAGATCCACAGCGCACACATACACCTAGGGTTATATTTTTCTTTCACGGAATTAACGTTTTTTCTTGTCTTTATAAGTATTTATATTATAATGTTACATAATCACTCCAAACGTTGGAGAAGGCAACTTCAATCTTTTTAATCAAACATAGTTATTATTAAGAAAAACAAAGAAATTATACCATAAACTTTACACTAATTAAATAAAGATACCCATAAAAAAAAATATACTCCCTCCGTTTCTTTTTATAAGTAGTTTTGGCTAAAAACACAAATATTAAAAAACTCATCTTTTACTAAAAAATATCATTTAATATATAAATTAAAAATAATTCAGCCAATCATAAAAAAAACTGCAGAATATTATTGGCCACACAGTATTCGATAAAGCTAAAAATTGCATAGAAACATGAAAACAACTTATATTGTGAAACAAAACAAAATCTTTAAAACTACTTATAAAAAGAAACGGAGGGAATATATAAATACCATTTTGTTTGTAGGTTCTAGATGCGGCTGAGTTGTACACATGTCCTTTTCCCGGCCAACCCTTGGACGGGAACCACAGCTCCGAACTTCCGGTATCAAACACAACCTTGAAGGTTTGACCCGGAGTCCCTACCTTGACCTCGCCATAGTAAACGATGTCACGGGAATTCTGTAGTCTAACTCCATCATTGTTAACTACAAAAGTAGTATCCTTTTTTAATGTGACTCTCGCGATGCCTTGCACTGAAAGAAATTAAAAAGTAAAGATATGATTATAAGCAGATAAACATATTAATAATAATTAAAAAACAAAAAACATATTAATAAAATGCAAAAACCTTCATAGAAGGCGAAAGAAACAAAAACTGCCATTACAATGACGCTCTCAAATTTCAAGCTACCCATCTCTCTCTCTCTTTTTTTCTTCTTCTTAATTTCTAATATGACTTTCTATGCAACTCATTATCCCTTGTATTTATAGAACTGGTGGGGAAAGGAGAGAGCATGACTCATAAGCATAATAGCATTAATAGGCATGCAAGAAAGAAAAAAGTTAATTAATAGTTTCCCGTCTTTATTTAATACTCTCTTATACAAGTTTATAATTCATACATGATGAACAAAAAAAACTTGATGTTATCAAGCGACAATAGTTTCTCCAAAAAAAACTTGATGTTATCAAGCGACAATAGTTTCGACAAAAAAAATAGTACGAAGAAAAATATAATTTCTCTTCGTTTATGCTTTGAGCGACAATAGTTTCTCCATTAAGGGTTAAGTTTGTTTTCTTGTTTAGTTGTTTGTTGCTTATTCTTATAATTTGTTTGTTTATATTGCTTAGTTTTTTTTTTTTTTTTTTTTTTTATATTGCTTTGTTTATACTTTTATTATGAGTCATTTGTGCATTTGTCTACTTTTGCTTAGAGTTAATTAGAATTAAGAACCTGATAAGAAAATCAATGTCTTAATTTAATTAGTTTCTCAGATACTTAGAGTGCAAATTCATATTTCTTCGTAAATTTCATCATTTAATGTGCTGCAAGTGTCTAAACCGTACACTTGCGATTTTTCAATTCAGGTTAAGACTTGATGTTATCAAGCGGGAACCGTTACGGTTTGGAAAAACATGGTGAAAAAAAATTTGATTACTAACACATTTCTCAATTTGGTTGATGTCTTACAATGGAGATGAAAAGCATGAAGATCCAAACGGTTGGGTGGCCATGTTTTTGAATAGGGATTAAAACCAATGGCACTGAACTGTCGGCCCTGACTTCTGGTGGGCCACAAGCAATTAAAAAAAAAATTGGGCCAATATATTTTAATTTTATTGAAAAACATAGTAGTGTTGTTTGCACTAGAACTACTAAATATATGCTAAAACACTTAATATATAAGGGATATGCCAATCATATACTATACAAAATCTTTGATATGATGGGAAAAAAAATTATTCGAGCATAGTATTAGACTATTAGTTAATAGTTATATAAATACTAGTTAGACATATTATAAAATTTAGATAAATTTAGTTTTGTTAAATTTTGAAATAATTTTTAAAAAAAAATTATCACGGTGCGGGTTAAATTATCTGATAATTTGTTGGTCGCTAATGCATAGTCCAGTATGGGCGGTGACGGACACATTTTTGTGGACAAATCATTTTTATTTTACTAAACTGAATAATTTGTAACTATTAGAAAAATGTTTTTTGATCCATTTAATATATTTTAACGTGATAATTGTTTTCCATATTAGAAAAATAGATTAACGGACATAAATATCTACAAAAATAGATATGTAATGTTAAAATATAAAATATTGTTCTATATAGAATGCAATCATATACAATGCAATTTCATTCTATTATATATATATATATATATATATATATATATATATATTGTGATGTTAAATAGATTAACACATAATCTCATTTTTATTTGATGCACTAATCTAATTTTACAAAAAAAAAAAAATTTCTTAACTTCAAAACATGACATATATTAGACACGACATACTGTACACGACAAGCCTTTGGGCTTTAACAAATTTGGTCCAACAGCCCGGCCCATAGGTGCTCTATAAATATAAACATCCACCAGTTTCACATATCACGTTACCCAAAAATGTCACAGATTCTTATTCTTGGTCTTTATGGACAAACGGTGAAAACCAGCGGTGCTACTAGTTCATCATCGACTCAGGTGTATTTCTCGCAGGCCCGGCCCGTAGGGCAGGCGAGCTAGACGATGGTCTAGTACCACCATATTTTTTTATGTTTTTATGGGTCACATATTTAGTTTTAGGTTAGTAATATATAATGCACAAAATTTGAACACCATGTTTTTATTTAAAATAGTATTTTATAACTAAAAAACAATTGGATTGTGTCACATAATTATTTAGAAAAAAATGTAAAGAAGATTATTTTTCAGAAATAATGTTTTATTCTTTTTTCGATTTACTGTATTTTTACAGAAATGCAAATATAAGTTTTTTTGTTTAACTGTAAAATTTGTAATTTATTGCCTCAGACCACCATTTCTATTGGACCGGGGCTGATTTCCCGAAGCAACCTACCAAGTCTACGAATATTGTGATGAGCAACATTGGGGCTTCTCGTTTCAATCCCGTCGTGAAGGATAAGGATCCGTTCGCCGGTGAGCCTGACGTGGTGGAGAACGCCGGTAACGTGGTGGAGAACGCCGGTAACGTGGTAGAGAACGCCGGTGACGTGGTGGATAACACATTTTTTCAAACATTTATTTGTTATTGATGACAACCTTACAAACTTCAACACATGTAGTTAGGTTCTTTTTTTCTTGCTATTATGCTTTAGTGCTATTATGATGTGTAACATATACCTAAATGTTGACACGACAACTATTACTAAAATTTTATCTATAAAACGAACTTCAATACACTTGAATATTTATCTGTGTCGTATTTATCCGTCAATCACAGAAGTAAGCGCAGGGGTGAAGGAAGTAGACGCCAAGGGACATTTATTATGATTTCATATATATATATATATATATATATATATATATATATATATATAGAGTTATGTGTTTGAATGTACAATGAATTAACAGTGGTAGAGTATAATCTTGCCACGGTGCAGACTCGGGATCGATTCCCCTCTGCTGCAAAAAATAATTTAACGACATTGATACCAAAACGACGTATACGGTTTTGGTGAAATTGACCAAATTTTAGAAATTCATGTAATAAATTCAAAAAAATAATTAGTTCATTATGTTTTTAGCATTGATCGATACCTCGTGTATGAATAATCAGGAGACGAATACTTCATGCGGGAATAGGCTAAAATCCTGCGTTTTTGGTGTAGTAAGACCGTTTTGGTTATTAATATTTCAATATTTGTGGTTTATCACAAGAGGTATTTGTTTCATTTATTTGTGATCTTTTATTCTTTCGGATTTTTTATTTATTTATTTGTTAATGTCTTCTTGGGATTTTGTAATTCTATGGACACAGTATTTTTTTACTCGTTCTTGATGGCTAAACAAGTAAATTATGTCACTCTTTAAGAGTACAAACAAAAATAAAATAAAAATAAAGACATTCGTAAGTTATCGACGCTTATGTATTAACTAGTTTAGCTTACATTATGTTTAAATTTTTGAATATGTACTTATTTTCTTTCAAAAAAGTAGACACAATTATAGGTCCCTCTTGTATCAACTAGTTGTAATACTTGCTTTCTTTAATTAAAATACATATATATTTTGTTTTGTATGATAACTATAAGTAATTAATTATATCTCTATAATCTTATTTAAGAAGACATTTTAAAAAATGAACTTTGTTTTGTAAGTTATTACATGAAATGCCATTACAAATAACAAAGAATAATTGAAATAGGAAATGATATAATAGTCTTTTAAAATTATTGATTAAAATATGGAAATTATATATTTTGCATTAAAAACGTTATTTATTATTTAAATTATTAATTATATTTAATACTATATATTTTAAAATAATAATCAATTCATATTTAAAATATTGCTATTACAAATGAATTCAAAGAAAAAAAATCTATTCAAAATCTTACTAATTTTTTCACTATAATTTATTATATTTTATTTGAATATATATCAAAACAAAAGCTCAAAAATATTGTACTAATTTTTTAAAAAAGTTAGACACAAGAAAACTAGAGTCATTAACGGTGCATATTAGAGTTATGTTTTCAAGATTATAAGTTTTTTGCGGATTAGCCCGAATAATATTTTAATTCACTGTAAAACGGGTTAAATAGACAAATTATTATAATTGACATATTTATCTATAATCATTAGTTATCTATATTTTAAAATTCATATAAAGCAATTTTATTAAATTTTAAAACAATTTTCTTTAAAAAAATTACTCCGCGCTAATTATAGCGCGGGTTAAATCTTAGTACCTATATATATATTTGGGCAAAGCAAGTTATGGCTCTCTAAAACGCTAGCACTGGAAATGGCGTAAAGCGTATATTAATATAAAATCCATACAAGTATATAAATTAATAATGCACTTAATTAATTGTATGTAAAGAAACGAAGGAATATAATTAGCAACTTAATGAATTAGTCAGTCGTCAAGACCAGTCACCACTTGCGAGTTTTAACCATGACGATGAAGTAGCGTTGTGATTAGTGCCACCACCACCATCTCTCCCAATCATCCCAACGCTCATGACCGTTGGATCAACGGAATAATCTTGGCAAGCTAAGTTGAGATCTAAAGATGGTTGATCTAGCGGCTGATGAGATCTTCCGGCAGAGTCATGATGTAGTGGCGTCATACGAAGATAATTGGAAGGTGTTAACCAATGACATCTCTTGTGGCCTCCCAGGGCTTGTCCCGATGAGAATACGCGATGGCAGATGGTGCATTCGTGAGCGTTGGATCTTTTTCTTGCGACGTGAGCCGCTGATTTGTCTTCTTCCTCCTCCTCATCGTCCTCCTCTTCCTCTTCATCGTCGTCTTCTTTGTATTCCTCTTCTTCTTCCTCCTCTTTATCTTGCGAGGCAAAACAACCCTTCACTTTCTTGTGGCTTGCCCTGTGCCCACCCAAAGCCTGATGCGACGCAAACACCTTCTTGCAAGCTTTGCATTGGAAAACCTGAGCGGTTTTTTGCTTTTTGACGCTTTTACCCTTGCCATGCCCATGCTTGTTGTAAGCATCCCCTGAATTGGACAACAACACAAGACAGGCTGCAAGCTCTTCGTCTTCGTTTGGAGACAAGTTAAGATGATTCGATCTCTCCCTCTTCCATGGACGACGTGACATGTTGTCCTCATCGTGTTGACCGAACATGACGAAATCAATGCATGGTGAGTTCATGGCTCGATGTGTACATGTAAGAAAGTGTTGGGGTGTGAATTAAAAAGGAGAAATTAGCCCTTGTTTTTAGTGGAAGTAATGGGTTTGGTGTCTTCTTGTTTGTGTGGTTCCAAGTAGATGAGTCCTTGCGCTAATGACACGTGGTGCTGCTTTTGACTTTTTCCAATGTTCCTCCTAGTCACACATCTAATCTATTATTATTATTATAGAGAGAGAGATGTGGTTGGTTTAACAATGCTCATTTCATGCTGAATTTTTTGGCTTACAATAAGTTTTATAATATCCTTCTTGTCTTTTCTTGTGACAATTTGAAATTAGGGAGAGTTGAGGCTGCGGATGAGAAGGCCTTCGAAGGTGATTCCAGGTCCGAAAGCTAAGCCAAGTCCCCACTCTTGTGCGGACTCGCCTTTCTTCTTCAGCTCATCTCTCACATACTCCATCACATACAGTATCGTGTTGCTGCTCACGTTCCCGTAATCCCTCAACGCCCTTCTGCTGCTCTCTAGCTTCTCTCCCTCCAGCTTCAGTTTTGTCTCCAGGCGGTTCAGAATCGCAGGTCCTCCTGGATGAACAGCCCAGAACATGTCATTAAACTCCATGGAATCATCTCCTGCCTTTCCCATCAGCTTCTTGCAGAACTCTTCTATGTTCTCTTCTATCTTCTGCGGGAGGTCTCGTCCTAGCTTGAAGTTTATGCCTTCCTCCGACAACCTCCCGTCAATCACCTTCTCTGTCCCCGGCAAGAACTGCTGAACAGCATAGTGCAGCTCCATGAAAGGAGCCTCGCACTCTCTCGGGTTTGCTCCGATGATCACTGCAGCTGCACCATCTCCAAACAGAGCAGCCCCCACCAAGTCGTAAGGACGAGCTATGTTTGGTGGCCGGAACCCGAGAATGGTGGTTTCAGAGGTTGTCAGCAGAACACGGCTTCCCGGGTTGTTCTCAGCAATGTCTTTCGCCACACGCAGGCCTGTCACACCCCCGTAGCATCCCAGAAAATACAGCATCACTCTGTTCACGTCATTCCTCAGGCCTAGCTTTGCAGAGAGGTAAAGGTCACCACCGGGTAAACGGATCTCGCTTGAGGAAACATATACAATGTGAGTTATGTCTCCCACTGGCCTTCCCCATTCCTTGATGCAATCCAAACTGGCTTCCAATGCCATTTCCACAACCGCCTCGTTTGCAATTTCAAGTCTTTGCTTGATTGTTGGTGAGCCCTCTGTTGTTAGCTCCGGGTATTTATCCAGTATCTCTCGCGACAACACCGTGTAACGCGTCTTCACGGTTGTGGTTTTGCCTAAACAACAGCACAAAACATTAGCGAGCTTCAGCATTTCACAAGAGAGAGCATAGCTGTGTGAAAAATAAAAATATAAGAGAGAGAGAGAGAGAGAGTGAGGCTTACACAAGTGTTCCAGCTTCTCTTTGATAAAGGCGTCATCACATTTGGTGTCGCGTAGAAATCCCTCCACGAGATTCTCCTGAGGAACCACTTGGCTTGGGAAGGCTTTGCCAAGAGCAAGCACTGTTGCCTTCCCGGGATTTGCTACACGCCTTGTGAAAACACTGCTTTGCTTCTCAACACCTTTCATCCCAGAATTCGACATCTCTTTTTGCAGGTGCAAATGGAAGAAAACTCAGTTGATTGTTGAGAAGAAAGGCGGTGGATGCAGAATATCAACAAAAGCAAAGGATTATAAAGGAAGGGCTGAGGGTTTTCTTGGAGAGAGTTTGGTGTTGATGAGTGAGCAACATGGAAAGAGAGTACTGGTTATTTTATTGGGGTTTGGTGATTCTTTGGCCTGTGTTGGTTAGAAATGCAAAAATAAACATGAAAGAGGCAACAAAACCTTCTTTTTTTCTTTTTCTCCCAGGATAAGTAATGTAAGCCTCATCTGCTTAAGTAACAGGTATCATGAAGGTGAAAGTTAGGAACAGAGTCCATAGAGACCTGTATCAGAGACAACGAAAAGAAACTTGTTGAAGTGCTGAGGGACAAGAATTTTACCATTTACATAGGATAAATATTATTGCACAAAATGGAAAACGGAAACACAGAGAAAGGAACCGCTTTACCAGGAAACAAAGAGAATCATGTCAATTACAGGGAATTTTCTGCTCATTGGAAATTCAAATTCCAAACACCTGGGACTTGAATTTAAGGGCCTGCCAAACTCTTTTATACATATTGCTCCATGGTTCAAGAAGATTTATGATGATATCACTTGTTCTAATCCATAGCAATCATCTTCCTTTCTCAGTGTAGCCATCCTCTTTGACACAAACTGAAGTTCTTCCACCTTTCCAGCGGCCTCTAAGGCATTTCTCAAAACCAAATGGCAGCTAAGCTGTTGGTGGTTTCCTAGTTCTACCAATTCATTGTACAAACTAAACGCTTCAGAGTGTCTCTTATGCATACAGAGTCCTTCTATGACACTGTTGCAAGTGCCCATATCTACCATTTGACTCTTTTCCAGACAAAACAGCACAAGTCTGTACGCATCAAGTAGTTTCCTATTTTCGCATAGGAAATCAAGTAATTCCTCCATCTTAACCAAATACCCATTATCATAAAGCAACCTAACAATCAGAAATGCCTTGTCCTTCTGTGCACTGCTAAAAAGCAATCTGACAGCATGCGTTGAAAGATCAATGTTCTGTCTTATTCGTTTTTCCAACATTAGCCTCACGAAGCCGAAAGACTCGTTAGCAAATTTTCTGTTCACAAGTTCTGTAAGTACAGAATGGAAAGTGGTTGCAGCTGGGAGATAAGAGCTCCTTAGCATCCTTTGTAGGGTATCGTGAGCAAGAACAGCTTCACCTATTTTCAATAGCCCATCGATCAATAACTCGTAAGTTTCAATATCAGGCACAAATTCCCGCCTCAGCATTAGAACCAACAGCTCGTAAGCAGCCTTGAATTTGCCCTCTCTGCAGTGACCCGTGATCAAAGTCCTGTAAGAGGGTGGATCTTGCGCTCCTCTTTTCATGAGCTGCCTAAAAACTTTCTCAGCCTGTTTCGTTTTCCCATTGGCACATAAGTATTGGAACATTGGGTTATAAGCTGCAGCAAGAGGCTTGCATCCATCCTTGCCTAACAACACTTCCTTCTCAAATAACTCATTGAACAGTGTGGCGGCTCTATCAAATTCGTTTCTGAGGCACAAAGTACGAATCAAAACACTGTATGAAGCTGAATCAGGATGCAACTTCATATTCACCATTTCTCGGAACACCTTCATCGCTGCATCCAGATGTCCAGCATCACAGTGGGCTTTGATCAAAATATTAAAAGTGCAGGCATCTGGAGCAAAAGTGGTAAATGTATAATCCCCTCCATTCAAAAATTCCTTGATCTCATCATACCTCTGAACCTCCGAGAGGCCCTTAATCAGAGTATTGTAAGTCACAGCATTTGGTTTCAGCCCTCTATTGAGCATTTCATGAAACACAACCAACGCTTCATCAATTTCCCGCTTCATACAATACCCCCGCACCAGAGTGGTGTAGCTAACAATGTTGGGATGCACATCCGCTGCTTTCTTCATCATTCCATTGAAAACATTATGCGCAATCTTAACCTTTCCGGCTCTGCATAACCCATCGATGATGGTGTTATAGGTAACAACATCAGGATCGCATTTATACGGCTCCATTTCCTTAAAAATCCTAAAGGCTTCATCCAGCATGGAATTCTTACAAAACCCGCTTATCAATATGTTAAAAGTGTAAGAATCTGGGGTAACCCCGTAGGTACGACGCATTTCGTCGAACATATCATGGGCCATACCAGTCTTACCACGCTTAAGCAGAATGGACAAAAGACTGTTGAATGTAACAACCGAAGGCGAGATGCCCATCTTCTTCATGGTGTCGAACAGCTTCACAGATTCCTGGAACAGGCCAGCGTTTCCGTAGCTCCTAATCAAGCTGTTGAAGTAGCGATCCTCGAGCTTGACGCAGCCGTTAGACCTTTTCTCGATGGAGAACAAGAAATTCCGAGCGACGTTGAGATTGCGAGCACGACCAAGGAGCTCCAACATGAGGAAAAAAGAGTGGTCTTTGTGAGAAAAGCCCTTGTCGGAAACCCAGTCAAAGAAGCGAAGACCATCAGCAGGGATCTTGATGAGGCGTAGGGTTTGGAGAAGGGTGGTTGTGGAGAGGGATTGGGATGGATGGAGAGATGAGAGTGAAGACTCGACTTCGTGAGACCACGGTTTAGAGTTCACAGCACGGGCCAAGGACCTGGCGAGCTTTGATTTAGTGGAGCCTTGGTTGCAAACTTTGGCTGGTAGATACCTGTAAGAATGAATAGGAGAGAATTTAAAGAAAGGAGCAGTTTTGGAGAGAAGCAGCAAATCAAGAGGAATGGAATCGATACCGCACAGGACGTTGAGGCTTGGAGAGAAACAGAGCATGGAGTCCTGCACTAGAAACCATTGCAGAGGCCTACGTCGACCGCTCCGAACCTGACGAAGAGGCTACATTCTTCATAATCAAATAGAATAAGTGGGCCATAAAATATCCGGGCTAACATAACACATATGGAAGCCCAAATTGAGAGATGGGCCCACACAATATATATCAATCAGAGTGAGAGTAAAAGTGGAATCTCAAATGCAACAAGTTTTACTCATAATAATCTATGATGGGCTTTTGCGATTACTTTAACACCAATATATTCATTGAATAGCATTCTCATCACAGTCCGTACGTTTGGGTCAACGTCGATGGCAGCCTTTGGGCACCTAAATGGGGGCCCAGTGGACAATCTCAGTCTCGGCGCGTGAGGGGAATACGTAGCAGATACGATCTGTCTTCCCTTAAACGATCCACCTTCGCTTTCAGGCTTATTTACGGGACTGCCATCCTGTCTTTCTAAACCCCAACAGCATTTCACAGTACCTTCTTGTCGTCTTCCTCGACTTTCTTTTTTTATTTATTTGCTCGTCAGTATTTTTCTTTTAAAACACGTGTAAACATGTCATTCGACGACGGGAGAGATAATTTTCCAGAGTGGCCCCAGGCATTAATTAATATATAGAACAAACGCGTTTTCACCCACCCCTTCATCCTTAACCACACGATCCTCTTTCTTTCTTTCTTCTCTTTTCCTTTTTTACGTTTTTCATTAATCCTCAATTTATCTAATCTAGTATTCAGAAATTACTTACTAGTATTTGTCATATTAAGTATCAGATAGTCTTTTTAGATTAAGGCATATGATTGATTGATGTTTTGTACATTAAGATTAATTAAAGGGCACAGACACTCACACTCGACATGGCAACCCATGTGACCACTTCCTTTCTTCTCCCCCCCGAATAGAAACTTAGGGTTTTTGGAATTAATCTCTCTCTCTCTCTCTCTCTCTCTCTCATCATATAATTTGGCAGAGGGGAAAGACTCTGATTCTAATAGAGGTATAGTACGTCGCTTGCTTGCAGTCTATTAAAACCACTCCATAACCTATTCCGCACCGACATGTCTCCTCTACACTTCCTTTAATTAGCCCGCCCTCTCGTATCTCTCTTTCACTTTGTTAATTGAAAGAAAAAGAGATCTTCCTCGGGATCTCCTCTCTTCTATTCTTGGAACATGTTGGACTACGAATGGGACAACCCCTCCACCATTATCTTATCCGGAGAAGATCGACACCACCATCAGGACCCTGACCCGACCCGACCCTTTTCCATTTTCGACCCGACCCCCCATCATCACTCTTCCTCTTACAACATTTCTCCACCGCTCCTCTCTTCCTTCTCTAACCAACATTTCACCGCCAACCAGTTTCATCACCACTCCAGCTTGTACGACACACGCACCACCACTCATAATCCTTACGCCTCTTCCGATTCCATCTACCATCCCCACTCCTCTCCTTCACCCTTGTTCTCCTTCGACCAGACCGGTTCAGGATCCGGCTCTTCTTACAACTTCCTCATCCCCAAGACCGAAGTCGATTTCACCTCCAACAGGATCGGCCTTAATCTGGGAGGCCGCACTTACTTCTCCGCCGCCGACGATGATTTCGTGAGCCGTCTGTACCGGCGGTCTCGACCCGGTGAGCTGGGGATGGGGAACTCGCTGAGCACTCCACGGTGCCAAGCGGAGGGATGCAACGCGGATCTGAGCCACGCCAAACACTATCACCGCCGCCACAAAGTGTGCGAGTTCCACTCAAAAGCTTCCACGGTTGTCGCCGCCGGGCTGAGCCAGCGCTTTTGCCAGCAGTGCAGCAGGTAACATTTTTTGTGTCTCCTAAAGAAAGATCCCACCTTTTGACACACAGATGAATCATTAGCTAGGCCTCTTGTCCGTACGACTTTTACCTTTGTAAAATCCATGGACCATGGAGGAGTGGGGGCATGATTATATGCTTCGTCCGTACGCATGCCTAATTAATGATGCAGTCTAGTTGTGTTTAGAGAAGGATTTTTTTATATTATTAAATTAAGTAATTAGGCTTTATTAGTAAATGACTATCATGTGATTAATCATTCGCTGTCGAGGATCGTCACAATCATTGAAGAGAGAGTATACGTACACTCTCTCTCTCTGTGGGTGATCCCGATGGCTTTCTCTCCTTCTTTTCAACCCAAATCATTTTTCCCTTTTTTCATTAAATAAATAATTAACTAATGCATGCGCTTAACTACAGGTTCCATTTGCTGTCGGAATTCGACAACGGGAAACGCAGCTGCCGCAAGCGACTGGCTGACCATAACCGCCGCCGCCGTAAATGCAACCAGTCAGCCTCCATCGCACACGACAGCGGCAAGTCCACTCCGGCAGATATTACCACCACTCCAAGTACTTGATTACTTCTCTCTCTCTCTCTCTCGTTAATCATCTAATCTCTCTCGTTAATTATAGTCAAACATAAATGATAACCAGAGTCATCGAACGATTCGGGTATAAAGTCCTCGTCGTCGCCATCCAACGCGCCGCCTACGATATCGTTGGAATGTTTCCGGCAAAGGCAGTTCCAAACAACAGCGTCGTCTTCCTCCTCAAATTCAATGTTTTTCTCAAGCTAATTGTCGTTATCTTATCATTGATACTATTTGGTCATGTAATGTTTTTTTTTCTACCTCATGCATGTGTTATTCCTTCCTTCCTTAGTTGTTTTGATTACTTTGACCGGCCGAGATTAAGTAATTAATTAGTATATATCCATGCAAATGTCGATATAATTGGATTTGATTAGTAATTGAAAAAGCAAAGACCGGGGAGCGTACTGGTGCATGGTGGTTCGTTCATCGTTTATTCATTTAGGGGAACTGAATTATTGACTGACTCTCTGCCATTTTGTCTGATTGTGCTGCTGGAATTTTCCTAGAAAACTACACCCAACCAAAATTTTAGAAAGTGACCCATCGACCATGCCCACGTGGTTCCCTTTTTCAAAATCCATTATTATTTACTACTTTTTTTTGTTTAAAACAAAATTGTTTGACCGAGAGAGACTTGGTTGTCCCCCGTTTTGAAGCTAATCATACAAATTTGTTCAATTTAATTATCCACGTGATTCTTTTTTTTTTTTGGCAGGATTTAACTTTGTACTCTTTTGTTATGTTATTTCATTGGTTGTAATCTAATAAATGCTATAGCTACCCGCCGCACAACAACAACAATCGATGATATATATGTCTAAATACGTACGTGGATATATATAATTGTGTGCGTATTATTGTTATACTACTTGATTTAATTAGTTACTACAAGTAATTAATTAAGTAGACACTTTTGTAAATTAGTAAACTCACGGAGTCCGTAATGTATGAGATGAAAATTAGGCATAAAATTATTCCTAGGCGATGATACGACGCCGTTAGAAGGACATGCCCATGGTTCCCCTGATTCACTTTTCAAAAGCACACGTGTCACATTCAAGTTGGATAACCAAAGAGATACATTACTGGCCCGGCAATTTGATTCCGGTCCCCAATTAATGGCCCAACCATTAATTAACAAATATCCTCGATTACTTTCTTGTATAAAGGACAAATTATACGAGGATATTATGATGTTTCTGTTTCTGTTTATGGACCGCACTAGGCCTGGGCATAATAACCGAACCGAATGAAACCGAACCGAACCGAACCGAAATTAATGGTTTGGTTAGGTTATGGTTACTTCATAATAACCGAATGGTTTTTATTTTTGATATCCATTGGTTATGATAACCGAATGGTTATTAACCGATAACCAATGGGTATCTATGGATATCAAAAAAAAAAAAAAATGTTTATTTCCCCTAATTAACCGAAATATAACCGAAATAACCGAACCGAAATAACCGAAACTAACCGAAATAACCGAAATATTTTGAAATTTAACCGAAAATAACCGAAAATATTTGAAATTTAACCGAAAATAACCGAAAATAACCGAAAATAACCGAAACCATTCGGTTAACCGAAAATAACCGAAATATTTCGGTTACCAAACGGTTATTAATTTTGATAACCATACCGAACCGAACCGAATAGTAACCGAACCGAAACCGAACCGAAAACTGTTACTAACCGAATGGATAGTAAAAGACATAACCGAACGTAACCGAAAACCGAAATAACCGAACCGAACCGAACCGAATAACCATTTGCCCACCCCTAGACCGCACCACACCATATCTCTATATAAAATAGTTTTTATATACTTCGCTGTTACTTAAAGTCGTATGTTGTATACAACCTAAATTTACGTGACAAGGATAATTGGACTGTTCAGAATCATGTAATTTAACTTCAACACATCTCTCTCTCATTTATTTAGGTTTGTTGTATTTAACCATTTTTTTTTTTTTTTGTCACCTGAATTTTATTAAAATAACAAGTTGGAATATAAAAACAAAAACAAAAAATCCACAAATTTTGGCTAAATTATATTGGAAATTCGAGAGACAAAACCTACATATTCCGGTTAATATAGCTCGTAAACTCATGAAACAAAACATTTATATATTTATGTATTTATAAAATAAAACAGATAATATATATATATATATAGTATGTGTGTGCTAGAAAGTCGATCGATGATTACAAAAATTGCGGTGGAGACTGAATCATATTTTCCTTTTCTTTTTTTCATCCAAGGACGTTGGGAAGAGAGCATCGAAAATCTCAGCTTACATGGTTTTGATGAAACACAACTGCCTCAATCATTACGTCACCACGTGTACCACTATCTTATTATATATATATATCTTTTTAATTTTCATGTGAAAATATCAATCTTATGAAATTACGACAAGACAAAAGTAGCTTTTTTTTTCAACTACAAAAGCAAGATATATGAGCAATCAATTATGAGTAAATAAGTAAAATTTTACCTTCTTACCAAAACTTGCAGACATCCTCATTTAGATCCCATCTTTTTATTAGCAAGTGTCTGTTTATCATCGGTGCTGTACATACTCAATAAACGCCTTTAGTTTTTTCGGCTACGATATCTTGATCCCATTGATGGTATGGTAGTCCACTAGGAATTAGAATTGGCAAATTTATCCGTTTGTTATATTCTTGGACTTATAGCCTAGACTTAAAAAAGTGTACAAGTCAAATGACATATCCATGTTCTCAACATATGATCGTAAGGATGCTGAATCACAGTTTGAAAGTTCACGCCGTTATATTTTGTTTTTCCAAGTTCCAGTCGACGCTTTATCAATTCTTTTGACTTTCGCGACCACAAACTATAATGTGAGATCTTCTTCGTCTATTTGGCAAATAGTATTTGCCTCTTGATTCTTCATATTACTAATTTTTCAACTAATTTTCATTCTGTCCCATTAATTTTTGGTCAATTTTTGCAGTTTTTTTTTTCGTAAGTTAAAAAATATACACAAATAATAGTTTGTCATTTAAAAAATCATGTGAGAGATAATATATATATGTGTGTATATTTTATATGAAACGTAAATATATATATTTATATATATATATATATCGTGAAACGAATGTTTGATATTTCGGATTGTACTCGATTCAGTGCATAACGAAAAAATTCGAGCCCGTTGACTTGCCAATATATATCATTTTGGTATGTAAAGTTTCAAATATGGTCGAATAAACTTTGTTCTTTCTTTTTTTTTCATCTATTTTTTTGTTTTAAAGGGACTATCAAATTTTAGCTGTTAATTTTTTTCTCCTTTTAATAACGACTATCAAATAAATCTCTATGATATTATTTAAGAAGATATTTTTTAAAATAAACTTTGTTTTGTAAGATATTACATAAAATACCATTACTAATAATTGAAAAGGAAATGATATAATTGTCTTTTATAATTAGTGATAAGAATATGAAAATTATTTATTTTGCAATAAAGATGTCACCTACTATATATTTGTAAATAATAATTAATTCATTTATATTCAAAAATATATATATTTGAAATATTGATATATTTTTTACTATAGTTTATTATATTTTATTTGAGTTTATATCAAAAGAAAAGTTAAAAAATATTTTACTATTTTTATAAAAAGTTAGACACAATAAAATTGATTTTTTTAAGAGTTCGTAAACTAACCACAAATCTAGAGTCATCAAACGGTGCATAATATAGTTATGTTTTCAAGATTAAGTTTTACGGGTTTAGTTATGTTTTCAAGATTAAGTTTTACGGGTTATTCCGAATAATATTCCGTTTGACAACTCTATTTATAATTATGAATTAGACATATTATAAAATTTAAATAAAAACATGTTTTCTTAAATATCAAAATAATTTATTTTAAAAAATTACTCCGCGCTAATTATAACGCGAATTAAGCTAGTTAAATTTATTTTAGGGTACAAGGGCTTTTACAAAATGAGTTACATTGATGCTCGTAAACCTTGTGCGATTTATGGGCCAGTATCAGAGCTCGCGAGCCCAAAAAGCTCATTTTGAGCCCATTATAATCTCACCCCTATTGTTATTTATTTATTTTTTTTTTTTTGACATAACCCTATTGTTTATTCTCTCAATCAAGAAATATATATATATTATAAATTTTGATGTTTCAAACTTAATAATTAACATTATCACAACATGTGTTAGTCAGTCGATTAGATTTCTACCCTTATGAATAAACTTCCTCCAATTAGATTTTGACTTATTGCTTATTCCCGTATAGAAATACATACATATATATATATATATATATATATATATATATATATATCTTATTATATAATTTTAATGTTTCAAATTTAATAATTAACATGATCGCAGCATATGTCAGTTAGTTGATTAAATTTCTACACTTGTGAATAAATTTACTCCAATAAAATTTTGATATATGTCAACATATATAAAAAATAGAAATCATTAACATAAAAAGGGAAAATAAACATATTTATTAAAATATATATTTAAAATTATATGTTTTGATTAAAAATAAAAATTTGTTTTTAAAATTTTTATTGGAATCTTATCTATCTACCTATCTATCTATATATATAAAGAAGAATGATTCAAATGTAGTAACTCGCAAGATCATGACACGTGTCGAGTTAATCCATTAGATTTTGACACATGTAAAAAAAACTATCAATTATATTGCGACAAATAATATTAACAATATAATATAGACTTAATCCTAAAAATAAAGTTAGCACAAAAAAGAAAAATAAAAGTTGCTTTTAGATTAAGAAAATTTATCTTAATTTTTTTTTACCAATAAAGAAAAAAATATAATCTAGACTTAATCCTTAAAGTAAAGTTAGCAAAAAAAAATGGAAAATAAAATTTGCTTTTAGATTAAGGAAATTTATCTATTTTTTTTTTTAAAACAATGAAAAAACAAATTAATGTTTATAATAAATAAATTAAACAATATATTGACATCTTAAAAAAGAAAGTACACAAAGTAAAATTAAACCAACAAATATCATAAAACCTAAAGTTAAAAAAAGAGAATGATTCAAATGTAATAACTCGCAAGATCGTGACACGTGTCGAGTTAATCCATTAGGTTTTGACACATGTAAAAAAAAACTACCAATTAGATTTTGACACATAATATTAGCAATAAAAGAACAAATATAATCTAGGCTTAATCCTAAAAGTAAAGTTAGCAAAAAAAAAAGGAAAATAAAAGTTGTTTTTAGATTAAAGAAATTTATCTAATTTTTTAAAAAACAATGAAAAAAATAAATTAATGTTTATAATAAGTCAATTAAAAAATAGATTGACATCCTAAAAAGGAAAGTAAATAAAGTAAAATTAAACCAACAAATATCTTAAAAACTAAAGTTAAAAAAAAAATGTTTTAAAGTTGCTAACTCGCATGATCGCGACACGTGTCAAGTCAATTGATCATATTTTAACATGTGTTAAAAAAACTTCCCAAAAACAATTACTAAATTTATAATTGATTCCTGATCCTAAAAGGTAAAATTACTAAAAAAATAAAAAAATAGAAAATTTAAATTGATCATAAAAGCTAAAGTTAATAAAAAGAGGAAAAATCAAAAATTTATAATGGAAAAAATTAAAATCGATTAATAACCAATTAATAAAAAAACATAAAAATTTGGAAAGATTAATAATCGATCCATAATCATAAATGGTAAATTTACTTAACAAAAATATATAAAAAAGGAAAACATTAAAATTTGGAAAAATTAATAATCGATTCATAATCCTAAAAGCTAAAGTTACTTAAAAAGAAAAAATACAAAATATACATTTATCCTAAAAGGAAAAGTTAATAAAAAAGGAAAAAAATCTTAGTTTTTCTATTTAGATAAAGGATAAAAAAAATGAATTACTAATCCTAAAAAAACTTTAATTTCTCATCTCTATATAATAATATGGTTGTATATGTCAATTACATACCAAAAATAAAAAGTCCAATAATTGTTTCCAAACCTGTTAGATGTATATGCTCCACCAAATTCTTCTTTCATAGTATATATTTATTTCATCGGAAACTTTGTTTCTAAATTTTTATGTTATTTATTTTCATGGGTGATTTTATTTTATTTTTCATTTTTAGTTTTTTATGGGTTATAAAATATCTTATTATAAACCCGCATATATGCGGGTCCTAATCTAGTATGATATAAAGTTTGATGTTTTTAACTTAGTAATTAACATGATCGCGACACGAATCAGTGAGCCGATCAAATTTCTATATTTTAAAACAACTTACTCTGATTATATTTTTACATATGTTAATATATAAAAAACATTACATATCATAAACATAAAAAAACATATTTATTAAAATATATAATTAAAAGGATAAACATAAACTTTGATTAAAAAGGAAAATTTTAATAAAAAAAAGTTTTATTAAAAGAAAAAATTATATAAAGTTTGATGTCTCTAACTTTGTAATCAACATGTATAAGTAAGTCGATCATATTTCAAAAGGTATAAAAATATTAGTGAAGTATGGTAAAAAATAAAAGTAAATCTAATTCAAATAAGAATATAATAATCAAATAATCAAGGTTTTTTTATAACGATATATAAGTAGCAAAATGGTAAAAACTGAACCTAATTTAAATAGAAATATAAAAATTTTGAAGGTCAAATCGTTGAGTTTTAATAGAATTATCGAAATAGATGTCAACCAAAAAAATGGAGTTACCGAAATAGTGTAGTGAACAAGAAAACAAAGAAGTTGTCTATATATACTGTAAATCAATTCCAAAAAACAAAAACAAAATTGACCAAAATTATAACCCAAATATAACCTAAAAAAACCATGGTTACAGTTCTTTTAAGATCATAAATAATGACAGTATCATTATTGAACGATAAGGTACAGTACACAATAAGAGAGGAGCAACGGAGGAGATGTATATATATATATATATATATAAGGGAGTGAACCGACCTTGTTACATGTTAGAGCACCTCCATTGGAAGCTCTAAACAAAAATAAAGAGGGGTTCTTAACAAAAAAAAAAAATATATATATATATATATATATATATATATATAAACAGTGTAAGAACCGGTTCTTAAACAAGAGTTTTAAGAACCGGTTCTTAAGGGAAGTTCTTACACTGTTCACGCCACGTATCAATCTCTAATTCGCCAGATTTTTTTTTTCTCCATATTTTTTAGTTTTTTTTATTTTACATTTTTTAACTTTAACTTAAAAAAAAAGATTCTTAACTTTTTAAAAAAAAAAACTTTTTCATAAATTCAACTTTAAAATTATAAACTTTTTTACATATTAATGAATTGGAATCTTTACATATTAATTTTTTTTTTATAAGATTCATTTTACTCATTTTCATTTGATAGAAAAATCATTTGAGAGAATAATTTGTATGTTTTATATTTCAGCTAATGAAATAAAAATCTAATATTTTAAGTATAGTATGTTTAAACATTTTAAAAAAAATATATATATTTCAAATAAATATTTTCTAAAATAATATTTTTTATTCTTAAAAACCCCAAAATAGGATTCACCAATGGAGGAGAAAAATACAAGAGGTTCTTAACTATTCACAAATCAAAAAACAAATATTAAAAAAATCCTAAAAACCCCAACAAGGGGTTCACTAATGGAGATGGTCTAAACCATCTCCAACGGGGAGATGTAACAGGGTTCTTAGAGAATTAGTGCAAAAAAGTTAAATCAAAAACCCAAATAAATGTAAGAGTCGGTTCTTATTTAAGAGTTTTTAGAGCACGACTCTTACGATGACGTGTCCACATATAATTGGTCACGAGTTTTTGTTTTTATTTTTATTTTATTATAAAAAACCACTCTCTATCTTGTATCTCAATCTCCATCTCTCTCATTTGATTTCTCTCGATCTTCTTCTTCGGCATACTTTCCCGGCGGCTGAAGGTTCTTCTTCCCATTTCCCATGGTGTGTGAGTATATGTAGATTTCATCTGTTTAATTTTGAGTTTTTATTTTTGATTTTTCCTGCATGTGAGTCTTTATCAAATTGAAATCGGAATTGAAATCGAAATCGAAATTGATTTTTTTGGCGGCTGAAGGTTCTTCTTCAATTTGTTTTGTTGTTACTACTCTCTCGGCAGTTTGTCCAACACTTCTTTCTTTATTTTTGTTGTTAGGTGTCCTTACAAATCAAAAGTAATTGTAGTATCCATTCTGTTTCTTCCCCGGCCCACCATTCGTATTTATAATTATATTCCATTTGGTCGACACATTAATTCCTCCTATACCAAAGTGTCAATCACGTACCGGTTGGTTATATGCGTGCCCACACACACACACACATGTGTATGTAAGCACCCAACAATTTGTTGACAATCAGGAGGGTTTGCAGATATTTTCTATTACTAGGATTTACCATTATCATGACTTTTATTAGTCGCATTAATTAATGGTGTTTAATTAAACTTAAAGAAAACACTACGTTGATGATAAAGACTTTTACGAAAGGTTTTAGAGGAAAAAGCGACTTTTACGGAACTTACTGTAATTAACAACTTTGCTGATTAAGAAAACACAAGCTCACCCCCAAACACACATTCATTATCTATCTCTCTCGAAAAAGAGAAAAGATAAATAAAAGAGGTTTCTTCGTTGTTGTTCTGTCGATGGTGGCTAATTATACACATATATATATATATATATATATACATATGGTTTTATTGTATCACACAGTCTCCAAGGAGCAGTACGTAGTATATTATTATAAGTTTCCTAATACCATATATATTCGTTAAGTTAACACATGACATCCTTGAGAAGCTTGTACCTTCGTGTGGCCGTCCTAGGCGAGGGCACTCCGCCTCCTTCAGCTCCGGCAACGGCCTTGGCCCCTTGATCGTGACGGTTGTTCTTATGCTTGATCCCGCCACCGGACGAATACTCCGATCGGTTTGTGAGCTCGCTCTCGTGATTTACGGATGAAGAAGTCTTCTTTGCAGAAGAAGAACCGCCATGTTTATCGACACTGCTCATCTTCCTGTCGTCGCTCCGGCACCAGTCGCAAATCTCGGTCGGCTCTCTGTAGAAGTTGCTACAATAACTATATAGAAATATAATTCAAAATAATTAAGAAATCCATTAATGATAACCATATATGATCGATCATTCTACTGCGCGCTTACGAGTGTTGGAAGCGATTACGGCAGTGCCCGCAGCGGAAGAGTTTGTCGGAAAAACCGACGTCGCCGCACATGCAACACACTGACTCCATGATCTTCACAATCTTAATTGTTTGTGTTTTTGTTTTTCTACCCTAGCTAGAGAGAGATGGAGATTTGAAGTTTTTAGTTTATAGAATTATATGAAGGCGGTGATGTTTTATTCCCCACATGCCAAGTCTCTATTTATCTCTATGCACAAATATATATAATACATACACATTAGACTAAATGTACCAGAGATTTGCTTGCCGTCGTTTTCAGATTTAGAGAGAGAGAGAGAGAGCCAACCTTAAATTGTGGAGTTTTGTGAAATGACAGTATTGTCATTCCTGTGTGTGTGTGTTTTTATATCATATTCATATATATAAACAAACAGTTAGCGAAAATTAATTACAAAATATTAAAAATTAAAATGGTTTTTCCCCTTTTCCCATAAAGCGGATAAGAACGTTTGTGTCCATTTACTTCTACGATTTGTGGAGGTGGAGTATTTAATTGGATGTAACTTTCTAAAATAATATAATGGAGTAAATCATAGTACTATTTATAAATTTGTTATAAAGAAAAAAACTTAACATTATGTATCGACAAGTGATTTATATAACTAATTTTAAACCCTATAAGGTATCGAAAATGCATTCGTCAGTACTATATGCTTATAATTTGACATACGTATAAGAGATATACGCACATCTATATATTCCACCATTTATTTCCCTTATATAGATCGTCTACTCTATATCTCATGTATATCTTTCATAATCAATATATATATATATAACGATTACCATCGATCTCTTTGTCAACCAGAGGCACGTTCCCTATTGCCAAAACCCCATGCATGAACTATATATTTCTTCATATTCTCTTCTCCGGCTACATATCTCATCAGATATCATGGGAGTTTAAGATCGTTGAATGAATGCCATCTTAGTATAATTTGTAAATAAAAACTAAAACATTATGACAGTGTACTTGAAGGAGATAGTATATTTTGATAATCAATCATACCACAAAATCCTTCCAATGGAATGGCACGTTCTCTTTTGCTATATAATGTGTGTTATATGCCCTTTTAAACAAAGGAGAATTGCGTTGTTTCTAGCTTTACGATCTAATTGTTTAGTCTTCAATTCGTAATTGGATCAGACAGCTTACGAGCAATGTCCACTTGTCTTTAGTCGGAATGCATTATCACGTTCAAGAGCTAATTCATCATATATAGTTACTAAACCTAGCTAAATAAGTAGAAATTTAGAATATTCTGTTCACTTGTTTTTTGGGTTTGCAAGGTAAATGTTTATTTAATTGAACATGAGATTATGTTTATGGATTGAGATGAATTTAATGAGGTGGGTCAGGTTTAATGCGATTTGGTACACATTTATTGTCTGCTTTTACCATATTTATTGCGGTTTGGGATTTTTTTCTTTCTTTCTTTGAACCGGTTGGTTACTAAAAAGGAATTAAACAATAAGGTAAGAGCATCAGCATTGGAGACATATCTCTCGCGCGAGATATATGTCTTCCGGTTTAAAAAAAAAAACATCACTTTTTGAGAAGACATACGCGAGACACAGTCTTTATAAATTTGATTTGTGCGTTGATTACACGCACCAATCACGTGATTGAAGAATCGGAGGGGAGACAAGATCAACGGCGTTCCCCTAGCTTCGAATCTAAACGGTCGGAGCGTGGTCCACGTGGCAGATTTCAGGCGATAGTTTTGGAGTTTGGCTGGGCCATGTTAAACACATGCTCTCTCTCTCTCTCTCTCTCTCTCATCCTAATAATTTGCGTTCCTTAATCACCAAATTAACATCCTCGACTAACATTTTACAAATAATACTGGTGGTTTAACAGGGAGGGATATCAATCTGACGTGTAAAGTGAGTGTAGAAAAAAGAAAGAAAGAAAGAAAGACCAGAGGCATGCGTGCCACGTGTTTTGATGGGCCCGTTTAAATAAAGCCCATGGCCCATCAACCAATGAATAATTCAAGTGTACTTTGGATTGGATTGAAGGATAAGCATATCTTTGAAATGGGCCCAAACGATCCTTTACACTAAAGCACATCATTTTACAAATTCAATAAAATGGGAGAAAATTCGTTCATCTCTTTTATGTTTCTCTGTGTTCCCACTTTCTTTCCCCCGACTTTCTTTCCGGCAAGTTCCAATCGGTGTCCAATGATTTCTAGAGGTGGCTATGATGTACATAGCTCTTTTCGTTTGTTGCAGTCAAATTTCTTCTCTGAATCACGAAGATTCTCGTCGTCTCTTTCTTCGATCCAAGGAGGAGAATGGTGTCAGCGTTATCTTCATATAATGCTCGCGTTGCATGTCCCTCACCTAGCCAAGCTTTTTTTTCTCCGCACGCATTTTCTACTTGGGCCTTGTATGGCCCAATTAGATCTCATATTTGTATTTATATTTCTTTGTAATGGGTCAATTTGTATTTTATTGTATGGTACAAGGGTTTCATGCAGCTAGTTTGACTGGGCTTCTTCTTGTTTATGTCCATCTAATTGGATTAGTTAATTGATCGCCTAGCTTCGCCGGGAATTTCTACAGTGAATGACTTTTATTTGGCTAGTAGATTTAGATGGCACCCGAGGCTGTAACTCTTTGTATGTTTTCTTCTCTTTATATATAAAATGCAGTTGTCTAATACATTACTGTTGAACTAAGATTTCACATATCTACTAGATAGTTCAAAATCAGTTAGGATTTAAGAGATTTTCATATTAATGAAGCCGGAGCTCGAAGATTACATGAAATATTAAATCGTCGGAAAGACGAGCTTAATCAGAAATAATAAAAACTGAAGAAATAAACTACAGAGCTTATAGCGTTAGCATCCCCATTAGAGACACCCACATGAGTGTCTTTAAAATTAATTAATATTAAATTTAATAATTTTTTAAGTTATGGCCTCCTACTTGTTTTTTTTTACATGTTTAGAAAATACTCAGACAAATAGGATGCTGACACGTAAGGTGTCTTAACCGAACAAAAATGTCTTCACAAAGACACGGGTCTTGACTATTCATTCTGTGTTTTCTTAAGTTTTATTATAAAATATGCGGAAGACACCCACATAATTATGCAATGTGGGTGCTCTTAGGTTTTATGCGAATAGTTCCTCATTAAACTAATGGAGTGCTCTTTTATTTGTACAAATACTTAGTTGTTTGATTTTTTTACTCTCTGCTTGATATCTACGATTTCATTATTTTTTTGGGTATCTATCTTTATTTTCAAAAAATTTCCTTTTATCTCGGACAAATCGATAATTTGGTTAAGTTTTATGGGTTTCTAAACTGGTAAATGGACCGATCTTGATTCGGATCAGGCTAAAATGAAGGTGCATAAGCCACCTCCAACAATCACCATTAAAAAAAACCGTAATAGATCATAGTTTTTTGGATAGTGTGATAAATAATCATTCTAATAATACCTCTCGATTTCTTTAGCTTTCTATGTACTGGTTCAAAGTTTTAGAATCAAAATGATGATGATCATATACTTGAAAAGAACCAAATAATGAAGATGAAGAAAGACTAGAAGATGCTTTTTGTTTAGTGAAAATAATGAGTATGGTTTTAGCAAAGAAAAAAGAAAGAAAATGATGAGTATGACACGCACCAAATATGAATCCACAAACAAAAGGGGGGCTTTTGCTTTGTTAAGTTCAAAGAAAAACAATTGGAAATCCATGTGTTAGTTGCAATCAAGAAACTAAGAGCATGTTCATTGGCGAGAGACTTGAAAAAAATATCTCATTAATGCAATATTAATGTTTTTAATATAGTTAAATTGTATAATGTGAGCTATTTATGTGAATACAAGTGTTTCAAGAGTCTCTCACAAATTCTTAAATGATAAATCCATCTCACTATTTTTCCTTTTTTTTTTTGTGTGTGGTGAAATACCCATTAAAAGTCTCTTAATGAAACTTTAAGATGGAAAGATCATAAATAAAATTCACAGTAAGTGGTTTTATCTTGGGGAAAAAATAATTGTGGATATGAGATTCTAAACTGACTGGGCCTATTAATGTAGGCCGTTAATAAAATAGAGTAATGGGAGGCCCATTTAGGTCATTGACATATATGTGGCAATACGGGGCAAAAGCCAAATTCACCACAACCCAAACTCAAAATCGCAAAACTTGGAACGATCAAAATCTATCTTCCCAGCGGATCTTCTTCGAGAGCGTTGTTAATCCCTAGCTGCTTACTCTTGTCGATCTTCTGCTCCCCGAAACCCTAGACCCATCTCGTACCCTTGCAAGCATTTCGGATCTCGCATCGCCATGCTGATGATTCCGTCCAAGGTCGCCGGCCATACCCGGTTCTTGCTCGAGGGCGTTAATGATTCGGCCGATGTCGACTCAATCGCCCAAGAGCTTTGTCAGGTAGCCTCTCTGATGTTTATTTAAGTAAAACAGAACACGCGGCTGTCTGCTTTTATGTCCGTTCCGTATGTCTCCATATATCAATTGTAATTTCAGCACTGTATTTGGGTCTAATTCTGTATGTGTTCTGAGATCAGCAAGCGGAATTACGACATTTTTTAATTTCTCATCTTGTCTTTTTTTTTTTACATAATGACAGTTGGTTGACTATGGAGTTGAGACTATTATTCCAGTTCTCAAGACATGCCTAGATTGCTTCACCGTCCGGAGAAGCCAGCCTATTACGTTGCAGCTTGAGAAAGTAGTATCCTTGGTGTTTAAACGTGTGATGAAAAAGCCAAATCTCGGAACCGTGATTTCTCACGCAATGAATGATGTTGAGGTCACTGAAGAATTTGTGGATGATTTGACACATGCATTGGGCTTTTCACTCTCTGAGAAAATTATCTTTAGTCTGGCCCTGGCCGATTTTGAAAGATCTGATGCAAAGACAAGTGGTAAGGCTGATTCTTTCCGTGTCTTACTTCTCACATCTCTTAGGTTTATCTTTTTGTGATGGTGGCTTTTTGGTCTTTCCTTTTCTAGGGCGAAACTTCTTATTGGCCGAGATTGAGGAACTGCGTGCCAATACTGGCAACATTCAGTCAACTGAGCAAATTCAGAATGTTCTTTTGTTTCTCCAAAATTCTGAGGACCTCTCCAGGCATTTGGATTCCTTTATACAGATTTTGTCTTCTGCTCAACCTAGAGATGACTTCTCTTTTGCTCTAACGCCTATCCTTTCTCGAGAAGTTCACGAAGCTGAGGTTTTCAGGTGCTACTTATGAGTTGCTGTAATCTCTTTTCCCTTTCTGATCCATACGTATTACGTACAAATTGTGACTCTCAACGGGTTTCCTGTTCTCTTTTAGGAGCATGGATCTTCACAGTGATCCTGCTGAAAACGAGATTGATACTATCTTAGCTGAAATCGATAAGGAAATTGCTGTTGGAGATCTCATGGGAGAATTAGGTTGTGGGTTCACTGCTGATGCCCAACAATGCAAAGAGATCTTGTCTAATTTTGCACCATTAAGAGAGGCTACTATCTCAAGAATTCTTGGTAATGTTGTTCGTACATGTGCTGATCTTGAAGATCATCACACCACCTTTTCAACATTCAGTCAGGCCCTTGGTTGCTGCATTCCAACTGAAGTTCCCACACCAAGGTCATGGGATGTTGACATTCTAATTGAAACAATCAAGCTGCTTGTAAGTTATCTACAGCCCTTATGCTTTGTCTAATTAACATCATTGATAGCTTCAAAACTTCATTTCTGTCTTTGTATTATTTTTTGCTGTTGTTGTTGAGTATTAACATCATTGTGACTAGTGTGCATAATTATCTTTCTTTTATCAATGTATTTAGTGAAGCATCTAGCTTATTTGTTGAGTATTATTTGGTTCTGCTAAAGCAGGCTCCTGGTACAAGCTGGAGGAAAGTAATCGAGAATCTTGACCATGACGGATTTGACATCCCTAATATGGAGTCTTTCTCGTTTTTCATGCGGCTATATAAAACTGCCTGCAAGGTGTGTTCTCATACTGTCTAATATGACTGTCCAAAATATGTTTACTTCATTAAGTTATTTCTACTTCCACTGTTGTTTGAGGGTGTTAAACTGATTCTGCAGGAGCCGTTTCCTCTTGAGGCTGTATGTACTTCTGTCTGGAAAAATATGAAAGGCCAATTATCCTTTCTTAAGCATGCAATAGCAGCCCCACCAGAAGTATTCACATTTATGCATTCACCAAGGAAGCTGGTGAGATACCACAAGTTTGTGTTTAGAGCTTAGAGCTGTTCTTCCCTGATACTGTCACTATTCTGACCATCTGTTTTCCAGGTATATATAGATAATAACATGCACAGCCATGAGCAGCAATTAGGACTTTCCAATCAAGCATGGCTATCTCTCGATCTCTTAGATGTGCTATGCCAACTGGCCGAGAGAGGTCATACTGTTTTAGTTAGTTCGTTGCTCCAGTATCCACTCACACATTGTCCTAGAACCTTGCTTCTTGGAATGACACACATCAAAGTAATTCTCTATGACTGGTCAGTGATGTATGCTCGTAATCTTGACTTTTTGGTTTGGCTAAGTGTGTTAATCCTGTTGTTGCAGACTGCCTATAATCTTATCCAGCGAGAGGTGGTTTCTGTTATTCTTCCAGTGATACTAACAAATTCCCAGGATAGTGGTTTTATCCTTAATCTTTGGCATCAAAATGCTGAACTCGTTCTGTGGGGGATTTTAAATACCCAAAATCTTAAAGCAGACAGCATACTCAGAATAGTTGAAATCTGCCATGAGCTTAAGGTGAATATGTTGTATTAAAAATGTGTGACGGTGGCTCAATTTATCTCCTTAATATGTTTTGTTTCTTACAACAGCCTCTCTGTGTCTATGAACTAATCATTAGATTTTTATTTATTTATTTCAGATTCTCTCTGTTGTTTTAGAATCAGTTCCAGTTTCATTCAGCATCAGATTGGCAGTCCTTGCCTCACTGAGAGGCTTTTTGGACATTGAGAACTGGTTGCCAAACTGTCTATATGTGTATAAGGACCTCTTTGCTGAGGTAACGTATATTTATTACTATCAAAAATTCCTTTGGAGATAGGAAGATGGTATCTAACATTTAAAATTTATGTTTTCAATATTTCAGGAGTGTATTAAATTTGTCAAGAATGTGCATTTAAGCGAATCAGAGGATTTTACTTTCAAACATTTTCATCCTTCTGATCCTTTATCAGATCTTCATTTGGATGCAACGACTTCACTTTTGAAAGTTAGTTTGTTTGGTTTCGTATTTGACTCGTATATTACTTCATATCTATTGAGAGTAATTTGTTCGACCATGTATTGCAGGTTTTGAAAGCTCATGAAAATGATATTACTTCATCTCAACTGGTCAAAGAGATAGAAAAGGTCAATGCAGCAATTTTGGATTGTAATTCGAAACTGCAGAATGGTGAGGCTAAAGATTCATCAGCTTCCAATGCATATGGAGATGATGTTGAGGCAGAAGCAAACGCTTATTTCCATCAAATGTTTTCTGGTCAGTTGAGTGTTGATGCAATGGTTCAAATGCTTTCCCGATACAAGGACTCTTTGGTTCAAAGGTTTGGTGATGACAAATTATACCTATTTGAGAAATTCAGTTTATCTTATCATGTTTGCCAGGCTCCTCATGCATAAAGAAAATCACGAGGTTTTCTTTTGTTTTTTTGACAGGGAAAAATCAATTTTTGAATGCATGATTGCTAATCTGTTTGAGGAATATCGTTTTTTCCCCAAATATCCTGAGAGACAGCTGAAAATAGCCTCCATCCTCTTTGGTGAGTGGGTCTTCTACAGTATGATTTTACTATGATGTAGTGGGGAGGATACCATGAGATCATTTAACTGTTCATGCTTTGTGTCTAGTCCTCAACATTTATTAGCGTACTATAACTGGGGCAACCTCTTGGCAAGTTTGTCATGCAAGATGATGGTGTTTTAGAAGGATTTCTTGAATTTGAAAATTACCAGTGACATGTTGTTTGAGCATCTCTTCTTCAATTTTGTATTGTTGGCGTTGCAGTCTCTTGAATCTGTTGAGACTTGTACAAATTTCAGGTTCTGTTATCAAGCACCAGCTTATAAGTTCCCTCACACTGGGGATGGCCCTGCGTCTAGTCTTGGATTCTTTGCGTAAACCTGCAGATTCAAAAGTATGGATTCTATTGTGATATATTTCTGTCTCCCGGCTTTTTACTGTGATATGTCATCTTCTTTCTTTCCTGATTCATGCAGATGTTTCTGTTTGGAAGCAAAGCTCTGGAACAGTTCGTGAATCGTTTGGTTGAATTGCCTCAGTACTGCAACCATATTTTGCAAATATCTCATCTGCGTAGCACTCACCCTGAGTTAGTCACTGTTATTGAACAAGCACTTTCAAGGATATCCTCTGGTAATTTAGAATCAGATGCCTCTGTTTCTCACCCTGGTCCCTCACAGCCTTTCCCTGGAAATAGCGAGGTATAGTGTTGATAGAAAAGTTTTCTTTTGACTGACTGCAGCACTCGTCTTGCCATTGTTGTCTTGCAGTCTATTTATATATCTCCTTATCAGTACTTGTCTTGCTATTTTTTAGCTATTTTTTTATCTTCTTATAAGTTGATTCCAAGATTGTTTCAATCGTGAGATTGATTCGCTAGAGTTATCTATTGAAAATGGGAAAGAAAAGTGCTTGATCCTTTCTGGTTCTAGTCTCATGCCTTAATTTTTTAGCTCTTTAGCCGTTATGTAAATACTGTAAGCTTCTCTTGGTCTGGGTTGGCCTATATCTTTTCTGACCATTAATTGACTTTCCGGAAAATCAAGGTGAGAAGGAAATTAACACATTGTTTCTGTTTTTTTACGTTGGCAGTTGAGTGGTTCTGGAATGGGCCAATCTGTGGTACATCTTCCTTCTCCTGTTCAGCCTCAACAGAAAAATGAAGTG
Organism: Eutrema japonicum; assembly: GCA_030161315.1. Classification (NCBI taxonomy): domain Eukaryota; kingdom Viridiplantae; phylum Streptophyta; class Magnoliopsida; order Brassicales; family Brassicaceae; genus Eutrema; species Eutrema japonicum. Next base: position 75,167 of record BSQW01000001.1, on the reverse strand, counting down.
CATATTGATGACCGCTGCAAAATGCCAAGTGTGCCATCTAACGAGGCAAAGTCACTTCTTCCCTCGTCATCTACCACTTCCGCTGATGTTTCTGTCATTCCTAAGGTGATGAATTTCTCTTGTATTCTCTTTAATGGTGGTGGGAGGAGTTTCCATTTCACCTCGCTTGTTATTCTTGCAGAATCCTGGCATTTCAACTTCTTCATCAAGCTCAGCTGGTTTTGTTCGTCCAGCCCGTGGTGCCACTTCGACGAGTAATCTCCAGACGACTTAATTTTAGAACTAATTTTTGAATTTTGATAGGTAATATAGTTCTTTTCTTATGAAGAGAAGAAATGTTTCTAATATTCAATTATCACAGGGTTTGGTTCTGCTTTGAACATAGAAACCCTGGTTGCAGCAGCTGAGAGAAGGGAAAACGCAATAGAGGTACTTTGCTGTGTTGTGCATTTACATTTGGAATTATTTGCTTTTGGTTACATTGAATAATGAATTGTCAATATACCAACTGTCTACTGTTTTGTATGAATGACAAGAATACGTCTTCTTTTATTCCAGGCTCCACCTTCAGATGTTCAGGACAAAATTTCTTTCATAATCAATAATATATCTACAGCGAACATTGAATCTAAAGGGAAAGAGTTTGCTGAGATTTTGCCTCAACAGTACTATCCTTGGTTCGCACAGTATATGGTTATGAAAAGGTACAGATAGTTGTGTTTTTATGTTCAATTTATGTGAGGTTTCCCGTCTTCTCTTCTTATTCTTTTTCCTGCATTTGTTAAATACCTGATAGAGCGAGCATCGAGCCCAATTTTCATGATTTGTACTTGAAGTTCTTGGACAAAGTTGATTCCAAGCTGTTGTTTAAGGAGATACTTCAAAATACTTACGAAAATTGCAAGGTAAATATTTCTTCACATAAACGATTTGCTGCGATGGGTGTTCTTTTTTGTTTAGCAAATTTTTATTTCCTTAATTTCTTTGGTTTTACAGGTTCTTTTGGGTTCAGAGCTCATAAAGTCAAGTTCGGAAGAGCGATCTCTGCTTAAAAATTTAGGCAGCTGGCTGGGAAAGTTGACCATTGGAAGGAATTATGTTTTAAGGGCGCGAGAAATAGATCCAAAATCCTTGATTGTGGAGGTATTTGCTGCTATTTCTTTCAAAATTGATCTCGTTCTTTTGTAATAACTGTATCCATTTGCAGGCGAGAAATAGATAGTGAACTTTGTTTTTCTTCTCCATTTGCAGGCATATGAAAAAGGGTTGATGATAGCAGTCATTCCATTCACTTCAAAGGTTGGTGATCGTTGATTAGTTTTTTCTAGCTGTTCCAGGGTTAATGTCCTGAGTTCTAATTTGTTGCAACTGCAGGTTCTGGAGCCATGCCAAAACAGCATTGCGTATCAGCCCCCCAATCCTTGGACAATGGCTATTCTCGGGTTGCTTACTGAGATCTATTCAATGCCAAACCTAAAAATGAATCTGAAGTTTGACATTGAGGTATTCAGTTTTAATATGGATTTTAGAAAGATGATTGTTCTACATCTTTTCTCTCTGCATATTTAATGTTTTGTTCTCATCTCGTCTTTATCTTCAGGTTTTATTCAAGAACCTTGGTGTTGATCTGAAGGAAGTAGCGCCGACTTCCCTTCTAAAAGATCGGAAGAGAGAAATAGATGGGAATCCTGATTTTAGTAACAAAGATCTTGGAGTAACACATATATCTCAACCACAGATGATTCCGGAGCCTAAAACAATTTCTCCTCTGAAGCAAGTAGACCTACCTCTTGATGTTGCAAATTCACCTAACACAGACGCTCCCTCAAAGTTATTATCACAGGTTATATTATGTGTAATTTTTGTTATTGACCTATAGTGTCAGATTTTAGTTATCAACAATACTTAGCCTCTTGCTTTTTCTTTTCAGTATGTAGCCCCTCAACGTGTTTATACTAATACTTTGATGGAAGACGAAAAAGTGGCAACTCTAGGCTTGTCTGATCAACTCCCGTCACCTCAAGGACTGTTCCAGTCAACTCCATCCCCATTGTTTTCTATTAGCCAGGTACGATTTTCATTTTATAAATGTCGATCAAAGTTATTATATATATGCTTGGTTCATACCCATTCTACTGTTAATGTGATGGCCAGCAGCTGTCAGCAGCACTTCCCAACATTGGAAATCATGTTGTTATCAATCAGAAATTAAGCGCATTTGGTATGCACTTTCCATTTCAGAGGTTTGTAACTGATGGTCTCCTACTGGTGAAATCATTATGTTTGTAGCGCATTGAAGGAATTTTCTTTGACACTCTAAACTTTTATCCATTGTCAGAGTGGTACCACTTGCCATGGACAGAGCTATCAAGGAGATTGTGTCTGGTATTGTTCAGCGAAGTGTTTGTATTGCTTGCCAAACAACAAAAGAGCTTGTGCTGAAGGTTGGCCAATCTAAATTCGTCTGCTTTTTTTTTTTTTTTTTTTTTGCATGAACATTGCTGGTTATTTTAGTTTCTCGTTTCAAATCCTTTCTTTATCTCCCATTCGTTTTCCATCGCTTTTCACTCCACACTAAAATTATTTCAAATTCTTTCTTAGAAGCTTTAGTCTCTATCTCAAATTTGCAGTATTCATTTATATTTTGTTGAATCTCTTTTTTGGTTTCTTAAGCAGAAAGTCTCCAGGGTTTTGATCTTATTTATTTATAGTAGATTTATTTTTCTTCTTTGACTACAGGATTATGCCTTGGAACCAGATGAGACACGTATATATAATGCAGCTCATTTGATGGTTGCGAGTTTAGCTGGGAGTTTGGCACATGTGACATGCAAGGTTCTTCCCTGCTTATGAGGCTTTGATTCTTCAGATTTTTGTTTACATTCATGCTATTATATTTCTGCCATGTTACACTAAAGTCTAAACCAATCATCTCTATTTTTGCTTTATATTTTTTTTGTGCATTCTCTGGTATATGTAGGAACCCCTGCGCACTTCAATATCAGGTCATCTACGGAATTCGCTCCAGGGTCTGAGTATTGCAAATGAAGCTCTTGAACAAATTGTGCAACTTGTCACCAATGACAACCTTGATTTGGGCTGTGCTGCTATTGAACAGGCGGCTACGGAGAAGGTTTGTGTTAGGATATTAAATCCCGCTTTTTATTTCTGCTCCAGCATTTAGTTTTATTGATTGAAAAAAAAAACCGGAATTGGTTTAGAATGGATTGTAGGCACCCCGCTTTACTAGAGATAATTCCTTCTTGTTACCATTTTTTTTTATTGAGCCTTACTATATAGTTTGTGTCCCTACAGGCAATACAAACTATTGATGCGGACATTGCTCAGCAATTGTTACTACGGAGAAAGCATAGAGATGGTGCTGGATCCTCCCTTTTTGATCCAAACATGCTATCGCAAAATTCTGTCAGTTTTATACCTGAGTCCCTTCGTCCAAAACCGGGACACCTGTCTCTGTCTCAGCAGCGAGTTTATGAGGTACTGTTTTTAACAGGTAGTTGCCTGTGGTATGCTTTGTGTTTTGTATGACTAAGCGATACATGTCCATTTTCAGGACTTTGTTCAACTTCCTTGGCAAAAGCAGTCGGCCCAAACTTCACACACTGTATCTGCTTCTTCAAGCTCATCTGGCGATGTTGGGCTTGGTAGTGGTTATGGTCCAGTATCAGTAAAAACTGCTTCTGACTTTTTGTCTAGTGCTGGAAACGCTCGGATGGATATGGTATCCCGGCCATCAGATATTTCTGTGGAGGGTTTTGAATCGTCTCCAGTTTCACATTTGAGGTGCTTTGCTGTCGCAGATCGATAAAACTGTTTGCATTTCTTCTCTAGTATTTCACAGCTGATATGCTGACATTTCATCTTGCCTGTGTTCAAAGCTCACAAGTTGATCCAGCTGGTGACACAGCCGGCCTTCAATTCTCTAAATCCCTTTCAACCTCTGAATTGAGCCTGGTTGAATCATCTGACGCTGCTATGAAAGTGAGACTACTGTGTGTTTTTGAAATTTGACTCGCTTTGGTTTATATTGAATTACTAAGTTGTGCCTCTTATTTATACACAAGGAAACTGGAACATCATTGCAGACATTGACTACAGCTGCTACCATGGATCGTCTTGGTGGAAATAATATCACACAGCCTTCTCTGTCCACGAGAGATGCACTGGATAAGTATGAAATTGTTACTCAGAAGGTTAGTAAAGTGGCTATTCTGTTTTTCCATTGCTACATTTATTTTGGCTGCTCTATATCATATGTGGTTGACTTCTTGAAACCGTTTCAGATGGAGGACTTAGTGGCTAATAATGCCGGAGATGATGAAATTCAGGTACTTGATTTCCTAGTGCCTAGGTGGTTATAGTGCAGAATCGTTATCTATTTATGTTCGCCTGGAATTAATGGAATTATGAGTTAATTTTTAAACCATTTCTTAATTTCCGGAAATTATTTTTGTGGTTTTTTCCAATTGATGCCTATCTGGTACCATCCTATATCAATTTAATAACTGCTGCACATCTCATTGATTTTTCAGGCTGTAGTTTCTGAAGTTCCTGAAATCATCCTCAGATGTATAAGCAGAGATGAAGCAGCTTTGGCTGTCGCTCAAAAAGCTTTCAAGGCTCTTTATGAGAATGCATCAAGTAACCTTCACGTCAGTGCTAACCTAGCAATTCTTGTGGCTATTCGTGATGTTTGCAAGCGTGTCGTTAAAGAACTCACTAGTTGGGTATGTTTATAACCTATTTCCTGACATTTCATATAAGTATATGATCTGAGCCTATTTCCTGTAGTCGGAGGTACTGATAATATATGACAAGAATTATCCTCAAATGGTTATGGATACGAGATTAGTGTTTTTTTTTTGGTATTTCTAGTTATAATTATGTAACTTTCTTGAAATTTCTTGATACAGGTGATTTATTCAGAGGAGGAGCGGAAGCTCAACAAAGATATTACTATTGGTCTTATACAACGCGAGTTGCTTAATCTAGCGGAGTACAACGTCCACATGGCAAAGCATCTTGATGGAGGGAGAAACAGTATGCCGAACATCATATACTTGTTTATAACCTTGTGTACTTGTATTTTCTTGTGGTAAGTTGACGTGGCTAACTAGTTGTTTGCTGTGCAGAAAGCGCCACTGACTTTGCTATTTCTCTACTTCAATCCTTGGTCACTGAGGAGTCGAGTGTCATTTCAGAGCTCCACAGTCTTGTTGATGCGCTGGCAAAGGTTGCAATTTCAACATTCTTCGGCCGTTGCTTTTGCAATCTTGTATATTCTTGTTGTATAATAATACCTCTTATAAAAAAATGCATATTAGTAGGTGTGAAAAAACACAACTAGGGATTATGTTCAAAAAATATAACTAGGGATTAGGGATTAGGGATTACGATAACTGACAGATATCGTTGTTAGGTTCAAATATTGTTTTTATGCTGATATGTTTTGCCTGTTTGAAAATTGATGCTACAATTTTATTTTTTTCCTTGTTTTGGTTTAGCTTGCCTCAAAATCCGGATCTCCTGAGTCATTGCAACAACTAATTGACATCATACGAAATCCAGTTACTATCACAGCTGGTCTCTCTGATAGTGCAACCGGAATTGAGAATAATGATAGGCAATCAAAGGATGAAAAGGTTTGAGATGATTTCATTACCTAATGTTGCTTCTAACTAGACTGTAAATTCATTTGACATTTTAGCTCTTTTGTCAGGTTGTGTGCAATACCACCACTAATTTAGAAGATAATACTGGCTCGGAATATGTGGAATCGGATCCTGCGGGTTTCCGGAATCGGGTAATTTTTCTCCATGTTACTTCAATATGGATGAGGAAGTTTACTTTTTTGTTGGTTAATTGGGAATTGCATAAATATAAAATTTCACTTGCGAATGAGTATATCAAAAGCTGAAATGTTTGCATCAGCACAATTAAGTTGCAAGCTACAAAGAAACGTTTCTCTGAAGCTATTATGATTCATTATGCATGTTTTTCTTCATAACCTTTTTGTTTTGTATATGAAATTTAATCTTCCACTCTAATGCTGTGTTATATTTTTTTCTCCATGAAATATACATACATGTGTTTACATATTTTGTTATCTCTTCAGTTCTATGTTGGTACATACGTCTCTTGTTATTTATCTTTTTTTTTTTGTGTGTGTGTGCTGTGTTTGTCCGTATTGTTCGGCAGGTGTCCACGCTTTTTAAAAACTGGTATCAAATCTGCGAAGTTTCTGGTGCAAATGAAACCGCTTGTTCACAGTATGTCTTGCATTTGCATCAGACTGGACTACTTAAGGGAGATGATACAACGGAGAGTTTTTTCCGAATTCTTCTGGTGATTTAACCTTTAAGTTTTCTTAGCATTAGCGCTTTCAAAATCTTTAGAGGCCTCATTATTAACTTGGGTGTTCCTTTGTTTAGGAACTCTCTGTTGCTCATTGTATATCTTCTGAAGAATTTAGTTCTGGTGCTGTGCAATCTCCTCAGCAAGCTCAGGGTCCATCATTCCTTATCATCGATATTTATGCAAAGCTTGTTTTTTCAATATTGAAGGTAACTGCTCATAATTTTGTTTTTATGACGTGCAACTTAGATAATTAAGCCAATAATACATTGCCGACTAACAGCAAGTTATTTTTTGTTTTGTTTCTGTTTGTTATGACAACCTGTTCAGTACTTCCCTGAACAAGAGTCTAGCAGCAAGTTATTTCTTCTTTCGGAGGTTAGGGAACACATACTTATATTGGAAATAAATCCAACTTTTACTATTACTGGTGAAAAGGTGAGTGGGTTTGATATTGATTACTGGTTGCAGATCATGGCTGTCACTGTGAGATCTATTCAAAAGGACGCAGAAGATAAAAAGACATCACTCAATCCAAGACCATATTTTAGATTGTTCATCAACTGGCTGCTGGACTTATGTTCCTTGGATCCTGGGACTGATGGCGCAAACTTTCAGGTGCGTTTTATCTTCCTTGAAGTAGTTGCTATTTATCGCTCTCACTAACATCCATCGTTTGTTTGCAGGTTCTCACAGCTTTTGCCAATGCATTCCACGCACTGCAGCCTCTTAAGATTCCCGCTTTCAGGTTAGGACAGAAACCTTATTTTCGTCATGTTTTTATTAAAAGTGGAATCTTTCAGGAACTGATTCATGTGGTTAACATATGTGTATTCTTTTCTTTGATTGATCAATTGTGTTATATATTTTTCTGCTCTACTGAGGTTCTTATAAATTATCCAGCTTTGCATGGCTAGAGCTGGTCAGCCACAGAAGCTTCATGCCCAAGCTACTTACAGTTAATGGCCAGAAGGGTTGGCCATATGTTCAACGCCTGCTGGTGGACTTGCTCCAGTTTCTTGAGCCATTTTTGAGAAATGCTGAACTCGGAGGACCAGTTTGTGCCTTTTTCTCTTCTGTAATTTTTGCATTGAACACTACGGATATAGTTTTGATGGTAACCTTAAAGTGGTCTCTCTCTTGTTTGCTTATCAATAACGTAGGTTCATTTCCTATACAAAGGGACATTGAGAGTGTTGCTGGTGCTGCTTCATGACTTCCCAGAGTTCCTCTGTGATTATCATTTCACTTTCTGTGATGTGATTCCTTCAAGTTGCATACAAATGCGAAATATTATTCTCAGTTCTTTCCCACGGAACATGAGGCTTCCAGATCCTTCTACCCCAAACCTAAAGGTTCGAGATGATAGTGGAGAGCGCAGCATGTTCATATCCTAAAGAAAAAGATTCCTTGTAGGCTGATTTATCTTGTTCACTGCAGATTGATTTGCTGCCTGAGATAGTAGAAGCTCCCTGTATCCTTTCTGAGGTTGATGCTGCGCTAAAAGCAAAGCAAATGAAGAATGACGTGGATGAGTATCTGACGGTAATAAAACACCTGATTGTTAATTTTTACCTTTGGGGTTCTTCAGATTATAGGAGGAAAGACCTGATTGTTTAATTTTTCTTCAGTCGAGGCAACAGAGCTCAACTTTCCTAAGTGAGTTGAAGCAGAAGCTGCTTCTCTCGTCCAGCGAGGCTAGTTCAGCTGGAACCCGTTACAGTGTACAATTAATCAACTCGCTTGTGCTATATACTGGAATGCAGGTAGACGTCTGATGACTATTTAAAGCCCTAGTTTACTAAATGGATCTGCGAAAGGAATAAATAATTTAATGTACCGATAACAGGCTATTCAGCAGCTACAGGCGGGTGAGACACAGGCTCAAAATGCGGTGGCCTTGCAGATGTTCAAGTATTTAAGTATGGAACTTGATACGGAAGGGCGGTACCTGTTCCTTAATGCAATTGCCAATCAGCTTCGATATCCCAACAACCACACACATTACTTCTCCTTCATCATGCTCTATCTCTTCTTCGAGGCTGACCAGGTGAGGGTGATTTTGGGCTGTCTAAGCTGCTAATAAATATAAATAAGAGCTAATTTTTGGTTGGGATTGAATGAAACAACAGGAGATCATACAGGAGCAAATAACAAGAGTGTTGTTGGAACGGCTAATTGTGAACCGGCCGCATCCATGGGGACTCCTAATCACATTCATTGAGCTCATCAAGAACCCAAGATATGGCTTCTGGAAACAAGCCTTCATCAGGTGTGCGCCTGAGATTGAGAAACTCTTTGAATCGGTTGCCAGATCCTGTGGTGGTCTCAAGCCCGTTGACGAGGGAATGGTCTCCGGCGGTTGGGTCTCCGACAACTCTCATTAGTTCAATTTGTATTTTTATCTCTGTTGCATTATGTTGTAACAATATTAAATTAGCTTTTATTTAATTTTAAGATGGAGATGTTTTGTTTGGTCGCTTATTCAAAACACGTGTTCCATATGGGAAACAAAAGAAACCGCATCTGTGTAACTAACTAGTCTTTTTCTCCTTAAATATTACTATATGCGAGTAGAATATATATAATTTATAAAAACAAGTAGCAGCAGTAAGAAGAAAATCTGAGGATGAGGATGATGTTGTTGGAAGAAGATGGGGAGAAGAAGAAGCACAAGTACTCAACAACAATACTGTTGCTTTGCCTCTTGTCATGTCTTGTGTTGGTCCAGGTCATGCCTTTGCTCAACGGCAGCAGCAATTCCATCTCCAGGGGTTTCAGAGATGCACCTCCTTCCACTTACGCTCTAAACCTCGACTCCTATTCCAAATTGGTCAGCACTGGCGCTGAGACCTACGAATCAGATGTGTTTCAGTCCGGTGGTTACAATTGGTAAAGTAAATATATTCAACAATCATCTCTATTTTTTGTTTTTGTTTTGACATGGTTGAGTGGGAACAGGACACTGACACTGTACCCGAGTGGTAACACTAGAGACGGTGGAGCAGATCATATATCTCTCTATTTGAAAGTAGTAGACAAGCCAAGCTCCTTGCCCCAAGGCTGGGAGATTCACACCAAGATCAGCTTCTTCGTGCAGATTAAGCCACGGAACAAGTACTTGGTGGTGGAGGGTGAGTCCCACAATATGAATATGATTGGAAAGCTTTCATATTTTTAGATAATGAATGGGTTGTTGGGTGCAGAGACGGAAGTGCAGCGATTGGACGCAGCGAAAACAGAGTGGGGAATAGGGAAATTGATACAGCTGTCGACCTTGTTGAACGAGAAGAATGGGTACCTTGTGGGAGACAAGTGCCAGTTTGGAGCTGAGGTCATTGTCCTGAAACCTTACCACAACTCGGAAAGACTCTCCTTTTTAGACAAGCCTGAAAACGGCAACTTCACATGGATGATGTTGAAATTCTCTCACTTGGAAGAGTACAAGTTCGTCTACTCCGATGAATTCGCCGTAGCCGGAAGTAACTGGTGAGAGCAAATACACATTTTCGACCCAGAGCCTCCGAGTGAATGTTTAAAGGTAATTATTATAATAATTAATGGGCAGGAAAGTGAGAGTGGCACCGAGAGGAGACGGTGATGGATGGCGCAACTACTTGTCGATATACTTGGAGTTATCGACCCAGAGCCAGAGCCTCCGAGTGAATGAGAAGGTCTACGCCAAAGCCAGCATCCGAGTCCTCAACACAAACCCATCCAACAACATCCAGAGGCAACGTAAGACCACCACCAACTCTTCCTTCCTTCCTTCCTTGTGATTTATTATACATATGTAATTTTCTGATTTGTGCAGTCGGCAAGTGGTACTCTCGAGAGGTGCCCTCTTTGGGATTCCAACGATTCATGTCTCTTGTGGATCTCCACGACCGTTCCAAAGGTTACCTCGTGGAAGATAGAATCACCATTCAAATCCAGTTCCACCTCATTTCAAATACCCTTTACATTCCTTAGCCACCGTTTAAATAAATGAGATGATGTTCTTTCTTCTTCTCTGTGTAATTCACCTAACAAAAAAATAAAAAATGTGAGAGATTGTGTTTCTTTCCATATGATATATTACAAAAGACTTTGTTGTGTTTCTTTCCATATGATGTCATGCTTATGGCTCAAATCATCAGGAGACAAGTCCTTGTTGATCAGTCTTGGCAAGGTCTTCTGTTAGGACAAGTAGAGAGATGAAATGCTCATCAATATCCCTCTGTACAAAACATTGAAATCTTCAATGCGAAATTATGTCGTTTTTTTTGCTCAAAAAATTACTCTGTGTTTTTGCTTGAGGCCAAATAGGAACATAACTAAAAATAATGAGAATAATTCTCTTCAATCTCCGGCAAGATTTGAGATTAAAACCCAAATCAATTCCAAAGAAAATTAAAAGATCTATACAGTCAGTGGTGAGCAGCAACCTAATCCCCAAATAAGAAAACGGCTCTCTTCTTTCAGTCAGTAGATCGTACGCTGAGTTTCGTGAGCTGCTTTGCCTTAATGGGCTTCACTTAAGCCCAGCTTAGTTTATTTTCGTTTCATGTTAATTATGTTTGGGCTTCAACTGCTAGGAAAATTTGATTCGGATATCACGAGTTACAATGGTCTCTCTCTTCAATAGGTTGAAAGTAGTTGCCGACAAAAATAAAATAATAATAATAATAATAAGAAAAAGGCTTATTCGAGGGCATAAATAAATTAGCATGATATGCCCGTGGAAGCAAAGCAAGATTCCTTGTCGAGTTTGAATATATATAAAAAAAAATAGAGAAGAGGTTAATGGAAAACGTGACTTAAATAAGGCGTTTCCAAGCAAGTGCAAATATATTAGTAAAACAGAAGAGGGAGGGGCTCTCTCTCTCTCTATATATAGTCTCAAGAGTCACCCTCAGTGTTTGCAAACACATCGCGAGAATGCAGAAAGATCTCACATCAGATAACTGCTCCTTGGTTCTGGATTCGATTCGCCGGCATCTGCTAGAGGATGACTCGGAGACTCTCCATTCTTTCTCCGCCACCCCACCCGCAAGGAGAAGAGGTGGCAACTTCAAAGGAGTCAGAAGAAGGCCTTGGGGCAAATACGCTGCAGAGATCACAGACCCCAACAAACATGGAGCAAGGATTTGGCTCGGCACTTACGAGACACCCCAGGAAGCAGCCGCAGCCTACGACCGAGCGGCTTTCAAGATGCGAGGGGCCAAGGCTAAGCTCAACTTCCCTCACCTCATCGGCATTGATGGCCCAGAACCGACCAAGCTCACCAAGGGCCGCCTGAGTTCACCGGTGGCTAGAAGACGGAGGAACACTGACATTATAAACCTGACGGCTAGAGTTCCATGCCTTGCTTTCCATTATTTTTACCATATGACCCCACCACCTAGCTTTGAATATTTTGATTACTGATTTCTAGACTCCAACGTTATGTACTACTCAATCCAACTTGGTTCTCCATCCTTTTGGGCAAAATATTAACTGCTAAATTTGTAGTCGAGAGAGAATATATTGAGGATTTTATACAAGTCGAAATAGAAGGCCACCTCTTCTCCTTGTAACAAAAAAAATCCAAGAAAAGCAAAAGAGGGCTTACGCAAGTTCCCCCAAAATCATCATCATCATAATCTACTCTCGTTAAATGGGTTTTTGTCCATCAACAACAACATTACAAATCCCTTTTATTCTCTCCTCACTCTACCTTGGTACCGGATGCCTCCTCCTGCGTTCCAAAGATGAGTGTGTTATCATCTCCTTTCTAGTTTGTATTATATATCATCTCATCATACTTGAGCATGCCGCCTTGTATCATATATCAGATCAATATTTAATGGTATGTTACCTCTTTGGTCGGATTCCATCTTCTTCGTAGTCCATCACTCCACTTGGTTCCCCAAACATCTCTTTATGCCCTCTGCTGTCAACATCCCCCTGCCCACAATGTAAGTAAGACTACATCGACCAATACCCTTCCCAATCACATTTCACATAAGCATAAAAACGTTTTTTCGTTCCACACAATCATAACAAACTAAATCACTCCAGTCATAACAAGGATAAGTGCATATGCCAAGTACTGCATTCCAAAAAATTAATTTCCTCTTATCTTTGGTCGATTCTTGAACACTACACTTAAATGTAACACAGCAGCCGTCTATAATGGAATTTGTTTATAGAACTTCATAATCAATGTTTTATTGTCACACCACGAATGGCAATCTTGACCATTAAAAAAAACCTGCCACTGTCAACTCACTGATTTGTTCAACATTTAGAAACATAGCTTTTTAATCTATAATAGTGCTCGAATTACAAAGCTGAAAGACCTTCAGAGATTTCTTAATGGAATCTCTCCCCTTCCTCTTGCAAAGAACTAAATTCTTGATAAACCAACTCTGATTCTCTGAAGATATAAGACAGAAAAGCTAAATGGACTCTAACTCATGGTTACATAAAGTAACCCTGATTCTAAACCATAACTAGTTACATTATATACTTGGTAGGGAATAGTGAAGCCCTTAGGCTTCCAAACCCATCACATGTATCACTGACCTTCATGGACAGAGTCTTCTTCACTTCTTCCACCACTTCTGCTGCTTCCTTACGATGTTTTTTGTCCATCTCACTCATATTGTCCGCCCATTTTATCTTGTCTTGAATTGAAACGAGCAGATTTTCTGATGTGTTCAACCTACAAATCAATTTTTTCCAACACATTAACAGTCTAATAAATCAGGCAAGGCACAAACTGTTTCATGCACAAAAGGCCAATTCACATGGTACTCAAGAGTAGATCGTGGAGGTAAATCATTATTGTCATATCTTCTAACACTATGTACGGGTTCTATTAAATAGAAGTAGAGCGCAAAAACATCCTGGGAACCAAGGGAAGTAGAAAGTTAGATCAAAGAAACTACCAGTTTGACATTGTGTGTAACATATTCCCTAGTTGTCCTGGCCTTAGATCCCTACCAGCTGCAAATGGAACCTGCATGATTCCAAAATATATGACACTTAAAGAGGTGTTCATAAGTTATAACAAAAAACACAATGGTTATATAAGGAGATGAGACACAAAACACACCTCAAAACATCTTTTCAACTGATCCAGTTTTCCTCTAACTATGCCCTGGAAAGTTTAAAAAATCAGCACCATACTTCTGTACCTTTTTGCATTATCACAGTTAGTTGACTGTGCAACTTGCTGGTAAAGAAAAATAGAGATTACTCAGAAAGAAAATTGCTTAGAGTACTCACCGCGTACATGCATTCATTGATAAGAAAGTCCTCGAGTTCACGGACATTGGTGACATCTAACTCGACCATCAGTGTATCATAGGGCAATACCTGTTTAAATGTTAAGTAATCAACTAGAAGAGTGAGATACATGTGGAAAAGATAGGGAAACAAACTAAGTACACTAAACATGGGCATCTTAGAAAGTTGAAAAAAAGAAGGAAAAAGGAACCGCAATAATCGAATAGATAATGAAACAGAATACATAACAGAGCAGGATAGGTGGAATCAGGAACCTAATTAACTAGTGTCAAACTACATGCCAACCAACAAAAAAAGAGAGTGATACCTTGTTTGACTCCGCAAGGGTAAGCACAGTGAGCTGCTTCAGCTTTAGAATTTGGTCAGGAGCCAACTGAGGAATACGGCTAGCATTGCCTAGAGTTTCGTTCATAAATAATATAAGAAAATGTGAAAGCATTCATAAGGTAAAACGAATGGAAATATTCAAGGTTCTAGTCGTACATTTGTAGTCACCCCAGGTGCCATGGGCAAACAACCGTAGCACATCCAAGTAGACAGAATTTGTGGTTCCTTCAAGCTGCAATGCATTGTTAAGAGCTTCAGAGACCAATAAAATGCAAACAAGAAAGCATCCTAAAGCAAACAGGAGAAACCCTAGATCGTCGAGTTAGGTCCCAAAATCAAAGCATAATATATGATTAGCATTCAAAAACTAAGCTGCGTAAGAAAAAATTACAGGAGACAGTTTCGGGAAGACCTGAGCAACATTGGGTAGAGCCAAAATCTCGGAGAAGGCGAACAGCGAAGGATGCGATGTAGCTTCGATAATGATAGGCCCAAGAGCCTCGCCTTTGCATGAAGAAGCTCGGTGAACGAGCTGATCAATTATCTCCGCCTGCTTCTGCTCGATATCCATCACTCACGCACTACGAATACAGAAACATAAGTCAGCAATCAAAGGGTGTAGGAAGCATCGGTGGGGTTAAGGAAAGAAAACAAACAAACCAGAGTCCCAAGGCTTTCGATGAATCGATTTCGACGATAAAAAGCTCCGGTGTTAGTTAGGGTTTTCCACACCACCGCAAAGGCCGATAGAGAAACGGGAACAGACTTCTACTTTTTCTTCTCCTCTCCTCATTTTATATGATGGACAATAATGTGACGTGTCTAATTCTTGTAAAATTCCTTTTTAATTTTTTTTTTTAAAGAGAGACAACATTTTTTTTCTTTCTTATTTTCATCTATATAAAAATTAATATCATAATTTCCTTATTGATACAGTATTATTTAAATTTCATTATTATTTGAGATATCTCTTAATATAAAATTAAAATTAGTTTTTATTCTAAACCTAGCACATATTTTAAAAATATTAGTTTTTCCATTTCAAATTGATGAATGTTTTTTATAATATAAAAATAAAATATGTTTATTCTCTATTTTCTATACATAATAATTAGCTCGGAAATTTGTTTAAAATTTGGGGTTTAAGATAAAATTTATGATTTAGTGTTTTTGAAACTTGTTAAAGTTATGAGAAAAATGTGTATTTCTATAAATTTTAGAAAGTTTTTTGTACTTTTAACAAGTTTATGTTGTACATATATAACTACGAATCTATGATGAATAATAATAACCAATCAAAAATAATTTATAGGCTAACCCTGAATATAATGATGTCAATTCAGAATTATTTTTGCTAATAAAAAATAATAATGTATGAAGGTTTTTAGGTTAGGTTATATATGCATATTAATATTTTATCTTGGTCAAGAAGGTTGTATCTACAATACTACAAATGTCCTTTTTTAAAAAAATACTATGAAATTTTATTGAATTAACCACAAAGAAAAGTACAATAGCCGATATAGAAACAAAAAAAATTTGGAGACAAAAGCAAACGGATAAATAAATGATGGATTTAAAGGCTAAGAGTGAAGTTCCCGAGAACGGCGGTTAAGTAGGAGAAGTGATGCTTAGAGGACCAACAATCGTAGACGGATGAGCGCCGATGATAGATGCGTGATTTATTAATTAACCCCACAAAAATAAGAAACAATGGGAGAGAATCTAACTCCTACACACCTAATATTCTTCCAAAAAAGTCTAAATTTAGGACTATGTATCCCCAGAAGAGGTTAGCCTTATAAAAACTTATCAAGGAAAAGTCAACGGGAGAAAACCTATTATTCAACTAAACTAGATGGCGATGAAGGATACTAACTTGAAAGATTCAACGACCTAAAGGAGTATGATAATCGAAAACTATCCGAAACCAGACAACAAAACTTTACCGGCACTTCCCCGAGATAAAACGAGAGCAAAACCATGATCATATACCATCAATTAAAGACAAATCTTGAAACGCCATCCATCAACTCGAATCCGATGAAAGATTCTCCTCCGTCGCACAGACCATCACCGAAAAAGTCAAAGCCATACATTCAGCATCGCGAAACCAAAGACGTTTTCTCCTCCTTGTCGAAATTCTTGCAAAATTAACTCCAGAAAGCTTAAAACAAAATATGGGCGAAACAAAACATAAACCAAACACCCTCTCACAACACCGGTGAAGAGCACCAGATACCAGAGAGGCAAAGAACCGAGAAATCTTGTTTTTTCCTTCCCTCTAAGCGACTAGATTTCTTTACTATAACGTTTCTTTATTCACGGTTTTGAAATGTCTTTTCTTCTTAGAAGTATTTGCATCCAATGTCATTTTTTGAAAACATATTTAAAAACCTAATATTTTACAAAAACTGGAAAATATATATAACCCTTTCTATTTGAAAAAGACGATTTTACCCCTGTTTGTTATTGGTGTGTATAGTGTACACCGTTGATTTGCGCAATACTGTACATGGTTATGACTGGAAAGTCAACGGATGTACGATACAAAGTGTTACATATTTTTTTCAGTTTTTGTAAAGTGTTAGTTTTTTAAGTATGTTTTGATAAAGTTATTGTTAATCACTTCTTTTTATCATTGCAAAAATTTTTGAGATAAAAAAATACCTATTTTTTTAAATTACCTCATCCAATCCAAACGTACTTATTGGGCCAAGGCCCAAAACAAAGATCATAAACCGTGATTGATCTCAAATTTTAGCCCAAATGGCTCCACACACGGAAGAGCGTCTTTGAGAATTCAGTACTTGCTAATTGCAAGCAGCTACAAAGACAGAGAGGCTCTCCTTCTGTCCCGGGGGAAGATATGGCGACTCCGCCGGCAGAATCTCGTAGCAACAGAGCGGCTGTGCAGGCTACAAACGACGATGCATCCGCCAGTAAACTGTACGCTGCCTCTTTCTGTCTTTCTCTCTTCTACTTGGTTTCTTTTGTTTTGTTTCCCCAAATCTCCCGTAAATTAGGGCTCTTCTTTGATATTGTTATTTGTTACTCCAGTACGGGATTCTTCTGTGTGTTTATTAGTTGTTTGTGGATGTTAGAGCATAGATAAGATTAGTTGGGTGGTTAAGTTGATTTGCTATGGATTTTGAAGGTCTTGTGTCAAAAAGGGATACATGAAAGACGATTATGTTCATCTCTTTGTGAAAAGACCTGTTCGAAGATCTCCAATAATTAATCGAGGTAACTCTTACTGATGTGGGTAATGTTGTTGCTGTATGTCCTGTTTGGACGAGCTGACGCTACTGGTTTGGATTCCCTAGGTTACTTTTCCCGTTGGGCTGCTTTCCGAAAGCTTATATCTCAGTTTCTGGAAAGTGGGATAAGTTCTAATGAAACAGCTCAAGCGAAGAAGCAGATACTGTCACTCGGAGCTGGCTTTGATACTACGTATTTTCAGTTGCTGGTGCGTCTTTTTTTCGTTTTAATAGGTCTGTGAAGTTGACTGTATTCTCCATTTGTCCTATTTATATGTAGTCCGGTCTATTTTTGGGAGTTGGTGTGCTTCTCTTCTCATTTTTCCATTTTGTAGGATGAGGGGAAAGGGCCCAATTTGTATGTGGAACTGGATTTTAAGGAGGTACCATTCATGAAATTTATTTATAACTGATTGGATTTTAACTGATGAATGCTGAACAAAGTATTCATCAGGTATACTCAGTTTAATGCTAAATGGATTCACTTGTTACGTTAGGTGACAAGTAAAAAGGCTGCTGTTATAGAAAACTCCAGCCAGCTAAGGGACAAGCTAGGGGCAAATGCATCTATTTCAGTTGGTGAGAGGCCTTTTTGTTATGTGAAATGTAGAATGATTCCTTTCTTTATGATGGATTTCAACTAGTGCAGTCCAGCTATTACTGATATTGTTCTTCATCTTTCATTCTGTCAGCTTCTACAAGCTAATAATGCAAATCCCTTTTGCTTTTTACCGTTGGCTTGTAGTTTTAGTGGCTTACTCTATATTGTTACGCTATTTAATTCTGCAGAGGAAGGCCAAGTGCTCAGTGATCATTACAAGTTACTTCCAGTTGACCTGCGTGATATACCAAAATTAAGAGATGTCATATCATTTGCAGATATGGATCCAAGGTACGCATGAACAATTTTTGGTATGTTACACACTGTTATGACATATTTTTGAACCTCAACCCTACCTGCTTGATCCCTAATATCATTATCAGTCTGCCGACATTTATTATTGCAGAATGTGTCTTGATATACCTGGACCCAGATTCAAGCCGTGCCATCGTCAATTGGGCGTCAAAAACGTTTTCAACTGCAGTATTTTTCTTATATGAGCAGGTTTTCTGGCATTTTGTATCTATAGAGTTTTCAACTGTGATTTTCTTGTCTGCATAATATTTGCTGATATGAATCTTGCTGCTGTTGTGTCTAACTCGTTGGGTCTCTGTTTGCAGATCCATCCGGATGATGCATTTGGACATCAAATGATAAGAAATTTGGAGGTAATAATGTGTACTCTTGTTGTATTTACATCATCATGAGTAAAGCTTAACTTGTTGATTTTTTTGCAAAATTATGTTGAATCTAGTAAAATATTTAAATATCACAATATTGTCACTTGTGTACATCTGGTATTGATCAATTTACCTTCATTGAAGCTCGTTCTGATTTCTTTTAGCTGTAACGGTGTTTCTGTGCTTCAGAGTCGGGGTTGTGCACTCTTAAGCATTGATGCATCACCAACTCTACTTGCAAAGGAGAGATTGTTTCTTGACAATGGATGGCAGGTGCGCTTTGCAGTTAAAATTTCATGATAATTTAATGCAATCTGATACATGTATTCATGCCCGCAATCTTGCATTGAGTTGCCAAACAGTTGGACGTCAACTTTAAAATTTAAATGCAAATATGCAAGGATTTGAGTGCAAAGTCATCTAGCAAAAACATGGTTGTTAAAAGTCTATGCCAGGTCATTGTATAATTCTGTCGTTTATGATGTGGCAATAGGGTATCAAGATGACATTATATTGAGTTTGAAACCGTTTCTGGTTCAAAGTGCCTTGATGCAGTTTTCAGTCTTTCGTTTTGGTCTTGATGGCTGGTTGTAGTTAGAATAATGTGCATTTTCTGATGAACGCAGGGCTAACTTTCAAGTATAATGTATAATATATGGCTTCTCGTATCTTACTCTCATCTCTGTTCTGGCGTATCAGAGAGCTGTTGCCTGGGACATGCTAAAAGTGTATGGTAATTTTGTTGATACTCAAGAAAAGCGCAGGTACTGTAGTTATTCTTAAAATTGTGTAACTGCATTATGTTGTTCAAATCTAGTCTCTGGTCTGAACTCTTTCGGAAAAGTTATCTTTGTCAAGAAATACCTAAGAAATGTTGTTGCCCGTGACTTCTGAGCTTTCCATTGTTTTTTCTTAGATGAATCTCTTTCTATATCCCGTTTTTTTTTTTCCCTCTCCATCTTCTTTTGGCTACCTTGTTCAATTCACAACCTTTCTTTAGAAAGCCTACTTCTCTTGGAAACTATATTTGATTTAGATAGTTGTGTGCTCTAGGATCGAGCGATTGGAGTTGTTTGACGAATTTGAAGAGTGGCACATGATGCAGGCAAGTCGGTTTCCACCTTATTAACTTGATTATCCACCTATGTGTGTATGGGAGAGTTAAAAAAGAGCAAAAGATGATTGGCCTTGAATACCAAGGGTCTCCATTAGATGATACGATCTAGTTTGTAGGTAATTGAGGTAAACATTTGATAATGGTTTTGTTTTCAACAGGAACATTACTGTGTCACATATGCTGTGAATGACGCAATGGTACGTACATGAGACATGGTCAAGTGAATTTTGATTTTTAGTTTCTTAAGAGGAGTTGATGAGATTGGGGGTAAAAGAGCACTCTGCTTTGCGCAGGGGATATTTGGGGATTTCGGTTTCACTAGAGGAGGAGGCGGTGAAAGCTCATCACCTTAAAAAAAGGAGGAGGTTTTTGTTTTGTTTTGCATTGGATCCCTGGCAATCGCAACTGGTACGTCAGTAACTGGTACGTCAGTGTTTCTACTACCTATATAGAGTTGGGAAGAAGAATCTGATATTACTTTTTTATAGATATGTAATGCAACTGGGGATATTGTACTTTGCAGACTGGAAGATCATTGCACAAACAAATTTAGGGTTTTTGATGGCTTTCTTTGTCTTTGCTAGCTGTTGAGCAGAAAACAAAGCCCTTTGAAATAATCATTGTTTATGTGAATGAATGCTACTGTCCTTTTGATTTTAGGCCCATGATCCCTTGCTTCGATATATGTGTGCCCCTCCTCCAGGCCCAATTTCTTCTTCTATACAAAAATGCAAAGCTTCCCAGCTTGAAAGTATCTCATAATTTCTTGGGAAAACGACGTATTTCCACCTTAAGTTATTCATATAGTTGTAGATCCACCCAAATTTTGAACCTCCCAGACCATGATTTAGGTCAGTTTACAATTTAGACCAGACACAAAACCACTTATATCGGATACTAAACCAAAATTAAATCAAATTACAACCTGATCCAAAAAACCAACCGATCCGATTTAAACCAGACACAAATCGTTTGATCTTCTCTTTCACCTCTTCTTCTTTTTTTTTTAAATCAAATTAAACGCTTCTTTTTTTTTTTTTTTTTTTTTTGAATTGATTCTTTTTCTGCGTAAGATTCGTGGGGGTCGATTTTTAAAATTTGTTTTGTTTTGTTTGTTTGCAGAGAACATTTTGAAGAACGGAGGATTCGAGGAAGGCCCATGGGTTTTACCCAACACATCATCGGGAGTTCTGATTCCACCCAATTCCGTCGACGACCACTCTCCGTTACCGGGATGGATTGCGACCATTTCTCCCCGATCTGCGTTTCCAACCAATCAAAATCATCTCTTCCTTCTCCAGCGACTCTTCGTCGTGAGCCGCCATGGCCACGTGGAACGCCTCCTCCCCCACGGCGTCTTTTTTCCGTTTCGTCTCCTCGAGGCGAAGAACGAAGGCTTCACCGAGACGACCCTCCTCCGAATCTCCACCGAGGAAGATGAAATTAATCACCGATATAATGGCGAAATCTGTCCCTGTGATTGAACAGGAACAAGACGACAGCTACGGTGACGTCACCTGCGAGAAATGCGACTCCGGAGAAAGAGACGATGAGCTTCTTCTCTGCGACAAATGCGATAGAGGGTTTCACATGAAATGCCTTAGGCCCATCGTGGTTCGTGTCCCCATTGGACCATGGCTCTGTGTTGGTTGTAGGCTATTTAAAAGCCATTTCATTTTCAGTTCAATTCAATTGAAGAGAGTATTCTCAGAAACAACAAGCTTCAATTTAACATTTTTCGCTTGAAAGTTTAAAATTCCTCCGCGGCGGAGAAGAAAAAGTGGGGCGATGTTGAGGATGATGATTGAGAAGAAAAAGCCCAAATCGATGGGGTTCATCATTCCACCAAGCGCGAGTCAGAATCTTCTAAAAAATATGAATTTTGATTATTTAATACTGTGGTAATCTTTGCTTCGGTTGTAATTTCTTAATCCCCTTTCTAAAATGGATCCAATACATATTTTTCTTCATTGTTTCTGATTTTCTGGAAATATCTGAAGATTTTTTTTTTGATTTTCTCACTCTATGATGAACAATGAATCCACCTTCAATACAAAACCCAGATTGCGATTGAAAGAGATGAAGTGGAAGAAAATCAATTCAAAAAAAAAAAAAAAAAAAAAAAGAAGAAGAAGCGTTTAATTTAATGGGAGAGAGAGAAGATCAAACGATTTGTGTCTGGTTTAAGTCGGGTCGGTTGGTTTTTTGGATCAGGTTGTAATTTGATTTAATTTTGGTTTAATATCCGGTATAAGTGGTTTTGTGTCTGGTTTAAGTCGTAAACCGACCTCAATCATGGTCTAGGTGGTTTTACGTTTCGATGTTTCAAATTAGGGGGAAATAAGTCTGAAACTTTCGAATTAGGTAGAACTGTATCGAAGTTCAAAATTCGAGTAGATCTACAACTATATGAATAACTTGAAGTGGAAATACGTCGTTTTTCCTAATTCCTTACATAACTTGTCTGTCTTTATCTTCTCCCGAGTCGGCTTTACAAAGACAGAAACCTCGTTGACTCGGTCAAGCACCACTCTTGACATATTTTTCTTTGCTTTTTTTTTTTTTTTTTTTTTCTTCTTTCGGTGTGGAAAACTCTTTTTTTTTTGTTTGTTGAAAAGACAAAAAGTTTTTGAAAATGAAAATTGAAAAGCTGAAAAGACAGTCTGAGTGTGTGGGGGAGAAAAAAAATAGTCTTGTTTCCCTTTCTCTGGTGTGGAAAACTCTTTTTTTTTTCTTTCTGACATGGCTCTCTGATATATCAGTAACTCATGTTAATATGCACCACAATATGGTCAAATTGCTGTTGAGAATATCCTTGTCTGCAAACATGTTAACTTACTAGTCATGAGAGGAAAAGCCTATCTGTTTGCTTCGGGTTTCTAAATATTTTTCTTCCTTTGATTTCCACCCAAAGGCGTTCTTAGAGTGATGAGTGTACAAGGATTAACTATATATCATGTCAAGAGTCACTTACAGGTATTCTCAAAAGATGATATTGTGTGGCTATTTATCAGATTTGGGCTTAACGAGTTGAAATGAACTATTATTCTAAAATTCATTTCTTAAAAAATGTTTGGTTGCAAATAAACGGGTTATGCCCGTTTATGGTTTTTATATTCTCTTTTAATAATTAATTTAAATTTTATATTTAATAATCAAAATATGATTCTACTAATTTTCCAATTAAAATACGATTTTAATTTGCATGGAGAAAAATGAATCCATAAATTTTTTTGGTAAGTTCCATGATTGCATTTTTGGCATGAAGACACATATTTAGATTTTTGGTGAGAAAACACAGAACTACGTTTTTGTGGGAAAACACGGAGTCGCAATTTTGATGAGACAATGAAAAATTACATTTTTTGCAGGAAAATACGAAACGAAATCACATTTTTGGCGGGAAACGCATAATCCTTTTTTTGGCAAGAAAACACGAAATTAGTTTTTGATGGGAAAATGCGGAACCAAATTTTTGGCGGAAAGACGCGGAGTCAGATTTTTTTGCGAGAAAACATGAAATCGGCGCTATTGAATATTTTTCATCATTCCTCATTTGGATATTTTTCAATATTTTTGAGGAGTTTCTAGATTGGATAAGAAATTGCATAAATCTAAATCACATGTTTAAAATTGATCTTAGAAGAAAAATATGTTAAAAATGTCATGCTCAAACCTTGCACGAATGAATATTGAATGTAAAGTAATACTAAAAACTTGTATGAATATTTAAGAATAACTATGAACTTTCGAATTGTATGTTTTACATAATTTTTATTCGAAAAATGACTAAATTAAATGACAAATTTTAGATACAAAACATGCGCGTAGCGCGGATACTCATCTAGTATATTATAGAATAAATGAAGGACTTGAAGGTGGCTGATGGTTTTTTGGAGGAACGTCCGGTTAATATAAAATATGGTCCTCAATCTGCTGAAATGATAAATGAGATTGCAGTCCTCATTAAAGTTGATTATCACTCCAACATCATCCGATACTTTTCTTCTGAGTATTACAAGAGTTGCTTTTATTACGGCTTAGAACGATGAAAGCACAACTTAACATCTCTTGCAGGTGAGAGGAGTCCGGGTTACCAACCACCAGAGCAAATTCAAGACGGCGAAGAAACCACTGCAGTCGACATATTCGCCTTAGGATGTCTAATGTTTTACGTTATATCTTTGGGTAAACATCCATTTGGAGCGGTTAACAAGCGTAAAGACAACATCCTGAGAAAGAAGGTTGATTTCCGCCCAATACAAAACTTTCCTGAAGCTTATGACCTGATCCCACGTTTGGTGGACTACGAACCTAATTCTCGGTAATGCAATCTTGATTTAGTTTTGACATAGCCAACTGTTCGCTAATAAGCTACTCGTTATTTGCAGTCTGATGGCTAGTCAAGTGCTTCTTCACCCTTTTTTTTGGAGTTATGATGTGAAGCTTGCTTTCTTCATGGAGGTTAACGACTATGCTGGTGTTAGGCTTTTATTGACAATTAAACTGGACCAGATTAGCCTTGACAAGGCTATAGGAGATACAAGTTGGGAATGTTATCTTCATCCTGACTTCCTAGCTCACATCGACAAAGACAACTCAAGGCACATGAACGCCTCACCGACTAGTTACATACACTTGAGTAGGAGTTACACATTTAGCAAAATAAGTGACTTATTAAGAGTAATAAGAAACACTCAACATCACCTCCATCATCTTCCAAAAGACATCAAGGTTTGCCCTCTAAACTAATCATTTGTCCACATAAACAAATATTTTAAATACTTACACTAAATTAGTTGTTTTGATTTTTTAGCCGATTTTTCCAGATGGGGTTTACGAATACTTTTATGGTTTGTTCCCCAATATGTTTATGGAGGTATACAATGTCGTTTATAATAGCACAATCAAGGAAGCCAAAGAGTTAAAAAGTTTTTTCAAAGAAGCATAATCAAGGTGTGATTTCTTAAGTCTTAGCATTCACATTTTATGAGTGTCATGGTTCTGTTTTAAGAGTCATTAAAACACACATCTGACTCATTGCAGGTGAAGAAGCCCAAGACGGCGTTATTGAAGGTTAGTAACTATCTTTTATCTAATGCCATTTATGACTAACGAGGTAAGGAGCTCCACTCAAAGGAGGTGTTAAGCCTAAGCTGGAGACTGAAACTCCTCAATCTAGATTCTAAACCCCTTGATTCACAGGAACCCTTGAATGTTAAAAGATTGGATATTTTAATATCTAATGTAAGATTAGTGCCATTAAGGAACTGCCTTAACTTGCTCATTTTTCTTCATCATAACTGGTTTGCTAACTTAGACCAATCTCTAGTTTTAGATTAGTTATCTTGGAGAACGATCGTCGCTTTCCCTCTTCTGTTTGGTATATCATTCTTCAGTTTGAAGTCTTAACCTAAACCATGATGGTTCATCTACCATAACTGCATGCTAAGTCTTACTCGGACAACTTCAAGTGCAAAGGCAAACCTCAACCAGAAAATTAATCTTACACCTCGAGCATAAGGAGAAAACCTAATTTGATCATGTTTCTTTGTTATTTAGCAGCTGTGAGCTTTTGTCTGAAAGAATCATTTATCCATGGTTGGATTCTTTTATATCTTTCCTTGTTACGATGATATTATATGATGATGACTATGAAACACACACTGATATTCCATCAGGTTTTCTGATCAATTTACTTACTGGTTTATTTCTCAATAATTTCGAATTCGTGTAAATAAAAAGAGAGATATATGGTCACTAATCCATAAGATACAAACAAATAAAGACAGATTCAAATCGAAAGAAGATAACAATAGAAGAGAGATTATTGAAACAAATAAAATCTCGTCTTTTAAACATTACACATTACATATACGAAGTAGATGCTGGTTTATAACCGTAATCTCTCCTCTATAGATCTCATAGGGGTTAGTCCACCGATTTAGGGCGTATATGAGGTTTATCAAATTATTTCTTAAAAATGAATAAATACACTAAAAAAACCTTTAAAATTAGTTAAACTAATATTAATATAGCGTTGGAATATGGTTTGGTATTTTAGAAATAGAAAAGGAGAATTAGTTTCATTATTTTCTGCATTTACTCAAAAAATTGAATTCTCGTAAGGGTTAGTTAGTCTACTTATTTCGGGATAATTTTGAATATTTTTTTTTCTTGTTTTAATACATAGATGCATATTCTATGGATATAGGAACCATATCACATAGGTTTCGGTCCCTAATTATCTCCGATTCTCTATAAAATTGAGATCTAATAGGGATTAGTCCACCGATTTAGGTCGTATAGGAGGTTTATCAAATTACTTTTTTTAAAATGAATAAAATACTAAAAACCTTTAAAATTAGTTAAGTTAACATTAATATAGCGTTGGAATATGGTTTGGTATTTTAGAACTAGAAAAGGAGGATTAGTTTAATTATTTTATGCATTTACTCGAAAAATCGGATTTTCGTAGGGGTTATCCACGTATTTTGAGATTATTTTGAATATTTTCGTTTTCTTGTTTTAATACATAGACGCATATTCTATGGATATAAGAACTACATGACTTAGGTTTGGGTCCCTAATTGTCTTCGATTCTCTATAAAATTGAGATCTTATAGGGGTTAGTCCACCGATTTAGGGCGTATATGATTTTTATCAAATTACTTCTTAAAAATGAATAAATATACTAAAAACCTTTAAAATTAGTTAAGTTAACATTAAGATAGCGTTGGAATATGGTTTGGTATTTTAGAACTATAAAAGGAGGATTAGTTTCATTATTTTATACATTTACTCGAAAAAATCGAATTCTCGTAGGGCTTAGTCCACTTATTTTGGGATAATTTACAAAAGACGCATATTCTATGGATATAGAAATTAAATCACCTAGGTTTGGGTCCATAATTGTCCCCGATTCTCAATAAAATTGAGATCTCATAGGGGTTAGTCCACTGATTTAGGGCGTATAGAAGGTTTATCAAATTACTTCTTAAAAATTAAATAAATATACTACAAAACCTTTAAAATGAGTTAAGCTAACATTAATATAGCATTCCAATATGGTTTGGTATTTTAGAAATAGACAAGGAGGATTACTTTCATTATTTTATGCATTTACTCGAAAAAACGAATTCTCGTAGGGTTAGTCCACGTATTTTGAGCTAATTTTGAATATTTTGTTTTATTGTTTTAATACATAGACAAATATTATATGGATATAGGAACCATAGCACATAGGTTTCAGTCCCTAATTGTCCCCGATTTTCTATAAAATTGAGATCTAATAGGGGTTAGTCCACTGATTTATGGCGTATAGGAGGTTTATCAAATTACTTCTTAAAAAAGAATAAAATACTAAAAAACTTTAAAATTAGTTAATTTAACATTAATATAGCGTTGGAATATGATTTGGTATTTTAGAAGTAGAAAAGGAGGATTAGTTTCATTATTTTCTGCATTTACTCAAAAAATCGAATTCTCGTAGGGGTTAGTTCACTTATTTCAGGATAATTTTGAATAATTTTGTTTTCTTGTTTTAATAAATAGATGCATATTCTATGGATATAGGAACCATATCACATAGGTTTCGGTCCCTAATTGTCCCCGATTCTCTATAAAATTGAGTTTAATCCACCGATTTAGGGCGTATAGGAGGTTTATCAAATTACTTCTTAAAAAATGAATAAATATACTACAAACCCTTTAAAATTAGTTAAGCTAATATTAATATAGCGTGGAATATGGTTTGATATTTTATAAATAGAAAAGGAGAAGTAGATTCATTATTATCTGCATTTACTAAAAAAAAATTTGAATTCTCGTACGGTTAGTTCACTTATTTCGGGATAATTTTGAGTATTTTCGTTTTCTTGTTTTAATAAATAGAAGCATATTCTATGGATATAGGAACTATATCACATAGGTTTGAGTCTCTAATTGTCCCCGATTCTCTATAAAATTGAGATCTTATAGGGGTTAGTCCACAAATTTAGGGCGTATTGGAGTTTTATCAAATTACTTTTTTAAAAATGAAGAAAATTAGTTAAGTTAAAATTAATATAGCTTTGAAATATGGTTTGTTTTTTTAGAACGAGAAAAGGAGGATTAGTTTCATTATTTTATGCATTTACTCGAAAAAATCGAATTCTCGTAGGTGTTAGTCCACTTATTTTGGGATAATTTTGAATATTTTTTGTTTTCTTGTTTTAATACATAGATGCATATTCTATGGATATAGGAACTAGATGCCATAGGTTTGGGTCCCTAATTGTCACCGCTTCTCTATAAAATTGAGATCTCATAAGGGTTAGTCCACCAATTTAGAGCGTATAAGATGTTTATCAAATTAATTCTTGAAAAATGAATAAAAAATACTAAAAAACCTTTAAAATTAATTAAGTTAACATTCATATAGCGTTGGAATATGGTTTTATATTTTAGAACTAGAAAAAGAGAATTAGTTTCATTATTTTATGCATTTACTCGAAAAAATCGAATTCTCGTAGGTGTTAGTCCACTTATTTTGGGATAATTTTGAATATTTTTCGTTTTCTTGTTTTAGTACATAGACGCATATTCTATGGATATAGAAACTAGATGCCATAGGTTTGGGTCCCTAATTGTCACCGCTTCTCTATAAAATTGAGATCTCATAGGGGTTAGTCCACCGATTTAGAGCGTATAAGATGTTTATCAAATTAATTCTTAAAAAATGAATAAAAAATACTAAAAAACCTTTAAAATTAATTAAGTTAACATTCATATAGCGTTGGAATATGGTTTTGTATTTTAGAACTAGAAAAAGAGAATTAGTTTCATTATTTTATGTATTTACTCGAAAAAATCGAATTTTCGTAGGGGTTAGTCCACTTATTTTTGATTAATTTTGAATATTTTCGTTTTCTTGTTTTAATACATTGACGCATATTCTATGGATATAGGAACTATATCACATATGTTTAGTCCCTGATTCTCTATAAAATTGAGATCTCATATGGATTAATCCACCGATTTAGAGTGTATAAATTTTTTATCAAATTACAATAAATATACTAAAAAAACTTTAAAATTAGTTAAGCTAACATTACAGAAACCTCGTTGACTCGGTCAAGCACCACTCTTGACATATTTTTCTTTGCTTTGCTTTTTTTTTTTTTTTTTCTTCTTTCGGTGTGGAAAAACTCTTTTTTTTTTTTTTTTGAAAAGACAAAAAAGTTTTTGAAAATAAAAATTGAAAAGCAGAAAAGACAGTCCGAGTGTGTGTGGGAGAAAAAAATAGTCTTGTTTGCCCTTCTCTGGTGTGAAATGGGATGCACAGCTTCCAAGCTCGACAGTGAGGACGCCGTTCGTCGCTGCAAGGAGCGCCGCCGTCTCATGAAGGACGCCGTCTACGCTCGTCACCATCTCGCCGCCGCTCACTCTGACTATTGCCGCTCCCTTCGTCTCACCGGCTCCGCCCTCTCCTCATTTGGCTCCGGCGAACCCCTCGCCGTCTCTGAAAACACCCCCGCTGTTTTTCTCCGCCCCTACAACGACGATGCTCCAAGTGTCCCTTCCCCCAAACCCCCTCCTCACGACGTCCCCGCCGCCGCCGCCGCCACAACCCGTACTCGCCGCCGCCACAACCCTAGGCTTCCCCACATTCTCTCCGAGTCCTCTCCATCTTCCTCCCCTGTCAGCGAGAGGTCTAATCTAACTTCTAGGTCTTTCTATCCAACTGCTCACCAGAACTCCGCTTACTCCCGCTCTCCTTCCCAAGCTTCCTCCGTCTGGAACTGGGAGAATTTCTACCCTCCCTCTCCTCCCGACTCTGAGTTCTTCGAACGCAAAGCTCGGCAGAAGCACCCTCCACGTAGCCACTACGACGCTGAAACTGACCGAGATTACTTCCACAGACACGGTGCCGCCGGCGAACGCGAGGAAGTTCACTGCAGCGAATGGGGCGACGACCATGACCGCTTTACTGCCACCACTTCGTCCGACGGTGATGGGGAGGGCGAAGCTCACGCTTCCAGATCCGGTATTGAGTCGCATGCTCCTTCACAGCCTGTGAAACAGCAACAAGACCACGGGAAAGACAAGCCCGACCATGTTATGACTTCTTCCGACAGCTACAAGACGAAAATGGTGGTAAGGCACAGGGATTTGAAGGAGATCCTCGACGCCGTTCAACACTACTTCGACAAGGCTGCCTCCGCTGGTGACCAGGTCTCCGCCATGCTTGAGATCGGCCGGGCTGAGCTCGACCGCAGCTTCAGCAAGCTGAGGAGTAAGTCGGCTTGTCTATTCGTCTACATAATATGCTTTGAGAATTGCTTCATTCACATCTCTGTGTGTCTCTGCAGAGACGGTGTATCATTCAAGCAGTGTGTTCAGCAACTTGAGCGCAAGCTGGACCTCTAAACCGCCATTGGCAGTGAAATACAAGCTCGATGCATCTTCCCTGAATGAACAAGGCGGCCTCAAGAGCCTCTGCTCCACCATAGACCGACTCCTGGCCTGGGAGAAGAAGCTATATGAGGATGTCAAGGTACATTTGCTATTTCCTTGTTCGGTTTTCCTTGTTCGGTTTTTGCTGTTTCCTATTGAACTTGGGAATGCAAAATTAGGCAAGAGAAGGAGTTAAGATTGAGCACGAAAAGAAGCTGTCTGCGTTGCAGAGCCAGGAGTATAAGGGAGGCGACGACTCCAAGCTAGACAAGACTAAAACTGTAAGAAGTCCCGACTCAAATACTGTAACCCAGGCCCAAACACAAGAAGCCCAAATAGAAGCTAAACTCATCACTCTCCCTCAGCCGACGTTGCTCTGCAACGGTAACAAAGTAAAGCAGATAAGGCCAAAAGCTAGTACGGAAGATACAGCTCATGAAATCCAGCTCTCTAACCGATTTGATGTCCTAGGATCATGAGCCATCACAATGACGTGCCGCGTGTCTCACCTTTTGCTTTCATCTCTCTTCTCCTTTACTATATAATGAGTGCTCTGTATTCTGAAACAAAACAAGGAAAAAGCTTAATAAAAGTTGCAATATTTCTCAGCTTATCAAAGCTTTCATGGTATCAGAGCTGCGGTGATCATGGCAGACTCCTCCTCGCTTCAATCTACACCCGCTGCAACTCCGAGCAGCACACCAAATCCTACTCCAGCAGCGCCTGCTCGAGTTACACATGTCCAGAATCGAGATCCAGCACCTCCAGATCGAGTTCCGGCTCAACCAGAACCGTCACCAACTCTGACTGCACGGTATCCACCGTTCCATCAACCGTTCACAACGTCTTCTCCGGTTGTTGTCGCATCATCTTTAAACTTCTCTCAATGCGTTACTCTAAAACTGTCTGCTTCAAACTACCTCATGTGGAAAACACAGTTTGAGTCATGGTTATCCAGCCAGAGGCTAGTGGGTCATGTCACCGGTGGCACTCCTCAGCCTGCTGCAACAACAACAGTTCGCTTTGGAAATTTGGTCTCTGAAGTCCCGAATCCTGATCTTCTAGTATGGATTCAGAATGATCAGTCTGTTCTTGCCTGGTTGTTCGGTTCACTCTCGGAAGATGCTCTACGTTCTGTGTATGGATTTCGCACCGCTCAAGAGGTATGGTTTGCTCTTGCTCAGAAATACAATAGAGTTTCTACCACTAGGAAACTGGATATTCAACGTAGGATTCAAACTTCTGTGAAAGGAACTAAGCCTTTAGCAACTTATATAGCTGAGATTAAGGACCTCTGTGATCAATTAGACTCAATCGGTGCTCCCATTTCGGATCAGGAAAAGGTTTATGGAATTCTGAATGGCTTAGGACGTGAGTATGAATCTATTGCCACTGTTATAGAGAACTCTATGGACTCTCAGTTTGGTTTGTCCTTTGAGGATGTGGTTTATAAGTTAAGTGGATTTGATGATAAGCTACAGTCCTACCTAGCTGCTACTGCTGCTGTCTCTCCACATCTTGCCTTTCAAACTGAAATGAGTGATTTTTCAAGCAATAGAGGTGGCTATTCAAACCGTGGCCGAGGACAAAACTATGGCAGGGGTCAGTACAGCGATAACTCTCGTGGCAGGGGTTCCTACTCTACTCATGGCAGGGGTTCCTACTCTACTCGTGGCAGGGGTTTTCCTCAACAGTTTAGCAACAGCTCCACCACAGATAATAGCAACAGACCCACTTGCCAGATTTGCAACAAATATGGTCATCCAGCTTACAAGTGTTACAAGCGGTTTGATCAAGAGTATCAATGTCCAGATTTTCAAAATGCCTTTGCTGCTATGCGTGTATCGGATCAATCTCCAGCTTCCGGTCATGAGTGGTATCCAGACACGGGTGCTACTGCTCATATTACAAACTCAACGGCTCAACTACATTCATCTCAAACTTACAATGGTGAAGATTCTGTGATAGTGGGAAATGGGGATTTTCTTCCAATAACTCACATTGGCTCAGCAGTTCTACCTAGTCTCCAAGGTAATTTACCTCTTCAAGATGTCTTAGTTTGTCCTGGAATCACAAAATCTCTGTTGTCAGTTTCAAAACTCACCTCTGATTATCCTTGTGCATTTGAGTTCGATTCTGATGGTGTATTTGTGAAGGACAAAAAGACAAGGGTGCTGCTAACCAAGGGAAGTAAACATAAGAACCTGTATGTGTTGGAGGATCCTCAATTCCTAGCTTACTACTCCTGCAGACAGCAAGCTACTAGTAGTGATGTGTGGCATATGCGGTTGGGTCATCCTCACAAAGACATCCTCCATCATCTGTCAAATACTCAAGCTATAGTTATAAATAAGTCAAGCTCTCTGTTGTGTGATGCTTGTCAAATGGGAAAAATAAGCAGACTTCCTTTCAGTAGTTCTGAGTTTGTTTCTTCTAGGCCTTTAGAACGCATCCACTGTGATTTGTGGGGACCTTCTCCTGTAGTTTCAACTCAAGGTTTTCAGTATTATGTGATCTTCGTTGACAATTTTTCAAGATACTCATGGTTTTATCCATTAAGATTAAAGTCTGAGTTCTTTCAAGTGTTCATTATGTTTCAAAAACTTGCTGAGAATCAACTACAACAGAAGATCACTATGTTTCAGTGTGATGGAGGGGGTGAATTCACAAGCAAACAATTTCTTCATCACCTTGCTGACTGTGGAATCCGCCAGCTTATCTCTTGTCCTCAAACTCCTCAGCAAAATGGGCTTGCTGAAAGGAAACATCGTCACATATCCGAGCTTGGTCTCTCCATGATGTTTCAGAGTATGGTCCCTCATCAACTATGGGTAGAGGCTTTCTTCACTGCAAATTATCTAGGCAATCTTCTTCCATCCTCTGTCTTACCAGATGGTAAAAGCCCTTATGAGATTCTTATTGAAAAACCACCTGTCTACACATCTCTTCGGATATTTGGCTGCAAATGCTTTCCTTATCTTCGGCCTTATGCAGTTAACAAATTTGATCCAAAATCACTAGTATGTGTGTTTCTTGGCTATAACGAGAAGTATAAAGGATATCGCTGTCTGCATCCGCCAACCGGTAAAGTCTACATCAGTCGACATGTGCTATTCGA
Organism: Eutrema japonicum; assembly: GCA_030161315.1. Taxonomy (NCBI): domain Eukaryota; kingdom Viridiplantae; phylum Streptophyta; class Magnoliopsida; order Brassicales; family Brassicaceae; genus Eutrema; species Eutrema japonicum. The sequence continues at coordinate 41,977 of BSQW01000001.1, read as the reverse complement.
TGAACTCAAGTTTCCTTTTGCAGACATTTACTCAGGATTTCTATCAACAGAATCCTCTCCACTTCACTCTGCTTGGATCTCGGGATATACACAACATTTTTCTTCCACTTCAGAGTCTTCTCATACTGAATCCGATACAGACTGTGTCTTGTCTAGCCAAACTCTTGTGCCTGAAAATTCTCCTACTCAGCAAATAACGTCATCGACAACAGAATCTCCGGTATTGTCTACTGCGAATGAGGAGAGGCGTACTGAGTGTACGGCAGGCTTTGATCCTGTTCCTATAGGCAACAACGTCTCTTCTTCTTCTACCAGGACAGACATCCGTGAGCACACTCGATATCTTTCTTCTACATCACCTGAAGAACCAACATCTGAAACAGAACAACTCTGTGTTTTCTCGGAACAGGACTTTCCACCTCTCAATTCGTCACCACTCTCAGCTCCTGACTCAGCAAATAATGCTCATGTTAAGGTTCAAACATCTATTCACCCAATGCAAACTCGAGGCAAGGCTGGAATTTTCAAACCAAATCCCAAATATGCTCTTCTCTCGGTGAAAACAAATTACCCTGAACCTAAGACAGTAAAGTCTGCTTTAAAAGACCCTGGCTGGAATAATGCCATGGATGATGAGATGGTCTCCTTTCACGAGACTGACACCTTTGATTTAGTACCTCCTGATCCTAATATCCAACCCTTGGGATGTAAATGGGTTTTTAGAACTAAACTACGTTCCGATGGCTCTCTAGACAAGTTAAAGGCACGGCTGGTAGCCAAAGGGTATGAGCAGGAAGAAGGTATTGATTATTTAGAAACCTACAGTCCGGTTGTCAGAACTGCAACAGTACGTATTGTTTTGGATATTGCCACTGTCAATAGATGGGAGATCAAACAATTAGATGTCAAGAATGCCTTTTTGCACGGAGATTTACAAGAATCTGTTCATATGTTACAACCTCCAGGATTTGAAGATCCGGAAAGACCTGATTACATATGCAAGCTCAAGAAAGCTATCTACGGACTTAAGCAAGCTCCCCGTGCATGGTTTGATAAGTTCAGCTCCTTCCTTCTGGATTTTGGTTTCAAGTGTACCATGGGAGATCCCTCCCTCTTTGTATACCTCAAAGGATCTGATGTGATGTATCTTCTCTTATACGTGGATGACATGATACTCACAGGAAGTAATGATCTTCTGATAAAAATGTTACTTGAAGAACTTTCTGCAACCTTTCGAATGAAGGATATGGGTCCTCTGCATTATTTTCTGGGTATACAGGCACATTTTCACGATGGTGGACTCTTTCTTAGCCAAGAGAAATACATCACCGACCTTCTAATCAATACCGGAATGAAGGACTGTGCTCCAATGCCAACACCTCTTCCATTGCAGCTAGACAAAGTGCCTGGCCAACAAGAGCCATTTGCGGATCCAACCTATTTCAGGAGTATTGCTGGAAAGTTGCAATATCTGACCTTAACAAGACCAGATATTCAGTTTTCCGTCAACTACGTGTGCCAAAAGATGCACCAACCTACTGATGCAGACTTCTCCAACTTAAAACGAATCCTGAGATATCTCAAAGGTACGCTACATATGGGAATTCATCTCCATGCTGACACTGATTTTACCCTTCGAGCTTATAGTGATAGTGACTGGGCTGGTTGCAAAGAGACTAGACGATCCACAGGAGGTTTCTGTACCTTCTTAGGCTCCAACATCATTTCGTGGTCAGCCAAGAGACATCCTACTGTGTCACGATCGTCTACTGAAGCTGAATACAGAACGTTATCCATTGCTGCAACTGAGCTTAAGTGGATCTCTTCCTTGCTCTCAGAAATGGGAATCTCACAACCGGTCATTACAGAACTTTACTGCGACAATTTATCTGCAGTATATCTTACCGCAAATCCTGCTATGCACAACCGGACTAAACACTTCGACACAGACTTTCATTATGTCCGAGAACGAGTTGCACTTGGTGCTCTGATTGTCAAGCAGATTCCCAACACACAACAACTCGCAGACATCTTTACAAAGTCTCTTCCTCAGCAACCCTTCTATGATCTGCAGTACAAACTTGGTGTTGATTCCCCACCAAGTTTGAGGGGGTGTGTAAGAAGTCCCGACTCAAATACTGTAACCCAGGCCCAAACACAAGAAGCCCAAATAGAAGCTAAACTCATCACTCTCCCTCAGCCGACGTTGCTCTGCAACGGTAACAAAGTAAAGCAGATAAGGCCAAAAGCTAGTACGGAAGATACAGCTCATGAAATCCAGCTCTCTAACCGATTTGATGTCCTAGGATCATGAGCCATCACAATGACATGCCGCGTGTCTCACCTTTTGCTTTCATCTCTCTTCTCCTTTACTATATAATGAGTGCTCTGTATTCTGAAACAAAACAAGGAAAAAGCTTAATAAAAGTTGCAATATTTCTCAGCTTATCAAAGCTTTCAAAAACATCCATCACCAGATTGCAATCACTGATCATTGTTACTTCAGAAGCTGTTTTAACCACGTCTAATGCCATTCTCCGCCTCCGGGACACTGACCTTGTGCCTCAGCTTGTTGAACTCTGCCACGGGTCAGCCATCATCTTCCCTATTTAAAAAAAAAAAAAAAAAAAAATCTTGAATTATGTGTTTCATTGTTCCTTGATGGCTGGTTTAGTCTGTAAACATATTATCAAAAATAATGGCAGATGCAAATAATTTAACGCCTTAGGCTTGAATTATGTGATGAAGGCTACACAGCCTTGGTCTAGGCTGTTGTGCCAGTGGGCGTTTTCTAGGCAAAATGGAAGTAGAAGTAGGGAGGATTTGTTTGCGTCTCTAACCACCACGTGCGGCACCTGCAAATGCAGATTAATGTTCATGTGGAAGTCAATGCACGAGTACCACGAAATCCAGAACAACATCGTCCAACAAGTCCGTGGCCTGATCAACCAAACAGAGAAAGGTGTGTCAACATCACAAGTACACAGGCAAGTGACGCGGGACCTAGAGTCAGCTGTCTCCTTGTGGCACTTGAGCTTCTGTCGCATCATCAAATTCCAAAGGGAGTTCATAAGCTCCCTCCACGCCTGGTTCAAGCTCAGCCTTGTTCCCTTGAGCAACGAAGACCCAAAGAAGCAGCGGTGGGACTCATTTGCCTTGTGTGAAGAGTGGAAGCTGAGCCTGGAACGAGTGCCTGACACGGTGGCGTCAGAAGCCATAAAGAGCTTTGTAAACGTGGTCCATGTCATATCAATAAAGCAGGGGGAAGAGGTGAAGATGAAGAAACGCACAGAGAGTGCAGGAAAGGAGCTGGAGAAGAAGGCATCCTCACTGAGGAGCATAGAGAGGAAGTATTACCAGGCCTATTCGACGGTTGGGATAGGCCCTGGACCAGAGGCCTTGGACGCACGTGACCCGCTTTCTGAGAAGAAATCGGAGCTGGCGGCTTGTCAGAGGCAGGTGGAGGATGAGGTGATGAGGCACGAAAAAGCTGTGGAGGGGACACGGGCAATGACCCTCAACAATCTTCAAACCGGCCTGCCAAATGTCTTCCAAGCCCTGACCAGCTTCTCATCTCTCTTCACGGACACTCTCCAGACCGTCTGTTCTCGTTCCTACTCCATCAACTGATGATGTCATGTCCCCAAGTGGTTGTTTTGATGGCTCTCACTATTTTAGTCTCGGGATTGTTTTGTTTGTGGCGGCTGTAAATTTACCACTTGTCTTTTGCTTTAACCTTTGAGAATTAATAACATTGACCCCCCTGAATTAATTAATATCCATCCAAGTCTTGTTCATCTTTGGGTAATACCGAAAAAGGACCTGCGAGTGCCATATGGGCCAGAGGTGGCCCAACAAATGTTATTAGAAGGCCTATCAATCAAGTGAGCCCAAATTGGCCGATGCTTTTGACTTAATGGCCGTTGACGTTGACGTTGACGTCGTCCGTCGCACCGAACTCCGACTGCCAAACTCCAAACTCATCATCCTTGTAAACACTTTCCCTTTCTCTCTCTCACCTGGCGATGCTTTCTACTGCTTCCGTTCCGGAGACCGTCATGACGATGGATGCGGGATTCGCTTCTCCGGAGGTCGTTTCCGATCCCTCACCATCTTCCCCCGACGGATCACGCTCTAGCGGCTCACCTGATCGCCATGACCCTTCCACTTCTTCTCCAAGCCCAAGCCCTAGTCGTGAAAATCAGGTGTTTCCTTTTTTTTCTTCTTGGAACATCGAATCATCTCAGGTGATTCACATTTTGACTTGTTTCCCTTTTTTTTCTTGGAACATCGAATCATCTGGACTTAATAGTCGGAAGTCATATCGAGGAGTGAAGAGTATCGGCAATTATTTCGGCTTCCCGCTGACCAAGTAAGTATTTCGTTTGCTTTCTTCCCCCCCAAATGCTTCTTCTCCAGATCCCTCTTTGCGCATCCTCTATTTGTCCGTGTAGGTCCTTGTTCAAGATTTCAACTGTGCTTGTCAGGAGAGTATTCTTCTCCAGGTACTTGTCTCTCTTTCCGGTGTTGTTGTTTGTCACTACGATTATCTTATTTTGGCTTCTCTTTCCTATTGCAGGGTCATATGTACCTCTTCATTCATTATATCTGCTTTTACTCCAACATCTTTGGCTATGAGACCAAGGTTTTAGTGTTTTCACCTTATTTGGACTGTTTTTATGTGCTCTCTCTTCCTTTTCTATATTATTCATCTCAATTCCTGTTGCAGAAAATCATTCCTTTTGCCGAAATATCTTGTGTCAAACGAGCAAAGACTGCTGGTATTTTTCCCAATGCCATTGAGATTTTAGCTGGAGGGAAGAAGGTACCCACACCACTTCTCTTCATATCACCGTCTCAACTCGATTTTGCTTGTTGCCTCTCTCCTTATTTTATAAGCCCATTCTTCTTTCTGCAGTACTTTTTTGCTTCATTTCTTTCCCGCGATGAAGCTTTCAAGCTTATCCATGATGGATGGTTGGAATATGGTAGTGCTGTCAAATCACAAGGCGAGATTCAGGTGACCGAACATCACTTGCCAAATACACTTTTCATTACTGCTTAAGCCTCATTTCTTGTTTCTTCGTGCTGATCTGATATATGTATGTATTCAGGATTCTTTATCTGAGCCCAACAGCCAGGTAAATGATGGAGCTGTTAAAAGGGCACTCAGTACCATGGATTTGGCTAATGAATTAGATTCCCCATCAAGGTACTTTGAGCGCTTCCGTATGGTCTACCTGGTTGCTGTAACTAACTGCTTCACGGCTCACTATCTTTCACTTCACAGGGATGAAACACCTCATCTTTCAGGCAGTTCCAGTCTTCCTGTTATTAGTCAACATGGCCTGTCACCTTCATCTGTAACTGTTCGGCGGCACGCAGAGCCAGTTGTAGATATTGTAGCTTCTTCTTCAACCCATACTTTTAACTGGAAGCCTGAAGACTTAAACGCACCAAAATGTAGTTAAAGTCCTTCCTCGCTTTTATTCTAGTTCTTTTTGGTTGGTTTTGGTAAAGTCTCAGATTATCATTTTCAAGCCAACTGTTTAAGGATGTGAATGCTAGTGTTTTCAGTTAACTCAACGGGGAATTTTTTGCTAGGGTCATGTCAAACTGTTGGTAGATAGTATTATTAAGAATGCAAACACTTGGTTATATCCTAATTTTAGAAAGAAGTGTTGCTTCACTTAAAGTGGACAATCAATTAACTTCCTGCTGTTTCTAGGTGTATGGCTCTCTGTGTCAATCTTCTAGCTTGCTTTTTTTGAAACTTAAACTGAATTTGTTTGAAATTTGCATGGTCAATGGGGAAACCGTCTCACAATGGGTTTACTGTAATCAGAATGGGGTAGCTTAGCTATGTTTTCTTGCCTCTTGATGGCACAGTGGTACTTCACAAGTTACACTAGCTCTCATTTTGCCCCCAACAAGCTTGCACTCAGTATGGAACCCTATTTCCTGCTGAACCGGTTATTTCGTTTTTGCACACATGATCTCTCATCCATATTTTTGGTTATTGTGGTCTCTTTTCTTGTTATCATTCGAATTCACCACTCAAATTTTGTGTTCCTTGCATGCAGTATCATCTGATTTTACAAAGGTAGCAGAGGCAAAGTTTGCGGTAATGTCACTTTCTTTGACTAGTGGGATAGAGAAAGTTATGGAACTATTACCATTCAAATTTATGAGGATATAAGCATTAACTGAATGCAAAGTTTCGTATGTTCCTAATAAAAGTTTACTGTATGTTTGCAGATTCCAGTAGAAGAGTTCTTTAGATTGTTTTTCTCAGATGATGCTGTCAGTTTTGTTGAATCTTTCCATAAAAGTTGTGGAGATAAAGGTAGAGCTATAAGTGATGGAATCATTTGTTGTTTCGTACGTTTTTCTCTCTGTCGGTGTTTTTATTTTTATTTATTTTTTAATCAGAAGAGACCTTTGTATGTGCAGAGTTTAGGTGTACCTCTTGGCAACCTCATGAAAAGCTTGGACACACTCGCAATGTCTCATTTCAACATCCGATAAAAATTTATTTTGGTAATATTTTTCTTTCCTTTACATATATTCAGTTACATTTTATATCAAATATTAGTATACATGACTGTTGGATTCCTTTCAAAGGTGCAAAGTTTGGTGGCTGCCAGGAGTCACAGAAATTTCGGATGTACAGAGATAGGTATTGATAAAATATGCAGCTTTTTTTTTGAAGCCAATCCCAATTTTTAATGACGGGTGCAAATGCATGATTATTCTCTGTTGTCTGATATTGTCATTATTTTGCTAGCCATCTGGTTATTGAAACATCACAAGAGATCACCGATGTGCCTTATGCAGATTACTTTACTGTAGAGGTACGAAGAAATTTACATCTAATGCTGTCAGTAGTTTGCTGAGTGATTTGTGTTAAAGGTGAATATGTTACCTTTGCTTGATTCCAGGGGGTTTGGGATGTGAAAAGAGATTGCAGAGACTCGATAGAAGGTTCTATATTGGATGTTTATATCAATGTGGCCTTCTCTAAAAGAACAGTGTGGAAAGGTTTGTTTAGCCTCATTTTTACTTGTTTTGTCCTTGAACTCTTTCACCTTGTTTCTTGTATGCTTCTCAACACTCGGTATTCATGGTTGTTGGGTCTGGCCTTGATGATTGATCTGTTTATGAGTTTTTGCAGGAAAAATAGTGCAGTCTACTTTGGAAGAGATTAGAGAAGCGTATGCAACATGGATAAGAATGGTACTTGTGCAGCCATTTTTTCTTTCAGTTTATGCAGGCTTCTAAACTAGTTTTTTTTTTGTTTCAATGATTATCCGTGGAGGCACATGAACTGTTGAAGCAGAAGAAGCTGGAGAACCAAGAAGGTTTGTGCTGTATAGTGACGATTAAGAGGAGCCTTTTTCTCATGTAAATAGCTGGCTGACAACGCACTCTGACACAGGGATCAAGTTGAGTGAGGAGGGTGCGGTGCGATCAGCAATCGAAGAAAGTGTATCTGAATGTGAAGAGCAGAGGGTGGAGATGGTGGGAGGAGGAGGTGGGGTAGTGAATATCTTAAGGGAAGCATTGGTGAATGTGACATCAATTTTGAAGAGGCAAAGCGGGACAAGGCAGGCTTTAGTAATAGCGTTTGCAGTGATCCTACTGATGCAGGTATTAAAAAGTGTTTTTTTCTTCCTTTTTTGTATGGATTAATTGGTGGTGTGAGAGAGAAATAGAAGATGCTGATAAGTTGAAAGCGTGGACACAGGTGACGATAGTGGTGCTTCTGAAGAGAGGACCGGAGCAAGTGCAGGTGGGGAGTGAATATTACAGCTACGACAAGAGTGGAATTGGGGAGAGTGTGGGATGGCTGGAGAAGAGAATGCATTTCCTGAGAGAGGAGATGATAATGGTGGAGGATCGGTTGCAGAGGATGCGACAAGACCACACTGCCTTGAAGGCTCACCTCCACCAGCTGGAACGCCTCCTCCTCCGCCACCAACACTAGAGAAGACGCTTTGTGCAGACGGAAATGTATGTATGTTTATGTATGTATTTCGGATGTTACCATATGAAAACAGAGAGGTTAACGAAATGAATCAGTGTTGTAGTCTGCACAGAAACTGCTATTCGTATATTGATTATCTAAAGTGATTTTAGTATATAAGTTTTTGAAGGCCATCTTGCCGTCGGAAATAGTGGGTTGTGAATGGAGAGAGTCGTACAATATTGTTAGGCAAAAAGATCGTCGTTAATATAAAGCCCCTAAAGGCAGAGCATAATGTTGGAAAGAGTTGGGAGGTAAGGGAAGAGGATACGCAAAGAGCATAGAAATAAGATACAACTATCGTAAGAAGAATGGTAAAGTGAAGACTCTGGGTGAAAAGGAAGATTTGCAGTTGAAGACTGAAGAAAGAGTCCAAGATATAAAGAGTTCCGATTTCTGTTTCTTAACACTTAATTACAGACCAAACATTACGAACCAAGTTCAAGTGAACTCAAAGAGAGAACATCTTTTTTTCTAGATAATGAAACAGAGTCCCGAACAGGATATTGCTAGGCAATCAAGTTGAGCAGCATCCATTCTTCTGGGCAACAGGCTGTCCTCTGATCTGCACCGTCGGCGGTCTTGCATTGTTCCCAGCTGGTTGGCTTGCCATTCTGCATCCAAAACCACATATCAATTTCTTTCCATTGTATCACAAACACTCTGTAAATTGGTTGGCTACATGAAAACTCAGAGCTTCTAATTATATTTTCAATTTTGTGTCAACATCAGTCTGCTCGAAAATTTTCAATTTTTCCCCTTTTCTATATATCATTTAGCAACATAGTTACTTACTACTCTAAAAGCACGCAGTGATTACTTGCTGGAGTTCAAATTTCGTCTTCATAACAAAAACAAAGTTCCACACAGATTTTTGTTTTATAATTTAAAAATGAGATGATTGATGGCTTCGCACAATTTCCATCAGGTCTGATGATTCTTAAGAGAGCATTAGTTGCCAATTATAAAAGAGATGTATCATTAACTACCTCTCTTTAATGGATGACGACATCGCCATGAAAGCCTGTTCCACATTTGTAGCATCTTTTGCGCTAGTCTCCATGAAAGGAACTCCAATTTCATCAGCAAAAGCCTTGGAATGTTTCAAAATTCACCAGGAAAGCAATTATAGCCTTACACATTTGGATGACTACAAAACTTGAGAAGGAGAGACGGTAAAGAAAAAATGGATTTTAAGTGCATGATATACCTTTGCCGTTTCATATGGAACGGCTCTGTTTTCAGCAAGATCACACTTGTTTCCAACCAGGAGTTTGTTCACATTGTCACTAGCATAACGATCAATTTCACTCAACCATTGCTTAACATTATTGAAGCTTTCTTGATCTGTGACGTCGTAGACAATCTACGAGAGGACAGGCCACCACTGAGTAAGTTAGTACATAAGAAACCAACAGAGAGACCTTAGGTAAGTAACTTACGATGATTCCATGTGCCCCACGGTAGTAACTGCTAGTAATAGTCCTGAAGCGTTCTTGACCAGCAGTGTCCCACTGAAAAGTATATGGTCACCATTGAGACTAGTTAAAGAGAAGCAAGAAAAGTTAAGGGGCAATAAAAAGAGCAGCCTTGGTTGAGAAAACCTAACTGCTCTATAACCTTGATACAAAGACGGTAAGACATGAGGATATAAGGGAATCATATGAACTTAAACTTGTCTTGTTCATATAGTTAAAGCATAAGATACAGTATAGAAAGCGGAACGTACAATTTGGAGCTTAATTGTCTTGGCATCTTGCTCCACAGTCCGAATTTTCTGAAGAAAAAATCTAGAAGCTCAGATAAACGCCTTGGCATCAATGGAAACAACAACAAAAGTAACAGAAAAACTTACAAAATCGACTCCAATAGTGCTTATGTAACTTTCGACATACGAATCATCCTGCAAACAAAGAGGTCGCCAATCAGATATCTGACCCACAAGTATGCAAATGAAAGAAGCAGTATCACTACTCCACATGCAATATCCGATAAGAAGCCAGATGAGCAAGCGTAGAGTGCAATCATGAAAGCTACAGAGTTTGATTAGTTAGTGTTCGAGATTGATGATCTCAAACTTACAGCGAATCTCAAAAGTAGACAAGACTTCCCCACGCCAGAATCCCCGATGAGCAAGAGCTTGAAAAGATAGTCACTGCAAAATCAGAATAGAATTTTGATTGGAGCAAGTGGTTCAAATAGAAAGATGTCGAAGCCCTAGAGTGTCGCAAACCACCGTAATCGTGGGATCTGTATCGCCCCGAAGAAAGTGTCGAAAGGAACTTACTACTCGGGATTCATGGTGGTTTCGATGGTGAAGGGAGGAGGAGGAACTTACACAAAGCAGAGAGAGAATGACGAGAGGAGGAGGAGGAGATTCAGAAAAGCCAACAATTGGGCCTACGCCTTTTGGAGTGGAGGCCCAATAACGGCAGCAGCAAAACCCTATAGAAGAAGCTTTTAGGGTTGCAAGTAGTAGTAGTATATATATAGTTATATTTGCCTCCTCTTCAGTCCCTCATCATCTCTCGCAAAATGGAGCAAACTTTCATCATGATCAAGCCCGACGGTGTCCAGAGAGGACTCGTACGTTTCCCTTTCTTTCCCTCTTTAGTACATGTTGCCATTTCTGTGATTCTTGGCTTCACAATGATTCCATATCTTGGTGGTTTCAGATCGGTGAAATCATCTGCAGGTTTGAGAAGAAGGGTTTCACTTTGAAGGGTAATGATTCCGAACTTGCTTTTTATAATATCTGACTGTGCTAGTTTAGATTAGATAATTTCATCCGTGGACTGTACAGGTCTGAATCTGATCAGTGTTGAGCGGGCTTTTGCCGAGAAGCACTACGAGGACCTGTCTGCCAAGTCCTTCTTCAGTGGCCTGGTTGATTACATTGTGTCCGGGCCTGTTGTTGCAATGATCTGGGAGGGCAAGAATGTTGTCGTGACAGGGAGAAAGATCATTGGAGCCACAAACCCAGCAGCCTCTGAGCCTGGAACCATTCGTGGGGACTTAGCAATTGACATTGGCAGGAACGTGATCCATGGGAGTGACTCAGTGGAGAGTGCTAACAAGGAGATTGCACTCTGGTTCCCAGATGGACCTGTCAACTGGCAGAGCAGCCTCAACCCTTGGATCTACGAGAACTAGTCTCATCGTCAATGACAATGTGTTTTCTTCCTTCTGACATTTGTGTCTTTTATCATATCTATATTTGATCTATCAATATCAAAAGGGAGGATTTTCTTTTAAGAAAAAATCCAAGCTTTTCTTGGTTGAATTTGAAATATATGCAAATTAGCAGCAAGTGAGAGACCACACAAGTGGAGGACTAATAAGGAGGTTAAAAGAAGGTAAGTCTTGGAGTCGAGTCACATCGCTCTCTCTCAGTTGATGCCTTGTCTGCCAAACAAATTTCACTCGTTTGTTGATTACCTAAAATCAGTGGAGGGATCCTTTCCCTTCCCTCCATTTGTTCCCCCGGGAATGCTAACTCCCACAAATCCCTACACATACATGATACAACCATCAAACCACTTTGTATTGACATTGTGATCCCACTTCACATGGGATGTTGACACTAAGTGGAAGGTAGAACATCATGCATACCCACTTTTACCCAAATCCAACCAAAATGGACCACACAAGATTATTAGCTTTCTTGCTTCCAAACCAATCATTCAACAACCCTTTCATCACTCTGCTTTTCGGCCTCCAAATCACATCTCCTCTTGTCTTGTTTAAACTCCCCACACCATGCACTCTTCTTGTAGCGTCCACATCTCATCTCACACCTACTCATGTGCTTGGTTCCCTATTGACCCTTTCTTCCAGCTTCAATCCTTCCCACTACTTAAACTTCACGGTTGTAGTTGGTACCAAACCATCCAATATCAAACTAAATGTAACAGACCAAAAAGTTACAATATCTAGAAATCTACGACAATTTTTTTTGAAAATGTGACCCTTTTTTTTTCAAATTCTACAATTTTAAAATTCATTAATTAAAAACTCCACATAGGAGCAAGGATGGGATAACAACCCCTAAATCGTTACCGAGTACAAAAGTTTTATGCAAATGTACTTTTATTCTTTTGGGTATATAGCTAGCTCAAAGATAAGCGTGAGCATGTGATTACGACAAAACTTCATCTTTGATTTTCCCAATTTTGATTCGAAAATAACAGCCCTTGGCCAAAGACCACTGCTTAGAAGAGCCAACCCATTGTCCATTCCAATACCAACGCTCATATAAGATTCAATGCAAAACCAGCATACCAATGGAACTCAGGGTTAGGTCAAATTAAAAACACAAGAAACTAGCATGACACAATAATGAGCCAGAGACATAAAAAAAAAACAACAACCAAACTTCAGCCACATGTTCCACTGATTTCTTCTCTAAATAGGCTTGATCTTGAAGTGCAGGGAGATGAGGGAGAAAACAAGACATTTCAAGTCCTGCAACCATGAATGTTTCAAAAGGAATATGTTACGAGCAAAAAAAAAAAAACAATTACAGAAATATGGGCACAAAAGTAGAATAACTAGATAACACCATAATCAGCTGATAGAGAATAACATCAGAATATGCCTCCCCTACAAACGACTCCCATAACCAGGAAACAGTTTTGGTGTTGTGTTACCATACCACATATGTTTAAGTTTGACATAGTGGCAGAGTCCTCCTAAATGGAAAACCTTCCTAAAGTAGGGGAATCCTAAAGCATGATTAGCTACTCTCTGGAGAAACGAGACCTTAATAAATCCATGGATAAGGCAAGAAAAGGAGGAGAGGTGACCTGAACAAGATAGTAGAAGATGCGAAGTCCTTCAGGATCCTCACTGCTCTCGACATCAAGAAGAGATCCAATCTTAGATGTAGCGAAGGAGATATGCTCATTTCCCATGACGATTTCAAGCTCTTGCCTTCCAACACGGTCAGGTTCAGGCCACTTTGCATCATCTTCTTTCATTATCTACCAAGAAATAAATCACGTGTCTGAGTTGTCACACAAGAAACTGGAACTTGTAATATATAACATTCATGGAAAGACAGGGATCATCCATTATTGTACAAGTTAACTAGAAAGCGGAATGATAATAACATTAACAGAGCCCAATTTGAAGGAGAGGGTTCTAAATCTACACCAGTAGGTCAATCAAACTCCAAGGAAAGAAAAACCCTAATAGACGAGTCGAGTTCCGAGCTAGCCTATAGCGGTAATAGAAGCAAATCTGAGGATGGAAGAGAAGGAAAGAAAAAAGACCTCGGTCTCGGAGACGATACGCTTGCATTCGTTGAGAACGGCGGGGGTGAGAAACACCTCCTTCCGGATGATAGTATCGTTCTTGTAGTTAGAGTTGTTGGCGTAACGGAGCTTACCGTCCGGTCTAAACACGAACTCCAGGAACTCGTGTCCAAATTTCCCTTTGTGCCCGACATAGTACCTCAGGTAGAACTCGTTCTCTTCTTCCGCGGCCATGGCTTCGATCTCGATCTCGACCGATTCCCCTTCCTTTTGCCCTTTTAAGCCAATATAAATGGGCTTAAATATCTCAGCCCAGATAAAATACTCAGGCCCATTTTGAATTTTCCTGTTTTCATCGAAATCGTCGGCTCCCTGATCTGATCGATTCCTGGGAAGGAAGGAAGGAAGGAAGGAAGTTCCACAGACGGATTCGAAAATGGGCAAGTTTCTTCAATCCTATGGTAATGGTCGCATGATCCCTCCCCTCCTTTCTTTCTTTCTTTCTTTCTTTTGATTTTCCTGTGGGGTGGGAGCAGGATATGATTTGATTCTGGGATCTATAGCTGCAATTTATGTGGTCGTGGCACCATACACTAAGGTGGAAGAGAGCTTCAACGTACAGGTAATCCTTTTCAATTGAAATGACTTCCCCTTCTTTTCTTTTTACTGAATTTGGATTTTGCATGTCACCAGTCAATGCACGACATTCTTTACCATCGTCTTAATCTCAACTCTGTGAGTCACCTCTTTCTCACTTGTCTGAAGCTTACGGCAGTTTTCAATTGTCAAATTTTTACCTACATACTTCTCTTTCAGTATGATCATTTGGAGTTCCCCGGTGTTGTCCCTCGAACTTTTATTGGTATGGGATCTTGAATTTCGCTCATCATTCTAGTGGTGATTCCAATATATATATATATATATATATCAACTCTGCTTTGTTCTTGCAGGAGCCTTCATAGTCTCTTTTATCGCATCACCCGTCGTATCAATTATCAGCTGGCTTGGCTTCCCCAAGATTTATAATCTTGTTGCAGGTTTCTCTTCTGTTTTTCCTTAGTTTTCCCTTAAATGTCGTCTTGAATTCTAAACACGGACAAGGCCAATTCACATCATACTTTCTTCATTGACTTATAGCTCGTTTGGTGTTGGGCTGCATTATATTATCCACACTAAGATTTTTCCGGATTCAGGTATGAGGTTTATTTGCTACTATGTTGCTTGTGCTTCTTTCCATGCTACACTTATCTATCTGATTCTTTGTCCCTTCCCTTCCCTTATCATTGGAATTTGGATATCTCACATGCATCTTGGTGGCTGTTTTTCTCTTAAACACTCAGCCAACGCTACCTCTTTGACAGATAAGAAAAAAGTTTGGACATCAAGTGGAATCTTTCTTTGTTCTTCTCACCAGTCTTCAGTTTCATCTGCTTTTCTACTGCACTCGTCCTCTACCTAATATTCTAGCTTTGGGATTAGGTGATTACTTCTATTCATCTGACTCCACTAGTTATGTTCCTTCAGATGTCCCAGCAATCTTTCCCATGGCTCATTTAGCATAGGTGTTTGCTGCTAATGTTGTGAAATCTGGACTGTGCAGTTAATCTCGCATATGGTAATTGGTTAGAGGGAAAATTTTATTCTGCTTTGAGCTTCCTGGTATGTATGATTCTCGTTGTAACATATTTACCTATTATAATATCGCTCACGTATCCGGAACTATGGATTTGCTGACATGTCTTTCATCTGATAATCAGATTTTTGCCACTGTAATCTTCAGATGCGATGTGATGTTACTGCTTGGGCCTATCGGTCTTGAATTTTTATTGGTGAGCTGATGATAAATAATTGGGTTTCTGAACATCTGTATATGTGTAACTGGCTGTGTACTTTGTTGTTTTCTTCTGATGCGGGTACTTTACGTTTATCAACGACAGACCAAATCGATCTCCTTCTGGAAAGCACTCAAGTATTGTGTTGGAACCGCTGTGGTGGCTGTAGGTTGGTTGAAATTCCTCTTCATTCTGTGATTGATTTGCTTTTTCCCTTCAGACACTAGTTCCCGAGTCAGCCTTTTTGTGGTCATGGAATATTCCTTAGCACAGGTCTTACCATATCCGTTGACTCTATCATGTGGAAGAAGTTTGTCTGGCCAGAATTTCAAGTTTTCTGGTTTAACTCCATTCTGAACCGGAGTTCTGACTGGGGTGTATCCTTCAAAATTTGTTTCCTTGATTTATTTTTTGTATGATAGATAACCTTTTAGTATCTGTTCCACTGCCTGATTAAAGGACTGCCTTCTTCACACTGATAACCATTTAGATATCCATACATTAGTATAGTGGCCAATATGCAAATTTAATTTTTATCAAATCCTATGTTGTTCCTTGAAAATTAGTTGCTAAACCAGACACATTCCATTCATTGGTACTTCACCTCGGCACTCCCACGGTCTTTACTTGTAGCTTATCCTCTTTCCCTGGTAAATACCAGACCTCTTAACATCTGTCATATTGTCTTATTCCCTTCGAGTTAGGATATCTGATTGTATCTCTATATTTTTTCTCATTTGTTTTCTTTTTGGATTGTGCAGCTTGGTACCTTACTTGACAGGAGGGTTCCATTCCTTATTCTTCCAGTTTTATCCTTTGTTATACTCTACTCTAAACTTCCACACAAGGTATTCAGATGGGTTACTTATCTCAGTAGCCATTAAAGTTTCTTAACCATTTTCTGACATAGGCTTACCTATCTTTGTTGATATATGCAGGAACTACGCTTTATTATTAGTTCAGTGCCAATGCTCAACTTATCTGCTGCAGTTGCTGCCAGCAGAATGTACGAGTTCTATCAGATGTCTCCTAGCTAAGCTTTTTTGATCATAGCTAGAACGTTCTTTTATTCAGTCTCTCGAGAGCTCTTTTGATACACTTCATTTTTGAAAGCCATTTAAAATTACTACCAACGAGGCCCGAGCTCGTAATATAATCCGATTTCCTTTTACAGCTACAATAACAGGAAGAAAACTATTTGGAAACTGGTGAACATGGTTATGCTAGCATTATTTGCAATCAGGTAGAAATAGTAGCCAATTATCTTTGCTGTGTAAGAGAAGGAAAGGGATTTGCTCGTCTACTTAACCCTGTCCTATAGTGCAGGGTGCACGGTCGTAACATTCATGGCATCTTACAACAACTATCCAAGCGGCTATGCTCTTAAGCGCTTGCATCAGATAAGTGAGTTACTTATTCTTTTCGGGTTTTCTTGTTATTGCAGCAGCGTTGACTTGGGTACCAAACGAGAAAAATATGCTAGTCAGTCTTTGTTCGTCTCACATGCCATTTATTATACGTAATCATCTTTGTTTTGTGGTGTATATCTACCTCGGGTTGTTAATTTGCCTTGAATATGATTAATTTTGCCTTGTGCTTTCCATGTTTCTCAGGGCATCCTGCAAATGTAGTGGGAGAAGAGTGGGTTCACATAGACACTTTTAGTGCGATGAATGGTATATCTCGCTTTTGTGAAGATGCTTTTCCGTGGAGGTGAGGTTGATTCTTCTTTCTATGTTCTTTAGCTGTCCTACCCCGTTTTAGTGTTGGTAGAAGTAAAGGAGACATCAATGTAGTACCCAGAAAACAACTTGCCACTTGTAAACACCTGTTTGTTGGTCATGTTCACAACTAGCTGGGAAAGGAATCATATGTTTTTCCACGGCCTTTAAACATCTAGAAGAGGGTATCTGTTTAGCTATTTAGGAGGAGATAAATTTTCTTGTGCAACGCAGATACTCAAAAGAAGAAGAGATAGTGGTGGAGGAGTTGCGAAACAGAAATTTCACTTACCTTGTGAAGTGAGTATTTTCATCATAGTGTAGAAAGCAAATTCTTAGTGAAAGAAGATAGCAACATCTAATACTGTTGTCATGCTTTGAGCAGCGAGCACCCCTATGTGGATGGATACAAGTGCTTGTTTTCTGAAGAAGGCTTCGACAGAATCGAACTGCGGCGAGGTTTCCCTCCCATTGTTCTGGTAAATTGTTTGGCTTGGGGGAGCATTTCAGCAACATAGGTGCATTGGAATGCAATGCTGAGTTGAAAATGTTGAATTGCAGGTAAAAAGAGCCAAAGTATACGTGCACCAGGATATGAAAAAGGAAGATCATTTGCATAAGAAATGGCCAGGATGTTAGAGACATTGTTTCGGGTCGACGATGTAGCACAGCTTTGTTATCCTCAGAGAGGAAATGATGTAACAGTAGTGCATACTATTTAGCAATTGATGATATATGAGATTGAAACCCTCTGATTCTTCCAGTAGCAGCCGCCTCTTTTTGTGCCTTGGAGTTCAACTTCAATGTAATTTACCAATTTACCCCTCTTTCTTTTCGCTATTTTCATTTAGGAAAAAGCCAATCGACTTATCCTCAGACTTTTGAAACCTAACAATAGTTGTTGTTCAATAAAAACGATAGAGAGAGAGAGATGCTGCTTCTTCAGGCGGTGCAGAATCGCAATGTTCCACTGGCTTCCTCCGCCTCCTATTCCCGTCTCCCTCGCTCCAGATCTCCCGTCGTCTCCGTAGCTCTATCGAAGAAGAAGACGGCAATCGTGTGCTCCATCTCCCAGGTGTATGGATACGGAACGGTGGACTACGAGAGAAGGCCGATTATCCAGTGGAATGCCATCTACAAGAAGATTTCTCTCATGGAGAAGCCGGAGCTCGGCGCTGCCTCCGTCCTGAATCAGTGGGAGAAAGGCGGCCGTAAGCTTACCAAGTGGGAGCTCTGTCGGGTCGTCAAGGAGCTTCGCAAGTATAAGCGCCCCAACCAAGCTCTGGAGGTCCTCATCTATCTGCTCTCTAATTCTATTGTATCATCTTTAAAGTAACCTGCTTGATCATTCCCTAGGTGTACGACTGGATGAACAACAGAGGCGAAAGGTTTCGATTGTCTGCAAGTGATGCTGCAATCCAGCTCGACTTAATCGGCAAAGTGCGTGGGATTTCAGACGCCGAAGACTTCTTCCTCAGGCTCCCTGAGAATTTTAAGGACCGGAGAGTTTATGGCTCCCTTCTCAATGCCTATGTGAGGGCCAAGTCGAGGGAAAACGCCGAAGCCTTGATCGACAAAATGAGGGAGAAAGGATACGCCCTGCACCCGCTTCCCTTCAACGTCATGATGACTCTCTACATGAACTTAAGGGAGTACGACAAAGTCGACGCAATGGTCTACGAGATGAAGCAGAAAGATATACGTCTTGACATTTACTCCTACAACATCTGGCTCTCCTCCTGCGGCTCCCATGGATCCGTTGAGAAAATGGAGCAAGTGTATCAGCAGATGAAATCGGATGTTTCCATCAATCCCAACTGGACCACTTTTAGCACAATGGCCACCATGTACATTAAGCTGGGCGAACCCGAGAAAGCTGAAGATGCACTGAGGAAGGTTGAGGCGAGGATTACTGGTCGTAATCGGATTCCATATCACTACCTCTTGAGCTTGTACGGCAGCGTTGGTAACAAGAAAGAGCTGTACCGGGTGTGGAACGTCTACAAATCTGTTGTCCCGAGCATTCCCAATTTGGGATACCATGCTTTGGTCTCGTCGTTGGTGAGGATGGGAGATGTTGAAGGGGCCGAGAAGGCATATGAGGAATGGCTTCCAGTCAAGTCTTCTTATGACCCCAGGATACCAAATCTTCTCATGAATGTGTACGTTAAAAACGACCAACTAGACAAGGCTGAAGGGTTGTTCGACCACATGATTGAAATGGGAGGAAAGCCAAGCTCAAGTACGTGGGAGATTCTAGCCGATGGTCATACCAGAAACAGGAGTATCACAGAGGCTTTGACTTGTCTGAAAGAAGCATTTTCTGCCGAAGGATCCAGCAATTGGAGGCCGAAGGTGTTGATGCTGTCAGGCTTCTTGAAGCTCTGTGAAGAGGAGTCGGATGTTGCTAGTAAAGAGACGGTTTTGGAATTGTTGAGGCAATCGGGGCACCTGGAAGACAAATCTTACCAAGCTCTTATTGAAAATGATGCCCATGAGAGTGAGGGGACCGATGTTCTTCTTCCGCAACTGCAAGATGATTTGTAATAAAATAGTCTCCTAGACCTGGCTGGCTTTAAAAGAGGAATCATCAACTGGTTAGTGAAACATTATGAATGTGAGTCTTAAGTCGGGAGGAAGAGCTGTGCCCTGTCCCTATCCCTCTATACCTTCCCTTGTGAATCACAAGTTGTGATGATATTTTTTGTTGGAGGAATCTTTTAATGTTACTTGCCTTTTGAAGTATAATTTGATGCATTTCATTTGTTTGCCTAACAGACAAAGCTAGAGTGAGAGAGTAGTGGAGGTCTTTTAATTTGGGCCGGACTTTATAGGCCCGCCGGTATTGCAGAACCTTTGAATTTATAAGCCTGAGAGGCCCATTTGAATGAGATATCTCTTCACCCGTTGAGAGAGAAAGACGGTGATCGGGAAATGGCGACGAAGGGCACGGCGTACCCTAGCGCGGCTCGGATATCTGATTCTCCATGTTATCTCCAGTACTCTGCTTCCCTCAAATGTGAGTCACGCTCTCGATCTTCCCCTTCCATTAATTTCTGATTTCAGAATTTCATTTTCTCGAGGATTTGAGATTTTCAAATATTGCATCTTCTTTCCAAGGCTTGTAAACTCTTTTTGTCCCAACAACTCAACACCATTTATATTCATACAAACAGCTTTTTACATATCTCTAGTAGCTTCTGTCATGTTTCATGACTTCCATCCATAAAATCTCAAGGTGAAATCTTGATAAGGTCCCATCTTCTTATAACGTGGGATTCCTGATAGTTCCCTTTTTATGATTCTTGATTAGGTTCCATCTAAATAGCTTGATCAAACTCTCAGGTCTTGAAGAATTTGGATCCGACAAGAGTAAATGCCAGGATCATTTTGATGTGTACAAGGAATGCAAGAAGAAAGAGGTTCTTGTGAATTCACATTTCGGTCTTTCTTTCGTGTTTCCAACTTCTCTGCTTATATATATTCTCTGGTTGCATGTTTTGTCTCTCAGAGGGAAGCTCGGCTGGAACGCAATAAGACACGGTCGTTGTTCTCGTGATTGCAGAGTATGGATCCTCAAATGCTAATGATATCTTTGAACATCGCCTAGTATCCTCTGAGAAGTGGTGTTTCGCATGCTGTTTGTCATAGCGTTATTTGAATCTATTGAACTTGTAATGCCAACTGCTTTGACCAATTATATCTCATCTCTTTACTTAAACCATCATATTATTCGTTTTCAACTTTTTCCCCATTAATTGGTTGTCGTTCCTTGTTCCTAAAAAAATGCTTAGACAGACAGTAAAAGATGCTTATAAATAAATATAGAATTGGATCCTAAGCTTATAGTAGACATAGAATTGGGTTCATCTCGCAGACTCAGAATTGGGTGGAGAAGAGAAGCTGAGATGATGTTGAAACCCTAGACATAGACTCCAACTCTTTCATCATCATCTTCTTTTGGGTGCATGTTGGTTTAATGGAGATTCCAGCTCTTTTTAAACACTTGGAGTTGGCAAGTACGTATCTTACGAATTCTTTCTCTCCGTTTTTTCCTCCATATTCTTTCCATTTAAAGATCTCGAGATGGCTTGACAAACATCTTGGAACAAAACTCGGTCGGTTGAACGAAACTGGGAAATCCTCAAGCTGTAACATTGACTGTGAAGCAACAATAAAGTAGTATGATGTAACTACATATTACATTTATTTACGAACCTGGTCGATGAGAAGAACTTTTAGTTTAGGAGAATTTTGAAGAAAACACATAAATGGTTCCAACCAGGCGGCCACTTGATATGGGCATATTGTACACTTTAATAGATGAGACAAGTTTATAGCGTTACAGCACGCAACCTGCAATGAACAAATATGCAGACGTTGAAAATGTGATCATAACAATAATAATAAATAAATAAATAAAATAATGAGGCTTAAAAGTAACTCGAGATACATGACGGAGGAAAGAGATGTCATAAACTTGTCATCAAGGTGCCAATTAACAACATTGATACATGCGTCAATAAGGGGAGGTCTATTCTCAATCGAGCAAGCGTTTCACACTGAATTTTGCCAGGTTGTCTCGGTTATGTCGTTCCACATACAAATACTCGAGAATATGACAACCTGATAAAAGCCTATCAAGAGAACCTTCATCTTTGTACACCACAGAGACAAGGCAAAGCGATTTTAGGGATGGGAGGCGAGCCGGAGAAGGAACATCCACGAGAATCTTGTCCGAAATTGAAAGAAAAACAAGTGTATTGCATATGTAAAGGCTCTCAGGTAACCTGGTAGGCTCTGACAACCAGTTGAGTATGAACTTTAGATGTCTCACCTTACGCTCAACCGCATTTGCAACCCACTTTCCAACATCAGCATGAACATTAACACATCCTACACCAAGTTCTATAATCACATAAGGCCCCTTATGGAGTTTCAATGACTGGTCAAGAAACCCCCAAATGCTTTCTTTCTTTCCAAAGGGTTGTTTATAGTAACTACCCATGAACACGAGTCGTGGTAGCATCGTCCAAATAGACCGCCACCGTTTCGACAAAACCACCGTAACCACTGCATCTTTTGTAGGGAGAAGCAACAATATATTTACGAGCAAATCGTCAGGTAATGCACTAATCCTATCTTCAATTCTCCCATTCTTACTCTTGTTAATCGTCGGACACTATGTATTGATACTTTTCCCAACCATATCGAGCCGAATATAAGCAAAAGCCGTGCTAACATTTTTTGTTTTTTTTCTGTTTCTCAAAGAAATCTACACTTTTAGGCTTTTAGGCTTAGAGCATGATTATGGGTGGGTAATATGTTGGGGTAATATATAAATTTTATAATATTTATTGTAATTTAGAACCCCAAATTTTTTTGTTGATGTTTTATGTGATTATAGGTAGTAAATATAGAGGAGTTTTTTAAAAATAAAAAATATTTATTGTAATTTAGAATCCCTTTGATTATGCGACTATAGAATAGAATCCCTTTGATTATGCTACTATAGAATAGAATCTATAGAGGTTTGACAATTAGACTCTAATAGAAGTCTGACAATTAGACTCTAATAGAAGTCTGATTGATTTCTCTTACCAGACTTCTTTCAGACGTTTTCGAGAAGTCTGATACAGATTAAAATAGTAAATTTAAATTTAAAAAGGTCTCTAGAGATATGACAATTAGACTCTAATAGAAGTCTGATTGATTTCTCTTACCAAAATTTTATTATTTTTTTATTCTGTAGAACCCCACTAATGGTGTCACCATTGCACATATATATTAACCACATGAAATAAGTGAGGGTCAATCAATTTTTTAATATTAAATTTATTCTTAAAATATAAGTTTAGACACCTTAAGGGTGTCACCGTTAATGATGCTCTCAGATTCTTTTTTCCCTTTATTTATTAATTTCAACCAATCAGGAGCAAACAAAATCAGTATATTTACTGATAATATAGAGTCCAAATTTAGATACGGTAAGATGGTTTTAAGTATATTTTTATTTATTTAAATAGATTAAACCTATAATAATTCAGTATATTTACTCATATTACCCACCCATAATCATGCTCTTAGCTTTTAAAGGGCACAAACACAGTCGCAGTTTCTCTCTGGTTCGCTCTGTGTGGCGGCTCCAATAAAAGCTTACGGCAGTTTTGAATTGTCAAATTTTTACCTACATGCTTCTGTTTCAGTATGATCATTTTTAAGCAAAGATTCCATTTTTGAGAAAAAAAAAAAAAAGAGTAAAGATTCCATTTCTTTTTGTTTCTCTTTCCGAAATTTTCCATATTTGTTATAAAATATGGATGATTTTATTATGGGCAATTTTATAAAATAGCACAAAAAAAACTAAAAATTTCTAAATTTAGCATCCTAAGGGTGAAAATCATAAATATAACACCAATTTTGACAATATTAGCACAAATTTAATATAAAAATGAGTTATAATCATTTCTTAATGGAAAAAAACTAAACCCTAAATTAGAAATAGTCAATCCAAACATAATGTTTAATTCTATTTTAAATTTATTTTTGGTAAATAAATATTTTTAAATAATTAGTTATGCTATTTTTGATATTTTAAATTTATGGTGCTAGTTTTGGAGCAAAAAAATAATTTTTGTGTTATTTGAGGGTATTTGTCTTTTAATTATTCACTTTAAACGTTTTCAACTTTTTTCCCATTGGTTGTCGTTCGTTGTTCCTAAAAAAAATGCTTATGTAAAAGATGCTTATGGGCCTGCATTGCGCATAATAAATACTATTAGATGGGCTTCAGAAAGCCCGTTAAGATTGTTCGGTGAGCTGTCAGAAAAGAAAGTCAAATCGCCCTTTAAGTGCGCCTCCTCTAATTGACTCGTCGTCTCGTGATCGGATTCTTCGCCTGAGAATAATGTTCCCCCCACCTTCCTCAAGCATCTACGCTCCTCCTATGCTGGTGAATTGCTCCGGTTGCCGGACGCCTCTCCAGCTCCCATCCGGCGCCCGATCTATACGCTGCGCTCTCTGCCAGGCCGTTACTCATATCGCCGACCCCCGCACCGCCCCTCCTCCTCCTTCTTCCCCCTCCTCCGCCTCTCCTCAGCCTCCCCACATCCCCGCGCCTCTCGGTCAGCTTCCTCACCCCCATGGCAGGAAGAGGGCTGTGATCTGTGGTATTTCGTACCGATACTCTCGCCACGAGCTCAAAGGCTGCATCAACGACGCCAAGTGCATGCGGCACCTTCTCATTAACAAATTCAAATTCTCCCCAGATTCCATTCTCATGCTCACCGGTATTTCTTACTTGAAACTTGCATTTCAATGGGCAAATGATCCATTCGTAGGATTTCATACTTTCATTTCTATCTATCTAACACTTGTTTGCTTTCGAATCTGATAAAAAACACATTCCAAGTTATCATTTCATTCATCTCAACTACATGATCTTAACTCAAATTTACTTGCGATCACCGTGCTACTCAATTTCAATTTCCCTTCCACTCTGGGTTTCTTCTGATTTATCTCAGTGCCTGTGAGTTTTGATTGCTGCTTGCAAATAAATTGCTCTTCATCATGGATGATCCTAACTGTTGGTGCAGAGGAAGAAACTGACCCATATCGTATCCCGACCAAGCAAAACATGAGGATGGCATTGTATTGGCTCGTACAGGGATGTACAGCAGGTGACTCACTTGTCTTTCACTACTCGGGTCATGGTTCGCGTCAAAGAAACTACAACGGTGATGAAGTTGACGGCTATGATGAAACACTCTGCCCTCTGGATTTTGAAACTCAGGGGATGATTGTAGATGATGAGATAAACGCAACTATTGTACGCCCTCTTCCACATGGTGTCAAGCTCCATTCAATCATCGATGCTTGCCATAGTGGCACCGTGCTGGATTTACCATTCTTATGCAGAATGAACCGGTTAGTAGTCCCTCAACCGCTGCTGAAAGTGAAGTTGTTTTACCTTTGTACTGCTTTTTATATGTTCAGGGTGGCTGGAGATCTCCATCACTGCTAAATGTTTTTTTATTTATTGAAACAGAGCTGGGCAGTATGTGTGGGAGGACCATCGGCCAAGGTCAGGTTTGTGGAAAGGAACAGCTGGCGGAGAAGCCATATCAATCAGTGGATGTGATGATGATCAGACTTCGGCAGACACATCAGTAAGTAGAACCGAATCTAGTCATACGTCTTGCAGTTGAGCAGTTGTAGTTGGTTCCTCGACTCATGATTGAAACATATATACAGGCGCTGTCAAAGATCACGTCTACGGGTGCTATGACTTTCTGTTTTATTCAAGCGATCGAACGCAGCGCGCAAGGCACAACCTACGGAAGCATTCTGAATTCGATGCGCACCACAATAAGGAATACAGGGAATGACGGTGGTGGTAGTGGTGGAGTTGTTACGACTGTGCTGAGCATGCTTCTGACAGGGGGTAGTGGTATTGGGGGATTAAGACAGGTAAAAATCCATTTTTTTTACTATAACTCTGCTTGTGTTTGATACAAATTGGTGGTAATGTGCTTTTATATCTGTTATGACAGGAGCCTCAACTGACTGCTTGTCAACCATTCGATGTCTATGCAAAGCCTTTCATTCTCTAGTAAAGACAAGTCACTTTTATGTATAGCGAGTGCGATGAGAATCTATCCATTTAACCTTTTGTTTTTCTTTCAAAAGAATAAAGGAAGACCTTATTAATTCGTTGCTTCAATAACAACAATATGGTCCATCCATTCTTTAGTTTGCCTTTCAGAATCAACAACAACAATGTCTAAACAGACAGAAGGAAGACAAGAGAACGCCGAGAAAGCTGTTGAGAAAATGCATACAAATCATTTGTGCATTGCTGCAAGGGAAAGCACTGCCGCTGTAGCAGCCTTTTCTTTGTTTAATACCCCGGCCGTTATCTTGCAGAGCAAAGGAAGAGTTTGTCCCACCATCACTAAAGAGAAGACACCAAAAGAAAGTACCTTTATGCAACCTAGCCATTCCCACTCCAACCTCAGTATGCGACCTGTTTCTGAGCACCAACAACGCTTTGTTATCTCTGAAGAGAATGTCTGAGAAGGCGACTTGTGGCGTGGCATACTTAGTGCTGCAGCCGAGGACATGGCCTGTGATGGTAGCAAAAGTGGGAAGTTCTACACCACAGTTGGGGGCAAAAACTTGAGTGAAGTCGTCTTCAGGGGGTTCACAGGTCAGAGTATGGTTGACATTGCAAATTCCCTGGCAGTGCTCAACATACTGGAGAGCCATGCAGCCAAGACCAGGACTCTCATATAATTTGCCGGCTGTTCTGTTGTGGTTCAAGATGCTCACCATTTCACTAGCCGGGTTTCCTGCAACCATTCTAGTCCGCCTTAGAGTTGTGTGTTGTTTACTTTACTTTAGGGCGTAGAATGAACAAACAATAATAGTCTGATTCTGAAAAGAAAATGGGAATAATGGTGTATCTCTATAAATGGTGAAGGAGAAATCGAAGGAGGTTAAGGGAAAGTAAAGATTTACCGTCAAGTTTGGAGGTAGCTAGCACCCAGAGTAAAATCGACATCATCAAAAAGCTAATTTGCTTCTTCATCCTCCTCTGAATTACGGATTTCCGATGGAGAAATGGGGATGGTGGTGTGGTCCCTACTACTTTAGTAAAGTAATAAATAATGTTACATTTGTTTTGTTAATTCTCAGAATAAAAAGGCTTGGGCTTTGATGTTGGGCTCATACATTGAATTGAATGAAGAAAGAAGGAAAGTATTATTTACTTCATTAAATGGGCAGCGTTGGGGGCCGGTGGATGTGGGCCAATAACATTGATGAGTAAAGCCGAATTTTGGCAGGGAACACATTCAATTGGCTCTCTTCTCCTAACATATTTGAAGTTTGAGGTTTCCTTTTCTTTGTTAAAAAAAAAAAATATTTTGGCTTAAATAAATTAATGCTGTTCGTATTTTGGTAGAGCGGCCCCACCACCATGTGCTTCTTCTTCACAAGTACATATATAAGTTGATTCAGTAGGCCACATGGTGATGCACTTCCCTATATATCTCATGTCACATCTTTTACACAAGTATCTCCAAACCGCACTTCCTTAACTTCTTTAATTTCCACAATATATATATATATATATTTATACTAGCTAAGCTCCAGTGTACCTTTTGGACGATGGCGTCGAGGCCCGGAGCTCTGACGGATTGGCCATGGAGTCCCCTTGGTAGCTTCAAGTACCTCTTGGTGGCCCCGTTGGTGATGGCGAGCATGCACTCGTACGTGACGGCTGAGGATAACGAGAAGGACCTCGGGAGACTCATGTTAGTGGCGCTGATGCTGTGGAGAATACTTCACAGTCAGATATGGATCAGTATGTCGCGTCAGAGGACGGCTATGGGGAGGAAGAAGATCGTGGACAAGCCCATCGAGTTCGAGCAAGTGGACCGAGAGCGCACCTGGGACGACCAAATCATCTTCAACACTCTCATCATGTACCTCGCCAACATCAAGCTCCCAGGTTCCTGCCGCCTTCCCCTCTGGAGACTAGACGGAGCCATCCTCATGGCTCTGCTTCACGCTGGCCCCGTCGAATTCCTCTACTACTGGTTCCACAGAGCTCTCCACCACCACTTCCTCTACTCTCGCTACCATTCTCACCACCACTCCTCCATCGTCACCGAGCCCATCACGTGTACGACTACCTCTTCATCCATCATTTCCCTTTGATCATACATATATATTTTCCAATTATTTTAACTTGGCAGCTGTGGTGCACCCATTCGCCGAGCACATCGCCTACACACTACTCTTCTCCATACCCATGGTAACGGCGTCTCTGTGTGGGATCCTCTCCATTGTTCCTATCGTTGCGTACATGACTTACATTGACTTCATGAACAACATGGGACACTGCAACTTTGAGATTTTCCCTAAGCGTCTCTTCCACCTCTTCCCTCCACTCAAGTTCCTCTGCTACACCCCCTCGTACGTCGTTTGTTCAACAACCTACATATTAATTAATTCATTTGTATTTGAGTGTATACATGCATATATATATAATTGAATTTGTTCAAGGTTCCACTCGCTCCATCACACACAGTTCAGGACCAACTACTCTCTGTTCATGCCAATCTACGACTATATCTACGGGACGACCGACAAGTGGAGCGAGTCGCTGTACGAGAGGTCGTTAGAGAGAGAGGAGGAAGCCCCCGACGTCATCCACCTCACTCACCTCACCACACTCGACTCCATCTACCAAATGCGCCTTGGCTTCCCGTCCCTCTCCTCCCACCCCTTGTGGTCTCGATCCCCATGGTACCTCACCTGCTTCATGTGGCCCTTCACTCTCCTCCTCTCCTTCGTCCTCACCTCTCCTTTCTCCTCCCGCGCCTTTGTCTTTGAGAGAAACCGTCTCCGTAACCTCACCATTCACTCTCACCTCCTTCCCAAGTTTGCCTTCCACGTAAGCATGCATTTAACACCTCTCTCTCTCTCTCTCTCTCTCTCTCTCTCTCTATATATATATATATATATATTGGCACAAATCTCTTTACTTTCCAAGTTGGACTTCGTAAAACTATATATATTCCGAACTTTCACACACAAAATACCTTTTTTCGTTGTTAAACAGCATACACATTTTTCTCGTTGTTAAAAAAGATATACACATTTTTCTTACTTGTAGTACGTCCTAAATGAATAATAATACTAATAAACATTTATCCCAAAAAGAAAAGAATTTGACCTTAATGAACAATAACTCTTTTCTCGTGGATACACTTTTTGGAAATTGGCATCTAAACTTTCCTACTAATATTGCCACATAAACATGCGGCGGTAGTATAAATCTCAGCGCCACCGTGAGGGCATCAACAATATCATAGAGGCAGCTATTCTTGAAGCAGATGAAAAGGGTGTGAGAGTAATGAGCCTTGGCCTGATGAACAATGTACATTTTCATCTACTTTAATGATCCATCCTATATTCATATATATATATATGAAACTAATTAACACACGATTAATGAGAGGGAGGAGCTAAACGGGTGTGGAGAAATGTACGTGCAAAAGCATCCGAAGCTGAAGATAAAATTAGTGGACGGAAGCAGCATGGCAGCTGCGGTGGTAGTCAATAGCATTCCAAAGGGAACCACAGAAGTTGTGTTTAGAGGCAATCCCACAAAGGTTGCTTCGGCCGTTGTCTTTGCTCTATGCCAAAGGGGCGTCAAGGTATGTTATGTATGACAGAAAGGAATCATTTGCTTCTTAAACCAAAACAAAATTAATAGCATGAATGCATATATATGTATAGGTGGTGGTGTTACGCGCGGAGGAACACAGAAAACTCGTTAAATCTGGGGTTGTCAATAAGAAGAATCTGGTACAGTCGACGAGCAATTATGACTCCCCAGTGGTGTGGTTAGTGGGGGATGAAATAGGGAAAGAAGAGCAAATGAAGGCAAAAGAAGGAACACTCTTTATTCCCTTGTCTCAGTTCCCGCCCGACAAACTCCGCAAGGACTGTTTCTACCACTCTATCCCCGCTATGCTTGTTCCCAAGTCTGCCCAAAACATCGACTCTTGTGAGGTACAAACAACTTAGAATATGTTATGTGTTGCTTTACTAATATGCATAGTTAATGAATGGAGATTAATTATTGTGTATATAGAATTGGCTGGGGAGGAGGGTGATGAGTGCGTGGAGAGTAGGGGGCATAGTGCATGCTCTTGAGGGTTGGGAGGAGCATGACTGCGGCAACAACACTCGCAACTTCTTCCGTCTCCACGCCATCTGGGAAGCTGCTCTTCGCCATGATTTCCAACCTCTCCTTCTCCCACCATCTCATCTCTGATCTCTCCTCTCTTGCTTAATTATTTATATGCTTCCCTTCCAGCTTTGTTAAACCATGTAAACCATAACCATTTCCCGGTTCGGGCAGAATTAATCAAATTTTATATATATATTTTTTAAACAACCCTGCTAATATAGAAAAAACCTTTGCTGATCAAAATTAGGAAAATAGCTAGCGAATAAAAACGCCGATTAATTTTTACTAATAAGTCTCTTAAGCAAATAATATCTGGGTGCAACCACTCTACGAGGTATTACTCAAACGATCCTTACACATGAATGCATGGTCCACTGGCTACCTATTCAAGTCGGTAGAGTATACACGTATATCATATATACATTATGTCATTATCAGATCAACAGTTACAACCACTCTACGAGGTATTACTATACTATCAAACGATCCTTACACATGACTGCATGGTCCACTGGCTACCTAATCAAGTCGGTAGATGAGTATACACGTATAGCATATATACATTAGAGAGAGAGAGAGAGAGATGGAGTTACTAAAAAAGAAACGTACAGTTTTCCTTCATTTAATGTTGGACCAACAGACAGTAGCTGGCGCTTCAACGTGCATGATCTTGATTCGCTAGTACGTAGTTGCCAAGCATCATCACCTAACATTGCCCAACTTGGTTAATCAGTATTTTCATTCATTATACAATCTAAGAATCACCGGACATAGAAAACGATCCGCGCGTTACTTATATATATATGCATGATATGATTGATAATCTATAGATGGGAGGGAGATTAGCTGAGTGACATAAATGAGGCCAGATCCATGTGGAAAGCATCAAATGAGAGAAATACATGTTTGGTCTAGGCGGGGCCCACCACAGGGAAGTGGGCCGGTGGGAAGATAGGGGTTGGCTTCGTCGTCAGTCTACATATATATCTAGCTACCAAAGAGTTTGATTGATATACCTTTCCTATATAACATACTCAACGGGCGTGACGAGGAATTGGAGAGGCATTACATTCGACGGAATAATGGCCACAAAACCAGGGATCCTCACTGATTGGCCCTGGACACCCCTCGGGAGTTTCAAGGTGCACTCTTGATTAATTTGATCTTTTCTATCTATTAAATTGTTTTATACTAACACTATATATGATTTGAATCCCGTTGCTGATATATGATTTGGGACGTGGAAACAATACAATAGTACATAGTAATAGCACCATGGGCGGTCCATAGCACATACAAGTTTATGACAGATGATCCCGAGAAGAGGGATCTCGGGTACTTCCTCGTATTCCCTTTCTTGCTCCTCAGAATTCTGCACAACCAGGTTTGGATCTCTCTCTCCCGTTACTATACTGCCAAGGGAAAGAGGCGCATCCTCGACAAAGGTATCGACTTCAATCAGGTCGACAGGGAGACCAACTGGTGCGTTTTTTTATTTACCTGCCTAGCTAGCTAGTGCCTTATGTGAGCTACATAAGGATGTATTTTACATGCGCAGGGATGACCAAATACTGTTCAACGGAGTGCTGTTCTATATAGGGATCTCGCTGTTGCCGCAGGCCCAGCAACTTCCCTTGTGGAGGACAGACGGAGTGTTGATGGCGGCTCTGCTTCACGCCGGTCCGGTGGAGTTCCTCTATTACTGGCTCCACAAAGCTCTTCACCACCACTTTCTTTACTCCCGCTACCATTCCCATCACCACTCCTCTATCGTCACTGAGCCCATCACTGGTAACTAGGGCTGTCAAAATGGGCTGTCCACGTCCATTTAGACCCGTCCAATAGTGTCCATTTTGATTGTGGACAAATTGTGTCCATGTCCATTAACGTCCATGTCCATTAACGACCATGCCCATTAACGATCATGTCCAAATGGGCTGTCCATTAGTGTCCATTGGTCAGAATATACCAAATTGTTTTAAAAGTAAAATTAATAATTGATAAATAAATAATAATTTTTCTTTACTTATAATTCCGCTTTCCCGAAAAAACGAAAAATCTCGTTTTCCCGCAAAAACGTAAAATTATGTTTTCTCCTCAAAAACGTAAAATTTCGTTTTTCTGCAAAAAAACGTAAAATTCCGTTTTCCAGCCTAAAATATAAAATTCTGTTTTCCCGCCAAAAACGTAAAATTATGTTTTCTCCCCAAAAACGTAAAATTATGTTTTCTCCCCAAAAAACGTAAAATTCTGTTTTTCCGCCAAAAACGTAAAATTTCGTTTTCCCGCCTAAAATATAAAATTCTGTTTTTCCGCCAAAAACGTAAAATTATGTTTTCTCCCCAAAAACGTAAAATTCCGTTTTCCCGCCAAAAACATAAAATTCTGTTTTCCCGCCAAAAACGTAAAATTATGTTTTCTCCCAAAAACGTAAAATTGCGTTTTCCCGCCAAAAACATAAAATTCTGTTTTCCCGCCAAAAAACGTAAAATTGCGTTTTCCCCGCCAAAAACATAAAATTTCGTTTTCCCGCCAAAAACGTAAAATTTCTTATTCTCACCAAAAACGTAAAATTTTGTTTTCTCGCTAAAAACGTAAAATTTCATTTTCCCGCCAAAAACATGAAATTTCGTTTTTCGTGTTCCCGCCAAAAATGTATATTTTTCTCCCAAAAACAAAAATTTTGTTTTTCATAAAAAAATATGAAATCCCGTTAGTAAATCAAAATTACATTCTTTTACTTTTCAATAAAAATATTATTTAAATATTTAATGAAAATCAATTTTGACCTAGTTTTTAAAGTATTTTGAACAGACCATGTCCACTTTGTCCAAACCCGTTTTGTCCGTGGACAAAATTAGACCAAACCCATTTGGACCGCTTTGTATATGGGCTTGTCCATGTCCGGTCCATAATGTTTTGGACATGGACAGCCCATGGGCGGCCCGCCCATTTTAACACCTCTACTGGTAACTCTTATTTCTTACCCAGATTTAGGTTTTGTTTTATATTTAACATACGTAAACTACACTTTCAAACGTCCTGCTGATTAGTAGCTATTAATATATATATATATATATATATATATATATATATATATATATATATATTTTGGTAAGAGTTTAATATTATATATTATGATCTTTATTTGCAGCTGTGATACATCCATTTGCGGAGCACATAGCATATTTCATGCTCTTTGCGATAACATTGCTTACGACATTGCTAACGAAAACGGCATCCATAGCGTCGTTCGCCGGATATGTAATCTACATAGACTTCATGAACAACATGGGACACTGCAACTTCGAGCTCGTCCCTAAGCGCCTTTTCCACCTCTTCCCTCCCCTCAAGCTCCTCTGTTATACTCCCTCGTAAGTCCTTTACACACTTTCTTATTTTTCATATTAGAGGGCAATCTCAAAACTGAATACCAATATTTTTAAAAGGTAGTTTTGACTAAATATCTGGATACAAACAACTATCTAGTAGTTCATATTATTAATTTTCCGTTATGCGCATCACCGGCGGACAGAGCCCGACATTTTTCCACGGCGGGCAAACATATTAAACTATTTTATTAACGTGAACATAACAGGTAGGATAATTATAACTCACAAAATCGTCACATGTGTCATCATTAGTTTAGATCTTGACATATGTCAATATTTTATGGATTTTATATAGATTTAATAGTTTACATTTTATTCGATTCTGGACTTTTTCGATTTTATTAATTTTTTTTTTAAAATACAATTTTTTATTTTTTATTTATTTGTTATTTTGTCTATTTAAATATAAATAACAAAAATTAAAAAAATATATTATTACATTAACACATGTCACTATCTCGTAAGTTATAATTATGATAGTGTTATGTTCACTTTAGATGATAAAATTTTATTGGATATAGAAATCCACTTTCATAAATTTGGATAGATAAATAAAGGAATGGGGCCAATACTATTTTTTATGAATGGGACATTATTATTGGGCCTTAATAATTTACACAAATCTTTAAATTTTCATTGGATGTATTGACCTCTCCTTAATGCATGTGGCTCCGCCAGACCGCCACTGCGCATCACAAAATCGAAGCAAGTAAAAAGTATACTAATATATGCATATTATAAATTCACTTGCGTATACATTCTCCTTTCCTGTATAAAAAAGGTGACGTGATGTTGTTATATCTTTTAATTTGTCGTCAACTACCGAATCGATGGACCACAAAAAAATATATTTAATCTATCATCTCTAAACGTATCGGCACATGCCCTTATAAAGAGGGAAAGATGAAATAAAATATTAAAAAAAAAAAAATTCGGCACATACCTTTTTGAAGAGGGAAAGATGAAATAAAATAATAAAAAAAAAAAATTCGGCACATACTCCAACTTCCCACAACTTTACGCATTTATTAGAGCTTATTTAACCAATCTGCCTTTGAAAACTAAGTATATATCAAATTCATTAGGGTGCTGTTAATTTTTTTTTTTTTTTAATTCATCTCTATAATATTATTTAAGAAGATATTTTTGAAAATTAATTTTGTTTTGTAAGTTATTACATGAAATGTAATTACAAATAAAAAAATATTAAAATAAAAAATAATATAATTATTTTTTTTACTTATTGATGAAAATATGGAAAATATATATTTTCCATTAAAAAGATTATTTACTATTTAGTTTTTTAATTATTATGATAATATTAAATAATAATAAATTCATACATAATCAAAGAAAGAATATATTTGAAATTTTGCAATATTTTTCACTATAATTATTATAAAATATTTAACTAATTTTATAAAGAATTAGACACAATTTTTTTTTTTTTTAAGAGTTTGTAGACTGGCCACAAAAATAATAATCATTAAGCGACGTATATTAGAGTTATGTTTTCAAGATTATAGGTTTTTGCGAGTTAGTCCGAATAATATTTTAGTTTATTACAAAACGGGTTAAATAGACATGTTAGTCCGGATTGGCAGTTCTCTATAATCATTAATTAAATATATTTTAAAATTCAAATAAAAATAATTTTTAAACAGAAATTATTTCGCACTATATAACTAACGCATGTTGAATCCTAGTTAGGGTGTATGTAGTGGGTGGTCCCTCTAATGTCTAAAGTTATTAACACATTTTAACACATATTTCATTTCAAGTATTTACGCTTTTTGTTTTCCGTATGTTGAGCGCAATGTTACTATATAAAGTATATAAACCAAATAAAAACACTCTTATAGTTATAATATCGTTCTTTTGGATAATAATTTGATAATGAGAGTACGTTGCAGATTCCACTCGCTACACCACACGCAGTTCCGAACGAACTACTCCCTCTTCATGCCCTTATATGACTACATCTACGGCACAATGGATGAAACCTCGGATACATTGTATGAGAAAACTCTAGAAAGAGGAGAAGATAGAGTGGATGTGGTGCACTTAACCCACTTGACGACGCCCGAGTCCATATACCATTTGCGCATTGGCTTTGCTTCATTTGCCTCCTACCCCTTCTCTTATAGATGGTTCATGCGCCTTTTGTGGCCTTTCACCTCTCTCTCCATGCTGTTCACTCTCTTCTACGCCCGCCTTTTTGTCGCTGAGAGAAACTCCTTCGAGAAGCTCAACTTGCAATCTTGGATGATACCTAGATATAATCTACAGGTCATCACCATCAACACTTTTTTCAGTTTAATTAATCATTTTGTGAGTTTATATAAGTTATATATACATATAGATAGATTAGTTTGCTGATGCATTGAGATCGTTGATGCATGTAGTACTTGTTAAAATGGAGGAAAGACGCCATCAACAACATGATTGAGAAAGCGGTACTGGAGGCAGATAAGAAAGGAGTGAAGGTGCTTAGCCTAGGTCTTATGAACCAAGTACAGAAACAAGCTCTTACTCTTTTGGTTTTACATTGGTTAGATGCCATATATATATAGCGTTAAAAATGTGGTTGGTTGAAACAGGGGGAGGAGCTGAACAGTAATGGAGAGGTGTATATCCACAAGCATCCAGACGTGAAAGTGAGAGTTGTGGATGGCAGTAGATTAGCAGCATCCGTTGTGATCAATAGTGTTCCTAAATCAACTACAAGTGTCGTGATGACAGGCAATCTCACAAAGGTAGCCTACACCATCGCCTCTGCTCTCTG
The DNA here is from genome assembly GCA_030161315.1 of Eutrema japonicum. Taxonomy (NCBI): domain Eukaryota; kingdom Viridiplantae; phylum Streptophyta; class Magnoliopsida; order Brassicales; family Brassicaceae; genus Eutrema; species Eutrema japonicum. The sequence continues at coordinate 6,200 of BSQW01000001.1, read as the reverse complement.
CAAGAGAGGTGTTCAGGTTGTGTTTTTCTCCTCTATATATGTTCTTTTAGCTTGTCATTTTGCCTAAAATAAAAGACAATAAATGGGCTTGAGTTCCTTATGTCCCATAGGAGAAAACTAACAAATCACATTCCCTAGCTAGGCCAAGCTTTATCCAAATGTAATATAAATGCAAACTGATCATTACATTTTTTTCTTCTGTGAATGTCATCTGCAGGTTTTGAGTATGTTCCCTGACGAGTATGATAAACTAAGATCATGCGTTCCACGAGAATGCAGAGACCATTTGGTTCATTTAGCCTCCGAAGCACTTTCATCAAACAAGGTAATTAAGTATAGAGAATAACATTAAACAATAAAAGAAGTAGAATAGTCGAAGAGAATATTAAACTATTGAATTTTGGTGAAGGTATGGCTGGTGGGAGAAGGAACAACGAGAGAGGAGCAGGAAAAAGCCACACAAGGAACATTGTTTATACCATTCTCACAGTTCCCTCTCAAGCAATTACGTAGAGATTGTATCTATCATACCACACCGGCATTGATAGTTCCAAAATCTCTGGTGAATATCCACTCATGTGAGGTAAATTTACACAACTATACAATACAATTAAGTTATTGTAGATCTAAGAGGTCCTAACCAATTGAATAAACACAAATGCAGAACTGGTTACCGAGAAATGCAATGAGTGCAACTAGAGTAGCCGGCATATTGCACGCCTTAGAAGGATGGGAAATGCATGAGTGCGGCACATCGGTTCTTCTCTCAGATTTGGACCAAGTATGGGAAGCTTGTCTCAGCCACGGCTTCCAACCTCTCTTGCTTCCACATCATTAAAACTGCAATCAGAACCAGAACAATGGAAGATTTCAAAAAAAATGATACCTACATGTTGTGTGCTTGTATTTCTCTATATGATCCATTATTCCACACATGAACTATAAAACATAAAGCGCATACTTTTATGAGTGATTATTGTATTAATAAAAGTAACATTTCTATTATTTTTGTTTTGTGTCAACAAGAGTACTATTTATTTTCTAGTTAAGTTTCTTTTTGGTACCGTATTGCTCCGTTCAAAAATCTTGTGTCCCATCTTTGACAAAACACCAATGAGACATCATCAAGCGGAAAAATCAAAACTAAGGTTTTCGGCTAAACATATTCTTTACAGACATTCAAATATACTCTTAACGTTGATGAAAGGTCAATCTCAAGTCTCATTATTTCTAATGTCTACAAAGTTTACGTTAGTAAGTTCATATGAAACCACGATTAGAAAAAGTAAATTTAGGATACTACCTGTTCTTTCCAAAGTTACATAGTTTTCGACAAATTCGACTTGGGATGAGTGCTCTTTCGGTAATAACCACAAAGTCCTCAAATCTTCGTATGATGGTCTAGGAGAAACCCTTCTTTCCATTTCTATCTCTCTCCCTCTCTAGCCATTACTGCGATTAATGTGCCTCATATTTCTGACGATATATGTTTTCATTTCTTTTCTAGCTTTGCAACAACTCATTACGTTCCCTTTAACGTTTATATCTTAACCCTGATGGAAGCAGACAACGGAGGCACCAATTCTAGCCATGCATCCAAACAACGTTTGCGTTGGACGCATGATGCCGTAGCTCAACTTGGTGGCCCAGATAGTGAGTTTCCTTTTTCTTTCTTTCTGACATACCTCTATGGTATATCAGTAACTCATGTTAATATGCACCACAATATGATCAAATTGCTGTTTAGAATATCCTTGTATGCAAACATGTTTACTAGTCATGAGAGGAAAAGCTTAGCTGTTTGCTTCGGGTTTCTAAATATTTTTCTTCCTTTGATTTCCAAAGGAGCTACACCCAAAGACGTTCTTAGAGTGATGTGTGATTGGGTGTACAAGGATTAACTATATATCATGTAAAGAGTCACTTACAGGTATTCTCAAAAGATTACATTGTGTGGCTATTTATCAGATTTGGGCTTAACGAGTTTAAATGAACTATTATTCTAAAATTCATTTCTTAAAAAATGTTTGGTTGCAAATAAACGGGGTCATGCCCGTTTACGTTTTTTATATTCTCTTTTAATAATTAATTTAAATTATATATATAATAATCAAAATATGATTCTACTAATTTTTCAATTAAAATACGATTTTAATTTCCCTGGAGAAAAATGAATCCATAATTTTTTTTGGTAAGTTCCATGATTGCATTTTTGGCATGAAGACACATATTTAAATATTTGGTGAGAAAACACAGAACTACGTTTTTGTGGGAAAACACGGAGTCGCAATTTTGATGAGACAATGAAAAATTACATTTTTTTGCGGGAAAATACGAAACGAAATCACATTTTTGGCGGGAAACGCATAATCATTTTTGGGCAAGAAAAACGAAATTAGTTTTTGATGGGAAAATGCGTAACCAAATTTTTGGCGGAAAGACGCAGAGTCAGATTTTTTTGCGAGAAAACATGAAATCGGCTCTATTGAATATTTTTCATCAATTCCTCATTTGGATATTTTTCAATTTTTTTGAGGAGTTTCTAGATTGGATAAGAAATTGCATAAATCTAAATCACATGTTTAAAATTGATCTTAGAAGAAAAATATGTTAAAAATGTCATGTTCAAACCTTGCACGAATGAATATTGAATGTAAAGTAATTCTAAAAACTTGTATGAATATTTAAGAATAACTATGAACTTTCGAATTGTATGTTTTACATAATTTTATTCGAAAAATGACTAAATGAAAATTTTAGATACAAAACCTGCGCGTAGCGCGAATACTCATCTAGTATATTATAGAAGAAATGAAAGACTTGAAGGTGGCTGATGGTTTTTGGAGGAACGTCCGGTTAATATAAAATATGGTCCTCAATTTGCTGAAATGATAAATGAGATTGCAGTCCTCATTAAAATTGATTATCTCCAACATCATCCGGTACTTTTCTTCTGAGTATTACGAGAGTTTGCTTTTATTACGGCTTAAAACGATGGAATCACAACTTAACATCTCTTGTCAAGAAATATGGGAGGAACCAAGCATCAAACAATGATTTGGAAGATGAAACTCGTTTAGGTTCTTTAGAGAATCTTGTAAAACTCATCTTGTGGACAGCAAACGCCCCGTCAAAACTCCTGCTAAGTCTCATCAGGTAAATTTGGAATTCAGATTTTATGTGGGATAATATTTTTCTATTCGATTAATTATATACTTACATTGGTGGGACTGTTTTTGTGAAGCAGATATGTTGTTTTAGGTCTTGAGCATTTGCACAGACTTAATATAATCCATCGAGATCTAAGGCCAGAGAACGTGATGATCATGGACAATGGGAAGACCCCAATTGCGAAAATAGGCGACATGGGCATTGCTAGGAGTAAAGAAGGTGCACCATTATTGAGTCATCAAGCCAGAGGTTGTAATTTCTCTTATCACTTATATTGATTTGATAAACCAAATGATTTGTCATAATTGTCGGTAAGTGATTGAGTTTTTAAACCATTTTTCAAAACGACTCTGTAAAATTGCAGGTGAGAGGAGTCCGGGTTACCAACCACCAAAGCAAATTCAAGACGGCGAGGAAACTGATATGCTCAAATTAATACCCTAAGATATTAAAGCAGTAGTTGTAGTAAATGTAGGGGTCGAACCACAAAGACTCACAGAGATCACACAATAGATTATATAGAATCGAATTAAGCTAAGCCAAACAGATGTAATTGAAAGCAGTGCAGAAATTAAAAGAGTTGTATTCAATTGGGAAAATATAGGCTTATGGTTTATGGTTTAGGGTTTAGGGTTTATGGTTTAGGGTTTAGGGTTTAGGGTTTAGGGTTTAGGGTTTATGGTTTAGGGTTTAGGGTTTAGGGTTTAGGGTTTAGGGTTTAGGGTTTAGGGTTTAGGGTTTAGGGTTTAGGGTTTAGGGTTTAGGGTTTAGGGTTTAGGGTTTAGGGTTTAGGGTTTAGGGTTTAGGGTTTAGGGTTTAGGGTTTAGGGTTTAGGGTTTAGGGTTTAGGGTTTAGGGTTTAGGGTTTAGGGTTTAGGGTTTAGGGTTTAGGGTTTAGGGTTTAGGGTTTAGGGTTTAGGGTTTAGGGTTTAGGGTTTAGGGTTTAGGGTTTAGGGTTTAGGGTTTAGGGTTTAGGGTTTAGGGTTTAGGGTTTAGGGTTTAGGGTTTAGGGTTTAGGGTTTAGGGTTTAGGGTTTAGGGTTTAGGGTTTAGGGTTTAGGGTTTAGGGTTTAGGGTTTAGGGTTTAGGGTTTAGGGTTTAGGGTTTAGGGTTTAGGGTTTAGGGTTTAGGGTTTAGGGTTTAGGGTTTAGGGTTTAGGGTTTAGGGTTTAGGGTTTAGGGTTTAGGGTTTAGGGTTTAGGGTTTAGGGTTTAGGGTTTAGGGTTTAGGGTTTAGGGTTTAGGGTTTAGGGTTTAGGGTTTAGGGTTTAGGGTTTAGGGTTTAGGGTTTAGGGTTTAGGGTTTAGGGTTTAGGGTTTAGGGTTTAGGGTTTAGGGTTTAGGGTTTAGGGTTTAGGGTTTAGGGTTTAGGGTTTAGGGTTTAGGGTTTAGGGTTTAGGGTTTAGGGTTTAGGGTTTAGGGTTTAGGGTTTAGGGTTTAGGGTTTAGGGTTTAGGGTTTAGGGTTTAGGGTTTAGGGTTTAGGGTTTAGGGTTTAGGGTTTAGGGTTTAGGGTTTAGGGTTTAGGGTTTAGGGTTTAGGGTTTAGGGTTTAGGGTTTAGGGTTTAGGGTTTAGGGTTTAGGGTTTAGGGTTTAGGGTTTAGGGTTTAGGGTTTAGGGTTTAGGGTTTAGGGTTTAGGGTTTAGGGTTTAGGGTTTAGGGTTTAGGGTTTAGGGTTTAGGGTTTAGGGTTTAGGGTTTAGGGTTTAGGGTTTAGGGTTTAGGGTTTAGGGTTTAGGGTTTAGGGTTTAGGGTTTAGGGTTTAGGGTTTAGGGTTTAGGGTTTAGGGTTTAGGGTTTAGGGTTTAGGGTTTAGGGTTTAGGGTTTAGGGTTTAGGGTTTAGGGTTTAGGGTTTAGGGTTTAGGGTTTAGGGTTTAGGGTTTAGGGTTTAGGGTTTAGGGTTTAGGGTTTAGGGTTTAGGGTTTAGGGTTTAGGGTTTAGGGTTTAGGGTTTAGGGTTTAGGGTTTAGGGTTTAGGGTTTAGGGTTTAGGGTTTAGGGTTTAGGGTTTAGGGTTTAGGGTTTAGGGTTTAGGGTTTAGGGTTTAGGGTTTAGGGTTTAGGGTTTAGGGTTTAGGGTTTAGGGTTTAGGGTTTAGGGTTTAGGGTTTAGGGTTTAGGGTTTAGGGTTTAGGGTTTAGGGTTTAGGGTTTAGGGTTTAGGGTTTAGGGTTTAGGGTTTAGGGTTTAGGGTTTAGGGTTTAGGGTTTAGGGTTTAGGGTTTAGGGTTTAGGGTTTAGGGTTTAGGGTTTAGGGTTTAGGGTTTAGGGTTTAGGGTTTAGGGTTTAGGGTTTAGGGTTTAGGGTTTAGGGTTTAGGGTTTAGGGTTTAGGGTTTAGGGTTTAGGGTTTAGGGTTTAGGGTTTAGGGTTTAGGGTTTAGGGTTTAGGGTTTAGGGTTTAGGGTTTAGGGTTTAGGGTTTAGGGTTTAGGGTTTAGGGTTTAGGGTTTAGGGTTTAGGGTTTAGGGTTTAGGGTTTAGGGTTTAGGGTTTAGGGTTTAGGGTTTAGGGTTTAGGGTTTAGGGTTTAGGGTTTAGGGTTTAGGGTTTAGGGTTTAGGGTTTAGGGTTTAGGGTTTAGGGTTTAGGGTTTAGGGTTTAGGGTTTAGGGTTTAGGGTTTAGGGTTTAGGGTTTAGGGTTTAGGGTTTAGGGTTTAGGGTTTAGGGTTTAGGGTTTAGGGTTTAGGGTTTAGGGTTTAGGGTTTAGGGTTTAGGGTTTAGGGTTTAGGGTTTAGGGTTTAGGGTTTAGGGTTTAGGGTTTAGGGTTTAGGGTTTAGGGTTTAGGGTTTAGGGTTTAGGGTTTAGGTTTTAGGGTTTAGGGTTTAGGGTTTAGGGTTTAGGGTTTAGGGTTTAGGGTTTAGGGTTTAGGGTTTAGGGTTTAGGGTTTAGGGTTTAGGGTTTAGGGTTTAGGGTTTAGGGTTTAGGGTTTAGGGTTTAGGGTTTAGGGTTTAGGGTTTAGGGTTTAGGGTTTAGGGTTTAGGGTTTAGGGTTTAGGGTTTAGGGTTTAGGGTTTAGGGTTTAGGGTTTAGGGTTTAGGGTTTAGGGGT